>JAVIWC010003164.1:0-2400000 GCA_031894815.1 Creontiades dilutus
ATGATTGAAGGCAGCGAGAAACGAATACCTATGGGTTGACCGGCTGAAACCTGCACGTCTATTGAACAACGATGAGGGTCAGCAAAATATGAATATAGCGAAGAAGATCGAGCAACCATATTCAAGCCATCAGAATGAAAAAGAAAGCAATGATGAAGACGTTCCCAAAACCAGCTTTGGAAGAAGAATCAGATTTCCTAAACGGTTTCGAAGTTCCATCGTGACTTAGTCACTAGGAGGGGAATGCTGTAGGCATCACAAGTCTGTCCATTGTTGTACATAGATTTTTTACTAAAGTTTATTTTTGAGTTTTCAGTTTTTATAACACCTGTTGACAACGTGAAGTTGTCAGTATAAAAAAAGTAGCGAACAAAAAAAAAAGTTAAAAAATATAATTTGAAATTTAAACCGGGAAATCTTTGAAATTAATAACTTGGAGTCAGATAGCGACATACACCCCAATAGGTACTTGATTACTGCGTTTGGAGCATCATTTTCGGCCCAGTCCCCAATCACAGACAAGCATTTGGTGGTACATTTAGGGCTTGAGCGTATTTTTCGTAATTTCTAATATTGGTGGAGTGGATGTATTCGTTTTGGTTAAGTTGAAGTCCTTAATACTGAAAGAACGAAATCTAATGGTCGAGAGAAGATACCGAAAATGGGTTATATTCACTTATTTGTTATGTGTTTTTCACAACACTTATGTGATGTGACGAAAGCCTTCGAAAGAGGTTCGGAGCTAGCTGAAGTTACAAACCTAAATAAAAATGATTGAATGAAAATAATTAATCTCGACCTTTGGCAGATTTCATTTTGAGATTCCCAGGTCATTGTGAGGGGCAAAGTTCTGGATGGTGGGTACACTCAGGATCAGTCTGGTTGGATAATATCGAGGAAGTTCTGAAGGATGAATGATTTGATAGTGATAGGATAAGTATTTAAATGTTAGTGACAAAAAAGTTTCACTCGCAAAAGTTGTAACATGATGTCGAAAACTATTGTCATCGTTAGGAATTTTAATGGTAGCTGTGATGGTTAAGAAAAACTTGCATAGTAGCTACTTACTTTTGAAATCCAGGCTTCTCGACAGTTTATGCCAGAGGAGTCTCTCTGTTAACTTGAAAAATGATTGATCTGCACTTCCATTGACTGACACCATGCTGGAATTCTCCTTGGGTCAAATTAGTTCTTCATCCCTAAGGAGAGTACTCCTTTTTCATTGATGCTCCTTGTCTTTTGGCAGTTAAACAGTGAATATGAGCAGCGTAGGTCTGGCTGTTATAGTTATCCCCATATTGTAAGGATGAGCACTTTGCTTCTTGAAGAGCTGGACTTAACATTACACTGGTTAGCTGGTCCACTTCTCTGGGGAGGGGTTCCTCTTTTTTAACTGGTTTAATATTACGCATCTAACTCCAGGGGTGCCCACAGGGGGTGTCTATGACCCAGACTGCGTTATTGAAATTCTGGGGGGGTTAAATTTAATTGAACCAGTGTTTAACATTTTTATGTATTTTACGATATTATTGTTTTTTACCTTTTTGTATGTTACCATTGAGAATACGGTGTTACCTATTTAAAAAATCTTGAAAAATGTACACGTTTTGCCTATTGCCGACTGGGTTTGGATTTCTTCAATACCTATAGAAATATTTTTTTAGTTTTAGATAAAATAAGGAGTGCCCACAAGTATTTATTACATTTTTGTTTTGGGGAGGGGGTACCAGTTCAGATGGGGGGAGGGGGGCAGTTTCTATTTTTGAGGGACGGGGGTGCTTCATGAAGCTTAATGGGGGCTGGGCACCCCTGCTAACTCTGATAATATTCTCCTGATATTTGAAAATTCTAACTGACGTTCATACCATAATAATATTAGCCGACGAAGACCAGGGGAGACCTTAGTTTCTTTGTTGAAGTGGATGGTTTCCTTTTGATATAACGTACTGGAGGTTCCAGATTTTAAACATCGGAACAGAACACCAATAGATGATTCACCTTTTATATAATACCGACAAATTAATAATTGAGAAATTATTCTCTTCTTGTAACAGGGGAACTGATTAGCAAAGGGTGCGAGTATGATGGAAGCTGGGAAATTGTGATGAGCTGGGGGGATGTGATGATGGGAACTAGCAAGATGTGATGATGCGATGTAGAAAGGAAGGGGATGAGGGGAGGGGGGCAAGGCCGGAAAGGAGAAGGGTCAAAAGGGGCGATGGTAGGAGGGGAGGGGGAATATTACATCTGAGAGCTGCGATCCCCCGCCTCCGCCGGCACTTCATTTCCTGAACTACAAGGCTTTATGGGCGACTAAGGCAATCACGACGAGAGAGGGCAAAAGGGGCAAAAAGCCCATGCCGACGCGAAAGGGGGTAGAGGCAAGGGGATTTCCCCATATGACGTCACGGAGCAACTCAGGAAACGAGGTTCCAAATGGAAAACAAACGGCGACGCTGTATATTATAAAGAGCTTTCAGCGTTGAGACTGTATGAAACTGTTGGGTACAGCCCGGCCGACGGTGGAAACGTGGTATAGATGAGCGGTGGGGGGAGGGAAAAGCGAGGGAAGAGGGTTAGGAAAAGAGGAAGGGCGGAATTGTGCATCCAGCCCCACTCCCACGTTTCCCAACACATTTCCATAATCGTCGCATTCTCCCCCTCCCTCGCTCGCTCCTCTGTCTCCTTCCCTCTATCTGATCCTGCAGTTTTGATTAGCCGTAAACTTTATAATCTGTCCTGAGGCTCCTTCAGACAACGTCCCTTACATTTTAACTGAGTTCTTTAGTGACAACTGCCAGCATCCATCTCGCCCGCCATCTCTTAGTTTCCGTTTCGATTTTCAACATTATCTCCCGGCTCCTATCGGGAAACTGCTGGACCATAAAGGCTGAAGAGGGTTGGAAAATACATTGAAGGATATCTCAATTTTGATTTGTACAGAACTACAAATTGAGAAACATCGATCAACACAGAACTTTCTCATTAACCCTGATTTGATGTAATTTATGAAGAACTCATTTAAAAGCGCCTAAGTTAAATGATTAAGAAGAAATATTGCTGCGTACATCATGTTTGCAGTGTAATCTAAATAGTAATTATATAGATTGTGAAACAGTGGTAAATAACTGTAATGTAAAGGAGCAAGTACGTCATATGTCATGCCTGATGTCAAAGTTGTCAATGGCAGCGTGGACATGCTGCGAAGCTGGTGGTATAAAATAAGTAAATAAGATTAGGGTGGCCAGCGGTTAGTGATATCCGAGCTACTAGGAGTGGTGATGACAACATCAAGGTTATGGCGCGTAGTGCAGTGCAGGAAAAGTGCCACGTGGTTAATCGACTTGGATGTCCCATCGGGAGTTCTTGGTATCACCACTCGCGTCCTTTGGGGCTCTTAATTGAATTGTTCGACATTTGTTGCGGCCCCGGCGTCGGGTAAACTTGGGCGTCCTCCGAACTATCAAGTTTTCTTTTCTTAATAATAAAGAATTATTCATGGTGTGCTCCCTCCGCATTTGAAGGAAAAAAAATTAACAAAATTGACTGGCTACGTTGATTGCCCATCACTTATCGCAATGAGTGATTCACAAGTTCCTCGTTTGTCGGTACATTCGTTGCGACTTCATTTGTACTGGGCCACAAAGGGCATGATCGATTTAATTTTTTATCTGAAAAGCACTAAACTTGTGAAATTCACCCCTGAGGTAATCAATTGTTATCTACCAACTAGATTGAGAAAAAATGGTATCCTCTCAAAGATGGCTAAAATTTATATTTCCAAAACGTTCTCCAATAACTCCAAACTAAAGTTGTGGAGGCTGCTAAAATTCTGAATAAAAAAAAAAAAAAAAAAAAGATTTGACCCCATAGAGTTGATTTGAGTAGACCCCAAAGGGGTTGAGTAAACCCCAAAGATTTGACCCCCATACATTACCTCCTAAAACAAGAGAGTTACGAATCTCTGGAAATCGAACAAAGAATGTGTTTAGCAAGTTTTCTTTTACCTCTAACGAGACTTCTCCTCGTCACAATCACGTAGTGGTCGTAATGTTATTCCGATTGAACTCGGCCAAAGCTCATTTTTCTCAAGGTGAAATTATTCTCAGTGTTAACATCGAGTAAGTCTCAGCTCAGCTCATTTCCTTGACTGACAGTATAAAATGCTGTTCCGGCCAACTTCACTATGTCAAATGACAAAACTTATGTCCGAATATAAATTTGAGGAAGGAAGGAGCGTCCAACATAATTTCTGTCACAACATCTGATGGTTTCATGTGGAGAGACCTACCCTTGAAAGTATAATGTATGTCTCACTAGGGGTTGCATATTTTCCCTGAGATACTAGCCGTGTGACAGGAAGAATCACGCTTATAAGAAACCAGAACATAACTCTGATTCTTATACAGAGTGTCCCAGGAGTTATGCACAATCCGACTCCTACGTGTTCTACAACTCATTTCCGACCAAAAATGTCTCCTAGCGATTTTTAACCAGAGGCCTCGTTTCCGAGCTATTTGCGATTTAAGATTTTTTTTCGTGTTTTCGATCTTAAGTCATTAAAACTTTCATAACTCCCTCAATTTTGGAGATAGCTCAAATTTAATGACACCGTTGGAAAGAGCGTTAATTTTTCTATATATTTGATGTCATAAAACTTTTTTTGAATTGCATTGAAGATGTGCGATTGCTGCGCGAAATGGCAGTGTTGTCAAAATCTTGAAATCGCCTGTTTTTCACCTCGCCTAGAAACCCCATGAATGTTTGACGCAGAACTGTGCAGGCCTGGTAAAACGTGCTCCAAAATGTCAGCTTTCCAACGGCGTAGTCGTTTTGATTTAAAAAAATATTTTTAGTTAAGGAAATGGTGTTTAACTGCAGAAAAACGTATGTTTTCTGTTAAAATTGAGGTTTTTCCAAAATTCTCGAAGATGAATGCAACTCATCGCTAAAATGCTGTATCACTAAAAAAGACCTAATGTTTGAAAATTGGATAAGCTACGAAGGAGGCATTGTCTTGGTCAGGGGCAAGGATATGCAATGACCCGCAGGACCCCCCGGTCTTGAAGGAGGGGTTGCTTTGTGCGCCGTGTCTTATCAACCCCAATCTGATTTGGCCGTAGCATTGGGTGTTGCAATGTTGATAATTTGTTGTTTCTGACCAAATTCAGTTTTAGTAAAATGTTTATTGACTCGAACATGTTATCCAGCTGTTGGACAATGGTAGGATATTAGGGTTTAAATCGAGTTCATACAAAGAGTTAGAGTTTAAACAAGATTGTTAAGATTTAAATTAAAAAATAAATATTTAAAAATGAAAGATGAAAATGAATTCAATGAATGAAAACGTTCGTTTGTGATCAGCGTCTACGGCATTTCCAAGCTGTCCAGCCAAAGTCAGGATAATCGAAGATCTGAGAGACAGCTATTGCTTGTGTTCATTTACGATTGATTGCGATGATTTGCTCTCAGTTGAGTAGCTATACCACAAGTGAGTATGTTGACATGATTTTTGTGTACGGTTTTGCCAATGGTAATGCTTCTGAAGCAGCAAGGGAGTCACACTCCTCCTGTGTACAACTCACACCATAGCGAACACGTCGGATAGTATGAGGAAAAAATATTGGTAGATAATATTGTTTATGTCACTGATCCTCTTTATCTAGTAAACTATCTGTTTTTTATCTACCAATTGTTTTTGGTCACCAAGGTTTTGGTTATTATTACTAGCTATGTTCAATAGCTATAGCGCACCATGATGAATGGGAATATGCAATAGGGAAAACCTCGCACATCTTCAATGCAATTTTAAAAACGTTTCCTGACATCAAATAGATAGAAAATTTAATGCTCTTTAAAAATCAAATTTGCATCAAATTGCATCAAATTTGAGCTATCTCCAAAATTGAGGGAGTTATGACAATTTTAATGACATAAGGTCGAAAACACGAAAAAAATCTTAAATCGCGAATAGCTCAGAAACTGGCAAACTCTGGCAAAAAATTGCTATGAGACATTTTTCGTCAGAAATGAGTAGGAGTCGGATTGTGGATAACTCCTGGGACACCCTGTAGATCTGTACTTTCAGATCAAGATAAACCCATCTATTGAGGAGTTCCAATTTTCTGGCTTATTTCAGTACAATCATTTGAACAAGAGATCTTAAAAAAAATTAATTTGGTAATACAAGATTTTGATATCCAGCTGACACAACACTCAATAGCTACGTAGATCTCGTCATTAAACAGTAGGTGTACTCAGACACCTTTGCTCAGGTACTATACTAGTTGATTTTTGAGGCCTCTAATAAAATTCGCGATAGTCGTATTTTTAGAATCTTGATGGTTGTACAGCAGTTGAGGAAAGTGACGCGTTCATTTAGCGAGTCCCCTTCAGAAGGAGGAGCGTGACAAGTGTTTTGAAAACTTACAAGTATTGTCAATCAGTCGGAGCCTTATCTGTAGGTGGGTGCCCCCCCCCCTCTCCCTCCTTTTTGTCATCGCGATAAAACTGTCCTTTTACCCGAAAGGGAAAGGAGAGGAGGGAGCCCCCAGCCTTTGCATATCGATCGGAAACATCAGAGTGGTCCAGATAAGGGCCAAGGTGGGGCGGGGATGATAAGGGCGAGGGGTTGTTGATAAGAGTTGTGCTCAGCCGAGTGTTGAGCTGATAGTGCTAATGTCCATTGCAATCATTTTATTCAGGGCCACGCATCGGATCCCTATCCCCCGCCCTTTTCCAACATTCCCCCGCCTCACTGTGCGCCCTTCATCACCCTTATCGCTCCCTTCGCCAACATCCAGATCTTTATCAGGGCCTGGAAGCCCTTCCATAACGACCACGGAGTTGAATAAAACCGACTTCCTCCTGATCGGCCTGAAACTCACTATTTTCATCCTCAGTAGAAACCTGCAGAAGATCCAAATTAAGTGACGTTAAAATTTCACTTGTAGAGCAGTAGAATAAATAAATTATATTACGTTGCTTTTGGAGTTTTTCGGACTAGTTGTAACTGTAAAATGAAAAGTTGTTCATGGCGATGATTTCAAAATCCCCATTCAAGCAACCCCTTATAATTTTGTACCTTATCATTCAGTCATCAAACTTATCAGCCGATTTTCCAGATTTTCCGTGTATAGACAGGGGCGATAATACGCACCACTGTTCATAACATATTCATGAGCATGGAAAATTTTCATAATTTCTTAAAATTGTAACCGATTTTGGAAGACGGATCAACTTTATGAACTCTATGATTGACTTTAATTTGAAAACTGTGGAACCTAATCCACTCACTTTTTCACAATCGGATGAAAACTGGAGGAATTAAGTGCGAGTTGAATAGGTGAGTTGTGTTTTATGAGCTTTCAGTATGTGTTAAGACTTTCTTTGATACAATGTTGGAGAGCCCCCATTAAAAATCCAGTTTACAACTGCAACAATGCATTGACGAAAATAGCCACCACCAGTCAGATATTGTATTCTACCAATAATTTCGTAAAGTAGCAGGTAGATGACGCCTAGAGTATGTCATCGATGAATGAATTATTTTTGAAAATTGAGGAAGCGGAAACCACTTTGAGGAAGTGTTTACTGAGGTTCGCTCCAAATTGCACAAGTTGCACATGGAAAGCTTCCGTCTTAAGGATAAGAGAAAAAACTGAAAAATCGGCAGCTAGGGGAGGAAAAAAACGGCGTTTATAAGTCGGGGGCATGATTAGTATTCGACGCGTTTTTGGAAGACAGCTAGTCTTCCAGATCTGTATTCAGATCTGAGCTTTGTTCTTATTTTACCTCAGGCTCCGTCAATATGTACTTGCCAGATTATGGAAATGTATTTGAAATCTTGATCAAGGTCTGACATCAACTTCAACTAGTGAATTCATCTGGTCAAACATCCATAGGTGACTTCCTTACTATTTGCACTCAGCCTAGCTATTTAAATCTTTTTTTCTTGTGACCTATATCAACTATGCAATGATTTAAGAACAAAGCCCTCTCTCCCTACCCCGTATCACATTCACTTTTCATGTATATGAGCACATCGGTTTGTGTACCTTGTTATTGTTTATACCTCAATAGCTATACAAATGTAGTCTCTTCAATTGTTCAGAGGAAATTAACATTCATTCTGTCTGATCAACAAATCGTTTTGGTTGACCTCGGGAATACAAGGCCACCAACCATTCATCCAACTGCATAGGAGCTCGCTCATTGATCGGTCGCCTACTTTATACAGCAAAAGTAAGAGGAGAATCCATTGATAACGTTGTGAAGTAGAAATATTGCTCACGGGAAAGTATTCGACTCAACACATAAGAAATATGAATTTTTTCGAAATTTCAGACTGAAAACAGTATGTCATTTTATAGGTTCTTTTCATAATCCCCGGTCTTCTTTTATGGAGATTACTTTCTACATTGAACATTATACAAAATAAAACTTGGAGTTGTTTAGCCCCAAAAGAAAGTCTGTTTATTAAAGAACAGGATACGGATTCCCACTCTAATTGTCTCGTGTTTCGTTGGTAGATATCAGGTTGCGTGCAATAAGTCCAAAAAACTAAGAGCTGGCCCAATTGACGAGGCGTGAGCCGACTCGGCCCCCGTTATTTTCCTGGGAAAATGAAGTTAAATACCTACCTAACTAAGCCACGAACAGAAAATGATAAGGAAAGCGGTAAATGAAGATAAAAATGTCGATTCAATAGTAAGTACGAAACCACGAACCACATACTCCATGCCATAAAGAAATTTTGAAAGCTTTATCCATTATCCTAAAAAGTGTGGGGTCCATTCATCTATAAAAATGAAGATGTAATTGAAAATTCTTAATTGTTAGTACATGCCAAGAAAAGTATTCTTGGTTAATCTACAAAGGCTAACCAAACTTTCATATTAGTTCCCTATGCATTTTATAATAGCTTGCTCTGTAAAGTGTAAAGTCTGTCGGCACGAATTTATTATTGTGATCAATATACAGGAATAAGTATAAATAGTGAACAATGGACGATCATCTATATTAATATTGTTCGGTGGGACAGTTTTGTGTGTTTGGTTGTGAGGATGACACGTACACATTGAACGGTTCGGCGATCTGGTTGCGGGTGGATTTTTCGCTAAAGGGGAACATGCTCATCAGATTTTTCTTAGACTTATGAAATCCTCAGAACTTCCTGGTACATCCTCAATCGGGAAAGACCTAACAACGATATCCTAGTAAACATCAAAGGAAGTTGTTGGGAAATTCAAATTAACTGAGATGTTGTTTACACTGTCTCAGTTGTTGAGGTGCTTCACAACCGTAATTGACGAAGTCCTCACCCTGCACGTGTGCAGCTATATAATTATATATGAAGCTAATCACAATAACTAAGATAATTACGAATGAATCTTTGCATCCCGATCCGGCCATCGGATGGTTAATCGTCGATCCGAAATTCGACCCCGAAATCCGCAGAAAAATACCAAGCTGAGTGAACCAAATTTTTCCAGTTCATCCCAAACAAGTGGCAATTTGAACTAAATGGGGCAACCACGGCGAATGGGATGATGTGCTTTATACTGATGAATTGCCAAGAGCTGGTTATTGGAGAAAGCATGCTCTATGTTTTTGAATGTTAGCCTTATGCGAAGTACTTATGAATGAAACTGACCACGAGTAGCTTCCCACCCTTATATGTGGCACCCAACATGTAGGTTACCAGATACATTAACTATTTCTGTATTCCTGTCACGGATCAGTCATCTGGCAAGAAGTGAGTCCTCACGAAGACTCACGAAATATATTAGAACGAAGTAGTTTAGATCACCGTTTTTGCAAGTAATAATTCAAGCACACATTCAATACGGGCAATGGGCGGCTAATGTGCTGGTACTAACATGTTCACCGACATTTGTGTGTAAGTGTACCAATGTAAAAATGACGCAAACACGCTCAACTGGACCAATTGCCCCTGCAATCGTTAAGCTGTTGTAAAATTATTTGATTTCCCTGCTCAACCTTAATCGAGTAAGAACTCACAGCACCGTCCGTTTCAGCACCGTTTCAATAACGGAAAAAAACTCCTCGAAATTAACTGTTCTACGTTTCAAAGATGTGTAGCATCCAAAAATCGAAGTCTAGCCTAATCTTGCCTAACTTCGATCGACAAAAGGACGAAAATGCGAATGTGAACGTCCTAGGACATAGTAAAAATCGCTCCGTATCATGTGAAGACGAACGAATAATAGGAGAATATATTGCAAGACGATGGCCAGGCTCTGATTTAATATATACCAAGTCTCAAAATTGTTTTCTTAATCCCTTAAATACCAGCATCATTATCCACCGAATCCCAAAAATCAGTTAAAATTTAATGAATGTTATTCATAATGCAAGTTTCACGTTTGCACATCCCTCGATTGTACAATGATGAAATTCATAGATTTGTCTCTCATCTTCAGCTACCCTCATATAGCCAAAGGTCGTTAGAAAGTCCCAATTAGGATTTATGAAGCCAATTCAGTGCGCTATCTTGAACTCGTAATCTCTTCTCTGCTAGTCATCAACATTGGATGACGATAAAAGAGGAAGTTACTCGTATGGAAAGTATCTAACAGCTAATAGACACAGAAACTAAAACTTTTAAGCTGTGCAAAACGCAATGGAAATTGTTATTTCGAAGCAAATAAATGAACAGCTCCCCAAAAACTCATCTTTCCATAACCTAGGTAGACGCTACTTGTGATACAATTGCTGTGTGATTGTGTTTCAAGAGCTACTTTTGAAATCTAGTATTTCAAGTCTTTAGGAAATATGATTGTAGTACATGTGAAGCGTAGGTAGGTGTCTTATTTTTCCTTGCTGAATTTCAATTTTTCTACTCGTGCACTTGTATGTCGTATAATCGAACAACTCGAGCTCAAATGAGCCGTCAGTTAATAAGGCGTGATACGCTCAACATTTATGAATTCCGATCCTGCGCTTCATTATGAGTCTCGTTTCCGCGGAAATGAGAGAAAACAGAAGCCTCGAGCCGACTGACCAGACCATAACCGTACGAGTTGAACGAACCCCCAGTATCCGTCCTCTAATCAGATCTTTTCACTATCTAGATCTCGAGCAGCCACAGTTTCACACGCTCCCTCCCCTCCCCTCTCCTCCCACCGCCCTCCCCAACCCTCTCTCACATCTTTTCCCTTCTCTCTTTCTAATTAAATATCTCAGGTACTGCATACGAAAACCTACGTTGAAAATTGCTTCCGCTCCGAACTAATTAGGGAATTATGTGGTCAATTAATACTGCCCCTTCTTTGTTTTCACGGGGTTTTGCGTTAAATCGTGTTAAATACGAGGTTTTATAATGACTCCACTGTACAGATAGCTAGTTATTACGGTAATCAGTCAGGATTTGTTTTCCAGTATCTGCCTCACTATGGTTAAATGCTGAACCTTTTTTCCTGTTTAATTTCTTAATTTTTGCGTCTGTGTTAGCTTAGTTAGCGGAAGGCTTCAGGTTACTTTGAAGACGAAACAATTTTCGTGCCCCACACCCACAGTATCTGGCAGGTCTATCTGTTGAGCTGAAAATCCTACCAACATGTTTGACTTCCCCTCATTTCATAGGATCGTGAAGACATATCCAGCTGTAATGTGAATTTGGTTTTAGTTTCCTTAATCATTTCCTTGTCCAGGTGCCAGACGTTCGTTCAGTTCCTTGGACAGATGTCCCTTATGAATTTCATAACATTGTTAGGGAGCTATGATAAATGCCGGAAAGATGAGCTTGGGAATACGAAAAACTGTACATTTAAGGGGTTCCTTCGGCAAAGTGTGTGTGGTACCACGTGGACAGTAGCGAATTTTGCCAAAGGACTAATGCACTGTTGGGAACGCGAGATCCTACGGATAATTCCATTTTTGATCAAGGCGTAGAAGGATTCAAAGTAACGAAAATCTGTTACCCTTACGGCGAGTCTACTTGTTGACAATGAAGGGGAGCCCTGCTGAGGTTGTTGGGCCACGGGGAGATAATGCTCCCAGAAAGAGTTCTCGTAGAAAAACAGATATACTGGAGGAATACGGCTGAGAGGCTGAACCCTTGACAGCGTTGGTTAGAGGATGGTTGGTGTCATGCCCAGAACCGAAAGAAATGGAAACCCACTGTTGTCAAAGGATCGCATTGTCAAATTGAGAAAAAAAAACGTATGTTAATGATTGCTTCTGCTCTTGTTTACGTTTGTTGCAAACATGCATTTCCAGTTCATTCGCTCGATACCTCTCTTGAAGACTTCACAAAGGACAATGTTACATACTTAGTTGGAAACTATTTGAAAGAGTCCTGTGGAAAAACCTCACAATCAAGGGTATGAAACGCAAATACGTTTTTCGATCTGATAAAAGGATGAACAAATTTCGAAGAAATTCATTCGCGTGACTCGTACGATGGGAATTTTTCGAAACTCTTAATTGCCGTGCATGAATCTGAAAATCATTTGTTCATCATAAAGTGGATTTAGATTCAATTCATAGAATTGCGACTCAAATCCTACGTATTTTTCTGGTAGGCATAAATAACGGACAATACTTGGTGAATTGCGCAAATCTGGCTACTGAAAACATGCACCCGCAAGAGTTTGAACCTTTTATTGATTTTCATTGATTACTCCCAAGTAGATAATAAATTAATGTTCACCACTCGTTAGAAAGATTTCTATTCATTTGTAAGAGATTTATGTTTGCACTTCGTAAATTTGTTGTAACAAGTAATTCGTTTTGTAATCTTCGTACCTCTACATTCATGTATTTTATGTTACTGTGAATGTATAAGCGTAACATTGTAAGAAAAGGAAAGTGAGGTTGTTCCTTGTTTTAACTGTGGAATCACCAACAATGCGTTTTATCTGGCAATACTTACATATATTACACAGATTACTTATCTACAATATTATCTTCAGGGCCTCAGATACTACTTTTTGCTATTGGTTAAGGCTTTTTCTATATACCTCGCGTCGGCATCACTTTGAAAAAGAAGTTTGAGAAGAGGAAAGACCTTCGGAGATTGGTCGGTGTGGGTATATAGTAAAGCTAAAGGTGGGTACACTCTGACGCCGCCGCGGCCCCTGTTATCTGATGGAGATTAGAATCGCGGGGCCGCTCGCGGTTGTGCCCGACAATCAATCCAGCCATCTTTTTCCCAACGGAGCTCGGGGACTGAGGTATTTTTGCAAGCAAATTCCCGGTCGAATAAGGAGGTGAGTCGGTGAGGATGAAAAAAAAAGGAGAAAAAAATTGCGCGGTCGAAGGTGCGACGGGTATCGTGCGTCCTGCGCGGTCAGACTTTCTCGTGACCTCGTGCGGCATCTTCCAGCACTCAACTGTCAATTAGATACCTAGATGGACCTGTCATCAGCCCAAGCCTCTTTAGACGTTGGGCGGGGACTTGCGTGACATTCAAGAAAATTTCAAACATTGCACGATCGTTACGGACGTATTCGGATCCCTGACACCTCGTTTCAGGTGACTTCCCGACGAATCTTTATTGAGTGGTCCTTTGAAGTGAAAGATTTGATCACAGATGGATTACTTCCAACAATTGTAAGAATTATTCTCACAAAAATATTACTGAAGTAGTCGAAAGGTTAGACCTCCAATTTCGACTGAGGTGAATCAAGAAATCTGATTTCATTTGTAAGGAGGAAATTCATTCTATTTTAGGTGAGAAGGAAGTTCGTTTTTGTCTGAAAATGGAGACATTTTTCCCGATTTACCTAGCAGTTTAGAGTCACGAGAGAATTGTTGAATGTCAATTCAGATTTGTCATTCCAGCTGGAATAAAAATGATTTCCAATTGTTTTGTCTCGTCATTTGATCCATGTTACTTTCTGTGTTTAGTAAGGAAGCATTTAATGCTGCAGTTACACTTTCAAACCTGTTTTTTCGGAATGACCTCCAGGTGATTCTCGTAATACGCTCTCCCATGCTTAGTTGTTTTAAAAGTCTGAGAAGGATGTTTGTCTGGTATTTTATATTAACCATATCTAACCATTTATTTACATTCGGTTTGGCTTCCATTCCTCCAAACGGTCTTTAGACACTTATAAGTTGCGATTTCAATGCCCCAATCTGTGATATTGAAAAGCAGTGTGCACTGAGCATACATGAAAATGTTCATATTTACATTTTATTTGGATAATAATACAAACATTTAAAAGACAGTTTTGCAATAATAATAATAGCACCATTATAGTAACGGTCCAGTCGGTTTAAGAATTATGCTGCTGAGTTCCATCCAGATGCATTAGAACGCGGGTCCGTGATCCGACCCTGGACATTTTGGGTGATGACAGGCCTTAGTCGTTCGGCCCCGGGTTGGTGGAGTGTGGCTGTGCCATCAGAAGGTATTTCTCCCACAATAGTATTTTTCTGAGTCCACCTTCAGGCCCCACGCCACAAAGTCAGCCAAAAATCATTACACGGAGCAGAGTTGTCCTCCTGTAAGGACCCTCGTCGTTATCCATTCGGTATCAAGAAAGGAAAGCCTGCCTGTGTCAACTCAGTTACTGACCTGTTTTACCATACGCTTAGACGGTAATGGTTACACCAATTACGTGTATCTGGCCGGCTTGTCTACCCGTTAGCTGATTGAAGTATACCATCTACTTCGAATTTCCCACTTTTGGCAGATTTGATATTTCTGATGATAACCGTCGAAGATATTCTGGTGTCGCCACCAGAAGATCAGGTCCACAATCTTCTAGGTTAAAGTGAGGTTATAACCAAAAGTTTCCATCCTTTCCATCTAGCATACGCACTAACAAATTTAGAGCAATATTGTGACGCGTCGTGCCTTAGAAGGGTAGCTCTGTTGCACATGTGTTGCAGTCTCTTGTGTGGAGCATCCCATTAGAAAAAGGACAATTGTTCCATTGCTTCGTAAAATTTTTGATTCAGATAGAAATCAGTTTCCTGAATCGACCACTCGGTTTAATGCATGATCATACATCCGCTCACAACTTGAAAAATCGTTAAGTAAGCGGTCGGGCGGTACAAACTACGAGGCTGGCGGTAGCCCAAGTATTTTAACCTTGAATGCAACTACAAGATTTGGAGGCGTGGGGTGCCGAGTTCAGATAATGAACTACGGACCATGTATAGTCCAGACAGCTCGGTGATTTACCTAAAAGGGTTGTTTCAAGATAGAAATAATTAACCTCCTTGTAATAATTTCCTGCGTTTTTGAACTTGGAATAATTATTCTCCTTCCTCAATTTTGACATTGATGTGTTTTGTATGTTGCAGGTGAGAATACAACATGAAATTCTTTTCATATTCAAAACAACGTAAGGCAAGTAAGTTGATTCCTACTTGTAGGTATTCTATTTAATTCAGTTGCTTTTCTATTTGATTCAATTGCTGAACACACTTTGGGTATGTGCATGGTAGGTACTTAACTCTGTGTATGGCACCTCTAAGACGTTACTCATTTTAACTTAAAATTACAAGAAAGTAGTTACAATACAAGAAAACCTACTTTTTCTACTCCTACTTAGGTAATATATATTTTTACGTGGTTATTTAAATTCATAATTGTTATATAGCCTACGAATCACTCCATTTCCGAAAAGTAGCTTAATATTTTTGAATACATTCGATTCTTATGATTAGTGAAGTTACACTGTATCGTTATCATCATTAGTACCTAGGAGTTACACTGGATCAGCGACTTACATACCACCAACACGTATCTGATTTGATTTAGAGACTTAAGAATCGATGCTCGCAATAACGGTCTCTGCTGCACAACCCACATGTATCGCTACAAAACCGTATTATTACAATGTACTGATACGTCCGATTTGGACACACACCGTCGAAATTTGGGGTACTTGTTCAAAATCTGAATTCAAAAGGTTGGAACAGCAACAAAACAACATGCTACAAAAACACATAGTTCCCCACCTTCATTCGTTATGTATAACGACCTGAACATCAAATCCCCAGAAGAATGCCTTGTAACTCACTCAACCAGTTTTATTCTCCGGCATGAAGATCACTTTAACCCTATCGTCACCGAAAGCTTCCATCTACCAACATCCAGACGTATCAACAGACCAAGATATCTCAGCGACATAATCAACACCTTATACATAACAACATAATGTAATATACACCATTCGAAAACTGTCACCATGATGGCTATATTGAATAAGTGCTGAATTCAGGGTGATTTCATACCATATGTCACTGAGGTATATTACTACTTGTAATGGTCTCAGAAAAAAAGAAAAACCGGTAATGTTGTGGGATTTGTGATTTTGGGTAAAAATTCAGTTACTATTTGCAGTTTTCTTAATATTGAGTAGCAAGTCATCTTAATGAGCTACCTATTTCTGAGATGGAATCTTAACGATAGTTACGCTACACGGCAAAAGCACAATGTTGACTTGGTACCTGAGGTGAAAAGCGTATTTAGAATAGGGCGGACATTTTTTCCTTTGTCACTGTCTTCGTTGCGGTTGTCTCTCTCACCATATAAGTTAACGAACCCTTTTACAAAAGAAGTTGAATTATTGTTCGAAGTCGGCGGGGGGACGGTGATGGGGCGTAAGGCGAGATAAGAGCGGTCACCGTCGTGAAGGCGCATATACAAGGTTTTTATCCCTCCAGATCTATTTCTTCTTTCAAGACACAATGAGATGTAGGCAGATGCGCATCTTATCCGCGACTATCTCCCTCTTCACATTCTCTTCCAAGGACTCCCAACATTCATGCCTTATCTTCACTCCTATATCCAATGGGGAAGCTGACAGTCGAGAGAAGAATAGCCTCGATATTTTCCAGCCAGTCATATTATCTTCAAGAACCGAGAGTTTGGTGCGTTTAAACCCTCAAGCGGGTGGGTAAGACTGTTCATAATCGCATTAGTCATTAGTCTGAGATTTTACATTTTGCGTGTCTATAACTAGAAGGTCTCGCATTATACTTGTACCATTGGTCCAAGGTGAAGGAAAGCTTTGGAGACTTACGATCTCATTATACTAGTTAATCGTGGTTTTCATATTTAAAACATAGAAAAACATAATTGACAATATCAAATGAAAAAACTGACAATATTATACAGGCTCCATTTCATATTCCACAATCGGTAGTCTAGTAGGAAAGAAATATTGACCGTAACCATTCACACTTATCTTGAATCTTTACGTCTAAAAAACTATTCCTTGCATGAAAATCGCCACTAAACAAACAGATCAGTGCAAACAGGCAAAATTAACCAAACAAGTTCAACTAAGTTGATAATAGCACCTGATGATATTGAACCTAGCGCGAATAATTGGCCGTCCTGTTTCCCAGTTTAGAGAAAGTGCATGGCTGAGAATCAAGACGATAGATGTCTACAGCAGATGAAATGGGAAACGCGATTTTCTCCCGACAATTTTGGAAGCAATGCTGCAAGCTGGACGACACGGCTGTTTTCCATAATTTCGAATGTGTGATATCAGGTTACCGGAGTCGTGGACACTGAACCCGTACCCGTTTAAGTATGATAGTTGGATACAATCATTCTTGAATTTCCATGGACGACTTGGGTTACTAAAGGGAGTGGTTTTCCCCTCATATGGTCAAGCAGTAAGACCTCTCGCTGCGTATGCGCGCGGCTCAACTTTGTCACGTGTTAGGAAATGCATGAGAAAAGAGAAATATTAAAAAAAAAATAATATATAAAAAAATAAATAAATATCATAATATTAAACTCAAATAGTATATTATTAAAGAGAAAGATTTTACAAAATGCAGAAGTACCTAAATAGACCTCTAGTGATAGCAAAGATTCAGTCTATACAAGTAGTAGGTAGAATTCTGGACTTCCTAAACAATTCAACACTTGCGTTATTCAATGTACTTAATCAATAAATTAACGTGATGTTAGTGATTTTGACTTTCATCAAAGTTCAAATAAAATCGAATTGAAAAATTTGTTTGATTTTGGTTTATTATTCAATAATAAACCATTGTAATCGCTCTGGAAAAAAAATTCTAACCCCCCTGAAAATTTCATGGTTTACGTTTCAAAGGGTGTAGAATCCGAATCTGCAATAAAAATTTTTCCGTCCGTCCGCCGTACGCACGATTTCTCCCAAACGGCTGGAGCAAAAAATCTGAAATTTTCAGAAAAAATCCATCTTTGTCCTACGACGCCCCAATTCTTGAGCCAGCTCTCTCACTCAATTTAAAGTGCCCTTTAAGGGCTGTCAAAGTTTTGTAAAATCCCTAAAAACCTCAAAACAAGTCAAGGCGGCCTAAATGTAAACTTATTTTTAAGAACATACCATGAGGAATCGAATGAGCCCCTCCCCACGTCCGTAGGTCAAACCATTCCCGATGTATGGCCCGATTTATGGTGCCAACATTTACGTTTTTTGGTTTATTATTGTTTGTTTGTAACCTAGTGATGCCGATAGCGTCGAGTTGTAGTGAATGTGGATACTGGAGTGATAGCCGATGTTGATACTTGTAGTTTATAGCCGACACACGGGTATTTATGATTCACTGGGGTTTATTATTCAATTGGCTTGCATTCATGATTTGAATTTCTACTAAGCTTTGGAGTGTGCGTGTTTCACAGGTTATAGAGCGATTATTGAATTTCAGGAGATATGCATAGAGCACGTAAATCTGTTCTCGACCAAAATACCTATTTGGATTGATCAGTTGATCATATTTGTGTCTCCTGAAATTCAATAATTGCTCTATCACCTGTGAAACACGCACACTCCAAAGCTTAGTAGAAATTCAAATCATGAACGCAAGCCAATTGAATAATAAACCCCAGTGAAAGAATATGCAGCGTTTTCAGATATAATTCAAGTTGAAATTGAGATTAAGCGATTTAACTGACATACAAGATCCAAATGACATTTTTGAAAGTTGATTCCGCAAAACAGAAATTCACAGAGTCACGAGAAGAGTTTTATCGCTTAGAAATGAAGGGGAGTTGAGTGAATACATTAAGGGACTTAGAAGGAGGAGATTGAGGCGATTCGTGGTCAGGCTGAGGCGACTGTCGAGGGTCGGAGCACGAAGTTTGCTTTGCGGTGGTGGGGTTGAAACTCCTACGCCACTCAGTTCAAAACGGTATTTCCTATCCTATCTTTTTGATTGATAAGAGTGAAACGAATTTATCAATATCAAAATGCGTAGCTAATGTCTGAATAGTGTCAAGATAGATATACAAAATTATTGGTACTAGGGTTTTTATATGGAGCATTTAGTTCTGAGGGGGTTCTCCTATCCGAGGAAATTGAAAAACTGCACTATGTTTTGGACAGACTTTAATAAGCTTTAAGAAGTTGAAGCCTTTACGACGAGTGGTTCGTCTACCTCGATTTCCAAAAGGTAGGGCAAAACTTTGTGACTTCCACAATACCCTAGTACTAAAGTATCTTCCTATCTGTAGTATACTACATACGAAAACCAATATCTTGGCTCTCTCGTTCTTCAAATTCTGAATGAAGGAGGCAGTGCAAGAAGTCCGAGGTGACTAAGGATTAACTATTTGACTTTTCATCACTAATTGATCTTTCTATATGCTGCTCGCAGAACAGGATCTATAACCACTAATAACAATTAATGTCCTATTTAAATATCGAGAATGCCCTACATCAGCTGACTAATGACTGAAATTAATTTATCAGAAGAGATTCTCTTGTGCAATTGACTTACCTGTACGAAGTTTCTAATAGTTGACCTAGGTACCTATTTAGTTATCTTGCCGGTGTTGTGGATTGCACCAACTCTATTTTTACCTATGTTACGGCAGGAAATTTCAATATAAAATATGAAAAACATTTTAAAGACTGTATTATAAAAAACGCTGCAAATTCTTTCACTGGGGTTTATTATTCAATTGGCTTGCGTTCATGATTTGACTTTCTACTAAGCTTTGGAGTGTGCGTGTTTCACAGGTGATAGAGCGATTATTGAATTTCAGAAGGCACACAAATATGATGAACTGATCAATCCAAATAGGTATTTTTGGTTGAGAACAGATTTACGTGCTCTTTGCACATCTCCTGAAATTCAATAATCGCTCTATAACCTGTGAAACACGCACACTCCAAAGCTTAGTATAAATTCAAATCATGAATGCAAGCCAATTGAATAATAAACCCCAGTGAAAGAATTTGCAGCGTTTTTTAAATGGTTATCAGAATGCTTCGACCCTTGTATCGGCTATAAAGCCTTTTAGGACTTCACTCCAGTATCCACATTGCTACATCACTACATCACTACGTTACTAGGTTACTGATATCAACACAAAAACAATAATACTTACTTACTTACTAAATAGCTCTACAGCCCGGGGTGGGCGTTGGCTTACCTCACCATAGTCTGCCATTCAGATCTGTCCTGCTCTCAGCAGGGGCGTAACGTACACCCCCGCAAGCCCCGCGATGCGGGGGGGCCCGCTCTAGCAAAATTCATTTTTCTTTATTTTAAAGAACAAAGCGGAACTAACGACACACAGAAAAATTCCATTACGTAACATCAAATTTATAAACATCAACGGTAATGTAGATTCATTGATCAATCATCTTTTGGTTTTATTTATAACCAGGTGAGGAAGGGTGTCAAGTAGCTAAGGTGTCAGAGTTGCGAAGGTGCGTACTAGGGATGGGACATCGACATCGGTTTTATCGAAATATCGATGTTTTGGCTCCGATAACATCGGTTTGGTTTACCCTTTGGTTTGGTTTTCTCTTTGGTTCACAGAAACAATTCCATCTTGTCTGCTTGCTACCTAACGTGGAAAAAGAGAAATATTAGAAATTCTTTCAACTGCTGTAGTATTAGCGAATTTTCGAAGAAAAAGAAACTACTTATTGTTCTCGGACTAAAATGTTTGCATCAAGATCCGTTTTAAAGCATTCCAAGTCCACTGTCGGACACCAAAAACACATTCCAGACGATAACTCGCGATAAAATTAAGATTAAAACTCAAATTTGCACAACGATCTACCTAGGCTTTCAAAAGGCTATGTTTGAAGATGAGCACAATCGCTTCATTCTAAGGGGAGATTCGGGGCATTTCAAATGGGGGAAAGTTAGCCGAAAACCCCCAAGCAGGTGACTCTCTTTTATAAAGGTTTTTTCGCGCTGAACAAGATGGCGAAATCTGATTGGAAATATTTCAATCCGTTCAAAATAGAGCAGTTTGAAGATGATAAAACAAGGTAGATTGGCAAAATTCGCCAAAAAAATAAAAAATTCTTCAGCTCTCAAAAATTTTGAAATTTAAATGAGAAATGGGTATCACAAGTCAGAAAATAAAATTGTCGGTTTTTGCGTAATTTTTCCTTCTGTAAAACGAGTTACTTACTTTGAAAATACTAGAAGTCTCGAGTTCGTTAACTTCAAGGTAAGCTTTACGACGTAAAGGTAGGTTAAATTGTTATATTATATTATGTATTTTTAGTTAGGTTATCGTATCGGTATTCGCCAAAAGAAAAAAAAAAAACATTATGGGGAGGGGCTTTGAAAATATTTTGCGGGGGGGGGGGGGGGGGGGGGCGCTGAGAAACGTTACGCCACTGGCTCTCAGCCTCCAGTGCAAAAACAATAATAAACCAAAAATAAAGCGAATGTTGGCACCAAAAATCGGGCCATAGATCGAGAATGGTTTGACCTACGAACCTGGGGTAGGGCTCATTCGATTCCTCGTAGAGTGTTCTTCTAAAAGAATACAAATTTAGGCAGCCTTGACTTTTTGTGAGGTGTTTAGGGATTTTACAAAACTTTGACAGCCCTTAAAGGGCACTTTAAATTAAGTGAGAGAGCTGGCTCAAGAATTGGGGCGTCGTCGGACCAAGATGTATTTTTCCTGAAAATTTCAGATTTTTTGCTCAGCCGTTTGGGAGAAATCGTGCGTACGGCGGACGGACGGAAAATTTTTTATTGCAGATTCGGATTCTACACCCTTTGAAACGTAAACCATGAAATTTTCAGGGGGGTTAGATTTTTTTTTTTTTTTTTTTTTTTTTTTTTGGTTTATTGTTCAATAATAAACCATTGTAATCGCTCTTGAAAAAAAAATTCTAACACCCCCCTGAAAATTTTATGGTTTACGTTTCAAAGGGTGTAGAATCCGAATCTACAAAAAAAAATTTTCCGTCCGTCCGCCGTACGCCGTACGCACGATTTCTCCCAAACGGCTGGAGCAAAAAATCTAAAATTTTCGGGAAAAATACATCTTGGTCCGACGACGACCCAATTCTTGAGCCAGCTCTCTCACTCAATTTAAAGTGCCCTTTAAGGGCTGTCAAAGTTTTGTAAAATCCCTAGAAACCTCAAAACAAGTCCAAGCGGCATGAATGTAAACTTATTTTAAGAACATACCGTCAGGGATCGGATGAGCCCCTCCCCAGGTCCGTAGGTCAAACCATTCTCCCGATTGGCCCGATTTATGGTGACAACATTTGCGTTTTTTGGTTTATTATTGTTTGTTTGTAACCTAGTGACGCCGATAGCGTAAAGTTGTAGTGAATGTGGTTACTGGAGTGATGGCCGATGTGGATACTTGTAGTTTATAGCCGTTTATGCCGTTGAAGCATTATGATATGTATTAACGCTGATAATATATAGGTAAATATTATTACTGGGGATTATTATTCAATATTATTACTGGGGTAAATAAGTATTCTTTCACTGGGTTTTATTATTCAATTGGCTTGCGTTCATGATTTGAATCTTACTAAGCTTCGGAGTGTGCGTGTTTTACAGGTGATAGAGCGATTATTGAATTTCAGGAGATATGCATAGACCACATTAAAAGTAATCCTTTTTCAAGTGGCCCTTTGAAGCCAATTGCGTTTTTTCCGAAGCAAGAGTTTATTTTTAGCTATTAACGACAATTAACGGCTATGTTATTTTGAATAGTAAAGCATTTTTTTATGAAAAATATGTTTTTTGAATTGCATTATAGTTCTTTTGTATTTACTGCAATTTTACTGCATTTACTGAAAGTAGAGAAATCAGCAAGATAACCATTGAAAAATCAAGGGCGGTCAATAGACAGCTACGCGAGCGTGAGTCATGTTGGCGCGAACGCATGAAAGTTAATGCCCATATTGTAGAAATGCATTGAAAATAACTGAACATGTACTGTCGCACGACGTGATCGAAACTGAAGCTGGAACCGAGGTTCTCGGGCGCTGGGTCAGCGGCGCTGGTCGCTTGCCTCGCCGCGCCGGTGGCTTGCCTCGCAGCGCTGGTCGCTTGCCTCGCCGCGCTTCTTGAGAGAAAACTCTTCCACAGGGCGGCGCGGCTCGCGCCTGTTTAGGTACATGAAGGAATCGCGTGCCGAAGGCGCAGGCGTCGGGGAAACCACACGCCGTGTCTTGGCTTACGTGGAAAACGAACGCGAGCGAGCTGGCCCATCGCGATCTGTGGGCGCCGTCAAACAATGCGATTCTATGGATGTGTCAGACGTAACAGCGCGGCACCGTGCGGCAAACGCTCACGCCGCGTGGTCTGATTTTCGTCGCAATCGCGTAATCGCGTTAATGTTTGTTCACACTTTGTAGGTTAACCTGCTTTTGTTGAGATTATATCGTTCAACAATGATATTGCCTTTTAGGTGATTCCTTTGCGGTTTATTTTCAATGATGATTTCAATGATTTTCAAGAGAGCTTCAACAAAATGAATAATAGATCAATTTTGCTAAAAAATAAATACATTTTTACTGTATATCAGATATAGATTCTGAGAACACATTGTGAGCGCGACTTCTTTCAGTTTTACTAGTCTGATTTATTTAAACTTTACTGGTCTGAATATTATAACTGATTTTCGAAAAAAATAGGTATATGAAATTTTAGTACGAAAGGACCAAATTTTAGGAATAATTTTTTTAATTTGGTTATTTTAAATACTATTTTGGCAGAAAAAATGTAATAAATTTAGAATTTATTTATGTAATTTATATTACAAATAGTAATTGTTATTGTTAATTTTTTAATTTTATTCATTTTTATTTTAATTTCTGTTGCTTTTGTAACTTTATTAGAGCGTAAAGTGTTAAGTTATATTCAATTGCGCAAAGGTAATAAT
Organism: Creontiades dilutus; assembly: GCA_031894815.1. Classification (NCBI taxonomy): domain Eukaryota; kingdom Metazoa; phylum Arthropoda; class Insecta; order Hemiptera; family Miridae; genus Creontiades; species Creontiades dilutus. The sequence goes on from JAVIWC010003164.1 coordinate 24,095, forward strand.
AAGGTAGGATTAATAGGTTAACTTCAACCATTTTCTGATGGTATTAAATTATTTTTTAAAGAGCAATGTTTCTTTTATCCCTGGGATTCCTCGAATGCAGTTTAAAAAAACGCTGCAAATTCTTTCACTGGGGTTTATTATTCAATTGGCTTGCGTTCATGATTTGAATTTCTACTAAGCTTTGGAGTGTGCGTGTTTCACAGGATAGAGCGATTATTGAATTTCAGGAGATATGCAAAGACCACGTAAATCGGTTCTCATCCAAAACACCTATTTGGATTGATCAGTTCATCATATTTGTGTGAATAATCGCTCTATCCTGTGAAACACGCACACTCCAAAGCTTAGTAGAAATTCAAATCATGAACGCAAGCCAATTGAATAATAAACCCCAGTGAAAGAATTTGCAGCGTTTTTTCAAGAGCGATTACAATGGTTTATTTATTATTGAATAATAAACCAAAATTGTTTTGACATCTCTGTTACATTGAATAAATAATACGGAACGGTTTCGGATTCCGTTCTTCCACATTCAAGTGTTCGAACGGCGTTTAGTGAAACGGATGGATGGGTCTGGAAAGACCGCGCCTGATGCCAGTTCATTGGCTTACCGCCACCGGTAGCACTAACCGTGTAAATGAGCTTTGAAATTACTGGAAACCCGTGGCTGTTTTGCATCTCAAACCGATCAATAAATCGGTCCAAACTCGAAAATTAATGCAAATTCCCCCGTTAACACCTCCGGAACGAAACGGTAACAGGTAAGGGAGGACCAACGATCGCGTAGATCCGTATCACCAGTTAACCCGAAACGGCTACCGTGTGTAGTTGGGTACCAAGATTTCCAAAGCTCGGACACGCCTCGTGTTCTACAAGTCAGATTTGAATTTCCGATGTTATCTGAGCGCTTGTATCGGCTCGGATCGCCCGGGGTCAAACATGATTCGGAAGCCGCCACTTCTTATTCTCCCCGCACTCAAACTACACTCAACCATACACTCAAATTCTACTCTACATATGTAATGAGGAAGGGCTGGTGCTCGGGGAGACGCCTGAACGGGCGATGAGGCGGCCAACTCGGCGCCGTAGCTCTTCTGCTTATACAGCCTCAGTTTCACCACTTACCGCCACCTGGAGATCCAACTAACTCCTCAATCAAATATGGACGACGTTCACCAAAAAAGGAAGAAAGTGCGGTGGTTCCAGCTGAACTGCTTAGATCTTTTGAAGGAACTTGGATGGACTAAGAATGATAATTACTAAATCAAAAATTTGGATGTCTAAATAACCTCATAGAAAGATATACAAAACAGCAAGAGTTTCTACGTATGTCGCCTTTCGTGTCGTATGGCTTATTTTGTGTGCAGCTAAATACTAAGAAGTTATTATTCTGTGGTTTTTGAGGACGGAAGCTGCAATGACATGCAAAACCCTATTTTGGAAGTCGTCTTTATATGTGTTGTGGAAAGTAGTCTGTCCCTAGGCGTTCTTCAGGGCAACCATTGGGTTGCACCTGATGCACGTACGTTTAACGTGTAAAACAGTCGTACTGCGATCAAAACTAATGTTGATTTTTCAACAATAAATTTTTCTGTAGCAAAAAAAAAAAAAAAAAAAAAAAAAATTAAATTAACAATAGATAATTAAATATTTGTGACTCGGTAGAAAACTGTCGTTCTTCTTGACATCTCTCCCTCAAGATTCGGATCAAATCAGTACAGTTTGAATTTTCTACTTGTTCATTCTTTCTTGCGAAACCTATTACGTCATATACTAACACTCCAAGTCCGTGGCATTCTTTTCAAAGCGGTGTATTAATTACCTGTGTCCCTTCCACGTCCACCCGGCCTCGTTGACTATCGTACGTTATTAAAACCCGCCGCTAATTTATTTGGATTCCGATGCGGAGCACTTGTTGAGGTCAATGAAAGTCGGTAAAAACCCTTCAAGTGAGGTCTAGAGGTCTGGAACGCGGCCTGTTATATGGGAAGCCGAGAAGTGTGTTGAAGGTGGAGCCCCGAGGGGTCGGGCCACGCCACCCAGATCTGCATATCCCGCGATAGCTATCTCATTAATAAGTAAATAGCATTGTTGGAACTGCGTGACGATACCCCTCTGTTATGGATATTAACTGATTATCTGGCTACCGTCTTCAGATAACGTACCCCCTTCCTCACCTCTTCACAGCAGCGTCAATAATTTCATCCCTACCTACACTTTTTTTTCCCACAAACTCTTCCTTCCAGAGTTAGCCACCATTATTTCAACTTGATATCTAATGAGTTTTATTGGTAGCTCATATCATCAACCTACCCATTACCAATTAGTTGATTATAATCCTATCATAATGATAGAATATAATATAATGATATAATAATTATCATCCAACCATGGAAGATGTGTATTGTGGAACAGGTCAGACAATCTTAATCTTAATGATTTTTACTCTTTCCTGAAACTCATGTTGGGTTATAATTTTTAATAATAAGCCTTTGCAATCGTACTGCAAGATTTTCTTATAACGTCCATCAAATTTGGACATTTCACGTTTCAAGATGGGTAGATTCCAAATCTGGCCGAAAATCCTTTAAACAAGCTCAATTTTTACAGATTTCATTCAATTTTAATGAAAATTCTCGGAAATGTGCGGGTTACGCTGCATATGGTTTTCTATAAATTTCATTTTTCACAAATCAATACCTACATTTTTCACTCTTTTAAACATCTCACCACCCCATAATGATTTCCTGATGGCCTTGTCCTCCAGTGTGGCTCAAATTCCTAGGGAAGTCGGAAAAATAATTATTTGATCATTTTTCAACCGTTTCAACACGATTGTATCATTATTAGCTGTTAAACGGGCTCAATTTTCTAACCGTAACAACCAATAATTATTTTGTAGAAATAAGTGGGTAAGCCTAAAGACCTCAAGATAAGAACACCCCTTTTCAGTTCAACAGTCCAGCAAAATAGTTTTTATTGCTCATATGCACAATAAAGTCTATTAACAGCAATTTTCTTCTGGCCTGTTTGTCTAGCTCGATTCGAAAAGTAATTACGAAATGACAATCATTGGCAGCACATATCCACATCAGTTCCTTCACGATTCCATCATTACTCCCGGCTACTCATGTGTAAACTTCAAATCCTTGTAACAAGAAGTTTTGCATATTTGAATTTTTTCGGATTAGCTTCTAAAAGAGTTGGACTTAATTACAGTTCACTCCTGAAAAATTAAGACTCGGGTAACATATCAGGTTACCATACTTGGTTACTAGGTTCCAGTTCCTGTATAATGAATGGGCTTGGTTCGCAATTGAACGAGGCAGTTTCGTCTTAGCAATTTTTCCTTATCAGTCCGGTTACACCCCCACTTTATGCAAGAACCTTTTGAAATCTGTCAATCGTTTTCATTCTCAGTCAGCTGTCTTTAATCTCTCTTATTGGCAACAAATTAATGAGCGCATAGTGACGTGGATGATTACTTTCGTTCATTGAAAGAAAATCGAACGTTTTCGAACTACATAAAAGAACTAAGTTCTTCAAGAACAAGTCTTGTTCTTGAATTTCACATTACAAACAAACAATTTTTTTCTTAAGATAGAAACGAGATTTTAGAACGACCGTCGTCAAAATAGGACTTAATGTTTTGTTAACAGAACTCACTTTTTTTGGGTGGAGTGGCATGCCCAAAATGGGCTGATGTCCTTTTGATTTATTATTTTCTGTAGTTAAAGAGCCTTTGTAATCGACCTAGGAAAATTTATAGACCCTCACCCCCTTCATTCCCAAACTTTGTTGTTATCATATCAAATTATGTTATATATCAGCTGAGAAGTGGATGGTATATGTCAGCGTGGGTGTTTCATTTAATCTCATTAAATTACAGTTGTCCCATACACGGGTTTCTACGACCGCGTCGGCACACAGTATATTTACCATTGTAGTTTATCGAAGTTTTTATGTTTGAGAGGTCCTATTCATGATGATGTCATCTTATCGTCTTTGGTTCGTTCAGTAGTAAACCACAAGGTGTGGGTAAACACTGATTCGCTGAAAGACGTTTGGGGCTTATTGGTTTCTCTATTGATACATGGAGGTGAAGCTTAAATGAAGAGCTTTTTAAGGCTTCTAGAATACAATTACGAGGTACGACATTGCCAAAGTTTACAACAAAGTAAAACAGACTGTCTAATAAACTGATTAATGATTTATGTAGGAGGGAATACAGGGATAGTAAACATTTTTGTAATAATTTGTAGCATCTTTATAGTTTTAATTGCATTGGTCTCTGTGACCACCGTTTCGAAGACATTACCGTTGAATATGAGAATGAAACAGAAAAATGTAAATGTACGTGATTCTGGTCACCACAAACATTTGCTGATTAACTTATATCAAGGTCACTATAACGTTCAGCAAGAAACATGAATGGTGACTATGTGAAGTCAAACAGTGGGAATTGTTCATCCGATCCTTTGTTTGGGCATTTAATTTCCTAAATTTTTGATATTAATAATGAAATTAAATGATTGTACCACCGATATGATCAGCATAATTACAAATCATTTGTAGAACTATGTTGATGATGGAGTATGATCCGTAGTATCGCGTCGATTTACTTTCCTTCCTTTATCATCAACTACTTGACTGCAGTGGGAAAACTCCGGCAAATCAACTCGCCACCCTCCTGTTCGTATCCCGCAACAGAGAAAAAAGTATCTCACATGCGATGGCGAGAGGCTGGCACGGCCAGGTACCACGTGATAAAATATTATGCTATGTTACCCCTCCCTCCATCCTCGTTTGGTCTGATAACATCGACAAAATATGGCCATGCGAAACCCAGTTATATCTCCACCGATGAGGAGCACTGGGATAAATACCCGGCCATTCCAACGTTGGCGTAGTCTCGTCAAATCCGAACCTTGGAAACCCATTCGTCCCGTTCACTCACCGCGGCTTCGAGCAATTACGATTTTTCAATTGTGGATGGACGAAGCTCTCACAAATAACAATAATTCGGGCGAAAGACCATACTTGAAGTGTGAACAGAATAACAAATTTAGCTTGTTTGAGACACATGCTGATTGGTTAAAAAAACAACAAAAAAGTTATGTATCAACCAACCACTTCAAGGATCACTTAGGATGGTAAGAGCTCATTGGCTTATCGATACCATTCAGTACAGAAAAGAATGAAGAATTCAGTGGATATGTAAAGTGTAAAGAGGTTAGGTCCATAGGTGATGAGGTGTAGAGTATAACATCAGAGACGTACGCACCTACATAAGGTTTTTACACAGGTAGGTAAGGATGAAGGCTTTTGACGCATCAAAGCCAATACATAATCCAATTAGGACACAGCCCATGTACTTTTATGACAATATTCCTTGACAGGTCGAAAGTCGATGGCTTCCATTATTGAGGACACATTGTACGGTAATTATCTGTTCTTCTGGAGGGTATTCTTATGGTAGAACGACACGATGAGATGGTGACTTACACCCCTTAGATATCAGATGGGGAATGTCTAAACCAGTGGAAATGTCATTGTGAACTGTTATCGTACCATTTGAAGTTTGAGCATATTTTTGTGTTCCTAAAAAAGATCACCTGATTATTAGCCGTTAGCCGTATTCGTTACTATTGTTTAATACAGGTTTCAAGGTTCAACCACTGTCTCAGATTACGGGAAAATCGAACAGTATGCCAGTTACATCACGTTCATACAGTAGGTGTTGTCTATGACCGTACCCACTCGCAAGTTACAGTGCTGACAGTTGATTAGAAAATATGGTATTGACTCTGATCATGCATAACAGTTGGCCAGCGGGTCCTCATACTGACAAACGAAAGCATCTGCGCATTTTTGACGTCTCACCTGCGGTTCCCGCCCTCATGCGTCGCGCTTCCGTTGCTCACCGTTGGCCTTTCACGGTGGAGCGGTAAAGCGATAATTGCCGGATGCTAATCTATATCCTTAGTTATCTTGCGTACACCACTTCTGCGCTTGAGTCGGTTTTTAAATGGCATTAATTATAATATCTAACCGCTTTCATGGTACCTGTTAGTGGTGTGCAATGCTTTCATTTCAAACGAACAAGCTCTTTATCTAGTTGTAGGAGTTGGTTTGTTCGGGGTGATCGCACAATGGACTTTACTGAGTTGGTACTTCATTCTTTTATCGGTAGACAGCTTTTGTGACTAGGCACTCCTTGTCAAACTTCGTGAATATATTAATTTACTATTTTGGGGAATGGAGAAAGCATTTCAATCACTTTTTGAAGGTGAAGCCAAGTCAAATTGCACCGCTCAGTACGTCCCAAATAAATATTATTTGGGTTCTGCAAACCTGCTTATGAATCCTTATAACGCGCTCAGCTTAGAATTCAAAGGTTTTTTAAAATCTACAATTCATAACCGTGAACGTTAGCAGTATATGCTGGAAGTGTGAAGTGCATAGACGGACCCCCCCCCCCCCCCTTAAACTAAATTACAAATTCCAGATGTTCGTTGAACTTTTAGACTGAAATTGTAGTGGAAAAAAATGTTTTTAATAGTCAATAAAATCATATGAAATTAATGAAGAAATGAGTTATCACTATTACTTCCTCTATTCACTTCTTCCTTTTCATAATAAAAACTGAATGTGCTGAAATACGTTAAAATACTGAACCAAAATCTTAACGAATCAAAAAAAGGAAGACTGAATCGGTCTTGAATTGTCGCTTGAGCACAGATTGGAAAGGATTGGAAATCACCCCCTCCATTCCCTCTCCTATCCGTTAAAGCAAAATTTCCGATTTGCACACCTAGAGTAAAATTGGGATTGAACCAAAAAAGAATCATGAAAATTGGTAAAGAATAGTGGGCAGGGCGATTTGACAACATGTGTCATATACATACACCCATACAAATATAGGTACACCTACCTTTTTCAACGGATTCGGGCTTGGAATGTTTTGAAACGGATTAGTAAGCAGCTATTTTTTCTCCCATATTTGCATGGTCCCACGCCCCCCTGGATCAATTCTAATATTCGACCCTCTACTATCGAATTCTTGCTTCAGGGAGACGTCCTAATAAGTGCAAGTATTCTCAACTGTATTAGAAAAAAAAAAAAAAAAAAAAAAAATTAACGTAGGTAGTAAAAATGGAGTAGTACAATGCTAAAATATATCAACTTGGACTCAACACTGAATAATGAAAACCCCAATTTTAAGTCAATAAATAATGACTGTATAGTTTTATTTATAAAATTATGTCAGTATAGCTTAGTAACTTCCATCCATTGGTTCACTGAATAAAAACGTAGGAAGAAAGGAAAAAGAAGATAAATTATTCCTTGTACTGACATTTATCAATCACTGTACTTACGTAGTGATTTGGATAAGTTTCTTCTGAAGAGCAGAAATTCTCAAGATCACCTGTTTCGCCTATCTAAGAAATAAAGTCTCGTGACTACTTTATAGGAGCCCAACTTCAACAATACACACTCTGAAATTATTTTAAAACATTCCTTATGATATTTTCATGGTTTCTTTGTGGTGATTCTTCTTATTTCGTAAACATGATCTAACTATTACATGGCCTATAAATGACCCCTTTCGCTTCGAGTAACCACTTAATTTATCATAATTGAGTAAACGTACCTACCTCTTGAATTACGCAATGACAAAGGTACCTACAAACGTTTAGGAAGCTTCAGACATATGTACGAAATAGGATTCAGATGAACAGACTAGGTGGGAGTCAGCCGGGTCTCGTATTATCGAACATCGAAGAGCGCGATGACTCGTAGGAATCTCGACGCTATCAATCAGAACAGAACGCGCTTCGTCACCGCGCTATTGTGTTTGAGAACTGATATCCATCCGAAAAGTTCCATCTCGAGAAGGGACCCACTGGGGGCCTCGTTCGGGGTGAATTAGTCACTTCCTCCGCGCCTCCTTTGAACGCTAACCTAAACTCGATACTTTGTGTACTCCTACATGCATTTCTCCCACACCTAATCAAGTCACTGAGGAAGAACGAGGAACACACTTTTATCAGAAATGAAGATGCACTTGAACTTGTTTTTGTCGCCCGAACGGTTAAAGGATGGTTGGCATCATATAGGTACCATTATAGTTTTTTCTTCGTACATTTCCTAACTCACGGATAAAATGATGATACGATCGTGTAGAAATTGATATAAGATAACATTCTTTCTCGACTTCCTTAAAATGTTTAGCGCTGTCAAACTACTAAATCCAAAGAAAATTATGGTTATTGGTTTCAGATTTGTGCATTCGTAGTTGTATTGGTTTGTGAGCAAGAAAACTGTAAGACTCTGCAGACACACGGGCAGACTCACACCTAGAGAGGCAGACATGAACGGTTGTTCAGAGTGGTCTAAAACACAAAATGCGAGTAGAAATTATGGTTTTCGTAAGAAACAGAAAGATAAACAGTTTCCATCTCCCGAAAGTGAAAGAAAGCTGCCGCTATCTTTAGGTAGACTAGGAAGCAATTCGTCCAAACCCTTTTAGTTAAACATAATATATTTATGTCTATCTGTAAACAGGGCCGGACAATTGTTTATCTACCTTATAAAAACAAGTGAATTGTTAGTGTAAAACCCCACATTTTGATTGTTAGTTTTATTAAAAACCCCCAATCTCGCTGGCCATTCAGTTAAGGAGTTGCATACAAAGTACAAGAGAATGAGGTACAAACGTGACACAATGAATTCTCGTCTTCATCTCTTTAATATAGATTGAAATGCCACGGTTCAATAAATATTGTATGAGTTGAGGCCAGAACGAGTGTTGAACGATATTTTTGAAGGGATAGTCGAAAATGGGAAGACTATACTCTTCCTACCTTGTCTGTAACAGAGGAGCATCATGTAAGAATTTCAAATATACTAGATAACTGCCGTAACTCAACAAGTTTCTTGAGGTCGCTGAACAGGGAAATATTAGCAGTTTTCCTTTATAAGTGACATTTTTTAGTACTTGGCAGCTTAGATAATTTATTTAAGTATTCTGGATGATGTAAAACTACATTTAAAATTAAAAAGTACAATTATTATCATCGCTAAGTACTACCACTTACTACTATTATACTCAATGTTTATGGTGTTCATTGTTGTGATGTTTTCCTTCGTGGAAAGAGGTGGTTTCTTTCAAACATATTCGTCTAATTTATTAGAGAGTGCTTATTTCTGATAGTCATCGTGGTGTCAAAAGCTTCCTTCACGTTCATTCGAAGAAGGAGTCGGGGAGACCCTCAACTAGGATATCCGAGGAAATGAAGCAGCTAGTGCGGGGAAACGGAGCTCCCACCTCATATGCGGGGCCCCGTTTCCGTAAAACCGTCATAAAGTTGAGCATGCACATACGGGATGTGAACACGTGGTTATAAATATCACGAAATGATACTATAATTGTGCTCGGTCTTTGCCAGTTGTAGAAGACGTCTTGAATAACGACTCACGAGCGGCTGTTAATATTTCATGAAAATACAAACCGTCCGCGCTAGTTGGAAGTGGCACTTGGCATCCTCGTCTAGACAACATGGCCCTATAGATCTTTTGAAATAGTTTGGATAATCTCGAAGGATATGAAACTCATAGGGAACTATCTACAGACTAAGTCGCAAATTCCCCGAAAAATTCATCAAAATCGAATGAAAACTGTAGCCATTATGCATGTTACTAGTCTGTGACAGACGGAAACGACTGAATGATCAAAAATACAAAACAGTGGAAACTTAAACGGAAAAAATTTCAACAAAGCTAAACGTTGAAATTGATTGAATTTGAGCAAAAAGTATATCTCATGATGGTAAAAAACAAAGCTTTACGCATGAGCAGGAGCTACTAATGGTACTATCGCGTTGAAATTGATATGAGATCATTGAGCTGTTTTTCCTACACACATACACTTCCTATATACATGTACTTCTTATACATACTGACGGGACTGCTGTAGGTCTGGACAACAGTAACATGGATGGGCAGGTAACGATGGATGGGCAATCTCATTTCAAAAGTCACATTTCTTTACTTGTGACTATGCTTTAGATTTCCTAAATATATGTAAAGTCCTTCATACATAATGTATGTGGAACACCGTAGAATGGGATTGTTATCATTGAAATCTCTTCTTTAAAATGAACAAGAATGTTTAAATTCGCCGTTGGGGAGAGTTTGAATTCAGCCCTAATGACTCCGTCCAAACAGGGTGGGAATTGAATTCAGGGTAGATGGAGGATGAAGATGTCCGGTCGAGATTTTAAAGAATTTATTCGGTTTCCGGAGGTAGTGGTACGTAAAAATGCCTGACCTCCCCTTCCCACTCCCCACTCCTTATCTCCTAATGACCGGATTATAAGCGGGACGCCACTTAAGACCTACGAGTGTCATCTGGGAGATAACGTACGAACTTTCGGGGTGGGAAAAAGAAATTCATCCTGCAGTAATTATCTAGGGATAATGAGATGGTAAGCTTTTAGGACAATGTGGGATAGAACGTCAAAAACTGAAACGGAAAGTCTTAGGTCTTAGGCTAAGAGATCAATCTATTTTATTCGAATATAAGAATAATTTTGTCTCAATTTTCATGTCGACCCGCGGGCCAACGCTGGTTTTCGTTTTCATTGCCTATTGGCCAAATAGTACATCAACGGCGTCGATGAAAGGAGTAAACATTTTGGAAAAGAATACATCTTTCCTAATACAAATTAAAGCTGGAGGAAACTAGTATAATATCGAAAGCGACTCGTCCCAGTCGCATCGTTCCCGTTTGTTTTCCACGTAAGACACGGCCTTGTACAAGTAAAACACCTGCTTTTAAGTGTCATTGATGTTTTTCCTTACTGGAAAATGTTGTTTTTTTAAATACCTTCTTTTTCTCTAAGCAATTGTTATACATGAAATATTCTCAGTATTTGTACAAACGTTGTTAAATTGGAAAATTTTTCCCGTTAATAAATAGATAATGGAATGTCATTAGAATGGTCAATAATACTATTACCGATCGTGGTAATTATTATAACGTATTATTAGTTTCATAGGAGGGTGGATACAACAGTTGTATAGTTACTATGACCCAATCGCGATCAAAGCTATCTACTTACATAATATGTTATCAAATCAGTTGGGAAATCAACTACAGAAATACCATCAACAGGATTGTTAATGTACGGGAACAAACTTTTCGATCATTTTACTTTTGTATGTTCATAAAATATGAAATCATTACAAAAAGAGAAATTGTTAACATGTTCAGATATTATTGACCTACGAGAAAGGAATATGAAATACAAACGCGCCTAGCGGTATTAGTTCAGCAATAATTGTTGATTCGATCTGTAGAGAAGTTGTGTGGCCTCCATCAGCTTAATAAATTGAAACACGTTCACGGGGTGGGCAAGACGTGGGAGTTCGCCCGAGTTATTATGAAGAGAGAGCGATAGCGATGGGGAAGGACAACGACCAACGGGAATAGAAATATTGATATTGGCACATTGGACATTGTACATGGGCTCTTTTGAAACTACCTGGCACAGATTCAATAATTCTGTTCTGGCTTTGAGAAACCAGGATTTTTTTTTTTCATTCCCACTACGTATTGATTGTTTTTTCACATAAATCAAAAATTCCACTGGTTTTTTGCATTTCAGAGCTTGATTCCGTGAATGTCTGTTTTTCACCTTAGTGTCACGTCAAACCTTTACTGTTTTAGTACAATTTTGAAGAAAATTTCAAGGCTTGTCAGAGTTAACACCAAGATGGTCCCCCTATAAATTTAATTTCCGACGGACCTATTCTATTAACGTCTATTTTTGTTCAAACTCGCCGGATAGTTGGGTTAAGATTCAAGTTTTGTCTTTTGGACTATATCGTAATTGGCTGAGTAATTACTATTGCGCATGCGCTAAACTAAAATTGGTTGTCACCGGTGAAACCTTGACAATCTTCTATTAATTGCTTTGTACAAGGATGAAAAATACAGTGAGCGCTGGAGCCACCTTGAATTTCCAAATTATCTATTCTCATGGTCTATCGTCAGTCCAATTTCTAAATCAACTACGGAGGTACTTGGGTACAAATCTCTGGATACTATCCTACTAATTTCTTTAACTTAACTTTTTGAAGGATAACACATCATTTGATAATTTCTGAACGTATTTATATGAAATCCGACTTTTTTGTCGGTTTAGTAGTTTTAGAATTGCCAATACACTATTTCCTCTGAAATATTCTTCCTAGGAACTCCATTGAAGCACCTTGAAACGAATCCTCTATTATACATCCTCTTCATACAATTACCTTGTAGGTAGATTTTCTAGTGTAACCAACAAACAGGGACCTCACTAAACCGTTAATTCCATGCTTGCCAGAAGTGTATTGTGAGTGAATAAATTAGGCAAGTTCGTCCTTATCCACGTCCTCTCAAATATTTATGTAGGATGATATTTGTAAAGGACAGGAAAGGGCATCTTCTCGATGGAAAATGTTATGACAAACCTTGCAATTTCCAAAAGTAACTCAAACATTTTCTGGATACATATTTTGTCTATAACCTGTACATAATTATCTATTACGCACAGAACGAATTACCTACAGAACGGTGAAATCATAGAATGATGTTTGATAATCGGGTCTGTAATTTGAGAGTTAGGTATCTCATATATAAAAGTCAATGTTTGTAACTATCTATCTATGATCCCAATTGACGACTTAACTGCCGAATTCCCATTAAACTTTCCACCAAATGAATACCTCCTTCCTACCAAAATCAATAAATCATGTTTACCCGGGAAACTTCGGAGTGTTGTGGAAATCAAGAGTTTTGTACGAGGGGTACGATTAATGTGTTGTAGGTGTTATGTCTGCTCACTCCCACTAACTTACACTGAAGACTGTAAAAGTTCAGAGAAATTCAATCAACAAAGTGAAAGAGTGAACAAGGTCAGAAAGGTTTGCTAGCTGCTGTCGGTGAAGCTGTCAATAGACAAGTAGACGGTAAGCAGTAAAGAAAAAAACAGACGCGCGCCGCCCTACATCGTCCGCGGCAGCTCGTATCGACAGATCTTGATGAAAACAAGGGCTTGAGCGTAGCTTCTCTCAGTCAAAAGATTGTGACAGCCCAACCGACGGGTGGCTCCCGGTGAAGCCACGAGCGTTTTTATATTTATATAGGAGTTTTTTCTTCGGATGGAAGAGATAGCGTTTTTGAAAGTCCATTTGTGGAGATTCCAAAGATTAGCTAATGGCCCAGCTCTCCATCCAACTGATAGACGGATGGGTTCAGTGGCCTCTATCACAGATCGCTTCTGGTCTCCTTTTTCACATCTCCGTGTGTGAGTGAGGAACATTTTTTCTTGGGTAGAGTTAAAAAAAATTTATAACGGAGTTTAAAGCGGGTTTTTACCAACCGATCTTCAACTTGATGTTGACCCCATTTTCCACATAACCGGTGTCGAGTTCAGAGGCGGTCTGTCCTCCCCTGGAACTCTGGGGGTGCACAAAGATCACCAAGGGCTATCACAAAGGGAAAGGAAGAGGTGATTTTCTTAGCAAAATACAATTTTCAACTTGTCTATTTCTCATTTTTCCACTCCATTCCAACTGCATGAAAACATAAACGCATTAAACCCAAAATAATGAAGACGGCAACACTTATTAAACTCGAAAGCTCCTGAATAACTCAGTGGGTACTGCTGGCCATTCGTTCTCTCGCTAAAATGCCGTTCATACTGGATGCGCAACAGACACATATCCCGTTGACGACTTGTCAGTTATCCTTACAGCTAAAAGATCTACTAGGTTTACCAATAAGATGAGGAAGACTCGAACGTTTCAACATTGTTTAAAATTCCAAGCACCTTGCCCACGATCGTTCAAGAACAATGTTAATGAATAATGCTTGTTTGGTGTAAACGGGCCCTAACATTCATGAGTAACTTCAAAAACAGAAGCAGAGAACATTACTGGGAAAATCACGTAGAACAAAGAGATAACAGAAATAGCCACAAGCTGAGCGGTCTGCTGTTAAGACACTGGTAACAAAAACGATAAGAAACGCTCCTGGTGGTTAGCACATCAAACACTGCTCTATCCCTTATTTTTCGAGCTCTCTGATATGACAATTTCGTAGGCTCGCCCCAATTCGAACGAAAATTCTGCTTCATTAGCAGTGATTGGAACACAGATTGAATCTGGATCCTTTGCTTCTGATTCTACAGATAATCAGGAGGATCTGTATCCCGCGTTGGTTCCAGCTCTTAAACGTTCTGAATCTGCTTGTCTTTTTGGTTTATTGGCTGGGGGCGCACGTGCTCAAATGCTTCTAATCATTGAAGATTTTAGACGCGGTTTTCGTAATTCAGTTAACCATTAGAAAAATAACTCATTGTAGTGTTTTTGTTTCGTTATTGTTGTTGTCAATCTTGAATAGGTTTTTTGTTTATTTCATTTGCTGCTCTCTATTGTGAGCTGCAAATACCGTACTAACTGTTCCTATTCCTTTTTTTTTTCAGGTAAATTTTGGATTCTTTCAAAGGCAGCTGTGAATACGAACAAAATCATATGTGCAGGTATGTGAAATCAGGATATAAAATATACATTGCCCGTCAGCTACTAAAACGGATAGGATAACTTATGCTTCCCATACCGTTATAATGCGACTTAGTAAGGGTTTGTAGATCTTCTAGTTCTAGTGTGCTCCTGGCAGTAAGGCAGTTGGTAAAATTAACTGCTTCTATTCTTACATCATAACATCATCATCATCATCATCATCATCATGACCACTACATAAATGATCCTATCCTATGATCCAGTTTCATTTGGTAAAATCATGTCTTATGACATCTAATAATTAGGAAAAATCAATAAAAATAGGTACAACTGAGGAAAGAGGGAATTATAAATGAAACTATAAGGATTTTTTAAATTAGTTAATTATCATTAGTTTGCGAGGTAGTTAAATATCGTTAAATAATTTCAACTGACAAAGCAGATTAAAGCAAAAAGCTACGTGGGTTGAATTAAAATTTTTACCACTTTTGTCTATCCTGCGAGGTCCGAGAAGGATATCTAGTAAAAAGAGAGTGAAAATGATAAATTTAGTTATCTCGAGAGATCGTTGACAAAATTTCACCTGTCGCGCATCTACATTGCTTAGTACAACTTCGAACATTAACTGTGGGCGAACCTAGCCTAACTTAGGTCTCAAAGTTTCAGGGTACCCCTCATACCACATGTAGATTGCGCTACTACCAGAAAGATAGGTTAGGTGATATTGAAATGTTTGAAAAAGAAAAATTTCTTGGTAGTTCTACATATAATGCAATAATGTGGTTTCCATTTCCCAAAATTGATACATTTATAGAACCGAACTTTTGCTTCCCACCATGACACACGTATAATGACGTTTAGAGACAAAAATGGGTACACTCGGCATCTTCGGATTTCACCAGAACTTCTATAAAAATGAAAATCAATAAATTTAGCATTTTTGTAGTAAGGTGAGAAAACATCACTCCAAACTACTGGTCCTAAATGAAACTCCATTAAAACTGGATCCATGAGCGTTCGAAAATGCCAAAAAAGCCCGATTCGAATGAATTTGGTTTCGGGAGGTTTTTTCCTGTTGACCCCACGCCCGGCGGATGTTTTTTAATTCGCTTTTATTTTTTTCTTGGTATTTTCTATTACTAAGGCTCATTATTGAAAATAATAAACCAAATTCTAGGGAGTAAGCTCGATATCACATCTATAGGTTAGAAAAAAAGGAGAAGGATACAATTTGTCCGTGAAAGACGCATTGTTTAACTAGGACGGGAAGGGAAAGAGGAAATGGAAGGGGTAGGAGGAGGAGGGGGTTGGAGGGTTGGGGTGGTGGAGCGGGGGGTGAACCGCCCTCTGATAAGGCGCTATCAGTGACAGACAGCCGCTCGCTCCGTACCGAGAACCCTGAACCACTGCCAGTGGGGGAGGGGCGCTATGAAAACATATATGAAATATATTCAATGTGCCTCACATTGATAAGAAAGCCTTTTACCTCTATATAAGAAATCAATTTGGTGTGAGAGACGTGCGAGTGCACGTTATCAGGCGCCGCGCAGGATCTCTCTTCGGCCCTCTAGATCGAGATCCTTCCACTTTTATTATTACTTACCCCTCCTCCTTCCTCCGCCACCACCTTCCAACCCATATTCCTTCTTCTAACCCCCTCATCCTACACTCACTTCTATTTCCCTTTTCCTTGATCTTCCTTCCCGAGGTTTTCCTTCTATCCGATGGATTCCGGGATTTTCATTCATATTTCTTACTGTTCATCCCCCTTCTCAAATGAAATCTCATTTTTCGTATGAAGGATCAGGTTTTTCCCAAAACCATTTAATAATTAAATCAAGTGGTTGTCGAACGGTATAAAAAAAAAAAAGCAATACACTATTTTTCAGGTTCTGCCATTTTAATCTCAAACTCGTTTTTTGTGTGTTTTGGATCGTGGGAAAAGTTCTAGACTGATTGTACTGCCTTAATCGGCTTGTAGTCGATACTAAACATCAAAACGGTGTAAATGCCACATTAGTTGTACAACATAATTCAACACTGTTTGAAGAAATACAGGGGAACACTGGGACCTCGTTGAGTGTGGTTTGCTTGCATTCCCTTCTATCCTTGACGTTTATTACATTGTGTTGAACTAATTTTTGTGTGAAATACGGATAACTTGCCGGTGGAAATTTTGCGGCGAAAAAAGTGGTTTTGTTCGCCAGTGTTGCAAAAAGAAACACACAAGCTGTGAACCGTTTGTAAATACGAGTGGCCCCTTCAATCCCTGGGAAGAATGCTCCTGAAGAAATTGTTCGACTCACTAGCAAATGTAAGTTTGTTGTTTCAATTTTTAAGGGGGAGATTACTCCAGAACGTTCTAAAACCATTCTTAAGTGGCAAAAGTTTTTAGGATCGTGGAATTTTTATAGAAGAGTACTGCACAACATCATACACTCCTACACGAGTATCCTAAAAGGTTGAAGAAAAACAACAATCGAATCGTAGACTGGACTGATAAAGATATAACACAATTGGAACTTTCCAATTTGCAAGCAAGATTTGCAACACTCACTTTTCCTAGTTCCAAATACTAAATTGGTTGTTTTTGGTGATGCTGATCTTGCAATAGGAGAAGTGCTCCCTCTAAAGGAGGAATTTTACTCCAAGAAACTGAACGACACGCGAAAAAATATGGTACATATGATTGATCAGTATGTACAATTATGTAAAATATTTCAGGCAGTTTGTGGAAGGTAGGTTTTTCACAATATACAATGACCACAGGCTGATGATATTTTCGTTCAAACGACACAATGACAAGCCACACCATGACAACTACGACATTTAAATTACATTTCACAATAATTGTGAATTTATTCTTCAAAAATAAGTGAACATTAGAATTGAATCAAATAAATGCAGAACCCATTCACAATTACAACAGGGAAATGTTTAACTTGAAAACCTAATTCGATCAAACTCTTCTCTGGCACTTATACAATGTCGTTTTTATGAAACTAAGATTGGAAATATACGACAGTTCATCCCACAGAACTACCGTCTAAATGTGTTCAGAACATATCATGATTGAGCTCAGCCAGGCCAAAAGAATACAGTCATACTAATTTGTCTAAGTGCGTATGGTCGAAAATGGAAAAAACATGTAGGTACGTGAATGGTCCAAAGCATGTATACATTGCCAAAACCCAAGGTATCTAGGCTTGTAAAATCCCCTTCTGTACAATTTTCCGAGACCCCACAGCCCAGAGGGATATTCATAATGCTTGGCCTGTATCGATCGAATGTGGCAATTGGGTAGAAATAATTCAACTTTATAGCGCTGAGGTTGGAGGAGTAGCAAAGAAATTTTTGTTAAAGAACGGTTTTTGTTGGGAGATTTGGAACACCACTGAGAATTCAACACGACTAAGGTAGACAGTTTCAGTCAGATTTTTTTTATGAACTCGCTAAAATCTGTGGCTGCAAAATTAAGAGAACCAACCCCTTACCATTCGCAAGCTCGCGGAAAAATCGAGAGCTTCCACAGAACTCTAAAAGCAGCCATTCGGACTTATTCGAAAAAGAAGTGGACGTTAGTTCCCCTCTCCATCCTGGTAGGAATCTGGAGCGCGGAGACTTCAAGAAAATGACAGCACAAGCTGTGAAGATCAGCCCTTGTTTCTACAAGACCTTAGGAAATGAATTGCCGGTTGGAGAATTGCTGAAGAGTAGCAGAACACCTGCTTTTTACGCGGATTAGGGTCACTCTACAAATTTTTCGTATGAGCAGATGAGATCAAGTATTCTTTTGTGTGTCCATAAGACGAAAGTGAAGTGTATTGCGGTATATTTGATTCTTCTAGTGCAGAAATTGAACGGTAGGGCTTCTCTCTCTGTATAGAAGATATCCCCATCTTCTATCTGGAAGATAGTCCAAGTAGGCAAAAGCATGAAAATGACAACATAAAAAATAAAAACGATAATATAGCAACTTTACATAATATGTTTATTATACTTTTACTTCTCTTCAGTCTTCAAGTTCAGTTCAAGTAGAAGTGGTGTTCCGCACCAGATGAGGTAGCGAGCTCTTTCCATGGTCATCTGGTAAGGAGGTTTGATGGTGAATATGAGGATTATCAAACTCGTTCGTTTTACTACAGCATTTTCTCCCAGGAAAACCTTATGATAAGCTGCACAAGTCCTCAGAGGGTTTTCTGATGTTCGCTCGGCGAGGTGCGGGCGATGGTGTTTTTATCAGAAAGCCGGCTCGCGCCGCAATCAATCAACTGTAAGTTTCCCCCCGTTGTTAAGTCCCCCGGCGATATCGACTCGATCCTTATCTACCTGCCCCCATCCCACATAGCTCTTTATCATCGTCTATCATCCTCCACAATCCCGCTTTATGTACAATAGTTAAAATAGGATCAATATTCGTACTCGTGTATGAGCTGTGCTTCTTTTCTAAAATATCTTACATGTTTTTGTTTTTTTAAGAGAACACATGTTTGTGCGTGTTGTTACGAATAAACATATTACTACTAATAGTTGAAACATACGTAATTATGAGTAATCAGGCAAAACATTGGACTACCTCAATGCCTTCTCACTATTGAATGTTTACTCTGCCAAGTAAATTGATAGTAATATCATAAAGTGGAAAGCTGTGATTGTTTGTTTGTTGTGTTCGATTCAACTCATAACTACTCGATCAATTGTAAAAAATCTTTCACCGCCAAGATAGAGGAAATTTCAAGCGATATCTCTACTGAATGAGGAATAGCAAAATCAATTTTCAATAAATTGGAGATTTTACGTAAAATTGAAAAATACAACATGTAAAAAGTATATTTCATGATTGGAACAATATACAAAAGGACTTTATAGAAAATGATTTAATATATCAACAGTTTTCGTATAAATACAAAAACTGTTGATACATTAAATAATTTTCTATGTATTAGCACTGCTCATGATTGGCCACTAGAAATTGAGCGATATTATTTGCATAACTGTTATAGGTTAGCAGAAATGAAAGTTTTTGTTATGGTCATACGTATACGGTTGGGATCCAATGAAGGTGATATTAGTTTCATGATACGAATATATTTAAGTGGTTTGATATTCACGATTGATCAAGTTCTGTAAATTCCACTTTGGTTTATTCGGACCCGACTTTTGGTTTAGAAATTATGACGGGTACAAAAATTACTGAAGTTAAGAAAATGTCACGGTTCGAACAAACTACCCTACGTTTAGTCTTTTAACAAATACTAATTTGCGTTTATAGGTGAAATAATAGTTTTTGAATTTGAAAATCAACCTTTCCACCGAAATGAAATCTGTATTTTAACATAATTTAAGATAGTAATCACGAGCTTCATGTAACTCCGGTCGGTTATGTGAGCTGTGCCCTAATTTCTTTCCGTTTCACCACAGTCATTTTATTCGGGGTCTTTTATTAATGCCGTTTTATCGTTCGCACGAGTATTTACACAGGAAAGTACTGAATTATTAAAATATTAAATGAAAAGAAATTAATAACATGATATCAGGTGTATCTGAGTGTGACAGTGATGAGTGTGAACCCCTTAGCTATTTTATGACTCAACCCTGATATTGCCAGGTAAACCGGCTAGTTCGGATTTCACACATCATGAAGCTTGAACCAACAAGTTTAGAAGCGGCGTTATATTGCGTTTCTTAGTCTATTACTTCGGTTCTTTATTGAAAATAATCAGCAAAACATCCAATGAAAAGAACGAAAAGTTTGACATCGTCTCTAATTGCAGATGGCGATGAGAATGGAGAAATGGGGACAGAATTAGTCAAGTTTCTAACATTATACTCGTACATCAGAATGAATGACAGGGCGGGTGGAAGGGGGGGAGGTGGGTTCAGAGGTTTTATGATAAGACAAGGCTTTGTAAATCTGCGAAAAACCGCTAGGTCGAAAGGATTCGGGAGTTGAGTTGTAGAGGGGGCAGAGGGACCCCCTCAGCTGTGGATGAACGGGGTTGGTGGGAGGTAAATGGGCTGCAGTGATAAGTTAATGTCTGGAGAACTTGCTCCCTCGGGAAGAAAAACAGAAAAAAAGGAAAAAGAGCTTTTTGATAATGGGGGCTCTATCAGGGGACTACGGTCCATTAGACCACCTGGACACTCTAATTCTTCCAGGACTGGGGGCATCGCCGGTTGTCACGTCATTTAACATGCCGCCGCTGGGCCCGACCGCCTCTTCCCCCACGAGCTTGTCATCTGGGGGTCCCGCCATCAGCGTTTTCCTTTGCCAAAACAATCGCCTCGTCTTTTAATTTCGGACAACTTAACATCGCTACGTAATTTGATTAATATGGAGAACAGTGTTATTAAACACAAGATGTGATATCTCCTAGCGTTATTAGTCATACCTATGCTATCTATACTACCATGTCTTTTAACTCGCTCATTTCAGAGAGGGGTTGTGTGTGTGTTTAGAGTCATCTCTCATTCAGGTAGCAGTTTCTGAACCTACTTACACGCAATTCTCAAGGCAGTTCGATCTTATTACTCGATAATATCGATATCTGGTGGCAACCCTCACAATGCTTCTTTTAACCAGCACAATTCATCGAAACAAAAATATTGCAATTCATTATGTAAAGCTTTGTTAGTTCTGTTTAAGCCTTCTAGATCAATTATGTACAGATCGGACTAAGGCGGATGGAGTCTAAGACATGCGATGAGTATGTGTACTCCTACATTGTTATAGACAACTAACGAGAGGTAAACAAAATTAAATAAAACACCTACATTTCGCTGGTCCATCTGTAGGTGACAAGAGCCAATAAATAATACTGTGATTCATCTGAATCCACAAATTTTGACGGAGACAACCACTAACTAGAGACAAATGAGATAAAATGTAACATTTCCTTTGCCTGCCTCTTTAGTCCTTCAGTGTGGAACTAGTTTTTTATGGCATCAGCTTTTGCCATAGCATTGTTTATTTAAAAATCAGAGTTTTAAAGTTTTATCAAAGTGATAAATTTGATTTCTCCAGGGAATTTCAATAATATACGTCGGCTATTCGATTTTCTGTTTACCTGGTGATCTTTACTCCATATCATACTCATGTTGATAAAATCCTCACTATAAATATTATTGATCTTAAAAGAAACCTTCTAGAACGATTATTCAGGATCATTCTCGCCTTGCGCGCTGATTTTAGACCTAACGGAAAAATGACTACCATCATGATTATGATTGGTGGTCGGCTCTCTTGATGTCGTTGGCAAACCGTTGTGCTCGTCTTTTTCAAGTCGCTTTCTGATTCTTCTCCTGCAAAATCCTACTGTAGCACAATACATTGCGATTTGAAAAATTGGGAGAAGACTCATTCTGAAGTTTTCAAAATCGATTTTTGAGGTAACATATAATTTTCATTGGGAAAGAGTTGCATCACAGAAAAGAAGAAGTTTTTCCCTTTCGGTGTGAACATTTGTGGGAATTTTTTTCTCATCCAAGGGTTTGAAATACTGATAAATGGACGATTTCGGAGAACTTTCTTCTTATGAGTGAAGTCTTCAACGTTGTCAGGTATTCATGAAGGTATTTCCATTTGTTCAATTTCAAATCAAAAAATCTGAAATGAACGTACCTACCAAAGATATATGGGTAATGTAATTTGGGTTCAGTAGAGTGAGTTGAGTTTTAACCGTTTCGGTAAAATAGCCCAACCACAGCCGACATCAGATGGCCGCTAGATCTGCTATACGAGTACTTCATAACACAAACTCTTTAGTAAATTAATCCGAGCCCGCCGCCCTGGGTCACGGAAGCCCCTGGTAAACTACCTTCCATGCTATAAACTCCTATAATAACTTACATGGCCGTACCCTATAAACATCCCACGAAACTTTTCTACCTTTTTGAGTCGGAACACGAGGCAATCCCCGTCCCACGATGTCGCATTTATCCGCGTAGCTTGATACGTACCCTCTACCCTTCGCTTGTATCTACACCCCCTCGCCCGCCGCAATCTTCCATATCTCATTAGCTGTGCGCCCGTCCTGCGGCTGTGGAGAGGGTCGCGTGGTGAATCTCACGAAAAGTCAGCCGTCCCTATTAGGAACTTCGGAGACATGAATAAATATTTCGTCGTGATAAACAAAGTGATCTTTCAGTCATACTTACTAGGGTTGTTTTGATTCCAGAAGGTTAGATGAGAGTTACGAGGTAGGAGGTAGAATATTATGAGAAAAAGATAGTGGATCAGTGAAAAACTGGCAACGAGCATACCATTTCGTTATTTGATTACCTCCCTAACTTGAAAATGTACAATTAAGCAATTCTAAAAGAAAAAAGCTCATTTCCTACCTTGATGTTAACTAAAAATATATTCAAACATTGTTTAAGACTGCAGTGGATGTAATTAAAATCTATCCTAACCTTAAAATGGCTATTATTGTTAAAGTTCTTTAGATTTAGCTTTTTTCTATATTAAAAAAAAACATAAGGATATAGGACCTCTAGGTTAAGGTACATGAATGTTGAATCAAAACTCACATTCGTTTGATGGTTCTGGAATTATGGCAAAATTCTAAATTGCTGGGTTGAATTTTCAAAGTGCTGCTAATGGTTTCACAGAGATGATATGGGGACGTACCACGTGAAAGGACGAACTCAAAAAATGGAATCACTTCGAAAATCACCAACTGTTTTCATGTTGTACCTCAAAGCGACTTATGGAACATCCCAGAATTTCAGACCCCTCTGACGCCAGGGGCTGTTGCATGCGATTTAAAGTTGTCCGTACTGATAGCTGAAACATAACTGAAACATTCATTTTGACTGGGAATAGAAAGTTTAATACTCATTTAAATGGTTAGTAAAAATAATGCTCCATTTATTCCCTGAGAGAAATTTGATGAAACAGTACCTAACGTTCTAGTCAAAAACGATGTTTCTAAAGATACATTCGACTGCACTGTCCAAACAACTTCGAATCTCATAATTTATTTTTAGGGTGACGTAACGCATATAAGGGGCATTTCAAAATTTTGGTCACATTTGGTTATCGACTTTTCTAAAAAATAAAAGTTGAAACTTGATCAATTTTCTTGTTCTTAATCAATCACTGTGCCTCTCTGAGCATATTACCAAAGTGAGCACACATAATCTTGAACCATACTGGTTATACTCCATTTTGAAAGAAAAAAAAAGTCACTTTGTAGGGAGTGAGGTGGGTATATAGGTACCACTGTTTTTTCCCCTCTTAAATCCATGAACCTCCTGGGAATCGCCGCTCAAGTCTTTCAATTTGGGTGAATGGAACAGCACAAATTAGCTTAATTTTAGTTACAGTAAATACTAAGGTTTCCTTGCCAAAATCTCACTTGCTACAAGCAGATCTCACTCCCTACAATTTAAGGGGCTGATGGCTGGATATTGTAGGGAGTGAGGTTATAGTCTTTCACCGCCTTTACAGGCCACAAATCAATTGAAACTGGTTGAACCAAAATGTTGTCAACGATTTCCAACAGCTACACTAATTGCCAACAAGTGCGATCAGGTTTCATTTGCCACAGTCAGACTGTTATTGGAGTAGGGAGTGAGAGTTATAAAACCCACAGTACTGGGAAAACCAGAGATGGTTTTCCCGGTAGAACTGACTGGGAAGTTCTAGGTAAAATCTAACCAGCGTTGGGACCATCTTGAATAAGGGATGCCAACAAAACAGAAGCAACTTCATAAACACCCTTTCCTGCCTGTTGGGGGCTACTTTTCAAACCATTGTAGGGAGTGAGGAAAAACCGTGTGACACTGAATAATGGGCTGATAAGGCTACTTGATTTGATCCAATTTTTTTTCCTGAGGCGGATATCCATAATAGGCGGTACGTTCTTTCATAATGTAAGTGGATATAACAGCCCCATTAAATATTTCGCTGAGTAGTGAAGATGGATGTTGTATGCCTGTGGGGAGTGGGAAATACGGACTTTGGTATTTTCTCCTGGGTCCTGTAGGCATAACTTTTACATACTTTTCCACGGAACATGTACAATGTACATTGTACATCCACACAGGAGAAAATTTTAAAACACTTACAAAACTGTATTTTGTTGAGATTTTACGGCAATACTGATCAGTGACATAAATGTGACCGAAATTTTGAAATGACCCATAAATTGAAACATTTAAAGCAAAAAACCAAGTTTCAAAATTGCAAATATTTTGAAAAAGAACTTTAAAATTGATTTTTGAGGCTAAAAACATATTCTATCGCAGTTTTAAGGACACTACCAGAAAGAGCAGACAATTTCGTTTACCAGAGCTTCGTTCGTAGTACAGTTCTCGAACTGTCCGGAACTGTACTACGAACGAAGCTAAGAAGTGGAAGAGCTTCAAAATTCACTGAACATTCCAAATGGCACAGTCAACTTTGAATGCACTCGTACCAGACCTGAGTCAGAGGAGTCTGAATCCTGGGATAGAGCTTAAGTCGCACAGGGTGTGCAACCTGAAAAAAATTGGTCATTTTTTAAGACGTCTCATTCTTGGAGTTCCTCCTTTCACCTGGATTGCCCCTATTATTCATTTTCTTGATTTTTCGTTCTTCACAAATCACTGGTCCATTACACAGTCAGGCATCAAGCGTGTATAGACAGTTGGTGTGTAAAGGCAATTATCTAAGGCGGTTTTAATTAGGAAACGGAATACGATCCAGGGGAATCAAGAGAAGTTCAGCCTACTTCTTCCTGCAAACCAGTCGCGTTGCGATAGTACCCATAAACTTCCGTTATGGGAAATAGCAAACCGAAATCCTATCAATAAGGGGCTAGATTGTTCTATCTTTATAAAATAAAGTAGAAGTATAAGTGTACCTCGGCAGAAGGGTATGTAACTGATTTTATGGCCAAAGATTGAAAATGAGTTCATGGGAAGTGAAGCTTGACCAGAGATGAAGATCGGCACTCTGTCAATGGGACATCACGAATCCCCCTCTCCGCCTCATCGCTCGCTTAGTTCGGCCCATCTCCGCCTCAACCGTCCCACCTTTTTACCTGCGTAATCTTCCAATCTTCCATTTATACTCCTGTCACAAGCGGACAATCGGACTCTCCTATCGGCCTTTTCCAACCCGGGAGACAGAAAAAAAGTAGAGGAAAAAAAAATCTAAAAAAAATAAAAAAACAACCGCCGACCATATTGTTCTCAATGATTTCCTCCTATCAATCACCAGATTCTCTTGTCAAGCCGTTTAGGGAATCAATCGCAGTTGCGGCAGCTTCGCTCGCGTGGAAAAACCTAATATAAACGCCGTTTTGTTAACCGCCGAGCTGTGGGAGGAGGGAAAACCTTTCCCAGCACCTTATTTGCTGTCATTTTTCGTTCCAATATTTCCAACATCTTGTCTGTCTTGATTCGAACGAGAAATCTTATTTAAAATTATCCACATTTTCTCAGCTTTCTTATTCATCTGTCCTATTGGTGAACTGGAGAAGTGATTGACAATGTGATACATTTAACGGCTAAAAGAATATGCCTTGTTAGAAGTATGACATACTTGTGTCAAATCGATAATACTGCACAATAAGTGTTCCCCTATCTACAGGGTATAAGGAACGTAATGGTAAAAAATTCAGTGATCGATTATACAGGTCATATCTAACAAAAAATGTGTCCAATATTATTTCTCTGGAGGCTTTGTTTCCTAGATTTAATATATGTTTTGTGTTTTCGACCTTACCTCACTAAAATGATCAAACTCCATTAAACTACTCTCTAAAATTCATTTTAAGGGTGCAGTTGGAAAGAGCGTTAAATTTACAGTCTTCTAAGGGCACATTAAGGTAATTTTAATATGACTTAGAAGGTAGAGAAAAAAGAGATTGGCATCAGATTTTATGTATCTATTTTTAGCTGAGAACTTCAATTTGTGAGACTCTGCTCGGTTATTGTTGATTCGACCCTTCCGACCAGGGTGAAAAGGCCTGAGAATCCTTTATTTGCTCGAAAATTTCATCATTCGATACAGCGAGAACATATACATAAAATCCTACCCCAAACTTTTTTTTCTTTTGCAACATGACGATCTTGGGTGAAAAACGTGTGTTTTGCGGTATAACTTCAAGTGCTTCTCCATTCAATCGAAACTTACTTTTAAAAATTCCATGTGTTGCACCTTTACCGTTGGAAAACTGAGATTCTGCGGAAGTTTTTCGGTGGAAGTTACAAAACCTGTTAGTTATAAGGCAGAGGAAAAATGGGAAAAAGTCGTTTTTCAATGCATTATTGAAATTTGGTCTTCGGTTAAATAAGAAAATAATTTGGTAGGTACGATTATGATAAAAGCTAGGTTGTATAAAAAATATAAATATATACCGATTGGATACCATTTCAGTTGAACAATAGGAGTGTAAAGTTACTAAAAAATGAGCTACCTGATTCGATACGTGTATATTCTATGGGTTGACTTCATGTTCTAGTAAAGACTGTTATTGAAAATTGACATTGACTGACATTCAGTGGTTAGCCCAAGCGACTTGTTGTATTCACGAGAAGACAGTTTGTTGATTCTTACACCAGTTATGATGATTGGGACTCGTTCGAAAGTCAGTAGCCAATCAACTGTTTGATCAGACGTTGAAGCTCTCCGCGTTCTATCATCTGCCCGGTACTTGTGCCGTCTCCCACAAATTTGCCCGCGACGAACATCTGCGGAGCCGTCCTTATACCGCTCAACTTCTCGAATTCATTGATCACTTCGGTCCTGCCGTAAGAAAACGTACTAATATAGTCTGAATCCCTTAAGCTCACCGTTCAAAATCAGCTCATTCAAGCGGGGGTGGAATGATGATATGCACTTTATGAGGCGAAGTAGAAAGCTGTCGCCAGCCACTCTTTCTAGTATCCACTCCAAGTCACCGCTTTAAAACAAAACCACTCCCGATTTTTGGTTTATTTGCAATAATGAACCTTTGTAATTGACCATGTAAAACATTTTTGACTAACTCAATTGAATTCCTATCTGACTCAAATTAAAAACTACTCTCTCACATCGAAAGTTGATGAGATTTCGAATTGTTAAGGTTTCAACCCCTAAATATATCCCTCAAGATTGATTGATGGTTTTTTGAAATCCAACAAATTTTGAAAGGTGAGTCAATTTTTTGTCGATTACGAAAGATCATTATTAATTAGTAATAATTAACTCAAAACATTTGAAAAACAAAAGTTGCTACGTTTCGGTGGTGATAAAAAATGACTTCAGTTCACCTGTTAGGGAGTTCATCCACTTCGAACTTGTAGTAAGAAATCCTGGCTTTTTTAAGTTTCGCTGCGAGATTTATGCAGCAGGGGCAGTACGAGAAGGACATCATAAGAACGGGATGTCGCTCCAACATGTCGTCTACTAACTCGGCGGCGTTCATTATATTTGTTTCGCTACAAAAGTACAAGAGATAAATTCAGTAAAAATCACAACATAATACCGGAACTGATGAAATATGTAGGAGTCAAACTTGATTGATTGCCATTAACATGGATTTACATTTGTAGCTTGTGTTTCGGTTCAGTTTGAAAACTCAGTCCACCTTGAGGTACTTTTTATTACCGTAAACGAAAATTTTGCATGTCACCAAATTTAATGTAAATGAATTCAGTGCCTATTTAAAAATTAATGATTACTGAATGATTAGGTTTCAGCATCCATAACTTCAACGTTAATAACGGTAATAATTTACCAGAGATGTTACTTATGTACACAAACGAGGTGTGATAGAGGCTGAGAAGTACTTGAGATAGGTAGATCTTTTGATCGAACTGTTACCATCAGATCTTACTACCACAACATTGACTGAGACTATATAATGTGTAGAATTTATGGAAATTACATAATAAATTAATAATTTTGTTCAAATTGCCAATAATGATGAAACTTTGCGTTGTATCAAATAATGTTTTTAAATCTTGGAAAATTGTAGGTACCTCAAAAACCGGTGTTCTTCACATTTCCCTACATAAAGGGTTTTTAGTATGCACCTTTAAAGTGAGGCTACATCGGTGGACGCCTATTAGAATTGATGATTGAATACAAATCCGTTTCAGAATAAGACCGAATTTGTGAAAAAAATGGTATTTGTTTCTGTGTGGCCGAGTGGTTGTGTGTGACAAATTTTGCGTTAGCTTCTCAGGTACATCCTCAACCGGTTTTTGTGATTTTTTTCGATCCAAATTTTAGTTTAGATGTGCGGCAATCCTGGGCAATTTTGCTGTTGCTGAGATGAGGGGTCATGGAGGGGATAATAGACAATGCGAAAATTATAGACCGATTAATGTAATTCATTTTTGTCCTGTTAGGATTTTCGTTTAGTATTCAAGCATGTTTCAGAACGTTGAATTTTCATTGTGAAAGGGGTGTAGACGTTGCTGTAGGGAATAGAAGGCAACGAAATGTTGACCAACTAAGAACATTGAGTGGAAGATCTAAATGCGAACAATAAAATCCGTATAAATTGTTATTTAGTTAACTCACATATGATAATGGGGAAGCTCATTGGAATAACCTGGAATGAGATCATTCTAATGCACTTACCAGCTCACTCACCTACGCATTCCAATCATCTTGTGGAATTCGCCGCTTTGTATCAACTTTCTTGTTTTGGACCCATCAGCGACGAATCTGCCATTCACGTACACTTGCGGAACCGATCGTATCCCACTCATTTTCTCGAATATATCCATCATCTGAAAGGATGGAATGATGAAGAAATATGTCATTGGTTAACTGTCGTTATAATGGGAAAACGCAACAGTGCTATCAGTAGAAATCAGTTATCAAACCTTGATTGTTCATCTCCAAAGATAAATCGCTTTCAGTCAGTAGTTAATTTAACGATGGTTTAACCTTTGACTCTCATGTATTGTAAGGAGCGACAGATCATCCGATTTTTAGAAACTTTTCAGGGAAAGCCGGTTGACCTCCAAGACGATCCTCTACGAGTTTCGATGCTACGAAATGAATGGCAGCCTTTACCCATTCTCAAACGGGGAATCCATGTAACGGCACCCCCTTCTGCTATTCCTTACAGTTTCCTCTTACATTTGACGTACCATTGGTTTAGGTGGATGACAGGGATCAATTGAATAGCTAAAACCCGAATGGCAATGAGACTATGTTCCTGTGGAATCTATGTGATACGTTTACTTCCTCGCCTCCCGTTATCAACTGTGATTTCCTGGGAATGTATGTACCTAGGATGCTTTTTCAAGTACACACTCTGTATCATTTTGCACTATCAACACTCGCGCTGTACCTGCAAACTGGAATTCTACCTTGAAATTTTTGTGGGATCTTCAAGTTGATGTTTTGTAGTGTTTATACATCATTTGACACTTTAGAAAAAATTTCAAGGATTTTATAATGTTCTTAATTTACACCGTTTGAATGTTTGCTTCTTTTATCCCTGGGGTTCCTCGTTAGCTGTTTAGGAACGTATCTGACGTTTTTCCTCCTTCAGATAGAAATTTTCCAATAAATCGATACAGGATCGCAAAGTTAACCATGCCACTGGAAAGCCGATTATATTTGCAAGCTTCCCTGAAATTCGACAGCTTCCAGCAAGTTTTACGAAAATGGGGTTCAAGTCCAAGCATTTTCAAGAACTTATTTTCCTTTCTAAATGTTGAACCTTTGAACTGCAATTAGGGTACTTACAAGTTAGTTTTTATTATTAAAATGCACTGAGGTTAGAAAACTTTACGCTGAATCCGAGAATTTAGTCAACAGTTGTTTTCAAGAGGAGAAATGTGGGTTTTATGGCACAAACCGTTAATGAATCATATCTCAGGAACGGGGTGTGGTCCACGAAATATGTTTTACGTCAAGTGCGCGACACCCTGTATGCGTATAATAAGTGTAGGTATGCTTAATATATAGGAGGTGATTGGCCCTGAGACGCTGTCTTATTTGAAATAATAAACCCTTGTCTACTAATTTGCAGCGTTTTCGTACTAATTTATTACCTCGCTCTTGTCGTAGGGAGGAAGGTCAATGTCCCATTTTTGGTAAGGGATGTTCTGATCATCGAAGACTTCCATCAGCCTGATGCAAGCAGGGCAGTATGAAAAGCCGATCATGAGCAAGCGATGATTCCGAAGCATTTCTTTAACCATCTCCACTAGACTTGCGTCTAATCCTTCATCGTCATCATAAGCGCGTTTTCGGTGTTTTCGGTGGTGTTTCTTGCGATGCTGCCGGGAGGGTTGCCGGCTGGTTGTCCGCCGTAACGGGTCAGGCTCAATTACTCATTTACTTGAATACGTGATCGATTACAAATTACATCTAACTATTTAGTTAGCACCCCTAATGTTGAATGGTTGGTTTCCATCGAAACGGAATTAGACCCGTATAAAATTGGTAGATAAAAATGTTATTTTCCGTGTTTTTTTTTTTTTTTTTCCATTCAACTTAGGTGTTATTATTTTGGTTTCTAGTCAAATTTGAGTGAAATTTAAATCTAAATTATAATTAAATCTCAGAATTACAAAAATTAAATCTAAATTCTAAATCTCATCATGCGATTTTGAAACTCCAATTTCGTCTGAAATGAGAGAATCACCCACATGCAAGAACTACTTGGATGACAGGCAAAATAATAGCAGATATGCGATCTTGCAAATGGTGATGCATTTGGTAACACTGAGTTACCATTGTTATTTTGCTTATTCGTATCCTATGCCCGTATTTTAATTTAATATACGAGTAGTATGGTGAACCGGCCATGTACCTGCATTTTGGACAATTCATTCTACACTAGTGAATATCGTGGAAATGAAAATGGCTTGAAAACAATCCGATATGAAGTTGGTGGTTGAATCTAGATGAGATTCTAGTTGTGGACATCCACTTCTATGCCGAAGCACGGAGAGAATTTTGATATTTTGAGGTCGCTAAATTTTTGTTGTTTTGTGTCATGAAATTAGTTACTCATAAGTTGTCCCAAGTTTAGCAGTTAATACGAATCCATGATATTTATCCCTCAATATCTCTCGTATTCTTTTTTGCCATAAGCAATAAATAGATAAATGGATAAATTACTCTCATCGAGGCTTTGATAACGTCATGCCATTTGAATATTATTGAATCGACTAATATAATATCGTTCAGTTTTTCGCATCAGTGATACAAACTTACCGTTGCATCCCGATCATCTCGTGGAATTCTCCGCTTTTGATCATCTTGGTCGTTTCGGATCCGTCGGCGACAAAATTCCCCTTCACATACACCTGTGGTGCCGTTCGTATTCCACTGTACTTTTCAAATACATCCATCATCTGAAGAAATACAATTATAAAGAAACAAAATATCATTGTGTGCTACTAAGAATGGAAAAATAATCCTTCAATAAGAGAACGAATCAAATTTAAAAAAAACGGTATAATGAAAATCATTGGGCTCATGCAAGGTGCCATTAACATATAGTTAAGTCAACAACCATCTCATCTTATATCTTATCTTCTACATCAGCTGAATCCTCTGAACACGGCAAAGTCTACAGAAAGCCGCATAAACTATTATTGCTATGTTGATAAGCTCTTGGAATACTAAATTTTACGTTTACAATTACGTTTTACAAATTATTGTCACCTTGTCCTTCCCATACGGGTGGAGGTCGACGTCCCATTTCTGATGGGGTATCTGCTCATAGTCCATCAAATCCTTCAGTTTCCTGCTAATGGGACAGTATGAGAACGCCACCAGGAGTATGGGATTGCGCTGGAGCATTTCTTTAGCAAGACCGACAGGTCCAGGGCCATTTCTGCCCCTGTTCGCGGCGACGGGTCTTTGTGGTTGCTGCCACTGAGGAACGTTGGGCATGGGCACTGGATACCTCCCGTAGGCTGTGGGTCTCATTTGAACGTTGGGGCGCTGGGTGGGTCTCAATGGTGTAGATGTCGCAGGGGGTTGCCACCCCCTGTTACGTGCAGGATACTGGGGATTATAATACTGAGGCTGTCCCCATTGACCCATGGGGTTGACAGGACCTCCTGCATCGCATCTGAACAGTATTGTGAAACAACATTGTGAAATACCAATGGCAGAATCAAAAACTCTCAAGAAATGTCCAATCATGTGTAATAAATCTTCTTTCGTCTTAAAATTTTACATTCCTACAGTATTGTGAAACAACTATTAAATTAAAACACCTTTTTTTCTTGAATCCACTATGCAATGTAATACATAATTTTCCTACACAAACTAGTCGTAAATAGTATTTACTAAATACTTGATTATCTCAAATTTTCCTGTCTGGTAGATGACTCTGGCGTTGTACAGAATGTGTAGGGACCCTAAAACATTGTTTATCCCAGCTTGCTGAGGTTGAAATTGATAGGAAACATCGCTCTTATTTTGATTAGAACTTGGACAATGCCTCGTTAGCGCTAATTGTTGGATAACTCAAAAGGTAAAAGTATCCCTCAGCGATC
Source organism: Creontiades dilutus (assembly GCA_031894815.1). Lineage (NCBI taxonomy): Eukaryota > Metazoa > Arthropoda > Insecta > Hemiptera > Miridae > Creontiades > Creontiades dilutus. Next base: position 57,122 of record JAVIWC010003164.1, read on the forward strand.
TTTGATTATCAAAATATTGAATACTGTGTAGAGTTGTTTCTGCATTTCGGTAGAAAACGTTTGGCACTATTTAAACGCAGTTTCATATTGCATTAAACTGTATAGTGATTTACAAATAAAATTCCTCATACCGATGAAAAGTGGTATGTAATACTTACCCCGCGTAGCCGTAATTGTTGGGGTAGCCGTACCGACGCATGACGAAAACATTCCGAGAACATCCAAGAGCTTCTCCACAAATCTGTTAATTAATCACAAACCGCGTATTACCGTGTGTGTATTTAACGAGAGATTTTAAAATGAATAAATTGAAGTATAGAGCAGCGTACCTTCAAATACAGTTGCATGCTAACCGTGTAAAATGCCGGAGATTAATGTTGCACTCCTATTTATAGGTTTTTTTTTGTTTATTATTTTTAATAATAAGCGGTAGTAAATATGTCAAACGTTTTGAATACCCCATCCCCTCCTCAAGCTTTGTCCCTTCACGTTTCTGGGTGGTTCCCAATTTGCAATGTCCGCCCGCTGCATGTGTCAAAAAAGTGTCAAAACTTGGGTTTTTGTGGTTTTTAATGATACAGGTGAGTAGGGTAGGTCTGGGTTGTTCCTTGAGTAGTATTGGACGACAAATCGATTGAGATGGGTTCTCGCTCAGTCCGAACTCATGATACTTGAAAACTCTCATTTTTAAGGGCGGAAATGGTAAAAACGGACGTAAATTTCGTACAAGAACTATGATTGTGGAGTGTCAAAAATTATAAACCTTAGTGAAACGATTTAGAAAAAAAAATTATTTGATTCGGTCGAATTTACCTGTTTCTAAAAAAAGTCTTTTCTGCTGTAAATCCTTTCTTATTCTGCTACGCGTAAACCGCTGAGATCGATGTGGACCTTCACGTTATTTCACTTTTCAATTTCATAAGTGCCAGAGTATTTTATATTGAGTTCACAAAACTTGATTGAAGGATGCTCAGTTTTCGAAAATATTATTTAAATTCGTTGTCTAGTTTCAAGCCATTTCTAGGGTGCTATCTATACTGTAGAGGCTTTAACTACAAATTTTATTCATTTAGGATAAACCTTGATTTGTTAAAATGTCATCATTTTTATAGATTATCCATCCAATGTTTTTAAATTTTAAAATTGTTCACCATAAAATTTGTAATACTTAGTTGGTTACATTTGATTGATTCGGTCCAATTAATCAGTTCCACTGCTTAAACTTTCTTGAGTAATTCCAACGGGCTTCAAACAAAAAATGTATTAGTAGGTATTAATTACAATATATTGTCCCCAGTATGACAAACTAGCGAATCTTTTTTTCACTCTAACAAACTCACGAAACTGCGAAAATCGAATTTTTCAGGAGAGCATAAACGAAGTTTGGGTTCTTTTCTAACAATTAGAAAACAATTATTGTTTTCACGTTTTGTCAAATTTATTTGGACACGGGTCATCTTACTTTACCATATCCTGTTTCGATTTCGCCACTCCTACCTGTGTATTGTTCCCTGGATACATTGTAGCTGTGATACCCTTCGGTCAAGTCACGGAAGCTATTCTGTGGGTCTAATATGAAGATTTTGGCGAGGTTTTAATGGTTTGTTGACACCTATTTCCATTCCCTATTATTCACTAAATTTTCCTCAGAGCTGGTTTCCATTCACCTGTTTCCATTCACAACAGTCCCTCAACCATTGTTTAAAAAATTCCCTCATCTGTCAACTTGCTTCTTTCACGTCAGCAGTTTCCGAAATAAGAATGTTCTGATTTGTTTTGCCAACTGCAAATGGTTGGGCGTGACGTGGATCGAATATGATGTGACAGAGCACTCGTTAGTTTTTACTAAATAAATTTTAACAACATTCGCCTACTTGTCGATCTTTAAATCATAATTAATTAAATACGGGGGGGGGGGGGGGGTACCTATCGCTCCATTCACATCAGAACCGAAATTACTGGTTTAGTTTCTCTCTATGTAAGAATTATAATGTAAGGCGTACAATCCATCTGATAGACTTAAAACCTCCCTCGGTGCTACGTCATGAATTATTTTTGTGCTATCCGTACCCGCCGTCTCCAAGGCATTCTCTTTTTCCGCTGGAAATCGGGGCGAAATGTATCTAAGGGAATTGAGGGCGATTGGGTCAGAGCCAAAGTGTTTGATAATCATGTAACCGTTGGATCATGAAGAAATCCAAACACCGTTCCTTATGTCCCATTAGGACTAGCGGCCTATTTCCAATTCCCCAGTACTCCAGCCAGTCAAAGGAAAATTGTGTAACCAGCTTGATAATTTCTTCTGTGACACCTTCATTCTGAGGTGAAAACGAAAAAAATGTGTTCGTTTCCCATGTATCTATAACTTGCGATAACTTGCGCTCAAGATTGTTGAAGTTAGGTTTTCGTAGTTACTCAAGGTAAGGGTTTTACAGAAAATGATAAAACCTACAGAAGAAGACCCCAGGAGTTTTTGGAGAATATTCTAATCTCCATTCGGCTTCGGTTTTATACAGATTTATCATGTACCTATATTAAAAACATCAGTAAATCATATTTCCCATCAGTAAAACCTGAAGTACTCCACCAGAGTCTTTAAAAATTGTCTTTAAAAATTTGATTATTTTTTATTGAAAGAATGGAAAAATACTACGATCTTCGCTAATTGTGATCTTATGCAAATGGTTTACCGTTCATTAAAAAGCCCACAATTGATGTACAAGTTATATACTCTAAAACCGCAGTAAATGTTGCAAAAAGTATCGTGGAAATGACAAAAAACTGAGGTTATAATTTTGTTTTCCCTGTTGATTTGATAATTTCATTCTACATTGGTATTCCCCGACATAATTTTATAGAGAGTAGGTTAATTTGGTATATTTTTTGTTCTATTTAAAAACGTTCCTCCTTTGTCCACAAAGTATTCCGGGGTACAGAATTTCAACTGTATCGAGGTACTTTCTAGTAGTGCAAATAATTACAAGATTCTTGTATTAACATCACAATACAATTCACCTCATAAGGTGAATAAATGTAGTTGTTCTTCCTGATGTTTGCATTATTTTATGATGGAATTTGATGATGAGGCCGAATACTTTGTAATTTCGATGGGAGCCTTATGAATGCAATCAAGTAGGTAAGCTTCAGGCGTGGTTTCCAAGCGCATTGCCGTTAGAGAAGATCTGGGGTTTTTTCAGCAGGCAGGTGGGGAAATCTTTATGATCCTAATGAGGAAATCGGATCTCGGAAGATACCCAGAAGGGACCTCCTTATAACTCTTCGGGTTATGAAGGATTCAAACCCACTAAAACTTCACCTTCATTTCCCTCGTTGGAACTCGGGCTGAAACTGTTTAACACATTACTTCAGGCCTGAAGTTCGGGGTTAGATGAGGAATGAGTGGTTATTCGTCTGAAGTTATGATGGTATTTGGAAGGGGTAGTTGTAGATGTAATGCTTTACCATTCGCCGTTTGGTGCTGCGATGCCCATATTGCCATTGTCAAGTAGTAGATAGGTACATAATAAAAATGATGGGCCTGCGGTTAGTTCGACAGTGTCTGGTGATCCCTGTTACGTCTGGAATAATATCTCATAATCGCGTGAGTTATCCCCGCTCAATGATAACAACTCGTTTGAGGACGCCCCAACTTTATCGGTTCTCGGGTTCGAATCCGAGGGGTGGTGTTTTGATCGGCCGTAATGAACTCGTGCGCAATAAAACGAGGTCTTTATCTCTCGGTCCTTAACCAATAGAGCCGTGAAGAGGTGGAGGTAATGTGGTAGTGATGGGGAAACGAGGAGGGGGATGATCCATATAATAGAGGTTAGGGCCAAGGGAGGAGGGTCCAGGATAGTACCCTCTCGGCTTATCCGACCCAAGATCCGAGCACGTAGCATAGCGGAGGAATAACCTCGAGATAACTCGCTCCAGATAAGATCCCCGCCGTTATTATTGATATTAGCTATCACCTGGCGTGGGTGATGGAGGGGGGTTACCTACCAAATTGCCATCTCGTATCTCCCTCCTAACCTGGTACAGGGTAAAATACGACCACATTTTCCATCCCAGATTTCCTTCTTTAGTTATTACTCAAGCTCTCTGGGTTGAGGGGTTTTGCATGTACCGACACGTAAGTATACCGCACACATTGCATTATACGTTGCACAGCCTACAATTGTGATGTGTGCAATGCAGGTGCCTGTAATCCTCAAGAATATAGACTTGACGTTATTCATAGCCCTTCACATCGTACGTGATTTATGGTGTGACATAGAGGTTTCTGTTTGACATATTTTACAATATAGAAAAAATCCAACAAACTCGTTTGAAGTAGTAACAAGATAAATCAGTACATCACTCATAAGACTTTTGAGTGTCTCGTGCATCAAATCAAAACAAAAGTTGGGGTGAGATGAAAATTCAACCAAAAAACCATTTTGCACTGTTGACGCGTTGGGGATATGTCAGTGAATCGGATTTCAGAATGCTTTAGACCTCGTTCCAGTGGTTCTAAAGGCAGCAGCCTCCCAACCAAGCAGTAGCCCATGAAGCACATTCCTCTCATTCGCGGGTGAATAATTTTTCCTTAATTCTATACAAGTTTTGCTAACTCATCCAAGTTAAACGCAGTTATAGTATACAACTCTATGTGTTGAGTTTGGTGGTTGTGAGTGTAGATCGTTTGATGGAGTACCCACTGTAATCACCGATCATCTGTTATCGTACATCCTGACACTACCAGCTAAGAGCTAGGAGTATAAATTTCAGATCGATTCAATAAGCCTCCGTATCACTAATGCCCGCCTTGTACCATACGTAACAAACGTCTCATAGGGGTTGAATAAGCATATTAAGGCCAGGACCTTGTGAATGGTTGGGGAGGTAGCTTCGTATTCTAATCACGACCTTCTCACATCATTTACCTCGCTTGCTCACCTAAACTCATCCAAAACTCCCTCTGCTCTTTTGATAATGATAACGAAACACTCCTTTTTACAACAATAACCTTTCAAACTAAAACCAACTCATTTCATTATTTCCCTCAATATTCATCACTCTGAAATTCCAATTTTTGGTTTATTATTTTCAATAATTGGAATTCGTAATCGTATTAAGCAAAAACATTTCGTAACCCCTTCTCATACTTTGTCATTTTACATTCCAAGGTTCGTAGATTAGAAGAAGAAGAAGAAATGATGTTTATTTTTTTCAATCAAGTATTTACATTTTTTGTAAAGGTGAAACAACGTTATAGGACTGGGCCTTTGGCCAACTGTCCGGGAAGTCGTATATCTCAGCTTCCTGCATTTTCAATCATTTCCATGCATTTATAACATTAACATTAAAAAATAAACATAATTTATAATTTTTTTTTTTATTAACACAGATTTATTAATGTAATCACCTGTTGACGACAAGAACTGTAGAATAATAACACAATGCGACACATCAGAAACGAGCAATACAAAAATTAATAAATTAATATACCAGTACGCAAATCAAAATAGTAACAACCAAACACTAGGAACGAGCGCAACAATAAAAAGATACAAAGAGCTAACAATTTACAAAACAAAACAAACCAACAATGAGGGAGGCCTTGTGAGCACTTGAGCAATCACGTTACTGTTTACAGACTGGTTAGAACTAGTAGTTGAAATTGCCCACGAGGAACCTTCTATAATTCAAGGACTTAAAAAAAACGTTAAAATTATACAACGTTAACCACCCTCTTGATCTATTCAGGATTGCCAGCATTTCCTGAGCCTCCATGACATCCCTATCAAAATACTTTCTCCTAAATTCAGAAATGATTGGGCAGAGACAGAGGAAATGATGGCTGGTTTCGGGCTGATCCAAGTTGCACATCGAACACTGTGCCTCCCTTGTGCCCCTATTCCATGGCTAACAATTTAAGTCCATTTGTTCGCATCGGACCCCAGCGATCAGACGATACATTCTCTGGCTATGATTTCGGATGTAATTGACACTTCCCACCTGAAGCTCAGCGTATATCTGTTAGTGATCAGATTCCCCAGCTAACCTCCGAAAGTGTTCATTCTCGCTTATTTCTATGGCCACTCCCAACTCCCCCGCCAGTGACTTCCAGTCATCCACGCTGGCCTCCGACAGATTAACCGAATCGATCCCATATTATTCATTAAGTCACATGATGCCTGAGACTGCCGTTTTATGGTTTCCATGGCCGCCTTGTAGGGCAGACGATTGGGTTGCATTTTTAATACTTTTATTATATAATCAGCATGCAATCGAAAGTAGCCCGAGAAGAGCGTACCTAACCCCGTTTCCAAGTGGATCATATACGTCGGCGTAGACATAGGGAGGCGTAGACATAAAGTATCTAAGAACTTTTTCCGCTTCGTCCGCCCCACACCTGAGCCCCATATCCTAGGAGTGGCATTAAAAACAGTAAGTTCGGAGTCGAATGGGATATCATACTTAAAAGACTTCCTCGAGTACTAGCAAGACTGAATAGGGCGGTGCGACGCTTTTGTTCAAAGTGTTTGCGCACATTGAGGCTCGGTGTCAGCCATAATCCTAAATATTTGTATAAAGAAACCACTCGTTTTTCGCCTTTATCCCCCCCACCCTCTTTTGAAAATCATGACTTCAGATCTATCAAAATTAATTGAACGATTTCTCTCATTACTAATTTCTCTACCACCTTAATCATGTTTCTAAGAGATTGGGGATTATCGGCCAGTAGTACTAAGTCATCTCATACATTAATATTTAAACTTAATTTTTCCAATACTTACCCCGCCTCCCAAAAGTCCCTCAAGTTCATCAATGTGTAGTGAAAAGCGCAATGGCGGCATCAAAGAACCCTGTCGAACACCCATACTGCAACGAAATGTCTGCGGAACACCCTCTGACTACCACACGGCTGGTTCGTAGATTATAAATCTGCAGTGTCCTTCTACCGTACGGGCCATAAAGGGCCTTCGAAATTGTGTAAAAAATCCGTTCTTTCACACATAAATTCTATCTGGGGTCTTGAGTCTTTCTATGCCTCCCCATCGCTTTTCATGCGTAGATGCTGTAACTTTTGGGCAACGAATCGCTTGAGATGGGCCCCAGACCAGTCCTGAGTTAATGTGGCCTAGAAAATCTCACTTCCAGGGGTGAAAATGGAAAATTTGATGTTTTAAATCCCTTTTTTTTCATTTTCTCGTTTTGACGACTTGACAGTCAAGAAAAGTTGTGGTGGTGAGAGGGGGTAAAAAATGACAAACTTTTGTGAAATAATTTGCAGCGTTTTTCATTTCAATATCATTTTTTATAACTTAAATCTAAGTAGCGTACCTAATTATGTATCCCTTGTTATTTTCTTCTGAGCGCAATCTGAATCTACGTGAAATTTCATGAACAAATGAACTATCGCAAATTAGATTCAAAATAGCCGTTTTTCTAGAAGTAATACATAATTTTGGGGTAATCCTTCATGCTAATAATAATCCATCCTCCATCTATTAATATTCTGAATACCAATTGGCTTAATTTAGTTTATTATAACTATAAGTAAAATACATTTCATTTATATTTATATTCATATATTTGAAAATCATCTAGAAAAATGTAACTATATTATATTCTGTTACGGTAACAAATGTTATAAGAGTAAATAATTATTGTTAGGAAGTGTGAGGTGAAGCAAATTTATCAAATCCATCGGGCCCTTCTATTGCCAACTACGGCAAATATCGAAAACTTTTCAGAATCCCCTACATTCCTATTAATTTCCTCAAAATCTCAAAGTCCATAATCTTTTTTTTCAAAGTACTTTCTTAATTAGTATTGCGAATATCACCCCGTGATTCAGCATGAATATCTACCCCCGAAAGCATATATCACACTTGACAATTGAATAGTTCAAAAACATAGGAAGACCCAAAGACTATCTTTCATTTCGTGCATAGTTTGCAATAACTGCGAGTGATTGACATTCTAGAATTAAATGTTACAAAGATAGGCAGGTATGCATTTTATTGTTACATCTGATAATGATCTGTTAATGATTTTCGTCAGAGATTCATAATTTTGAAGATAGAAATATAAACAGATAAGCAGTATTAATTAAGTAAGGAGGGTTTATAAACCGTTTAGGGTATACGGTACTGAAATAATTAATCATTGAGTAATGATTTGCACTTGGCAGCGTTTTTAGCTCATTATGCAAGAAAATCGTGATTTGGTTTGGGGGAAATGTCGGAAAAACGATTCGGACTGTTGGGAATGGACGTCGTGGAATGAGATGGCGGAGGGCAGATATAAGGCGCGGCGGGATAGTTCACACCAGTTCACACCTTTCTCTCCGAGATAGTTCCGTCCTGAATATTTCTCGCCTTCAGGGCAGAGAAAAAATATGTATGAGAAAAAATTGCAGGTATCACCTTATAACTTCATCAACCCCGGGCTCATTCCACCCACCGTAACACGATAGGTCGAATGATACGTTCAATGGATATTTCGTACCTCCATCCTCTAAAATCTTATATCAAATATCATCTATCATCTGTCAAGTAATGACTCACAATTCAAAATAATGTATTAAGCCATTTAAGTCAAAAGTCGATCTGAGGAAAGGAATCTTTGAGAAATCATATCTCGGAAACAGGTTGATATAGAAAAATTGGCGGCTTTTGGCTTTCCATTTATGTTTTTTTTCCGATAAGGGATGGGAGGAGCCCCTGGTCACTGAGACAGCTAGGATCTATTGTGGTTTAGTTTCACACAAAATTTTTTTTGTAGTGTAGTGAGATAAGCTGGTGAACCACCTACGAACAATTTACCTATGGACGTTAAGGTGTTGCATTCAAATTTGGAGAAATTATATATATTTTATATCGAGGAGTAGGACTGAGGAAAACGTACCGAATAGGCCACTCAAACAACACGTAAATGTAAATCTCTTTACCTATCTCGTTTGTAGGGAGAAAACTCCAAATTCTCTCTCAAACCCTGGAAAACTTTTAAAATCAAATCGGATCTTCGGAAGGTCCATTGGAAGGAAAGAATAAATACCAAAAAAGACCCTCTTCCAAATTCCTCCAATAATCTGTTTAAGCTCCCAAGTTGAAAAAAACATATTGGTAAGTAATGCATGCATTACAGGGACGCCCTATGTACGGTTTTTATGTGATCACAATTTTAAACGTGATTATAAACACTAATAACAAATTTTTAAAACTAGGCCAAGTTCTTAACCGAACAAAAGAAAATCGGGGGTATTAGCTGTATGAGCAACGATTGAATAAATTGCATTCCCCCCCCCCCCCCACAACTCACCCACTCAGAAAATCAAAATTTCTGAATTTTGTGGCATCACTAGACTGAAATTGGAGTAGAAAAAAATGTTTTTCGAATAGTCAATCAGAATGAAATAGTGAAGAAATGACGATTTATTACTATTACCTCCTCCGTCCACCACCTTTCATATTTGAAACTGAATGTGCGGAATTATGTTTAAATATTGAATCAAAATTCCAAATGATCAAAAAAGAATGATATGAATGGGTTGAGAATTCTCGCTTGAGTAGCAACGAAAAGATATTCTTTTACCACCTCTGTTCCTCCTCTTGTCCACATAAATCGAATTTCCAAGATTTTTTGCAGAACGAGAATAAAATAATGATCAAACAAAATAAGGTCAATGAAAATCGGTTGAGAAATATGGCCTGAGTTGCGTCGACAGTTAGTTTCGTAAAAAAACACGTTTTTCCGGCTTTACCCCCTCCAATTTCTCTTTTCGTGCGTGTGATTCGAAATTTCAGAAGTTTTTATGCTCAGCTAGAGTAAAATTGGGACCGAACCAGAAACGAATGATTTAAAGCGGTTAAGAATTGCTGGCACACACACACGTACATGCAGAAGTACATACACACACTCTCACACACAGTCTTAAAATGGTCTGAAAATTATCTGTATTCATATTTTACTCATATTTGGGTTGTCCCACGTCCTGGATCAATTCTAATATGGGTCCCTCAAATGACGAAGCCTTGCTTCAGAGGACGGACTAAAAATACCCTCATCCGAATCAGAACAGTAGTCTGTGTAGCCTCCCCTTGTTAATATGAATTCAAATATATTAAAAAGAAAGGGGTGGCGAGGGGAGGATGTCCAAAGCGCTTCACCCAAACCGATTGCGTAACTTTTCCTGTATTAGCCTCCGGGTTAAAAAGTTTTTTGCGAGGGAACTTAGCCGATTGATGGGAATACCTATTTGGGTGAAGGAGGCGGCTGAGGCCGGTGGTTGGTAAGGGCGGGGTGGCCGCTACAGTGTAGATAGGACGATAAAAACGTAACGTCCAGGATCACCCCAACATCGTGAGGTCGGAAGTGAAGTTCGTGAGGGAGCAATATCCCGCGAGGCGGCCGTGCCCCATCCCCCTCTTCATATTTCGATCCCGCCCCTCCGATAAAGTAAGAGGCGAGAAAATAACGACAAAAAAATATGTATTAACTTGATCTTGGCCTTTTCACACGTTTGCCAACCCCCTTCCAAATCGAACCTCCCCCTTCCCCTCATGCCAATCCTGCCTCTCTCTATAATGATTTTCTTTTCATGATCTACCTAAGAGTGCACTCATGAATTACCTCGTCGAATAAGACGACGGATTTCGTTGGTCAACGGTTTATTATTTCTGTAATAGATACCCCTCTAATGTGGACCACTGAACTGTGCTGTTACACTCATAAGCACGTAGTAAATAAATTGAAATTTAACATGGTAAATATGCAATCAAACGAATGCAATGCTTCCGCTGGTTCTTCTCAACTGAAATGAAGCCAGAGAGATGGCGTTGTGCATAGTATAATTGTATAGCATCAACCGTTATTGATCTAACGCCAGTCACCCGTTGAAGAACTTTAAGGCTCTGCAGCCCGCCCGTCTTCCTAACTGATTTGTCAAATTGTGAACGAACGGATGATCATGCAGCAACCAGAGTGGTCTCACTCGATTCAGAGAACTAATTACCATCTAAATCAAACAAAAAACTACCCTCTTACTTATAAAATGTTTCAAATTTTGATTTTTATATAATTTATCTTCAAGCATTATTGCTTAGATTTGATTTATTAACATGCCAAAAACTGTCAAATCATGGATTGATGCAGGTTTTTTTGGCCAAATTTCCTCAACTTTCGGCCAATAGTTGCGGAAAAAGCTTCGGACTGCGGACGGAAAGATTTTATTTATTTTTTATTTTTTTGAAATCCACATATTTGGAAAGGTAAACCAACAACTTTTGAAGAGGGTTGAAAAAAAAAAAAAAAAAACAATTTTTTATTTTGGTTGAATACAACGTTATTTTAAAAAAATAGATCAAAACTAAATTATTTCGAGTCTGAGGAGAGTCTTTGCTAGACAACCGAATGGATAAACATCTTTTGTGAGACTGAATGGGAAATTTTTAAAACAAATTAAACGTGAATTCTGAACATAGTTTGACAGAAATGCGAGTTGTGATTTGAAATAACAATGTGTAAAAATTGTAGAAGTCGTCAGGAAATAAGTTTGTTTTGTATTAAAGGTTCTTCCCTGTATCCAGAGAGGTGTGAAAGTAGACTACCTACTCTAATATAGTTGATTTAGTAAAATGTTATGAGGGAAATACAGGAGAAGTACCAGGCTCTGGGGGTGATTACATGTTTTTATGATGTGTGATAGAACCGTTGTAATCAAATTCTTTACAGCATGAATACAAATTAAAAAGCAGTAAAATTAAATTTTTGATTAAGGTCTGGACATCCGTTGTTTGATTGTTGCTTCATTTTCTATGGATTTGAATCAAAACCTGCTTTCCCAATCCAATCGCTGCACGTTTCAGCAGACTTGTGGAAAATGAACCTGTTGAGTTCAGACAACGGAACTTTCTTGTACGAATGGGGTGATAAGTAGGAATTCAGGATGAATGGGTCTCTTTCCCTGTTGTACTTTCGTATATAGTGTTGGCAGCTCAGAGATTAAACGAAATGAAACCCGTTGGGGTGGCCGACGATACGGACGAAGGGAGGAGGGGAGGAAGTGGACCGGGATTTGGGGAGATTAACTGGGACGTATTGTCAAAACTGAGTGAAAGCTATTTAAAATGACAAAACCTCCAGGCGGCGGCAGATAATGGAGAGTTTATCTGCACCTAGTCAAAACACGAATACCAATTTAGGGGATTGATTTCTCCGTCCAAAAAGGGCGGAGAGCGGAGGACGGGGTTAGCAAGGCATTATAGTCCCGGGGAAGGGACGGACATTGTTAACCCGGTCGAGGCACAATCGGACGGACGGGAGACTGACTGAATGTCCCTTGAGTTGTATCAGGAACCACACGACCGCCCAAGGACAATAGTTAAGGGCGTATCTGTAAAACCTCAGGGCTCCCCTACCCCTTGAAAACGAAGCCGAGAGGTGCAAGTTCGCCTAGAACCCGCACAGACGTAATTAATAGCGATATAACGAATTTGATGAAAGGTTTAAGTTATAATATAAATAGTTGTCAACTCCGAAAGGGGATGTAAGAAGAATAAGCTACATAATATCCGATGTGAACTCCCTCAAAATTCTGAACTAGAGGCTTTCGTTAGGGGTTCCTTGATGTCCTGTCAGGTTTCACATCCAAGAAAACAGCTACAGCAATCATTAATTCACATGTTCATTGTATTCACTGGGATTGGTGAGTAATGGTTACTGAATATTACTTATTCAGTTTAAGGTGACTCCGCTAATTACGGTTGTGAAGGAGGGCAACAACGGTGAATACATTTGGAAGTAACACATCTATTACGTCTAAATATGTTTCTAAATGAAAATGAAATGAAAATTCATAATCGAACGAAAAAAGAGTCAAGAAAATCAGCAGTGTAAGCTGTTTGAGCAGCACTTGAATGGGTTGTCCATTACTGCCTGCATCCCCCCTCCAGAAAAACAAGTTAAAATTTCGAACAACTACACTAAAATTGGTGTCAAACAAAAAGAAATTTTAAAAATCAATAAAATCAGATGAAAGTAATGAAGATAAAACGATTAATCAATATGACCCCCAACATTCACCCCTTTTATAATTGAAAGTTCTGGAATATGTTTTAGTACTAAACCAAAGTCTTAATTGAACGAAAAATAATGGCATTAACCGATCGAGAATTCTTGAATAATATAAATTATTCATTTAAAGGATTGGCTAATGCCCCCTCCACTCTTGCACAACTAGATTAAAGTTGGGATTGATTCGGTCTAATACAATTGGGAAGTTGAGGAAGATGGACGAGGGAGAGAAGGATGAAAGGGAGTGCACCGATAAAATGATCACCAGTTCGGGTAAGAACCTCAATGGACGCGGATGGTGATACCACTCCCCACGAGATGCCCAACTCGAGTAACTCCGCGGCACTTTTCCCTCACCACGGCCCGCGCCATGAAGCGTTCACGGCGAGGACATTGGTGTAATTAGGTGCAACTCCTTTTAGTTCAGTTATCGCTTGGCGTGGGTCATTCCCATCATATTCAATCGTTTTAACCCTGCTGGGCCTCAAACCCACACACTCATACATGCACCTGTATTTCTATCACGGATTCGCTCTTATAATAGTCAGAAACAGATTTGTATTCAGTTATTTTCTTCTCATGTTCTTACATTTATAAAACACATACCTAATTGAACAGTTGTTTACTCGGACTACGTTGTTAGTTGTTAGGCTTTTCCGGAATGCGGCATGAGGATTAGATAATTCTTATAGATTACAAGTGAATCCCTGCTTCTCATTAATTTATGGAATTTAGAGTTTAAGACAAATGATAACTTCTTTTCTACTGCTCAACTGTCGGCATAACTTCTGTTTTCCCCAACCACCAAACGCTGGCATTAAAATTTGTAATAGTCTTTTTGTAGAAAAAAATAGATGTCGATATGGGTTTAATTAATCGACTTTTGAGATTGAAATCTTTTGTAAACGTTCAATACCCTTAATCACCATTCATTTAAGAATTTTCTCCAAGCACAATTAATTGGTTATCAACTGAGACTGATCAACCTTGTAAGACAAAATTCGTTTGGTAGTGTTTAATAAATAAGCCGAATTGTTCAATCTCAGATCTCGATATCGGTGAATCCGTTGGCGTCGGAAATTAGTTAGTGAAGTGAAAGCTGTGATTCCCGGGGTCGAGGAAGTTCCTTCTGAAGATAACGAGAGACGATGGTGGAGTTGAACCCCGCGGATAATTGCATCTTGTTTTCGAAGATTAGTAATACCGATCGGGTATAGGTCGTTGGGACGATGTAGATTGAAGACGTGACACGGGAAAGATATGTGGACGTGGGCTTGGGCCTCCATTCAGTAGACAAGGGCTCGCGGGTCCTGCCCCTACCGAATTCAAGATCCCTGGTCACGTAGGGTATGAAAATTAGGTGGCTCTGTAGAGCCCGAGGGTACAAGCTTTTTCGCCCCTCCCACATCCCCCAGATTAAAAGTTGATGGATTGGAGGGCAGTGCTAGTTAGCAACACTTTTCATGTCAAATTACGAAGGCTGTAAGAAATCTCTTCTGCAGAGGTGGTTCGATACCTTCCTAGTAGTCTTCAATGGATTATACGCGGACGATTCTTCAGTACCCTTGATATTGAAGTAGCAATCAAAATGTCAAATAAGTTAGACGTAGCGAGTGGGAAATTATCTTAACTCGGTGCCACGAGCCTCCATTTCTTATCACCGCGAAAAGAGCCCCATTTATTGCTCATCACGTTAGATCGATTAGGAACAGAATTAACCACAGGGGCGTTCAACTTATCACTGATCTCCTTACCTTTTAATCGACTGCTGAATGTCCAAATACATTTGGATTACTTCGTCTTAAATATAACTCCATGAACACTTAAGACTAGTCCCTTTGTACAAAACAGAAGCTGATCGAAACGTATAACTCACGAAGCTTTGCATGCCAGACCATATCCGTTAACTTGGAAAGTCCTCGATTTACCTCAAATCCATCCTGCTTCCATTCTAATTTCATCTCATTACCGATAATCCGCTTTTGGTTCATTATTCCATAATAATCCATTGTAATCGCTCTTGAAAAACAAAATTTTAACCGCCCCTGAAAATTTCATGGTTTACGTTTCAAAGGGTGTAGAATCCAAAGCTGCAATAAAAATGTTTCCGTCCGTCCGCCGTACGCACGATTTCTACGCTGAAGCAAAAAAGCTGAAATTTTCAGGAAAAATCCATGTTGGTCCGGCGACGCCCAAATTCTCAGAGCTCTCTCACTTAATTTTAAGTGCCCTTTAAGGGTTGTCAAAGTTTTGTAAAATCCCTAAAAACCTCAAAAAAAGTCAAGGCGGCCTAAATTTAGACTCTTTTTGAAGAACTTTCCTTGAGGAATCGAATGAGCCCTTCCCCAGGTCCGCAGCTCAAACCATTCCCGATGTATGGCCCGATTTATGGTGCCAACATTTGCGTTATTTTGGTTTATTATTGTTTTTGTTTTGATATCAGTAACCTAGTGATGTATTGATGTAGTAATTTGGATACTGGAGTGAACTCCTAAGAGGCTTTGTAGCCGGTACATGGGTTGAAGCATTCTGATATGCATGAAACGCTGCAAATTATTTCACTGGGGTTCATTATTCAATTGGCTCGCGTTCATGATTTGAATTTCTACTAAGCTTTGGAGAGTGGGTGTTTCACTGGTGATCAGAGCGATTATTGAATTTCAGGAAATATGCATAGAGCACGTAAATCTGTTCTCAACCAAAAATCCTATTTGGATTGATCCGTTGATCATATTCGTGTGCCTCTTGAAATTCAATAATCGCTCTATCACCTGTGAAACACCCACAGTCCAAAGCTTAGTAGAAATTCAAATCATGAACGCAAGCCAATTGAATAATAAACCCCAGTGAATCTGTCAATAAAGAGTTGAGTGATGAATTAAGACTTGGCAGTTTGCTCTAATGTTATACAATTAATTATAATTGATAAGTCATCATAATATATGGGTGCAAAGTAATTACTTACCAATTTCATTGTTCGTCCTTTTTCTCACCCAGGGACAATTAACCTTTTCCTTGAGATGAGATTATAAACTGTTTGTGTTTTGTTGGGTAAATTTATCATATATAATTTTGCCCTTGAGTGAATGATTATGTGTTTGATCTAAATGGAGGTATAAACAAATGATTTCCACAAGTATCATATCTTATTGCTTACACAAGGTGAATTGTTTGATTCAACTTCTAGATTGAGCTGATGAAATCGCTAATCTCATGCTCTCCCTTGAGAATTAAATAAGACCATCGACAACACCGAGGAAACGTTAAAAAGGGGGGAAATCCCATTTTCAAATAGACATAACAGCTGTTCGTGGCACAGGAAGAAGCCTGACTGCATTAATGCTCATCGGATACTAATAGTATGGATTTTAATTGCTAACTTTTGTTGTTGATCGTGTTATATGCACAACATAACCCACCAAACTATTTACCGAAAATTCGAATCCATGAACATATTAGGAACATACGGGGAAAGCAATAATTTTCCACAAAGTGGGGAGGAAAGTGCGAAAGGGCGTTGGACTATCTGCAGTTATCTCAAAAACACTCGCCCAAACAACCACTGCTATGCAAATCCCGGAACCGTATTTATACCGGCAAACAGCTATAACTATGGAGTAGGAAAAAAAAGGTTGTTTCTCATATGTTTGCCCGTTATCGCGGTTGGCATACCTGATCCCGGCTGATAGCGACTTCACAATTGCCGCAGGGCTCCGGTTCCGTTTGTTGTTGGGGAATGAGAGAATTTCAACGCCTGTGGAGGTGGATATTCGCGAAACTTTCCCCCTTTCGTTGGATGTCTGTGATATTCACTATGTTTTGTGGCTCGTAGGTATGATGAAGTCGACGTACTTAGCTTTGCCTTTTTGTAGCTCTTCAATTTTTAATTTCACCCTGGGTAGATCAAACCAAACATGCATTGTATGGTAACTGATTATTTACAATTATGATAATTAAACTCCTGCGGAACATGGCGTCATTGCATTTGAGGTTTACGCTTGCACAGCAGCTGTTGATAAGATCGTGATAAAACTCAAATGGATTAATTAGATCGTTTCCCCGAGTTTCTTTCTTACGAGCGAGATGGAACGAATTCTCTTGGTTGACCATAAGTACTACGAGTTTATGTTCCAAGTATATCGGGGTTTCCAAATGTAGACTAATTCTCCCAGTATGAGGGACTTTAGTTTGATATGGGTACTAAACCTTTTTTGACCAACATGTTCTTATAACGTGTACCTTTCCGTCGAGACGAAATTAACGTACTCGTTTTTCGAAAGGCTCTTCGACGAAACGAATCTGACTTCTAGCCGCACTTGGAAAAAAGGTGGACATGAACAACTTCTTAGATTGGAGTGAATAATGAGCCAAGAGCCAAGCATTTACCGTAAGAGAGAGAGACTGTCTTAAAGAATGTCAGGGAAGAAAATTCCATGACTGAATGTTTTTGAGTTTATAAGTTCAGAGTGTGCTCTTCCTTTCACTAGTGGTTAGAGGGAGATGGATTCGATGAACTCACATGTTACGACGTTACTGTCATCTGACTCCGTGATTATTTTTAAAATAAAATGGAGGGAGTTATATTATAACGGTTATGACAAACCAAAACAATAAGTTTGCGTATGTGCAGTAAATACTACACATTCATTGTGATAAAGTCGATAGGCGACCATTCTCAGGCTAACCCCCAAATACCCAGCAAATTGCATTGCAATCGAATGAAAACTGTGAAAGTAACGCTGTTAGAAGAAGCCCCAACAATTGTAATATAACATATGTTCAACTAACGAAGGACGACCCAAAAGTGGAGGATAATGGGTTTTCCCCGCTCACGGAGGAAGAGATGGGAAATCTCAGATAGGGTTAGAACACCCGTATAAATAAGCCCGGGCCGTCTGACCGGGCATGGTTTCAGTCATGCCACCTCTCTTGATTCCGTCACTCTGTCCAAAACCTGCTCAGCTCATTGAAAATGTAGCCCTAAATTCACTGCTGCTCGGCTTGCTCAGAATATCTCTTGAGCTCGTAGCTGTTCTGGTTGTTCCCTCATATTCACAGTGTACCTGGGTTCCTCGGAGGGAATTACTTGCTCCTCGAGGTGTCGTAGCCGACGGCTGAAATCAATTCGGGTGATCTTGCTCCACTGTCCCTTTGTCACCCCTTCAGGGAAATAAGTAAATCACCATCATGTTCAAATACTTATTTATTATCCAAATTTGACTCTTCCAAATTAGTTCACTGGACAAAATTCCGTAATTCAATAGCAAATTTTCATCCGTCCAACTTTGATGTCCCCTTAAAATCTCAACAAATGCTATGATTACTAGTGCAATTTATTTGGAATGAATAACAGAATTCCCTAAATTCGATACTTTTCTGGATTCAGATGGACGACTAGAGGGTTAAAACTTGATGGCGTTAAATCCTCAGCTATTCAGGAATTTTATTGCCTTGAAATCGTGGGTGACCCATCCTTATACTGCCTATATAACTACCTAGTTATACTACCTAATCATCTGTTTGTAGTAACCAATCAGGTAGCAACCCATTCTTATCAGATTATATTGTCTTGACTTTGCCTTGCTCGTTCCGTATTTCTTGCCAGTTTCTTTCCTTAATGCATCAGAACAGTGGTTACCCCGACGTGATGTGTGGAAATACTCCAGCTGAACTCCTCTATGGAGAGACAGTTCGAATCTCCTCAAGATCAAAGCAAGCATGGCCAAAGTAATGCATTTTCGTTATTGAGGAGCCTCTACAATTCCTATCATCTAATTTTTATGAAGACGTAAACAAATATTTCTTTCAAGTGCAAAATTGACATCCTCCAATGTATTCAACATGTGGGATAGAAGTGTACCTTCCTAAATATCAGACATCTCCCCTACTTTTCAAAGAAAGTATATGTACCTGTAACCATTTTTTGCATTTAAATTTAAAAAATGGATTATTATACTAAATTAGCGGTATTAACATGATTTAATACTTATTAAACGTAAAAAGAAAAGATTAATGGTCAGTCACTTCCTGAATTTCCTTTTTCCTGACTATGTATGAAAAATAAGTGCATACAGTTGCATAATAAACAAACAAGATAAAAAATGAAGTAAAATTGCAACTTCCTTAACAAAGATGTCGTAGTCAATTAATATTAATGTAACAAAGAGAAATAATGCGAAAAGACAGAATAATAACACTGGCAGAATGATCAGGTATAAAGAACAAGAGCAAAAGAGCTTTGAGTGAACTTTTTTCTTTTTCAAGCGATTCCACAAAGATAAGAGACCGTGGATTTTAAACTTCACTCCATAAAACAGACATGCTTGTCCTTGTCGCGGGACAGGAGAGGGGGAAATGCGGGAAGTGGATCCGTAAAAATGTTTAATTACGCTCCCTCGAGCGGTTTTTATTCTGAAGGGCTGGCGAAAAAAAAGAAAAAAGTTTAATATCTGGAAAAGAAGGGAGCGAAACCCAGATAGCGGTGGGTGAGGAGCGATAAACGCCGAGCACTCAAGTTTTCAAATTAAGATTCCCGCAAGATGATTTTTTTTAACCCCTTGGAAGTGGTTTATCAGTGTAAAGAAGTTGCCTGGGTTGCTACCTTCTCCCATCTGAGTTTACCTTATCTTTTGAAGGCAATAGCGGGGCTTAACTCCCTCCCTCTCCTCCTCCCCCCACTCATCCTCAGCCACATCTCCGTTCTATTGAAGTCGCAGAACGCTCCACGTAATATCAAGCTATGTAACAATTGGATTGTCCCCATGAGTGGTGGTTTCCCCAACTATTGACCTGACAGTAAAGTTACCATGTTGGTTGATTTCCTATGTCCAAAGAGGGTACTGCGGTATTTTTTGTTAATTTTAAAAGTTGAATTGCAACAAAACTACAGCAGGTACTGTAACTACACACACAGCTATGTTATACAATCAGTTATTGGGACACAAATTTTGAAAATTATAGTTTCCAGGTTTATGAGGTGATCGAAAAGCTAGCATCGGTTCATCTTGCGAGACTAGAAGATGATGCGAATGAGCTGCAAAGCTCCTGAATAGGCAAGCCTCACTCGATGCGTTAGGCGTTTGAAACCGCATTAACTTGTGTGAGGAGAAAATGTGGTTTGCGTTTGTACTATTGTTTACATCTTCGACCCTAAATAATGTATTGTAGTAACATAAACACAACACAAATTTTGCATCACCCTGATTCAGTCTGAAATATGGAAGGGAAAAATTAGGTTTTGGATTCCTAGTAAGTGTATTTACTTTGTTTATTTCGCTTCCGTTTTTTAGGCGCCTGTTTTCAGATTGTTACGGTGATTCATTTTCGAGGTCTGAAAAATGTAAAAATAGGATATTGAAACCTTCTTCAGTGATCAAGTAAAAACTCATCTTAGTGTGAGAGTTTGAAGTCGGGATAAATGATGATTTTTCAGGCGAAATAAACAAATTTCAGTCATTGTTCTGCAAAATTTGAGTCGAAAAACGGATTGCATCACGTGAATCAGCGTTAAAAAACAATAAAAATTCGTGTGCCACGCTTTAGAGTTTATCATCTTCCACTATTTGAGAATGTTGGGATTGCGCTACTTTGCGTGCCTTCTGAATCGGTTACGCGCAATAAAAAAAATTGGTTGAGGGGTCAAATTTTCATGAAATTTTGGGTAAAATACAAATCTGCAATCAAAAATTCGGGTTCTCATTTAAAATAAGAAAGTTAGTGTCTATTGGGCATGGTTTGACGATTTTAGGATGGGGGGGGGGGGGGGCAACTCGTGGGACACTCTGTAGTATACTGCTACAGTTTATGAAAGAAAATTCATGTATTACAATCATGCTGCATGGCTGGAACTTTTTCTATAGGTTTTAAGTTTTTTTTGTGTTTCTAATTAATTTTGCCACGAATAATTCAATTATAGAAATTTCTCGCCTCATCACCTCTCTGTATTTTTAATCATGAGCTTCCACAGTTACCGCGTCTTATAAATAGTAATAACCAAACCATTTTGAAGGCTTCATTTATACAATTCGGACGAAAAATCAATTTGAGACCGTATTTCATCTTTCTTTTTTCGCATCGCGCCAAATGAAACCGTAATTTTTCCGTGTCCCAAAAAAAACATACCCAATTTCAAACACCACTAATCAAATATTTAAAAAAAATCCGCTACCTAACTAACTAATTACCACTGATTTATAATTAAATCCGTAGCTTTAATAAAGCAAGTACGAGTATTTTTTACATTTTTGTTTTGGCGAGGGGCTACCAACTTACATGGGTGAGGGGGTGTCATGAAGCTTAGGGGGGAGGCACCCCTGGATTAGTATATAAAATAACTCCTCTACAGGTTTGTCACATAATTTATCCGAACAGAATCAAAGCAGTATAGAAAACCAAATTTAGTCCTCGTCCTTTTGATTTAATTATGCGATTATCAGTCGGCAAATCGCAATCATTCACGTTGTTGTATTTTGGCCGCAGGATGCTGAGCAAGGACTGTTCGCCGACTAGCAGTCTCCTGACCACCGATGATAAAAATCACTCGACTAATTGTGTAGACAAAACGACCATTCTTCCCCGGATCACCATCAATAGTTTTAAAAAAAAAGTTAGTTTTTGTTCTCGGCTTTAGCTATTTCCGGAGCAACAATAGCCCAGAAGTTCGGATGTCGAAAGCGATGGCACCGTCGACAAGAGCAGATAGGGGGAACGAGTGGGTTGGGTGAAGTGGCCGTAGGACACGAGAGAGTGAGAGTGAGGGGGGGGGGGGATCTGTAGGTAAAATATACTTATAAGGCCAAATCAGCGATAAAACCCCAGCTTGTCCCTTCCCCGTTGACAGTCGGATCTGCCCCAGACAATCGAATTTCATGCGCCAGTTCCTTTGTGTTGAAATGAAGCTGATCAAGTTGCCCGATTTCTTCCATCTCGGCCTCCCATCGGAAGACTGGTGTTGTTTTTAAAACGGACCTGTTTTGTATTTTTCGATTTCGGGGAAGTCTGTTCTAGAACAAGCATTACCCACTGTTTTAGCTGATATTTTTAATTTAAACAAAGAGAGAAATGAATCACACTTTTCAAATGATAGTTTTCCGTATTTCAAAAAGAAATAGGAGAAGAAAAACACTGCCAACTCCAACACATGATTCGTTGTTGCTTAGTGTCACTGAAAGGTTTTGGGGGTTACGTTCGAAAATCCTCTTTAGTACGGATTCATAGGGGTTGCGTTAAAAAATTGCGATTAATATTGTGGGTTAATTTCCATGAATCTGAAACCTATTTCAGTCGATTCTGCATCCAAAATTACAAGGAAATGACATCCTTCTTGCCTATGTGAGGAGGGTCCTCGAAAAAAAAGTTTTCGGCCCATTGTATCTATGCTTGTGAGTCCAACGGGGGCCTGTCCAGACGTTAGAAAGAAAACAATTTTTCTCTGTAAGGCGTATCATGTAGAGCGGACTGACATTGTAGGTTTGGAATCCTCACCTTCCCACCTTGAAACGAAAGTTGTGAGAGCGGTAATAAAACATTTTCGCTACACGCTTCGTGTTGAGAATTATTAAAGATTGATACGTTTGTTAATCTGAACAATTAAGGCCTATGCAGTCTATTATAGTCGACGCCTATAATATGTAGGGAAGTCTATTCTTAAGTACAAATTCAGACATATGTAGGGTGAAGCAAATTAAATAAATTGTAGAAGGAATAAGTTATGGAGTTCCTTCAGTTTCCCAACAATATTAATTAATTTGTTCTTTATGATTTTCCTGTAGGTAGTTGGAACAAACACCTGTGATAATTGATAACCCTAATACCCTAAGTGGTGAGGTATTCGATAAAATTTCATTTAGTTTCTTGTTTCAAAATCATGACTGGCGATTTGACTTGAGTATTTCCAGGGAGGGACTATTTGCATGTTGAAAGTTATTTATTGTTCACAATGTAGGGCAGAAGATTTTGGTGGAACTGTTATAGAACGTGCGGGTTATAATGCAGAGAGCCATGGGAGTCTCATTAAGAGTTTAATTCCTCACAAATTAATATATCGCTCTGCGAATGTGCAAAAGTTGAACCGAACCGGCATTATTTTTGCCGGGTCTCGTAGTTCCATCGCGCTAGAATATTCAAGGCACTCAGGGAAGAAGTATTCATATCATTCTATCATCATTCTAATCGCTCTTAAATTAGCGCGACAGATCCGCAGTATATGTCGAATATTATTTTGAAGTCCTTGGTGTAAGCCGTCACTTATTTTGCGGTAATTCTGTGCTGTGAAATGTTGGAACAAGCTTCTTTTTCGGCATTAACCGTAAGTTACCTAGATGAGGAAGCTACATGCCACATCTAACTTTGAAGACTTTTTGTATTTGTTTCTAATCGTTTTTTTATTTTTCACAGGTAATATCTCTCTTCCTGTCGGATCCTAAAATGATGGTAGGAACGTCGCCGGTAATGCAACATCAGATTTAAGTACAATAATCAACCTATTGTAAGTAACGACTTTAGGTAATATTCTAGGTATTCAAAGTAGGAGCGAAAAACTTGATTGCCCAATCGCAGCAGGTATTGAGCTCAGCAGATTAAAAGCTGAGGATTTCTTCCGTCACCTTTCCATGATTCATTAACGATGCTGAATCAGCATCGTAGTCAATTTCGTTTGGGTTTTTAACGGCAAATATTCACTGACTCATCATGACAAATGATGGTACTATAAGTAGGATTTTGCTTTCATATAGTTAGATTTTATGTTTACCTGTTTTGGAATAAGCTCCCTCGACAGGACATTGTTAGAATTAGCTTCTTGTTATTTAGTTGGCACATTCAAGAGGAATTGCTATGGTTATTCGTAGATAGGTAAACTTTTTGTTATGAAGACTCCAGTGTTAGTGGAAGAAGTCAAAAAAATGGTTGTTCAATTCAACTTCCGTGTCTGTCTGTCTGATGTCTATCTGTGTCTACGACTATGGGCACTACCTCATCACGTTCAAAACTATAAGAAGTTGTAGTTCTTTTGGTGATGTTTCGACTTATTATTTTAAATAATTGACCTGATTGAATTGGTGTTATAAAAACCAAGAGAAGGTTATTTTTAACTCCCATTCAAATTGTTTTAGTTTGAATCTAAACCTCTGACCTATTGGAAGTTCAGGAAATTTGGCTCAAAAATCCAACATCGATCTGTGATGTGCCTGTAATCTCGGCTTCATGGTCAATCAACGCTAAAGGATAACATTTAAGGATGAAAATCCGCTCAATAGGATAGTTTTTTGGTTTATTTCTGATAGGAATTAGTTTCTTGAACTAGATGAGACCAATCGGGTTGCTGAACGACCATCAGTTCCCATTTCCATTCGAAAAACGGTGCTCGTTCCAACACATTGTTGTTTACTATTTTTTGGATAATGCGTGATTGCTCGTGTCATCGTGAGGTATTTTGTAGGTTCAGAAACGTCTATTGTTTCCTACAGGTGAATTTACACGGATCAAAATCATATCCCAAAACACTCCTCATGGCTATGCCAGGAAATACCATCGCTCGTTGTTGACCAGTTTTCGTCCAGTTGCATTTTTGCTCATGGGCTGGCTAGGAGTTGAGACCAACTAAACCACAGAAGTCCGAAAGAGTGTGCGAAAGTATTTGTATGGCTCTTACGACCATATGGTAAAGTGACAAGGTTTGGGGGGAGCTTAACAATTATTTTGCTACACGATTGCAAAGGCTTATTATTGAAAAAAAAAATTAACTAAAAAATTAAAGACATCCAGTTGTCTTTGACGTGAGAACTGGATGTGGATACTAGAACGAAAGGCTGGAGACACCCCCTGAGCAGGATGGAAACTATGAGTTTAATTAGCAGTCTACTGATACTACTGATTAAAACAACATCAATTCGAATAAATACTTGTGCACAATAAACTATATTTCCCATTTGCGCAGTGTTTCGTTTTTCTCGAAAGGGTGTATTTAGGGCAGAATTCAAAGTCATCACTGACTCGAAAGGAAATGCTTATGTGAAGTGTTTCGTTCTGAGTCCTCACTGACTCGAAAGAAAATGCTCAAGTGAAGCTCTGAGGGGCGGCGGCTTCTTGCGCTTTTCATAGACACTGACTGAAACTGAGTGAAAAATGAAGGTAGGTCCAGAGCTACCTTAACAATTTCCTCAGTCACATTTCTTTACTTTTTCAAGTAAGGAAAAATCTTCTCAATCAATTCCGCCCTTTCAGTTTGTTGTGTTTTCCAATCAAACAGTTCAATTCATCTTTCGGAAGATTGGAAGAATGTGTTCACGTACTCTGAGTTAGTAGGTACGTTGTTCAACCTATCTTGTTGAACGACTTTTTGCAAAATGAGAGCCTGGGTGTTGGGAGGGTCACACATCTTGTATGTTACATTGTGTGGTTTGGCCCGAGTGGTAATAGCGGGAAGTATTGTAACATCGAGGGCGGTAAGGTAGCGGGGGAATGGTAACAAGGGAGTGGTAATAGGGAGCGAGGAACATCCCGGGATGGCGTGAGGGGGGCGGTTGTTTATCGTTGACGCCGGAACCACCTGTTAGCCCTTTTACCCCTCTCCGCAATTCCGCTCGTGAGTTACCATCCAGCGTTACACCCTCCATCCCTTCAGTAGCTCAGTCTTCAGTCAATAAATACCTCAACCATCGGCCCCCTTTGACAAATCTCATCCCTCTTCCGACATAGGTACCCATTTTCTTTTTTAAACCCGAAGATTAATCTGAGGATGTTCCACTTGATCATTATGATTCCTAGATTGAAAAAGCTGCAACTTATCTTGCAAGGGGTTAACCACCAACCACCAACTCCCACACAGCTCTTCGTGACCGCCAAGTCGTCAAAACGAGAAAACGAAAAAAATATTTATAAAAAAATAAAATTTACGCCCTTAAAAATCATACAAGCCAAATTGAGTACCTTCTTCCTTTTTGAATTCGTCAAATTGTATTTGATTTTTGGATTCAACGCAGCTTGGCACCTAAGCAACAGATTTCGAGGTGTCGTTAAACTTTTTTCTCCTTCATCGATAATAAAAGAAATTTTTCTTGGGGGGGGCAATAGATCGTCTATATGTCCATTGTTGGAGGGTAATTGACAGTGATGAAATACATAAAATACACGCAAGATTTTTATGAACCATTTTCAGGAAAAAATTATTTTAAGACATTCACAAATGTCTTAAGGTTAGAAAAATACGAGATAGAATGACTTGTTTCCATACGATCTATACATAGTGTGACAACAGCATCAACTGTATTGTTCCGGATTGTGGAGAGAGCTGGATCACTATAGATCATTAATAGTGCTACCATTAATATTCCCAAAATTTGACAATTTCGTTCATTAATGTTCTAAACCCATAAATTTTTCATGAAACACCTTGTGTGTATTTTATTTATTCCATAATTTAATTTTTTTTTAATCACACCTCCAAAAATGGACGTATCCATGATCTATTGTCCTACCTCCCCCCCCCCCACCCCCCAAGGAAAAATTTCTTCAAAACTTCAACCAGGTAGTAATCTTTTTTCCCTTGTAATTGAAATTTCGATTTCTTGTAATTGAACGCGAGTCACGCATTGTTGTACGTGACAATTTACAAGAAACGTGCAAATCAATAGAAAAACAACAGCATATTCTATAGAAAAATTAAATTAATTGATTTCTACTTTGCCTTCACTTTTCGAGTTAACAATAATCCAAAGTACCGGGGCGTTGCATTTTGTATGGAGAAAAAGAAGTGTCGCGAAAAATTCTTCGACCCCCAGCCAAAAAACAAAACCATGTCGAAATTCTCTATTGAAAATATTGAACAAAAAAACTTTCTAATTACTTGGAATATATAAATTCTAACTCGACGGTGGGTCCACACAATTGCCAAATGAGGATTGACACTCGATTCAGGTGTTACACGGAGGTTAGTGTTTTGTTTAGTTTGGACGTCATGATACTACGCTTAAATCTCAAAAATGAGGAGGAAAAAATATAATAAATGAATAGTTTTAGTTCATATCGAAACCAGTGATAAAACTATCGCGGTGAAAAACTAGTGGCCTTTATGTTAACATCGAATACGTCGCAGCCTCCGTGTGTGTACCCACCGTCGAGTTAAATTCTAGGGGTTGACTGGATAATGAATTGTAGCTATAGATTCTTGACATCTAATTTGGCAATAATCGTACAGTTGTGCTGCTTAGCGTAATTGACGCCCTTTTTACCGTTGGTGGAAGTGTGAAAGTGGATGGAAATGTACTAGTTTGTTGATATTTTCATTTATATATGTTAGAGGTATTTTCGCATCAGTTTTCAATATTGTGAGTCATTGCTAAAGGGTTTACAAATGAAACAATCTGCCTCAGTTGCTCTTATACGAAATTATCAGTGAAAAAACTGTAAATGATGAAGAATGCGGACCTTGGAGTGAAAAAATCATTTCTAACAGTGCAGATCGGTAGTACTTGTGTGCAAGTACTTTTTAGCTTTCGGTTGAATAAAGAACATTTTTGAGATGGAGAGTTTCAAAATCAACGTTAGCCAATTTGAAAGATGCATTCAAAAATTGTTGAAGTTATTTTTTGGACTCCATTCTTCAGTTGAGTCATCTAGTTTTAGTGCAGAGTTTTTGTTGACTGATTTCAAAGCTTCATTTGGAACTAAATAGTTACGATGGCACCGTTTTATTCTAACCTGAAAAAAAGAAAGAGCGGTTTTTTTCCACTTTTTTTATAAAACTTGCAAGTTTTTGATAATTATAATCCAAATGGCAAACGCTGTGTAGTTGACTTGGTTTGACAGTTACATAATGGAATGCTCACCATTTTCAATGTTCAACAAAAATATCACCTTTTAAACCAGCATCCCTCTGCCTCTTCTGTCCGCGCAGTTCGAAAGGCGCACGCGTGCTCGCTCATAGCTAATGGACAATCCATATGGGGGACCCATCTCGATCGTGAAAGGCTGGTGTTAGGCGGGAAGAAGATAAGATGCTATTCTCCTCAAGTTAGACCTCGTTATTTTGGCTTTTTTGTTTTTTGTGCTTTAAGGGGGATATCGATCAAAACACCTGAACGAGAGGGTGTTCCGTACCTGGCTCTTACCACACAATTGTTTCTCCCTCTTCTCATCTCCTCCTCCTCCTCCACTTTCTCCTTTTTCCTTCTTTTGCTGTTGTATTTATTGTCGAGATAGGCTCCTTATCGGTACCAAAGCCCGACAACCGACCTTACATACAACCCTACTCCCTCGCCGATACAATCACCCTCACCATCCGTTCGCCATCATTTTCTTCCTTTTACTCTCAGTTTTTACCTATTGCTTCCTCACTCGAAAATCGAGGTAACAATCGAATAAATAGAAGGATACTTACTTAGTTTGTGTTATTTTTATTCACCCCAATTATAAACTATTTCATTTGAAATGAGGACCTACAATTAAACTTTGTCTCCCAACTAATGTAGGCTAGAATTGCCTAGAACAGTTACTAATCAAATTAGCCACCGTTTTTATCAAATTTAACATAAAACTTGAATAACTGTACAGATACCTAACCTAACAACCAATTACAAAACACTCAAAAATGAAAAAAATTCAGATAAACATTATTTGTACCTTTGGCAAATTATTTTTGGGCAGAAACATGTGTAGTTACTACGCATTAATACATAAACTGACCTTTTTGAGCTTACAGACTTCGTTTTCATAAAAAAGCGTTTTGTATTAAACAGCGCCACGAGGCGTTTCAACTGCTATGAAAAAGCAAGGGTTTCTCCTGTGGATTAAAATTCTGAGATGAAAAATACAAAGTTGATGTAAATCCACTAGGTTGATTAGACTGGAATACAAATTCAAGGGTTCTAAAGATTAGGTTGTATTAATAAACCATAGATTTAGGGACGATGGGTTATGCTTGGGAATAGGTCTTCCTAATCGGACGTTTACATGGACAATAAGCAGGCTATTACTTGATCAAATTCGATTCATCGTCTTCTCGAGTATGACTGGGCTCTTGGCCTTTGGGTTTTAGTTCAACATCAGCTCATTATTATTGATGCATTAATGATGGAGGTGGTGTATTCGATTATCCTTTGAGATGGAGAAGGTGGCAAGGCCTTTATCTCTTCCAACATGCTGTTGGATGGATGTAGGGGGGGGATGTGATGTCTTGATGATTTATTGCTAACAGTTCACGGATTAACTGGCGTTGGAACAAATAGGGTGCAGTGCCTCTGCAGTGCCCATTTACAGACTGCCTGAGGGGGTAATGAAGTAGGTACGGCTCGGAGATGTTACTGGATCTTGTTGATCATCAACCAAAGCGTCTGGCCTTGCCTCATATCTCGTTATTCTAGAGGTCCAAACATGATTGTTCTCACTTGGCACGGGGAGTTGGGTTTGGGTTTTGGTTTATCGCACTGCATTAGTAATAAAACCTTGAAATGAAAGTGTGAAATCTTTGGTAAAATGCTTTTATTTTCAAAAAGCAGTCCGAAACATGTCAATGAATATTTTTTATTTAATTGAATCAGAAAATTAACCTTTCAAAAATGTAGCAGACTTCTTGGGAGTGCGGTTGAGAAAGCATGCTCAGATCTCTGCTCCACAGTGATTTTCAAAGGCCAACTTGTAGGTGCCTGTGAACTGTCCCAAACCTTGCTTGATTCCACCTCACATCGGTACGCAGCTTTTTTCTATCAAAAAATAATCTCTAAATCCATGGGTCAAATGTGGAATTACGTTAATCCCTCGTTATTTATTTATTTGGCATTAGATTTCTCCATACAGCCATAATTACAAATACTAGTATAGTATTACATCTTTATAACAGAATGGATAATCCTATTATATATTGGAACTTATCGTCATTTACGTACCTCGTAACAGCCACTTATACTACACGGTTAAGTTAACCCGGTTAACCACAATCGTGGTGAAATTTTATGGACTATTTAAACGTTCCACAATCTCATCCAAAAAGGTTTTTCGTTGTCTTTCGAACTTTTTGCACGTTAACGGTACGTGTTCCACGTCATCCACTTCTCCGCAAACATCGGATTGGTCACTTTCTTGTTGATGAATTTTATGAAGGTAAGCTCTGCTAAGACCATGTCCCGTTCTCAGTCTAGCCATGCTTAAATAAAACCTCTTTTCTTGCCTCGTTATTACCGAGCGCCATGGTGTTAGTGCGATTTGGGAAACAAGAATTTATAATTATGTCCAGCAGGATAACTTTCATGGTACTCTTGCCACCTACTAGCAGATACTCCTTTTATTTGAATGAAGTATATGGATCTTCTCACTTCCCGTATTGTAACTACAGTATCTGTGTTGTCGCTGTGTTTGAAGCCTTTCAGCTTCCAGGTATCTTTTGGGTGTTGCAGTCTAATCGCCTCAGCCATCGGAAGGGGACCTCGTTCCACCTTCTCTTTGTCTTAGACGACCACTAAAAAGCGACAATGCTTCCTTCTCTCGAAGCATTTGTCCAGGGCACCGGGGGTTTCTTTAAGCTTGCTAAACAATAAGGGATGCTTATGTCATTTACGTATCTCATAACAGCCACTTATACTACAGGGTTCACCAAAATCGTGGTGAAATTTAATGGGCTATTTAAACGTTCCCCAATCTCATCCAAAAAGGTTCTCGTTATCTTTCGAACTTTTTGCACGTTAACGGTACGTTTTCCAAGTCATCCACTTGTCCGCAAACATCGCATTGGTCATTTTCTTGTTGATGGATTTTATGAAGGTAAGCCCTGCCAAGACCATGTCCCGTTCTCAGTCTAGCCATGCTTAAATAAAACCTCTTTTCTTGCCCCGTTATTACCGAGCGCCATGGTGTTAGTGCGATTTTGGGAAACAAGAATTTATAATAATTATAAATTACCTGCTAGTAAATGGCAGGAGTACTGTGAAAGTTATCCTGCAGGACATAATAATTATACTCCTTTCATTTGAATTAAGCATAAGGATCATCTCACTTCCCGCATTGTAACTGCAGTATCTGCGTTGTCGCTGTGTTTGAAGCCTTTCAGCTTCCAGGTATCTTTTGGCTGTTGCAGTGTAATCGTCTCAGCCATCGGAAGGGGACCTCGTTCCACCTTCTCTTTGTCTTAGACGACCGCTAAAAAACGACAATGCTTCCTTCTCTTGAAGCATTTTGTCCAGGGCACCGGGGTTTCTTTAAGCTTGCTAAACAATAAGGGATGTTTACATTTTTTAAATTTCCATAACCGTTTGCTTAGGAGTACTCTAGACCAGAAATATTAGCACAAACCCTTACGACTCGACTTTTGAATCACTGGTACTCAAATTTGGGTAATTTTAATGAATAATTTCTGTAGGACATACATTTATAAATTATAAGTTTTCACGTTGATATTCCGGTACCTCTTTCATATAATACCAAGACATATTTAATTTATGAAATGCGGAATTTGAAACCATCGAACTCAAAGAAACCCGCAGTTGTGGCAGCTGCAAACCTTATCAGGAGCGAAGGTGAAACGAATATTTCCGGTCCTTTTTTGTTGCAATTCTTTACGTCTCGGGAAGGACTGGAAGGACACTCTTTGTTGTGTTGAATTAACTAGGTACTTTAGAACGGGAGGGCCACTGAAACAGGGGGTTGAGCCCTTATCTTTGGTAATGCGAATAAAATGTATTTTTAATTTCTTATCCAACTAAAAGAGGCTTTGTTTTTAAAACTCGTATCTCCTCGGGCGGAGGGCGGACAAAATCCACCACATTCCACACCATTTGTCCAACAAAGTTTTGAGTTTTTTTTTAAACCCCACTCTCCTTCTGCCCTTACGCCCCTCCCCCTTGTCTTTTTTATCATTTTTATAGCCCCTCTTTTTCTCGTTCCTTCCCATTTTTTATCAGGTAGGAAGGGAAAGCTCTCTCAAAACTAAATTCTTTTCTTTTTAAACAAGGAAGCTTCAGATAAGTAAATAAGACTACCCCCTCCTCTCTCTGTCTCACCGCAGTCCTCCCAACGCACCTTCCCATTCTCGGTCATTTTTTACGAGTTGACTTCGTCCTTATCTGAGTTTTTGCGAGGTTTTTGTTACAAAGCCGAGGCGATGACTGATTGGAAAGGCGGTCGCTATAGCGACGGCGTCCTCCCTCTTCTCCTCCACTCCAATTACTACGAGTGACGGGTTCCCCTTATCAAGATAGTCAAGGGAGCCTTATCACTAAACATCCCCCCCCCCCCCTCACCCTGTGGTACGGAACACTTCAACTGTTTTCTGACTTTATCAGACGTTGCTGATTCCCCCTCTTCACGTATTTTCGCGGAGTCAAAATGATACCTCTATCTACGCCCACTTACCCTCATTCGCTTAAAAGAGGAAGTTGTTCCCATTTCCTAATATTTTCATTTTCTTAACAAATTCTTTAACCGAAAAACAGAGATAGACCAAGGTTGAAATATGTAAAAATTATATTTTGTATCCCTCCAATAATAAACAATGTGTCTGTTCTCAATTTTAAATGGAAAAATTCCATTTTGAACTCATCACACACAACAGCAACACTTTTATCATCGGTGTTGGTTTACGTTTCAAAATACGTAGATTTTAAAAATCGAATTAAAAAATCCTAGCTATTGGACCAAAGTTTACGAAATTTATCTCAAAAATCCAAAATCGATCCGGGATTTGCCAATAATCTTGCCATTATTGAGCGTCTCGCTCAATCGGCCCTAAGGGATTATGTCTAAGAATAATCTGTCAAAAATCGAAATCTCAAAAACTTTTGGTGAAAGTGTGTAGTTTTTTGTTTGACGCATATAGAAATCAGTTCCATGAATCGTATGAGACCACTTGGGTTGCATCCGATCCCTCATCATTTGACATAGCGACGAGACGTTCAAGACCTGCCATGAGTACCTGTCATGAGTATACTGATGGAGTGGGGCGTACTCACGTTGTGTCTCAAACGCCTCTTGATATATCAATTGGGTAGACCAGGGGTCTCTAAACTACGTCGGAAGTATTTGGTCCGGCCCGCCGCCCGCGGACGCCAATGGAAAAAATTAGGCTACCCCCAGAACAGAAAGAAAAGTCAGCCATGTGACCCAGCGAAAGCTATGATGAAAAACTAATAATCATGCAATTAAGAAAATATATGTTATGACTACAAACTAAGTTTTGGTTCCCATATTAGGCCTAATTTTGAATTTGTCCAATTCGTCTAGGAGTGCTTAAAAACCATGTTTTCAAGTGCCTGTCTCTCAGAAATTTCCGGGGGAGAGCCTAATTCAGCTTGGGGACTAGCCCCCAGACCCTCCTGTTGGCCCGCCCCACCACCTCCACATTATGATACGGCCCTTGGGGCAAATCATTTGGAGACCCCTGAGGGAGACGATCAGCCTGAGGAGCTGTAACTTCAGTGGGTGGTGTGAGCCAGACCGCTTGGCTAGCGACAACCCAAGAATCATGGTTATTTCTATTTTATCTAGTTAGGTTTCAGTTAGATTACTACCGATGTTTCCGAGAGTACCCCAGGTCCTTCACTAATTCACTTCACCAACTTAACGTACCCGCTGCCGTGCCTGACGGGCAGATGAGCACATGTATTATGTGATGCAGCCTTGCCCACGAACTCACTGTGGCCGCATTCATGTTACTATTACGTAGTAATAGTACGTTACTATCGAAAGCCACTAAGACCTTTGTTTCACGTTTGAAAAAATCCCTTCGAACGTTCAAGGTCCACGTTTTACCTAGCGATGCTATTTTATTGTATACTCACAATACCAACTTGAAAAAACACGGAAACTACAACATTTTAAATCATTTTACGCAATCCTGTTATGTTTTTCGGTGTTTCTCTCTCTTAGTAGTCAGCAATGAATAACACTATGTTATTAGACTTAAACCTTAAAAAACTCGATGTTTTCCACAAAATTACGAACGTTTTTGTGTTACAGAAATTCTAGTGAAGGGTAATCATTTCCTGAAAAAATTACATTTTATTTTTTCATGTAACGGTAACGCAAAAGTAACATATTTGTTTATTTGAGGGAAATTTAAATTCGAGCTCTTTTTAAGACAACCAATGAGCAGAGCTTTTGGGGGAGAGGAGAGACGTAGTTAGTTGAATACTTTACATTTATTTTAGATGTAGTGGGACGTGTTCACTGTAAGATAGCTCAAGTTAGGGATATAGATCTAGCAGGGGTGAAAAGATGCTGGGTCAGGGATTGTTATTATGTGGTAATATATTTGGTGAGATTTGAATGGAATGCTTGCCAGACCTCACAAGACGAAATTTACGATAACGGATCTCAATTTATGTGAGAAATGGTGAGGAAGAGCGGAAGGTAAGTCAAGATCGTGGTTTGTGGCCGTACTAGGTGGGTATGGGGGGAGGCGTAAGGTTGGTGAGGGGTGGGTTTAAGGATGGTATGTGTACGAGGAGTGGGAGGTGGGAAATGATTCTTTTTAAAACCGACCTTATCGGCGGACGGCCATCGTTTCATGAAGAAAAGGGATTTTGCTTATCTCATTGGCTGAAGCGGAGGGTGCGGAAGGTTTTTGCGGATAGGGGGCGATAGTGGTGCTGGGGAGGGGGCGCTGGGCGGTGCTCCCGAATCTGTATCTATCTCCCAACAAATGTTCACTTCTCAAGCCGTCCTCCCTTATCTACGACTCGGTTTTGCCCCCTCGCAGTTTTAACCCTCGGAAAATGGGGAAGGTAATTCGTATGCAGCGTCTGAACCCCAGATAAAATTGATTAAGTAAGTCTGGAACCCGGGGAATCGCACTATGGAAGGTTGGCGGCGGATAAGGACGGAGGCGGGGGCCGCGGATGGGGGCGGCAGAGTTGTGATTAATATGCCGTTTGAGTAGTTGGAAGGGAGGTGACTGCTTATCAAAGCTGGGACCTACGGAAAGCGGCACGGACACACCATTTCACAATTCTGAAATAACCATCATCTTCTTCCTATCCGATTCCTCCATCGAAATGAAACAGCTTGGAGTTGGCACAACTTAAATTAAGTTACCAATCCTCTGGGAATCCAACGAACGTAAGATATACATTTTCGATGGTAGGTGTGAGCGATCTGTAGATGTACCTGCGGTCCAATTTGTTTCTGAAGAGGGAATTGAAGTGAAATTAGGAGTATTAAAACCATATGAAATTGGAGTCTACCTCATCTTTTTGAAACACACCAAATGATGATATTGACTAATCCTGAATATCATATACTTTTATTCGCAGAAATTTTGATATCATTGTTTGAAGTGTTCGGAGAACACGAGCTAAACTAAAATTTTATATATGTATGTTCAACAGTCATCTACAGTCATTCAGAACGTTCCTTTATAGCAAGGGATTGTCAGTAGAGAGGTACACATTAGAATTGATTGAGGGGATGGGGGCAACAAAACGAGAGAAAAAAAATTGCATTCATATCCGTTTCAGACCGTTTAAGACCGAATACGCGAAAAAAATGAAAGATAGTAGTATGTGTGTATGTGTATATGTATTTTGTGTGTGACACACATTTTGTCGACGCCGCCCAGCTCTCAATCTCAGCCGAATCCCTTTACTCTTTCTTTGGTGGAACCCAATTCATTGTGAAAAGGGGTTAATGGAGGGGGTGATGATGATAAATCGTTATTTCTTCTCAATAAGGTTTGGGTTTAAATTAACCAAACCAATCGTTGTTGACCACTCTCATCATGGTTGGCATGGTGTTTTATTTCATCAGCTCAACAGGTAGCATCATCCCTAAAATGGTGAGTCTGAAAAAATAAAATGAAAATCAGTGGGATGATAGTAATCGAAAGTAAAAGCAACTGTTATGCAAACGGTTATTGAGAACTGATTGATTTGTGACCTCAGATCAAATTGACAGTTTTTCAAATCCCGCAAAAAAGGGACATCCCAGCATAAAGTGAAATTGATCCAATGAAATTCAAGTATTTTTTTATTTTATCACAACGTATATTTTGGAATACTGCTTCCCTACAATTAGTAGGAGGTATTCGGTATTTGTTTCGGAAAGTTTAGTACATAACTATAGTGAACGATTTAGTTATTCTACTAAAATAGGGTATAAAGTGCTCAACGAAATATATTAAGGAAAATCGTCTATGTTTTGATTCTCCCTCATCAATATTGTCTATTTTACTCAATGAAGTTTAGTTTAAATGTTTACAGTGTCTGCTAGCATTCGAGAACTAGTTGATAGGTAGGTACATCGTTAATATGAAAGTTTGAATCAATTTCTCAATTATGATAAAAAACAAAGATGTTCCTGGCTACTGGATTCTAGCAATAATTATTATGCAAATCAATAAAGAATGAAACAAGTAATTGTACATTATACTCAACAAACAACGTCAAATGCACTTTAACTTTGTGATTGGCGTGGTAATCACAGGAATTCTATTATGTAGATGATTTAGTAAATTTTCATGTCATTACTGTCCACTTCTGTATGCCAAACTAGTAGAATAGTTGGTTGTAGTTGTGGTAGTGGTAGAATAGTAGAATGTGCAACACAAGTTTTCCGATTCATTGTGAGAGTATGGTCAGTGTGAATCTCTTTCGGTAAGCCATTATCAAAAGGGTTTGTGAGTACTTCAGGCTGGATGCAAGAAATCGGTTCAGGGACTATATTACAACGAGTACCGGTGTAAAAATTGCTCACAAAAGGAACTTATTGAGGCAGTAAATGATCAGTAATTACGTATTAGAGAAAGGTGGGCACTTGTAAACTCAAAGGATAATGAAGGATGAAAAGGCATCCAGAACCTAAAAAGGGCGGCTAGAGAGGTTTTTGAGATCTCTCGACGATTTCTGGGGGACCAGGGGGACGACGCCCTAGGCGTCAAGGATCGACAGCCCTTCCATCTGGTATAATTGCACTCCAGAAGTGATCGGAAACGGCTGCTGACTCCTCTCTCTGCAAAGGGGAGGCCCCCCGAACCACTTTACAGAGATCGAGTGGAAGGAGGGACCTCTTGTGAATCACCTACGAATTGCAATGACTTCGACGAAAATCGAGATTTTTCGTTCGTCCCACTTCAGAAGGGAGCTGCGTGGTTGATTTTTCAAGTCTCAGCCCACTCGTCATTGTTACCCCCCTGGTCGATCTCATTTCTTCCTGGTTGAGCTGATAAGACCGCCCACCCTCGGAAATATAATGCTTGGGTAATCGAATGTAACGAATATTCGTTCTCGGCAAGATCTCGACAGAGAGCCCTTCGTTTCACCGAAGCTCCGACAGGAACAAAAGCCTATAGAAAATACTTATCTAACTTGAAGCATTTCTATCTATTAGTCATATTTGCATTGTAGTTAGAATTTCATTTTCATATTAGCTTCTTGCAATTAAGAGGAGGGACCGGTTTGTTGTGGCCAGACAGCATACGTTTTATTTAAACTTAGAACCAAGGGTTTCATCCTTTTTACGTTGGTTTTCTGTTTCAACATTTCTGGAGTGTTTTATGAACTTAAATTACGTCATACACGTACTAATTGAAAATTGGTTTTTAGTTACTTAATAGAATCTAAATTGTTCTTCTTGTGTATTCATGTTCAAATCAAATTAGATATTACATCGGAAAACGTTTCCTAACTGTGGAAAACTGTGTGTGAAAAAAGGAGGAGGGAAGTTTAAGGTGCGTCAGTATTGAATGAACGCCATTTTCCCAATACTATGCTCATTTTTACATGTTACCTACGATTCATTTTTTCATATTTATTCATGTTTAAAGAGAGTGTATTCCATTTTTTGCAGCACTAGGTTTGTTTAACTTGAAAATAATGTCTGATTGAGTGAAACGCATTGTATTCATAGAAACAAACTCAATCTCATCTTTAAAATCACCTTTACGAACTCGCTTTAGTACTTAACAAAAATTGAAAATGGATGCAAAATCCAAATTCAACAACGTGCACCATTCAACCTACAAACTATTTATTAACACAGCTTGAAATCAAGAAATTCACGAATACCAAAACAAAGTCTACTGTTGGTGTAAATCTACTAGCCAGGCAGGCAGGGTTATGAAGGGCAATGAGCCACACACACAACAAGTCAGAATGAGCCACAAAACTCAGTTTCCCCTACAAATCCCGTTGCCTAATGAGTTGAAGCTCAATTCAAAGTCAGAAATTATACTTTCTAACGAAGAAAAACGGGATTTTCATTTGGGCAATGTTTATGTAAAAAATAACACTTCTATGCATACAATAATTACAAATGACATAACATCAATTTTCAGAGGAAATAATATATTGTAACTGAGCATTTTCATTGATATTTGTTGAGAACCCAATAGTTGTTGTTCTTCATTTTCAACAATGAACCTTAATAATCGACCAAGAAAAAAAATTTGCAGCCCCTCCGATTGGTTGATTCACGTTACCGAATGCACCGAATCCAAAAGTAGAATTTTAAAAAAATCCGTCCGTCTACCGTACGCCCTATAAACCTTTTCTCCGAAATTACTGGACCAAAGTTAATGGAACTTGGGTAAAAAATTGCAAAGGACATCAGGTACTCATTGGTCTCAGTCAATCCAAATGTGTGGAATCAAAGAGCTGAAATATTAAAAAATGTAAATAGAGAAAACTTTCTAAATAACGCTATTGACCTTTAGGGCAAGAACTTCAACAGCAAGAAAAGAATCTCAACACGAAGGTGGATTTGAACGTGCTTCTACATAGCAAAAACCACCTAGTATCATGTGAGGATAGAATCAGCTGATGAAATTGCAACATAATTTTGTTCTCAACATTTCCTTTCGAAATTGAGGTTTCAGATTCTTTGAGGCTGTATTATTTTATATCGTTCAATTTCAGTTGCTCTTTTTGTATCCACATACAGTATATTGCATCATTTAGTTTTCTGGTATCAGCTTTTGTTTCGTACGAAGAGTTGGTGTGCTGGATTATGTCATCCGATTGTCTTTGGAACATTTAGATGCCAATTACAAGGTATGGAGACACCGTGACCAGCTGGATCTTTGTGGTTAATTTCGTTGCTGATCGATCTACGGAGAAGAGATATACTAGGGCTTTTTTTAAACACCTAGAATGCAGGCGTTTTAAACTCCTAGGAGGCGTCGAGTTTAAATAGTGTGTCACTGACTATGTCTAGTGTACATAGATCAGCGATTAGAAGGGTTATTTCGTTACTGTAATAATAAACCGCTGTGTATTAATTCGCGTCGTTTTTTATTATTATTGTTATTTTGCTTCCGAGTCTACCAAGGTAGCGGAAGCATTGTTTTCACTTTCGGATTGTGAAAATTTTTTGTCTCCAAAATCAAAAATTCCACTCGCATTTTGCGTTTTAGACCTTTCTGAACAATTTTGGTTCCGTGTCTGTCTGTGTGTCTGTCTGTCAGCAAATCCTTGTTACGGGCAAAACTACACGAAGTTATAGTCCGATTTTGATGAAATTTTCATGCACAAACGGATTGTGTGACCAATTTCGGTTGGGGTGTAGATGGTCCCCTGTAGGTTTCATGACCCCCGAATCAATAGTAGCCTCTGCGCATGCGCAAACGAAATCCTTGTTACGCGCATAACTCCGGGAGTTCTTGACCGATTTCGATGAAATTTTCAGTCATCTATCCATTCAGCGTCAATGTCAATTTCTATTATTAGGTATATTTTATAGTTTGTTCAATAGTTGAACATGCCTACCTTTATTTTTTCAAGATATGCTCCTGCATAACAATAAATTTACCCTAATTCAATATTTACTTCGCCTAATTGAACGAAGTTCTTTAGTGAATAATAATTTTCAATGGTAATATACAGTCATGGTATGGATACGAGGAAGCTGTGTGCCACACCCATTTGGCAGACGTTTTTTACTTGGTTTTTTTTTTTTTTTTGTGAAGCTTGGATATAGTACCCTCTGAATCCTTCGCCTGCTTCGCCTGAATACTTTTGAAATTCCCATTTTGTCTAAGAAGGCGATCATTCATGAAAGATTCCCTAGCGCTGCTGGACCTGTGAAGTGTTGAAGTGTTAGCAAACATTTCCAAACGGGAATCTCTTAAGTTTGTCATTGACTACGTTATTAATTACGGCTAACTTTCAATTAGGTTATATGGATGGTATGCGCGCTACCCCGGACGATATGCCCTTGACCTTAACTCATTTTCGAAAAAATAGAGTTGGTCCAATAGGAATGGTTTTATTATTTACGAGTGATTTTAAAGTTGTATTCGATACCATTCTGGAGGTGATGCCTCGAGTGTAGCTAGTAGTTATTGAAACGTTTCCCAAGTAACTTTTTCCCACTCGTAAAGGGTTTGTTTAGGTAGGCAAGATAGCGTAGCTGAGGCGGCCCTTTCCGATAGGATCGACCCATAGCAGAATGGCGAGGGACGGAGGGGTTCGTAGGGCACGGTGGCGGCGGAGGGGGTAACGCAAGAGCTAGTTACGGAGATACCATCTCCAGCTCGAATATCCAGATCCCTCCGATAGATAAAAACGGGGCTAAAAGGGCCGAAGGGAAGTCGACGTTGCGGGACGGGGGCCCCCCCGCTCACGATTGTGCCCATGGTAACGGCGCGAAAGGCCCCGGTTTTATCTGGGGCATCAATCGCCTTATCGGGACTCCCAACCTTACTTTCAGTTAAGGCACCCACCTTCAGCCCTTGGCCCTTCAACCTCCCTTGTGTTTACTTTTCCCCCTCCCTCCGATCCCAGCCCCAGACTCAATACAGCGAGGTTGCTATTCACTCGTGAAAAATCTGACGCCTTTTCCCGCCCTTTTGCTACGTGAGGCCCTTTTGAAATCGACAATCTTCCGCGTCCGAGTTGAACAACTTTGATTAAGATTACCCATTCAGGCCCCTGATGGACGTTCTGCTGTTGAAAAGTCGACTTGGTTTATCGAAGATCGCCCGATCTGATTTGCCGGCTATTGACAGCTTGTGAATCAATATAGTCAACAACTACTCTTTTATGATGAGCAGTACAACTTGAGATAACGTATGATGATGGACTATGAATGTTCAAGTTTTAAATAGTTTGGTAAAATATTGGTTAGTACCTAGTTCTTCGTTTTATCACGTTTGAACAGGAAAAATCCGTGCAATCACCCTAGAATTTCCCTCTTGTGATAGTTCTTTTTTCAACTGGAAAATTGAGTCTACCACGCTGAGCTTCTTGAAATTAAACACCGTTTAGTTGTTGTAATTGAGAATAGCTCAAATAACCAAAAATATATCTTCTGATAGACGAACTAGTTCAGCTATACTAAGGTTAAACGGAGAGAACTCTCCAACGTTTTATTTATGATTTGAAAATTGGAAATCTTAATTGAACGAAAATTAATTAATGCCGTGCCCAGCCTATGTTTTGATACTTACGAATCCTCATAGAAAAATGAAGTGCGCCAGCAAGCCACCATTGATGATGGAGGGGAACAATTCTTCAAATGATAATTTACAGTAAACATACACTAGAACCGACCTACACGCTGTAGCAAAAGAGAAGAGAAGAGAGAAGGAAAACTGAGGTTCACTGTTTCCACCAGATAACTTCACACGTGGCTGGGGTTCTCATACTGTAAAGGAGAGATCTCCGGAACTGGAAAAAGGGGCATTAAAAATTTGGATAAAATTAAATCAAATGATGAGATGAGGTTGGTCTAACATCATTTAACTCGGAAATCAACAAATTTTCTTCATCTTCAAGGCATTGTACAGGGTACAACCGCCTTACCCTACTCTTTAGTCCAAGAAATCTTCTCTTCATCACTTCCAGCGTTGATCCAGGGTTAAATCTTTGTCTGGCTTGAGTGAGTAAAAATAAGAAAACGTATTGATGGAGGCATAATATTCAATACGAAATTGGTTTGCACTCTTTTTACTGAACTGTTCAAACTTTTCAATATTTTTCTGAATTTTGTTTTTGGATCTGTGTTACATAATATGTAATACCGTATAATGGTTCCCACTATGCCAAACTAACGTAACTTCTTTCGCGCTGCCCAACCAACTTGTCTACATACTAGCTTAACTCCAGTTGTTTAAGCCAAAACTCATCATCTGTCAAGGTCTATATACCTAGCGACCAAAGTCTTACTTCGATTGCGCGAATATGTGTGATATTTTGTACTTTGTCTGACTTTTTTATTTTCTTTCATTTTTCATGACGACAATTAAACAGATAATGATTCCCCCGTCACCTGTCCAATTAGTTTCGGTATGTGTCTGATTATTGGTTCTTGAACGGTCGGAGAAATTCCGTGTATAGCCATCAGCGAGTTTTGCTCCCACCAATTTTGTCGCGAGTCAGGGGAGAAGTTTATTCAGCCAGCGATTTGTTATATTGAGATTCCCAATTTCAATGTTAAAATAGATAGGGCTGCTGAATCTTTGAGTTACCACTTGTGATGGATTTGGTTAGTTGGCCCTTCCCGATTCTTGAATCCGTGGCCTTGGGAGATGAATCAGACGCCTTCAAGCGTTTGGGTCATCTTAAGAGTGAGGCGGGCATTACCGCATTCAGCTCAATGGAAGGGGCAACTATACTATTCCATCACCTCACATGGTAGCAGAGCGTGGTTATGACCACTGACCTTTTTATGAATAACTGTCCTGATGCCCTCAAACACTACTTATTGACCCCTTTAATAATAAATATTTTATACCTTCTCT
Organism: Creontiades dilutus; assembly: GCA_031894815.1. Lineage (NCBI taxonomy): Eukaryota > Metazoa > Arthropoda > Insecta > Hemiptera > Miridae > Creontiades > Creontiades dilutus. Next base: position 99,843 of record JAVIWC010003164.1, read on the forward strand.
ACTTATTGCCCCCGTAAATGAGAGTCATACCTCCATTCAGCCCCCCCCCCCCCCCGGCTTTTCTCAGAGCACTGGGAGTGTGATGGATATGGTTAGTTGGCCCTTCCCGATTCATGAATCCGTGGCCTTGGGAGATGAAACAGACGCCTTCAAGCGTCTGGGTCATCTTTAGAGCGTTACCGCATTCAGCTCAATGGAATGGCAACTATACCATCCCATCACCTCACACGGATGTCTTCAAAGCATTTTATAATCGACTTCCATTGTCTGCTATCACCCTTGATTCCCTCCCCAAACTCGACGTGGAAGTGACTGACTAAAAGGAAGATGAGCCATGCTGTTTCCTCTTTTTTCCAAACAATTCTTCACTTTTGTCTCCCACCCGTATTCTATGTTCATTTTCAATAAGTTTGTAAACACAATTAAAAAATTGGACTATTTTAATACCCTACATTCTAGTTATTAATAAAATCTAGTTAAATAAAAATGTGCAGGTTTTTTTTTTTTTTTTTTAAGAAAACGATGAAGCAAACAGGAGTAAAAAGGCTCTCTAAGGTGAAGAAAGCTGCTCGGGTGAAAAAATGCTCGTACCTTATCACCTACCGAGTATCAGGATCACTTAGGGACAAAAGTATGAGATTAAAGATCTGAAGAAAAAATCTGATTCGTTAGTTAAGCAGAGTGGAAAACGTTACGTGAGGGCTTCATGGTGGAGACAATATGTAACGATAATTTTCAAATAAATTAAACTAATGGGAAAATTGGAAATTATCTGTTGGTATTTGTTGTCTCTATGTTGGCCACGGACAACTAGTGCCTTTGAGGCCTACAATCGAAAAAAAAAAATCTTCCAGCATCATTGTGTTTACCAAATTGATATTCACTTCAGTCTACTCGATTTTCGATGTTGGGCAGTTAAATCGAAGAATGTTAGTGCCAAGCGTGTTAAATGGGATATGCGCTTCATAACCAAAAGAGACGATAGCTGGTACATCACGTGACATCACGTCTTCGCCGTTAACAGAAGCTGAGTCCTCCTTAAAAGCCGTTGAGCGGGCTCCCCCTTCGGAGCACTTGGAGAACTATTCTCTCGGAGGGCGGTGGTGACGGCAGTTCGTACCAGAGTTTTATGCAAGACGGCGGCGACTATCTGCGGGGCCCAGCCTCTGTCAACAGCCTCCCGCCTGAGGTGTAAATAATAAAGTAATAGAGGGGAAGACGTAGACGGAGAGGCGAGGGAGGTATAGATGCCAAGGGGGCGTAGAGGTGTGGGCGGAAGCGCCGAGGAAGACCCTAGTTATGTGTTAATGCGCCTCCCTCAACCCAACACCTCTGCACTGGTAAAACACTCGTTTTACGAGGGCTCCCACAATGTAGGCCTGAGAAAGGGTCCCTTACTAAGGGATGCCTTACTAAGGGATTCTTGGATAGAGGGACTATTACCTTACTACAGGACGTCTACCTTAATTCAATTAACATTCTTCAACAACCAACAGCGGTACTTGCCGAAACGGAAGCAAATTATGAAAATTCCTTCCTTTTGCTCCTACCCTTCGTATTTTTCATCGATGCGGAAATAATCTTAAAGGAAACTCATTTCCAAACACGAACCAGATTTTTTTAATCATGAATCCGAAAAATATTGTTCATGGAGATTCCAAAAAATACATCCCTATTATAAAAAAAAAGAAAGGAAGTAATTTCATCAAGTATGATTTAAATCCGAGTCAGTCTTACAAATTAAGGTCTAACTAACAGGGTAGAACTTAATAATAATTTTAATAAGTAAAATGAAAAAAACCCAATATAGAAAGCTGCCAGATAGAGACAGTTCTAGACAATCATTGTAGAACGCACTTCAGGACCACCGTTCACGACTTCCATATGACGTAAGAGCATTATCAATTACTTGGCTCATTCTATGGCTCTGCCTATTTGCAATTGCATAATTCATCCAAAAACATAGCTATTGTTTGGCTTAGCGATTCGATTTCCATTTTGTCCCGGTTACTGGGACGGTCAGCATATCCCCAACAGCTCCCACCTGCCCTCCCCAACTCGCAATAAGGAACCTTTGAAACTAGCTCTTTTCTCAATGTGTCCACCATGTTCATACATGGTATAGTACCCTCTCCATGTTGCATATGATGGGTGAGTGGTATGAATAAAACGTGTGTGTAATTCCACTTTTTCTGATTTGGGAGGCGAAATCCCAGTTTTCCTTCAACCAGCGCATTCTCTTTATTTTGAGCAGTTCATTTCAACTCAACAAGCGTGGTCTCAACAACTGTTCATCTTCTGTTCCAATCACCAGCTGAATCAGATGATATTGAAGTTGATGAATATTAAAGTTTACAAGTAAGGGGACTCTGAGTCTAATTTAATTCTTATCCATCCGCATTACAAATTTGAGCAGCACTTCCCATAAATTACTGAATTAAAGCAACAAGATAACTCCCAGGAAAGCTGACAAGCTTCAGGCGTTTCTTTTTCAGTAATTCAGTTCTTCGTTTATTCGAGTATAGGTAGCATCTCTGGATAAACGCTCGTTAGCAATAGGGGCAAGTGCGTATTAGTTACTTTTCTCTGGTTTAGTACCTTAATTGATTATTAGGGTTTGGATATGTTAGCTCAACTGTTCACCTGGAAATCATTTCCTTCGTTCAGCTGTTTCATAGTATTCAAATCCCAAGAGATTTAAAATGACGCGTTGAAAAACTTGTAAATCGAAGTTAGTGATGGATGATTTACTATTTTGGATATTTGTTAACTATTTTTTAGATGGTATTTCCAAATTAAAACTGTCGGTTAAATACAGAAATCATGTTTTTGCACTTTAATTGTTCTTAAGACGTTAAGGGGCATTAACTTGAGTTTGTCGAGATAACTAAATTAAACGACGTAACAAGCGATGAGCACTTGCCTCTCAGTTCTATCAACTAGGGACAACTGCGTATTGGGGAGAGGTCAACGTTTTGGAAGCATAAAATACTAGAAGACACATTTCTCTATTCTGCGTCTAAATGTTCGTCAATTCTGCTGTCTAAAGTGATACTAATGTTAGAACCTGCTGCATAGTTGTCTCATTTTTCAAAGTGTTGAGTGTCATCTCAAAATATTTGTTTGGCAAAATAGCTACCTTTACGTAGTGCATGGCTACGTCTTATTTATAAATGGGGTTGGATTCCTTCATATTTTAACCTACCGATGCTTTGCTTGCATTTAATGTAGAGTGAACATTTTTTTTACAATTTTTGGAAAATGGTCCGGAATTGCAGGCGAAAAAGCTCAACGCATATCCGTCCGACGATTTAAAGAATGTTCTCGCCTCCTCTTTTTTTTATTGTTAAGCACTTTCAACCTAAATCGTACATAGCGGAGAATTTTTAATTTATCGTTCAATTGTTCAATCCTCTTGGAAATTCGTTCTTCTTAAAAACACTTTTTTTAATGCTTCAAATGTGTTAATCAGAAAATGTGAAGATGTGGCTCGATTCATAGAAAGATTATTAACCTATTTACAACGGACAATAGAAACAAAAAATACCACTAGCTACCACAAAAATTATTCGCCGTCATTTTTTTTTTTTTTTGGCTATCATTTTCTCAAGCACCTTATCTTATCTGTAATAAATGTACTTTTAGTATTCAATCTGTATATAACCGGAAAAAAATCCATATTTTTCATGCTCAACCAATATTTGGAAAGAAATGCCTCACTAATTGGTAGAGTCTAGTTTCTTTTTATTGGTGTCCGTCTACCTGCAGGTTATACGGAGTGGTGTTATCGGCGTGACAAATAGACATCACCCCCTCCACCGCTTACACTTGTCGAAGCACTTACCTTACCTGGCTTCCCTTGAGGTCCAGCCTTCTTTTTTCTCCTCTCTCTTCATCGTGTTTACGCCGAGGATGGTTAATGCGGGGGAAGATAACGGAGTGGCCCTCAAGCGTCCGTCCCATTTGTTAATATGAGCAAAAACGCCTTCCCGGGGTTGAGTTTTGCCAACTTCTATCGCTTCCCTGGGACCTCGGTCGGAGAGGCGTTGGGTCCCCGAAGATGGCGCCTTATCATTCGGGAATCGACACACTTTCATCGTTGATATCCAAATAGGTAAGCTTAAACCAGAGGGAAGATACATTCTAATACATGTAAGTAACGATGCCAACTGGCAAAGTGAAATTTTTCCAACTAATTAAGAACTGCACAAGTCAATTTGACAATTTCCCGAACCAAATTAAGAATTCTGCAAGTTACTCCGAGAATTTCTCGAACCACGTTACAGTTTTCCTTTCTCTTGATGTCTTTATTTTGTATCACTCTAAATAATACCATTACTTACTACTCAACTTTTTAAAAAAGGCTTTAACCCTCACCAATAGGAGGGTCATTGTAGGAATGTACAATATGTCAACGAGGACACTGTGAAGAACACAGTTCTATGGGAGACCGTGTTAACACTTCAACGGATCGCCATCGTGGAGTGCACTAGTAGATCGGAAGTGGAGAAATAATAATGACAGCATTCTGCAGAGCAAGACATCGCCGCAATTCGATACAATGGTTATAGCTGTGACATCCATATAACAGCGGGTTAGTCTACAGTGAAAATGGGAATAACAACTAAGACATGATGATGCAAAAACGAAATGAATTCACTAAATTTTCAAATTTAAGCATACGTATTTAAAATGAAGACACATCACTGAGTTTCCTTCATTTTGATTGGTACATTCACTCCACTGGTTTACAAGTAAACCTGTTCAAGTGCTTCTTCTGATGATATTACTTGTGCCATGTAAACCATACAGTAACTCACTTTTTGTTGCTTTATAGCTTCGTTTACTGAGTCGATCCGGAGTTGGTGATAGAAAGTTCATTTTAAAAGTACAATGACTTACAATCTATTCAGTATGGAAAACTGTCACATTGGCTTGTACTGTTCTTGTACATTTATTTGATTTATTATTATTTTATTTTGTATTTGGCAGAACACCATGAAAAACTTATAATCCTAGGTTTTCTTTGTTGAAAGACGTTGTGAGCTGAAGTTAGGTAATAAATACTCCAGTAGTAAATTGCACAGGAAGCAGTGACAAAATCTAGTATTATTGCTCAGTAAAACTTGTTTCTAATGAATTTGGATCTATCTGAATTTGAGATTTTTGAGGTTGGTGAATTTTGTTATTAACTGACAATGACTTCGTTAGGTTCTCTCTCCGTGCCTGACTCATCGTTACTGCCATCGTTTTTTGTGAACTGATACCTATTAGACCAACTCAGATTCGAGAACGTACCTCTGGGGGGCGAATTGAGACCCGCGAACTTGAACGGGTATTACTCAGGAAGAAAGCTGACCGGGAACTGCTCAGGAAGGTACCTAGGTTGTAAAATCACTTGCTTTTCAAACCTTTTTTTGCTTTTCTTTTCGTGCTTGGTGCAGAAGCACCTTGCGCTTGCAAGGGTGCTACTGAGGAAGTGAGGTTGAGAATGAACACAGCTAAAGCATACTTTCCATCGCATTTCTAACAGACTTGGGACTGTCTACAGCAACCCCAAGCCGCAAGTTAGTGGTAGGGTTTGGTTAAAAATGGGCCTGTTCATACGTTCATCTCCCGAAATATGAGTTAGTCAGTATTATTTGCCCTTTCATCATATTTTGTCAATAACAATTGATATTAATTATCATTGTTGTTGTTGCGCCATTTTATTGTTCGGTTGTGTTCTTTTTAAATCAGTTTTTTTAGGCAGAAAATATCGAGCAAATCTTTGTACATACTTGAGACTAGCGATCTCCCCGTTCTTGAACAACAGCATTTATTCAGGGGCGTATGCTTCTTCTCGCAACTCTTATTCTTTCAGGGGTGTGACGTAATCCGCATGGAATTCCCCAAAAACTTCGCTAAGCATTGATTCCATCGTGACTACAGAAATCATCCTGGACGAAAAAAGGACCCCAGAAAAAGATACCCTAAGCGTACGAAAGAAGATTCCCAGTCTACCTTTTAGAATTGAGCCGGTTTTTGTGACGTTCCTTCGAAACAAGTTTTCATCAATAAAAGAGCTCCTATCAGAATTGGTCTGAATTCTGATTGGGTGTGGAATGATCTGAACATAAGAAAAAAAACTAATTGCAAATCCGTCGCAGACCGTTTTTTGATTTTATTAACGAAGAGACGATGTTGTGCAGCGCAAGGGTTGAGTGTTTTGATTCAAATGACGAATAACATGCTCAACAAAAGCTCGACATAGCATTGAGCGGAGTAATGCATACGAGAGCTTACAGAATCCATTAGAGACGTACAGTGACAAAAAGGTTGTGGAAACTGGGAACAAATGAGGTCGAAGGGAGCGCAAGGAAGGAGCAGCAGGCCAAACAAGGAGAGCAAACACGATACATCCCGCCGCCATCAACGTCATCTCGTGGCTGCTCAGGACCCCACGCCAACATCCTTCTCCTTTGCCCCGTCCCAGCACCGTCGGGATCCAGTCTCCCCGACCTTAACCAAGTATTTATCATACTCTTCAAGTTATGTTCTTTACACAAGCAATATTTTCATTTTAATGTCGGGAGAGAGAGTCGAGCGGCGGAGGCTGCTTCGCGATACCATCGCCCGATCCGTCTTCCTCTTTGTGGTTGCTGTTGCTAACCACAATCTCTCCACTTCCTTCTCCTTCTCAACCCTTATTTTTCAATTCTGAGATCTATTGGCGAGTTAACACAAGAGGATAAGGATTCATAAAAATTGTTGTAAACAACGTTATTCATATAGGTACAACAACGAAAATTATCTTACTAGATGAGAACGCCTAGAAACACATTAATTCAACTGACATCTATATCTTCCAGCGGAACCCATTCATTGGTTTGAATATTTTTCAAAGGATATTTACATTAATTACGGTTTATTACTTTCAATAATAAGCCTTTATATTCTTATAACCGTATTGCCCCCTCAAACTTTGTCATTTTTCGCACAAGGAACCCATTAGGAGTGTAGTTCGTCCAAACGTCTAACCAGCCCCACATACAAAAACCAGTAAAAAAAAGTGCCGAAAAACGTAGGTTTCAAGGTTTTTGCTGACGGACAAGTGGAGTTGTCATTTTCTTTGTAATTTTGGAAGCAAATTCAACTGATTTTTTTTTTTTTTTTTTTTTTTTTTTGCATTTCTTCACTTTTGAAAATTAAAACTATTTCCTGACAAAATCAAAATTTTCACATGAATTTCACATTTTTGCCCAATCTAAATTACTTTTGATTCGGATGTGGGTGTGTGAAGTCTGTTATGTGTAACCTAGTAATAAACGTAATATTCAGTTTAGTTAGTTTTTATCAAAGCTTGCTAAAATGATCAAGAAAAGTGGGGGCCTTGCTAATTGTGCCATGTAAGTGGCACTTACTTACTAAGTACCATTGCTCACTAATCAATACTTCGGTTTGCGCCTTCAAAGCAGCAAATCGATCAAATATGTCCATCTTAACTGTCTCAAATTCGGTAGGTTGTTGTAGAAGAATAATTTAATCATCTGAAGTCTCCCTTTTGCTGACCTCCATAGGTGCTTCAAAGAATTATTATGTCCAAAAATCAAAATTGTCCCAAATCTTAAACATTTTATCAACATCATACGTACGAGTTAAGACTCATATTGTAATAACGTTTTCATCATGGACGCGAAGCAAACACTTTGACAAATCAATTGTGTACATTTAAATGAATAACAAAACACATTCCGTTAAAAAGTGGTAGATTTAAATACAGACAAGTAATCATAATTTTTTATCAACTTCAATGAGTGGCACTAAGTAAATAAGTGTTAAGATGACATCGATTTGATACCGTAACTCTTCATAATTTTATATTGTACATTAATAGTGTTTTTTCTATGAATTCAATGTTGTTAAGGATTGAATAGAGTGCAGGATCGAATATGCAATTTCATTTCACTCTTGCTGTTGTTGAAAAAGTAAACTTCTGAAAAACATGGACAATTACGGGTTATGTTGATATTATAGGGAGTCCCTCCTTGTAGCATGTTTTGCTTGCCTTGCACGGATTTTCTTACTGCTTCTGAGGAACGCGTTGTTGTTTCTTGCGGAAAGCTCAAATTTTCGTTGAGAGAGCAGGACGAATCTGGTGAAATTTGTCAGTTGTCTCGCGTAGATGTTTGTGGGCTCAACGTTGACGGGCTAAAACCCCCCCTTGATACCACGAGTTGTGAAATAACCGCCAATCATGAGACGATAGGACGAGACGGGACAGAACCTCGGAAAGGAATAAAAGAAAAAGACAGACAGCTCTGGGAGGAAGAAAAATAACTTCGTGCCCAAGTTTGGTAGTGGAAGAAGTTCGTATCGGGCTCAATAATCGGATTAAGCGTTGAGATGTCCTCGCTAATTTTAGACTCTTTTGAAGGCCTTTCGATCAGATATCGGGGATGGAAGCTTCCTTATCCCGTCATCTTTTTAGGGGGCTCTGTCTTGAGTTTTTTGATACGTCAAGATAAGTCTGTAGATAAGACCCGTTCGAGTAGCCTCCCAAACTCAAGTATTGGGTTACCTACTCCTATACGATTTCCTGATCTGGGTTTTTTGTTTGTTATTTGAATTCATTGAGAATGGTCCATTCTTTAGGATCGTGTAGAGTTTCGTTGTAGCCCTATTCAACAGTCGATCCCCGAATTCTTACTTTTCCTTTTGAGATTGTAAATTTGAGATAACATTGGTTCCTAACTCTCAGGTGAGACGAAAAAAAGTGTTTTGTACACCCCAGACAGCTGTAGACAGCCCACTTGGTACAAGAATACTGCTAACTCTTACACAAAGTGGATTGCTCCAGTATTAGATAACTCTTAATTGTCGATTCCTAGTCTACCCTCCTGTATTGGTATATCAACCTTCTTCTAACCACAAACTGAATCCACATTAAGTGTTTCGGGCAAGGAACGATTAGTCTGTAATCGAAGAAGTGCTTAGATACGTACGATAGAAACTGAAATCTAACGCAAGCGGTGAAAAATAATTTTGAACAAATCTGATCAACATCAAGAATGGCGCATTGCATTGACGCCGAATTATCAGGACTATTCGGCTTTGCGTTTTTATTGAAACTACAAAAACATTTGCTCTGTATTTTAGGAAAAGAATAGATTGCGTTAAATTGTTTTCAGTAATAAACTTTTGTAAATGACCAAGGAACAAAATTTAATTTGCGGATTAATAGTTATAATCGAAGTTTATTGTCTTTGTTGATTGTACATTGAATATGTGGGAAATTGATCGAACTGCAACCTCACTTGTTTTATTTGATTTTTAATCAAAATTTATCACTTCTCAGATTATAATTCCGAAGAAAAATAGGTAACAGAAAAAGAAAAAAACCTGTAGTGATTGAGATATTTCCATTTACCATCTTCCGTTTCATTAAATTCACTTCGCAGGACGTTTGGGCGGTCAATTTCCATCTGTATTGAAATAGGAGCTTAGAATCTCTTTCGTACAGAATTTCTTTCAACGAGCTGACAGGCAAAAAAATAGGTGCGTCCGGCTATACATCCCTGATCAAGTAGGAAATTAAGGTATTAGAGTCTTGTGAAAAACACTCCTCATAACTTCTCCCCGTCCGGTGTTTTTTCAACTCAATTTTCACCTTCCAAAAGAATCAACTCCTGTCAAATTAAAATGAAAGATGTTAATTCGAACGCCTCTCCTGTCTTCCCAATGTGCTTTCTCTCGCTCGACCGAAATCTCTCAATATCCTTTTTGATCCTAATGCAAAAACTTCTTCAACTCGATACTCTCCACTTCCTTCAATAAAAGTTTTCGCGAAGTGAAATCCGTTCATTTTCGAAGGAGCTGGTAAACGAGTTTATTGAGTTTCACAACAAAAAGGGGATGGATTTGGAGGTAACGGCGGGGCAAAGATGGTAACGTCGGGCTGAAGATGAGCGGGGATGGATACTTGGATAGGTTTGATTGATAGCTTTTAGAAGTTGACTTTGGGAGGGACCTTCTTGGATTAGTACGCCACTCGAGGATCCTAATTTCCTCTCCAAGTTCGTCCCGGGACCCCCTTTCTACAGAGTTATAGCCGCTGTAGGTTAATCTATCATTCAGTCATTTAGATTGCCGTGGGAAGCCCACCCTGCCACCTCAGTTATTTGTGATCTGTCCCCATCCCACTTCCATCTACAACGAAAATTATTCTAAAGGAGTCCATCGGAAAACTTGGTTTTCGAGGTTGCGAGAGGTAACCATTGTTGGCGTGAAAGGAATCAAAACGATAATATTTTGTACCGATTTGAGGAATGGTGAATCTCAAAATTTGCATACTTGTTTATGTCACACTAAATGACAAAGACCGGACAGCATTTTTAAGTTAATTTTTGCGAGCTTGAAATAGGCAGAACAGTGGTAGAAGTTAGAGCAGAACCACGAGTTATCCACTCAATTTCTTTACCGCCAATCGGACTGAAGACCTGTCTTCCAGTAATTCCATCAACTCGTAAAATAATCAGGCAAAATATACAGCATCCAACGCATAAGTTTATGTATATTTCAGTGCATAAGGTTTTGTGCGTAAGGTGACAAAATAGAGACACATTTGGAAAAATACGAATAAGATATTTCTATTCATAAATATGCGAAAAATAAAGAAAATCTGACTCAATTAATTTAAATCAGTTTCTGTGAGTCTTTAGAAGAACATTGAGCCTTAATGAAGCTACCCCATCTTAATATGCTTTCCTCCAATGCTCTTCACCTCCTTCCTCATACCAGACTTCTACATATCTCACTGTGGCTCGTGGGTGTGTTGATCCATTCTGTTATCTGTTCCTCTAAAGATTTCCCAGCCTTCTTCAGTGAGTGATCCAACTACCATCTTCATTTTTAAATTTAAATTTTAAATTAAATATTGAACGGATGTTTTGCCAGGTTTTAAAAGAACTGATAAAAGGGTTAGCGTTCTCGTGGTCTTCACGCCCATAAAAAAGTAACAACATTCCGAGGAAAATATTTCTGTTCCGCCAAACTCGGAACAACCGAACAAAACAGCATTTTGTCTTGCTAATATAATCCTCACGTCGTAATCTGTGTGATGGATCAATACTATAATTGGATTATTTTTTATAATCCAAACTTCTCTGAACCAGGTTGTTCAAAGCGGAGGAGTAAATCCACATAATCTTCTATTCTAATAATGATCATATTGGAGATGATCGTGCTGACTATTGAAAGCAGAAGATGAAGCGGTAGACGAAGAGGACACTTTGCCGAGGTTCTGGTTTTTCAAACAGATGATCTTGATGAAGCCCCCGTGTTAAATGCCTCACTGGATCTCGGATACTACAACATCCTTCCTGATCTCAATATTAACATTAAGCCTCTTTCAAAAGAAGATATAAAATGGGCCTTGAATAAAATTAAAATGGAAAAACAGCAGGATGTGACAACAAACAACCAGAGTCCTTAAATCTGAGCTCACTGTCAGCCTGGTATTCCCCTCCGTTCCAAAAAATCTGGGATGGAGGAAAGGCCTCCTCATCACGTGAGATGTGTGTGGAGACACACCACAACTGCTATCATTAGAGGGGAATCAGGTTTTTGTCAAATAGTAGTAAAGTTTTCATTAGAGTGATCCTGAAATGGATAAAGGAATCACTTGATGTGGTCTTGAGGAAGGAGTAAGCCGGTTTCCGCAAAGGGAGGTCCTGTATCGACCAAATCAACACTATCCGTCTTGTAGTTAGCAGCAGAGGGAGAAATGCTAGCTTATTCCTCCTATTTTTTTCATTTTCAAAAGGCTTTTCTAGACAGGATCGGGGTTTGATTTGCACAAACCTGAAAAAGTCAAATCAAGTCACCATTTTTTCAAATTTTCATATATACGTTCAAAATCAAAACCATATGATTTTACCCGTATCGGTTGTGCGTTTTAGATCCCAGTTTGCTTGAATTTCTTAAGTTCTGTTTGAAAATCATGAAAACATTAAAATAAATTAAGTTTATCAATATTTTATGAAAACCGTCTGGTATGAGTGTGTTTTCAACCAAATCTTGTCCCGATGCTCGCTTCTAATCAACCGATCAGTTGACGGACCGTTAAAGTGATAACGGTTGGAATCACGACATACAGAGAAATCATATGATTCGCTTTGGTCTTTCTCAGAGGCGGGTGCCTTTTATCTCCTTCTCGGTACTGACGTGGAAGCGATGATATCCCCAGGTTGACTTGAAGTGTGCCGCGCGGTTCGCATGATCGAAAAACAAAACACGCCCCGCCGAATTGACTGCTTTCGGGCGCAAGAATCAGATCCGACCGACCGCTGTGTGTATCTGCCGAACTTGGCATTCTAAAGAGGTTGTTTCTCCCGTCTACCACAGGTGGTGATAAGGCTGCAAACTAACTGTACTCTTGAGATATACAGATATATTAACGTTGTAGTAGATCTCCTTCATACTCCACGGCTAATTCTGATGTAATAGTGCGTGTCCCTATCTTCTACTTATAAATAATAGTAGTAGGAATAACAGTAGCTGAATCGTCAATTTTTCCATGTTATCCGCCTGTTCCTTCAGCGTAACCTTGTAATGATCGCATTTTCATACTGTTTATCATAATGGATTTTGTATAGAGTATAGATATTGTTGGCATGGTGTAAAATCAATGATCCTCGATTAGCGCAATAGTGAATATTTATTTACTTCGTCTTACTAAATACTAACAGAATTTTGGCCTCGCCCAGTTCACCCATTTCACGATCTTGTAGGGTATTTATAAAAATCATATAGTACGTGAAATACCATTCGTGACACTTCACTGTCAACACTTGAGATCCTTGCACAAGGAATTTTTCGAAACCTTTTTGTAAATATTTATCATTGAAAATTCCACCATGGGTAATGAAATTTTTGTTAATATTGAGATCGCGATTCAGATTTGATCTACCTACATTGTTTGACTTTCGACTGCAGAGATGCTAGCCACCCAACTTGCACGATATTGGTGGGCTCAGCGAATTTCGGCTTCAAGCTCTGGGAGTAGAGTACAGTCATTTTGGGTAACTTTTTTGGGTCATCAAGCTCTGGGAGTAGGGTACAGTCATTTTTGGGGTTTTCCTATCTCACATATTATAGTGGCCCTGGTAGTAATGGTTAGTTAGCTGAAAAAATCAAGAAGCATACCTTCGAGTTCATTTTAAAATATCCCGATTCTTGATAACTAAGTTCAGCAATTAATTATCAAGATTTTTGATCCGGTGCACCATCACAGCATGTGGCACAAAGTTAAAAGAATTTGGATTCCAAACAGATTGTTCTTCTATTTTCCCGAATTGTGCAAAATTTTAATGGGCAATTTTTCTAAATAATCACATGTTTTCCGCCTTTGCGAAGTCCTGGAGTTGAAAAATTATTGTAAAAAGAGCTCATCTGACTCATAACTTGTTTCCTTGAGGTTAGCAAACTCGGATCACAATGCAGGCAATTCTACAGCTTCCTTACCAAGGGTTTTCACTGCCTCCTATAGCGACAAATGGCAATACCACCACACACAACACAAAATTTGAATGTTTCCTTGATCACAGCCATTCAGAAAATACACAACACTATCTCTGATTTGGCTGAAGGATGATTTCAATTTTTTCTGGAAGGTGGTACAAAGTCACCCCAAATGGCTGTATAGGTTCAATTTATCCAACATTATTTTTTCTTCTCTGCCTTATTTATTCCGAGCTCAAATAAACAAAAAGAAACCGACTGAACATGGTAAAAGCGGTAGGTAACGGGAAGAGCGGTTGCTGGAGTGGGGAAGGGGGTTATTAGGCGTTATTTTTCACACTAATATAACCAAAATAAATTATCCTTTAGGTACACTTCATTAATTTATAATTTATTTGTTGCTTCTGTGAGACTTATACAATCTGTTATAATTTAAAAATGATAATTTTCATACATTACCTATCGTAATATGTTAAAACGCGTCTTATGCATATTTTGTTATTGGGTTCACCAGTAATTTCATTACATAAATGAATAAAAATGGCTTGATGTACTCCTGACCTTGTAGAACGTGGCAGGAACGTCCAACCTGAAACAAATCATGTAACCTGGGGAAAAAAAGGGGTGTTCGCACGATCACAAGTAGTGCTGCGGGTCTGTCGCCCCAAATCTACAGAGCGTAGAATGATGATAAGATCATGTAGAAATTGATATGAGATTGATTATTAGACTCATCTTCCCCGAATAGAAATTAGGGCGATCAAACAATTAGAACTTAAGAACATGGTGTTGGTGGATTTCACAGGAGTGCCCACAGGTAGGGGGGGGGGGGGGGGGGGTCTATGACGCAGACTGTGCCATTGAAATTCTTGGGGGGGGGGAGTTGATTGAAACAACAAAGTTGATTTGAAAATATATTACATCACTAGATAGAACGTTAATAATAATGAACCTACTAATTAGTTTAAATACGGTTTGTTTTTCTACATACACGTTTTGTCTATTTCCGACTGGGTTGCAATGTTTTTCAATACCTATGTAGATATTCTTTTAGTTTCAGATAAAATAAGGGGTACTTACGAGTATTTTTTTACATCTTTGTTTGGGGGGGGGGGGGGGGGGGCTGGTTCGAATTTTGGGGAGAGGGGCTGCTTAATGAACCTTGGAGGGATGGGCACCCCTGGACTTCACGTTTGAATACGCAGAGTGCTGTTTTGGTTTCTGGGCAACGAACTATATAAGGGAACATCTACATAGTAACTGAAAATTGCGGTAAAATCGGATGAAAACTGCTTGAATTAGTCTTGTTAGAAGGATTTCACATTCGTACTTCCGCAGTTGCTCCTCCTGAGAGAATTGTGCTAGGTGGGTTTAACGTGTGCTTAATGGCATTGATTTTTGAGCAACGAAACTCTTAGGACCATGAAACCATCTACAGCCTAGCCCACACATTTGACGAAAATCCATCAAAAATATAGGAATTACTCTTGTTAGAAGAATTTGCGGACACACGGACCCAGACAGATAGGCACGAAATGCATGTTATTCAGAATGGTAGAAAACTCAAAATGCGGAAGGATATTTTTATTCTCGAGAATAGATTTACATCTCTTTAAAGTGGAAACAAATCTTCCACTACTTATAGGTAAACTAGGAAGCTATAAATAATTAAAATATAATCAAATATAACAAGTACTACTATGAAGAACTACCTTCAGTTTACCTGAAAATAGCTGAAAACGGTGAACATCGTCCCAAATCGACAACTTAAAGATGAGCATTTTTCAAAAGAAGTTTGTGTACCATAAAAACGAACGTTAGAAATTGTTAAAAATTAGAATATGAACAAAAATGTGCTCAAATTCTTTAAGGGGTTCAAACATAACAGTTCATGCAGCAGTCTTTTTATCGCTATAGCGTAATATATAGTAAGCGTCTTGAGTCTTGAATGACGGATTAAAGGTAGCACGTGGGAGGTCGCTTCATTTCCTCATCACCTACCAGCACGACCGTCGCTCCAGGCCAGATGGCTCTGCGAAGTGGGAGCTCTCATTTCCCCTCTTCCAAATATGAAAAGAAGGCTCGAGTTCGGTGTTGAGTTTCTGAGTGTGGATCCGGTGATTCTCACTCTCGAAACTTGTAGCACCTCTCGAGTGTGGACTTCCCCTGTACGACTATCCTGACCATGAGGGCACGCGTGGCACGTGCCATCCGGTCTGAGTCCCAGTGTACGAACCCAGCTGTCACTTGTGATGAATTAGCGTCGTAGCATCAAAATACTGTTTTCCAAACTGATAGTAACTCTGGTTACTGGTACTGGTTACTCTGCTGCAATTGCGAAACCATTTAACTAATTTGTTTAGCATCGGATGAAGCATCTGTTTTACGTTTTAATCCTGGTAAATTCCGAAACCACGAACACAAAATAATGATGTCACTTTCGATCACACACATAAAGTCACACAAATGGAAGAGTAGAAGCATTCGATGTAATTTAATATGTGTTCCTTCTAAAATTGGGCTTCAGTCCCTACACTGATCGCCTGTTGCTCACACGCCTAGCCAACCTTTAATTAGCTCATGTCCTTCTGACATTGAGTGTTCTATTATTGCATGTAATTATCTTGTCAACTTTTTTTTTATATCGCCGGTATATACGTTGGTTTTAGAATATATACGTTTTGCCATCTTAACTTTCAAATAGGGAGGAGGTTGGACAAGTTTTTGCTTCTAAAATCGAAGCTACCAAAAGCATTTCTGGTTTTGTTTTTCCACAATTGCCAGAGCAGACCCATCAGATTCAAATTGGGGTAGACGATATATTCAGCTGGAAATGAGTAGATTTTTCAAAATACTGGAAATCAAGTTTAAATGGGTGGGTTCGATTGAGGTGTTCCTAAGGAACTTTGCCGTTGAAGAAGAAGCTGGTATCTCATCAGGAGTTCACGTAAATTTAACCTGTTGAAGTTACCAGTGTTATGTGAAATTGAATCGTCCTTTTTAGTTTTACCGCTTATCGGGGAAAAAGTTATTTTTCGTTGTCTAGGTTATTGTTTAAGATATCTTTGTCAAATACCTACAAGTATTTGACGTTATTTAAATTTAATTCTGAGCTTTGAAAAACAATTACAATTTTTGCTCGAGCTGGTGTTTGTTAGTAATGCAAAAAAATGGTTTTTATTTGCTAAATCACCCAAAACAGGTTATCAAACCCATAACAAATAAATATACATGAACGCAGGAGTTTTTCGTCAATGCAACGCCTACTCTGATTTTCTTCCAGCTAAATATTCAATTTAACCTATAATTTCCTATTATATGTAAATGTTAAATATCTTTTGCAGGTGATTTTCATGGGACTGAAATATTTACAGTTAGGTCTTGATTAAATTGTCAGAAGTCGAAACCAGTTATGGCATAGAAGTTTCCCAAGTGGTTTCTTCCAGTGAATCACATGTGATTTGTTTGTTGTGAGAGATAAAGCTCTAAAATTATTTGTCCAACTTTTATGAAACTTTTTAAATTGATTTGAAAATTCTTTTTTGAGTGCGAGATCCGAAGGAATAATGGTTCTAAACACATTCACCATTCATCGGCACATTTATATGCCCGCAGCCTTTTTAGTATTGAGGCATTAAGTTGAATTTTTGACCAATTCATTCAAACTTTCGACAGATAAATTTGAATTGTAACTTTTGCCGAATAGATTTCAACTTTTGGCAAATAAGTTTCGAATATTTATACATGGTGGGATTTCAGAGCGGTGTTCCGTCTGTCTAAGGTACGTTTGTCTCATAGTAAATCTTAGCTCTGTCTAGGGTGTGTTGGAATCTCTTCTGCCTGGGTGCCTTACGTAGTAAAATTAAAACAACAGCTTCTTAAATAGCCCGTGAAGAAACTGTATACTTCAGCACAAAACACAATACTGATCAAAGATAGTCTCCAAGTCGTACGGCTACTGAAGTCCGTGAGTTTCTGCGTTCATCTCAGATGAGAATTACTTTCTTACCGTCGTATTCTCCGATGTTAAACCCACGCCACATTCGCCATATCAATAACTGATATTTTGGGTGTTCAAGGGGAACATCTAAGTGTAGTCTCCTTAACTCAACGTGACTGTTCCCATCACGTCATGGATAACGCTACCATTCGCAACCGCTCGATGTCCACTACCTTGAACTCGTTAATTCCGTGAATTCGTCAATTTTCATATTTCTTTCTTCGTTTTGCTTGCATTTGAAATTTATTTACTCACAGTTGTGATCTATTTGACAAAAGACTGAATTTATCCGTCAGTGGTTGGAATACATTTGTCAAACGTTGAAATTTATCTGTCAAGAGTTGAAATTTATCGGTCGAAAGTTTAAATGTATTTTTCAAATGTTTAACTTGATGTGTTAATACTGTATAAGCCGTGTTTTGAAGTAGAAGAATATAACAAATATTAGTAGCCCTTTGGTTTCGATGCTTCAAGTTCCAAATTGACTTATCCACCAAATGCACTAGTCTGAAGAAGCAAAATGCCTCCTTCGGATTGAAGAAAATGAGAGCGAGAGAAAAGAGAGTGATTAAGATGGTTAAGGGAGGTAGGGGTGTTGAATCCATCTCCCTCCGTTTTTCGGAGAATCGAAGGAAAACACGCGATCCGTCTGACAGAGCGAGAGCGGAGGGCACCGCCAGATAGAGATCTGGCCAATCTGGCTGAAGGCGACAGGCAAATGAGAGGCTCCGATTGGCCAATTAGAGCCCCGCGAACCTGCCGCGATCACCGGCCCCGATACCATTGTCCCGCACCACAACACCGAACCTATTTGTATTATATACTATCCTATTGAGTCTGGTGGGAGGGAGTCTGAACAAGGAGGATATCCTTAGAGAGGAACGGAGCTTGAACGGCTTGATAAATCTCTGAAATTAGATCTCAATCCTTCGCTGAAAGATGAGAATGAGATTATTATCTAGCGCCCAACCCAACGGCCTTGTTTCAACGATATTTCTCCTCGGGTTCCTGGCAGGCTATGGACAAACCCTTTTATTCACCTCATTTTTCAAACTGAATCATCAGAGAGCCTCCTTACCTGTAGAGCTAACATCAAATTCTGTCATCCTGTGACTCATTTTGTGCCATCGCTTTCTTACAACACATATACATATATATTTTACAAATCTATCAAGAATAAGAAATGTTAACCCCCTCAAATTTGTTGGCAAACGTTTCAATATGCGTTTTAATACTCAAAAATCCGTTTGTCCACCTTTCTGACCTTTCCTCAAAACACTTTATCAAAAGCGATGCGACTTGGGTACAAATACCACAAACGAGCTCTAATTAAAACAGATTCCTGGGCAACGCTGGCAATCAACTGTGTAGGGTGGAATTAAAGTAAAGGGAAAGCAACTTTTGAAACACTTGTAGAATTTTTGTTTGTTATCGGTAGATATCATTTCAATCAATTAGCCTATGGCCGAAAATTATTAGTAATTTCTGGAGAAGTTTTGAAAAGAAGAGATCATTGTGTTTATTATGAAAGAGGAAATATTGTTTGCCATCTCAAAATGGTACATGTTCAAGTTTGTTTTTTTTTCTTCTTTACGAATAATTCCTAATCCTAACTTGCTACAGGAATTAGCATACGTAGGTACCATAGTTGAAGGTCATGAACCAACAAAGCGATTCAACCGCCCAACCAAAGTTTTCACTTAAGACAAGGAAATTGCACTCATTTGAAAATCTAGCAAATTTAGAGTGAGCCTCTCCACCCTCCGTCCAGACTTGTGTCCTTCAAAATGAACAAGTGTCCTCAATATTGTTGTTCCTAAACTCATTCGGCTCAGCCTTCCGATGTTTTGATCTGTCAACTTTCAGCTCAGAAATTTCAAATCGACTCAGAGCATTTATGCTAGTTTTCTGTCTGAAATGACACAATACTTATGTGTTCCCGTTCCATACAGAAACGGCGTTTCATGTTCTGATTTGATGGAAAACGGTCTAAGGTAAAACTTGCTCGATACAAACCTTAAAAAGTAGTTGAAGCTGACTCAAATGAGCTTTGAAGGACTTCAATCAGACCAATATTGATCAGGTCAAAAATCTACACGGGGGGAGGGGGGGATGATTCACATAAAATTTGCCCGCATTTCAAATGGGTTCTACTTCCTTCTTTCTAAATACAATTCACTGTTTGGGGATATAACCGCTTTATTTGTTCAACTCCGACAGCTTTGGAACGTACGAAAATATCTATGGAATAAACAGTTATGGAATTATTCACGAAATACCTTAAAATGTGCTTGTTCAGCCATCTTTGAGGTGCCCTCATTTTGTATTTCGCTAGTTTGGAGATGGCAGACAACGATTTCCTCACTCAGAATTAACTAAATTTTCAAATCCTAACCCCAAGCCTTCCCCAGTCATTACTACTAATTTTCAGCCTCAGTTCTTCGACTAATCGAATGGGTCCAACCGGAGTGCTGCACATTCCTCTGTTTGCGCTCACTAACGGCTAGATTCTCTTTGATACAGTTAGAACACTGTAAAAATCGTCTCGAAAACTACGACAATCGAATCAGCAGATATACATTGTCCATCAATTATATACTTAAGAGATATAACATATTGTATATTATGCTATAACTTCAGTCACTTGTATAGGGTAACTAGTGCACTATTTATTCTCTACAGTCGAAGAGATTTGATTAAAATAGGCCTCATAGCTCGATCCATTGCAGTGTGTGGCAACTATATGGAAATATCCACTTAGTAGTAAGGACACAAGTTCGAACTCAGTCAGAGATATCATTATTTTTTGTCCGTAACATTTGGCGCAGTCTATAGGACCCGAAATTATATGAAACAATAATTAATTAAATCCCTCTCGATCTAGAAGACCGTGAACATTATACTCCCTGACTTAGCATTTTTCACTTCCTCACTCACTTGATTCAAAACACAATCGTGACAATGACCTCACTCGACTGCTGACCTACCTATTATTAAATCTGAAAATTACATTTGTTCACAACTTTCAACAGGCAAAGAAAAATGTTGGAGTATATTTAAATAGTTAATGGGCAGATCATGTAATTGCTGGATTCAGCTCAACTCCTTCCGCCTTCCTTGATTCTAAACGCCCGCAAACCTAACGACTTGGTTAGGGTAAATATTTCAAGTTTAAGGGATGAAAACGACGATGGGTTGACGTCGTTGGGTGGACGAAGGAAGGATGGTGGATGGGGGTGGACGGAGTGACAGGGGCGGAGTTAATCAGGAAAGGCTCGCAGGCTTGATATCTTTTGGACAGTGTTTATCTCAAGTCTCCAGGTGGGTTAGCTTAATCCCCCGTCCCCAATCCAAAACCGCCCCCTGCCGACCTGAGATACCCCGCTACCTGCTCGGGGCAATTGAATAATTCATATAACCCCCTGTGTTCTTCTCGACTCCCTCTCTTCACTACCCGTCATTTCGCCCCCTTTCCGAGGTGTTTCGCTCCAGGGAAAGGACGTCGGGGCTGGGGTTAATCTGTCAAGATGGAGGCTTGAGGGATGGGACTAAATATTTGTGAGCCGTGTTATCTCCGAGGACCAGGGGAGGCCCAAGGCGAGGTCGCCGTGTATTAATCTCGCCAAGTAATGACACACGGGGAGTTCCCTCTTCCCTTAAGAGGTGACTGAGGGGAGGAAAACTACCCCCGCTTCATCACACCTTCCAGGGACGTCACACGTCCCTTAACTTTTGTCCTGACCCCCCCTCCACCTTTCCGCTCACGCTATCCCAACCGCCGAGTCATCTTTCTGACAAATCGTTTGGCCAACTGACCGCAGATGACGACATTTGTCGGGAACCTCCCTCGTGGAGTTACCGGGTAGGGTGGAACACCTCGATAGAACACCCTTTTGGAAGAAAGAAATTCAGGAACAGATAATCCCTTTCCCCCCTCGGGTTCCCATTACACTATCGCAACCCTTACATTTCATCCCTTCAGTCATCCATCCTTTTCTCTAAGGCCGGCCTTAGATATGGCCCCTTTGCTATCGACCCCCGACTCCCCTTGTCCACTCACCCTCCTCTAATGGAACCCCCAGATCACCACATAATCGACCACCACCTCCAGTCTTACTGTCGTGATCCCATGAGCCTCATTTAGCTGACCACCGACGCAAAAATCGTAATCACTTGTCATCAGCGCCTCTTTTGTATTTCATACCTACTATCCAAGATTAGATAGACATTGAACTAAGTGTTCCAGCTGAAATAATCTAAAATTTGTGTCAGGTTTGTTTGTTTTCCAACCTCTTCGGATCTTTCATGACAAACAGCCAATCCTTACTCAAAGATTAAATTATTTGGAAGATCCCTAGTCCAAAAATACGATTCTAGTTGCAACCCTTCTGCACAGATCATTTTTTCCAAATCATTGAACTTAGAATATAGGAACAACGAATTTCGTTAACCTCCAAAACGTGCTGCCTATATTTTATCTTACAGCTTAAAATGATAACTGATCTACTCGGTGATTTATTAAAATAAAACTTTTAAAAGATTCCAATTTCTTTATTTGAATTAGACCTTCGGAAGCGCAGTACTTGGCCTTTCGCGACGTGTAAGAGCTTCCACGATTAGAAAAAATGCCGTTATTAACAGTGAGAAAGATACTCCGACAAAAAAAAAAAATTGATGGCATTCCATCAAGGACTGTAATTGAATCCTAGCACCACAATCTGTAGCGGATGACCTGAAAAATCCCACTGACACTGTGAATTCACGAGCATTGCCGGCTGGATTAACGGCAAAGTGAGAGTCGAAAAATAAATTACCTGACCATGAGTAAAATAATTTAAATTCATGGTCATTCGGATCGTAATTACTGATCGAGAAGTCACTTTTTACGCTTACTAGGGATATCAAAGTTAAATCTTGGCTAACATCCAAGTTCGTAGAATCCGGATCAATATTACCCTCCCAGTAAATGGGGTTTTGGAATTGTAAAGGATTTCGTGGTTTCCCATTGTCTTATCAATATCAACAGCTCAAACTCACGAGCTAAATATTTTTGTAAGATCCCAAAATCAATTCGATTGTGAGTGAGGGTACTCAAGTCAAAATATGAAAGCCAATCATTAATAACAGATAGGCTGCTCAGCATTAAAACAATGAAATGTTGTATGAGAGTTTGCAACGTTTTTTGTTTTTGAATATTGTTAGCGCTATGAAAATGAAAGGCTGAAATTCCAATCATGACCATAAAAATAAATTTCATCATAATAAAATAAACTTGGGTGTTATTTCACCATTGGATCAACCATAGTGATTATGTTACCAACAGTTTCATACTAATGCTGCTGCAATTAGTTTGAAACGCAACGAGTAATATCACTGGTTCACTGAAGGTATT
The DNA here is from genome assembly GCA_031894815.1 of Creontiades dilutus. Classification (NCBI taxonomy): domain Eukaryota; kingdom Metazoa; phylum Arthropoda; class Insecta; order Hemiptera; family Miridae; genus Creontiades; species Creontiades dilutus. Next base: position 122,735 of record JAVIWC010003164.1, read on the forward strand.
CACTAAAGACATTATTCGGTGAATGCTGGTTTATTATAATTTTTTTATTGTTTGCATTTGTACAGGTAAGAAATCGGAATAAAACTATTGAAGTCATGCTTGATAAAAGGGTTCGAGGTTGCGCAAGTGCAGTGATGAAAGTTGAAGTCCGTAGAGCTCATTTCTTCCGGTATTCTAAAGATATTGACATTTTGTATGGCACATGTATCTATATCACTGGGGTGGTCCGGTGCTTCCACACGTCCCTCCAGAGCAAGGCTCGCTCTTGGAGGCCATGGCCATGGGTGTTTACCGTGTATACTCTTGAATATGATTGGTTTTATATCACTGTTGAAGTTTTATTGTTTGCATTTATACGGGGAAGAATCAACTATGTAAATATTTTAGGAAAAAAGAGAAAATTAATAACAAGGGTTTTAGCTAAACTTCCGTGTCATGATAATGGGTGTGAACCCCTAACCAATGTTATTGCCCTGACCCAGGCAAAGCCTGGTAGGCCATATTACGGTAGACTATAAAAGATAAGTGGAAAGAAATGTATTTCATACCTGCACCTGCTGATTGACAACTCCGAGTACACATCATTTTCATCGGCATGCACTTTTCGCCCAAACGCACATAACTATCAATTTATATTAATGCATCACTAGACATTATATTCAGTTAATATTATGTTATTGTTCTGCACTGCAAATTCGGAAACTTTTCGTTCATTTTCCGGCGATTTGTTTACAGTAGGTTGCAATGACGGTTGTCCTGTCGGGTTGCATCGGCCGATGTGGATTTGCAGACATGCGCATTACTGCTTCTTTTTCACGCTCACCAAAACTGCATATCATTATTTAAATCTAAAGCCATCTCATGCCCAATGAATGCAAAGTTATTGTAATTTATACAACTAATTTTTATTAGGTTGTTAGTATTATGCAACTTCTACAATCAGCTGGAATTTTCAAGATGACTCCCCATATAGCATCCATCATCCATGACGTCGCCGATCATTCCTTCCCTGATGCTCAATTCCCCCTTGATTCAAACTTACGCCTCAGACCTATACCAGAACAGCTGAGTTTTGGTGGGAATTCAAAAGGAAGAAATTGTCCCCCAGGTTACGTATCACAACTATATGCGATTTCAGCTAGCTAGCAAGTCTTTCCTCTCTCCCGATTTCAATTCATGAATGCTGCAGTCTTCCAGCCGTGAATTAACCCTAATTCTACCTAACGTCTCGCGCGAGGCAGTGTACGCGAAATCAGGAATCTCGGCGCAAGAAATTACCGCGTAAATCGAGTCTAATTCGAGGAATTGAAGCGGTGATTCCCATTTGCACCCCTCCGCCCTCCATTTTTCGGGCCTTTCTGGACTGGGCACTTGGATCTTCAGGCTGCTTTCTCTTCTTCTCCAAGAGCTGGAATTTCCCGCTGCACACAACATCCCGGTACCATCGATATATTTTTCTATGGCCATAGAGTTAGGTAAGTAGGTTTGCATTTTTCAACACGTATAATATACGTATCTTTACAATCAATTTGCTTGCCTTCTAATTTATATTTCCCTTGTGCATTTATACAATTAAGTTCAGCCTTAGGGCTGTGGTCCTTCGAGAGGAAAAATTTACAAATTCATTTTGCACTACAGTAGCCTGCTTAGCATTTTTCATTTAGCAATTTCTACCATCTTTTTGGAAGGTGTAATTGGTCATCGCACGTGGTGCCGCCCTGCATCTCCAATAAGAATTGTGAATAAGTTCCCCCCTGTGAGGGTCTTAATCCATATAGTCCTATGTAGGTGTTATCTAGTCATTCACCAATGCTGATAAGACGATCTTTGAATAAAAGTTGTCCTCCTGATTCTGTCCAGGTATTATAAACCTTTTTCTAATCATTTACATCTTTTTTCCCTCGACAATTTCACATTTAGCGGAATGGATGAATTAAAATCATTATAAATTAATTAGATTTATGAGATGAAAATGTTAAAATTGTCGATACACTTCAAACTATCGATAATATTATTGCCTACGTAAGGATGGCGAAGTATGATGTACGAGCAGTAAGCTTCATCCTTATAATCCGAGACTAATGCTACACTTCTACCCCAACATTAAACACAAGCCGTTCTAACATTCCCAACAAGCCGTGTTATCATTTAGCAAGCGCTATCCACCAGGCGCAGGACTTGGATGTTGTTCAAGCCGATGGAGCTCCGTCCAGTACCGCTAATGGTCTTCCTACATCTGTATCTCTTCCTGGACACGGGTTATCTCGTTCTACTCGCAGATAAGAATCTCATCTTGCGAAGCTCTCCGCCCAGCCGCCGCGCCGTCCCGAGCTGTTTTCCTCGTCAATCACTTTGACTTGATCGAATATCGACCTTCAATCTCGTGAACGCAGATGTTTTTCTTCGATAAATCCATTTTTCGACGGGTCCTCCATTAAATCTGTTAATAACGTTACGCATGCTCCATTCTAGATTGAATTTTTTTATGCCCAACAATAACGGCCGTTTTCCACTGCACCTATTTTAATGGTTCACCGGATATTGAAATATAAATTAAAATTAGTTGTACAGATCGGCTTTTGTAAATTTAAACTTCCTGTTTCCTCACAAGAATCCACAAACTTTATTGAGGTATTTCTGTTTGATCTTCTGAAATGCAAGCAAAAGGGACTAGGAACTACCGAGTGGATCATGAGAATCAGTCAGAATGTAAAGTCAAATAGGAATGAGCCGATGTTTCGGAAAATTTACTATCCATCATCAGGTTTTAATTAATGAGCAGGTTGATTATGAACTCATTGTGTCTTGGGAGATTTTGTATGTAAATGGGTTGCCACACAACACTATTCACCAAGACTTATTTAAACAAGGGTTCAACAAAATTGAACCTGCATAAAGAGAGATGAGGTTCCTGATGAACAATAGTAGAATGTGAGTCTAAGTTTGCGAACAAGTTATCAATCTCTAACGAATTCTGTAACTGCAGCGACAAAATGTTTTATCTATTTAATGATTTTACCAAAACTGAAAGAGACTTCTTACTGAATGAATTGTTGTGTTTTGTACATCTGTCATTATTATATCTTTCTAACCCGGTGCACATTGTGCTCAAGAGTGAATCACTGCTGAAACTAGCATTTACAGTCATCATTAAAACAGAATGTCTCTGACTAACTCACTCAGTGATCGAAATTATTGATCACTTTCAGGCCTCCTGGAGGAAAACTAATGTTCTAGCCCAACTAAATCTACCCTAAAATACCCATTTCGGATTTTGAATACTCCTTTGAGTAGAAAACTGTACGTAGTTTGTGGGCAGAGGAAAATTGATGTCGCGACGGCCGAATTCGGGGCCGATTCTGACTGGTGATATGAGATTTTTGAAGAGGGATTTCCCGGAACGGATTTTGGGCAAAATCCATAGTGCGGAAACCCGTAATTCTCTGTCGTCAAAGACATTAGATTATCGGAGATGAAGCGTTTGATGATTCCTGAGCAAAGATATATCTTTCCCTTGTAAGGTCTTCACTTTCATAATTCTTTTTGAATGAGCATATAAGTATACCTGGGAGGGACCAAACAGGTCGGTAGTTCCAATTTTCTCTCTAATAACTTCTCTTCGATTTTGATGAAGCTCCCGGAATTTATATTTATGAAGACATAATTGATATCCAATACCGGAACTAGGAACGTTAAAAGATTGTGTAAAACTGCTCCGAGTTTGCTACTGCTGGAAAACCTGTTAAGAGAGTTTAGTGAGATGTCTGCCGTTGGAGGTTTCGTTGATTTATGTGTATTGAGCTCGAGCGGAGGTATGAGATGTGGTTGCGGATGAGTCATAGAGAACCAAGTGATGCTCAATCAATTATTTCAACAGTGGCAAAATATGGTGGTGATGAACAGGTGGCGGAGAGGGTTATTTAGTAAAGTGAGGAAAAGAGATGTGGGCGAACAGATATCTGACTCCACTACAAAAAGGGCGCGAGGGGGTAGCGAAACATGATCATGAGGACGAAGGGTTATTTACAAGTGAGAAAAGCAGATATATGGCAGATATAGGAGGCAGATATGTGCTCACCTCCGCGGCGAAAGGAGAAGCTCCCCCTAATTTCCTGTAGCGCCACCTCAGGGAGTTACCGCCCCCTTACTTCTCTACCAGCCCCCTTAAGGGTGGGTCGCGTGGGCGGGAAACCCAGGGAAAAAGGTAGACGATACGAACCAACTCTGAAATATGGCCCTCAGTCTAATAGGGCCGCCTATCAATGATTTATTAGATATTTTTATCTGTCAAGGGAAAAAGCAGATTAGGGGAAGTGTTGGGAGAAAAAAAACACCGTGGAATATGGGGAGGAGGGGTAGGTCGGGAGGGGGTAATGATCTACCATTAGGAAAAGGGCCTTTCTTTCGCCCGGCGGTATAAATTTGGCGGGAGAGATAGCGGGAGGTGATAGGGAGATATTGATGGTTTCGAGAGGTGGGTTTGGAAGGTGCCTTATCGGTCCTCCGGAGACATCCATATGCGGACACGTTACCTGTAAGGCGTGTGAGTAAGAGAGAGAAAGAGTGAGAGGGAGAGGACTGGCGGAGCAGGGGCAGCAGAAGGTGCGAGAGAAACGGCGAATCCTTCTGTAGAGGGAGTAAGGGAGATGATCAGACTTTCTGCAGAGAGATGAACACTGAGAAAACACACTCACCCATTGGATGTGAAGAAGGAGGCGGGAGGTCTTCCCTCTGAGCATCCACACATTTCCAGATAAGAGGAAGGAACCTGTCACACAGCGATTCCGATATCGATATCCCCTCGACTGACTTGTAACACCTATTCGTACGTACATCACCACTGCAGGTCTTGGTTGCCTAGTGGTGTTATACCAGTTATCCCATCGTTTTCTCATTTCAAAGTGAGGATTTCTTCTAAATACAACATTGAGAATATCGCAAGTCATGTGAGGTAGTATCTTTCATAATAATGTTCCGAATCTCTTAATTTGAAGCGTTGTATCTGTTTATTCTCGTCAGAAACGTTTCGTCCCGCAGCGAGGACTTCCTCAGTCTAACTATGTATAACTACTAGCATACTTTAGGCATTGACATGGTGGTGGCACCACACATCTCTTGTTTGTTCGTTACTTTTAGTTTTGTATTTGACGTTAAACTGTTCACTCCTCCCTGTCCATGTACTCAAGTTGGTCATATTCTCTATTGCTTAGTTGTTTGATCTCAACTGCGTTAATTAGTTAAACTATTTTGTTATAAAAATCAAAAAGGGGAGAGAGGAACTGCAACATAAATTAAAATTATTCTACAACAATTAGCTTACTTTTTAAATTGATGGACATTTTTTTCAGGCGAATGCCTTTCTCAATAAAGATCAGAACCTATGGATTGCTCACAACTTATTTTTTTCTATTTCTATACCTATTATCGAGTGTATTAAGTCAGCCAATCTATTTTTACTAAAATTCCTAGGAGGTGCATTATTCTTTTCAAGATTGATTGAAATAAAAAATGTTTTTTTAAATTTAAATTCCAAAATACTGGATTTCATTTATATTTTTTAATTACACCAGAAGCTGAAAACTGTAATAATGCCCATTATGTACTACGTTGAGCAACTTGAACTACAGTTCGTAAAAAATAGTATAACATGCCTACTCTCTTCATTAACCATTTCCACTGAAGTACTGTTTGCACAAAAGTAACTTTTCCACATGTGCTAATCACATGCATTAATCAATAAAGAATGAAGTGGATATTTATGAAAATTTACCACTGACTTTTGACCCCATTGACCAGTATAAAAGTAGGTTTTTGAGTCCCGAATCTGATGCAGCTGGTTTCCAGCAATGTCCTTCGTTATCCAGCAGTAAAAAGTGATTTTTGAATTTTCCGAAAGTCAGTAAACCGATTTTTGAGAGAAAGTGGTTTCATTGGAACATTTCTCAGTATGTGCCGCTTCCTACGTCTGCGCAGTCAGTACTCACAAGCGTCAAATTCAAGTTTGGTCCTCAAGTTTTTTTTTTTTTTTTTTTTAAGCCATTTTCTTTACCTTTTTTGGTGATTTTTCTTGTCAGTAGTTTTTTCTTCAAAAGCCATTTTTTTAACCTTTTTGGTGATTTTTCTTGGCAGCAGTTTTTTCTTTTCTTCAGACTTCTTCGCACTTGTTCCCAAAATCCTCTCCAAACATTCTCATCCCATCTCCGCCTCTCTCATTTCGGTCCGCTCTTCTGTTTTATCCCTTTCGCTGTTCTTCTATTTCCCGCAGTCGCTTCAGTTTTTTGTTAAAGTTAACTAGAAATTTGGATTTAATCTTAACGAACTCTAAATCCACAACAACATTTGTTTCAGGTATTTGTTCCTTCATCTTCTCCTGTTCACTCCCTCGTTCAATCTTTTCTTTTCCACATCGTCTTCCAACTCACCTTCTTCATCATACTTTTTTTTACATCCACTATTTCTCTTTCAGCATTTCTTCTTCTGTATCTCTTCACCACAATACATTTCCCCAATCCTTGTCCAGTTGAACATTCAATGTTATTCCAATGAAAATGGTCCGAAGGATGAATTTCTCAAGAATTTTAATTTGTTTTATCCCCTGGTTTGTTTTACTATTTATTTCAGATGTTTTTTATGGATCCCATTTCCTCTAAACCTCTTCGGTACATTACCGGTAGTAGCCCTAAATTTTGCCCAGATTCGTCCATAATACTTGCCCTAGTCGTTATCCTTCCCTCCTTGAATTTGGTTTCTCTTAGTTTTCTCCCCACTTCTTTCCTTTCTTTTCCACGCTTCATTTCCAGTTTTAGTAGTAATAGAGCTCCCATAAACATTCAGCTCTATTGCTACTGCTTCTTTTCAAAGCATACAAGACTCAACTGTTAGGAAAGGCGTGTTGTTCTTCGATAAATCCACTCTATCCCACACTTCTTAGCAATTATCATTTACTCCTATAATATTTGTGAAATGATGAAACTTTGCTTGTTGAATTCTCAGATTGAACTGAACTATATTTTTCTTAACAGACACAAAAAGGAAAATGTATAATATTTTAAATAATTATTTAAAATATTTTCCGTTCTGGAGTGGCTGTTAACACGTTATGCTAATAACGAAGCCAACAGTACCATAGACCACGTGTAACAGGATCTATATAATTAACCTTTGTGTAATAATTTCCTACATTCATAAAAGGAAACCTACGGAAATAATTATTCTCGAAATTTTAGTTGAAGTTTAATGAAAAGTAATCATAAATTGAACACAAAAACTAATGTCGCTATAAAAGTAGACGCCCCGTCGTTAGCAATCGCTTATCGCTTCCTGAATATGGTACCCGGGGATTCACGGCAAGATCTGTCGTATCTTCATTGTTCAGCTGCGCTTGTCCATTTCTGTATTATTCTTCCATATCTATTATCACCTACAAAAACTTATACCGATAAGTTCGCGAGTTTGAGCGTTTTCTTTTTCCTCCTACATTTCCCCGGTATTGTCCACAAAGTCACGTTCCAGCCGTTGTCAACCTTCGTCGGGTCGCTCGCCCGTGTTGTGAAGGTGGTTTTATCACCGCGAGGACGACGGGGATAAGAAACTCCCCGATAACCAGATAATACGACTCTTATCGGCAGGAAATAGACCGAAATTTTATCTGACCAAGATAACGAAAATGATTACAAGGCGTCCCACGCCATCGCCTGTGTGCATTGTTGGTTATCCACAGACCGCGTTCAAGTCGGTGAATTTTTTTGGTATCCGTTGTGAAGAACGAGTGGCTTTTGTGCGTATTTCGTGTTTATGTTTTTCTTTTCAATACTACATTTGATGATAACGCTTGATGGTATCCAGGCCCCTTAAACATCTCGGTAAGTTCCAAGATTGTTGACAGTAGCAGAAATTAAATAGTCAATTTATAAATAGGACCTTCCGGGTTACGTTCTTAATACCTACGGAACAAAACATTTTCATCTTCTCTGTCTTCAAAGATATAACAATCAATGTAAGGTGAATGCGGCGATATAAAAAAATCCATATTCTATTAAAAAAGTCATGATTGACGAAATGGTCCATTCCCATAGAAAAGAGAGTTAAAAACTTGTAGACCGGTTTCAGTCCATGTACCATAGTAAGTAGTGTACAGTATTGTAAGTACTGTAATGACTATGGAGTGAACCCGAAAACAATCTACGAGTGTTCAACTCTCTTTCTTGTGGAAATCGACAATTTCTTCAGTCTTGTCTTCTGCCTTCGATAAAAGTGAAAAGCGAACTGTGTGTAGTGTGTACGGGGAAATTAAATTTTCACTCACATTTCACGTTTTAGACTATTGTGAATTTAGACTATTTGTTTTGCTTCTTTGTGTGAAAGTAAGTTTGCAAATTCTTGTAACAAGTTTAGTTACAATAGTTTCCATCAGATTTTGAGAAAAATTTCAGAGCAGTCTCACTATCCAAAAATCAATACTTCCCTCTAAGCATGTTCCCCGTAGAAATCCATAGTATCATCTCTCATGGCTTACTAGTGCGTTTTCGCTCAGATTCGAATAGTTAAGGAGGCTGGTCGGGGAAAGGCGGTTTAATCATTGCATGATTATCTTTCTGAGATAAGCCGTGGATGGTCCCCTATCGATTCCACCTCTCTAAAAAAAAAATTTTCAAAAGCTACATTTACAAATGCAGATAAAACAGTGTTTTCTGCGACCATTTAGTTAACTGTTACCGGCTTTTCTCGTGGAATGTAAGAAGATAGCTAAAATCGGATTTCAAGTTCGCTCTCTGCAATGCATGAAACATAGATAAAGTGGTTGAAAGTGAGAAATTAATTTAGATTTTTGAAGTGCTTTTTTGAATACTTGAACGGAGATAGAAAAAGGGTACATCAGCGGTATCTCAGAGCTATATCCGAAAGCGAAAAACGGGTTTCATATTTGGGTTCTGCACACTGAAAAACTTCAACACTAACTCTTATATCCTTGGCACCAAACAGCACCCTTTTTTTTGGATGGTATTATAATCACGAATGAATAAACGGTGATAATGCATTTTTTCATTGGTGACGTTTAGTTGTGAATCGAAAAAGTCAGAATCCTGAACTCAAGGCGTGACTAAGGATTCTAAGAATATTGTCGGTTGTAATTTAAGTCAGGTTGACTAGAGAAGAAGTATTACCGGTTTTGCACAGTCCGTCTGAATGCAGGGAAGTCTTGGAGTACAGTTGTTTGCATTCATAATTCAACTGGTCCCCATCCATTCAGAGAACAGCTCTCCCTGGCATGAATTAGCTGTTCATGCTCCTCCCCTTGAATAGTTCTGTGGCAGAATTGATGCAGATGATCACAGAAAGATACGGAAATCAATGTCCAAAATCAAAACTCATGCCCATTTAGTGGACTGGTCCACATTCAATAATCACAACGGTAATGGAAAAGATAGAGAGCTCCGTAACTGAAGATTGTAAATCAGATTGTTTCCACATGCCTTGTTTGTAGGTTTACTACACGTAAAGTACATACACAATTTGCCTACAAATACACGTCTTTCATCATGGGTTCCATTAGATTATTGCATTTAATTATTTAATATTGAATTCAACTGAAAACCAAAAACGTTTCATTTATGAAATTTTTGTTATGGAGATAGATGTATTATAGCCACTTCTTTTTGTTTATTCTTTGTTACGCAATATGATTAGTCAAATCATTCAAATCAGGTGCACCGTAGTACTAACATAGAACATTTAAGAATAATTTTTGTACTTATTTAAAAATCAGAAATGGGTAAGGTGGTACGCACCTTGTACCTTATCTTGAGAAAATAACCTTTCTTTTAATTTTAATAAAAGTATCACTTGCCCGGTAGAACTAGGACACAGTTAATGACGTATGGATACTGAGTATTAAATAAATTCAACGTCACAAATAATGATGAGATACATGGTGCATACCACCTAACCCTTCTCTTTTCAAATAAGTATAAAAACACTGTTTCGAAGTTTTCTATTTTAGTTCATATCGCACCTGAAGAGGGCAATAAAAGACAGAAAATGTTGTGTAACTTAAAATAAATTAACCGAAAAGCTCAATAAAAACTGAGTAAGATAGAACTTTGTCTATATTTCTACGAAAATAATGAGTTACACAGTTCAATCGATTTCGACGGTTAGTTCACTGTCAGTAACAAACACTTACTGATGATGGCCTAATCGCCGAAAGCGGTTTAGCTGTGTAACTCATTATTTTCGTGGAAATATAGTCAACTTTCTATCTTGCTCCTTTTTTATCGAAATGGGTTTCCACAACTTCGTCGCGAGTGACTTGGTCCGTAATGTACTCCTACATCGCTTCTACGTTTCCATCAGAAATAATGCCAACTATGAAGACATATGTGTCTCATTTATAATAATTAAACTAGAAACTGTTTGAGTGCTCGCAAGAAATTATCAAAATTTGAAGAAATGCAAAAACGTAATATCGTAAGTGCCAAGAGCAAATAAATCCTTCGAAATTTGTTTAGGAGTGTTATAAGATTGTGAATTTAGGTTTGATTAATCTAAAATGATCATGAATGGACAAATTAAATGATTTCTAGAAAATCAGGAAATTCAGCTCCTACGAGTTAACATGACAGTAAATGAGAGAAAGAGGAGTAAACGTGGAAGAGGTGAACAGGCGTTGTAAAGAGCCTGTTTAGTTTTGGCACATTCAAATCACGTCTAGGTGCTCCTTTCTCCAGTGATAAGCGGCCACTTCTTCCTTCCCTTGAAGCTACCTGCGCCCGCCTCCCTGCCCTGGGGGCGGCGGTGAGACGTCCCGGGGGCGGGAGCTGGAGCAGATTAGGACGGCGACAGAATTTAAATGACCAGATAGCTATCGCCGCCCCCACTGTCACTGATTTGTTAACTTCACAACTCCAACTAATATAAATTAACCAGCGCGTACACTGCCACCACTCTCCTAACGAGGAATTGAATTAAATGTTTTTTCGTTGTATTTTTAAACGACCCTACGAAGCTCGATCATATAGGCAAGTCCAAGTCCATAATGAGAAGGGCAAATTAGAATTGATTATGACCAATTTAAGATGAAGTGGCTGGGCTAAGCGACGAACGTAATAGAAGTGCAATAACTCTGACAATTATTTATACCGCGTTGCATACGGCTATCAGCGATTGCCCTGCCTGCATGTCCTAGTTGGGGATATCCAAATCACCTCTTCGTGAACACGAGAATGAACTCTGAGATAGTAGACGCAAATTGCCGGTTGCGACGAGAGCAACACTGGATTCAGAGAAGTGTGGGACACCCCACATTCTACAGAAAACTCTGTCAATTGTAACACCAATGTTTATTATTTCTGTGTTAGCTCTTCTAAGCGGATCACCGAAATAATAGAACTAGACTGTACAACCGGAGCCAATGCTTCCTAGGTGAACTAGGAAACACAAGTTGAAAGCCAACTGAAATTTAAGGACATAAAATGAAAACAGGTAAAAATAATGCGCTTACTTTTCTAAACTGAATTAATGCTTGATAGATGGCGTTGTGGAAAGTCTATGGACAAATCGGCTTAAACAAATCTTCTGTAGCCGTAAATGTATGTATGTATGTGTGTAACAATCTTTGTCGAAGCTGCCCAAAGCAACGATTCTAAACCAGTTATAGTGGTTCTTTTTGTTCAACCCAATTCCAATGTATTTTTGCAACAAGCTTCGCAAATTTTTAACTTTGTAATGAAAGAGAAAAAAATGGAATGAAAAACCCCAGAAAAGTACATAGTGCAAGTAAAATCAAGCAATAAAGACTTGGTATTGCATAAATTTTCACTGTTCCAATTGATATGCAGTTTAGATTATTATCAGAACTCGTAAAAGTACCAATCGTCTAAAACATTGTCGCTCGGGGAGAGTTTCGATATGTTTTGATGGTTTTCGGAGCTAACGAATGTCACTGATGGACGAGATAGCAAACCGTAAAAATCCTCATGATTGCTACAATTCGGCACGTTATTCCGAAGATCCTACTACCAGAGACAGCTTATTTCCAAATATTATGTCGCAATATGAAAGAATCTGTCAACTCCTCAGTTCTCCGAGCAACGAAAGGTTTTTTGATTGAATAACATTTATTCGCGGCAATTTAATTGAAAGTCCTGAGGGAATTGGGAACCGCTCCCCCACATACCCTCATTAAGTAAGTGAATTCTTGCTCAGACAAAGTGAATAAGAACAGAAATTGTTGAAATTTTGATAATATCACATATAGTTTCACCCAAGTCTTTGCTCTGGAAATGTTTTGGTTGGCATGAGAACGTCGTAAAACATGCTGTAAAGGTGCCCACATTTGGTACTGACTCATGTCGTAATATTAGCTATGTGACGAAGATTGGTGAAAATGTATAGTTTCTATGCATGGAATTATCCAATAATTGAAATCATAATACTCAAAATAACCAGTTTGAAGTACTTCCTTTGAAAACACTGCTGTAAAACTTTGGTTTGTCATAATTTTCGATAAATATTTTTTCAACGATAAATAACCATTTTTTAATTCAATTTTTGTTATTTCGCGAAAGTTGTTGTTTCACAACATCAAAATACAAAAACCCTCTCAAATCCACCGTTTAAATCAATTCGATCGTATTTTTGATTTGGGAAAAGGATGTAGAATTCAGTAATTGGAGAAAAATTGGGAGAAGAAAACCTAATATTGAGCAGGGAAAAAATGATAACCCTTTTAAAAGTTGTTGGTTCATGTTTCAAGATACGTAGATTTCAAAAATCGATTGGAAAAAAAATCGTCCATCCGCCGTTCAAAACTTGGCCAAATTTTACAAAATTTGGCTCAAAAATCCTCCATCGATCCAGGATATGCCTGTAATCTCGGCACCTTGGCCAATTAAGCCCAAGACTTTATATTTGAGGATTATCAAATCTAGGATTATCAATCTATCAGAAAATCGAAATCTCAAACACTTTCTATGTAAGAGTGTTGTTTTTTTGTTGGATAAATATATAAATTAGTTCCCTGAATCGGATGAGACCACTCGAATTGCTGTTCGTCATCAATTTCAAAAACCTCATCTCCGGGTAATGAAAATCGGTCGTCTACCTTCAGAGCCCGTTCGACGGAAGGTCTGAGCTAGACCGGGTGGGTAGTGGGCGACCAAGTATTTCAATCTTGAATGCCAGGACAAGGTATGGAGGCACTAGGTGTCGGGTTTAGATACTGTACTACAGACTTCATCTAATATGCATAGATAGGTTATTTACGAGGAATGGCTATCTATCACAGAAATAATAAACCTCTATGTAATAATTTGCAGCGTTTTTACAGTCATGCACCCTTGACATTGACATTCATGTCGAAAAAGTTTGCAAATACAATATTTCCTCGCCGTATTTTCCACTTTTTGGCAGTTTTTTCAAAACATCCGTTACGCTCCAGTTCCAAAAAATTCTCTCGTCTGTTTGGGCAGAATCGCGGACGTATCTCTGTTTACGGATTCTCTTCATGGGCGACCTGTTGCACCCTGCCTTTGTAAATAGGAACGAGTCTCTACAGGCGGAATGGAAAAATGCAGTAGGAGTGAAATACGAACGACCGTGCCGGCCTTAACCGTAAAATGTTTTTATTACTGTGAGCGCATATCCTGTTGGCAAACGCTGTTTGCTATAAAACTCGAAAGTTCTCGAAAACAGTGTTCCTTGTTGTTAATTTTCCGTTGATTTTAGATAGTTTTGACATTAACCAAAATTTTGGCAATGTTGAGGGCACCCGGAATAGACCTCATTTCGATCGGCTGCCCTTCAATGATTTCTGTGACCTTTTTTAGTTCTGTTTAAGTTTCAAATTAAAATAGATAGCTGGTGGTCAAAATATGTTTCAGATGGTGATCCAACAGGTTTTAGTTGATTATGGAGTATAGATATTGTTTCTTAAAACGATATTACATGATGAGGTGGTAATAAGGTGGTTGATTCCTGCCCTCTTTTTAAAATTAGAATTACCAAGACAAGAGATATTCCGACCGATCGCAGATCCTTCTTCCAGTACATGATCTCTCTATAATTTGTCATGTACTGACTACTTTCGTGACTATTGTATTATTGTATGATTGATGTTGTAAATCCTGTTTCAGGTAAGAACATTGAAATCAGCTCTAAAACCCTGCTTATACGTAAGTAACCTTTCCATTACCTGAAAATTTGTATAATCTCAAAGTTTTTCTTAATTTAACTTTTTGCTGCAACATTATCGCATGCCCAAGAGGTAACAACAGAGTTGTACGTCCATTACCTGCTATACCAACTGCACTTCCCTCCTCGATCAAATCAATATTATCAACAAACTGTTCCATGATTGGTAAATTATTAGCTGGACACAATGAAATTCCTATGGACGCCTAACGAAGTGTTTCATGCATCGTATCCATCATTGTAGCCGCTAGAACGTGTATTGGAGAAACCGCAAAACTGAAATAGATCCTCTTAAAGCTCGCTTGGCATATCAATTTATACTTTTACAATAACATATAATGATGAATAAATGTTTTTTCTCTCTCTCTAAAAAAAAAAAAAATAATAACAATATGTCTTAACGCCCTAACCAATTGAAGGAGATCTGAGGCTGGTTCCCCTTCTACAATCGTCCTACTTTAATGGTAACTATTTTGTTGTACCATCCAATAATACTAAATTGGGATTCGAACCCCGACGTCACTAAGGGACGTTGATCACTTTTAAAACGTAAAGCTGATCATTGTGACTGCTAGTACCCAATCCTCCCATTCTTAAGGATTCTTGTCAGAATTGATAATATTCAGTTGTATTTCTGTTTGCACCCCACCGTCCCATTTTCTCTGCATTATTCTCATCGCTTCATAGAAAACATCAGTGAGAATGACGTGGTAGGCCTAAGACTCTCTGGCATAGATATTGTGTTCACAAAACACCTCAATCGACCCATGAAAGGTGATTATCGCATCTGCCAATTGATTCAACTGTTTACCTTATTTCAGCGCTGAAAACATCAAGTAGGATTGCTTCATTCAGTCCGACCAATATAAATGTACTTACTACTTGGTGTTATGAGCACTTTAAAACTAATTTACTTGCATACAGTAATTCATTGGTACTAACCTACTGTAAATGATTATTATATACGTCACAATTGTGTTTGATTTGATTTTTGAAAAAGCATCTTCCACCATTCTCCGTATGAAAGCACAACTTTTTTAAGTCTGAAAAGATTCTTAGAGCTTATGAGTCCAGTCATTTCAGAAGGTAACCGTCCTTAGAATTGTGGAGAACAATTATAGCGTCAAGGAATCGTAGACTTCAAAAGACTTAAAACTTGACTTAATTAGACTGCTCTTTTTCATCATAGTGAAGTTCTCTCATTTCAAAATATAAACAATAAAAATAACCAAAATGGTCACATGATGTTTAAACCACTTAAATGAAAACACTTAACTGAAATACGTTAATTTAGGAAAATAGGTTCAAAATTTGATAAGTCCAAGTGCAATGGTTTATGGAAAATTCGTTCAATATACAGCAGTCTTTCAATTCACCAGAAAGAGGTAACAAAGATATTGAGGTTGTATATATATTTTTATATACTGGTATGTCCTACTCTGCGTTCCATGGAAACCGTTATTTGACTAAATACACCGAAAGACGCTCCCTCGTTATTAGGAGTAGGTTCGCATTTCCTCTGCAAAGAGCTCTAGTTTCGCACGGAATTAATTAATTACAGTTATCTGAGAGTTCATTCATCCTCGGACAATGGGACGGAGGGATGCGATAAGATCCGGAGATGTAGCGTAAAGTTTTACTTTCCGAGTTGCCCGTAAGAGAAGTTTAGTTTCGAGTTGAGTTTCTGTACGGGCTACGAACAGCAAGACTCGATGATGAAGGGTGACGACAGCTGTCAATATGAGGAGTAAGGTGTGATTCTCAGAGAGATTTTGTGTACCTACAGGTTGGGGCAAGTTGTATCGGTTTTTGTATCATTGAATAATTTGGGCTGTTGGTTATGGGTTTCGACTACATTTAACAGATAAGCATTAAAATATCCTTATTGAATTCGTTTTCCAATTAAATTATATTTCTGACAGTTTCTGCTGAGTTACCTTGCCGATAGTGAAGAATAATGAACAAGATTCAAGTGAACTTCTCCGATGTTGATTGTTGTCTCGCTTAAGCGTTGTCATGAAACAAAACGAGGCACCCATGTTTGCCCTCCCACTTTATGAAATACTCTGCATTTTATTCCATGGCAAAATCTAAACACATACTGAAGGGCAGTTTAATATTTACACGGTTCCTGAAATATTGTGCACTTCCACCCTGCACATAATAGTGAAAAATTCAACACACCATGGTTCTGTAAAACTGTTCTGTAAAAAGAACCGATAGCTTGAGCCATTTGAATACATTCTTGCAAGATTATGATGTTCATTTTAACACACCAACTTTTTTGTAACTTCTAGATTTTCATGCTTTTTGCAATATAATGGATTTTAGCTTATTGTTTTCAATAGTAAGCCTTTGTAATTTTATACCAAAGATCGTTTATAACCACCCTTCTTAACCCATACGGGCTATAAGAGGCCGTAGAATTGATGTAAAAAATCAGTTATTTCACACATGGTGTTTAATTTAATCTATTTGGTCCTAATTTCTAGCCAGCCCGATCGCCCCACACGCAGGGAAGCTACGAGCCAGAAACTGGTCAAAAACATGATTTTTCGGTGTTTTTACTGACCTAGGCAAGGGGATATACTAATAATTTTGGACGCAAAATCGACGGGGATAGGTTTCACATCCGTAGAAATTGGCAATTTTTTATTCTAAAAGTGAGCCTTCAAATCTCACTTAAACACAAACAATAATTTCCAACAACACTCGACGCCGAATCGATTCAGATGAATCCCAGACCAGTACGAGATCATCTGTCTTGGAAACTCTAATTTTATGGGTAAAAATGTTTGAAAACTGGTGTAAATTTTAATTTTTTTTAAACAAAATGTTTTCAAGTTTTTGTTTTGTGGGCTTAGCTGTCAAGAAAAGTTAGAGGGGTGTGAAGGCGTGTCAAAAATAACAAACCTAAAAGTTTAAGATGAGTGTGTAAAAATACGGACACAAAGTGTTTCAGATAATATCCAATATACTTTACTCTCGTATTAAAATGCTTCATGTACAATGGTAATCCCATTCAGTTTTTCTGTAAAATTTGATTTTGTTGTTTTGTCCAAGGTTCCAGAGGTCAAAAACTTTGTTAATCGTTAAGAAATTGGTTTTCTCAAGCAGAAATACTCATTCAAATTCGAATCTCTAAAAATCATCTAACATGGAAAAGGAGATATTGCTGTGGGTTGGGCTGTGAAAAGTTGAGATGGGCCTTACTGGATTCGGTACAGGGGTGCTCCCCTGTCACAGGTGTGACGTTCTAATTAGAGCCGTTCCGTGGAAAGTGATACAGAAATGGAACGATTACAAATTTTTATTGATATCAGTTCTACCGGGAACAACTAAGAACATTCCTACTCCGACACAGCTCCCTTGGGAACCAATCACAATAACTATTAGTGAAAGAGAACGGCTTTTTGACGTGTCTGTGCACCTACCTATACGAGTACAAATATGAATTTATTACCCAGGGGTGCCCACAAAAGGGGGTCATGACGCAGACTGCGTCATTGAAATTCTTGGGGGGAGGAGGGTTAAAGTTGATTAAAACAGTGTTTAACGTGACGACATTCAAAAATATATTACATCACTAAAACGTAAATAATAATGAACCTAGTAATTAATTTAAATATGGTTAGTTTTTCTATCTGAAAACGTATAAATGACAATGACAGTGCTCGAATATTGTCCGTGATTTTATCGCTGGCACGCGGCATGGTTTTCAATACCTCCATAAATCTTCTTTTAGTTTTAGATAAAATCGGGAGTATTTTTTACATTTTTGTTTTGGAAAGGGGGTACCAACTTACATGGTAAGCTGGTTCTAAGTTAGGGGGGGGGGGTCATTACGAGGAGGGGGTGGACACCCCTGTATTACCAATAGATTAAACATCTTTTTCAGGGTTAAACCTCCAGGATAAAGTTTGGCAACTTGAAATTTCGTCATTCTCCACAACAATGTTTCTTCTTGTAACTTTTTGCCGTTTACTTTCAGCAAAGGGCGAGTTAGAATTAATTAAGTGTATTTCATTTAGCCCTTTTCTTTTCTAGAAAACCGAGTCTTCTTCAACCGAAGGTTTTTCCAGTGTGTACTTACCTAAATTCCTAAATTCGGCTGTTTTGCCCCAAAATGTGTGGAATTAATTGGAACGGAGGAATGGCTAAGTGGAACCGGTTCACTGTTTGGGAACCGTTCCGAATTTTTCTTGGAGCGTCACACCTCGCCGGTGGAAGTCGTGAGAGGAGAACACCTGGGGAGGGGGTGATGGACTTGGGGGTAGTGGCGGAGGGTTGATCTCATGGAGCGGAGGGGTGGTCTTATGAGAGGGGGTAGGGGTAACCAGGAGGGGTGCGGAGGCCCCTAAGATGGCTGGGGGTCTATGGAGGTGATGTATATAACAGTTATCTCCGGAGACTAGCCTCAGCCCCTTCGCGCCTCCCCTTCCGACCTCAGTGGGTTTTCCGTCCCTCACGACCCACTGGATATTCAAATATTCCCGCCCCTCCCCGCGCTTGACCCGATAAGCCAAGGGCTGCTGGGAGCAGATAAGTCCGGGTAGCGCCTCGTGGGGGCGGTAGATAGCCGTCCTATCTCAAGATGTCCCCCCGCTCCTCTCCAACGCCGCCGCTTTCCCAACAGCACCCCCGCTTTTCCCAACAGCCTCCTCTCGCTGTCTGAAATTAAATCAAGATCCTGCGATCGGTAGATAAAGCCCCCAAAGTCTCCTTACCTCTCAGAGCTCTCTTCGAGTAAGTGTCTCCCCTCCTACTTCCGTCCTCCTCTTTCCTACTTCCGTCCTTCTCCTTCCCACTTCCGTCCTTCTCCTTCCCTCTTCCGTCCTCCTCATCCTCCTACCACTTCCGTCCTCCTTCCTCAGTAATTGTACTCCACTTCACCTTAAATTAATACTGATTTATTTACGAGGATTACTTAAGTCCTGACTCCTTCAGTTATGCTGAAATTATGTTAAGATCCTGATAAAAGGCTCAGATAAGTCGTGAATAATATTAATTATACCTACTCCCGTTCCCTTCCATTTCGTTCTTCTTCCATTAACCATTTCGGTTTCCTAAATTATATTTACCAACTGTTCATAATTTTAGAGTCAACCGCTGAAGCCCTGTTTTTGTTTCAATGCAGAAAGTGTTCTGTTAATTTCATATTATTATGGTTATTTAATTTCATTTAATTCAAATAGGTTATTTGATCTAAATCTAGACTCTTCAGATAAGTGACTGAGTTTTGTCCAAAACAATTCAGAGTAATGAAGTTTGAATTTAAATCAAACGCCTGCCTTATATTTTGTAACGACGGTATTCTTCTTTTGCAAGTACTAAGTTTTTCATTTCGAAAGAATCGGGCTTTTCCCTACCATCGTTTGCAAGAGTGTTTATTTCCAAGAATTTGTATTCATCATTAAGCATGACAAGGCTAACGCACTACAATTCTTTCCTCCCATTACAATATCTTCTACGTCCTGAGAGAGAAAAAACATTTATTGATCATCATATTGGGTGGAATGTTGGGTTAGTTGGGATTTGTGAAAAGTATAAATTGATATGCCAAAAGCTCGTAGTGGTATGCCAGAAGTTGAAATTGAGTCGCCGAAAGTTTAAATTGAGATGCCAAAAATATTGAAATTGATTTGTGCCAAAGGTTCAAATTAATTTGCCAAAATTTTCAATTTAATAATATGCCCAAAATTCAAATTGATTTTTCCAAACTAATCTGATTTTCTTTTTTTCCTAACTATATATATATGTAAGTACGTGTGTGTGTGTGTGTGTGAGATTTTATTCTTCCGGTAGCCAAATTCTTCTACTTCCTTGTTCAGTATTTAAAACTCCGCGTGATTGGTCATTTTAGCTGTCCAAGGTAGTTTTAGCTTCTTCGGTATATTCAAATTTCAATCCCCCTGCTTAAAATTTTGAAGAGCATCCAAGTCACGAATCCATAATATTAACGCAGAATCATTAAACGGGAGATGTTCAGAAGTGTTCGTTGAGTGCATTGTTGATACAAAATCGTTCGAGGCATCTCAAGGCAAGAAATTGTGACATCGAATTCAAGTATAAGTTGTAGAAATAAAATCCATCAAAACCGTAGTTTATTTTGAGACATTAATTTTGATAAGCTAATCAGAGATAGCTTTACGATTTTTACATTTTTCTCTGTAGGTAGGTACTTTTTTTCTTATAAAAAATGCATCTTTTTTAAAGGTTAGCCGGGAAATACAATGTTCATCGCCTTTGGTGGCTTCTTTCATGATGGCGCCTTTAAAAACAAATAAATTTCCAAAGTATGACAACTTGTACGCAGGGAGTCACTGAATCAGATAGATTCAGATATCTGATTATAAATTTCATGTCCGAACACAATTTGCTTCAGAATCGCTATGATATCATCATTTCAATTCTCTCGTCTGCTCAACTTCCCTTCGAGATCATATTTGTTAAATTCTTACGGACTTGAAAGTTATGTTCGTAGAGTAAAAACGAATTCCTATCATCAGCTCTCAGTTCAGATCAAGAGGTTCATTTTACCAACAGATTCCTTCTCGTATGTAACATTTTTACTGGTTGATGTTAGAAAAAACCTCATTAAATTGACTAACAAAAATCAGTTTTATTAACAAAGCTAAACACTCTAAAGTTTCGCCTTTTTTTATCAGAAGTACCGTCATTGGACCGTGTTGCACATTTGCATACAAAGTGAAAAGAAGGGGCAAGACTCAAACCTTTAGGTCTCTACCAATTACCTTCCGCATCCTTACAGTACCGCTCTTCCTTCGTTGACTAGGTATTTCGTTCTGTTCACATAATTTGATTTGAGAAATATTTCTTCTGATATATGTGCCATCTGCAAGCGTACCATGTGTTGGGTAGGTTATCATCGTCGTTAAGGTTACACACGTTCGCGGTTATCTCGCCCAATTACTCGCGGTAAGTGAACCGCAGCCTTTCTCAACTTACTCAGACGCCCTGAAGTGGGAGACAGAACAGGACAAACCTGGAAGAGGAATCGCATTCCCGGGGTAATGGATCCCTGAGCGCCTCCGACCTGACGCTCGTCGGTCTTTTTCAATATAAAATCTCCCGCTAAGAGGACGGGGCGCGAAAATGGAAATCCATAAGATAAAAGGGAAGCAATGGAAGGAAACGAGAAAATATATTAAGCGTTATCAGTTCTGGGCAGGCGAGATGAAGTCTGGAGGGGACGGGAGGGGACACTTTGAGAGGGAGATAAGATTTCCAACCTCTCAAGCTCTCCTCTTTGTGAGATGAGCTTAATTTACACCTGTCAATTTCCTTTGGGAGTTGAGCCCACATTAATAGATCCAGTTACTCGAGGTAATTCACGGTTATCGAATTCGAAGGTGGAAGAAAAAAAATTGTAGATACCTACAACGCCTCAGGGAGCGTTATCTTTTGGAAACAGTTTTTTTCAGAGGCGCAAAAATAATGGGACTTGGCTGTTCAGTGAATGGCAGATGGTACTCGGCGGGAAAACTTCTACAGCCACCTTGGTGACAATAAGAATTTGTACAGTGTTATTCATTGGCGGTTAGATGTTCAGTTAAATAAAAACATCCTACACTCTACGTACAATTCATTCATTAATTTATTTGTAAGTATTCTTAAATGTTACGTTTACATCGTAAGCTGAGAACGACAACATGACTACAATAGCATGTGTTACAAAAAAAACTGAAAATTCTTGCTCCAATATTTATATTCTCCGTAAAGATCACTCCTCCTCTTTATAGCGCAAGTGATTTTGAGCTGTGAGGTGTCCAAAAAATATTTAATTATACATTAACATCGCCCTATATTGGAGAGGTTTCTTGACACTTTGTAGTTGGCATCCAACTATTGTACGAACATATCAATTTTCCTGTATAACCAGTGATTGGTGATATCAGCTTTCGTCAAGTTGTAACAGAAAATGATGTAACAGGTTCTAGCTGATTTTCGAGTCACTATTGGCTTGGGTAGGGCGAAGGAATATTCGGTGCTTATTTTAGAATTGTCTGTCTTCCAAAACTGATTTTGGATGTTTCAGTATTATATACTGCATGATCCTCAAACTATAACTTCATGGTTCAGACATATCATTAGTGATGGTGGGCAGTCACAAAGAAGAAAGCACTTTCCTTTGTAGAGTTGTTAATACTGAGGTTCTAGTTGGTTCGAAACTAGGTCAGGTGGGATCATTCTGTTCCAGAAATTTTGATACCTAAAATGATGTTAAAAGGTTGCTAAATTTCAGGAACATGAAGCCCTCCCTTTTTTACATCGTATCGTCCCATTTTGAGAAATAGTTCATTCTATACTACCATTGATGATATGTGCATGTTTTCGGTGTCGTATACTTGGTAGGCGTGGATAGAAACCCTTTAAATGGGTACGATTTCCTCCCTGTTCTTGGTCCTACCGTTTTCTTTACACTCTCAACCATAAGAAACCGTTCGAAAAGGTTGCAGAAAGTTGTGTATCCAGAGGAAGCAATACTTTGAAAACAAAAATGGAGGAAACATATCATCAAAGTTGAAAGTTTTTAAGCAGATTTTTTTTACCCAAAATTGAAACGGTCAAACCCAAACTAGAAGAAATCCTTCTTTCACCCCACTTTACGTCCTCACCTCTGGGAACACTTCGCAATCCCTCTATTTGATTGGTGTTTTGATTGATATCGAAACAGATAGCCGCAGTTTAATGGTCTGCAGAGAGCTGTATGAAAGTTTATTGCCGTCCCCAATCAAATCTCCAAATCTCAATTCCAGCAGAAAAGTTTCTCTCCTCTTTTTCTCACCTGTTTAATACATGTCTAAGTCAAACCTGTGCATAACAGTTACCAAACGTCTATAATTTAAAAAAAAATATACCAGTATATTTTGGAAAATTCATGTTTACAATTATTGTAAGCGTTATTTTCCCGTTTACCTTAGTGGTCAGTTTTATTCTCAAAGATGCCAAATATGATGTCCAATAGGGAGTAGGAACAACCTCAAATATCACCTAGATAGAAAACATTACTCGAACAATAAAAATAAATTAATCATTTTCTTATTGGTTGGAGTATAAACTGTCAATCATCAAAGGAAACTCCTGGGAATTAGTTTGGATATTTTTTTTCCCATGATTAGCATCTTAACAAATATAGAATCAAAAAACAGGAGAGTTACAGGTTTTGCGGATTCTGCCCCATTTTGGAGGGATGGCTATGTCGAATTCTGAATAATCAAGGCAAACAGCTAGATACCGGCCAGGTTTTCAAAGGCAGCGAGAACATGAAGCAGTCCATACGGGTTAATCAACGTAAAAATGGGAGAAATGACCCTCTTTGACTGGTGTCCGAATTAAATTGAGATGACGGCCGTGTCATCACAGTGCCGGATAAGTTGATCAAGTTGGACATCCTGGCAGAAATGCTCCGTGATTTGCCTCCCTCGTTCTAATGAGCTCAAATGGCGAACCAGGAGTACTCCGTACCCGGGAGAGGTTGGACCGGCGTTAGGCCAACTCGGCGTCAATCCCTCGTGTACTTGTGGAAAGATTACCAGTTCACGCTCAATCGGCTGCAGGGCCGTTTGTGTTTTAATTTATTGGGAAATTAATTTCCATTCAGTTACTGCACTGCTCCACAAAATTTGCGATGTTGTTCCGTGCTGAATCTGTGAGCGTAACTGAGTAGGCAAAGCAATTCCGAATGCACTAGGTCCAAAGCGCTGGTAATCTGGTACAATAATTTTTATCTGTCATAGATAATCCGGTCAACGACCGGGTTATTTTCTTTTTGGTAATGTGTTTCAACCTTGTTTTGAGATTGAGCAACGTCTAGAATGATTTATTTATGTTTTTAAAAAAATGCTCATTCACTTATCAGGACTGTGGTGAGTGCGAGTGTTTTCTTAGTTCTGGACGCTACAAATCGAATCCACGTCAGACGTTTACTTGAAGATAAACTGTGGAATTATTTTTATATGCTAATTCAATTCTTGCATGAATATCTTCAAGTTCTAGGGGCTTTTTTACGTTCGGCAATTGGAACTCAAGTATATCTTGGGAATCAGTCGTTTAAGGTGTTTGATTTAGCAGTGCTTTCAAGGACTTATCATTCCTCAAAGCCGCGGATAATAATTGTGGCTGAGTGCAGGCTTGTCCTTAGCTGGAAACGGGAGATACCCAAGCGGCCGATTTCAGGTCGGCTATCAGTTTTCTTGAGGGGTGGATTAATCTCGGACGTCCTCCTGGGAGAAGGTGAATAATGAAGAGCGATAAGCCTTCGCAGGGTCGCCGGCGAGTCTTCTTAAAAGGAGAGAGTCACCGCGGTGGCGCGTTGGGACGTGCGAGCGGTGGCCGGCGAAAGGAGCGCACGGTTAGCTGAACATGGGTTAATGATGCACGCGGCGGAGTGTACAGGTTTACTCATAGTGTTAAATGACTAGATGCTGGAAAACGTGGACTTGAGGACAAAAAGATGCGGTCAAAAAAAGGCATTTTACTCTTGCTTTCGATTCTTCCATTTATGCAACGGAAGCTTTGTTTTCGGTCTTCACTTTCGGAAGATGAAAACAAAAGTTTCTCCAAAATCAAAATTTCAACGTTGTTGACCAGTTTGAATTTCTTCAATCTTTTTTTGTCTGCCTATGAGGCTGATCGTCGAGTCTGTAGAGCCTTTCTAACCGTAAAGCAAAAATTGTGTATAACCCTCCCTCGAATTCGGTCTCTCTCAGTACGGGCTATGAAAGCCTTAGAATTAATTTTTTAAATCCGTTATTTCGCACTTGAGATCTAGTTGGACCTATCTTTCAACCAGCCTTACACACGCCTGTCACTGATAGACGCCGTGAGACAGAAACTAGTAAAAAATGTGGGTTTTCGAGGTTTTACTGGAGTTTGTCATTGCCTAGTAATTTAGGACATTAACTCGACTGGTATGGGTTTAAGATCCGTTGCAATTCACCCGTAGTAGATTATTGCAATTTTTGAACCTAAAAGTGAACCCCCCAACCTCTCAACGGCGCAAGCAATAACGCATTAGATATTTCAAAAAATCCCTTGTGTTTTAAAATTGGCAGCGTTTTTAAATCTTTATTTCTACAGTTTTCACCCACTTTTGATGATATTTTCAGGGAATGTGTTGGTAAGGCTCCGATGATACCCTATGAAATACACCGATCAAAAATCAATACTTCACTCCGCGCATGCGAGAACGTAAAATTCATTCAGCGTAATTTTCCAGTGTTGTTCTGGTGTAGTGGTAGTCGGGAAAACCGATCTAATAATTTCATGTCGATTTAAAAATAATAGTATCTTCACCGTATCTGCTATCGAATTCGCACGACTGACCTGAGATATATGTCAAGTCATCTTTTGAGGGGTTAATGTCTGCGAATAAATGCCTCGTGCGATTTTCGTCCCGCGGATTCCCGATATTCCTTATATTTTCAACATATTTGGAACATTTCAATGATCTTCACGTTTATATTACTAATACGAGGAAGCTATGCGTTCCACCCAACCCGATAGACATTTTTTTACTCTAGTTTTGAAAACCATCTCCGATGTCACAATCTTCCTAGAACTGATTATAATTTTCTTTTCTGGTTTTTCTTCCGAATCGACCTTCAAGTTACGGAATCTTTTTTTACGCTTCGTGTCTCTTGGTAAGTGTGTATCCTTTGTCAGCGAATTCGTGTTCAATAGAGGCAGCACAATTTAATCATCCCATATAAATCACGCGTATGGCAAACGTCATGAAATATTTGGATCACAAATATTTCAAATCTCCATTTTTTCATTGTTTTAATGCAAAAAAAAAATATGATGACCTAAGGACCTCATGCGATACTCAGTTATTTAGGAGACCCAAAAATATTTGTTGAAGAAACACTCTGTATTTAATATCCCTAGATTGTGCACAAAGAAATTAAAACAGAGTCTAGAGGTTATCAGGTATGTGTCGGTATTTATAGATTATAGGTATCCTAAAGGCTCAATATTCCAAAAATCATCACCTTAGATTGGTTAAGGAAGGAATTAGTATCAGAAATTGTACAACAGATAATTAAGCGTTCGTATCTTGTAAAATTTTGGTTTCTAAAACGATACATTTCAAAATTCAGCACCATTAGTAAGTATATTAGAAAACAAAGTGACCTTAGGGGCCCGGCAGCTGATCTGTGTGCCTCCGTGCTTTGAAATTGTATACTCGTAGATATCTCAAAAGGCTCTCCATTAGGGAAAGTACTAGATCGATCTAGTAGGTCAATTAGGGAAAAAGTATTAGAAAACTAAAAAGTGCTTTTATAATCCAATCTGGATGTAGCCAGGTCCTTGTAGTTGTTATGAACCATTTGATCATTTGAAGTAAATTCGTCTAAGCAAGTAGATATTTACGAGCTTATCTACCATTGACTTGCATTGTCTGCAGACCTCATATCTGCGTAGAGGAGCCATAAAAACCGTTTTGTATTCATTTGCCAAGTTTCAAAATCCCAGTTTGGAACTAATAAAGCGCGATTGCTGCATATCTCTGATGGGGAATCGAATCGTCGGTTTGGCCGGATGAAAAGTGCTCTATCTCCCGCCGTCCATAAAATCAGCGTGATAGCCCCCAATGCGCCTACGTATCGCTGCGCTATCACTCGCTTCATTTGTTTCTCCGATTTTCCGAACGCTACTATCGCCTGTTCACCTCGATAGCCTTGGAAGGCACTGCATGAAGAAGATAACTCAACAATGCCATCTCCTGATATAGTTTTGATTTTTCAACAGATGCCAGCGACATTTTTTGCTTTCTCCGTTATCATCTGATAGGCACGATTGGGTGTTGCGGTCAGGGAATTCTCGAGATTTTCGGGAAGGGAAATAGGAGTGGACAAGATTACATATTCATTATTCCCATCCAATTTTTAATTTACAAGCACGTACAAAATGATTATGTCATTTGATGATACACGTATACTTAACTGAAGTGGACGAATTAACGCCCCATTAGGCTTTTATGATCTGGATTATTTCAAATCCATCTTCCACTGATAGTGTGGAATGACTAATTTGGGATGTTGACTAATAGGGTAATTATTGTTAGAAGTCTAGTTATGTCAAGAAAATATTGTATTTCAACGGAAGACTAAACTTCATCATCGTTGCGATTCGACAGGTAATTTACAAATCACAATACGATTCGTCAATTTTATAACAGATAGAGACACCAGTTGATCTCCAAAAGTAGCTCCTTCTAATACAACATTCTGCTCTGCTCTTCAGTGTTCTAGGGAATCGTACGACCCAGAACGTGTCTTCCGAATGGGTAGAAATCTATAACTGATTTTCCTCATTCTAGTGTGAGCTGCTCCTTAGTAGGGAGTTCTGACGGTTCAGGTTGTTCTCCTTGAGTTTGTGGAGTCCTGAGTAGACTCTCAGCCACTGATTCATCTTTTCCTGAGTTGACTCAGTTACTCTACTTGTTTGAACTTCAATCGGTCGATGGAAATTTAGCATTATTTTCCCTTTCAATTTTTTCAAACGATGAAGCTAATGAAAAACCTCACAGACTAAAAAATTTACCATCTAAAAATTGAGTAGTCATTCTAAGAACCTTTCGTCGATTTCGTCGAAAGGTCTGTAGTCTTTGTAGGATTGTCAGCGTACAATTTTGATGTCTGACGACAATTTTTTTCTATACGTCGAACGGCTGTTGTCGCCATGTTCAATCTTTTTTCATCTTTCTTGATGAATACTTTATTAGCCGTGTCACGTACTTTATGACACTACATCGTGGTTCAACTTAACATTATCAATAATATATTCAGGCAATATACTAGATTGCTTTTGATCGTATTCTATTAAATTAATTGAGCATCGGGCCATTGATTCATCTTCTCCTGAGGTGGCTAAGTTACCCTACTAGTTTGAACTTCTACTTGAGCGATAATTGGTGGCTTCACTTGGTTGATGGAAATGGAATTCTCCTTTCCCGTATTAACGAGTTCAATAACTGTATTTCAGTCAATAGCGGAAACACGATCTTTTGTGAAACCACTCAATCGTCCGCAAGTACAGTCAACAGATAGATTCAGTAAACATTTCATGAATTTACAGAAAATTGAACATGAACTGCCGTCATTAGAAAAGCCGTTCAAATCAAGTTCTGGCTCCATCAAATAGCATGAATTTAGTGATCTCGTTGCTCGCCATTTATTCAACGTTACAGTTACAGTTAATTAGTATAAATCAACGTTTAAACTTCAAAACAATGTTTTAATTTTAAATCGACATTATATGGAAACGCTGTAAGTCGATGTTTACAGATAACAGTGTAGCCATTAATAACATTGGTGAAGCCCGTTTGTTTTAAATCAACCCTAAAACAAAGATCTACTGTAACCATGGTTAAGGATTCTTGGTGAAAACGTAAAGGCCTTGTCGCGTTGATCGTTGATTGTGCGTAGTTGGTGAACCTAAAAGTTGTTGTTCACAGCTGAGATCTCCGTTTTATTTAGTAAACTTTGAGATCACTGTGGCAACAGGCCCTTGGGGATTTTGAAAGAATTATAATAACTGTCTGTTTTACTTAATCACCAAAGGTGGTCAGCGCCGCTCTGCACACCCTCCTTAACGTGGTTCTTTGACCGCTCCGTATCGTTAAAGAACATCGAGATGAAAGAGACCAGACGGAGGAGCGGGGGAGTTGATAAATCCTGGTGAAAAGGAAGGAACAATAAATTGGCGAGGGGTCTGATGTGATGCATAATGCGTCCGCGCGTCCACTGGTGACGATGCATCACTGCCTGTCCGCCGGAGCCTAGCACCTCGCTGGCCGCCCTGTCAACTGCCGCGTTCTCACACACAAGCCTGGTCGTACACCAGCACACAACTACACTCCCATTCACGCACCTTACTCTATTCCAACGTTTTCTACCAGGTTCTCGGCAATCGCGACATCACCCCCACCAGTCCTCCGGTTATCAGATCTCTGTTCTACTTCTTGAACTATCACCTGTTTCACTTAACTAACCTTTCGCAACCACGCAGTGATTTACTCCTAGCCCTACAACTCTTGATGAT
Source organism: Creontiades dilutus (assembly GCA_031894815.1). NCBI lineage: Eukaryota > Metazoa > Arthropoda > Insecta > Hemiptera > Miridae > Creontiades > Creontiades dilutus. The sequence goes on from JAVIWC010003164.1 coordinate 151,997, forward strand.
TCCTTACTCCGTTTCCGTACTGGTGCAGTATTTTCAATAGTAAACCTTAATAATCGAAAGAAGAAAAACCATTTTTAAACCCCCTTCCCCCAACAACTGTTGGTTTACGTTTCAAGATGTGTGGATTTCAACAATCCGATTTAAAAAACGCTCGAAATGATTACACAAGGCTTTATTATTTCTGTATTAGAGAGCCCTTCTCTCACTTTATCACTCATCTATGCACATTAGACGTAGTCTGTGGTATCTAAATTCGACACCTCGCGCCTTCATACCTTGTAATAACATTCGAGATGAAAATACTTCAGCGGCTGCTTGCCACTTGGTCTAACTCCGACCTTTCTTCGAACGAGTTCTGCAGACCGACCACCAGCTCGAAACCTACCTGACCGTAGACGACCAATTTTCATTCCCCGAAGATTAGGTTTTTCAAATGGTATGTGAAGGGATGGTCTTACAACAACCCGAGTGATCTCATTCGATCCAGGGAACTAATTTTCAGCTTAATCCAACAAAAAACTACTATCTTACATCAAAATTGTTTGAGGTTTTCGATTTCTTTTAATCAAAATTTGATATTGACGTATCTTAAAACGTAAACCAACAACGGTTGGTGGTGGGAGCGGGCTTAATTTTGTGTGATCGATTACAAAGGTTCAATATTAAAAATAAAAAACCAAAAAATCCGTCCGTTCACAAAATATTGTCTCCGAAAATACTGGAGATTTTGCTCTAAAATTTAACACCGTTGGGGATGTGCCAGCGATCTCAGCATCTTGATGAATCAACCTTGAGAGACTATATTTAAGAATTATCAAAAAATCGATATCTCAAAACCATTCAAAGTAAGAGGGTAGTTTTTTTTTTTTTTTTTTTTTTTTTTTTATACAGATAGAAATTAGTTCCTTGAATCGAACGAGACCACTCGGGTTGATGCACACTCACCCGTTCTCCTCACCATTTGAAAAATTGGTGAGGTAGGCGGTCGGGTCGTACAGCAGGGATCCAGTGTCCATTCAAAGGGAGGTCTGAACTAGACCGCGTGGCTGGCAACATTCAAAGTACTTCCCAAGAACATCTTGATATGAGTGCAATTACAATATTTGGAGGCACGAGGAGCAGAGTTTAAATTACCACAGACTTAGTCCCACAGTGATATACGTAGAAGGGCTATCTAATACAGAAATAATAAACCTGTTTTTGTAATAATGGAGTAATGGAGTAATTTGAGAAAGCATTTTGGACTCAGAAGGACTTGAATCGAATGAGTGTCGAAAGGTGAAGTATGTTCATCTACATTTCCTTTATCAAATTTCTTCTTGTCAAGATCTCTCATTCTTTTTGCATTGCCGATTAGTTTATATTTTCCTTGTGTAAAGTATAATAGTGTAATAGTAATTTTGTCTATAATGTTATTAACAACCTATCTATGTCAATAATTTGTAATTCGTTTCCAGAGTACTCATAATTTGGCGTAGGCCAGTGAAAGAGTAACTGTTCGCACGACAAATAATTATTAGTCTTATACATTACCCCTTTGCTTTCCCCTCCTAATATTGATGCTGCTGCGGTATCTTTTTATCGCAAATTAAGTTATATTCAGCATATTTCTATAACACATAGCAAGAGAATCCTCTCTTTTACACCTTCCTAGGAGCCAAATTTAATGAGATGGTTGATAACCATCTTTTTAATAATAACCATCTTGTTTAATAATATTAAACATTTCTAGTGATTAAATTTTGTATCTCGTTAAATAACCTTATCCTAATTCAATATATATACGAAATTCAATAATTGTTATGTTTACGATCATATAGAGAAATGGGAAATTCAATCTGACAAATGGGAAAAATCACCAAGGTTATCACAAAACATACCATTCAAAACAATAATTGTTATGTTTACGATTATCAACCCTATAGACTAGTAGGCTAACCCACCGTTGATCGCATATCATTCATACCACTTCTAATCTCCTTACTTGCTAATAGATTTTGTTTTTCGAATTTCACGAATCATCCACTTCCAACGTTGTTGAGTCTGGAGAAATGTTTTGTTGCTCTTGATTATGTGGACGATATTGCATAAGAAATAATGGCATGCCAAAGGAGAAGGAAATGTTTCTAAATAGTTCTCTTCTAACTTCGTTTTTGTAGAGTGTTTTCAATTTTATTCTTTTAAAAAAAACTGTACAGTTGCTCCACAACAATTTGCTTGTACGTTTCCAACTAACTTTATAACATCATCCTGACGGACTCTAGCAATAATTGACGCTGCCTCTTTATAAACTGAGATGGTGGAACTAATACCAGCCTTTTTTGTTTTTTGTTAATGCGATCGTTTCAACTGATACCACTAGGAATAAGCCTCGGCGAGCTGAGTGATTAGGGGCTCCTGGAAATCCCGATCCGTTCCTACTTATGCATTCGCTTTAGGACGCGATAAGAACATCAGAGTAGTCAGGTAGCTGCAATCTATCCACCCGATTCTCCTGAAGGAAGCGGAGCATTGAAAATACTCGACGAATAAGGGTATGATTTTTAACCCCCAAGGCAAAGTGGAAAATAGGTGCTTATCCGGGACATAATTCCGTTGACTCCAAATTCGGTGGTAGCAGGGTTCATGGAATTCCGAAGCCTGAAACTGGCGAGTTGCTCGCAAACAGTTTTTCCTATTTTTATCGCACAAGTAACGGAAGAAAATAATCTTTTTTATGTTCACTACAGGGCTAGTAAACGAAACTAATTCAGTTTGTGTACGTACATACTACATAGTGTTACATATTTACTACGTACATATTTGTATAATCAGTTCTTTTAAGATTTCCTGCTTTCCAGCTTTTTATTATCTCCTATAATAATTGGTTGTCTTTGTTCTTACAAAGGTTTATCTCTTACCTAATGATATGCTTTGTAACCAACTGGTTAAGCTAATCGTCGTTTTTTGCTGCCAATGAACACAAAGCTTTTTGAACTAACAATGCAAGAGCCATGAAGCACGTCTAATTAATGATAAAGCGGAAAGCAGTAAAGTACAGTGTCAAGAATTGTAATTGAATAAAAGTAATTGAACAATATAGATTTCCGACAGTTGCAAAAGGACTGCATGAATTAAAGTAGTTTTGTCTGATATTGTTAGCAAATTAAAATAAACATTGTTTTGAGACAATGGAAATACCATACACTTCAAATTAAATAATTTATTTTATTTTATTGTTTTCTCAATTTTTATTTTATAAAAATTATTCTCAGAAGTAATCTACAAGTTGTAGACTACAACTTGTACATGGGTTAGTCCACGTGAAGGTTGAACTCAAAAAATGCAATACCCTTTTTTGGTATTTTGCATTCCTGAGTAAGAAAAATTGTCCTCAAGTTCTCACACCTTTTCATCCCATTCTCCCCAACAAAGTAACTAAACTTTGGAAATCAGGCAAGTTGGGGTTCCCTTTATTGGCTTCTTCTCCCGCCTCTATTTAGCTTTCAAGCGAAAAATATAAAAAGCCACCAGTATTTAGGGTAGAAAAAGCTTCCTCTTTTCTGTGGTGTAATCTTTTTTCAATCAAAATTGTATTTTACTTCTAAAACTGATTTAGGAAACTTAAAAATGAGTTTCTTCTCGATCGGAATTCAACAGTTTTGTAAAAATGTATTGCTTCTGCTGTATGGATGCTTATTTCATGCCGTGGACCTGTACAACATCAGTTTCAGCAAGTACAAGTTTCCATTGATTATCATGAAAAACCCGGTAAAATGCAGAAAAAACAGGTTTTTCCTCAAATATCAGTAATCATGTGAACTCATTTTCATGTTTTTACAACTGACGCCATTTTTAGTGGTTTTTTTTAGCACATATTTTTTTAGTTTGCACAAAACTTGCTGTCCAACGGTCTCATCACTCCTTTTGAATCAAATTTTGTTTATAGATTCTTAGGAGAGTAACTGTTATTGTCTGCAATGACATGTAAATACATTTACGAGATGGCGTTAAAACACGGCAATCGTCTCATATTGCCTCAAAATCCATTACCACGGAGATCCTTCGGGAAACTAGATCATGACTGCATTATAAATCTTCTGAAATTAGCTACTAGTGCACTAGCTAGCTAGTGCAACAGCAGCACTAAGATATATTTAAACATTATGGAACGAAAAATGAGTGTGTGGTAGGCCTTTGTATGTTGGAATGTAGAAGAAAGATGGTGACCACTGAATGACCAGAGAAATTACTATCATGATATGAATAGAATCGGCACGCACCGAATAAAAATGAATTAGAAAGTTGTTCCCAGAATATAGTATGAGGAGTATATGCATTAGCTGCTTCAATTTTCTCGTAATTGGTTGCAGCAACCAGGTTGCTTGGTCAGATAGCAAGTTAAGAGTTATATTTGTCTGAATGGGTACTTGTAGGCAATATTGTAATTATCTAGGGACTGAATCAAGTGAACGTTAGTAGTTACTGGTTACCTACTCGGTTATCCTTCCGAGTTCACAGTCGGTCGACGCTCTGCCCAATGAAATGACGGAAGGATTTATCTTGTGTTAAGAGCCCTCCCTTCGAGGTGACCCCTCCAAACGACATTTGCATACTAGATCCTAATTAGAAAACTGTCGGGGCGACCTGTTAACCATTCTGGAACCCTTGTTTATCTTAACGGAGCGTGACCATCTCTATAAAGGTGAGGCCGGGCATGTAGATGGGAGGGGGTGGTAAAAATAAATAAGACCACATTTTGATCAATATGCTCCGCCTTAATTGAATCGTTTTTCTGCGACCTCCACGGTAAAATCTCCTTGAGAACTTGGCCTTGTAAAAATGTCTTTCGTTTCGAGTTGAACAATCTACAATCTAGATCGAGTGATTTATGGTCTACCTGTCACTGTTTATTGAATCAGAGTTACTGTAGTTAATTAAATAAATCCTAATTCTAATCAACGTATAATTCTATTACTCTATGATTGTGGATATTTGTGTCTAGCCAAATTCATAGGACTGTGAAGTCACTCCATAGTCGTTCTCGTGATGAATACTTCACTGACTTGAGATGATTAATTGTTTACTATTCATTCACTTTTTGGATTTACAGTTTCCACTGGAATCAGTTACACTCTTAATTTAGTGAAGTTACACTCTTAATATGTTCTCATTCTGGGTTTCGGACGGCGTTTGTAAATATTCTGTTTGTTCGCTAATCAATCCATGAAAAAACCTATTTTCACCCATACCATATCGATTTCATCATTAGTAATTTCCTAGCACGCGCGTACGTGAACTCCTTCAACCATTAGTATGAGTTATATTGCAGATCATCTCCTGTGAGTTCAATAATGAAACCAACATTTCGGTCTGTGAAAGCTCTAACCATCAAACATTACCTTCTCCGATTTTGCTCTAACTTGGAGAAAGACTGTTTAATGATCTCTTATAAATTTCAACTCGATGACGCCATTATTCTCTCCGAATTAGCCCGCCGCTATACAAGGTGTCTCACTTTTTGAAGGCATACATTTTTTCTTCGTTATTAGGTACTGTTTGGTTTACTATGATTATTATTTGTTTTTCAAGTTACTTAAATGCTCTGACGCTCTGCTTTACCTAATTCTTTCCCCAAAGGGTCTATTGTGGAGTGCCTCCAAACTGCATTCCCCATATTAAGGTTTTTCACAAGCAATCCCCTCCATGTTTGGACAAACCAGAGAATATCGGTATACAACACCTTGGGGATAGCATGGGGAGACAATACATCAGTTCCAATGATATTTTATCTGGTTCGACCAAGTGCATCATAGTAGTACAAGAGATGTTCGGCATCATCTGTTTCTGCTTCAGAGAAACTGCAAGTATCCGTTGTCGATTTTCCAATTTTCTTCAAATAATATCGAAGCGGGCTGTGTTCAATTACTAGGCTTGAAAGTTTTCGACCTCTTTCTCAGGCATGACGAGTGACTCGGTCTCCTTCCAGTGAACGTCATAAATAGTTTGACCAGCTTCTGGGCCTGCAAAATTTTGTACGTATTGATCTTGCTTGTTAGAAAAATTCTGTAGACAGCCTGTGGAGGCTTCAAACAGTAGTTCTGGTCCTTTAGGCTGGGACAGGAAGAAGATCAGAAAGTTCGTTTTCCTCATAAAGGCCAGGAATCCAGATTAGAGTGACCTGATTGCTGTGGGATACTCTCCTGAGTGCATTCAGACTTACCCAAACCAGCTTCGAGCTTAAAGGACATGAAGCAATGCCCTTTAGGACAGTCTGCCTGTCAGATAAAATACGTACTTCAACATCGTTGGGATGCTCATTCAGCATCTCTTTTGCACACAGTTGTATGTCATGGACCTCTGCCTGGAGATCGTAGTATTTTTCTCAAGGGAGTTAACCAAGGAGAATGTTAGACTCACAATGCCCTCCCCCGATCTTCCAAGCTTCACTGATGCATCCTTTGAAACATATAAATAATGAATGTGTATTCTCTCTTGGATTTGAACACAGACGATGTTGCGTTTCTCCGTAAGAACAAAAGTTTTATTGAGTAAATTGAAAATATGTAAATTGAACTATTTAGTTTTTAAAAGAGTTAACGAACCTGTAAGAACAAAAGAAACAACAATCAAAGTCCTTATTTCAGGTAGCTTCTGTGAAATCACGGGCTTACCTAGACAATTAAAGAATTTCTCACAACCGATTTCAGATGTTCTCCAACAGGTTTATCTGTTGCCGTCGTGATAACGCGTTGTCACTCATTTTCAAATTGTAGTAGCGTTCACATCTGAAAGAAACAATTCCTGAGTGAAGCAGGTGAGTGTTATCTTTACATATATATTATAATTTCTTCAAAAATTAATATCTTTCAAAACTATTTACAAATTCGATGTTGTAAAACTCAGGTATATAAAAATGCCACTATTCACAGTTTGTTCCAATGAAAATACCATAATTTGTTCAAAATAAATTCATAATGAGTATAATTTGATGATTTCGTTTCATGCTGGAAGACATATTCCAGTCTTCCATCTTTTTAATAACCACCCGTTATTGTTGTTGGAACCTCACAAAACTCAAAACCTCTAGTTTTATTACATTTACATCACAGTCGTGTCATACCTAGCACATTTAATTTATTCCACTACGCCAAGAATCACAAACCCGATGTGAGAATAATAGCTCTTATGTCAATCGAGTAATTCATTCCATACAGTAGTAAAAAAACAACGTTTCCCCCCTAATGTGTGTTTTGCAAAAGGTCTCTCCACAAATCACCTAATCTCATGCGGAGGGATCCGATAAGAAGCATTAATTACTCCACTTTAGGCTCTAGAAAGTGGCAGGGGAAGGTGGAGGGGGTATATATAAAAGTGAGGGAGTTAAGACGGTGAAATAGATTTCCTCCAGCACGCTCGTCAGATACCCATCTACGACCAACGGCGGCAGAACTGACGATATCGTCCTTATCTGATAACAAGCAGGAGAATGGGAAGAATTTGCATTTTAAAAAATTCAATCTCTTGTCGAGGTTGAACGTCATTCTGGACTTCATGTTAATCGAGAAAAAAACCGCTGGAAAAAATAATTTGTTTAAACGTTCGCTCCGCATTTTTTAAACATGAACGTTCACAATGAAATGAATCAAATGTCAACTCTATCATGTGAGCTACAGGTGCTAATTATCCAGTATAAAATCATGCCTCACCCTCTCTAATCAATAATAAAGTAGTGGCAACTTGATTGTTGAATTAAACAACGATTTCCAATAATGTGGTGCGAATCTCTTGAAAAACCTGTGAAAGTTTGATAAATATTGTATAACAACAGGATGGAACTTTTTTTTGGCGCAACAGTTAACTTAAATCGCCTAATAATTATTATGATTTCTTAATCATTTTATTACGGGGCTTAGTACAGTCCAAAAAAAAGTCATTGTGTATGGGAAAGGTGTACGTAGCTAAACATCCAGCCTTTATTATCTTGATTAAAATAACGTGGTGATGCGTAACAGCGCTCTATTTACCTGTTAGTATTTCAATGCTTCGTTACTATGAAAGTTGTTGTTGTATTAATGTTAAGATGTAATGTGAAAATTGGGTCTAGTGTGGTTTTGAAGACTCAAAAATTGTTTCTTATTCCAGAAAATCGCATTAATATTAAACTTCGAATGGTAGGGATGAATTAGTGCTGACCCGTAGGAAGAGTGCAGGGGAGTGGCCTTCCTCTAGCGCCAAGAGCCCGGAGGCTGGACTTGTTGATGCGCTCGATTCAACCGAAAAGACACCTCTCTAATGAGAGTAATTTGCAATTTTATCCTGACACACCTTGTCACTTATAAAAACAATTTGGGATAATTACCGCTCAAGGTTAGGGCCAGCCTTCGATAACATGCCTTGTTCTTGCACGGGGGTGACTCTTTCTAGTATGCAGATCAATGTAGGAAACGAGCCTCGAATATGTTCAGATGTCATATTAATTTCCTACGGTTTTCTATGACTGAGTTCCAGGTCTGGAATCAGAGATTGATTTAAAATTTACAAAAATCCTGGATCTACAAGTCCTCAGCTCGTTTAGTTGATATGAAAGTTGTTCGAGAAGGATGGGGTCAATTCCTACAATTGAAATGTGGGAAAGCTAGCGCTGGTAGTCGGAACAGTCATCTCTGCTCAATCAGTTTCTTTGATTCAACTGTTATTGGCCCGTCTCGAAAGATGGAACGCTCTTGCTGTTGTTACTAATGGGTTCTTCAAAGCTAGTCCATCCGAGGGAAAACCAACTATTCTCATGTGGAGTTACCTGCTCTCAACCCAAAAGTGGAAACATAAAAAAATTCCGAATAACTCACCAAAGTGGTCCAAACTGAATTTTCACCTTCCACTACTCTCCGAAAAAATGTCATTTTCCTCAGTAGGGGGTTGATGGTATGCTTGGATTGATAAAGTCATTTCGTCAACTAGGTTTAGTTTTGATATTTTATGGGTGCTAATATTATAGATCTGAGAAAGAGGGGGGGGGGGGACGCTCATGAACAGAACGAGTTTTTTCAAACAAGATTCAATTAGGTCTTGAACGAATTCCCTTTGTCACGTTCAAAATTGTCATTGAGTAATACCGAGATCTCGATTTTAGTCAATTTCGTGGTATTAGTAATACCAAACCAGCATAATTGATCAGTATTGATGGAGCTCAAGACGTCGAGCGCCATACGTAAACATCTTACTTATTTATGTAATTTCACAATGATACAAGAAGAGTAACACACAAAGGCGATATATAGAAAAGAGATGGTAGCGAGAAATCAATAGTTTTCTAGATTTATTGTCATCGGTCACACCTAAACTTATATATAGGTATGTGTAGCATACATATAGGTATACATTATGTATCCTTCCTACCCCCCAGTGCAAGTGTTGTTTTTTTTGAAGTTTTGTGAAGGGTAATGATTGCAAACTCATTGCTAATATACTAGACGTCATGGTCATACGTACAACGAATCAGAATTACGAATTAGCTATGCAATGAAACCTTTTACCATGGTTACCTTTCTAGACTGGCAAGTCCTCAAGACAAGAAAATGGAAAAAATTAGGATTTGAAAATTTTGTAAAAAACTCATCCGATGAGGCGTCAATAATTATTGGGAAAGGACATCGCACTTGCCTATGTTAGTAAAGACCACGTTTCCAACTGGTTTTTGTCCCATGGAATCTATATGCATGTAAAGCAATCGGATTGACTAAAAGTTTGGACTAACTGGACTAAAACCAATGGAGTCCATTTGGACCAATGGAGTCCATGTGCAAAAAAAAGTTCAATTTTAAGACCTTTTATCGCCCGTATGGCGTTTGCTATACGCTTAAAAGGGCCTATCACTAAAGATTGTAAACCAAAAACGAAGACCACACTTGTTCAGACAAAAAGGGTTCCAACTTACGAGCTTTAGACCCACTCAGACGTAGTTCTCAGCTGAATTTATTGAAAAAACACAAATAATGATAAATATGAAATTTTTTCTTTTAAATTGAAACTGGTTGAACACGATTATCAATTGAAAATGGAACAAGGAAGCTGACGAAAAATGGCCGTATTGTGCCAGTTCGATGTATTCAATCCAAAACGAAAAACTTGTTGAACACTTATTGTTAGGGTTTTGAAGCAAATCTGTCTGATGTAAATTTTCTTGGGAATATCCACAGATGTTTCTGTTTCTGCTATTGGATCGAAGATTAGGAGAGGAGAATCGGCTGGAGCACAGAGCAACTCACGTCCTCTCAAGAGCGATAGGGAAGTCCCGATAAGTGAAGTTAGAGTTAGGTAGGTCCTCTATGTAGGTAACCCCTAGTACCCACTCTGGAAGACGGAAAGATGAATCAACCCAACTCTCGTCCAACGTGATAAAACAAAGGGCGCAACACACACCACCCGGCTTCCCCGAGCCGCGGACACAGAGGAAGGTGAAGGGGTTCGGTGCATACGCAAATTGGCGGCCCCTCCTAAGGCTATCGGACGCACAACATCGTCGATAGGGCGAATAAATTACAAAGCGTACAATAGGGGGCAGTACCAATGTCCACCTTCTTCCTCGGATTAACTGATTCAGAAGACAATGTGCCCCCCTCCTCATCAGGGATTCAGCTACTGTACGCAGGGCTCTTGAGCCGCTCCAGGGATCCTCCACAATGTCGGATACGCCGGCCAATTTGGCTGCCGAACCTCTGTAACTCAAGGGTAACAAGATGCGCTCGGTGATGGGGACGGCCTTCCAGCTCTCAGCTGCCTTCCCGTACCATTCAAAACCTCCTCCAACGAGGATCAGTACTCCCCACTTGCCTCGACCAGGGAAAACTCTCTACGCTCACCACCTCCATCCTGTCAAAGTCCTTCGATCCTCACCTACCAACTACAAATAAGAAATCCGCAAACTATAGCACAAATACAGTAATTTCTTCTTTGATTGTCATTGGAAAAATTCAGAAATTCATCACGGCTACTTTTGGCAACAATTCATTATTCATTATTCTGAACACGACAGTACATGACACTCAAACAGTATTTTGCGAGCAACAGCAATTTCCTCCCCGAATAATCAAGGTTTGGCCCCTGGATCGTGCATGATGCGAAGGGCGCTCGAATATCAAGATTCTTAATTCATTCCCTTACTCTCACTGTCATACGGCGGATTACAATTTTCTAATCTTACCCCCTGCACCTTAAAAGAGATCATTTCATTTCTATTTTATTTTTATTTATTTTTTGTTTTAATTTGAATTTTTTGATTGGATATGATAAACCAAATAGCAATCCTTGACATGCCCCACGACTCGAAGTACCACGAATTCGCGGACTGTTCATAATCCAAATACATTGCCTAAAATGTTCGATTTCCTCCTATGTTGTGGGTTCCCTATGTTCTGCGGACACATTCATATCCATTACTAATTAATTACTCTTCCGTTGTGACACATATGTAACATTTGATTCTTATGATAGAGTTGTTGACCTGAGATCAGGAAGTACAGGTACAAAGAAAGATGGGCGCAGTAGACTGTTAATAAATAGGAAAAAGGTAAACGTTGTACCGATTTTTCAAAGCCATACAACCAACACTCCGAAGGAAAAAAGAACGAACTGTATTCTAATAATGCATATTTATAATGATTGATGATCAGAAACATTCTGTGATAGGCATTATTATTAATAAATCTGGGATATAAGCGACGAAAAGAAGCAATGACAATTTACTGATGCTATCCTAGGAAAACCAAGGGATGACATTTCGGTGAACTTATACAATTACAAAAGTCTAAAGGGACGAATATTACAAATCTTTAGGGGGACCAAATGTCATGGTCGGGAACTATGTTACTAGCGCCCTTTTTGGCTTATGACAATACCTGTTCAACTACATTACTTTCATGTCAATAGTGTTCGTGGTTGTTACACCACCAGTTTTGTTATCATTTTCTCCATGGCTCTTGGTGCCTATTCATTGTCAATGATTTAGAAAATTTGATCAATGAAAAATGTATGAAGGATAGATGGAGTTTCCAGTTATTTTCCACTGCTGCTACTCTCCATTAATTCGTGCTGCATTTGTCGATGTGGACTCCATAGTTGCATCTGTATGGGGAATGGACCTGAATACAACTACAAACATTTTTGAGTCACAAATAAAATATTTGATTAGCCTGTAATGTTTAAATTTTTATCAGTAAGTTTTCAATATACAGGCATTTTATTTTATAATTGATGAGCCTTACGCACTGTCATTTCAATTCATCCACAGGCGTTGGGTTTAAAGGAGTTTTATCGACGTTATTTTTCAATAGACCACAAGCTTCAGAAAATCCGCCAATATCATCCCAGAGCACGAGAGAACCTTAATCAGCCTCAGCTCTCCCATCATATTTTACAATCGCCGGAGCCCAAGGTCGGGAAAATGAGGAATTTGAGGCGGAATGGGCATTTGAGAAGGGGGGACGCATGTGATAGGAGAATAGGAAGGCTGAACTCCGCACGATATTCGATCCGCGGCGGCGATACGGCGGACGGAGATCCACGAGACGATACGACACCTCACAGTTTCACACCTACAACTACAACAACCACCTGCGCCTACAACAACAATCCACAACTACACCCACAACAACAAACCCCCTAAGCCCTAATTATTATCTGCTCAATAAACCTCACTTTGTTACACCGGCCAATAACCACAATCTTTTACAAGTCCGCCGCCCGGAGCACGCGTGGAGTTCCCAGGGGGTACAATCTGAGAGCGATAGCTTCTATAACCAAGGATAAAGCTCGGATACATTATAATTTCAAGGATTAATAAATATTTTCCTCGAAGAACGAAAAACTGCAATACTTACAAATAAGAATAAAACTGATTTATCAAACACATTACGTTAAGTTTACTGAGGAAGCCCCTCTAAGATAATGTATAGGTAAATCAGATGGTCAAGATTACCATATATTAGAAGATACTCCCTGTCAATTTCTGTGTCCCAACTTCACCCTGCACATGAGCAAAATTCAATCCATCAAGCATCATTTTCTCTGGACAAATTCGTCCAATCTCGTCCAAGTTGATCGTTTGACTTACCCCAAACATATATTTCGTTTACGTTTATCATTCGTAAAATGATACGAGAATAATGATAATGACAAAATCGTGATGATCAGCATCTGCTTGGTAGCTAGCTCAAACCCTTCTACAACTTTCATAATATGTCGATGACATTTTTAGCACGGTGATTCATGGTGGGTGGATTCCAAATCCGCAACGATCGGCCACCGTCTGCAGTGTGGACCATCAAAGGCCTTGGAATTTAAATGTTTTTTTTTTTTTTTTTTTTTTTTGCACATGGACCTTAATTTGTTTTGGTTGGTAATAACTTCTAGCCAACTCGAGCGCATCTAAACAGGAAAAACGAAAAAATGGGCAAAAGCTCAATTTTTTGGGGTTTTTCGTGTTTGGGAGTGTCATTTTTTAGTAATTTTTGACGCAAAATAGACTGGTTGGCGGAGCAGTCCAAGGTCATCTAACTTGGAAAAAATCAATTCTAATTCTGATAATGAGGAAAACGGGAATAAATTTCATTTTTTTAAATCCAGTTCTTTCCAATTTTCTTGTTATGACGACAGTCAGTAACAATTGTGGTATGGGGGCTCAAAAACAATGACATCCACGAATACTTCCAAAGAAATAAAACCCCTCCTCAAACTCCTCATTCTATTTATTTGATATATTGAATGGACGTAAAATCCCATCGGACACTTGTTCCTAGTAGAAAAGTAGAATTCCTGTACAGATTGAGAAATGGTGGGGGGTTTTGCAGCTTGTAACAGAGGGGGCGAATTAATTAAGAGCAGTTTGGCGTGAGCCGTCAGTTAATTAGCCGGTGGGTGTATCTTGATCTGCATTGTCAGGGACGAATCGCTCTTCCCACCCTTCATTAAGACGTTTTCAGGTTCTCATAGCGGCCGATTGCCCTCCTGCACCGTCCAAACGTGATTATTATGGCTAGAACATAACAATGATCATGGCTATTATGATGTAACTAGGGAAATCTTATTTATGTTCTTCTCCGGGTTTGGAAAACGTTTTACAGTTGGTTCTTGGACCAAAATAAGTCGATCCTTAGACGATCATTCTTTAAAATCATTTGAAGTCAAAAACTATCTAGAACTGGCGTTATTATACGAACTAATTGTTTTATTACTATATCAACACAATAACAGGCCAGGTTTCAGACTATTCTGAACAACTTTTGCTTCGTGTCTGTTTGCCTTTCTTGTCTGTCTTGTATTAGCAGGTCCTAGTAACTAGGCTAATTTCTACAACTTTCATCCGCATTGGATGTAATTTTCAAGGAGTGTGCTGGTAAACTGTACGTGTCCTCCTATGAATTTCATCGCTCAAAAATCAATACTTCACTTCATTTTTTCAAGTTTCTGGGGTTTAATCTTGCCTAAATTTAGAAGGTCGTAGAATGCTATCTACTGATCTCACATTACTTGACATACATCATACAAACGTGATAGTAATCATTAAAAACTACTGCTCATGCTAGATAGTTAACTGCTTGTAAGTTGCCTAATCTCACATTTCACTCGATTTTTATTATATTTTTTGGAAATTTGTGGGTTAGGATATAGATGAACCACTATGAGTTTCATTTCTCCGATAACTCTACTTAATCATCTCATCTCATGGAAATTTCAACGCAACTGTCATTATTGTAATCGATAAAAATAGCTTGGAAGACAAAGACTATTCACTAAAAATTTTCTGTCGCGTGAATCGTTGCAACAGGGTTATATTCCACATCTTATAAAATTGAGAAACTTCACGATTCTTTGAAACTTTAAAGGTCCCTTAATTCATGTTACGAGAACGCTTTATGCCACACCAAATTCGGCATCTTTTTCGTTCAACATCAAGGTCAAGGTTAGAACAAAATTTCAAACATTAAGCCAAGTTCTGCCAAGTTTTTATAACCATTTTATTAAATAGATAAGCCTTTTAGGATAAGGGTAGAAAGTTTAAAGGGCCATTGATTTTTGAGCTTTAGCTTGTTTCGAAAATGCTATGCTCTGCACATTTCAATTGGGGCACCTGATCCTATACAAACTATTTCCCGAACATGAGTAGTTTGAATAAAATCGGAAGCGGACTTACCCGGACTACAATTATAAACTACTTTTCAAATAACTGGATTAGCGATTTCAGGTTCTTAAAATGTATTTAGCCCACCTGTGCCTCCCACATTTAATTATTTGTCAAGTATCAATAAAAAATCAAGGTAAACGGTAGCAGCCAAGTTCGGAACGGACCCGGATTTATTGATCATAAATATGCCTCCAATATTCCTCCACTTTATCATATGAATTAGTTTGTTTAATTGAACATATGTTTTGATTAGTAAATCATTCTTTCCAGAAAATTTGGACGTGTAATTATGTTTGTAAATTATATTTTCTATAGTTGACGCATTTCGCGTTAGGCAATCGCCAACAAGGTGGATGGAACTTGGTTGGCTTCAAAAGGCTGATCAGGTTGTATCCGCTTTCTTCAATATGCTTTGATTAGTTGGTAGGAATGATGGAATCTAAGAAGGTAGAGAAAGCATTTTACGACTTTTGTGAGGTGAAACACATTTCTGTTCCAAAATAAGAAATTTCACTCCGATTTTACCCTACAACGGAACTTTGGAGTCATTTTGGTTTAATATTTTCAACAATGAACCTTTGTAATCGACCGGAAAAAATTGTAACCCCCTAACCCCCCCTTAAGAGTTGTTGGTTTACATTTCAAGATAAGCTGATCACAAAAATGGAATTTAGAAGAAAAAAATTATTCTGCCGTTTCTTTCTCCAGAGGATTTCTTCGAAACTTTTGTACCAATGTTTACGAAATTCGGCTCGAAAATCCAACATATATCCGGGAAGCGCCAGTAATCTCGGCATCCTGATCAAACAGCCCTAAGGCGTGATACTTGAGAGTTATTCTATCAAAAATCTCAAAAACTTTCGATGTAAGATGGTAGCTCTTTTTGTTGGATTAAGATAGAAATTGGCTCCTGAATCGAATGAGACACTCGGGTTGCTGAACAATTATCCTTTTGCTTACCATTTGAAAAACCTCATCAGGTAGTGAAAATCGGTCGTCTACGGTCAGGTAGTAGGTGTTGCTGAAGCGGGGAGCCGGCTGCAGTGCCCGTTCAAGGGAAGGTCTGACCTCGTGGCTGGCGGCTGCTCAAGTATTTATACTAGCATCTTCCATGCAATTGCAAGGGATGGAAAACCCATCAAAACCCCTCTGTATTAATTCGCAGCGTTTTTTGAAGTGGGACTCATCTGACATCAACAGGTCTAAGTGTGGAGTTTTGTTGAAGGAATACGTTCTTAACAATCCTTCTGTTTTACAATTAAAAATAACGTCGAGCCTCATTTTCCGCTCAGAGTTGCTGGTGAATATGCATTAGGAAATACATGAATAGAATACGAAGTGAAACCTGAACCTTGTCAACTTTCTCCGATACGAAACCTCGTCGTGAAAATCATTTTCCACCAAGAGAGCGATTCATTCTCTAGCGAAAAATCTCATCAAATCCATCATATAAAGGGGACCCGAGGAGTGAGTTATATTTACTGTACAACTGTGGAATTAACGAAATAGAACTAATGTAGAGTATTGACCAAGTTTGAAAAGATGAATTTACACTAGGATTGATGGGTTGATCGCCCGTTTCGTTCATAGGCGGTAGGTACCTGCTATTGCGACATGAAAGGATTTCCCAGATGGAGGCCCAACCTCAGAATCCGTGGATGTGAGATGAGATGTGATAACCTTTAGCCGAGAAAGTGGCAGCTCCATTGGTAAAGTACGTGGCCCCTTCCCTTTCGTTGAGAAGGGAAAAAAAAGCAAAAACTTATTTCCGAAGAGCACCGAAATTGCAAAAGACACATAAATAATCTGCCCCTTCACCCGATAAAATCTTTAATTTTACTTCTGTGCTCAGCGCTGTAGTTGTTTTTGGCCTTTGGAGCCCGAGTTGGATTGATCGCCTCCAAGGTTCAGAGCGGTCACCTGGACATATTTCACCTTTCCTCATATATCGAGTTATACGTGGTATCGAACGGGAGATGTGATGTAGCTTTAGTTTAGATTTCTACCTTCTGCTTGCTGTCTAACTGAACAATGAATATCATTCAGAAAGTAAATAGATAGCAAAGACATCATTAGGTCCGAATAATTACTTGGTTATACGAGGTACGTAAAAACCCATTTACTACATCTATAGTTTGGTCAACTTAAGTGATTTTTCATATTTTTTGAAAATTTGTAGAAAAGTGAAGGGAAAAGTCAGTTTTTCCTCGTTTTCTAACAATAAAAATTTGTGAATGAAGTTTTTTCTGTTTATATATTGTAGTAAGAAACACTTTTCATAAATTCAAAACCCAAATTTGGCCCTTCTGCATTTCAGACAAAATCAGGGTGATGCAAAACTTTGTATGATGTTTGTGTTAGACGATGGAATGAAACTGATAACATTGCTCATCCAAATCCATTCATAATGACTTAAGATACCAAATACCAACAAATGACTAGGTATAAGAACATTAGGTTAGATTTTATTTATTATTGTTACTCCTATTGGTTTATTATTCAATAACAAACCATTGTAATCGCTCTTGAAAAAAAAAATGCTAACCCCCCTGAAAATTTCATGGCTCACGTTTCAAAGGGTGTAGAATCCAAATCCGCAATAAAAATTCGTTTACGTACGCCGTACGCACAATTTCTCCCAAACGGCTGGAGCAAAAAAAATCTGAAATTTTCAGGATAAATCAATATTGGTCCGACAACGCACCAATTCTTTAGCCAGGTCTCTCACTTAATTTAAAGTGCCCTTTAAGGGTTGTCAAAGTTTTGTAAAATCCCTAAAAACCTCAAAAAAAGTCAAGGGGCATAAATTTGGACTTTTTCTGAAGAACTATCTATGAGGAATCAAATGAGCCCCTCCCCAGGTCCGTAGCTCAAACCATTCCCGATGTATCCCACATTGCATCCACATTCACTATATCACTAGATTACTGCAATAAAAACAAACATACAATTTTTTTTTTTTTTTTTTTTTTTGGATCGCAGTAACCTAGTGATGCAGTGAATGTGGATACTGGAGTGAACTCCTAAAACGGTTTATAGCAAATACACGGGTTAAAGCATTCTGATATGCATGAAACGTTGCGAATTCTTTCACTGGGGTTTATTATTCAATTTCATTCATTTGGCTTGCATTCATGATTCGAATTTCTACTAAACTTTGGAGTGTGCGTGTTTCACAGGTGATAGAGCGATTATTGAATTTCAGAAGATATGCATAGAGCACGTAAATCGGTTCTCAACCAAAATACCTATTTAGATTGATCAGTTGATCAAATTTGTGTGCCTCCTCTACATCAGTCTACTTCTGGCTACATCGTTTAAATTTGGATTTGGAGAAGTTTTGACGCAATACGAGTGTTAAAGTGACTTGATAAATCATAGATGTTTTTATTGCGGGGGGTATTGAGGTTTCAATTTTAAAAAAACGCTGCAAATTCTTTCACAGGCGTTTATTATTCATTTGGCTTGCATTCATGATTTGAATTTCTACTAAGCTTTGGAGTGTGCGTGTTTCACAGGTGATAGAGCGATTATTGAATTTCAGGAGATATGCATAGAGCACGTAAATCGGTTCTCAACCAAAATACCTATTTGGATTGATCAATTGATCATATTTGTGTGCCTCCTGAAATTTGCAGCGTTTTTTTATGGCTTTATTTTTTTCTAATCTCATTTTGAGTTTTATGTCGTTTCTATGAGACGGTGTTCTTCAGCGACACCCAGTAACCAGAGGATCGAACTGAGAAGAAACAAATCAGTGAGAAGAGGCAGCACTGTGCAGTGTGAGAGGCAGGCAGTACCTAAATGGGGTCTGTTGCCGGGTGGTAGGTCGAGAGATGGAGAAGGAACACTTCATTAGTAAAAGGAGACCGGGAGTCGGGTTGGGAGAAGGACTGAGTTCTTGTTGGTGCCACAGGGAGGACAAACCATCAGACAGGCCATCAGATCGTCGCTCAGGGGACTCGCGGACTAATGATCAGAGTCATGCTCCCACGGGATTAGCAATGTTAACAGGGATCGTGTTCTTGTCGACGTTAACGCCCCGAAGACCTCCCCTTCACCTTCTTCTTCTTCACCGCCCCTCATTACTGCTGTTGGCTGCCGACGAAGATGTCTTCGTAAGCCATCTCATAGGCCTAACTGTCATAAAAAGTAATATTGCGTTGTAAAACATGTATTAACGGAACGATGCATAAAATAAATCAGCAATTTCAAAAGACCTGTAAGGTTTCCAAAAAAATCACCTTGAAAACTGGAGTTTTGGATTTGGATGTTGCATACAAATGTTTTATACAATTTTTCATCAACACCACTCAAAGGCACGGGAGGTGGGGGGTTTAAAGTGGAAAAACTATACAAAATAAAAGTGGGGAGGAGGGCAAGGTTTACGGTAACCCTTTTACTCTTTGCTGGCCCTAGGGATTTGGGAAATTGAGGAAGTTGGAGGAAGGAGAGAAAAACGAAAGGAAGTATCCATATAGAATGACCACCACTTGAGGTGAGAGCTTCGAAGACGCGGGTGGTGGTACCACAAAGTACTCCAGATGAGGTGCCCAATTCGAAAAGCTACGAGGGTCAAGCTCGTACTTGGCACTCTCCCGCTCCACTCTCTGAGCCATGATACGGTCACGGCCATGGACTTTATGTTATTCGGCGTTACTGCTTCCCGCTCAGATATCGCTTGCCGTAGGTCTTTCTTACCATACTTATTTATTTTAGCCCCTCCAGGTGTGTTGCATGTCCTCCCTGCCACTTACCAGTTGGACTTCCAGGATTACGGCAGACCCACGGTCGGGCTTGATGCTAACGATATCCCGCTTTTTGTCCACACACACACACACACACACACGCTCACACTCATGTATCCATTCTGATATCTTCAGTCGGTCTCAATTTGAAATTTGCCTCAAATAGATTGAAGATATTAGTTTCAAACATCAATTTGTGTGAAAAGGTGACACAATCCAAGAACTAGGCGTTAAGTCATAAACTGGTTTATCCCAACAAAGTTTTCATTCCCACAAGAAGGAACAAACTCCATTCCCGTACCTTATGGTTTCTCCTGTAAAGTTTTTAATAATCGTTTCAATTTCTCACCTACCTACCAGAGCATCGGTGTCTTTGTGGAATCTTTGAACTAGGTAACACTGCATTATTACTACTTTCATTTTTCTTATATCATACAGGTTTAGCTCTCATCAGTCACACTACACTTGAACCACTGTTGGCTTCTAAATATTCACAACGAGTGATCCTATCATCTTCACAATGTTGGTGCTATAGTTTGGCTAGCAGAGAGACGTATCCTGTAAATTAAATATATGCATCGATGCTAAGATTGGATTGGTCGAATAAAAAATATTTATAATCATTTTAATTAACTTCAGTCTTATCAATATCAAATAAATGAATGTATATTCCGACGCGAAATGTGAAATGTACTAATACCCACTCATATCAAGTAATTGAATAGTGTCAATCTATAACATTAGGTGTCAAATAAATTATAATTATTGAATAGATAAGAATTGATAAAATTAGCCATTGGCTTACAGCTTGAAACAAACACATAGGAAAAAATATGTACATGTTGTTACAGACTGTTAGTGTGTTGTTTGTCAACTGAAAGTAGGCTCTCTCTTAGATGTCCCATTCAAAATCTTGTCACAATCATCGGATTTGTTGGTAACACCACGTTTGGCATGGCTAACACATCTCCCAATAGAAAAAACAACACACCAATCTAACTTTCTTGTAATTAAAAATAAACTAACTGGTTTTTGCTCCATGTTCAACTTGGTTTTAATTCTAATTATAATTTCCTAGTGTGATAACTTTCCTCCCTTGCAGGTAAGTATTCAAAAGAAGAAAAGAAATATATGAAAATCCAAAGATAAGGGACCGAGCTCCATTCAGTCTTGAGACTGCTGTTGTCCTGAGATGGAAGGAGATGAGATCAGCTTGCGGATAGCATGGCGTCCTTTGCTAATTACCCCTTTGTTTAACTTAATTACTCCTTTTTAATTCAGTCAGATCACAAACCTCCCCGAACCACTGACGATTTAAAAAATAAGTGCGAACTACAGTTCTAAATAAATTACTTAAGTTAAAAATATGGCTGTGAATAAGAAATACATTGAATACATTTTATAAGTACTGTGCATCAGTATACTAATATCCATTACATGAATATCCATGTTCATAACACACCGTGAACAACTATTATTTTACCAGAACATCCCATTTTATTTGGATCATTTGATTACTAAACAATTAGTCGGCTAATTGGCCAATTTCACCTACTCTATTCTACCCTCTAACTAAAAGATCCCGAGAGCTTTCTAAAAAGTTGGAATATAGGAGTATTGTATAATGAGAGTGGGTACTTTAATAATAACATCAGGAAAACGTTACAGAATCCCTCACACTGATAACTCAGAAGAATAGTATGAAACCCCAACACTCCACCAATGATGCTATTTCGTTTTCCGAACTAGCCGCTGGAATTTTGAACTTAAAACTCGAAAAACGGACATTGAGTGCGACACTTGAATCACATACGGAAACTTCCGGCAGGTAACAGTTGCTTTACGTTTAAGGTACATTTCGTAAAGTAAGCAAGCAAGGCAAGTTATGCCTTTTCGCCGCGGAAGGCATCACCTGATTGCAGAAACAAGGAAATCGCCATATTGAATTGGCATTCAGAATGAACAATGAACACGAAGTCGTGAAAAATAAGAAGGGGGATGGGACCGATTGTGCGCTTCGAAACCGCTGTTAATTTTTCCTCATTTCCGAGAAATGTGTCGAAACCACAGGTTAAAAAAGAAAATAACAACCAGGTCTCTATTTTGCATGAATATGTAATTAAACGAACCGGGAAATGAGAATGTTGGCCCGTTTGGAAAATTCCTGGCGTTGGACGTTCTCATCGCTGATAATCGAGAGATACCGCATAATTAACGCTATCTGCTGCTAATGTTGGGGGCGATAAGGCCCCAGGGACGCCGATCGCGGCACGTAAGCGCCTCGAAATCCCTGGCCAGCGATCCCACACGCCCACCTAGCCGATTTCAACCCGTGTTGCCTGTTAATATTTTTGGTTTACCCAATGGTATACAGAAGGTGTACAAAAGTTAAGCTACAGTATCCAAGCAAGTATCACTCTTATATTCGCTCAACTGTCTATGGTACTCGACCATTGCCGCAATGAAACCCTCCGATTTAACTACCTTTATTCTTACTACACTACCGTTGGTAACGGCAGTAGCTACGGCTTGTAATCTCTACAAATGACGTTACTAAATCATCCTCGGGAAACTTTAATATCGCCATGTTTTTATCCGCAACACTTGTTAATTGAATAGCACCCATCTGATGCAATCGATTTCCTTATCCTCGCCTTCTTAACAAAATTACATGTCATATCGGTCAACTATGAAAGTTAGCGTGAAAACGGAAAAGTTTTGAGTTTCGTTTGGGTGTGCTTCGTTATTGAAGCTAACATATTAGTTATATACTTTCTACTTTTCAATGTAAATTTGTTATAAAATGAAGTATTCAACCATCATTTCAAGTTGAGGCTTTTCTTCAGGCTGCTATGGTGCAGAGTTGTGGGGAAAACCCAACCTGAAAATTTTTAAATTTTTCAAAAACCATAATTTTTTCGTTTTACTTAGGAGGCTTCGTATCAAAAGCAACACGTCGTTTGTTTAGCATGAAATCAGGCATAACGAACTATTGTTCTGTTTACACAAAACAATTATTGAAACTTTATTTAAAATATTTTCAACGAAAGTTTTGCGAAAACTCATAATATTTCGGGAATTTGATTCTGTTCAAATTATGAGCGGTCTATTTTTCCTTGGTAGTACTCTATGTATTGAACAACTTCTGCAAGTTTTGCGTCCAAGTCTGTCCTACTTTTTTCGACCAATTTTAATGTAATTGAGTAAATTAGATGGAAATTTTAAAAAGCGGTAATGTCTCAATCGAAAAAACAGTGATCACATTCGGGTTCAGCACACCAAAATACATCAGATTCTTTTTTTTTCTTTTTAACCCTCTTGGTGCGGTTGTCGGGAGGTTTCAACAAAAATCAATCAACAAGTAAAATGTTTACATTATCGTTCTCTGAATGATAAATACCACTTCAACAATTACTAGTAAACCAGAATATCATACAGGCGCATACATCTTACTCACCAAAGTACGAGTACGTATAAGATGCAATTGCTGTGAATAAAACAGAGCAGCCATTAGTTGTGTTCTGTTGATTTTTAAAACTCATTGTAAGCCTCCCAACTGAAGTAACTTCTTGTATAACGTTCCTGATGATATGGTTTACATAGTTACTGATAATTGATCTGACAGATCTGATTTACCAGATCGAAACGTGTATTGTATTTGCGAAGTCAGTTTCAGGGTATTTGATTAATAAGTTATCTAAGAGAATTAAAGTGTTACCCAAAAACCATGTAGTTGTTCTTAGCTGGAAGGGTTCTTGTAAACATATTTGAGACTCCAGAGATCCTAAACGAGCGATACGACACCGTTAAAGGTAAACGAGATCGAGATACCACAGGACTCCGACAACGCCCATCTCAAAATCCACGGGAGAGGGGTGATTTAGCATCATTTACAAAACTTCGAAGAAATCAGATACTGAGAGAGAGAAAGGTAGACAGACGGGAGAGAGAGAGAACGAACAAAAATCGTAATTGCTCGTATCCTGAAATCCCCATCTCTCCCATAAATAATCCGTCGGTTTGTGAGTGGGGCGATTGCATCAAGATCTGGAAGGCCTGTTGGTGCTCCGTCCAAAGAAGGTCGGGGCCTGTGGGATATGTTTTCAGATGACATCTCGTCCCTCCCTGTTACCCTGTTTCTTCACTTCTATAACTCCGATGCTCATTTTCGGGTTTATCTGGATCAGATGTCTATCTTAACCGCTGATTTACCGTTTCTCTTTTGGAACAGTTTTTAAATGGGGCCGATAAGGATCCACTTCAGCGGCCGATGTAGCAATCCGGGGAGACAAAGGTCTCGACTCGACCGGATTATGGGAGATTCAAAGATACGAATCCTCGGAGCTTAATGTAACATCCGGGATTCCCAATAGTGCGATTGATTGACCGAATTCTTAGAGATGTCGTACAGAAAGCTCGTTGCTCGACATGTTTCCGTCCAGATTCCATAATACGTGTTCCTCATTGAAATTCTCTGATGAACCTACTCCATTTGCATTCTTGTTCAATGATGATGAGGGATTACATACCCGTATTTTTTCAACAACGTCCCAGACTAAGACACATTCATCTTTCGTTGTTGATCAAGTCCATGCTCTGCCCCCAAAAAACCATCCTGATTGCTCAAAGTTTTTCAAAAGAGCAGCATGTTGTATTTTAGAAGAACAGAAGCAGGAAAATCGCTTGCAGATATACCGACATCCTCTAGTTTGACGTTATCATATTCTTCCGTTTTATGAAGAAATTGGCCGGAATTTTGGGCAGAAGATTAAGCAATTTTTGGAGGTTTTTAAGTGTCGAAAACGCGAATTAGATTATATATTTTAAAATATTTGGAGTGGGTTTCGGCATCAAAATTAGTTGCACTGATATCAATCCCGTAAAAATTCCAACTCACCTGGCGTTTGATTATTAGTGTATTACATATTAGGTAGGAATTCAACATCTGAGAAAAGATATTCATTGTTTTTTCGAACCTGAACGAGAATAAATAGTTTATTTGTGTGCCATTATAATAGGTGTTCGAAAAAATAGGCAGAAATAGTAGGGGAAAAGAGTTTGGCTTTTCAAGGGTGCTGAATGCAAGTTTGAGTTAACATGGTGAAATCTGGACCTATCCTTCGAATGTGAGTGTTAATTTGAGCTAATTCTCAGTATTCTCCAAAAAACCAGCAAAAAAAATCATCACAAAATATTAGGAACAACTAATTTGGTCATCGTATCCATGAAGCTTCTGCTTGTCTCCTCGACCTGTCAGACCGACCTCTCAGAGGGCTAACACCAGCCACTCGCGTCGCTCAGCACTCTCGTTAAAAACAGCACTCCCGATTTTTCAAATGTGGATCGAACGGGAGATTGCAATCTCATTCGATCCACGGAACTATATTCTAATATCCTCTAACGTTCAAAGTTTTTGAGATTTCGTTTTTTTAATATTTCAACCCCTAAATATTATTAAATTACGCCGAGGATGCTGGCTCATCTCGGATCGATGTACGGTTTTCTAGCCAAATTTGGTTGAGCTTCGATCTTTTAGTTTTGGGGAAAGTTTGGGGCTGCATCTGGCAAACGAACTGATTGCTTTATGCAATATTTTTAATGGGCCTATCTTGAAAGGTAAACCAATAAATTTATGAGGGGGTTAATTTTTTTCTTGGTCGACTACATATTTGGTGTTTAAAATAATAAACAAAAGGTATATATAATTTATATAAGGTAAGAATGTGAAATGCGGGGTTATTGGGGACTTTAATTGTCTTATAGCGATGCTATTATCGATCCCTATATCGATGAAGTTAAGTCATCAATAGGACTTTAATTATGGACGGTCTAGCTCTGTTGTTGGAACGTAATCACTATAAAATTCGAACACTGCTCTGTACGAACCAGTTAGATCATGATGTATACAAATCTCGCAGCAAATCTCTCCTGTCGATCCTCACTCGTTAACAGGATGTTTTGTGACAGTGAAATTCGTTAGGTGAATGTAGACTTTGTGTGCTGATTA
Organism: Creontiades dilutus; assembly: GCA_031894815.1. Taxonomy (NCBI): domain Eukaryota; kingdom Metazoa; phylum Arthropoda; class Insecta; order Hemiptera; family Miridae; genus Creontiades; species Creontiades dilutus. The sequence goes on from JAVIWC010003164.1 coordinate 177,912, forward strand.
GCGTTGGAGTTTAAACCTTTTTGTAAGGGTGTGAGTGTGCTCGCACTGCTTTTGTAGCTCATGACGTGGGTCACCGATCACTTTTTGCCGCCGTCTCAGCCACCTGAGAGTGAATGAAGGAGAACGACGAGGTGGAGGGCGAAGGGGTTGTTGTTTGGTGAACACCGGGAAAAAAACGGGTGTGACACTTGTCGAGATCCGGACCGTCCGATAAGACGATGGACGATGCTAGCGGGGTAGGACCGGAGGGGGTCTCCGCCCCCGGTGTGCGGCACTGGTACGACCGAGGGACAGGGGAGGGAAACGGGGCTCATCTAACACGGGCCAATTCACATCTCGGCTACCACTTAATTAGCCAGATTTATGTGCCGTTCGCCACCGCGCCCACAACCGTTCGGCACCTCTTCAGGAACCCACAAAATACTCACACGAACAGTCTTTTCCGCCGCACTTTACAGTCTACGGTGTCACAACTATGCCTTACACCTTTCCCCCCAACTACACAGATTAAAAAAATGATGATAATCATTTCACAAACATTTATTATTTTGGAAACCCCTCTACCCTTACCTTGACTTCTAAAACGCCGAAAGGAGAAAACGAAAACGAGTTCGTGTCATTTAGGATGAGAAAGTGTGATGATTTGCTTTGCGATAGTTTCTACATATCTATCCCAGTCGATTTCGCCTCCAGTTTCATTAGGAAACGACTCTCCTTGCCTAGGTCAGTGAAAACTTCGAAAAACCAAGTTTTGCAATGTTTTTGACCAGTTTTTGGTCGATAGTGTACGTATCAAGCGATCGGACTATCCAGAAGTTAGGACTGAAGAGATCCCAAGTGAAATCCTCATGCGAAAGACCTTGAAGTTTTACGGTCAATCAAATTGAATCTGTAGTTTTTGAGCAAGCACTTGCTCTACTTCAACCTAATTAAAGTTTTTCAGTGTTTGATAACTGTTTTTAAAGAGGGTGGTATGATTGTTACCAACTTTTCAAAAAATATAGTTATATTGAGAAATGAATTTGTGTTGCAGTAATTACCGTACAAGAAGTTTCGACTATTAAGTTATCAATTTTATACCCTCCGTTACCAGGATACTAAACCCAACTATATTTCCGCTCACTCCTCTATGTATCTTGAAACGCAAACCAAAATCTATAGAGAGGAGTTGACTTTTGTTTCTTGATCAATTACACAGGTTCATCACTGATAATAACAAATCAAAACCGGATGGGTTTTCTCTAACGCGTGGCGAAGAGAAGACGTGCGGCTGGTGACTGCACTCTTAACACTTAGGAAACAAAGATGAATATACCCATAACGTCGTTTCCCAAACCTCAATTCAATAGAGTGGGCTTCTTTCTGCCTATTAAGACCAGCGATCCGCGTTTTTAAATGTAAGGAGCAGTTGTTTTGAAAATTTAGTGATGATGTTTTGGCTTCTAAGCCTTTGAAAATCATTTACTAGGGCGTGGACGTACCTCATGATCTGCAATAATCAACAAAATAAATGTAGAAAGAAGTAGGGCGATTGGTTCCTGTATTCATATTTTATATTCTTAACTCATCAATTCGAATTGTTTTTATTTGTTTCTGGCTGTACATCATATAAACAATCAAGTCAAGGCAAAATAATGATGGCATCGAGTAAGAAACCAACATAGATAGGTAAACAGTGAAAACGGGTAAAAGACAAGATATCAGTGACCAAGGAAAGGAGGAAACGGCCGTTGTTGTGAAGGGTGATGGAGGGGGGGTTGACATGTCTAGACATGCTTGGACAGGTGACTTACGGGAGGCGGCCACCAAGTAGACTTGAAGGTACCCTATACCTTCTCGGTACTGATATGATTGAAGATACAAACTGTCAGATAAAACCTCCTGCCGTCTATTTCTCCTATTTATCGGGTATAGTGTGTTCTGCTTTCCAACAGACGTTCTCCCCTCCATGTTTACCCCGATTGAAAGGTTGCTTAGTAGTTTTGATAAAACTTGGAGACAACAATCGTCAAGTTGATGATTGGCTGATGTTTCACGTGTGTTACCTGCAATGAGGATTCATAATTTATTGTGGCTTTTAAAGAAAGGCCATCAAGCTGCCATCTCCAAAAATATCTCAGGCCATGTTTGTATTTTGCCAGGGGTGCCCACAGGGGTCATGACTCAGACTGCACCATTGAAATTCTTTAGGGGGGGTTCCAAAAAAAATTTTGGGGACGGTAAAGTTGATTGTAACAGTGTTTAACGTGACGACATTCAAAAATATATTACATCACTAAAACGTAAATAATAATGAACCTAGTTATCAATTTAAAAATGGTTTATTTTTCTATCTGAAAATAAATGACAATGACAGTGCTCGAATATTGTCCGTGATTTTGGCGTACATAAATCTTCTTTTAGTTTTAGATAAAATCAGGGGTGCTTACGAGTATTCTTTACATTTTTGTTTTGGAAAGGGGGTACCAACTTACTTGGGGGGTGCGTCATGACGCTTAGGGGAGTGGGCACCCCTGCATACGCAACGATGAATCGCTTCCTTTTCTCGTGGATTAGGTTGAAACTCTGATTCGTTTCACTCTTTTTCTAAGCGAATAGATGGAAAGCAAACGATTTCTTTCTGCATGATTCAGCAAAAATGCCTTTTTCTGTGACTTGATTTGCGAAGGAATCTTGAATTATTTCTGTCGATGAGATAGCACTGACAACTTGTTCCAAAAATCAAAGTACGAAATTATAGAGCTGAAATATTTAAAAAATCAGAATTGAATATTGAGATATGAAAAAATTCGAAATTTTGTGGTGTAGCTCTTCTTACTTAATGAAACTAGTGTAAAAAATCACAAACGGGTCGGGTGTGGTCCTGAATCACGGAAATCAATCAAAGGGTAAATCAGAGGGCTGAAATATTAACAAATCAGAATACAAAACACTGTCGAAATCCACTAATTTTTACATCCAGTGACATACGTTCTTTTAATGTACCGAATGACTCGGACTGAGTGTAGATTGTCTACCGTATACTATGTCTAATAAACGTAGATGACTGATGTACTCCATAACTAACAAACCTTTGTCTAATAATTTGCATTGTTTTTAAATTGCGTATTGATTGACCTGGAGAGAGGCTTGTTTCAGGTTTCCGACCTATACTAGCAACTCAAAAATCATTAATAACTATGATCTGAAAAGTCTTAATTACTTAGAAACGCACCACTCAATTCAACCAGTTGATTAGAGGCTTTCTACTTTATTATTTTCTAATCCAAATTTTCTGTTCACGCTTGCCTTCGAAATCGTCGCTAACTCAAAATCGTCGTCATATCAGATACTTGTAGGAGAATGTTATAGTTCTATCAACCAACTCGGTTTATTCCATGCAAAGGTATTTTCTGTCAATCACACAAAATTGTACCAGATGTTATTCCATTATAATCGAATCCTCCGAATGAAAGAGTGAAGGATAGAGCTCCTCAAGCGATCTAGGTTGATGTTCGAAACAAAACGTTAAACACTTGAACATTAAACAATTAAAATGATTGCAATTCTTCACTGATCTACTGGTAGAGTGTATAGCAGTTTCCAGTTATTTCAATGAGTGATTCCTGGAACTCGTCCTTCTTTCAAAATAAAAATCCCCGTAATGTAGAAATCCTTAAAACGCGTTTGGATTACATCGATAAAGCCGAGGGCCGGCCCCATAACATACGAGTTCCAATCACATTAAAATATTACTTTCCGGGAAGGATTTTAAGGAACCCCCCTTCAAAAGCAGCTTTTTAACAATCTTATCAAAAACGTTAAAGAGAAGAGGTTGCCACCATTATCGACGTGGGTGTGAGTGTTAGTCTGTGAGTGTGCGAGAGGGAGGAAGCGGCGCTCGGACCGAGCAGCCTTCAACATACAACTGATTTGCATACTTATCTGCGCTGAACCTTCCGTTCATAGCGCGATAGCTGGTTACCTGGTTAGCCATTTTACCGACCTGATACCGATGTATTGCCATCGGAACACCACGTGGAACTCTCTTGTCCGAGCTTGGATTCTATCTTTACTTGGTAAGTGAGGCAACAAACATGCATGAGACACATCTTTCAATTTCTGAAATGTGTGTAGTAATTGTTCCATGATCAAAACCTTTTGCTTCCAAAGTTTCTTTTAGCCCCCAAGAATCACTCCCCCCCTTCCTTCAGCCCTTTAATGTTTCGGGAAATGAAAATCGTTGACTTGCATTTTAGACCATCCTAAACAACTTTCGTTGCATGTATGTCTGTCTGTCTTTTCAACTGTTTTTTTCGAGTGTCTGCCGATTTTTTTAAAATCAAATATACCTTCTACAGCTTTCATTATGTTGTACTTGAATTCTTATAAACTATACGGATTTGTAAGTAGATGGTTCTTTGAGAGTTTCACTACTCAAAATTGAATAAGCTAACGTAAATCCTCTAAAGGTCATTTTCTTACGTTCTAGTTGTCTGAAGGCAGGCGGAGAAAAACGATTCAATATTCACAAATTTATTTCAATAAGACCACATCATTAGTAGCTACTGAGCATTCCTGGATGTAAAATTCTTGTAACATGTCTAGTTTCTACAGTTTTCATCCAATTATGATGACATTTTCGGGGAACGTTCCATATGAGTTCCATTGGTCATTCTACGCTAAGTCCATCAAGCATCATCTCGCTTTTTAATCGCGTACTTAAATTTGAAGGGTTGTTTGGGAAGGACGTCTCACATCAATTTCAACTGGAAGGTATAATTGTGCCCGCTGTAGAGTTCGACTCGCAATACAGGTTGGCTCACCCACTTGAAGGCGTTGTTGTCCATGAAAATATGTTTCCTGACTTTTTCATCCCGAAAATCCTTATAAGAAGCTCAATTCATACGTCATTTAAGATAAAGAACCATTCACGGTTACCCTAAACTTTTCAATGATCTACACAATTATCTTAACGAAATAAAAGACAAAGGATTGTTATTTTGTACACAGTTGCATCTTTGGGTTATTCTATAAATTTGTGAGACAAACAAATTTCAGGTTCTGACTTCTCAAATTTTTTTAAACGATTTTTACTCACAACAGAGCAGTACTTTAATATCTACTCAAATCGTACTCTACCAAAACCTCTTCGAAATTGAAAGCAGCTGAGCGACACGGAATATTAAAGACAAATTATAGACAATCCCTTGTTTACACTCAGTCAATCATCACTTTCATTAGGTACACAGTTCGTGCAGTCCGAGGTAGTGACCGAGGTCAAGCTTATTTCGTTATTTCAAAATATCTTCATACTGCATCTGTGAAATCTCCAATGGGTACAAATGACCTCCAATTTGAAGTTTAAATGCCGTAGATACCGATCTAATAATGTATGTATTGGTTCGTGCGTTAGATAAAATATGAATCACGTTGTTGTGAAGGAAGATAGGAGGGATGCTAAGCTATCATATCACCGCTATCTACACACGATAAGAGTTGTTATCCGTATGTGTGTTGATTAGATATGCTGATCTCAAAACGCTGAAATTCTTTCGTTCCAAACTAAACTTGTTTGAATAACAGTCTTGGAGTATCGCTTTTGTTCGCGGACAATTATCGGAGGGATTTTTATTTTATCAGTCACAGGTAAGCCATACTTTCATTACATAGTTCGTGCGGTCCGAAGTAGTGGCCGTGTCAAGGCGTTTTCATTTGATTTTTATACTATTTTCCTAATTCAACCTTTTGCTCAACGAATTCAACCTTTCTCATTGTATACAAATTTTTCCTTTTCAATACAACCTTTCTCAAAATTAATACAAAAAAAAATTTTTTTTTGTGTATTTGATTGAAAAAGGTAGTAATGATTGTAAAAAATGCAAATCATTACGCAAAGGTTTATTATTTGCATATTCGATAACCCTTCAACGCGGTTCACCTGACTACCAAAATACTCCATAGAGCGATAATGCTTCCTAAGAAGTGCTTGGAAACATATGTAGACATAAAGTGAAACTTGACAAGATAAAATTAACTGTGGTCCGTTATCTAAGCTCGGCTCCTCGCGCCTCCATATTCTTGTAATTGCAATCAAGATTGTAATACTTGGGCTCCTGCCAGCTATGAGTTCTAGCTCAGACCTCCTGTTGAACGGGCTCTGCATCCTGGTTCCACAGCGCCACCGTATACCTGAACGATTTTTCAAATGGTGAACGCACGGGAGATCGTATGCAATCTGAATAGTTTCATTCAGGGAATTAATTTCTATCTGAAGCAAAATACCCTCTTAATTCGAAAGTTTTTAAATTTCTGAGTTTTATAGATAAAACAATTTTGTACAAAGGTTCATAATTGCAATAACTAACCAAAAGGTTGTATTCAAAGAGAAAAAGGTTGAATTCTTAGTAAAAAAGGTGATCTAGCTCGGAAATAACTATAGAATTCCCGATTCGATAAAAAAAGGTATCTTCATTTGACATTTAAATGCTGAAGATAACGATCTAAAAATCTATAAATAGAATCGTTACCTATCCAAGAACGATAAGAGTTGCTTTCCGTATGAGTCATAATTGGATAAATTTCGTCGTTCCAAATAAACTTATATAAAAAATGTGTTGTTTCATTGCTTTTGTTTAGCAAACATGGAAGTCATTTTAAAGTCAAACGGGGGCCGTTTACTAAAGGTTTGAATTATTGTAAAAAGTCGGCAATTTACATCATTTTTCGACTATGATGTTTTTTCATCATATCGAGATGAGAGCTACACAGAACAAATACCCGTTTGAATCTGATATTAAATATGTAAATTAGATATGATACATTTTATGTAGCTACGGTATTATTTTGTTTGTTGTTTACAATAATACAGTGAGGAAAGATATAAGGGTTGCTAAGCTATAGCATCACGGTCTATTTAGGCACGATAAGAGTTCGTTACCGTATGCGCCTTGATTGGATACATTTTGTCGTCCCAATCTAAACTTAAATAAACAACGGCTTCGGTGCATCGCTTTCGTTTTTAGCAAGCTTGGAAGAGATTTTTTAAAAGGGTCGTGTATTAAAGGCTTGAAATATTGTAAAAAATCGGCAATTTACACGGTTTTTTGACAATCATGTTTTTCAAAATATCGAGATGAGGGCTTCACAGGGCAAATAAGCGTTGAAATCTGATCTTTATGGAGTTTCGGTATTATTTTGTTCGTTGTCTATAATAATGCGGTGTACGAAAAGAGCGTTGATGAGGTGGGGGGAGCGTTGGCTGGGCGATAGGAGATTGTTTAAACAGTATTTTATTAATGAGGAGGTTTGGAAGGGCGACGCGCCGGTGAGGTGGGGGGGAGGGAGCATTATTAGATAATTGAATATAGATTAAGGGGGATGCCAGGGGTGAGGGGAAGGGGGTTGATTGTGATTCTAAATTTGTCAGATAATCCCGCCAAGTGTGGCGGTGAAGGGGGGAGGTGGAGAGAAAGAGAGAGAAAGATTGGTGGCGGTGCGTTATGACGGCGAGGTTCTGCCGATACCGTCTCGAATTATGAAGTACATGAACAAACAGCGATAGGATGGAGCTAATACCCCCTACTCCCTTCTCCCTTCCCCGACCGCCACATTCCCTATCATCTGAAAACCGCATCATCCCCGTCACCCCCGACCCGGGTCCCGCCTGCGTTTTCCGATGACCCAACTACAACGTTAATACTTCAATTTTCGGGTATAACGCTCACGGTCTCATCCCAATCACCCACCCTGATGACCGTTAATAATAAAAGGTCGGGGTTCTCGAAGAGATATCTCACCTCTCTGTTAATTAGTAATTCACCTGAACTCCCCGCCCCTGACCCCCCCTCATGCGCTCATCTGACGCCTTTTAATCAGAATCCCCCCCACTGCTATACACATACGCATCCACTTTATCGGTCTCAACGATAATTTGGCACAGAAATGTCAGTCAACTCTAAGCTGTTAAACGTGGTTATTAACTTATTTCCCATCTGTATATGTGATACCCACCACTGCAATTCAAATCTATTCCATTAAACCAAGACAAAATGCTTTTTTTCAAATCCATATAAATATCGGATGTTTATCTATGATGAACAACGATGAACCTTGGTAATCGACCACGAAAAAAAAGTTTAACCCCCAAAAAAGTTATTGGTTTCCACATAGGTAAATTTTAAAAAACGAATTAAAAAAAAATCCGTCCGTCTGCCGTCTGAAACATCATCGACCCCTCATGTGGCAGTATGTACCTTGATCAATTAACACTTAGGGATTATATTATATTAAGGATTAATCTATCACAAAATCGAAATCTCAAAAACTTGAGAGGGTAGTTTTTCTGTTGGATTGAGATAGAAAGATGTTGGCCCACAGTACGTTCAAATTTTTACTCGATTCATGAATGTAATACGATAATTTACTAAAATTGATCATATAATCATGCTGCATGACTGGAATTGGTCAAGTAATTATTTGAGTCTTGCAAGAAGATACTCCCAGTAAGAAGCTAACCTTATCGAGTGCCGCCAAGACGTGGTTGGCGTTTTGACGCAGATGTCAATTCTGTGGCTACTCTTTGGGTATTAGTTGGTCTTGGGATCCGCTTATCTCTAGTGACATGGCCATCCATCCGTCAAGGGCACCTCGACTTGAAAAGTTACAGGTAGCTGGACATGAGATTACGAGCGGGATTGAAGAAATGGTAGTTTCCAACATACTGAGTGCAGGACCTCAGGGGGCCTTCCTTTCAATTGAAAACGGTTAGAAGAGATCAAGTTGGGGAAGAGGGCGAAGTATCTTGATAAGGTGAGTGGAAACACCGTCGTCCGACTAAATTAACATTCCCAACTGGTTAGTGCATGATTCAAATCTCCTCACGATGTCCCCACTTGGAAGGTCCGGGCTATCTCTTCATTTATCAGGCCCTGGATACCACCACTCTTTGTGAGACTCGGTGGTTGGTATCTACTCAACCCCTCCGCTCCCCACCCCGCCATTCTTCACCTGTTTATAACCCTCATTACAATACCCTATCTAACGCTATCTATCCCCAACTAATGAACCAATGTCTCTTCACTCCGCCTTTTCAACCCGATTCCGTAAAACTCTTCGTGAGGTTGTCGAAATGAGGCGAGATCCCCGGGAGATACTCTGCGCAGGGCTGAGGCAGATCGTGAGCCAAAGCCCTCCACAGAACCCATCTTCGACTTCTTCTTCGTCTCTGGTTCTGCTAATGATCACTTTCAGCGCTTCGAAATTAAACTCCAGTAGCGAATGAACCTTGAAGCAACTAAACGGTTGCAATTGAATAACGCAGCTCAAGCTGGAGCATTGTGTTCCTTGTCGAAATCCCTATTGATGGGCCTCCATCCAGACAATCTGAGACTGAACTAGCGGGTTGTGCTCTTATAGGCTTAGATCACTATTCCGTCCTAAATACACTGATTTCCTAAATATAGGTACTACATTAAGCAAACTACTCATCACTCTACTCAACGTACCGTACCAAATCACCATACTGTGAAAAATCATGAAAAAAATTATCATGGATTCATTGCCAGGATCAACCACCAGGTCATGAATATTAATTTTTTCATCAATCACATTTTCAGCGGATGTTAGTGAACTAGTTAAAAGAAAAATACTACCATGTGATTTACTAAATAAATAATACTGATACTACTAAAAAAAATTGATACTTCTGCTACAGAAATCAATCTCAAAACTTTTTGTGGTTTTCATTGATATTTTACAACATTTTATTTACTTTCAGGTACGTTTCTCAGCTCAATTTTGTGCAAAATTTCCTGAATGAGTGATAGTTGACAGGTACACTTATAAGTAAGTAATTGTTTTTTTAAACTAAACCTTTATTAAACTTTTAGTATTACAATACTGTAATACTATGACATATTATGTTAGGCTAATTTTGGATGATCAGTTTTTTGCACAAGTATCTTGACACGGGAGTTACGGTTACTGTCCAGTGGCAGTCCCTACAAACCGTATGAATGTACAATTATTTATAAAATATAAAATAAGTAATTTTAGATACATTTTGAATTCAATAAGGTTTTGGTTGAGAGCTCCTCTAAGTCAGGAGCCTGAAGAAAAGCCTCAACTTGAAATGATGGTTGAATACTTCATTTTTTAACAAATTTACATTAAAAACGCTGCAAATTCTTTCACTGGGGTTTATTATTCAATTGGCTTGCGTTCATGATTTGAATTTCTACTACGCTTTGGAGTGTCCGTGTTTCACAGGTGATAGAGCGATTAATGAATTTCAGGAGATACGCATAGAGCACGTAAATCTGTTCTCAATCAAAATACCTATTTGGATTGATCAGTTGATCATATTTGTGTGCCTCGTGAAATTCAATAATCGCTCTATCACTTGTGAAACACGGACACTCAAAACCTTAGTATAAATTCAAATCATGAACGCAAGCCAATTGAATAATGAGCCCCAGTGAAAGAATTTGCAGCGTTTTTTATGGTTATCAGAATGCTTCAACCCGTGTCTCGGCTACAAAGCCTTTTAGGAGTTCACTCCAGTATCCACATTACTACATCACTACATCCCTACGTCACTAGGTTACTGATATGAAAACAAAAACAATAATAAACCAGAATAACGCAAATGTTGTCACCATAAATCAGGCCATACATCGGGAATGGTTTGACCTACGGACGTGGGGAAGGGCTCATTCGATTCCTCTTGGTATGTTCTTCAAATAGGTAAATATTTAGGCCGATTCGACTTTTTTGAGGTTTTTAGGGATTTTACAAAACTTTGACAGCCCTTAAAGGGCACTTTAAATTAAGTGAGAGAGCTGGCTCAAGAATTGGGGCGTTGTCGGACCAACATGGATTTTCCTGAAAATTTCAGCTTTTTTGCTCCAGCCGTTTGGGAGAAATCTTGCGTACGGCGTACGACGTACGGCGGACGGACGGAAATTTTTTTATTGCAGATTCGGATTCTACACCCTTTGAAACGTAAACCATGAAATTTTCAGGGGGGGTTAGAATTTTTTCTTTCAAGAGCGATTACAATGGTTTATTATTGAATAATAAACCAAGAGGAGAGTTTCTACTTCAACTCTAAGGAGCAGGGGAGGTAGGGTGTATGGGAATGGCACACACCACACACAACCACACTCATGTTCTCATGCACATTTATTTATGTGAAATAGTGTAAAAATCCAGGAACCGAAGTGATTTTTTTTTAAATGATTTTAAGTCATTCTAATTCTCTCATTTTCCAAAAAAGTTTGTGAAATTTTCTCAGAATAGGTACCAGTATTTCGATGTTGCTGAATTATAGGCGGCACCTGAGTTCGGGGCACTCACATCGTTGTTTCCCAAATATCGATGAAAAGACTTTGACTGTGGAAGCATCCAATATTTCATTTCAATTGAACGTTGAATGTTGGATTCCAAAATATTGGGTTCCAATAGGATAAAAAATATCATCAAAGTAACAATAGGTATTTCATCTCTGGTCGATTGATGATTATTGATTTAGGTTATTCAATATGCTGCAAACACTATAGTAGATTTCCTTAGTTCAAAACACATCACCAACCCCCTCAATTCTTAACTTGAGTTTCCGGTTTTTTCAAATTGATGGATATGGAAAAATCCTCCTGCCATAAACAACGTCGTTTGTTAGCTATTCTTATAGTATGACATCCTCCGTAATGTCAGCAGTGGAATTCAAGGAGAGAGACAAATCTTCAAAAGAAAATTGTAAGATCTTTTTTTTATCCTGTTAACCTTCTGTATTGGCATATGAACTCTCACGCTACCCCTTCATACATATGCGAGTCCAATTTCACATACATATTAATGTCCTCCAGTGCTCTGATTTCTTTCGGAAATTCCTCGCCAGCCGATCTGTATCGCTCACTACAAAGTCCGGACCGTACGGTTATGTTGATTCCACCGAGACCTAGAAGTCTCTTGGTAGACTGGGAAATAGTCAACTTCAACGAAACTGTACACTTTCGAACATTGTACTGCACAAGATCGAGTGTACAATTTTCAGGTCTTACTGAATAGTATGTAACAAGTTAAAATGTGATTCATATTTTATTGCAGGAGAACATATATCATGATGAGCGCATCCGAAAGATAATTGAAAACTCGGTAACATTTCATAGGGAAGCTTATTATTCCACTACTTATTGGAACACGGGTCATTATATTCCAAATCTCTACTCAGTTCTCTGATTCCACACCCAATCAACTACATATTATTCACTGAAGGATAATTTATACGCTTTAATACAATTTACAACACTTCAAGCAATATTAGATGTCCGTTTCGGCCTCTAATAAAAATCGATCACATTCTGAAGGGGAAAAGAACGTACAAGCTACTGTAGGATGAAAGGATGATATGTGAGAGGATATGGTGATTTTCTCACACCCATCCATCGCGGAACCATAACTAGCTAGCTAGCACAAGTTCTTTTTATTCTGGCACTCTGTGGAAAATAAGGACTTTAAGGAACTCGGAGTGCCAAAGTTTTGAGAACGTGTGTTTTCCTATGGTTCTGCAAAGGATGGGTGAGGGGAGGGATGGCCATGCGTCCATTCAGTCTGCTGTTGGATTTGTAGGGAATCTTGCTGCAGTGCTCCCCGTCTCATTCCTGATATCCAACTTCCATGGTGACTCACGGAATTTCGACCTCAAGCGAACATTGCTCGCCTCTACTTTGGAGAGTTGGGCGAGGTCAAAACGTTTTCGATTTTCTTCCCCTTGGTGACATATGCCATCTTCAAAGGGAGAAATTGACTTGACATCGTGAATAGGGTTGACTTACGCGTTAACCTTAACAAGATGGAATGAAGTCCAAAAAGCAACGCTTTCTGCCCAACTTTTATTATGTAGGAAAATTATTTTTTTACAGGTGATTGAAAAAAAACAGTAATTTCCCGAATTTGACACATTTTTCACTTTAGGCAAATTTTTTATCCTTCAAATCTGAACAAACAAATTTTAGTTTGTCATTAGAAAGATAGGTAATTAAGGTGCTGTATGGTTACTGTAGACACCCGATATACTTCTTCTATTTCCTTATTCCTTAGTAAGTTTGCAAACAAATAGTGGCATAACAATAAAAGTGCTCTCATTGGACCACTTAAAACAACTAACCGCTGCTCTTCTTTTAATAGTTTTCGAGCTTAAATGTATTTAGATTCGATTTAACTCTTAAATGATACCTCTCTGAATCTGACCTGATATGATCTCTTGAATTTCAGATTTTATGAATCCAAGTCCTGTGTTTATAAAGCGTGATTCCAAACATTTGCATTTTTCCTCTCGAAGAAAAGTTGACGAATGTATATTTTGCGAAATCAACATTTTCAGTCTCACTTTGAGATTACAGCTTTCCAAGTTTGTGCGCTTGTGCACGCTTGTAGCTTTCTTAACTCCCCTAATTCCCACTTAAGGGGTTTGATAAAAATGAATTAGGTAGATAAAACTACTCTTTTCCACGTTTTCTCATGTTCATAATGAACAGGTTGTACCCATATTTATCAGGAAAAACTTCCAGATACTCAGCTTTTCCACGGTATAAGCAAAAAAATGGTCACGTGAAATTTCTTGAAGGATAATTACCTTAGTGGGTAAATACCGTAAAATATGTGTTTTTCACCCAAAATCGGCTCTAAACAAAAAATGAGTTAGGTATCGGATTTTAATATATTTTTCCGATTTCCCACCAAATAAGGGATTCCCTTGCTTTTCCCCTCATTTGAAATGTTCATTTATCTGATAATTATACATTTTACTGTTAATTCAACCCTCCCCACCAGAAATTGGAATGCAATTCGTTCATTTCTTGTAGGGGGGGGGGGGGCTGAAAGGCTCTTCATTCGATTCTAGAAAAATTCGATAAAGAAATACTTAGGTAAAATCCAATGCTTCTTTTTTCCAAATATCATGTGAAAAAAAGGGATGTTTTCCCTGATAAGTTATAAAATTAATACCAAGAAAAATCGTGGGAAGAGTCATTTTTTTATAAATTCTCAAAATTTGATACCTTCTCGGACCGATTTGTCATTTCTAGAATTGACCCTTAAAAATTTGATGAACCAATGTAGCCACTCGCTGTGTAATGACTTCTAAATACTGAATTGGAAATATTATTTACCCAAAAATCATTGTTTCAACGATGATGATATAACTAGGAAGAAACTAAGCAGTTTGCCCTTCACTTTGCCCTGCACTTCATACTATTCGAAATACAAGAAAAAACGGATGATTTTGAAGCTTTTCAGCTCTACCATAAGTACAACGCTAATTGACTCTGGTCAATTGTTAGTTAGGTCTTCACTTAACTTGTTTCTTCTCTTTCCGAAGTTTAATTTTTCGCCTATAAATAGAGTGCAGCTCGATGCAACTTCGACGGATCGAAGGCCATTAATCTGCTCCTGAGCTCATGTGGAAAACTGCTTAGATTACCATCTTACCTCGGAACATATGAAATGCCTGGTATTTCACGGGTACCTATACGAACAAAAAGAGAAAAAAAAATCTCTGATGAAACCGAAGGGGACGTTTGTCCGTGCAAATGCGCAAGGAATCAAAAGCTCGTCATGTGCTATGATATATCTGAGGGCCTGCGCCGGGCACCTTCCACTTATCAAGATTAACGGGGGTTTACGAGTCTTGGAAAGGGTTAGGTCTCACCACCACCACCTAGATATTAATTGTTATTACCAACTCCCCAGCCTCGTGCGAGCCTCCTGAGTTATTGGCTTCGAGATCTCCGGTTCACGTCAACAGCCTTTTTCCGTAAGGAGAAAACGAGATGGGAACGAGAAGGCGAAGGCGGTTTGAGAGGGGCGCGTGATTCTGTAATGAGATACCCCCTTGAGCGGCTTTGGAGGTTGAAAGGTGAGCCGTGAGCATTCGAGTCCTAAACGGCACTTTTGTGAGGGGTGAAAAAAAAAAGTTGAAAAAACGCGTTTCTTTCTCACTTTCCACTAATTGAAGCATTCACATAACCATTATCACCTGAACCTCCAAACCCATGGAGTCCACTTTTTATTTTCTTCTTTTGGTTTATTTCTTTCAATAATAATCCTTTGTAATCGTACAGCAAAAATGTTGTTAATTTGTCATTTTACGTTTCAACGTGTGTAGATTACGAATCTGATACGTCCGCTCTCAGTACGAGCCATAAGAGGCCTTATAATGGTGTAAATGAAACCATTCTTTCATTGGGGTGTAGTTGAACCCTAACTTCTAGCCATACCGATCGCTTCAAGCACAAATGGTATGGTCTTAAACTGTTAGAAAACGTAGTTTTTCAAGGTTGTTAATGAGATTGGCAAGTGGGGAGTCATTTCCTCCTAATTTTCATCGACAGAGTAAGTTTCAGGTCCATAGAAATTCGCCCATAGCAAATAATCACAATTTATGATCCTCAAATTAACACCCAGTTTCAAAATGGCCCGAACAATCACGCATTATTCAAGAATAATGAACCCACGCGTTAGAATTGGCAGCGCGGTATTTTACGGTAATATTTACATACTTAGGTCCATCTTTATTTTTTTTAATTTCGAACAAATTTGAAGTCGAAGATGTTGGTAATTAACGGCTATTACCACTAGCCGTCTACCACCCAGTGATGTGCTCCATGTTTAAATAACACTCCTAATCTTAATTAGCTAGGATATCAATATGGACGCGCAGATTTTTAAGTGTGGGCTACTTATGGATGGATTGTTGTGTGATTTTATTTATTTCGGTTTATTGGCCTTTGTGACCGAAAAGCAAGAATTTGTTGTACACCCCCCTCAAATTCTGTCACTTCACGCTTCAAGGTGTGTAGATCCAAAATCTGCCTGTTCCAGAAAAGGCGTTAGAGTTCTTGTAAAGAATCCGTTCTTTTGCACATGAACTCTACTTGGGGTCTAGTTGGCCCTAACTTCTAGCCAGATCAACAGCTTCACATGAAAAGATGCTAGGAGTGCCCAAAACCTTGGTTTTTCGAGGTTTTTACTGACATAACCACTGGTTATTAACCAGGTGAGGTATCATTACCAAGTAACTTTGGACGCCGAATCGATTTAGATGGGTTTCTTATCAGTCCGACCTCATATGACTTGGAAAATGCCATTTTTAAGGGTAAAAGTGTAGAAAACGAGTGTAAATCTCAATTATTTAAATACCCATTTTGTTTTTTCATTTTCTCGTTTTGACGATTTGGCGATCAAGAGAAGTTGCTGTAGGGGAGGGGTTATGATGTGGGGGTTTGAAAATAATAAACCTTTTTGAAATAATTTGCAGCGTTTTCAATTAATTTAAAGATTTCCCTGGAAGATGTCCTGAATATAGGACTCCATATTCATCATTACTTCAGCTTAGACTATTTGTTTTTAGAAATCAAGAACGTATACAAATATGTGGAAAGTGCGGTGTTGTCTGATTCGAAGAACAAATGAAGGCCCATCGATTATGATGATAATAAGGTGGATTCCCAAGTGGACCCTTCAGAACTAAAAGGCCTCTGAGGTATCGGCATGCTCCGGCACATTAAAAGAAAATAATGGCATTACTGAGAAACGCTCAATGCAAGACGAGGTCACTTGACACAAAGAAACAAACTTCGACGTAATTATGATACAACAAGCTTTAAATTTAGGTAGTAATAGCTCATTAATAATTAATTATTTGTTAATCATGACCCAAGGACTTATGTGTGCACCCCTGACATCCCTTAACTAGAAGCCTAGTACATATAAGGGGAGAAAATTGTATGATCATAATTATTACAATGAATAGGTCGTATGAAAAGATGAATAGGTCTTCGATATAACAGTACCAATCTTCCAAAATTTGTGTGCAAGTCAACCATGGATATGGGATAACCCTTTGAAATGTGAAGTTGTTGAAATGGAAGCGGCACTAGAAATCAATTGAACGGTGGTTACTGTGACTGCTTCATTGCCTGAGCGGAGGTGTCCAGCTTGTCTAAACTCCGTTTGGTAGTTTTCTTCACTCCAAATTGCGTTTAGAGGAGATTTGTTTTAGTGAAATACGCTTGATGCCTTTTAAGGTTAAACCCTCTAGATTAATTCAGACTCAAACTTAAGTAACTGTTGGAAGAAAAGTTAAGTAAAGTCATTTTCTGGTAAAAGTGGACTTTAGTCGAGTCCTATAGTTCCGGATAGCGTAGAGACTACAGAGAATTTGCACTTAAGGCAGTTACCAACTTTCGCGGTAGTGCTTTCGCTTTGGATTGGATTGATTTGTCCACACCACCAAGCGACTTCTTGTGGGACAGCCCATTCTGGCAGAAAACAACATCCCACCACTTCTTCTGGAATACGTTCTATGTGTCCGAACCACTTCAACTGCGTTCTTCCATACTTTTCTGGCCATATCCTGTAAACTATGAACTGGTGCCTTATCATTCTCGTTGCATCCTCTCGTCCACCGCCCAGAAGAGTTTTCATGAACTGAACACGACTCCAAACAGTGTGGGTGAGGAACAGCTTCCACGCCCATAAATAAGAATTGGAGCAATATTTTCTCTCCATTACAAAATAATAATCGTTGATATTTAGATAAATACATCAATTAAGCATGAAAAACGTTTTCATGCTTTAACGTGGGGTGAGTCAACTTTGATTCGGACCTACTGACTCGAATACCTCTTGCAGCATCAAACCAAAAACTCGGGCTCGTGTTTTCACTTTGTGGATAAGATATTTGTCGCATGCTTTAGAAGCATGTATTATCCCATCAAAAATACAAATGATTGAGATAAAATAGCCCTTTATGATTTCTGCTTGTCTTAAATGTTTTTCATCTTGCCTTGCTCCTGACTGAATGGCGCTCGATATTTTAAAAGGACACGATTGAAGTACTTCGCTCTTTCAGATTCCCAGCTCCAGCCCTCACAACCATAGTTGTCACGGTAGTTGACATGTCCATATTTTGTCAAACTGCCTATAATACATTTGAAGCTCTTGAACTTTCCATTCTATTTGCTGTTCTTCATTATGAATATCTTATTATACAGCAAACGCTTTTTTGTGGATTGAAACAAATCTTAGCGACTAGTCAATTAATCAAAGCTGTTTAGTTGGGTAGAGAGGCAATAGGAATATGTAACCTTAGGCTTCACATTTAGTACCTAACCTTTTTCACAACCAGTATTCATGTTCCAGCAGTCCCAAAGAAGTTGATTTTGAAACAACATCATATAAAAAAGTATCAAAAATAAAAACATAGTTTTCTCCTGATTTATTGAATTTGGATAGTCAAGGAGAGATCACTTGTTCACGGTGCTCCCCAACAATGAGGAGTAATGTGGCAATCATATAATAAATAAATTGAATACGTATCTTGTTTATGATGGTACGAGGAAATGATCTATAACTGCGCAATCTCGATCGTTAGTGTGTTACACTCTCTTGGCAGCTTTTTCCTTCTTGATTTCTTCTCAAATCTTTGTGCAGTGCTGTACTAGCTGCCCTGACATCTGTGCCTCGTCTCGAAAAACCACTACCTACATGAAACAGACCCGACGTCAGAGATGCGATAGAAACGCGGGTTTGAGATAGTAATGAACTTTTTTTTTCTTTCATTCCAAACCCAACTGAGATGTTCCAGGTAAGATAAAGGGCCGGTGATGTGCTGGCCTGGCACGGCGGGGCCCCGCAGATAACGTTCGTGATGGAACCGGCAGATAACCGGAGATCGGCCCCCGGAGATAACCACGCTGTAACCTCGTCTCGTCTCTCCTACTTCCAATTCCTATTTTTATCTTCCGCCTTTTATCATCCTCTCCCCCTCCCCTCACCACCATTCTTTGTATCTTATCAGCACTCCCTTTGTCTATCACCCCTCCCACCTACCTCCTCGCGTTTCCCTTATCGCGTCATCTCTCTTTCTCTGGTGCTTCGGTCTGTGTTTTTCTTTCCGAAGTTATAAATTCTGCCTTCGAGTTATTGGAGTCGAAGATTGCGCACAATGCGATATTCTCAATACTCCATAACCAGTTGCCACGAGCCTGCTTTGTCGAACGGTTTCACTTGAAATTCTCATATACCTCCAACTCATTCCTGCAGTTTCAATACGAACAAATCTAAACATCACTGTAATCGACCCACCAATTGTTTTCAAGATAATCCCAGTGGGAGTTCATGAGTTAGTACATCTTCCCCTATTTTTCAGTGTGTACGGAGCAATGAGAGCTCCGATCAAACCGTAGCTAATTTCTACTTTGGTTATTTTTGTCTCATCCAGGAAAACTATCAACAAAATTCACGCGATAATTGGGGAACAATGAAATATTGTTTTCGAGACCAAAGTGCCAAACCAGCTTTGTGATCGTGCTAAAATTCGAAACAATTGTTGTCCTCCAAAAGCATATCTTCTTGCATTTTATGTTTCTGATCAATTTTGATTCCTTGCTTATGCCAATTCCTGGACACGTCCGAAACTGTACTAAGTTTTAGTTTGATTTTGATGGATTATTCATGGCTTGTGCAGATCATCCGATCGAATCAGTCTACCTATTAATTCTATTGGCGTGTGCTCCTGCTAGTGGAAAATGATTTGGCTGGACGAATTGAGAAAAAACTGTACTGTCAACCCAAAATCCAGACAGTTGGTCACCTTAACTATAATTCTGTGATACGCACCTGAAGGCATTAGGATGTAACCAAGGCACAATACACAGGCACATACATGTTAAGTAACTTTTTTGACGTTCATTATATCACGAGTGTGCTGTGGTTTGATAGCGAGTGGTCAAAGATCAAGTTTACCGGTGATGCTACTTTGTAGACTTGTTTGTATTATCCTAGCTTGGTTTAAACCAATTAAACGAAAACACCCATTAAACTGGCTATCGAAAGAACATGTTTCGCCCCAGTAATTTATTATTACCATTGGGAAGAATAAACGTGCTGCATCTGCTCACGAAACCTGTAATAACCGGGTAATGCATACCTAAACTTCCTTGTACTTGAGAATTAGGCATGGGTCGATAGAAACTTTTTTGTTACATTTGCAGGATAGAATCACCTTCCAAATTTTGTAACACGAGTTGCTAATCACACTTTTCATAAAAGTCTGAACCAAATATAACGAGAATCCTTGTTAAGTTGAGTGAATATTAGACTTATTTAATGAGTTTTTGCTTGTCATTTGATTGCTTCATGAGTATTAAGTAGAGGTGTATCGGATCGATATACCGCACAGTATTAACGCCACTAACGTCTGTGGTTCAAGAAACAATCGGTGCCTTGCCGTTATCGAAGTTTTCTGATTCTTATCATGCAATTCAGCTCAGCTGTAGTTAGTTTTTAATGAAATCCAATCTGTTGTTCCTCTTCCTATATTATTTAACAATATTGCACAGCAATTGAAACCCTTAATAAACAGAATATTTAGAAACTACCGCGACTATCTACCCGATAAAACGAAAACATTATATGCAATCGGAGCACACGAGATTGCAAAAAGAGTAATTTATCGGCACGATCAAATAAATTTCCCATAGGGAAGAGGGTTGATCACTTGGAATTAATTCAGCGGTGGCAGAGATGGGATGTGGCCACATCGCCGCGCGCGGCTGCCAAGAGTTCTATAGAATGCAAATATCCTGCTCCTGCAAGTCCAGTGGTTTGAAGGGAGGGCGGAATTAGCATAAATATCGAGATATGCGGACAGACAGAGCCACTATCGCATCTTCACATAACCCCCACTCAACTTGCTTCTTGGCACAGCGGAAAAGTCTTTCCTTCTTTTCTCCCCCTCCCCTCATCCCTCCGGCTCTTTCTCTTGGCTTTACTGTTCAAACATATGTGGAGTATTTCATCTTGAATTTCTAATTCTCACTCGTTCGTAGTTTGTGGATTTCACGCAATAGCACTTTTTCATCCAGTTCCTGTACATCCAACTTCGTAAACGGTTCAAAAAGTAGCAAAATTAATTAAAAGGTATTAGAAAGCCCATCTGCATAGAATACTGCTCCCATATAAAATATTATATAACCAGTCTTCATACAGATACAGTGAATACAGGGGTGCCCCCCTTAAGCTTCATAACGCAACCCCCCCTTCCCCAAATTTAGAACCAGCCCCCCTCCCCTAAACTAGAATGTAAAAAATACTTTTAAGCGAATACTCGTAATCACCCCTTATTTCATCTAAAACTAGATATTGAAAAAATTCAAACCCAGTCGGACAATATTCAAGCACTGTAATTGTCATTGATACATTTTCACATAGAAAAACAAACCATACTTAAATTAATTACTAGGTTCGTTATTATTTACGCCTTATCTAGTGTTTACTATATTTTTTAATGTGGTCACGTTACGTCAATGTAAACTTTAGCCCCACCAAGTGTTTTGGAACCCCCGCCCCCGAGAATTGCAATGACGCGGTCTGCGTCATAGCCCCCCCCCCCCCTTGTAGGCCCCCCTGGTGAATAGTAGGTAATAAACAACAAAACAGCAGTAAAATCAGTAATAAAATTAGTAAACAGTTACTACCAGAAAACCTAATCAGATCAAACATAATTAGCAGAAATTTGGCTTACACCTGCAAATCAAAATCGGTATGCTATTCAAAATCTTGTAGGCAACTCCTTTCCCCCTTTCCGAAATCTAGATCCTTCAGAAATGCAAATGAGTGGCCGAAATTCAATTCACTCGACCCAATGAACTGATTCCTTTCTAAATTGAAAGTAAAACACTCGCGTTTTAATTAATGAGGTTTTAAGACTGCTATTTTTCTATATTTTCACAGTAAATTTTTATCGCAGGAGTTGATCTAAAGTTATTCCGAAGATTCGTTCATTAATTTGTGATTTTTGGCCATTGTTTCATCAACTTTTCATAAATTAGTTTGGGAGATAAGCTCCGGACTTAGGAGCACAAATTGAAGGATTTTTCCATTGGGGGATTCTTCCCAATTTACGTTACGTAACTAACTAATTTCCTTCGTGAGTAAAAATTTCATCATTGTAACTTAGCCGAGTGAAGAAATTCCATCAAATTGACTACCCCTTCAAACTAAACATTTGGTAATGGTGAATTTTCGGTAAGTTGCCACCACTTGCCTAACCTCATCAACTCCACTCACTTCTATTGTTGATGGAAAATAAATTCAAAACCAATTATTTGAAGATTTTCGCATACCCGTAAATATTAATACATTATTATATCCATCGAATTTCAGGTAATTTGAAGAAAATTTGAAAATAAGGTGATGTTTTGTTGAATTTGGAGTGAAACTAATATTATTCTGCTGGAGATAACTGCTGCTTACAGTTATTCATCAGATTTCAATGAAACTGCAAATTGTACCGTAGATAGCTGCTATTTAATCGATGTCGGATCAATAACCTCTGCGCATGCGAAGACCTAGTCAGAATCATAACTACAGTTTTCATCTGAAATTCTGTCAAGATCGCCCGCGAAATTCAGTATTCCCTTAAAATTTTCTATGCACCATACATCTACTTTCAAAATAATTAATAGGGAATCATTTTTTCACAGTTTCGTTATAAGAATATGGTATTAATGTACTTTAAATCCTACACGTTTTAAGCTACGTACAAATAATATTGGCAGAAGTTTTCGTTCGCCGTATCATCTGCTATAGTTCACTTAGTTTTGTTGATCGCTAAAAAGGACATCATGTCATTGAATTTCCTTCGATTATCAAAATCTCATTCATATTTTTGTGTCATTTGTAACCACGATCACCTAGCCATCACCAGAATACCATGTTTATACTACTTACTTGTTGAGGGAATAATATTTTTATACGGTCACCCTAATTTCACTGTTTTGTATTTGGGTGATGTGTTCAAATTCCAGGTCCGGTATAAAAAGTATACACACCACGAGTTATCTTGAAGCTTGAAACAGTAGCGGCCTTGAGGGGGGTGGTCTGAGTAATGGACGCCCGCCGGTTTGCAGGCGAAGGGAGATGTGAAAATCTGATACCCGCTTCTCGTCTCTCCCTCGACAGATATTAGATAAGCTGATAAGCGACCTAATGTCGGGTCTGATAAGATACCGGATAAAAACCTCCCATCGGAATGGGATCCGGGTTGGTGGGGGGGTCTCTAAAAGCACTTTCCTTCTAAATGGAACTAAGAAAAAGAAGAAAAAAAGATTACGCAAGAGCCACTCTGACAGATTACGATGGCTGGTAGATAACACTGCGCCCAATCGCCAAACTTCATCGTTACCGTTACTTTATAGGTTTGTGAAATATTGGGTTCCCAAAAGAAAAATTAATGGCGAGATTGGGGATCGAGTTGAAATTCCAATTTTCAGTTTCTTTGATCGTAAGGCACTGAACGCTGGCCTGATTTTGATGAAATACCGAAGATCCAAAGAAGCTCCCTTTGATCGTGGAAAAGAAGGTGATATCCAAACTTCAAAAACCCAAAATGGGTGGTAGTTGTAACAGTTGGGTAATGAAAACTCTCAACTGACTCTTAACTTAACTGTTTTTGTCACTTACCGTCACTTTACATATTTGATTTTACTTCGATAACTTCAGCGGAGTAAAGTCAGTCTTGACTAGTCAGTGATTATCACTGAGTGATAATCCAAATATGAACGACACCTACAATAGCTTACTCCATATTATCCATATTACTTGGTCGACCTCGTTGGTTAGGTCAATTAAGATAAGAACGCAATTAGCGAAATCAAAAACGTACAACGGCTGACATATAATACAACTTCCCAGTAAGTTAGAGGAATGATAGAAATAAGGTTTCTTTCCTTGTTCGAAGTAGTTATGGCAAATTACTCTACCTAATCGAAGTCTCATTAATATCCAACCAAGTTTCTTAGCTAATTACATCCGATGAGAGAACTTAGTCGATTTTTTTTCCAACAAGTAAGCATTGTTATCAAAGCACGAGCTCAGATATGCACTTATACAACCATGTTTATCAAAGCAAATAAGGTAAAATCATTCTACGTAATATTTGTCGACACGTGGAAAAAATTAACCTTTTCATCACATCTGTACCTCTACCGTCAAAGTAAAATTCAAAATTCAAGTTGGGCCCAATTCCAAGAGTGGTATCCTAGAATATTGAATTTCATTCTTAATCGTCGTTAGTCTCACATTTATTTATATTTTTCCATCCACAATTTTGTTCTATGCTCTCAAATTTCCCTTCTCATGCCCTCTCATTATTTACAAGTGAATACAAAAGACAGTGGTCTACAAAAAACATTACCTTGGTTCTTTCCACCTAATCTAGGAGATTTTGAGGGTTCAGAATCCGAAAATGGTAGACTTCTTTCGGTTGGTTCAATAAAAGCCTTTTTTGGAGCACTTTTTTTTTTTTTTTAATTTTAAACGAATTGTATATAAATCACCTTCTTCACTCAAACTTCTTCAAAAGCACCCATCTTATGGAAAATTTATTGCAGATGTTGAATGGATACCCAGTTTTAGTCCTCAATCAAAAACGAGCAAACATCTCATTTTTTACGGCTCTTTTTCTTATGAATTTTATTTATTCGCTCTAAAAAGTCCTAAGAAAAATATATGCGTGAATTTTTGGAAGCTTAGACTTTTTAAAGTTTGGCAACTAAAATTCTGGAATTTGATACTCTCTACCCAGAATTTCCCCTAACAACTGCCTCAGGTGGAAAATTAACTTCTACTTAGTATCAGAACTCAACCTCGCTACGTTTGACATAAAAATTTCAAGTTAAATTTGACGTGGGTATTGAATTGCTCATTACCACATCTACTCCGACTTGTTCGACCAATCTAATCCACTTAAAATTGTTGTCAGGGGTTTGAGTTTACAAGATAGAAGTCTGATAAATATCTCAAGTTGATTTTCCTTTTGGGATTGTCGCTACAGTAAATTTTGTCTGGAGAGCACCATAACTCCGGCTTTTTAGTTGGCAAATTTTAAGAAGTTGTAGATGTGGTAGTTTGTATTTTTTTAGAGTTGTGGTTGGTATCATTCTGCTCAGAAAGATGTACTCTTCCAAAACGTCGCCCTCGAATTTTTTTAGAACATTTTGAACCTTATAAAAAATTATACAGGGTGTCCCAGGAGTTATGCACAATCCGACTCCTACGTGTTCTACAACTCACTTCCGAACAAAAATGCCTCTAAGCAATTTTTGCCAGAGGCCTCGTTTCCAAGCTATTCGCGGTTCAAGATTTTTTTGTGTTTTCGATCTTATGTCATTAAAACCGTCATAACTCCCTCAATTTTGGAGGTAGCTCAAATTTGATTACACCGTTGGAAAGAGCGTTAAATTTTCTATCTATTTGATGTCAGAAAACTTTTTTAAATTGCATTGAAGATGTGCGATTGCTGCGCGAAATGGAAATTTCGTCAAAATCTTGAAATTGCCTGTTTTTTATCTCGCCTAGAAATCCCATGAATGCTTGACGCAGAACTGTGCAGGCCTGGTAAAACGTGCGCCGAAATGCCAGCTTCCCAACGGTGTAGTCGTTTTGGTTTTTTAAAATATTTATAGTTAAGGAAATGGTGTTTAACTGCAGAAAAATGTGTGTTTTCAGTAAAAATTGAGGTTTTTCCAAAAGTCTCGACGAAAAAAGGTTGGAGGTGGGATAAACGTAATTTTTCTCGCTGAATCGAATGGGGACAACGCCAGACCTCTTTAGTGACGATTTAAGTTAGTTTTGTCGGATGCAGATACCCGTTCGTTTGTGATCAGCGTCTACGGCATTTCTAAGCTGTCCGGCCAAAGTGAAGATCATCGAAGAGCCGAGAGACGGCTATTGTTTGTGTTCATTTACGATTGATTACGATGAGTTGCATTCATCTTTTTGCTGACACTATGGACCCTTATCAAACCATGCAAATCCCTTTCGTCTCTTTCCTCGCTGTATTTCTTTCAGCGAGGTTTCCCTATTGCATATTCCCATTCATCATGGTGCGCTCTAGCTATTGAACATAGCTGGTAGTAATAACCAAAACCTTAGTGGCAAAAAAATTAGGTAGTAGATAAAAAACAGAAAGTTTACTAGATAAAGAAGGATCAGTGACATAAACAATATTATCTACCAATATTTTTTCCTCATACTATCCGACGTGTTTGCTAGGGTGTGAGTTGCACACAGGAGGAGTGTGACTCCCTTGCTGCTTCAGAAGCATTACCATTGGCAAAACCGTACACAAAAATCATGTCAACATACACACTTGTGGTATAGCTACTCAACTGAAAGCAAATTTTCGCTATCAATCGTAAATGAACACAAACAATAGCTGTCCCTCGGATCTTCGATTATCCTGACTTTGGCTGGACAGCTTGGAAATGCCGTAGACGCTGATCACAAACGAACGTTTTCAATCATTAAATTCATTTTCATTTTACATTTTTAAATAATTAATTTTTAAGTTATATCTTAACAATCTTGTTTAAACTCTAACTCTTAGTATGAACACAATTTCAACATTGCAACACCCAATGCTACGGCCAAATCAGATTGGGGTTGATAAGACACGGCGCACAAAGCAACCCCTCCTTCAAGACCGGCGGGTCGTGCGGGTCATTGCATACCCTAACCCCTGACCAAGCCAGTGCCTCCTCCGTAGCTTTCCCAATTTCCAAACATTAGGTCTTTTTTTAGTGATACAGGTTGCCCCAGGACTTATGCACAATCCGACTCCTACGTGTCCTACAACTCATTTCCGACTGCGATGAGTCGCATTCATCTTCGAGACTTGGAAAAACCTCAATTTTAACAGAAAACAAACGTTTTTCTGCAGTTAAACACCATTGCCTTAACTAAAAATATTTTTAAAAACCAAAACGACTACACCGTTGGGAAGCTGGCATTTCGGCGCACGTTTTACCAGGCCTGCACAGTTCAGCGTCAAGCATTCATGGGGTTTCTCGGCAAGATGAAAAACATGCGATTTCAAGATTTTGACAAAATTTCCATTTCGCGCAGCAATCGCACATCTTCAATGCAATCAAAAAAAGTTTTCTGACATCAAATAGATAGAAAATTTAATGCTCTTTCCAACGGTGTCATCGAATTTGAGTTACCTCCACAATTGAGGGAGTTATGACAGTTTTAATGACATAAGATCGAAAACACGAAATAATAATCCTAAATCGCGAATAGCTCGGAAACGAGGCCTCTGGCAAAAAATTGCTTAGAGGCATTTTTGTTCGGAAATGAGTTGTAGAACACGTAGGAGTCGAATTGTGCATAACTCCTGGGACACCCTGTATAAGGAAAAGAACAGTAAAAAATCTGATTTTTGCTCATTTTGATTACGTTTTTGAAGTTTTTGATGGTTTAAGAAGATTTTACACTAAAATTTAAAATATATTCGCAATCTGCATCGAATTTCCTATGTGATGAGTGTCTTTTCTATAATACAGGGTGTCCCATTTATATTATATGGGCCCATTAAGGAATTGCAGCCATACGGTGCGAGCTATCAAAAAATTGAACCAGACATTTTCTATAGTATTTTCACTCTGCTTGAAGTTGGTAAAACCCGTTTTTCATTTTTCGATGTTTTAGTACCCCTAATCTTCGATTGAAACTTGAGGTCACCTCTTGATCCCTCTTTTTTATTTTAGTTTTCGAGTCTACGTTGAACTTGGAAGAGAAAATGCATCGTTGAAAATTGTTTTTAGAGACTTCGTTTCAGAGTTATTTCACTATTGTAAATAACAAAAATCGACCAATTCTTTTTTAAAAAACGCTTTTCTCTAATAATCTTCAATATTTTATAGATTTTGACCACAATATATGAAATCAGCATCAAATTTCCTATCAAGTAGAGGCCAGTTTCTATCATCAACAATCATCATCAGAGGATTCACACTTCAATTCTTGCATCAAATGGTAGTAAATAAGTAGCCCACGTTCAAATTTTACGGGACAAAATCTACGACGATATGGTTTTTCATGGCACCGATTATTCTACTAAAATTATCTACGTTTCAAATAGGCCCCCTTGCTTCTTTCAAATACAGAGCTATTAAATTTGTCTTTTCTTAAAACATTTTTTCAACAACCAGAAGTTTAGGAAAACTCCATTTTTTCAAATTTTTAGCGCTTCAACTGTAATGTCAATCCTCTGATGATGACTGTTGATGATGGAAACTGGCCTCTGCTGATAAGAGATTTGATGCTGGTTTCAAAAATGTGGTCAGAATCTAACAAATATTGAAGATAATTGGAGAAAAGTGTTCTTTCTGAAAGAATTCGTCGATTTTTAACTCTGAAACGAAGTCTCTGAACAAATTTTCAACAATGTAAATTCAATTTTTTGATAGCTCGCACCGTATGGCTGTAATTCCTTAATGGGCCCATATAGATGGGACACCCTGTATAATATAAGTTTGTGTGAAGTCGGTGATTACTGCAAATCATTTGCTATCTTTTGTATTTTTGGTTGTTTGTTGCTTTTTATGAGTTATTTTAAAGTTATTCGAGTTCCCCATTACGCGTTCTCCAAGCGAGATGAAACTAGAGAACATTAATGCACACAGTTTTTTATGTTCCGAATGTTTCTCGGAATCACAAATCAATTAATTCAGTTTCTCGTTTCTATTCTGTGCCTGTTGTACTATTCCATTTTAATTTGTCATTCATGATAGCATGACATCTAATAACTGCTGTTACCTGCCCACAATCACGACCTTCCCCTCTGTTACACGCTCTTTTATGAAGTTGAATTGTAAAACCTAAGCTACGTGTGGACCATGCTGCTTCCCATTTCGAATTTAAAGTTTTTTAGACATCTCTTTTAGGCTAGGCCATATATGCAAGGCTTCGACTATAAGAGAGACAGTGATATTGTAATTGATCCAGGTAGGTGTGGGACAACCCAAGAATGAGGGGAAAAATTCCCGAACACAAAACCCGTTTCCGACCATTCCAAAACCTTAATGTCCAGGTTAGTCTCACACCTCAAGATTCACGCGCCGCACACTTGTTCAAAATGATCTTTTTTTACCTCCTCTAGCCAACGTAGAGAGCTAAAAATTGGAGAGCTCATATATTTTTTCTATACAGAACATCTTAGAATCTTAGGAATCCTACATATTTGGTAAAAATTCTTCATTGCAGAACGAAAGTTGATGAGCTAATGTCGCTGAAACACCACTAAACCTCATGTATTTCGGTGAATGAACCCAAATGTAACCACCGTGTTTTCTGATTACATCCGTTTTTAGTGATATTGTCATTTTTTCATTTAATTTCATTCACTTACATTAAAATTTGTAGAAAAAAGTGGACGGATATGGACTGGAAACTTGTATTTCTTCAATACATAAAGTATTACTGAGGAAAAGAATCATAATTTTCTCAAGGAACGTGGTTGTATGTAGTTGAAAAAGTCCGTCCCGAAACTCCTCTCGTATTATTGCCGTTTCCCCGAAACTCGTTGGTTTTACAGCCCGTACCAGTCAGCATGATGATTTTTTGGTAAGTAAACTTTTGATTTTGAGGTCTCTTAAGTATACTAAATGGAATAACCTAATGGTTTTCGAGAGATTTTGAAATGTTCGTTAGGAGTTAGGGGCCCCGGAATAACATTTGACCGATTCTTGATGCACTCTTTACCTACACGCAGAATTTATAAACAATATGTATGCTTGTACTTGCTTGATGTTATTAATCTTATTGTGCACAGTTTCACGACGAAATAAAACAGTAAAATCTACGATATAACAAACATGTAATTTATTGAAGCCACGGCATAAAACAATTTAAATAGACCGGAAATGAAAATCAAAGACAATCTCCTTCACACCGAATAATTATGATCAGAACTTGAAAGGAAACCGCCGTTTTTCCAACTTGGACAGAAATTTATGGATCCTATCTGCTGCACGTTCAGTTTTCAGTTCAGTATTCAGTTACCATCAGGATTTCATTAAGTTTAACTGGTTTTTTGGCAAAAGAAAAACTTGCATCAGTGAAAAAAGTTATCAGTTTACCAACCCAAAAAGTATCATCATACTACTATCGAATAAATATGTCACTATTCCATGAAGTATCCAGTTTTTGGCTCAAAAAAAGGTAACAACATTTTAATAAAAATTATTTAGCAGCGGTATTCAATCCTCTGTGCGTTTCCCACTGTTAAACATTGCCACCATAACTCTAACAAGATTTTTACCATCTTATAAATTATATTGAAGTACCTATATATTTACTTCTTCATTAGCAATGTTTTTCTTAGGTTGTTGGATGTTCTTTTCTGAGCTCGGCTGGTAGATTCAATATTGATTTTCCCGGTCACAATCTAACAACGGAGAGAGTATAATTTAAATAAGAGACAGCGGGGTCGGGACTCAGGGCTCGTCTAGATATGAATCGGTTCGTAGAGAGAGATAGGAGAGAACGATAAGCCTCGACAAAGACAGATAAGAGCTGGCAGAGGGAGATAAGCTCCGATGCGATGCCGCCGTTCAGATACGCTCTTATCGTTTATCTCACGTTCAATATGAACCTCCCTTCCCCTTCAATCCCCTTACCATCGCGATTACCCCACTGTCCCGCGCCAAGAGTTATCCGGAGTCCACCCGCCAACTGTCGGTTATCGACGTCGATAACGACGGGGTTGCCAAGTCGGGAAAACTCCCGACGCATCAACTTTCGCTGTCCCTAGGAATAAAATGAGAGCTTCCATTTAAGGAAGGGGGCACCACACTCTCCTTATATAGAACGATGATAAAACATCAAAAGATTAAATGAATCATCTGTTTGAACCAATTTTGGCTCATAATTATCGATAACGAACTGCTGTAATCGACCAAGACCCTCACCCTACCCCACCAAATTTGTAGCTTCACATTTCAAGATTCATCGAGTCCACCAAAACTGGAATAAAAACTCCGACAAAGGGCACCCATTTTAACAGATTCCGTGGAAATACTCTTGACATCCTTCCTATAAAAAAACGTAGTATATGTTTCAATCTCAACTATTTATTACATCAAAATATATATTAGAACAACAAAATCCATAAGTCTGATCTTTCACAAATTTGTACGTACGTTGGAGTTTGCATTTTCGCATAATCTAACATAACGCACTTGGGCACTAGGTCACGATAGAAGATAAAACATCTGAAATAAAATCACCTCATAAATATAGAAAAAAAAAAAAAAATATATATATATGCATAAGCTTCAAAAGTCTTGTGTGCGTAAAGGTCACACAATTTTAATCTAGCTAGATGTCTTTGAAAGGTTCGATTAGTCGTCCAGCGAATGGATCCAGGTTGTCTGTCCAATGGAATAAATCCAGGGACTTTTTCCCGCAACCAACTAGACCAAAGCTTATTCAACTAATAGCAAAAACCGCAAATAACCTCAAGTGGAACTTGAGCCATCGGCATCACTTTTGCTCATCCCAAAAAGATAAAGTTAAAGGCTCAAACATCAAACATCAAAACGCTCTACAATTTCACTGGCAACGCCCCATATCCTCCCTCAATTTTTCTTGGCCTTCAAGTCAAGAAAATAGAAAAAAATTGGTATGTCATAAATTGATTTAATCTGGATTTAACGCGTAAATCATTATTCTCGTGGAAATATAGACAACATTCTATCTTACTCCGTGTTTATTGAATTGGGTTTCGACCGTATCGAAGTAACAGTTCTATGCCGTTCCAACTCTGTATCACGTTCCACGGAACGGATCTAGTCACCCCTCCGGCTTGCAACTCACCCGCAGATGTGACAGGGGCGCCTCTGGTGCAAGGACGTGGCGGAGAGGGCAGAAAGGGGCGCGACTATTGAATGGAGGGTCAAGGCCGCGGTCATGAACAATTTAATTGATAAATCCTGGGACTGAGAGCGGAAACAATGGGTATTAGCTAGACACAGCTCGCTCAAGTGCTCTCCGAGTACAATAGAAGAAGACATTAATGGTAATAACCCTTTAATGGTAAAGTAAAAAAGTAAAGTGAACAAGGAATTTCACCTTGGATTTTCGTTCTACTACCCGAAGGTGTCGCGGACATCGCCAGCCGTCCTCCAGAGAGGATCGGAACTTGGTCTGACGATTTCCCTCGTGGCTTCCCATTGCCTCACGCCCCTGGGTTGGGAGCGTTTTGGATTCACGTGATATCGAGATCAGAGGTGGACTGTCTAACGACAGGGCAGGAATACAACGCTTGATAGGATTTTGGCCCTAATCATTGGTGCCAGTCGGATTCGAACCGGGGCAATCAGTACTCCCACTGAAAGTTAACACCTAGAGGACTGACGCCCCAGCTTGCTCGGACAACCTGTCCCCCCAACCCTACATAGGTTTGTTAGTACAATCGTTTTCTGATTACTGGATGCAAATGTCTTTATGTTACTACACGACTGAGACAATAATTTTCACCGATTTTTCTCAAATGATTCCTATTTTGTTCGGTCCTAATTTAAGTCTAGTTGTGCCACAAACCTTGTAAATTTTGCTGTTGTTGACAGGAAGGGGATTGGTGGGGCTAATAAAAATTCTTTCATCGCTTCTCATCGAGAATTTTTGACCGATTTATGTCATTCTTTCTTTTGTTCAATTATGATTTTAGTTTGGTGTCTACGCATACCTCAGAACATTCAATTTTCGTCATGACAGGGAGTGAAGTGAGGGAGGGGGTGCGTAATGAGTGATAATTTGTTATAAATTCACTATTTTCATTTCATTAAAAAGAATCGATCACAATTTCAGTCTAGTTGTGCAACAAACTTCGGAATTTGGAATTCTCTTTCGGGAAGGGGACGGATGGGTTAATAGACAATCCATTAAAACGTTTCTCGTATAGCTTACACTGCTGATTTTTTAGCCTCTTTATTTAATAAAGAATTTTGGTTCAGTTTTGAAACATAGTCAGAACTTTCAAATTTGATCATGCAAATGGGTGAATGGAGGGGTAAGTTGTGATAAATCGTCATTTCTTCAATGTTTTCATTTTTTCTAAGCTGAATTTAGTCAATGTTTTGTTAGGTACACATTTTATCAATGTAAATTAGGAACCAATTTTGGCAAAAAAATGTATAGATGTGCCAGATTTTTAGAAGCCAATTAGTACGTTTTTATTTTCAATTCCAGGTATTGTATTCCTTCTCGTCGTTAGAGTAATCGCATCAATTAATTTATTCACTGTGCCAGTAATAGAACTAATGAATCGAGGATAATATTTACTGCTACGAACCTAACATAGGGGTTTCTCTGTAATGCATGCATTACTTTCCAGTATGTTTACTGCTAGTTTGACAAGTTCAATATTACTTTCTGCTGTCCTAGGGCAGGGGTGCCCAACCCCCACCAAGCTCCATGACGCACCCAACCTCCCCCCAACTTAGGTACCCCCTCGCCGAAACAAAAATGTAAAAAATACTCGAAAGCCTATTTTATCTAAAA
Source organism: Creontiades dilutus (assembly GCA_031894815.1). Lineage (NCBI taxonomy): Eukaryota > Metazoa > Arthropoda > Insecta > Hemiptera > Miridae > Creontiades > Creontiades dilutus. The sequence goes on from JAVIWC010003164.1 coordinate 211,305, forward strand.
CTTAAAGATGATTTATATATTTATTGGACAATTCAAACCCAGTCGGCAATAGACAAAACGTGTACATTTCTTGAGATTCTTGGCATAGGTAACATCGTATTCTCAATTGTAACATTCAAAAAGGTGCATTATTATCTACGTTCCATCTAGTGAACTGATATATTTTAGAATGTAGTCACGTTAAACACTGTTTCAATCAACTACTCCCCAAAAAATTATTTTGGAACCCCCAAGAATTTCAATGACGCATTCTGCGTCGTTGCCCCCCTCCGGTTGGCACCCTTGCCTAAGGAAAACATAGGTATGAAGTGCCTTATCTTTCAATTGTTACTTGCACTAGAGCGATGTGAATCAAGCTAATATCTGTTGTCTCCGCTCTTAGTCCTAAGATTTTTCAATCATATTGTTTCTTGAACCTCCGTTGAACCACCCTTTCCTGCATCATTTGTCACTTTCTCGAGGGAGAGGGCCCCATCACATCTGCGGTTGGGCTGCAAGTGTTGTTCCAGTGCTTCCTGCTGCTTGCTCCCATGCTGCGGAACGAGAACCATTCGAGAGGGGAAGATGGAAGGAGGAGCGGCAAAAGGAGGGGAAGTCGTCTCCCCTCCCCTTTCCACCGCTCCATACCCCTCTCGCTCTTCAGTATCGTCTCGGTCGCCGTCAAGTGAGTGTGTTCGTGTCATTCGTCGCTCCGCCCGATAAAACGTGTTGACAGCTCTACCGCCTTTCTGTATGGGAATTTATGTTGCTCCAGGTACCGGAACTACTTCTTTATCTTTTTATAGATCCTAATTTCACAGAAACACCACAATTAACTAGATGACTATCCATCGCCTAATCTTGAGTTTCCCTAATCTTGACTAATTGAAGCATGATAAAGGATAAAAACCTGCCTACATCGGAAAGAATCGGTAAAACCAAGCCTACTTGCGTAAGTCACTGCTATAATCATTTGTGGTGTGAATTCTCTACTTTTTTAACGATATGAAAATAATAGATATCGCCACATCTCCATATCAACATACAGATAGGTACCTAATTAGAAACCTAGTTTAAATCACTGATCGTGGATTATCTGATAAGATGTTATCATTTCGAAACCTGTCAAACTGAAGTTATGAAACTTCAATGTAAAAATGGATGAAGGAATATAGCATTTAGCATTTACCTTAAGAATATAATTTAAATTAACTCGTATGCATAATCTTAAGCAACTCTTTGCATGTTCAGCACATGAAAATAGCTGTTTAGTGTGCAAGATACAAGTAGAGGCCAAGGTTCATCACAAACTGTTGAGCCGAAAATTGATTAGTTTAGTAATTGTTATCACCGATGATGTGATATTAGCTTAAATGCAAGGGGTGCTGTTATATTTATTTAAATAGAACAATATCAATGTCTTTACCAGATTTTGCACAAAATCTTTTTTGACCTCTGTAGTGTATTTATTGTTTTCAATCATCTAAAAATACTAAGCCCTACATGAAAAGGCATTTAGAGGTGGCTCAGATAAAATTTTGTTTGAAATTGAAGTAAACGGTCTCCGGTTTGGTTAATCATCTCTTATATATAGTTGATTTCTTGAAACCGTCATAAGATGATATTTTTATCGAGATTGGTTCCAATATTAGTAGGTTCTGTACGTATTGGTAGCAGTATGTATCCATAGATCCTTATTATGGATTGGAGCGGGCTTTACACTTAATTCTTAAATTCAGATTCAGCTGCCTTGAAAAATAAATTGCTTGCCTTGGATTTTGGAAAAAATGTTGCCTTATCCCACAAAATTGAAGAGCTATATTCCGGCGATTAAGTCATCATCAGTAACAGAACAATAACTCCTCAAGTAATTAGCTCGAAATCGATTCGACTTTTATAACTCTTTAATAGTGCTCAGAGAATACGTTCTCTCTAGTGCTTAGAGAATACGTTTCACGTCTCAGTAAAATTCCGCCACATGTCCTCCCCAAGGCGTTTGGGAGCCCATGACAATTTCCACATTGCACCTTATTGGAAAGCTCCCAAGCTGCATTTGCAATTTAAAATGTACCACAGATGAGATGAAACCGTTCACTGATGGACCGAAATGCATTAACACATACTGACCAAATATTAAACATGCATGTGTCAAATTCATGCAACGAAAACTTGATGAAGTAGCTGTGTACTTGACAAAATTTAATAACAACCTTTTATACATTGATCTTGAAGTGAACCATGTTTACTTGACTCCTGGAAGAAATTTCTACGACTATCTTGGACTCATATTGAGAAGAATGTTGCTGATCGAATTGAAAGAAATCTAGAATTGCAAAACGAAATCTCATAAACCCAGCCCTTCTCCAACTAGTCTGGTGAGTTCATTATTTCCGATAAAATACGATCTGCATCGCATTATATTGGAAGAATTTATTGACATTCTTTCCCAATGAATCCCAAGTGCTTAAGAATCTCATTTCTTCTTCTAGGTGCCTATCGTACCACTGGTTTTCATTGACTTGACTTTATTTTATTAATGACGAAATCGTTCTTTCGCCATCTACATACCAAAACAACGTAACGCAACAAGGCAAAGTAATGAATACTTCTTTCCTATTCAAGCTATGTAATTTGCAACTATACAAAAATGTAATTCGCCAGTGGTTGTAACCCTCCAAATCAGTTTAATGAGTTCCAAGCCTAAATTCTTTCTTAATCTCCCGGTGCTGAAATCTGACTCGAAGCCTCTCTGAAATACGATTAACACACTAATAAGCAGTAATCACCACTTAGCTCTGCGATTATGTTTGTCAGTAACCGACCTGCGTTGTTGGAATTTAATTCGTATCTTAGTAAATGATTAGGCAACTGTGGGATCGTCCGTGTTATCTGAGAGAACGCCAGACCCGATTTCTCTCCTCATCGACCATCAATGCTGATATTTGAATTTAAGTCTCTCTGCGATAAGTTTAGTATAAAAACCTGTGAAACTCCGTGGATTAGCTGAGTGAGCTATGCGGCTGATTTCATCTATAATCGGCCTACATTCCTGAAATTTGATTATGTGTCTCTCTGGGTGGGACAAATATTTTGCCTTTCTACAACATGGAATCACTATGTTAGCTGGCTTGTCTCTTCTCTTAACAGACCTACGATGCTGCCTTTGATTTGAAGTATCAATCATTTAAGCGTGTCAAACCACATAGATGAGCTAAATGAGCTCTTATTTCTTTTGTAGTCGACCTATGATTATACTTGGTCTCCTAGAACTATTGAAACATAATTACAACGCCTTGCAAAACGCAATGTTGATTTTTTCAATTAAAAGAAGTTGGGTGTGGCACATCCTTGTATCCATAACATGAATTAATTGAACTCTTGTCACAAGAATTCACGGTATAGGACTATCAAGGAACAAGTTCCCATAAACACCTTCAAGGGACCAGACCGGCATAGTCGAGGCACTAATTCTACAATGATACAATCGTCCTTCCCAGCCACTCCAATATGAGTAAGATCGCCCGTTAATTAGTTTTGATGAATTTTACGTTTGCTTATGAGCAAATTTATTCATTTATGCGCAATTAAACTCTATGAGGTCCATTTGCATCTTGACCTGCCTATTCCTTTCTTATTTGAGCCAAATCGGGCCAGTAAAACCTTAGGAAATTATGCTTGATGGGTTTTACGTTTGGCATGAGCAGACCGAGCTATATCGTGAGCAATAATACTCATAGGAGAATAATCACACTATAATTAGTACATTCCTTGACGATTTCATCAACGGATTAAAGCTGTAAAAGATAGGCTTGATGCACATACAAAACACGCACGAAATATAAAGTTTTTATGATTTTAGGAATGATTATTTCGATTTGAGCGAGAACAAGTTCCAACATTTCATCTCTCCCAGACAAAAAGTCAAAACAATGCTACCTATAGAACTATAGACAGACCGATAAATCTACAGAGATCTTAAAACTATAAGATCTTTGTACGTCTCTATATGGAAGATAGCTTAGAGATTCCGAGCCTATACATAGAAAAAATTGTGGTTTTGTGATTTCTCCTTAGCGAGAGGAAATTATCAATTGAGTCCCAAAATGAAAAAGCCCACCCATGGTCAGAGCATTCCAAACGGATTCACAAAATCCCGCTTTATTATGATGATATCATAACATTTTCCTCCAAGTATAATGAGATTAAATTGATTGTTAGGTTTCCAGACGGTTTTTCTTCCCTATATTCAGCTATGATTTAACCAAGGCACATTCGCAAATATGAAATTTTTCAGTTTCGAAAGACCCCATTTCCATCTTTAAAAAATTAATTCAAGTATTCCACATAACTGGAACTTCGTGATTTTAGTGCAATTGGTCGTTTCAAGTACCTGTAAGCTACGGCTAATATTATTTCTGATGATTAATGTGTACAATTGAGGTACTCGTACGTACTTCTAAGGACAAATGGTAAAATACATTTATTCATCGTTTGTCTGAGAGAATTACGGTAGATATTTTCCAATTTGGTAGTCGATAAATAAACGATAAGAAGAGAGGAAATGTTTACTTTATTTTACAAGTTTCGGTTTTCCGTTGATTCTTGATTCAGGTCGCTCCTTCCGAAACTTCCACCGCCCGACAATCTTAATGAGAGATCAGACTTGGAAAATCGGTAACAAGAAACCATCACGGAGACCCCATCACCTGATAAAGCACTCACGAGTGGCAGCTGCGATTCTGATCTTTATCACGTTTTTTACGGCATCGGTTGCTCAACCTTGATCTCACATGCGATGAGTCGTAACACCTAAAACGGGGCTTGAAAGTAACAGTTTCAATTTAGAGAACAAAAAAATTAACATAAACTCATTTCTGAAAAATATGATTTTCTTCCCATTAGTCCGATGATCATTAAATTTCCAATGATTTTATTATCATCCATCATTGAACATTTATCTTTCTAAAATTTATTTGGCATTGGTTGATCATACAGCCATATTACATAATGTTTATACTCAATGATTTGGTTAAATATTTACATTACTGTCCGTTAGGAACTTATATATAATACTATAAACTTTCACTGAACGAGATTGTAGTAGAAGTGGTAGGTTGAATGGTTGCTCAATTTCTTTGGTTGCAGTTATAGCGTCCATCATAATTTTCCTTTGGGTCTCCAGGATTCGGCACTCCAATATTAGTATCCTCAATTTCAGCCATGTATCGCTCACATGTCGCTGTGTTTGATATCCCCATCATCTGCTTCGTGACCCCACATATTGCAAGACCCGCCCGCAGTCTGCAAATAGAGCGTACCATTTCCTTTTTTAGTTCTGTTGATTACATATTTTCTTTGAATCATTATACACAAACTGTGTACCACAAAAACATCATTTGTTGCGTACAATTTCCTTCTCCTAGCTCATTGAGCACCCTGATGAATTTCATCTAATTTGAGGAATTCACTTTGGACAACTCAGAAACATCCTTGGAAACTTCTCAATTTCTGACACTCTACTAGGTACTTTTTGAATTGGTAGAATTCTGGTGATAGAACTAGGTACTGGTTGAATTTCCGATCTACTGACGGTTATTGAATCTTCTTTCCAGGGTAGAAAAATGGCCCATACTTGGAATCGGTGAGGAAAATGATTATTGGTAAGGATTCCTTACTAAGGAACAAGCTCGAGTCTTGTCCGTTCACTATTTAGTCATCAAAACGCTATGTTCGTTGGATACATTTATAAATGTTTGTCTACACATCCTTCTGTGCCGCCGTGAACATTGTTTGATTGTTTTGGTTGTTGTTGGGGTGAAAATTTTTGTCCTAGTATCTTTCCAACGCGCGTGTAGCAATGTCTCTAAATCCTCATACCACAGTTTCAAATCAAATCGAAATCCTCACGAATCCGTAAAATATATGAATGTTTTTTCCTCCCTTAGTATATTAAGCATTTGGCTCTCCACTCGGAAAGTTAACTTTAAGAATTATAAGTTCTGACATTTTTAAAATCTGCTGTTCTTAGTTTCACTTCGGAAAAACACCATGAGCACTCAACAAAGGTGAATAAATATTGGGAAAGTGAAGTGAAGCCCCGCAGCAAATTTTTTACTTGCGCTGCTATCGACTCCAAACGTGAGACATTATTTATGATTTCCAAATTTCTCTCGGCGCCACCTTAGTTGTTTAGAACGCCGTATATTTTTAACCGATGAGATCACATTCACGATGAACCTCAGGTGCGATGGAGCCAGGATTCCCGATAGCGCCCAGTCGTGAAATCCTTCCACTGTCTTAATGACGGGGAGAAGTGACAAAGATTACCGTCCTGATGTGGCTGATGAAACCTCCTTATTTGTGGGAGCCCCAGTTCCGAGCCAGATACATTCTGACTCAGATCTCCGATAAACGAGATACATCAGGTGAGTCATACTTCGATAGAGGAGATAACACGGGCAAAAGTTGGAAGATAACTCGCCGAAATGTTATAATGACTGATGCGTTAATGTCGTCCAGTAATATTGGTCCTCGTTTAGTATCTTGATGGCTCTACAATATAATAGTTCAACTCAAAATTCCTGGGGAAATCTTCCTCTCGAAAAGGAATAGGAATCTGATAAAATTATAGAGCAACCCAAATAGTTATCTTATTTTGAAGACATAGGAAATCCCAAGATTTGGAGTTGACACACAATTTACTGGTTGAACGGTAGATTAGGTTCCGTTTTTCACGACCTGCTCAAAGTCTTTTATTTAATTATGTGTCCGTCCTTTGGATGTCTGTCTGTAATTTTTTTCGTGGTGTGCTTTTTCACCACAATCCGTTTTGAAACTTCCTTATTCGAACTTCGACACCACCTATGACACTACTCTTATTTCGAAAGTTTTCGAGAGCATGAACGTTAGAATTTTGAACCGTAGAAATATTATCATTTCAAGATCCGTTCAGAGTTGAAATTGAAAAATTGAATGAACTCTTCCAGATACGCAGTCCAAGTTCATGTAGGTATGATGTGAGCGCTGTGCTAAGAGCGGATACCGAGATAAAGAAAGACTTTCTTTATCTTGTTGGAGTTATCTGTTTATCTCTCAGTCAGGATAAGAGGAGCCCGATACGCTTCAAAATGTGTCACCTCGCTCCTCTTGCAGTGTGAGAATATTTATACATACACACTGTCATTTTAGGGTTTTTATATAAAGAATTCATTCACTCTTCAACATTAAAGAATAATATTTATAATAATGTTGGGTTTGTGTATTTTTTGATTTTTAAAATCACCGTGGATGTTTCTGTATTAGTAAATTATTCAGCAAGGGTTTTGCATTAAACATTTTGAATCAACAAATTTAAAACAAGAAGCTGCAAATTGTTACACAGAGGTTTATTACGTATGATTATGCGAATGATGATTACGTGATATCGTAGTTCGGTATCATGTAACCTTCCTAGCGATCCCCGGACTATCAGAACTGGACTGTACAACTAGAGATAATGCTTCCTAGGCACACGCCGAAACCCCCGTAAAATCCAATTGAATTTCAACATGATGATATAAAAATACCGTCAACAAGAATGCCTCCACTTGTTCCCCTGTGAACTACTAGTACTGAAATGAAGCTTGGGAGATGGCGTTATAAATAGTGTGCTCGTACACAATCAACAGTGCTGCTTCGGTTATCGCCAGCCACGCGTTCTGGCTCAGACCTTCCGTTAAACATTAAGGCTTCAGCCCGAGCGTGTACCTGACCGATTTCTTAAATGGTGATCGAACGGATGATCGTACAGCGAACCGAGCAGTCTCATTCGAATTGCGGAATTCATTTTGATCTGAATCATACAAAAAATTACCCTCTTGCATCAAAAGTTTTTGACATTTCGAATTTTTTATAGTTTCATTTTTTAATATTATCCCTTAGGGTTGATTGATCAAGATGTCGAATTACTGGCACACCCCGGATCAATGTTGGATTTTAGAGACATATTTCGTAAAATTCGGTCCAATAGTTTCGGATGGCAGAATCATTTTAAATTCGGCAGTCAAATTCTATACTTCTTGGAATGCAAAATAAAACTTTTAAGGGTTTTAAACAAGTTTTTCTTGGTCAATTGCAATGTTTTATTATTAAAAGTGATAAACCAGAATGAGAGACTCTAAGGAAAGTAAAGAAATTCTGAACGAATAATTCCTGTTTCATGCACAACATGTATAGAAATTCTAACCCTTTATACTTGATGAAGTTGGGATTATCAGGATTTTATTGAGATTGTACTTCCAAATAAGACTCTTCGAACTAAGGGTTTTTATTGGTACCTCATGATTTTTCCCAACTCCTCAAAGTCAGTTGAAAATATCGATGTCCCTGTCGACTTTGATGTCAATGCTCGTAAATCCTATTGATTATTGCAATATACTTACCTACTTAGGTCTCATGGAAGATAGTTACATTTCAAACTCCAATATTATGTTTCATGAAACTTCCCAAAAAGGTTCCTGATCCCGCCGCATTGGATCCGGCCCCATTTATCTAGATCTCTCGAATCAATAGTTGTGGCTCCAGGAACGGGGATAGTGGATGAAGAAGTGGGAAGGGGACTGATAAGAATCTCGCGCGCTGTTACTCCCGTGCCTTATCACTTGATACTTTGTAATTGATTTTCTAGATGTTGGTCCGTTGATAAGCGGCCTTGGGGAGCGGGGTAGCGGATGATAAGGCACTCCCGCGTCCCACCCTTATCGCCCGCCTCCGACCCACCCGCCGCCCTTCGGCCATTATATTCAGATCCAATTGGTCGGACGGTATCTCCGCCGTGTGATCTCCAACTTCTTAATGAGTTCCACAGAAGAGGAGAAGCCCGTGAGGAGGGTCGCGGGGCGGAGGAGGAGTTCGGTACTCTGATAAAACAACTAATTGCACCCTAAACCTTTACTACGCTCTTCTCAACCGATCACACCATTTCCTCAACCTTCACTACGCACTCAGCTTCAAATTGCAACTGGAGGAAGTAAATTGAGTCTATGTGGAGAAGCAGTAGCGATATTTAGAGCGCTCTAGCGTTTATGGCGATACTACCAACAGTATAGCTTTTAACACATAGGCAGTTGGTGAGCGAATATTAGAGGTGTGACCCTGCAGCGCAAATTCTGAACCACTAGGTACACTCCTCAACTGGAACGGTTCTACTTAGCTGCTCCACTGTTCTACTACCTGCCAAGTATTATTAAAGTTTTTTGGGCACCATGGTGAGGCGGAACAAACCTCCAGATAAAAATGTTGGGTATCACGATTCTGTTCGATTGTAAAATTGAAAAAACTGAAAATTCCCCCAAAGGGGACTCAATTCGATTTAGTTTATCAGTTGTGGAAACTAAACTGTAAAAATAACGAAGTGAGATGAAAATAATTATTCTCTAGACGATCAAATTAAGTTTACCCGTACCTTCTAGAAGACGACTCCGATTCTAATCGGTTCCAGTAGTTATGCCAATCTAGCTAAAACATCCCAGATCCATAATGTTCCATCAAATGGAGAAAAAAATCGTATTTTTAATCGTACAAACGAATTCGAGAAATCGTACTCGAATTTCCTGGTACTTTACTTCAAGCCTATACCAACGATTGATTTCAGTTTTCAAGGGAACTGTAGAGGTGGAGGACTTAAGTCGATTCAGGTAGATCTGATGTCAAGGAGGAATTGTAGTAGTTCCAAGTTGTTCCACGGAACTGCTTCTGTGGAATATCACACGTCTAGTGAATATGATTTCGATTGTAAATACCTCAGATATGTATATATCACGGTGAAGCAGAGGCTCTGGACTATCCTTTTCCTTTTTCTCTAAAATTCAGCGACCAACTGGTTAATTATCTGTATCTACAGTTCTGTCTCACTTTTCCAAAAATGCACTATGTGATCAGCAGATGAATTTAAATTATGGAGTGAATAACTTATTCGGGTATGCGCTACCTTTTCAATGCCCCGTGGGAACCAAGGGATTGGTAGACAAAAATAAGATTACCTGGCAATCATTATTCCTTCGCACTTTAAGGAATTCACAATATGCATCGTATTTCTAACTGACAGATAACTGAATGACAGATAATTGTCATTTAAGGGCTGTGAAGGTGTAAAATTCGATCTTGATGTGAACAATCACAAAATGCGTGAGCCATCATAATAAAGAAATAAACTTAAATGAGAACGTTCATTTTTTCACAAAATCGTGAACTGATAATTGGAACTTTAGTTTTACATTCAACTTGTGGTCTTTGTGACCACACAGTCCGGATGTCTGTAGTTTTATTTCCTGTGATTTTGTGCTCCCACGACTGTAAATCTAAAAACCACTTCAGGTTGGGATTGTTGACCGACTTAATCGTCGTAAGCGTTAAATGCTGTCCTCCTAGGAAAGGATTAGACTTTGTTAGGATTATTTTGTTTAAAGCTACTCATTCAAGTCCGTTGATAAGAGGGGATAGCCGTGCAGGAGCGTGATAACTAGCTAGATATGACAGCGATCACCCATCCAATAACTCTCTACGCTCAGCATTGCATAACTTCGTCGACCCGGCAAGCAGAGGTTTACTGATTTGTCGATACGCTTAACTCGTGTTATTGCATATTAAAATTTGTGACTTTTCCTTTTTCTCGTTTTCAGCGGGTGAAGAGGAGGAGTGGAAGGAGAGCAATGGTGGAAGTGGTGAAGTCAAAAAGGAGGAAGATAGAGACAGCGCATCCCCCGTCCCGCTCCTGAGGGTCAACCCCGCTCTCGCCACGGACCCAGCCGCCCGCGTACCCAAAGAGCCCGAGCAAGCCTCCGTCAGTTCTGGTATGTTCCTAAGATTTCAATATTGTTCTACACAATTTATATCATAGTTACCAGTGCTAATTTGAATGTTGCCTAAGGTTGAGCTAGGTTAAGACCTGTCTCGTCTAGGCCAGTGAAAGGTTTGAACCACCCCTAGTAAGCTTGCTGTTGAAGCAAGACATTGTAGATCATTCCTTTACCTGGAACAACACTTTTTACAATGGAAATTAATGTTGATAGGCTTATTGTTTTACTGAGGTGGTGATCCTCACGTTAAAATCATTTATTGAATCTAGCATTACATCATAATTTCTAATTCCAGTGCCAAGAATGTTCCAGATCTATTGGGCATGTTCGAGATTTCGAACCACTCCTCCCTTCTAATATAGACTGCGCTGTCATCCCTTTCATTTTAACAGCCCCATGGGCAATTAATGATTAAATCTGACCTCTCAAAATCAAGTGTTTATCCCTGCCCTCCTAATACGAGTATTGTTAATAGGTGATTGGTGCTTTACTGCGCAATTATTCTTACAACATTGCAACTCGTCCCCCCCCCTCCCCCCCATCATCCATAAAAACTTGAAAACACTATAAGCTACTTAGTACATACTCTCTTCCTGAAGGATAGTCTGCTTAAATATTATAAACATTTCTTCTAATAAATTTACCGCACCGAAAAGCGGATTTACAGTCTTGAAGATGATGTCTTACTGACTGTTGATTTGCTTGATACAGGATTGTTTCTGGAGATTGAATCGTAAAACAATCATTGCCACTGGCCTTACAAATCTATCAAACAACTATAAACGCGATACTAACTACTATCGGTACCATCTATAAGCGACACAGTTCGTCCCAATCTTCCATTCCCAATCATCTTTCGCTCTGCAGGCTGAACCTATAAAACTTTCATCGCAACGAGCACGTTTTCATCCCGTATAAATTTCGCTGGGGTCGTAAAAATCTCGAAGGCCATAAAGGCGATGGAGATTGCCAACTTTCCGAATAAAAAAACTGATTCCAAAGATCTTTCTTTAAAACCTGATCCACGCGTTACAGCTCCAGTTTGACTTTTATTCCATTCAAAATCAATGATAAACCAAACACTAACAGTGTTATAACTGGTTTAGTCTACTACAAAGAGGTAGGGTGAACCTTATGTTCTTATAGCTGGATCATATCTGTCCCTGTTAGGAATTCGCTCAATATTTGGGTATTTGATACTAAAAGTGTTCTGATATCAGTAATTTGAAGAAAAAAGATATCCGCCAAAGAGCTTCTTAGTATTCTCTGTATGAAAATATAGATTAATGGAATGTTTGGAATACAAGACTCCACAGGGGCAATCTTGTACAATCTTGGGCAATCCAGTACAATCCTAGAAAATGTCATCGAAATTGTTGGAATGTGTAGAGGTTCTTGTTACAATAAAACGAGGGTTGCATGTTCGAGACGAAAGAAACAGAACACTTTCAACTTCCCAATTTCAAACGTTGAACTCAGGTATGAAAAGAAAATTGTAGTTTTTCACTTCACTTAAACAGAAGTCAGAAGTCTTAATTACAGATTATTGGTTATTAAATTATCTAATACAAGGATATGATGATTTAAAACTATTGAATTGAATATTACCACTTTGTGAATACTACTCAGCGCATGGGCATTCCCAGGGGGGGGGGGGATCAAGGGGATCATGACCCCCCCCCCCCCCCCCCATTTTTAATTATATGGTTTATAATAAGCTTATTTCGCAAACACACTTTTTTCCTCCTCTGTTTTCTGTTAATTTTAACCCGGATTAAAAACCGTCAAGTGAAGTGATTAATTATGAATTAAACTAAGTCTTTAGGTCATGTATTACATTTTATAACAATGACCCAGCCCAAAATGTAAGCCTAGGACCGCCACTGACTCGGCGAATGGACCAAGTTTTGTCTTCCTACTTTTAATGGTCCTCTAGAGACTTTATATTCTGCCGACACTTTCATTTCACTGCAATTGAACAGTGGATCCAAACAATACTACGTTGCACCTTTGCTGTCGTCATCAGTTTCTTCTATGTCGGGCAACTAGTGAAAATTATTACCAACAGGGCCGAGTCGTTGACCGAAAAATGCGTCCAGTCAGCCACTCTTCGATAGCGGGAGGGGGGCTCGGACCATAACTCATTTATAGAAAAATGCAGTATCGCATTTGTATAGAAGAACGATTAGAGATTGGTTTACGCAGTACTCAGTAATTGGGTAAATTTCCTTGAAAAATGCCTACATACATGTATGCTGAATAGTTGTCTTACACTGTTTCTACTACCGAAACGGTGTTATGGATATGGTCTTCGCATGTCTACAATGTATTGTCGAGTTGTAATTGTTATTGAACACTTCACAAAGGTTTATTATTTTTGACAATTTGTTGCAACTTTTCATTCCAGCCTATTGGTCGAAACGAGAAACTGAACGAAATTGAAATTCATATCCGTTTCCAACATTTTCACCTTAAAATGTTACATTCTAACAGCTCAGAGACTCAGATGAGATCATACTGGTCTGCTACCCACCTCAATTGGTTCGTAGCCCAAAATTACTTGGATGATTGCTCGTCTCATTCTGAAGTGTTCAGAAAATAGGATTATTTGCTACGGGTACATTTCCACGAGTCTGACCCTATTCCAGTTGATTTTGCAACAAAAATTACACCCCAGTAGCCTATGTCAAAAACGTTTTGACTATTTTTGGCAGATGGTTTAGTTAGGACCAATCAGACCCCAAATGGACTCCGTGTGTGAGGTCGAATTTTGGTTTATTATTCAATAATAAACCATTGTAATCGCTCTTGAAAAAAAAATTCTAACCCCCCTGAAAATTTCATGGTTTACGTTTCAAAGGGTGTAGAATCCGAATCTGCAATAAAAATTTTTCCGTCCGTCCGCCGTACGCACGATTTTTCCCAAACGGCTGAAGCAAAAAAGCTGAAATTTTCAGGAAAAATCCATGTTGGTTCGACGACGCCTCAATTCGTTAGCCAGCTCTCTTCCTTAATTAAATGTGCCCTTTAAGGGTTGTCAAAGTTTTGTGAAATCCCTAAAAACCTCAAAAAAGTCAAGGCGGCCTAAATTTGGATTCTTTTTGAAGAACTTTCCACGAGGAATCGAATGAGCCCCTCCCCAGGTCCGTAGGACAAACCATTCCCGATGTATGGCCCGATTTATGCTGCCAACATTTGCGTTATTTTGGTTTATTATTGTTTTTGTTTTGATATCAGTAACCTAGTGATATAGTGATGTAGTAATGTGGATACTGGAGTGAACTCCTAAAAGGCTTTGTAGCCGATGCACGGGTTGAAGCATTTTGATAACCATTAAAAAAACGCTGCGAATTCTTTCACTGGGGTTTATTATTCAATTGGCTTGCGTTCATGATTTGAATTTCTACTAAGCTTTGGAGTGTGCGTGTTTCACAGGTGATAGAGCGGTTATTGAATTTCAGGAGATATGCATAGATCACGTAAATCTGTTCTCAACCAAAATACCTATTTGGATTCATCAGTTGATCATATTTTTGTGCCTCCTGAAATTCAAAAATCGCTCTATCACCTGTGAAACACGCGCACTCAAAGCTTAGTAGAAATTCAAATCATGAACGCAAGCCAATTGAATAAAACCCCAGTGAAAGAATTCGCAGCGTTTTTTACATCAATTCTATGGCCTTTTATGGCGGACGGACGTTGCAGGTTTTGAATCTCTGCACCTTGGAACGTAGAGACATAGTTTGAAGGAGGAGCAGGGAGGGGGCTTATGATAAATATTTCGCTGTATTATTACAAAAGCGTATTATTGAAAATAATAAACCAATAATCGGACGCGTTCACTTCCTGTTCGATCGATGATTTCATATTTACCTCCAAAAGTGAACATTTCTTCCATCACCTCACTTTTTCCGCCGCCTTGGAACAGGCGGAAGCACTTACCCTCAACAAGAACTAGCAAACAATTATGAATGCCGAATTCGTTGTTTTATTTTCCCTTTGTCCGGTGAAAGGAGATCATCAACTATACAAGGGGATCGACAGATAATCTATTGCGCAACTTTATTTTTATTTTGTGAACCATAAAGCGAACGAGCGGTTTTTTTCCCTTCTCGTTTGTTTTTAACGAGTGCTGAGATAGTTGGGACATCGATGGGTCTTCGCCTTTCGGATTATCTCGACTTGATAAGGCGGCGGGGACTAACGACTTCGTGCTCAACCATTGTAATTATTGTTCTTTGAAAACGGTGTTTTTTTTTCTTCTAACAGATATTGTTTTGTCAGACATTTTGGTTCATACAGTCTTTGTAGTTGTAAGAAAGGTTTTACCCACTATCAGTTCCCCATCAAAACATCTTGGTTTACATTTTAGATTGGAATCTTCCTTCACAATTCAACAAGCTGGATTTTCTATTGAACCGCTGTAGTGTTGACTGTAATCACTCCTCAGGAGTTTGAGCAAACTTTGTATTTATAAAATTCATGGCATACGATGTGCAAGTTCATCAAACTTCAAGGATCGGCTCGATAGCTCATTTTCAATGCGCAATAGACTTTTCTTTTTAGAGGCTTCGTTTCCGAGTTATTTCACATTCAAGATTTGTTTCGTGTTTCCGACCATACGTTACTAAAATGGACATAACTCCCTTAAACTACTCTCTCGAATCTTCCTAAAGTAGAACAAGACAATTTCAATAAGACTTAAAACGTGACAAATTAGTCCGAAGATAGCATTTTGAGAATTTACAAAAAACTAATTTTAGTTTATTATTCAATAATAAACCATTGTAATCGCTCTGGAAAAAAAAATTCTAACCCCCCCTGAGAATTTCATGGTTTACGTTTCAAAGGGTGTAGAATCCGAATCTGCAATCAAAAATTTTCCGTCCGTCCGCCGTACGCCGTACTTACGATATCTCCGAAACGGCTGGAGCAAAAAATTTGAAATTTTCAGGAAAAATCCATCTTGGTCCGACGACGCCCTAATTTTTGAGCCAGCTCCCTCACTCAATTTAAAGTGCCCTTTAAGGGCTGTAAAAGTTTTGTAAAATCCCTGAAAACCTCAAAACTAGTCGAATCGGCCTAAATATTTTCCTATTTGAAGAACATACCATTAGGAATCGAATGAGCCCTTCCCCACGTCCGTAGGTCAAACCATTCCCGATGTATGGCCCGATTTATGGTGCCAACATTTGCGTTTTTTCGTTTATTATTGTTTGTTTGTAACATAGTGATGTCCGGCCGATAGCGTCGAGTTGTAGTGCATGTGGATACTGGAGTGATAGCCGATGTGAATACTTGTAGTGTAGTTAGAAGCCGATACACGGGTTGAAGCATTCTGATAATATATAGGTAAATATTATTCAATATTATTACTGGGGTTTATTATTCAATATTATTACTGGGGTAAATAAGTATTCTTTCACTGGGGTTTATTATTCAATTGGCTTGCATTCATGATTTGAATCTTACTAAGCTTCGGAGTGTGCGTGTTTTACAGGTGATAGAGCGATTATTGAATTTCAGGAGATATGCATAGACCACGTAAATCGGTTCTCATCCAAAACACCTATTTGGATTGATCAGTTGATGATATTTGTGTGCCCCCTCTACATCTGTCTACCTTTGGCATCCTTTAAATTTGGATTTGGGGAAGTTTTAACGCAATACGAGTGCCAAAGGACTTGATAAATTATAGATGTTTTTATTGTGGGGGGGTATTGAGGTTCAATAAAAAAACGCTGCAAATTCTTTCACTGGGGTTTATTATTCAATCGGCTTGCGTTCATGATTTGAATTTCTACTAAGCTTTGGAGTGTGCGTGTTTCACAGGATAGGGCGATTATTGAATTTCAGGAGGCACACAAATATGATCAACTGATCAATCCAAATAGGTATTTTGGTCGAGAACAGATTCAGGTGCCCCATGTATATCTCCTGAAATTCAATAATCGCCCTATCCTGTGAAACACGCACACTCCAAAGCTTAGTAGAAATTCAAATCATGAACGCAAGCCGATTGAATAATAAACCCCAGTGAAAGAATTTGCAGCGTTTTTCCCTTGTTTCAAGTTGCAAGCATTGTAACTCCCACTTCAAAGTGAAAACTTCATCAGAATCTCAGCTTTCTAATGGTATAAAAACAAACTTTTTTAAGAAAATGACGTTCGAATGTGGAAAAATGTGGGGTTTTACTGTGAAATGGACATTTTTCACCTAAAATCGACTCGCTTCAGTAATGAGTTTGTCATTTCACTTGACGTATATTTTTTGCTGAATCGAATTTAGACTTCCACGGCTCCCCGCTCAAATTATTAAGGATTTTTGGCCAATTTCCCTGGTGGGAAAGGCTGAATCACAAGCCATTCGAGATCTGAGAGAATAAAATCTTATTACTTGACATTTTCTAGTGTTTGTGGATTCCTTGTGTTGAGCCTGATTGCTCGATTCGGCGAAAAAAGGTACATACAATCCTACCCCGAACTCTGTTGTTTCAAGGATTTCGGGTTGGGATCCATTGATTTTACAGAGTAAACACACGTTTTTCCGCTTCAAAAAGTCATTTTCTTCCAAAAAAAAGTGCCCGTTGAATTTTTTTGGGGGAAGTGGGAGGTAAACCGTAAATCTTAAGCAAGATAAAACATGAAAAACAGTATTTTTAGCATGAAATAGGAAAAGCCGAAATACCAGACACGAAAATAGCAAATTGAAACCAGCAGAATGATAAGAAATTCGCGAAAGGAAAACCGCAAAAATAGCATGGCTAAAGCATGTTCCATGTTTTTTGAATTTCAGCAGGCTCTAAGCAGTAACCATCCGGGGGTTCGAATTTTTTTATAATGTATCAAAATTTTTCGCGGATACACATTTTGATGTGTTTTACTTATATATTTAAAATTGTATTAATTTGTCATTGTTAATTTATTTCATTCCATTTTATTTGTTTCGTTTTTGTCCTTCCTTTCCAATTTTTCTGGGTCTCTTAAGTACTTCCCTCGATTGATTGGCTCATGCTGTCCTGATGCTTCTCTACATTCCAACTCAGAAGGCAGTGGAAAAAACGATTTGAATCGGTCAACCATCACCTTTGGAGCTCTCAGCATGGATACATAACTGCCAAATTGTTGATGACAGTAGGCTCACCGAAAATCATGCGGTCTGCTTTTTCCCGTCTTCTGTTTCTTTGAGGAATTTTCCGTCACTATTCATATGAATTTTCGATAACCTCGTTTTCTCGTGATCTATTGGTCCGATTTCGTTCTAATTCGACAGGTATTTGGATTTAGGTCTCGGGACGGTATGCCATGAATTTGGTTGCGATTGATTGAAGTAACCTTTGCGCATGTACAAAACTGAAATTGGTTGTAACAGACAAGAGTCACAAACAATAACAGACTGTTATGGAATGGTCTGGCGTTGTACGAGTTCGTTCTGTATTAGGTTAAATTAATGGTAGGGGTAGGGGTGGAGTGATTTTTGCCGTTGCATAGCATGTTAGCATGTACTCACTGGTATTACGGTTCTATTTTACCCTCAATCATTTTTCCTTGTAAGTAACTACTTCGACTGATTCTATACACCCACGTAGAAATAAGGTATACTGCTCACCCAACTTGTCAGATATTTAAAAATACTATTTGATGCCCCAATAAGTTATCATCCGTTTATTGACTGGGTACAGCACAAACCTTTTATAACAGAACTTTTTATAACTTAATTCCCGATTAAGCGATGCTACTTCAAAATCGACACTTTATCAATGTGATAAGAACTGGAACGAACTTTTAACTGCTTAAGTAATTAACATACATTTCCGACTGTAAGCAACTTTTTATTGGCTATAACAACCCGGCCAAATTTTCAGTAGTTGCTTTTTATCTTGATTATTGTGAACAATTAAGTAGGTAAGATAACGTATTCATTCTACTCGACCAATTTAATGACCGTGTTTCGACGTGTTCGTTTCACAATTGAGAACATTTCTAGTTGATAACGTACTAGGGCAATGCCCGGTTCGGAGTATTTAAATTAACCTTGGACTCCGCACATATAATCAAAGTTACTCAGCACCTCGTAATTGACACTTACAATCCATGTGCCTATCCGAAAATGGGCGATCAGAGATGGAAAAAAGTTTGGCATTAAATTTCAATAATCTTGTTTTGTCACCTTGAAACATTTGTTCTACTAAACGGCTGCCTTTAGCTATTTATGTATTCTCTAACAATTCCTAAACCATTCATCATACAGAGATTTTCATGTACATACCAAAGTTGTGCTGTGTAAAAACCGAAGGGATTTGAGCCCATTGACTATGGAAAGGCAAGACACGAACAATACACTGGCATAATAGTCCTAAGCAGAGACAAGCCAAACGGTTGTTACCTATCTCAAGAAAACGCGCAAATGCTTTACTATTACTGAGGCACCAAGACTTTCACAAACTTCCGTGTCTCTTCCCTGGTCACTGTCTCTTGACATAAAAGGTAAGACTAAGACAAAACTCGTACAAGCTCTGCTGACAAGATGCAAAAACAGCTGAACACATCCTCTGTGAATGTCCTCCTTGTCATTGATAAGATTGGCAATTTCTAAAGGTTGGCTTAATTCCCAGATATTAGCAAGAAAACGCCTGAAACTTCCTACATTTTGTGAATTAGGGGGTTGTCAAAACGGTTCTGAACTGAAACGGGGATAGTGTCACAACCAGGAGTTCCTTCCATCCCTTTTCGGAGGAATAAAATAGACCATCTCAAAAAATAAATTAGAAACATACTAATGAAAATAGGGATAATTTTTCGTGAATCCACTCTTGTCTCCATTCCTGAGGACTTTTGACTATCAAAATCTAATAGCGCCCTTAATATTGGTTATAGTGAAATCTGCCAATGATCATTCAACTCAAGAATAAGTATCGAACATGTTGATAGATAGTTGATTAATTTAAATACGGTTGAATAGGTAATTTTAGCGATTTTCCGTAAAATGGGGTTTATGTATATTTGTCCTATTCGAATTTCTGTCCCGACACTCTATCTATAAGGATTGACCATGCAGTCCCAACAATGAACTTGTACTCGCAATAATCGTCCGACCAGTGAGCTCTCCATTAGTACTAGTGTGTTTACGGAGACCACTGCTTATACGGAGGTCAATGTTGTATTTAGTTTGGTGGCCTAGATGCTTGCTGTGCTCGCATCTCAAAAATAATAAGAAAATATCCTAAATCAATCCTTTTAGTAATCTGTAGATTAGTTGGACAAATAGATCGGAATCTGTGATAAAACTAGAGCGATGGAAACAAATGTCCTCCTTGAAAAACCCATTACGTTTAATGGAAGTTATAACAACAATAAAATTATTTAATACTACTAATGGGTAGCTCGCTGGGTTTCTATT
Source organism: Creontiades dilutus (assembly GCA_031894815.1). Lineage (NCBI taxonomy): Eukaryota > Metazoa > Arthropoda > Insecta > Hemiptera > Miridae > Creontiades > Creontiades dilutus. The sequence continues at coordinate 231,518 of JAVIWC010003164.1, forward strand.
CGTTTCGTAAAATGATCGTATGTGATGGTTGGCCGCTATGAGGGCACCTTTGTGTCCCTTATGCGTAATAATTCTCATACTGAAAAGTTATTTTACCAGAAAAATCGCTTGGAGTAGAAATACTTGTTTCTGGTAATGTGGCTCACTTAGCTGATTCGTTAACTTATACAAAAGATTAAGAAGGGATAAGAGGTGATGATGAAACGATAATATTCTTCATTTATTATTTTCAGTGAAAAGCATTTGTAATCGTAAAGCAAATATTTTTTATACTGAACACTCAAACATTGTCGCTTTACGTCCCAAGGTGTGTAGATTTAGAATCTGCAATGTCTGTTCGCCGTGTGGACCATAAGAGGTCTTTAAATTTAGTTGTAAAAAAGACTCCATTTAGGGTCTAGAGGGCCTTAAAATCCCGCCAGCACGACCAATTTACATGTATGGATGCCAGGGGTCAAACTTGGTTTATGGATGTTTTTTCTGACACAGGCAAGTGAGACGTCACTTCCAAGTTACTCTTGGACGCCGAATTTATTCAGATGGTTCTGATCAGTCCGAACTCATCTGACTCAGTAAATCCTATTTTTGAGGGTGAAATGTTGAAAAAGTTGGTAAATTGAACTTTTTTTAATCCGTTTTTTCATTTTCTTGTTTTGAAGATACGGCAGTCAAGAAAGGTTTTTGTGTGAGGGTGGAGTAAAAAATAATGAACCTTTGAGAAATAATTTGCATCGTTTTCCCATTGAAAATTAAGCTAAGCGTAACGAGCCGAACAAGAGATATGTACAAAACCTAGAAATTCAGCTTGAGACTGAATATTTTGAGGAGCGATGTTCAACAAATGAGTTATGAAGAATGGATCCCGAGTGAGGTTTATACCTCGAACATTTAAACAGGGATTGTTTTGCGAGATGGAGAGTAAACAAGTGTAAGTAAAACCTTATTGTTTCATGATACCTGCAAGATTGATAAGACTATCTTGGTTCAATGTTTTCGTTTGTAGTCCCTTGAATGCTCACTGCCGCTCATATTATGATGCACGAGTACGTATAATTAAGAGCTGCTCCAATGAGACGAATAGGCATCGCTGTATCTACAAATACCGTGATTCCTTACAATTGTAAGAAATAACATAATTACATCATAGTATTATTACTCAACCTAAAACAATTCGCTACGTAATCTTTCCTCCACTTTCAGTCCTTACTTTTATAAATTACCAGAATTCCCAATATCAAGTATTTATAGTTTTGCATAGGTTTGAATCGGCATACAAATGACATAATTTGTATTTTCTATTTACATAAAACAACATACAGACCTTCATTATTTTATTAACAGATTCGATTTGTTGTTCACAGTCCCAGTCTGCCTTTGTTACCTAATTAAAAAGGAACATGACTGTACGGGAACTTTGCAGCTAAGGTGGCATCGCTTGAATATAAAACGCTGCGAATAATTCTACAAAGGCTTATTACTTCTTGATTAGAGAACCTTTCTACTTATATCACTAACAAAAAGATCAAAATTATTCAAAATGTTGTCACATTATCTAAGTATAACTACTTGGACGTTATTACTCATGTTATTTTTTACTTGAAATGATCAGGAACCCTGACTTTTAATCAGTTATGACAGGGAATTGTTTTAAGTTATCGTAAGGTTTATTATCTCTGCATTAGATAGTCGATCTACGCAGATCACTGATCTAAGGGTGATTGTTAAGCGGAAACCTAAGTTGCATCATTATCTACTTTTAATATTTTCTTATAGATAAGATTAAAAGCAGATGTACTTATGAAGGTATGTAATAGTTTTCTAATAGATATTTCATTTATTAACAAACATTAAAAGACAGGAAAAAATAGACCTTCATTGGGGAAAACTTTCAGTGTGTTAACATGTGTAAAATACGGATCTGAGTCGCGAGAGAAGAGCGAGGGATCAAGGATAAGAATTCACCATCTTGATAGAGCGCGGGATGAGGTGATTAATTGTGGAGATAGGACGGACAGACAGACAACGCGGAATTCAACTATCTCGACCACCCCATCTTTCGAGAATACCCCCTCCGCCCTCCTTCCCCATAATCTCAAAAAACCTCTTCACTCATCGAGATATTTTTCTTTCGTTTTATTTCCTTTTTTCTTTCATTTTATTAAAAGAAGAAGAGGATAGAAATATTTAAGATCGCAGCGATAGCGGTTCTCCAGTAAGACCGCGTTTTCTCTTTAAGGCCATATTCGATGTCACGACAGGGGAACGGTATTTTTTCGCGTCACTAACGTGAAAAATCTATGATCCTCATAAGAAATATTTTTTCAACTATCTCCTTTTCCTGAATCTACAAAGTTAGCAATTTGATTCCGGAATATATCTATGTAAAATAGAAAAATGTTTATCCACTTTGTTTTGAAAATCATTTATAGGCGTTTTTGTAGTCGTCCAGATGAACTGTCAGTTTTAGTTGATACGTAACATTTTACTTTCGATGAAGTAAACGGATATTCTTGAAAATGCTGTCTGTTTCCACAAAAATTAAGAGTAAGATTATATAACATGTTACATAGATTTCGGCAGTTACAAAACAATAACTATTTAGTGGAAATAGACAGTTTTTAAAATCAATATCCGGTTTATTCGTTAAAAGTTGTTTCCTTAACTTCATTGTGAGTAATGTAAACAAATATATATGGATGTACATGAGAGGTGTTTTCTAGAATTTGAGACGCTTCTCAACATCAGAGGTTTTGGTGTGCGAGGACCAAGTGAAGGACACTGGAACGGGCACGATTCTAAAGTACAAAGAGTTAACTAAACTGAGACTAAGGCTGCATCATTGAAGAGTAATAAAGCTGTGACTAAGTGGAAATAATCATGTCACAGATTACAGATAATCACAGTTCGTACTGGAGCCTGCCGGCTCTCAGAAAAATTAGCGAGGACTGCGCCCTGCATGGCCCTGACTGAACATGAACCCACTAAGGGGGTCCATGCAGGACTCGGAGCTCCAAAAAGACTGGGCGATCCTCTAAGAATTATCGAACTGCAGTGAGCAGGTGTTGTGGGCTACTGCACTAATCAGGTGTCCGAAGGTAAGGCCAGTAGCTGCCCGATTGACCGCGATTCGGTTCCTCCTGGAAAATTGGATCAAGAAGGGATCAACCTGGCAGACGTCCCGACGGACACCACGTAAGACCAGCGACCTCACCCTCCCATTGCTCATGCCAGATGGCATGATTCCTCTAGTTTGCATTTGGGAGATTTGATGCTCAATGCGCTCAGGAAAATTTTCGTTGGTTTTCTAATTGCAAGTGCATCGGCAGACTCATTGCCATGGATACCGAACTGGCTTGAGACTCCCATAAAAGTTGTTGCTTGATGCAGTGATGTACGGAGTCTTTGTATTTGGGGAATAGTGGAAAGCTCTAATGGCCTCGAGTGTATTTTAATTGAAACTTGGTGCAATCAAAATATTTCTGAGAATAAATGTGAATTGATGTGATTTCTGTCAATTCAGCTCAAGAAGACGAAGAGGAAGGCTGGAAGGAAGGGAGCTGTAGTGGAGGAGATGGTGGCGTGAAGAGACGGCTGGAACCGTCGACGAGTCCAGCGCCGCCCCCCGTCCGTCCTCGCTTGGAGACTCCCACCCCCAGCGCTTCTTCCGCCGCCCCTAGCGCTTCCTCAGCCACCCCCGGCGCCTCTTCCTCGTCCCCAGCTGCCCCTGCAGCCTCCAGAGCTCATGAGGACCTCCCCTCGCCGCCGCCTCCAGTCCCCACAGGTAAACGACTCATCAATGGTTGGGTCATGTCATTGTCAGTAGATAGATCTCAAGTTCTCTGTATTGTAAGACATTTTATAGTAACACATCACGTCTAATATGTTTTTTTTAAATCGGATATCAGGTTTGATAAAGCAACAGCTTACAAATAGATGACATAAATCGTTCTCCAAGTAGGGACGTTGCCCACCCTTCCAAAGAACATACATTTCAAATCCATCAACTCATATATCCCTTAACTACAGATATTGATTGAGATGTTTTGTTTAATTTTTTGATAAATGAAACTGAAACAGTATTGAAAATGTAAAATACCAAGCGAATGTAATAGTTCCGAAGCCCAAATCCAAAAACAACACTGATTTTACAATTTTGTATAACATACAGATGACAAAGTTAAAATTGTACCTAATTCCTAACCGAGAGTGCTGAAGACATTTCCATATGTACCTAACAATGTTGTAGAGCTATTACACAAAAAAATGAGGAAAATGTATTTAAATTGAAACAGGTTACAAAAAATCAACTTCCAGATGAATGGAAAACCATTTTTCTTTGTTTTTCTAGATGCTGATTCGAATTGAATTGACCTCAAATTATTCCAATTCACTCATTTGGTTGTGAATGAGTGATGGTACCTATGTGTTTGGTACCCCTTTTTGTTCTCGCAGAATCGGAGTTTAACGGTGGATGGAGAATAGATTCTTGTTTTAAGTTGAAAAAGCTTTCTAAATTTAAAAAAAAACATTTGAAGTTGATTCACGGTCAGAAGGAGAAGAGGTGTTCGAAATCTGACTTCTTGTATATGTGGGTTTTGAGGTGTCCCTATTTCTATTCCAACTTTCTATTGTTTTTGAGTTGTTTGTTTTCTTTTTTTGTTTTTTTATTGTTTTGAATACAACCGGAATTCATAATCATCGCACTCATATTGTATTTTCGTTTTTTTTTTTTTTTTTTTAAATTTTTTTTTTTTTTCCAAGAACTTTTCAAAGGTCTAGGGGATTCTGAAAATTTATAGTTAACGAAAAACTTTGGTTAACAAAGTTTGCTGTGAAGTAGGGTATGAGGATTCCATGCAACCTGACGTTGAGTGAGTTTGTTACTGCATTCGATTTTACTGGTAAATTAAGTATCACTATTCACAAATAATAGGTATTTAAGTTGTTTAGGAGGTTACATGAAGTAACGAGGTTTCATTTATGGTTTTCTTGTGCGAGTTTGGTAGCCAGGTGTAAGAGACACGTTTGTGCCCGACTACTTTTCAGCGTGAAATGTTGGTGAAAGGTTATGTTCTCAAAATGGTGTTGAGATGGTATTGGAAAATATATGCTTTTGATACTGGATCGATTTTAATAGCTCGCACTATTTAGTTAGAAGAGAATGTCTAGTCTATCCACATAACGACGTAGGAAGTGTTTTGGATATTCATTTCGGGCGTGATAGCTCCGTATCAGCAGAGCTCCGATTCCTCGAGGAAATGTTTTTCAACAAATCTACATCTGCCGGTAAAGGGCAAAAGCCCGTTTGTCCGAACACATAAAATATCACTTAGTTGGGATCTCCGCTTTTAAAACCGATAGAGTGATTTAGAGGGGCTAAGTTTAGAGAAGGATATCAGCCGATGGTCTCTCCACGTCCCCCGAGCAAACCGGTGAATTACCCGAGCGATAGATAAAAACAGAGGTTGTGGGTAACGTAACAACAGAGCCGGAGGATCCACGTCCCATCAGATGGGTTCGGAGATGCGAGGGGGGTCCTAATAATGAGGTTTTAGGAGGAACGGAGATAAAGCCCCGCTACAACAGTTTTCCCGTTGTTATCCGGGTTTCGGGAAATCAAATCCCTGGTTAGAGATCCCCATCGGTGACCGTAATGACGCGCTGGTCATGTCGGAGACAATTTTTCGCCTGATAAGGGGAGATATGGAACCTAGGCTGACTCGCTCATAACAACAACTCTCGGTCAATCAATGAACAATAATGACGAGTTTGATCGAGGTCGATTGCTTCGCCAATCACTTCGCGAAACTCGACAACACTGCACTGGATTGCGTTGAAGTAAAAACAGCTCATTGAACGATGTACAAGGACGTGGTACTCACCTATTTATCTTATACATATATCTCTAAGTTTGGCTGTTTGTCCAGTGCGGTTGGTAAAACCGCCAGACCGATTTTGATATGGATTGCTTCGTTGTGATCAGCATGTTCCAGAAAAGGTTTCTGTCGATATTACATGTCGCACAACTTCTTCCTTCATCGTGGAATCGCCCGTCCTTAGTGACAATGATTTAAAAAACACGTTCGTTAATAGAGAAAGGTGTTGTAGTTATAAAACTTTTCAACTCGAATGGATCCAACGAAAACCGAACCATTTCTGTGAGTTGAGCCGCTCTATGTCATTCATCGGGGAAGATTTATGAAATTTAGTTTTGAAAACATCCATTTCCCTATGTTTTTCGAACCAACCTAATGTTCAGGTTTCCCAGTTGATGGGTTTGGTTTCCAATCCCTTTGTTTGGTTGCCACGAATCATCAACGCGATGATAATCACGAGATCTTACGATTTGACTCGGTTTTTTCGTAGGTTCCTACTATTGATTCACAGCCTGTTGAGACGTCGGATTGTTAACTATATTAATAATTAATTATTTAACTGAATAATCCTTTCAAAATCAAAACAGACACGAGCATCCTAAAAAAAATTAGTAGCGTTAAAACTCTCTGTTCAACATCTGTAACTTTTCTGTTTACGGACTCTCGCAACTACTATGGTCGCCAACTTTTGCTGATCGGAATCGCTCATTTCTGATCTAAGACTCGGATTCTTTTCAGTGTGTTTTCAGCTGAGAATTCTAAACAGGTTCATTTACCAAATAGTCATTTCAAACTAAACAATTGAAATAAATGAAAGGAAATCAATAAAATAGAGAAAATTAAATGACGTCATTGGTGAATTTCCCTGCGAATTTACGGCAGTTATGATTTCTTCTAACTTTCTTTCCACGGGTGTTTTGACCATTTTCATGGTATTGTAATCATCTGATTCCCGTTACATCCTACACTTTAGAGAAGCCCTCTTCGAGTTCTTTCTGTTAATGGATTGAAATAAAACATGTGACATTGGCCATTGCCTTCTGGAGGTGATATCTCCAAACGCCGTGCCTCTTAAGCACCAAGATTGAATTCTCGTTAAACAAAAAAGTTGTAGATTTAAAACTATCAATTTTCGTCATATTTTAATTAATTATTCATGGAAAGTGGTCGAAAAATATCTAGATGTGCATCTGGAACTTTGGAAAGCGACTAATACAGCATCCCAATTTCGCGACCCACTCGAACTGATTGATCCAAATCTTTGATTTACTTCTATTTAAATTTCCTATTATTTCAATAATTAGTTTCATGCAAAATACAATAATCTTAAAAGTTGAATTGGTATCTACTTTTATGCTGAGGATTCACGCTCATGTTACATTGAATTTATAAAAGTCGAGAACGCAACATTCGTTACAATTTTAATAAGGATAAATGGGACTGGACGAAAATTTTGATTCCTGGACTTATCAAAACACAGCTAAATAGCTATCCTCATTGGAATACATTCTGTTCAAACGGAATTCTGAATTTCCCGTAAAGCTGCCCCTTTTAAATAATATTGCTCATTACACATTCGAGAAAAGTAACAATGCTCAACAAAAATAATTCCCAGATGTTTCTGCGGATGCTCCATTGTTCTTAAGGAGAACAATATTTGAACCGGACAAATTTCCTCAAAGGTACCAAGTTTTTATAATTCTATTAACTTTCTACCATCTCCCGGCATGCAGCCCAAGCCAAACACTCAAAATACGACAGAGTCGCTGAAGACCTGAGAGGGTCTTTCACGCCACTCGTCATTTCATGCGATGGCGCATTACATAAAGAGTATGAAGCCTTTCTCAAAAACGTTTCCTTACGCCTCTCCAACAAGTGGTCTAAATCCTACTCCCAGGTGATGATGTGGGCACGAGTGAAAACTCAGTTCTCAGTTCACCGAGCAGTTTCCATGAGGCTAAGGGGCCCGAGGAAACACGTGCGAGGACTTGGACTGGAGGACGGAGCAGCAATTTGGCTACCAGAAGAATGAAATCACACACACACACACACACACACACACACACACAGTTAGGAAAAAAAATAAAATCAGATTAGTTTGGCAAAATCAATTTGAATTTTTGGCATATTATCAAATTGAAAATTTTGGCAAACTAATTTGAACCTTTGGCACAAATAAATTTTAATATTTTTGGCATCTTAATTTCAACTTTTGGCGACTCAATTTCAACTTTCGGCATACCAATTCGATCTTTTGGCATATCAATTTATACTTTTCACAACCCCAACTATTCCAACATTCCACCCCATATAATTATCAATAAATGTTTTTTTCTCTCTAAAAAGAAAAAAAAATTATATTAACGTGCTCAATCGCTTACATTTCTTTGAAGTTGATCAATATAAACAAATTTATTGCCATTAACTTATGTGGAAAAACATCCAAAAAACAAAATGTTCATGACTATGTTCATAATTACTTACTGAGCATCAATATCATTTGCAGCGCAACTGCTTCAATCATTTAGTTTTTTGCACTTCGTGAATGTTACGAGGAATTTGATAGTATTGAATCCTGGAGATCAATTTGAAATAGGTGGAAACAATTATGGTAATTGAGATAATTTGTTACCAGGGCCCCCAGTCTACTTTTGCGCTCCTTGTGGAATCAGGTTCAGTTCTCTCAGTACTCTCGAGGCTCATCAGACTTACTACTGCTCTCATAGAATGCACGCCCTTCCAAGAGGTAAATATATCCCTCATGACTCATAAGTATTCAAAGTATTCACTAAATTTGGACTAGGAAGATACTTGAATTGATTCTCGCATCTCGTATTTTGACGTAGCTAATCAATCACAATTGTTTTTAATTGCTTTCACTTCTTATATGTAAATAATATACGATACTCATTAGCTATGAAAACTACTAATTAACGCATGGTCACTAGGGATATTATTTCCCATAAATGTTCCGTGTAATGTAAGATTTTCCCAGCGGAAGTTGTTTCCGTACTCGTCAGCTCTTGGCGGACAAACGAATCTGCTGACCCCCCTCCAGGAGGCAGGGTATCAGATCAGTTTCCCTCCCAAGCGCGCGACAACCTCCTAGATTCTTCTCATAACTATTAAATTCATTTAACTAATCTTATGAATTACTAACTGAACTAAAACTGGACTCTCTTGACAGCAACTAAAGTCATATTAGCCAGTTCATCTCGTCTCTTATTATTACATGAACCCCGTAACAGTACGTCCTCGTGTTTAGACAAGTTCAAATCGTAATAGCCGGTCTTCATGCTGCAATACCGGTTAACAAGATCTAGATAATTGATGGAACTTTTCGATAATAATTTTAGATTGAGACAAGCAAACACATTGGCTTCTCTACTCGAAATCCAAGTGCCTGTTTACCTGAAACATTCTTTTGTTGTGAAGGTTTTTAAAATTTGTGAAGAAATGCCTCATAGTTGAATTTGTCCGGGTACTTTGGAGAGTTTTTATGGGAGAAGAGAAGGCATGGTTGGTAAAATTTGAACATTGAATCTCTTTTGGATTTTTTAGGGCTAAGTAGTCATGTTTTGCGTGAATTTCAAAATATAAACGTCCGGGTTCATGTATTTCCGTATTGGTTTGTCATTCGGCAGCTAAATCATAAAACTCAACTTCCTAAAGCTATTCGTCTATAACTTATCTTCTCTATTCATTCCTATTCTACTACTCCCACAGTTTTCGCTGGAGGAGGCGCCGAGAGTGAAACCGAAGAAGCCAAAAGCGCCGTGGAAAAGGAAGAAACCAGCGGAGGTGAGAGCAGCAGCGAGCCGTCCGGGAAGGCTGCCAGAACCGGCAAGCAGTACAAGTGCCCACATTGTTCCTACAGTGCCGATAAAAAGGTAAGTGGTACACAACTAATTGTTACTCTTCAACCGATTCATGATTAGTCAACCGGGTTTATATAAAACAGGTAGGGTTTTGCAGTTACCTGTACTATTGCCCATATAGGAGTGACCCCGGACCGCAGGGACGAAAACCCCTTCCCCACCATCAGGTGGCAACACCGCAGAGGACCCTCTAACTCAGCAGACTATCCCTCATTAGCAGCCCTTTTCAATCTCCCCCTCTTAACGCAAGACGTTTTAGTTGTTTTTGTTGAAAAATGTAATTTTTTGTGAGATTCAAAATGTTCTTGTCGTTCTGAGGAAAACAAGTGTAAATTTCATATTAATTGGTTCTGGAACACCTTATCAAACAAGTGTGTGGCTGTATTGCAAAAGTGTAATAAATTGCAAAAAACGCTGCAAATTTGATTACACATGGGTTTATTATTCTTATGTCGAACTTTATTACACTTAAACACATGTTTCTTTGATCCAACCCTGTCAGATGGGATGGGGCCCGAAAAAGTACGGAAATAATGTCATTTTGCACCTTTTTACCCCATGAAAATGGATTTCCTCGCTCTGAGTCAATCGCACAGGTTTGGGAATTTTTACTCACAATGATGACATCAAATAATCAATAGTAGGCAAATGACACATGAGTTTGACAAAAACCGACATTGGGTATTTTTACCTACATAACGTCTAGGTATGTTTTTCCAGTTCAAATTTATACTCGTTGTGTCCCTTTTTTCATGTACATCACGATTCTGGTGATGGCATGATCGAATTAACTATTAGATCACATTTGGATTGCATAAGACGCGTAAGTACCGCACCGTAATTAGGGTCTGATGCGAGCCATCAGGCCATTACCTGGAGGCTCCGATTTGGGCGGCGTTGCCAGACCCAGAGGTCTTCAGAAAACCGCAGGGTTGCTCCTAAGTAAGAGGAGGGCAAGAGTATAGGATCAGCAACTTTTGAGCAGTATCTCTGCTACTCTGTGCTGAGGGGGTGACACTGTCAAAGGTGAAATTCAGACGTTATTTGACGGTGGAATATTGTACTGAGCTATTTGCTTCACTAATTTCATCCATGTTCAGTCGATTCGTACTTTCTGCTAGACACTCCAGCACCGTGCTTTCAAGGCGATGTTTTTTCCCCCTCCAAATTGTTCAAGAGATATTGAAGAAATTTATTGGAATTGGTCCATTCAGAGTTTCGAACATCTAAGGGCACCAATAGTTGAACAGCTAAGGAAAATCGAATTCTCCCACTACCTACCCTGCTACTGATGGCCTTTTTTACTGAAAATATGAGTATTATACCATTATTATAAATACTTTTGAAAACAATGTTTTTGTACTAGTAATTAACCACTAAGAAAAATGAAATTCCTAAAGGATGACGCTGATGCAATAGTTGACCTCGTGTACCGAAAGTTCTCAATGCTGATGAGATTTATTACTAAATAGGTATGATTAATTAACAAATATTCACAATCTTTACATTATTTATTAAAACATTTATCCGTAAAAATTATTATTTTAAACTATTATGAAACAGGGAATTTCTAGACTAGAAGTGTAGCTATCAAAAAGTTCAATCCCACATGAAGTCCAATTTTGGCGCACTATTTCTGAAAATGTTTTTAGTTCTAACAAAACTATGAGCTGGGTTCAAAATCCGACTTTTTGCCACCACGTCTCTAATACAAGATACGGATGACTTTTATCACTATGCCATAAGTCTCTTAATTTGCTATATATACATAGGTAATTTTTGTTATTTTTAATAACTACACCCTCTTCTCACTAAATCTCCAATCTCCACGATGTTTATCTCCCTACTATAAATAAGTTCACTGGTCAAGAGAGGGAGAGGGGCATATGTGCGATAGCAGCTCTGTTTGTTTTACGATTAGGAAGATTCTACCTCGGTACCCCATTCTACTAGCCTTCGTGTCCCAGAACGTGACTTTGTACTCACCTATATTGTGGTCGTAAGTAACTCGTATTTCGAACTTCTTAAAACGAATTGCGGGTCATTTAGTCCGAAAGACCTTATTCTTCTATTATAATAGAATAATAATTATTGGATAAATCCTTCTTTAGTTGTACCAGTCTACCTAGCTGTCACCTTTTTTTAAACTAACTGCTTTCTGTTGCTATTGCGCTAGCCGAATTGATGCATTGGTATATCACATGGGTAGTGGAACGGTTTCTATCCTATGGGTTTTTATTCGTGGTACAATGAAAGTAATACATTCAAACATTCAAGAGGTAGCGCCTCTCGGATTTCATCAGACGATTAGGTCAACTTCTAAAACGAACCAAATCGGTTTTTAATCGAATTTTCAATACATAACCTTAACTTTCAACGTTGGGTTTTTTGAAATGTTCACATGATCCTTACTTCTTTTGGCATTTATCAACTATTACGAACAGAACTGTTTCCAGATGTTTGGTATTTTTATCAATTAGGTTTTTCATTTCTACTTCTCATGTGTCACACTTAAATGTATCAACAATAAAACCCGAAATTCTTTATCAAATTCCCTATCTCACTCAAAATCTTATATTTTACAGGCAAGCTTAAATAGGCACATGAGAATGCACAGTTCTTCGCCTGGAGTCAGCGAGCGAAGTTCTTCCCCTCAGCCATCCGTGGACCGCTATTGCCAGGATTGTGACATCCGTTTTTCGTCCAGCAAAACATTTAGGTAACTATAAAACTGTAACTATAAATAAGATTATTTATCAATAGCAAAAAATCAAAGTAAATCTGGCATTAATTCAGCTTTGATTTGACATTCCTGTTAGGCCGTTCCTGGTTCATTAGAGATAACTCATTACCCTACCCATTGCATTCTTGGTTTAACAAAACAGTCTTCATTTCTAGCTTATCTAAGAATAGGTGAAAAGCTGTGTGGGACTGTAATCCTCTCTTCCTTCCCACAATGAAAGTCGTTGGTGAGGCTTTGAGAGGCCTTATTTTCTCCAGCGGCCATTACATTTCAAGCGCATTATTGTACCAATAACAAATTAGGTGCATAGTTAAAGAAAAAAAAATAGGTAGTTCATATACTTAAAAAAAAAATGAATCTCTTTTTATAAGTAGTTTTAAAAGGTGCCGATTCAACCTACTGTCAACTCTATACGTTGATACAATAATATGTAACCACGATATTCTCAGATACTAGGAACAAGATCTTAAGCGTTATGTCAGGTTATAAATGTTTGCTACCTATTCGTACTTTTCATATTGAAGTTATTATCATGTTTTTTCATGGTTTACAGGGCACATAAGATGCACTATTGCAGCACTAGACATGTTGTGAAAGGCAAAGGGGCCCCGAGTCCAGAATCATCGGGAGATATGCGGCCGGCTACGCCAAGTGGTGGGGCTGGAAGCCCTGTAAGCCGCGTTCTGACTGACCAGCCACAACCATTCTTGGCTCTTCCTACAAATCCGATCCTCATAGTTCCTTACTCCCTCATCCAAAGTGCCAGCATATTGCCGGCGCCTACCAGCGGTCTTCATCCACCAGACACAGCGTACTTCCTCCTGCCAGATGGAACGCTTCAACCAATGGCAACTGCAATCCCACCACCTCGACCACTTGCTGAGAAACCTACGCGCCCGATTCTGCCGTTCCATTCACCACCTCAACAGGTACTACTTTCTTGATCTCAGAACATGAAATTAACTTTACTAGTAATCTTTAGGTGCACTAAAACCATTGCTTTTGTTAGAATCGCAAATTTATTAACACATAAAACATGCTATGGTTTTGCCACCTACGTTGCAAACCCAATGACTACATTTTATAGGGTTCATTCCTGCAAACCATGCAGTTACTGACCGATTGAAGGATCACTGGTATTTTTCCTGTTGCAAAATACCACAGTATAGGTTTTTTGGCTGGAACAAGTTTTGTAAACAATGAGATTCAGGTGTAGAAATGCTCTGAAATTATTTTGCCAATTCTTGCAGTTACTGAACGAGTTTTGTAAACAATGAGATTCCAAACGTGAAATATTTGTTACGCGCAAATCCGGGAGTTCTTGACCAATTTCGATGAACTTTTCAGGGATTGTGCGGGTTTATAGATGGTCCCCTATAGGTTTCATTCAATAGTAGCCTCTGCGCATGCGCAAACGTGAAATCTTTGTTACGCGCATAAACAATTTCGATGACATTTTCAGGGATTGCGGGTTAGGGGTCCCCTATAGGTTTCATGACCCCCGGATCAATGATAGCCCCAGCGCATGCGCAAACGTGAAATCTTTGTTACGCGCATAACTCCGGGAGTTCTTGACCAATTTCGATGAAATTTTCAGGGATTGTGCGGGTTAGGGTATAGATGGTCCCCTATGAGTTTCATGACCCCCGGATCAATTCTGCGCATGCGCAAACGTGAAATCCTTGCCATAAGATTTTATTTCGATGAAAAGGGATTGTTCGGACTTATTAATATCATAGTTTGTTCAATAGTTGAACATGCCTACCTTTATTTTCTCAAGTTACGCTGCCGCATAACAATAAATTTTAATTCAACATTTACTTCGCCTAATTGAACGAATCTTTAGTCAATGATCTTATGATTATTCAAACGCTGATCGTTCATACATTTGATTACCAATAATTTAATATTATACTCGTAAATTTTCTCTTGGAAGTATTTAACTCAATATTTTATCTGTTTCAGCCTCTAAAGCCTGTTACGGAGAAACCAAAGACGAGTGAACAACCTAGTGGATCACCCCTGGACCTCAGCTGTCGTAAAAGCGCCGAGAAGGAAGTGGTGGTAGTTGTAGACATGAGTGAAGATGAGAAAGAAAATCGGCAAATGATGAATAACCAAAGAGCTGCCATGTCGCCTGAACATGAAGACATAATATGTGCTCCTTCAATACCTTTGATGCTTTCAACTTCTTCCACATGTTCCTCTCCTTCCCCGGCTCCCTTATCGCCTGCGTCATCGTCCCATTCAACTTCTAGACGAAGTGATATTAAAAGACATCAAAGTGAATCAACTCATAGCAATAGTCCCAGCCCAAAGTCTTCCATTGTGTCTCCTGCTCCTCAAATGAAATCACCTCGAAGAACCCCAAATGGAATATCAAGCAAGCCCTCGCGGCCTGATCTACATACACCAGAAGCTCAGCCGATGCCTAACAAAGACAACGCTAATATTAACCTTCAAAATCTGCTATTAGCTGCCGTTTCTGCCCAGAGCCAAATGGATAACATGCAGATAAAGTCTGAATTTCAAAATCTCCCTTTCCCCCCAGAATTTATCCCGCATTTAACAGCAATGTATAATGCGAGGTTTGCCAAAACCAAAACTATGCCAACAATTCCTGGGTTGATACCTCCTTCAGCTGGTATACCCCCACATCCTATACCTTTACCAGGAAGGTCACCTGCGGAATTCCTAAACCAAGCAAGTATTCTCCTAACATCCGAGATGGCTCTACGCTTAGCAGCGGCATCTAACCAAGCTGAACTCCCACCACCTGCTCCCGTCGTGCCACCACCCCCTCAGGTGCTAGTGAAGCAGGGCGATTCAAAGTGCCAAGAATGTAACATAGTTTTCTACAAACATGAGAACTTCATAGCTCACAAGAAGCATTACTGTTCAGCAAGAAAATTGGCAACGGTGGACTCTAGTCAAGATGAGAAGACTCCCAGCCCAATGGGCGGTATTTCCCCTCCCCCTACAACTCCTCCAAAGGAGTCTAAATCCAAAAGTCCTATTGGAACTCTAAATAACATTCCTTCGACATCCAAACCAACCATGTACCAGTTCATCTGCGCTGCTTGTGGAATCAAGTTCACTTCTTTTGACAATCTCAGTGCTCACCAGACTTACTACTGTCCAAAAAGGAACCCTAACGAGCCAGAGAAACCCAGAAGATGCAACAAATGTAAGGTAAACTAAGAATTTGTCGCACTTCTCCACTTTTATAATAATTTTGGTTCATACGTTTATTATAATTTCCATTCATAATTACTAGAGTTGGAGACCTAGAATCATTTTCCGTCCTAAATTCCATCTATTCAAAACGAAAAGTCCTGAAAAGGTTACATCTCACATGGTGGATAAATCCAGTTTTCTCACGAATGGATGACAATCATCTTGCACTATTTAGAAAGCTGTCACTGATAAAACTTGGTTGAAAACTACGAAATCTGGTTAAAATATCCGACCTAAGAATTCGTTTATTTCGAATCATCACAATTCTTAGAATCATGGAAGGCACTACCTTATTGTATTATTTGTAACATTTAACTCATATATTGCGTTAACTGAATTTAATTTTGTTTTGAATGTTTGCAGATGGCGATAGTAGGTGAACACCACTGTAGCGGTGCTTCCGTTGGCTGGAAGTGTCCCTGCTGCCCAGTGACGAGCCCTACAGCAAGTGCAGCCCAGAAGCACATGGACACTCATAGTGGGGTGAAGGCCTTTCTCTGCACGATATGCCGTTACAAAGGGAACACATTGCGAGGGATGAGGACCCACATTCGCATGCATTTTGATAAAAGACCAGCCGATGTCAATGTACGATTTTCATTTGTAAAAATAACCGTATAATATTTTGTTTGCGAACTGAAAGTGAGTCCTGTAGTGTGGTAGGATTCTCAAAGTGGTAATCGTTTGGTTTAAAAATAACAACAATGTTCATCCTAAACTCTCAACGAAGTCTGCCCTATGAACCTAGAGCTTTAAAGAATACTATATTTGGTACAATACAACAAACACACCCACATTCCTACTGTACCAGTTCTCAAGGGCTCAAACAAGTCTCCAGTTAAAGGGTGTTTAGTACTTATTGAACAAAAATGTTGTCAATACCAATCTTTCAGAATAACCGATTTTCCCTCAATCACACACTGTGGCATTACTGCATCAAATTCTAGATTCAGAAATTGGGTCCATAATGACATATCAATTGAACTGCCTGCAGTACGTACTTTAGACAGCAGGCAAGTGGATTGTTGGTCAATTGAGGGATGTACTCTTGGATGATAGTTTATGAAGTGCCTACAGAACTCATATGGTTCCTTTTTATTTGGTACTGACTGCCACAGTCATCCTAAACAGTACAACTCACGTCAGTGGAAAATTATCTTCCTTCTAAAAAAGAAGTAAAATTCACGAGATAGAATGGTGCGAGGCATTAAAGTTTGTTTGCTCAATTAAAAGAACGGTCAAATTGGTCGTAGCCATCTTTTATTTCAACATAGTCTCTAATACAGTGATCTTGTTCAACAAAAACATGATGTAATTTCCAAATCCAACAATAATACATTCTCTCTGCACATTTGCAGCCTGCATTCATCAAAGTGTAGGTTACTCTCAAAATTGTATATGGGATTGAAATACAACAAACTGTGATAATACATTTAAAAAATCTATGATCAGTAACTTATTCTTTTTCTTTCAATTTCAGGAAGAAAACTATATCACCTGCATAGTAGAAGATGGTGGAAGTCCCAACTTGATGGAACCATCTGTCATATTGGAGGAGGATATTGTTGGAAGCCAGAAAGAGGTGAGACCGCCATCAGTAAGCAGCGGATCCAAGACTCCATGCAATGGCACTCCTACTGATACTGTTAAGATCAAACAGGAGGAAGTAGATGGAGCAGAGGACGAAGTGGTTGATGTAAACACTAACCGCCCAATAGATGATGAGGAATACATTGAAGTGGAGGACGTCACCATCAAAGAAGAAAAGATCAAGGCTGAAGACGAAGAAGAGGATGTCCTGATGGTGAGTCCAGTAGAAGGTCAAGAAGGGAGCGAGGACTTAACCACGTCTGTGGCTATTAACAACAATAAGGGCAACAGCGGTCCCAGATATTGTGAATCCTGTGACATCTCCTTCACGTACCTTTCCACATTCATTGCCCACAAGAAGTTCTACTGCTCCAGTCACACAGGCGAGGCTGCCACCGCCAGCAATAACAACAATAATAACAATAACAACAACAACAGACCAACTGGAACCCCGGTGACGTAGGCTGTGTACTGGTCCTCATTTCCTAGTTTTTGGTTTTTCTTGATCTCTGTAGTGGTGACCTCCACAGTGTGAAGATAAATCACTGTGGTTTTGAACGCTATCTAAGTGTCAATGTCTGTGAAGAGCTCAATGTCTGTATTAAAGCTATTAGAATTGTTTCGTCTACCAAACTATCTAATTTGGCAAACTATTCGACGTTTTACTAAATAAGTAGTGATCACAATATGGTGCCTGTGAGCATTTATTTGATTGTATACCATACTAAAAAAAAATTAATCGTCGTGTACCTATGTACAGTGATGGTGCGAGTTGAAATATCGTGTAATATACAGTTTGGGAAATTTAGATTGAACGCCCTTTGAGAGTTATGTTATGCATTATGGTTTGTTATGATTATAATTTCATGCAGGACCTACATAGTACTAGTACATTCTAATAATGATGATATGCCTGATCCCTCAATGTAATGCAATCATATCCTACCTTGATGCTAACCCTTAAACTAAATACCACCTTTACTAACAGGTACTTATATAGGTATTTGCAAGCTACCTAAATGAGGCAGCTCGAATATTCCTTATATTTACCAACATCATGAAATTTGTGAAAACATCGTTCACGAGTACCTAAATCATGTTCTAACCCTCCCCCTTTGAATAGATGTTGTACACTCTTTCAGTTTTAGGAGAATTAATACCTACTACCTATGTTGATAACTTGGTAATTATATTCTTAACTAAACCAAAGCTCGTCAAGGGAATCGTATGGTCTATTGTCGATGTGCTAGTAGGCACCGATCAAGATAATTAGGTACCCACGTACTAAACATTTTCCAAATGCCAGTATATTTATAAATTTCAACTTGTTCCACCGAATTATATCCTTTATTATATTCAACTGTGTTAGTTGTCTATTGTAAAAAGTCTATATATATATCGTAAATATTTTTCTTTTCACT
Organism: Creontiades dilutus; assembly: GCA_031894815.1. NCBI lineage: Eukaryota > Metazoa > Arthropoda > Insecta > Hemiptera > Miridae > Creontiades > Creontiades dilutus. Next base: position 250,263 of record JAVIWC010003164.1, read on the forward strand.
TTTAAGAATGTTTCCTTTGTTAAGTTATTAATTATTTATTATTGCTTTCTAGATACCGTGCCATGTAAAAGGTTCGTAGATGTACCTTGGTTCTGTCGGTGGTCATTTCAAGCCTAAGTTTTGGCAACTTGTAAAAAATGCTAATTGTTTAAGTATTGAATTATTATTCGGTTGATATGAAAATGTTATTTTTTTTCTTTAAACGTTTAGTTTTTGTTTCAAAGTCTTTTTACTGGAGGAAAAATGAAACTCTAGGTCGAAACGCTAGTCAGTGGGGGCTTTAGAGGGAATCCGATCTCCTTTTTTTTATTCATTTAAACCTTTATTTTTCCATCATTCCACCACTTGTGCTAATGGCACTTCGAAAATAACGAAGCTTAGCTTGTTTTAATAAATTCATCTTGTTTCACTAAACGTATTTTGTTGATTTACGAGTATCATGTAGTCCGTAATTCCTTCAATGCTGGTCGCAGGATCTGAGAGTTGACGGTTTGGTTAATCAAATAAGCTTCTGATTTTTGCATCTACTTTTGCACATACAGTGATGCATTTGAATTGTCTTTTGAACTCCATTCTGCACGTTTGTGAATGAATGTGAAGTCTGACTGGATGATGAAAATTATTTGACGAAGAACTTTCTCACGATAGTCGATCCTGAAGTTTATAGGGAAAGAATTTCTGCCTAAACAGTAAAAATTTAAAAACAGTTTTACATGATGCCTACTTATTTCATTGGTGAAAATTCGGTCATTTGCCACTGTGAGTGACAGCATTTCAAAATGTACGTCACTGTCCCTCTCTTTATCGACCTTAAATTGATATTATCACACTGAGGGTACATTCGTTTTGGCGATTCGTGAGTTCTCGTTTTTGTTGCTTCAAGTCAAATTGAAGACAATAATAACAGATCCTGTTTCTAATATTCCCATATTATATTTACGATCAGGTTCAATTGCAAGGTTATACCGACGTGTAATGAATATTTTTTCAATAAATCTCCACCAGAACTGAACGGTACTAAATGTCGTGCTCCAACCGTTTGATGAACTAGATTCGTTATCAGATGCCAGAAGTTCACTCCTCAACTTCCAGGTTGGGTTCTAAATGATCTATATTGCTACCTTTTTAACCACACTCTTATCAAAGAAGTGAGGGAGCTCAGTGGTAATTGCTAATTCTGATGAGCATCCAAATTTTACGTTCAATTTACCAGATATCAGCTATTGCTGCATACACAAGGCCCGATCATGAATTGTACAAAACGATTAGTGTAATGGAATGTTACCTGTTTTGAAATACCTCCACTAACCTATATTTCACTACAAACATAGGAAATCAGTTTTAATACATTTGACCATCTAATGAAATTAATTCTGCTATGAAGAACTAATCCGTAAGTTTCTCAGTCTGGTGATTGTGAATGAGAAACACGGAATGAACTGTGTCAATAAACTTGAGCAAAGTGGCTTGTTGCACGAATTTTCTCAAAAGATTAGTTATTTTCACATTATGTGTCACCATAATTGTTTCGCTTGAACCAACCTCAAAACGAAATAAGGTCTGTGCCTCGTTTAACGAAATGTGCACAACCCCCATTTTAAACAATTTAATTAAATTAGTGCTTGATTGATAAATTTAAAGTTGTAACTACTTACCTACAACCACGTATCCCTCTTACCTACATCCATGTATAGTTGTGTTCTTGTTACCCAGTGGTACTTACCTTGGCAGAAAATAGCTCATTTTAATAATTCTAATATGAATAATACGCTAAACCTCTGATTTATGTGTAATTTTTTTTAGAATAACACATATATTTCGAAAATTTGTTAAGGTATTAGCATTTCCCCTCTCTTCTTCCATTATTGTTGATGTCCACTCCTTATCAGGATTCCAATTGATCTGGCCATTACAAAGGAAAATACCTATACTGAAGACGTTTTTAAAATTAAGAAATATTTTTCCTTATTCCAATTTGATCTAGGTTGGTAATTACTTCCGAATTATGGTACGAGTTTATCCCTGTAAAAAATAATAACACCTGAGTTTGAATTTCTTTACTTTATTTCGTCATTAATTTGTTTTTGTCAGTTTATTTCCGGTGAAGATTATTGTCACTGACTACAAAAAATCAAGGTAGTACATCAGCCAGTTTTGTGTTTGATGGCTCAATTAAGTTGGCCAACTCATCATTCGAAACTGGTACTTTTAATCTTATACACAAGTAAAGAGATAAAATCGTATTCTTAAAAAAGCTAGATAACTACTTGTAGAACTTAATTTTCAGTTCAGTTTCTTTACACTTGAAAGCAAACTTGAAAATTATTTGTTTTCAGAAAATAACTGATAAATTTGAGATATTTGACGAATCGAGATAAAAGTTCTACTGTAATGGTGTATCACCCTAACTAAATGGATAAACCAGACCCCCTTGCCAGACATCTATGTTGCAGAACGAAATTAGCAAATTTTAACTGCGTTTATTTCTATACATCCATTTTTAACATCTTCCGTTTCTGGTTCTGAAGCAACTGATGCCTTTTGTTCAAGCGAAGATTTTCTTTTAGGGGAGTGGGATCTGATAGCGGTTCTAACATAATCATTACGAATAGTTCAGTGGTTCTTTTCTTTGCAAATATTATCGATCCCAGGGCCAGCGTCACTATGCCTTGATTAGAGTAGGTCAACAGCGTGTTTTCGGTTTGTTGCCTGTTTACGTTTACACACATTTTCATGCTCTTAAGAGACATTAATTGACAAACAATGACACATAATTTCTGCAAGCCCCCGAGTTTTCTGTGTTTGTTGTATGTATCAATACAATAATATTGTATTCGAATGGTCAACTTATCAGTTTTCCACATATAGAAGTTGAAAATCCCACGCAAAAATGCACTCTCGAGTACCAAAATTCATTTAGGAGTTCGGAGGTTAGAAATAAAAACTCTTTATTTTGTAAGATCTCGGTCCAGTTTTTCTATTATTTTTGGGTAATTGTACTTCGTAGTTCAACAATGCGTTCAAGATGAATTTAAAGGACAAGCTAAGTTAGGTGAGTCACGGCGAGATACAAAAAGTTACATTCCACTTCTCTTATAAATAAAATTATTACGATACTTACGAAGCAGTATCGATAACTTTTTATGTACATACTATCGAATTTGGTTGCCTATGGGGGAAATACGTGAATTCAAATTCACCGGATGCTGATGGTGACAAATTTGTAATTCTGTTGTCGTTATTATTATTTATGTTTAGTTTCATTCATTATTGTACTGACTTGTATAAAGTGTATTGTAAAAATATTATAAGTGGCTGTTTCGACTGTTGTCTCTATTAGATATCGTATGAAACTATTCCGTGTTTTGTTACCCATACAGTTTACCGTGGGATTTACGATCAATACGTGCTGCTAGGGTAGTATACAGCCTCCTGTACTATGTGATTTTAGCTAGATATTTAGGTTGACAAAAAAGTGTAATGTTAATTACTACATGCGAGTAAGTAAATACAACAATTCCCAATAGGTGATTATTAATCATAATTATTGCTATTATTATGGATGATTATTACTATTGTAAAGTAACAACACATTATTATAGGCCCCGAAAGACAATAAAATATTTATTTGTAAGAGTACACAGATCGCATGAGTTGGTTATTGTGTAGTACCCTCTTATAATTTCTACTGTCTCTTTACTTTATCAGAAAAATATGCTATTTTACGCAGCATAGAATTGGCTGATAGGGAGGGAGGAGAGGGCTGGCCGTGGTGAGTTCCGGATTTCAATAAAAGAGGTGAAAGCTTCCAATTCTGGTTCAATAATTTTGGCTGGTGTCTTATTAAAGTCAGGTGGATGTGGTATTATAAGTGTATTTTTTTATAAACATTTTTTTTATTATTATACGCTTTTACTTGTGACTAACTGAATGTTGTGGCAATTAATTTTGGTGTATCAATGAATTGAATTTAGAAAATTAATATCAGTGACTCGAGCTAATTGACACTTTACTAGAGTAGCACAAGACCTATCAAACGCTTGTGCCAACTCGAAAAGTTTTCGGGAGAGAGATTATGAACACGTGTACCTTTCCCAAGATACAAAACAAATAGTTAAACATGAAAGCAATATTCACCAGGCCCTCACGCAGGCTGTGAGGGTTTGTCTCCGGATAGTTGATATCGCCAGTTCATTTGTTGGTTGGAAGAGCACCAATGGAAAAACATAGTATGATAGAGAGTAAAGAGGTCATCTCGTAAAACGTTCGAGAGTGGCTAACTAGAGGTCCATGTTGAGTAAACTGCAATACGTTGTACACTCAGTGGTTCCTAAATTCATCCCTGGATATTCGAACGCCTTAGCGAGATATGGAGAGGTGTGGGTATTGGTTTAATGGAGAGGAAACGAGCCTCATACGAATTGGATCGTAATTTTAAGCTAAGGACTCACTGATTATCCCACCGTTAACGCTTCCTTACAGACCTGTCTGCATGGCGACTTTGTACTGTCAATGTGTGTAGCAATACAGTACTTCTAATTCCAGCTGGTCACCCCAGAGGTATTAGACATGGTTTACTCAACTGGCACCGACTAGTTATAAATTATTTACTTTTACCTACAAAGTAGTATAGTAATCCAGTTTTGTTAGTAGAACAAGGGAGATATCGTTTTCTAGTAAAATACTAACAGAATTCAATTGAATTAAGGATGGAACCTTCAAGTAGGACATAAATACTCCAAAGTAAAACGTTTTAACATCGAGTCCTTGAAAATATTGAACTTGGAGTACAGTAACCAGGAAATCGTCATTACGATTCCAATAAGTGAGGATCTGCTCGGCAAGCAAACGAACAATCGAAATGCAGGAACCTAAAGCAAACCCTCATTGTGGTTTTTGTAGCGTTTTGAACGGAATTGGTGTTCGTAGTTTCGAAGAAAACTGATGATAATACAAGGATGACATTGATGAAACAATTTGTTTGGATTCTCATTATGCTATACGATGTTTAGGGGTTTAAAAATGTTTTTTATCATCTTAGCAATCAGGATGGTTCATTAGATAACATACAAAATAATAAAGTAAAAGTGAAATGCCAAGTGGGTGTGGCACATAGCTTCCTCGTATCCATAACATGACTGTATAGAGTATGCAATATGGTTCGATCCAAGCTCGAGGTTAAAACTTTATTTTCTCTTTATTACTCACGAGGACCATCTTTACATCTGTCCGAACAATCCCTGAAAATTTCATCGAAATCAGTCATGAACTCCCGGACCCAAATTTCTTAAATCGATATTCTTCTGTACTTGATCCCCAATCATATAATCATTTGGAATATTCACTGTTGAGGATGTATAGTGGTCTGTATTAATTTGATGGTTTCTAGGCTAATGACTCTAGAATCTTGTCGCGAACTTCCAGGGTTTAACAGGTGGCCCCCAAATAAATATTCAATATTATAAACCCCGAAACGTGTAACTTTAGAGAGGTTTTGCATGTAAGTAAGGATTCTGACCCGATCCACGTGCGCGTAATCTTCGCCGCAGAAATCCAGCAGCCAACCGTAGGTGGGAACTTCAATAGAAACATCGAAAAACGTGCACTTTAAAATAGAAATGTGGGGTAGGAAGGAATAGTTGAAGAGTAAGGGATACATGTGAACCAAACCAAAGTGCCCTCAACGCTTCCAACTCATCCAACCAAGGTTCCACCTATTCATCCGTACCAAACATTTACATTTACTCAATTTTCGCTAAAACTGGTTTAAAGAAATAAAATTGGCAAAATATTATTTACAAAAACCAGTTTTTTAAAAATAAAATTAAATTAGAAATCATGGAGAAATACCAGCTAATTCAATGTCATTTATGTAATGAATAGAGCGTTACTATCCTCTGAAATACGAGAATGTTGCCAGAAACAGCACCCAATGTGCACAGTTACACCGCTGTCAGGGCTTGCACACATTTTCTAACTTTTTGAAACACGATTTTCCAAGAATGATTTCTTTTAAAATCTTTAGGTAGTACGTGGTAGCCTTGATGTAGTAGAAAATAACATTTCGTGCGCGCATACCTAATACCTTGGGTGGAGTTGAGAGGCAGCCCATGCTTACTACGCGGCGCACAAGATATACCCCACCTTCAAGACCTGGCGGTCGTGCGGGTCTTGCATACCCAGTTCCTTAGAAGCACGCCCGACGCTTGAAGTTTACCCCAACGATCTAGTGGCTCGGACATTTTTGTTGCATCATTAGGCAACGATTCGCACAAACTGCCAGTTCAACAATTCATCTCCCATTCAATTCATTTCAACAGTTGATAATAACTATTAAAGAGAGATTATTTATACCTAAACAGTTTCGACCATTGGTATCAAGTTACTTTAGGTAGGTGATACCTACGTCACATTTATGTTAGGTGCTCTATCAAAAAAAAAAAAAAAAAACATACGGAAGATGTTTCGTAGTACGACGCAAATCTACGAGTTTGTATAAGGATGTCACATTTTAAGATCTCCTCCCTTTAAAAATCTGTAAAAATTCACGTAAATGAAAAATTCGAACGGAATCCTTCATAACTTTAGGAATACATCCTATGCGCAAAACTCACACCCATGTTGCACATAAAAGTTATTTTATCTTCACTTGTACCGATTGCTCTAATTTAAAAAATGTAAATTCAGGTACATTATTTTCATTTTAAGAGTCAGTTGCGTTGTAAAGTCTTGTTGCTGGAAGGAGTCATTCTGGATAGTGCTACCCATATCCGAAAATATTCGTCACCAAGCTATTCTGCGAGAAAAAATACAGCAAAATCATGAGCTACAAGTAGCAATTCAATATTTTACAAAATTCTTTCTTTTTTTGCAACTTTTGCCAACAATTTCTGCATATCGAGACATTCTGAGAAATTAAGTAAGAAGTTCATTCATTGCATGTTTATAAAAAATCCGAATTTGAAATTAAAATGTCCACTCAACTGTTTCCAAGCACGACTTCCTTACAAAAATGGAGCTCATCCAACGATGATCTCAGAAGCACCTCATTGATCAGGAAAAATAATATCACCACGTTTTTCAGCACGGGAAAAAGAGTGCTTAGTCAAGTTTGAAAAAAATCTTTATCCGTGATAAATCTTCAATGTTGACACTTAAATCCTACGTAATATATCGTTAAACAATCCTCTTCAATATGACCTCCAGTATCCAACTTCATGATTTTACCTGCATCTTCTTTTGTCATGTTAAGACTATCAGATTTATTTCCTTTATTGTTTGTTCAACTCTTTCGGTAATCTCGCATTTTTCAATTAGTTCACCTGTATTTCATTATAAGTGTACACTCCGAGGTGATAACTGCATCGCTTTTTTGGAGTCAACATTACCAACTTTATCTAATCTTCCAACAAAAGTGGAAGTGGGTGGAGGAATAAAGAATGAAAAAATACGATGAACGATAGAATTTTAAAAATATATTAGGTAGACGAAAAACATTAGTAGACCTTTAAAAAACTCCAATAAATAAAATGTTTTGATTGTACATGTTTTAATGATATAAACAAACTGTACATGTCACAAATATCGGGTGACGAATAGAAGAATAAATTAAAAAATAAGAGGAATGAAATTTTACATTCTAACTTTGGTGTTTATATAAAACAAAAAGAAGATAACTAAGAATTAAAAAAACAAACAGTTCTTTACAATATTTCAATTTTTAGAGAAAAAAATTATCACACTTTATTAAATCATATGCATTATTATTTTTGCCTATACCTATATATCACAAGGTTTCAGGTACGGTGTTGAGCGTCAAGGATGAGGATGAAAGGTGATAGAGAATGGAATTGAGAATGACTGGAGAGCTTGACAATGTCCAACGTACCTATTCAACGTTTTCTCAGTCGGTTGATACATCTTACAATTATTTATGTACATAGTGGAGAGGTGCATGATGCATTATCCATGGATATGATATTTCAGATGTTAAAGGGGAGGTAGACTAGGAAGGGCTAACATTAACTGACGCTTGAAGCGTACAGTGAGGGAGTCGATACATCCACCAAGAGTATACTAATTCCAGGGTATTGGAAATTGGATACTGAAGTTTAAACGTTCAGTTCTTGATAAGAAAGTTCGTCTAAGGGATGAAGTGAGTCAGGGCACTTGTTTCACCTCGTGGTGAGAGTGAAGGGACGATGAACTCTTGATGTGCATATTGGGTGCAGATACAGGGCATGTCATCCATGGATAGAAGACTTATGAAGCTCAGATTGAAGTCGTGAGAAGGAGGTTGACTGTGAGTGGTGGGTTGGTAGACTTGGTGGAGATTTTGTTGTGTCTCTTGATGTGCTTAGCGAGGTGGTCTGATCTCATGAACCGCTGGTCGCAGTGAGTGCACGCGAATTTTTTCTCTCCGGTGTGCGTCCTTTTATGCCTTGAGAGCTCGTCGGAGCGTGAGAATCGACGACCACAGTCTTTCCAAGGGCAGATGAAAGGCTTTTCCCCTGCAAAGAAAAATCAAATCATCAGACTACAAAAACATCGTGAGAACTACCTATTTGTAAGTGCGTAAAAAGATGATGTGTTTGCATGGACGGCAAATAAATTTTGCTAAAATTATGATGAGAATTGCTTATCTTAATTTTATGTACTGTACTTCTACAATATTGTACTCATTGTACTTCTTGTAAAGAGAGGGTTCTAGAGCTGAGAGGGTAAATGAACTTACCAGTATGAGAACGAGTATGAGCCTTGAGGTGAGAGGATTTGAAGTAGTTCTTCCCACAACCTTCATAGTCGCATTGGAAGATCCTTCTTCGGGGGTCCGCAGGCTCCTGAGGAGGCGTAGGACGAGGAACAAGCACCAAGTTGGAGGTTGTGACAGGGATGAGCTGACCGCCAGGCGTCAGGAGCATTGTGTCCTTCACAACCAAAGGTAGGATAGGTCTGGGGGCGATTGCTACAGTCTTGTTTGCCTTAGCGACCACTTCTCTGGGTTTTTTGTCCTTCTCTTCCTTGTCCTTTTCCTTGGATGTGTCTTTGCACGTTTTTACCACCTCCTCCTTGTTGGTGTTCATTTTGTATTTTATGGTCTTCAGGATGTTCTGCGACGAGACGAACCGGGGTTTGGGCTCTTCCCGTGTCTTGGCAAATGGGTCAGCGGAACAGACGCCATCTTTGCTCACTCGCATGATGACGGAAACTGGGACAGATGTAACGTGTGGAGGGCTTGGAGTTCTTGGGGGTGTAGTCCCATATTCCTCCTGGAAAACAAAAATAAATATTCATCAAACAAACTATTCACTATTATCAAAAATTCATCGAGTAAACAATTGAGACGATCAGAGAGAGATTTAAAATAATGATTGCAATTGAATAATTTAATTTCTCTAATCTAATGAAATTTTCATTTATTTTTATTCGTAATTTAAATTTGAACACATTTTAGCAACATGAAAAAATTGAACTTCGTTGATTGCTTCTACTACAAGAAATGTCAAAAAATTAATGAATTCTTGAGAGGTGTAAATATCAATTGTGATTAAACTAGACAGGATAGAATTCCGAGAGTGCACTGTAATTCACGCCTTGCTCTAGCTCTCTCGAGGTCCCAAGACAGCTAAAATAAATTTATAGGGGTTAGATAGTGGTATTTACCTGTTGAGCGACTGTTTGAAGTGGGGAGGAGTGTCGAGGTATTTTGAATGGTATTTCAGAGTCCTCGCCCTCCGAGTCTGACGGCTGCGGTGTTGGGAGGCCCAGTGGCATCGGCATCATGAGCATCTCTTTGTAGGTGCGTTTGTGGCCTGCGTTGTGGAGGTCCAACAGGCTGCTCACCGCCTCCATGTCTACTCCGCCTGACATCTGCGCAAACAAATACAAATAATGTTCCATTATTCGTTGTGTTTCTGCTAAATAAACTACAATTAGGTGGACAGAGGAATGGCAACTAACAAATTTTACACTTTTTTTCATACACTTTGTAGATAAATGAGTTTCTGGTCAGAGGATCTTTCTATCAAAATTCTTTGTTGATTATTAAAAATTAGAAAAAATATGTTATAATGATGATAGACACCCCCATCGCTGTATTTTAACAACAAACGGTAATTATCTTAGTTCCTTTAGTACACAGGTAGGTACATAATGAGAGAGGAAGTACAATCACCGGTTTGCGGTAGAGTACAAGTATGAACTCCAGTCAGTAGAAAGTCAGTCATTTATATTAGTGAATAACTATCAGATCTAAACCTATACTGAGAAAGTCGTGGGGTTCAGTTCTTGAGTACAAGGACTCTCACGAAAGGTAGGTATATAAGTAAAACCAAAATTTACAAATAGGAATTTATTAAAAACGCACCCTACACGCGTTATTCTGTTTTTCCAGTTGGTTCGGGGAGAGGAAAAAATACGCCGGCCGTGACACGAATGGAAGCCTCCGATCGGTTGTTGACGCGATCCAGATTTCCCGCGGCGAAGGTGGCGAGGAAGGTGCGGAGCGGGAGGTTGTCTATTTTTGGGAGGCAGGACGACCGCGTTGTTGTTGTTGAGGCCGTGACGCGAGGCAGACGCGCGGGGCGTGCGCGGCGGTGAGGGCCTTGCGTGAGACGGCGGGACGGGGACGGGGCAGGACGGGAAGTGGCAGGTCGCGTAGGGCGGGAGCGAGGGCCGCGGGGTCCGCTACGACGACGGTGCGGGGAGGGGGCCCACTCGTGTTCACGTGATCGTCATGCCGCTCGCTCGTGCACCGGGGGGGCAAATCCTTCTACGCGCTTCCCTACCTACCTGACAAATACGCCCGAATCCCACGTAGCTCTTCCCTACCCAATTACATACAATCTACCTAATTACCGATTAATTTTCAATTCCTAATAGATAATTCAAAAACCCCCATAAATCAACTTTTTTTTTCTACTATTCATAATTAAGATTAGATTATTAAACCATGTGCAATTATAACCAGCGAATAGATACATTCAATCGTTGTATGAAAGTCGCGACAGATTTAGTCACATCGGTCACTTCCTGGATTTTAAATATTTACCTATTGACCATTTTAGTCAAAACAAAAATTAATTAAGACAAGTGAAAAACAAGGAAATGAACGATTCTGCAAATTATTTCAGTTAAGGCCCATACTCATTCTTATTGTTATTACTTTAGTAGCTACCTATTTGTTTCTAATGTAAAAAACAGAAGAAACTAAAATATAGTCCATTTGAATTTTAAAATGGTCCATTAAAAATTGGATTCAGTTTGTAATTGGTCCATTTGGTTGGTTGGTGATTCTCAACCTTGTTCTCCTAGGCGCGATATTGTCAAGGCTCGGAAAAAAGTAGATTCAATTACTTGATTATAACGCCTTGTTACGGAATTAATCCCATTTCACGTATGCATTTCAAGTTTTAATTCCATTATTTAAGGAATCTTTACATTCGTAATAACATGCAATTACGTCGTTTTCACATATGAACTTTTCTTTTTGGTAACTAAGTGGATAGCCGTGGATGACGAGGAGAGTAAAGGATTTCTGATCGTGTTGCAACACGTCCGGGTGTCTCAACCTCAACCTTAGTCATGAGGAAAAGGGGAGGAATTTCCTCCTGAGACATTCGCGAATCTCTTCCCTCTACGACACGTGAACATCGAGATCCCGAGCTGTACAGAAGCAACAATTTAAAGTTTTGGCGAAGAGGTGAACAACTGAATCAGGTCCTAATTTAGGTCCCGGGGGAGGATGGGATTAATTTTATACTTCAGGATGGAGCACACGATTCATACCTGTATAATTATGCTGCGATATTGGGAAATACTCGAAACAAATTAGAGTCAGTAAAGGGAATAATCATTTAAGAACAATGAAAATTCGTAAACATGGTTCTAAATTAACACAAAATTTAAAACATCATCGACGTGCATTGAAATAAACATTGGTGGTGTGATTGTAGGGATGTGTAAATATATTCTACTTATTATGTAGTTAGATATATAGGTGATTAGTGTAAATTTAAGATAAAACTGGGAGTAGCTGTGTTACAATGTCATCAGTGGAGAAGTTTATACTTTTTTATTAAAACTGTAGAGTGTGGGGATTTTTAAGTGTAATGATTAAAGGAGGTTTTCAATATTTAGTGGATTGTAACATGAATTTAACAACTGAATTTTAAAATGTGAGAGATGTGAACATAAGGTAAATTAAGATATATGAGTTGTGTTGATGGATTATTGATTTCTTGTTTAGAGGGTTGTAAATAAGAGTAGAACTTACCATGATTGTGTGTAGTAATGTGTTGACCTAAATTAAGGAAAGAAACGTTTATAAAATAACAACACACACAATTTGCACACTGTGTTTAGCACAAGATTTGGGGCTAGAATGAGCTCGAGGCTCGGGCGGCACGGAGCTGTGTTTGGGACTTGGTGAGGCGAAGCGGGCGCTGCGGGCGCTGACTGACGAGGGCTCGGCGCGGATTCGACCAATGGGAAGGCGTCTGTTCACGTGCTAAGTGCATGACCGGCGAGCGGCTGTTCACGTGATCGCTTCGTGAGGGGTCAGGAGCGTGACGTAAGTGCCGGTGCGCGCTACGTCATCCCAGGGGCGGACCTCGTGTTGAGGGGGCGTAAGTGCCGCCTTGGGCGACGGGGGGAGAAGGCCGTAAGTGCCGCCTTGGCGAGGGCACGGCGGGGCGGGTGTAAGTGCCTCGTATTGATCCGACAGGGGGTTTTCCCCGCGGCTGACGCGGCGGATCACCGCGAGCCGGCTTCCCCGATACCTCAACTTTCTTTTCAGAGAAATTCTTTCTCCCCTTTCTAGTAGCAAGGCTATTTTTAGCGTTCCGAATACCCCACATACCTAAATTTCCAAGGAACTTATCCCGATTGTGCATTTACAACCTGCATATCCTGTAGCTGGAGACGTTACAAAGAAGTTGTACACTAAAGTATGCATAAAAGCTTTGTACACATAGCACATAGGTCTTGTATTGTACCACTATTACCAACAATAGTTTTGTAGGTAATGCCAGTTGTTAAGAAGGTAGTATATGGAGTTATATTCAGCCACTTCAAACGAATCTACGAAAGAAGGTCCCCAGAAAGATGGTCTTCGTAAAGGGATAAGAATAAAGGCCCTCGGAAAAAGTAAGTTAGTACTACACTCAAGTAGTAGTAGATACTTAGCCATCCCAAAATAAAAACTATCCTAAATCGATCTTTCTAGTAATGTATTAGAGTATTTCGTCAAATAGATCGGTTTCTATGATAAGGAGCAAGGGCAGCTGCTGACAGGAGCACCGACGCATCCACTTAAAAAATACCTGATTATAATAATGTTAAAAGTAAATTATTATCATACTGTTGTCCAACTTTTCCCCAAGAATCCTCATTGAAGAGTTTCAAATTCGTGCGCCAAACAAAGCCTCAGGATGGATGAGAGGATGGTGGAGTCGTGAGTTTGCTGGGGGGTTAGGGCCACAAGTCAGCCGTGCTCTGACGGCTAAGAGAACGAACCAATGAGAGCGACAAAAATAAAGCGCTCAAAATTTCAGAGAGCACACTTGAGCATCCGCTCACCCGCTAGAATGCGTTCATCTTATTACCAGAACACATTATTCTATTCTCAGTTAATTGTCCCCAACCCTTGTGACTGAACTGTGTTAGCTGTAAATACGCAATTAATACAGAAAGCGCTATAAAACCTGATTCACTAAATTTTCGGTAGAGCAAAGAGTGATTATTCGCGATGCAGGTCGCCCAATACCACTTTTGACAGGACTGCAACAAACCACAAAGTAAGCAGAAATCGTTCCACGATTCGCAAGTTCAACCCTCATTAATACGAAAAGGTAGATTGGCTCTGCGTATGTGAGATAAGTAATAAACCTTTCTGCTTCCCTTGACCTCTTTGCTGCAATAATAGGAATGAAACTTGGGTTAAAGATGGGATTGGGCTTTCACTTCCAAGATGGTTCTTGCTGGGAAGATATGGTATTTACGTACCTTGTGAACTTCTTTTAAAGGTAGATTTGAGTCGTTCGTTCAACGATTTGAAGCAGAGAAAAAGGAGAAGATTGATCTCCAGTGCCACTGATGTTACTGAGAATTTGTGTCCCTGGGCCCGGATTTTTCTCTTCACGGCCCACGTCTGAATGCTCGCTATGCTCGTGTCTAAAAAATGAAATAACATCCTAAATCAATCTTGTAGTATCTAATGCGTAGATTAGTTAGATAAATAGATCGACATCTTTGATGAAACTAGCACCGTGATAACTAGCCTTTGCCGTGAGACCTTTTTTTGCATCTGAGGGTACTTCTTTCAGGGTACCTTTCTTTTCGATACCGCTTCTAACACCTGTTGTATGGAGAAGGATCATGCTGATCACTATGTGTATCGTCCCTTAAGTACGGAAAACATGGAAGATGGCAGTAGTTTCATTTTTCCATTTTTTATTTTCATTCATTCATTTATTTTTTTTTTTTCAGAAAAAGCGCATTTTATTAGGTAATAAAGTTATTAAGATATACTTAAGTCTATCATAAAACAATGAATTTCGCTAGTTGATTCACCAGCCCTAACATTTTTAACCACATAACAACATCATCCGGTTGGTAGGTATTGTACGAGTATTACCGCGTTGTTTGGAAGTAGTGCTGGCAGATAAAGAAGCAAAGCTGTTTGAAGGTACTAGCAACTCTAATGCCCTCTATCAAGAGAGTGGTATCATTCTGCGGAGGGGAGTCAAAAAAAGCTGGACGACTAAATGCAATTTTTTGAATTGAAAATCAGCTGAATAACCAGCAGAGTAATGTCAAAAAGATTGTTGCTTTATTATGTTCAATACTGTATATTTACAGTATATATACATATATGTATATTTCCTTACAACCAATAGCAGTAAATACAAGATATTCCGTCTATCAAAATTGAAAACAAAGCTTCCGCTACCTGTAGGAAGAGTAGGAAGCAATAATAGACTAAATTCGACTAACTAATTAGTATGTAGAGAAGGTTTGACGCCCTAAACACTCGCCTGACACCTCAAAACGGGTGCGATACAAAATAACAGCCTCACACACGACCAAAATTTACATTTTCAAGGTTTCCTCCAATAATTACAAGATCGTGCGCCCTACATTTACACATGCGTAAATGGATGTTGTAAAGCGTTAAAAAATATAAATAAAAATAAAAACAATAAATTAGCTTTTCTAAATTAATTTTAAGTTCGACTGATAGGGGCTGTATGACATGAAACGAGGTTACATGTATTGTAGTTATATGTATTGTAAAAAGGTTTTAAAATTCTGATTTAATAACATTTCAAGCCTTCAACTTAGCTTTTAGGATTGATCAAAACCGATACCGAGGAACCAGATCCGTATAAGTTCTCAGAAGTGATTTTTGACTAATGTTTTGTTAACTTCGGTGCTATCGTTAGGAGAAAAGCTTCGAACGGCGAGTCGTTCATTTTACTATTGTTTGGGTTTTACAATCGACGTACCTTGACGAGTGAATACAAAACAATTTCTTATCGTCTCGCTACTACAATAGTTTCCTATCCCTCCTAAAAAAACGGGAACGGGTTTCGGTAACATGGTGTGAAGACCCCAATCAGGAAAGGCTCACCAGTGGGGTTGCCCTGTCTGGTTATTAGAACCGTTTGTTACAAACCCACTTCTCCCCTGACCTAAAATTCACCCTAAAAGATTCAGGGGTCTAAATATTTCGTCATATGAACACTTTTTTTATTTTCTTGAAAAAGAAAAGTGAAAAATATTGTCAAAGACTTACATTTCTGTTAGTAATATACGTTTGGGAGCAAATTGATCGCCCTACCTATTCTGATTTTTAATATTTCAGCCCTTTGACTTCACCCTTTAGGATTGAGAAAAAATTGATGCATAGAACTCTGTTATAATTAGAACCCATTTGTGATTTTTGACTCAAGTTTAATTAGGTTCAATAGTTCAGAATTCTCAACCGATTCACGAGCGTTCTTTTTTGCTCAGTTAAGATTTTATTTGGTACGTATTTGAGCATATTTCATTACAATCAATTTTAACTTTGAAAGGGAGTGAAATGATGGGTAATAGTGATAAATTATTATTTCTTCACTATTGTCTTCTGATTTTATTGAATATTTAGAAAATAAACCCGGAAATTTTGAATTTTCTTTCGGGAGAGAGAATTGGAGGGGGGGGAGTAACGGACAATCCATTAAGCAATGCTCATGCAGTTTATAATAGCAGTTTTCTATACTGGCAAAATATATGTATATACAAGTGAGTATAATTGTTCTACTGAACTATATAGTCTTTACATTTATAGGAATTTCATAAACAGAAAGATATTTCGATATTAATCTTTGTAAAGAATAGGAGAATAATGGTTTCCAGGATTTCGGGGCTGGATGGTATCTTGGATGTAACCATGTGAAAATTCGTGGCTTTGTTAATTTATCCTATATCGCTCAATAATTTAGATTCCGTTCGGACTGCTGCGACAGTCCGTCGTTGCTCGGCTGTGGAGTCTTCTCCAAGACCTTCACTCCAAAGCAGTCGTTGAATCTCATTTGATGCGATCTCCTGGCCTCAATCTAAATGATCGAGCGAAACAGGATAAATTAACAAAACCATGCATTTTCACACGGTTTCGTCCAAAATACCATCCACCCCCAGAATTCTGAAAACCACTATTCTCTTACTTCTGACAAAGATTAATTTATTCTTTATATATTTACATAAAATTAATTATTAATTTCATCCTCTCATCTTTCAGTTTGTGAAATTCCTATACATTTAATGACTATACATATATATTTATTTATTTAATTTTTTTTCTATTAAAAATGTTGTTTCTAGTTTGGAAACATATTTTAGATCTTTAAATTTCAATTATGGATGCGGCTAATAGTGATAAATCGCTTTATCTCCACTGTTTTAATTTGTATTATACCAATTTTGGTTTAACGAACCTCTCATATGTTCGTTGCACTGAGGTTTATTGCTTCGGAAATTTAGAATGTGACGTCGGGATGGGGGATGGAGGGGGTTATGGCCGATCCATCCAAGCGCTGCTCATTCCTGCTATAATTCTCAAGCGATTTTCTCGCTTTTTTTGTTCGATTAAGAATTCGGTACAGTCTTGAAAAAATGAGTGTGATTAAGTACGAACTGGCTCTAAGGACGTCCATGGAATGCATACATTATATTAAAAAATATGTTAGTTATGTTGGTTTTTATTGAAAACGATTAACTACAGTAAGTGTACGCAGTCCAAGGAAAATATTCATGCTCAAGTAGATAATAATAAAAATTGAAGAGAAAGGTGAGCTGAATATTTTAATTAATTATGTAGGGTGTAAAATCATTCAAGATTTGCAATTCGAATAGTTGGATAAACCGAAGATACAAATTAAATAAATAAATGAGCGACACAAAGACTCTTCAGGTTTCGGTTGACATCAGTTTGTTCAATCCGTTCAATCCATAGAATGCAGGATAGTTCAAGTTGAATTGTTGCACAAGCAGTAGGTACCTAGAGGTAGAAATGAAGTGGATTGTGAAAGAAGATGCTCGATTACATGTTGACATTCGCAAATGCACTCGAATAGAGGTCGTAGGCGCTTCCATGAACATGTTGAAGGTCGTTGAAACACGAAATCGCTGTTCTCAGTTTCGTCTGGTTACTTGCTTAGTACCCGAATTCATTCGGTTACCTTAATGATTTGGCGACAATAGAAGTTGGAAGGAGGGACGGGGGAAGGTGGGATCATAGCATCATCACGTGACGGACGCCCGCTCCCTTATCGGAAGACTCTTGTTTGAAGAACACTTTTCATTACCCAACAGCTTTTGTGCCGAGACCTCGGTGCACGCTGTCGGGTGCTGCCGATCCCGCGAAATGGGACGTTATTTATATTTGTTTCATTTACTTTGGCGGCGCTCCGTTTTTTTTCTCGTTACATAACGGGGAAATGTGCGGGGGAGGGCGAGGATCGTATCGTACGATGCCTTCCCCACCCTCTTCGTCCCTTTCCTTCCGAATTCTCGATTCTCCTCAAGGATAAAATGAAGATAGTCAGTGTTTGACGCAAATCAGGGGTCACAGGTTGTAATTGGTGCCTGCCGCGAATTATAAGGGTCCCTCCGGCATGACAAACCATACACTGCACCCTCTTGTCTGGGGGATTATCAGTCACATTAAAGGTAATGACGGTGACTTGATTGTTGACTCGACCATAAATCCTTTGTTATTCGTTAACAGGTGTTGAAACACTGTAAGCAAAGAGATGACGTACCTATAGATAAGGATGGATTTCATCGGAAACGACAACTCTCCAAAAAATCAGCTGCCTGCTTTGAGTCCAAAAAAGTGGAGCAAGGAATTTTCTTCTTATAATTAAGTGAACACTTTCTCATTCTGTTTCTCAATCACCATGATCAACTACGCTTCCCCTACATAGTCCACTGTTGGTGGAAAAAATGTCAGTTTCCTTTACTTTCCCAACAGAGTCCACTCTTAGTGGAAAGTCATATACATTTTCACATTCCCTGCTCATTTTTACTTTACAGAGTGGATCAATAAATTCCGGTTTCCTTCAAATTAAATTACGTTTTCAGCTGACATGTTCTTCAATTTTTTTGGATAGATATTGCGATGAAGGGAATGCAACAGCAAGTTCCATGATTCTTGAATTTAGCCATAGGCTCTTACCAAAAACATCTGTGGGTCATGTGGGCTTGGCCCCCTAATAAGACGGGAAGCGAAAAGTTTTTTTTCCAATTTTTTCCTCCTAGGTGATAGTATTACATCATAACTTCCTGACCCAAATGTTACGCCAGAAATATTAGAGAACTTTTGCTTTTTTTTCAAGATGAGAATATAACACCGTTGATGTAATCTTTTCATAGAAACTGAGAGTTACAACGTTTAATCGATTTCGCCGGTTAATTCATCGTCAGTCACAGAAAAACAAATTTTTTTCCTGGAGACGCCTACCTAAAATGGAACAATATAACGCAAGGTATAAAATTTTTGCTTATAAAAAATCGTTATTTTGCTCGAGCTGCGAAAACTATCCACGATTTGTGGACTATTTATAGGTCACAAAAAAGTCCGCGATGATCTACCTATCTAACCACAATAGTTAAACAACAATAACTGTTTTTGTTTAGATTATTAAGCTCAAATACGGGTAGAATCGAAAAGCAGTGATTCAGTATTATGTTATTAATCCACATCCATTTAAATGGATTGATAATCAATGTTGATCAGGTACGTCACAATTCCACCTTAAACTGCTTGGATTGGACTTTTCGTTTTGAAGATATGAAGGAGAAGGTTTTCCTATGTAAGGAAAATGTCCAACGTTTAGCTTT
Source organism: Creontiades dilutus (assembly GCA_031894815.1). Taxonomy (NCBI): domain Eukaryota; kingdom Metazoa; phylum Arthropoda; class Insecta; order Hemiptera; family Miridae; genus Creontiades; species Creontiades dilutus. Next base: position 269,649 of record JAVIWC010003164.1, read on the forward strand.
TTGTTTTGTAAAATCCCTGAAAACCTCAAAAAAAGTCGAAGCGGCCTAAATTTGGACTCTTTTTGAAGAGCTTTCCATGAGGAATCGAATGAGCCCTTCCCTGGGTTCGAAGCTCAAACCATTCCCGATATACGGCCCGATTTATGGTGCCAACATTTGCGTTTTTTTTTGGTTTATTATTGTTTATGTTTTCATCGCAGTAACCTAGTGATGTAGTAATGTGGATACTGGAGTGAACTCCTAAAAGGCTTTGTAGCCGATACACGGGTTGAAGCATTCTGATACGCATGAAACGCTGCAAATTCTTTCACTGGGGTTTATTATTCAATTGGCTTGCGTTCATGATTTGAATTTCTACTAAGCTTTGGAGTGTGCGTGTTTCACAGGTGATAAAGTGATTATTGAATTTCAGGAGGCACACAAATATGATCAACTGAACAATCCAAATAGGTATTTTGGTTGAGAACAGATTTACGTGCTCTATGCATATCTCCTGAAATTCAATAATCGCTCTATCACCTGTGAAACACGCACACTCCAAAGCTTAGTAGAAATTCAAATCATGAACGCTAGCCAATTGAATTTGCAGCGTTTTTAATTTTTGAATCAATCTTTTAGCAATGATGAAATTGATAGTCCCGCAGACTTTTGGGTAATGATCATGAGCAGTGGCGTATCCCCAATCGGCCGGTTGCGCCCTGGGGCGAATGCTACATGGTTTGCTAAATGTACTGACAATTAAAATTCTGAGCCTGTATGTCTTTTATTGTTGCAGTTTTATTATTTGTACTTATACAGAGTAGTAAACAATGTGGAAATATTAGAGGAAAAAGAAAAAATTAAAAAAGGACTTCAACTGGACTTTTTTGTGTTAATGATGAATGTGAACCCAATATCTGCTATACTACGCGGGTAACATGGAGTAAACCAGTATACTACCTTATAATAAATTATAAAATTATAAATAAATCACGGACAATGTCACAGCCCAAGATAAATCTCAGCTGCTCTCAGGTACACTTTGTTTGGCACAGTCTCAGTAAAATGGTTCTATAAATTAAAATTAAACGACATTGATTGAAGGCTACATCGTTCGATTCTTGAAAGAAACATGGGTTTAAATCGAATAAGTTTCAAATTAAATCTACTTCAAAATATCTTTTTATTCTCACCGCAATGACGACCATGCAGAATTGTGTTTTCGAATGAGAGACTGTACTGTAAGGTCAAATTATTCAAATGGATAGTATTTATGACGTCATTGACCTCAGCTCACCTTCATTTGAAGGCTCGCTCCATAGTGTTGATTCCCCAACTAACCGACGATGGATTGTTCCAGGCAGTCTCAATAATATCTAGATACATGGCACTCTGCATAATAATAGTATTAATTGACATCTGCCTGTGTACATATACGTTTTATGAATCAGAACTTGAATTGAAAACGCACAAATCGGGTTTTACAAAACAGAAAAATCGATGTACCCACGTTTCATTTAAAAATCATTGGATTTCTGGAACGGCAAACGAAATCAAGTTTAAGGGTGCAGTGCAAAACAAAAGTCTGTTAAGTTAGTTGTGGCATCAGGGCTCAAGGGGGGAAAGCGGGCAAGGTACAAACGAGAGCATATAGTAAAACGGGCGCTGGGGGCGGATCACCACAAACGTTCAATTTCTCTTTAGGTTACCATTCAATTAATATTTGTGTTTTTCATCTTTCATGAAAATATAATACTATTATCCCTCTCCAACTTGGAACCGGCCACCCCATGTAAGTTGGTACCCCCTCCCTCAAAAATCCTTTAGTCCATAAACTCTTAATTTGCTCTGGGAAATCTTCACTTTCACTTTCAATCTCAGATTGCATCAAAGATTTCTTCTGGATTCTCCATTGAAGCCAAAATCACGGACAATATTCGAGCACTCTCATAGTCATTTATTCATTTTCAGATAGAAAAATTAACCATATTTAAAATAATTACTAGGTTAATTATTATCTACGTTCTATCTAGAGAGTATTATATCTTTTAATAACGTCACGGTAAACACTTTTTCAATTAACTTTTCTCGCCCAAAATTTTGTTGGAACCTCCCCCCCCCCCCCATATTTAAATGACGAAGTCTAATTCATAGCCCCCCTCCCTCCCCTGCGGCATCCCCTGCTATCATTAGGTACCTAATTATTAATCATAATGCAGGATTTGTCTTTTTTATAATTATTACAAAGACAAAGGTACTTTACGAGCTTCAGCAAAGTAAAGTCTAGTAGGAAGTCCTGAAACTCTTTCTTGGGCACCCCTTCAATTTATTTCATAAGCGATCTAAACAATTGATGGACAGTTCACCACTGGCCAGAAAGATACTGGCAATGTACGAAATATGTTTAACGCGACAAAAATATTAGGAACCAGAGTATCCAATTTCATAGTTGTTAGATTAGTCGACAAAGAAGCGGTGAAGTGGTTGATTCCTCCAAATTTCAAGTATAAATGTGCTTCAAATACAAGATTTTATTTGACAATTCCTCAGATATATAAACATCATACTAGTGGGATAGTTTTTCTGCAGCTTTAAGAGAGTCATCATCCACAGAATTCAATTTCCACAGCAAAGAAAACGGATTATTGATATCCTGTAGAGCAGAAAATCCCAGTGTTACACCCCCCATGATTGTTGTGTTGCATGTACCATAACAAGAATCGGGTCTCTTTTGGATTCCCCTCCTTACCGCCAGTGGTTAGTCCCTCTCGAGTTGAAGGGGGAGGGTTCATTGTAAAGATTCTTTTGCTACGTTTTGTTTGAGGGACCAGACACCATGGTGAAATCAAAACTGATGCTTTCGATCTCAACTGCAATCCTTTGCCGACGCCTCTCTCCTCATCCCGGTCTTTTACAGTAATTTGCAGGGCTTGTTGTGATTCACAGCGCTTGAGTTCATCAAGATCCAGTCACTCAGAGCCATTGATGTAGTAAACACACTACAATGTAGTGTATTTACTACATCGACGCTCAGAACACAGCAGCGCTGTCTGACAAGCGGAAACTCGGATATTTTTTTTTCTAGGGCCCCATGCAAACGTTCGGGTCCGGAGCAACATGCCTCCTTTCCACCCATCCCTACGATTAGGCCGTGAGAATATTGCGCTGTGATATTTTATGTATTTTACATTTGCTTATACGCAGCTGAAATATTTATTAGTGAGCAGTGAATCTAAAAATGGGCATTCTCGCAAATTTCCTGAAAGTTCCATCAAAATCGGATGAAAACTGTAGTAATTGTGCTCGTGACAAAGATTTCAGATTTGCGCGCATACATAATAAGTAGCGATTAATGTAGCAAAAGTGTATAAATGTAGAAGAGATCATAAAACCATCCAAGATTTCAAAACCCCCCTATGTTGGGGGTGTTCTGACGATGAGGACGTTAGAAAAACGACTGCCAAGTTGGTTGTGACACATAGCTTCCTTGTATGGCTAAAATGAATGTATCGATCAATGAAATGTGACAATAATCGTAAAAGTCATAAAATACATAAACTGATGGTCGTTGAAGAATTTTTAGGACGTTCCACAGATAACAACGACTTCAAGCGGGTGTCGCCAGCTTTGCGACGTTCTGGCTCTAATTCTGCTGCGTACATTGTAATGATACGTGTTGACATTTATGTGGGATGATTAAACAGTCATTTCTAGTCTACCTTCGACATTTGAGTGAGGTCAGGCCAATAAAACCTGAGAAAATGGTGGTTGCTGTATTTTATGTTCGCGCTTCCCAGCTGATGGTTTGTTCATAATGAAATTCATCTGCACACTAACCCTCACATGCCCTGGACGTTTCATCAAAATAGGATGAAAACTTACTGATTAGTTTTGTTACGATGATTTCAAGTCCAAGCATACTAGCAATTCCTAGCAATACTATCGTCTACAGAATGATATGAGACCATTAAACTTGTCTTCGCCGGCTCGCTCTCCTTTGATCTCGCTCAAATTAATATGGTAGTTCGGAAATAACGATTTGATTGGGCTAAAATACGAGTTTCATTATCATTATAGTTACGAGTATCATTAGTTTCCCACCGCTTGACTTCCACATTTTCCCATTCCATTTCGCTGGCATTTTCGTACCTAATGAACGTTACTTCTCCCGATCCACTAATGTCTTCCGAGCAAGAACAAAATTTGCATTTAATGCAATATCTAACTAGCCATTTCCCCAATGCCTAATTCACTGATTTTCAACACTTTATGTAACATCTCAATTCACTTTTTTCACCAATCGTAGGAACCCTCTGCGAGATCCTATAATGTTAAAGTTACTGAAAACATTCTAATGATCATTAAAATATATTCATGTTCTGGATAGGTGAAAACTATTTATCTACTTATTTTCCCCTCATATGTAAACCTATACAGAAATTGCCACTTTGCAATTGAAATTTGTAATTTCTTGAGTAAAGAAACGTTGGTAAAGGGATACATAATGGACAATTTGTACACATACACTTTTTTCTACACAAATTCATGTTATGAACTGTTGACAAAACAAGGTCTTTTCAATTTGCCAATATCAACTAACTGGTATTGGTAACCGCCATGGTGGGTTGTGCCCAGGGCCGTTCGGGGTCACTCCTAATCAAGAACTCGGGATATTTCCATCCGGTCTTAGTAAGCCCACGATACACCCGCTTCGGCCTTTTGGTTGCTTACCCTAACCTCGGTTTGAGAGAGCTTAGTGAACAAATCAATATAATGTAGTAGTTATCAGCAAGGTCGTGCGCTTTACTAGTTTTTCCCAGGAAGAATATCGATTATTTGAACTTAATCATTCAGGTAACTGTACTTACTCCTATTATCAATTCTACAGCACTTTAATTTTCTGTTTCGTAATACGACATTACCTATCTCTAAAACAACCTTGGTAACCCGCTCATTTTGCGAAACTTCGTTCACACAAAATAACGAAACGATAATTGATGTGCTATTAGTCAAAATACATAATTAGCTATTAAATAATGAAAAATACACATATTTTTTATTACTCTCATTTTTTGGGCTTTATTGGCCTAACCTAGGAAAACAGTGCTGGTGAAATTGGAACGGTGAAATAAATTCCTTCGCAGCTATTTGTCGCTCTGATTCGGTGTGACCACTTTCCCTACCAGTTGAAACTTATTTTCCCGTAGTTGAAGTATAGTTTACTCTTTCCGAATTTAACTCGAAGAAGGAGCACACTTCACCTTTGGGTTGGACTAACCCCCTCCCTCCAAACTTAGCACCAGCTCTCCCATGTAAGTTGGTACCCAATCCCCAAAACGAAAATGTAAAACAACATTTTGAATGTACTCACGTGAAACATTGTTTCAATCAACTTTACCGCCCCAAAAATTTTTTTGGAAACCCCAAGAATTCTGCGTCATACCCCCTGCTAAAGGAACAGGCTATTGGTTGAGCTGTTCGACCGTGATAAGTTTTGGAGAGGCAGAATACCTCACACAAGAAGATTTAGATAGTTAACTCATATTTGACAAGTTTCAACCATGCCGCGCAAAATTGGTGAACGGCATTGGGCCTTAGCCCAACCCTCACATATTGAAGTTCTCAAATCGTCAACCCAGAATTCAACAATAACGTGTAGAAATGAATGAATGTTGAGTTTTACTACTATTTATAAATGGAGAAAGTTATAACTGTGTAGCGGTTCATCATAATGCAAGAACAGTAGGTACACTTCAAGGTAACACAATCAAAATCACTTGATGTCTACGTGACTTGCTCCTCGACTCGACGGCACGTGAGGAGCGTCACGTCATTCCATTTACCGGAAACACATATTTAAAGCGAATCAAACAATTTGACTCTCTTTCAGCATCCAGTTACAAGCTATTGACGCGGATTGACAACTCTATAGCGAGGTTGAGTGACTTTTAAATGATCTGTATTCACTTCGGACGGAAGAGGATTGGATCATCAAGTCCACAATAGTAATAATTGTAATGGATAATAAAAAGAAAAATGATTGAAAGTGAACTACATCCTTCGTAGTTGAATTATCGATAATACTTGAATACGGACAAGGTTTATACAGCGGTTTGCAATGCAATCTCTTTGGGTGCGTCCATTGGACATACTATGTAACATTTGACCCTTTTCATGAAATAAATTTACATTAGCTATACCTAACAGATTTACATTTGCTAGGCGATGAACAGCAGACTATCTCCACTGCTTATTTGGTTTTCCAAGCTGTAACTTAAGCTGGATGTTTTCTAGCTGGTGTAATAGGTGTTTCAGTAAACTTGCTGGATCAAGGGAGGTCGAGTGGCAGGACCACAGACAAATGGACAGTTGCAGCGAGAAAAAAATCTGAAAGATGCCGACCTATATTCCGTAAAATCTCTCCAGGTCAATTAGTTTTCTCTACAAAGTGCTGCGATTAACGGCAGGCAGCTTTCCTCGTCCCTCTACCACAGTTCCTTTGCAGTGCGAGAACAGAGGTAGTCTCATTCCCAGAGACAAAGACCCCCAACGAGCCAGTCTTCCAACTGGTTGTTTACGCTCTCTGATGCACCATTGCGGTATGGGTAGTTATTAGAGGATTTTTAGAATGTCCCAAGTTTCCAACTGGTGGAGCATATATATTTTCTTGTTGGTTAGGAAAGCAGTTTAGTTTAAGCTCAAAGACCCCTTGCCCTACGCCAAAGAAATAACTCTTTTGAAATCTTCGGAGAAACTGTAATAACGTACAATGCTTTCACACCTTCTACACTGACAACAAATTGGACCATTTATTTTGCCAAGTTCTCCTCACCACAGCATATTTGTAAATAGCAAACCATACTCAATATTATAATCCTCCTTAGCAAACAGTTGATGCACACCAATAAAGAACATCTGAGTGAGGAGCGTACTTAGCAAATTGGAATAATTCATTATAATTTCGAATCACAATTATACCGTATCTTTTTTTGCTTGAGTTAAGGACTTCAAAGTGGCCGAACGTGATCGTTTCCTCGAGCAGCTCATCGTTGAGTGTCTCAACGAAACTCGACGGTTCAGTAGGGCTTGTGAACTTCATTATGAATTCAGCGGTGCTAACCTCCTCGACTACAGACGCGTTGGTGACCTTGCTCTCCGCTCGCATAAGGAAGTCCAAGTCCCCTCTCTGATGTAACAGCTGTTTTTCTTTACATCACGAGCCCCCTTCAACAACCAGATTTTCTTACATCAGGAGGGTGTGTCTTATGTTGTTCTCATATCCCCGACATGCAGATAATGGCAACCTTCCAACAGCTTCATATTGTCGGTAGGTACTCCAAAACTTAAACCTTCCGAACTCGGAAAATATTTTCGCCTCCTGCCTGCGATATTAATCTCCCCACTTCAGGAAACTACTAACTCACCTACAAGATTAAGGAAAAACATTCAATCCTAGGCTATTAGTGATTCCTCCTCCTGACCCATACGCTGCATTGATTTTTATAAAGAAAAACTGGCGTTATACACTGTACGGTAGTTTTTACTTTTAATGTTATTGTTTCCTGAAATTGGTGCAATCGCTGTAGTGTGAACAATTGAGGTGCATTATTCTGCACTTGATTATTAAGTGTACATAACGTCGAAATTCCTCATCTCATTTCTGTACCACGAGTGACCCCTCTGTGCATTACATGTTAATATATGCAAATTCTATACTGTATCATTTATTAAAACGTTATAGGAAGATTAGTGTAACTGCAAAGGAATTGCAGTTGGAAAGCTGATCCGAAAGATAAATTGAACGCATAGCTCGAGTTCCAATACGATAGCTGAATCACTTTTACCAACTTATTACATGCATGTCACCTTTTATGTTCACTTTAGTTAGATACGACTTAATTAGATCTTGAGTGAGCAAACTGGCAACATTGCCATTGCTCAATATTACAGGTCAGAAAAAGACCTAAAGGCGGTGCTTTGTAAAACCGTAGAGAAAGGCTTCAAATGATTACAAAAGCTACGATTTCTGTATTAGATAACCCTCCTACATAATCGGTTAGCTGGACTGTACAACCAGAGACAATGTTTGTTAGGCACAATCGGAAACAGTCGTAGAAATCCAACTGAAATTGAACAAGATAAATAAAAATACAGGCAAAAAATAATGCTTTCACTTTTTTCCGCTCGACTGAATTAAAACTTAAGAGAGGGCGTTACGGATAGAATAATCGTATAGCATCAGCCGTGCTATTTGGTCTTACGCCATTCACGCGTCTCACCAGTCAACGAATAAGTCGAAGGAATGTTCGGGAATCAACTTCATCGATTTTGGTTCGGATCATGGTAATTAAGCACTATTGGGTGCCCAATTCCAATTTTCTTAAAAATCGGACAACCTTGTTGTCCCACAAACATATCAAAAGAAAAAAATGTCGCATTTACTTTGGAAAGGATGCAAAGCATATTAAAAAGGTACTACGTGAACCGTCTGGCAATCCCTAATAAACATTATACACTTAGTAAAGAATGTCTCCGTACACCTCAGAAATGTGTCATTTTGGTTTATTATTCAATAATAAACCATTGTAATCGCTCTTGAAAAATAAAATTCTAACCCCCCTGAAATTTCATGGTTTACGTTTCAAAGGGTGTAGAATCCGAATCTGCAATGAAAAATTTTCCGTCCGTCCGCCGTACGCACGATTTCTCCCAAACGGCTGGAGAAAAAAAACTGAAATTTTCAGGAAAAATCCATGTTGGTCCGGTGACCCCCCGATTCTTGAGCCATTTCACTCACTTAATTTAAAGTGACCTTTAAGGGTTGTCAAAGTTTTGTAAAATCCCTAAAAACCTCAAAAAAGTCAAGGCGGCTACTAAATTTGGATTTTTTTTGAAGAACTTTCCACGAGGAATCGAATGAGCCCCTCCCCAGGTCCGTAGGTCAAACCATTCCCGATGTATGGCCCGATTTATGGTGCCAACATTTGCGTTAATTTGGTTTATTATTGTTTTGTTTTGATAGCAGTAACCTAGTGACGTAGTGAAGTAGTAATGTGGATACTGGATTAAACTCCTAAAAGGCTTTGTATCCAATACACGGGTTGAAGCATTCTGATAACCATTAAAAAAACGCTGCAAATTCTTTCACTTTTATTATCAATTGGCTTGCGTTCATGATTTGAATTTCTACTTGAGCTTTGGAGTGTTTGTTGTTTCACAAGTGATAGAGCGATTATTGAATTTCAGGAGGCACACAAATATGATCAACTGATCAATCCAAATAGGTATTTTGTTTGAGAACAGATTTACGTGCTCTATGCATATCTCCTGAAATTCAATAATCGCTCTATCACCTGTGAAACACGCACACTCCAAAGCTTAGTGGAATTCAAATCATGAACGCAAGCCAATTGAATAATAAACCCCAGTGAAAGAATTTCAGCGTTTTTTAATTACCCAGGCAGGATAATTCGGACCTCTAGGTTCCAACTGATATGTAACACTATTTTTCTGATTGGGAATCTCGAACACAAAGAGCCATTCATTTTAGAAAAGGGGAAGAATAAAGTATCCACAAACAAACTGGAGTTCATGAGAATTAGAACAGGATCAATCAAGACTCTTCCTTCCCCCAATGCTCCAAACCCCCACCCAATGCCCGCAAAAGCAACTACCAGAAAAGCAAACGGCAGACGGACAAATTTTGTATTATTATTTTTTTTCGACTTTTGAAATTTACCTATCTTGAAACGTAACCAACAACTTTTGAGTCGATTACGAAGGTCCATTATTGAAAGTAATTTAAATATTTATTTATAAACCAATAACTAGGTACCTACTGCCAAGCAGCACATAAACCAGTTTTTGGAGTTTTATTGTCATTGGATGAGAGAGAATGGATGCTTAAGAAACGGGGATTAGCAAAAATGCTCCCATTTTTGCGGTCAGTGCGGAAGCTTCATCTTTATTTTGTCAAATAGCTTTCCCTTGTTACAGCTTTGAACAGAAATCCATAGAAAGGTCTAAGAGCTGTCATGTGAGGCCCTTCAATCCGGGAGATCATCCATTTTCGCACACGTATCTGAACACTATTGTTCGCATTGCCTGGATATATCATGAATATGCGACTCATCGACTGAAGGTCGATCGATCCCAGTGCCACTGAACGAATAAAATAAATTAATATTTAATTACACTGAGAAGGGACGTCATACTTATTTACAGATTCATTTTTAGGTAGATACATGGTGGAAATGAGACCGTTACCGTATGTGGAAAATCCTAGAGAATGAATTCCAAATAAAGATAATAGAGTGTGTATAGGACATATTTATCTCAAGGTGAGGAGATAAGCGAGGTGTGCAAAGGGATTACAACAAAAGCTATAGGCAACCGTAATAAGAGACAACGATCAACTAATTTTCAAATAAAGCATGCGCTCGTAAATGTCCTTTTTAATAAGTTTTTCGCTCTAACATAAAATGTATATATATTTAAGAAAGTACAGTTTTACATGATAGAGACATTTAGATTTTTGATAAAGTTGGTTCATCAGACTGTAATTAACATTGTTCGGACAATTGAGAGGAATGCGCAATCGCATTTAAATCTATTTTAACGAAGTTAAAACGTGTAGAGGACTGTTTACGACCAAGTCCACAGAATCTGTAACATTTCATCCAAAAACAGTAGTTTCTGGTTTATTCGATGCAAAAAATTGTTTGGTACAAAATGGAAAAATAGGTTTGTGAAAATTTACTTTACATTCCGATAAGGAGAGATGAGAGGGCCATCGAACAACGACAATCGAACGGGAATCGTGGTTAGAGAAACATAAACTGACCGGTTTGCATTACATCTTGTTTTTTGTGTTTCCATGTTCGAGTGAATTTCTGAATTCCAGTGGTGTAGGGCACATCTAAACCCAAAACTGAGTGGAATGCGAAATGAGCCACGTAAACTATTGAGCATCGTACAGAACATTTGTAGCTACCTTAAGATATTCGTTTGAAACTTACTTTAGCCATGATCTAACTGTTCGAATGTTAGGCGAGAATGGACAAAAATTTGACGCCTGAGTAGTCGACAATTAACTAAATAAGGCATAGTTTCTCCATAACTGTAAGAAGTTGACATTTGATAAGTAGCCACTCGGGGGCAAGAAACGAATATTTCATTTATTTAGGATAGCAAGGGACGTACGAAATTATGGGCTCCATTTCCTGTTGGGCCAAGGATATTGACATTTGATCGGAAGTCAATCATAGCTGATCCACAGGGATCTCAATTACTCAAAGTAGCTTAATTTTAGGGGGTATTTTCTTCAACTAGGAAGGGCAGGGGTAAATATCTCATTTTTAAGGGGAATGTTTAAAAGTATCGCTCATTTTGCGTGAAGGAGGAGTGCTAGTAGTCAGGTTGAGTTATTCGTTACCAGGCTCTGCCAACATACAACAAGGTAGTGGTTGAATGGCGTAGACTTTCAAGGGCTGAGACGAGGAATCCTCTGACGCCAAAAAGTTCAATCATGTAGCACCGTCTTAAAAACAAGTGATCCAGAACTATCCAATTAGATTTATGTTAATTAAGTTGGTATTTGTTGCAAAGACATTGTTGACCATTAATTTCATGTCAAAAAAACTGGTTCTAATAATATTCTTCTATTCAAACAAAAATTTAGATTTTTCTTTTATCTTTTCTTTAGGATATTTCAATGAAATTTAAGTATGATTTTCAGCATAATTTTGTACTTTAACTTTCAGATGGCGAGGTTGTTGAACTTTTTTGGAGTAATACCTTGCTAAAAAATGTTTGCTTATGTCAACACTACTATGATCCGAGCAATAATTTCAGCTAATTTGGCTCGATCTTGTTAGGGTTCAGTTAGGAAAATTTTCGGAAAAAACCAGGCTAGTGTGAGGGTAAAAAAAATTGTTAATAGAAACTTTAACCCAGTTAAATCCGCATTGAATCGTTATAAAAGGAAAAAACGAAATCAGTGGAGCACACCAAAAGGAAGAGAGCTCGTTGGTGCTGAATGCTATTTAGGAAGTGCCTTTTCCCGTAAAATGTATGGTGTACAATTTCTTTGCACAAAAGTACTACTCATATTTCAAAACAATTTAACATGTATTAATACACGGAAATTCGCTTCAACAACAATAACAATCAGCAACCACGCTAATTACAATAATGCTACGTAGCTGGAACTTTGGTGCACTGTATTGCACACAGAAAAGCACCAAGAGGTGCGCACTATTTTCCTAAATAAATCCCTTCCGTTTATTTAGCCATGAACTTTACCTTTGTGGTAGGCTAGCTCAGCTAACAAGATTTTTAAGAAAATTCATTGTAATTTAGTTTAAAAACATCAAAATCGATCAAGTTCTTCCGCTGATTGCGTCACACACTCAATCAACGTGTTACAGTTAGGTATACAAATTAAGGATTTCGTTTTATTAACGATTGCAATTAAGAAAAGAATGTCAAGTGTCTTTTGTCGGAGAGTAGTACACTGTACTGATGAAGAGAATGTTTTGATCTTTGTAAGACGAACAAAATTGAAACGTCTTTAAGGTTTCACAATCCACCATCTAACAATGCGGTTGGCGGGGCTATGAAGTTCAACCAGTTCTGGAACGGTGAGCGGAGGTCGGCAATAAAGTGTGGGGATGATTCAACAAGTGGTCTTGCGCTATCATCCGCAAAAGACCCGTCTGTCCTCGGTGTAAACAACATTTTCAGCCGGAGCACCTAGGTTGGTTGATAACTAATGAGCGTTCCCGGCCAATAAGAATGGAAATATACCCAAGGGAATACATTACTCTCCACGACGAAACAAAACACTTATATTGCGTAGGATCACAAGCAGGTTGTGATCACAACATACGTACGAGTGTACATATGAACTAGGTTAGTACCTCCCACGATAGGATCATTGGAAATCATGAATTTTGCGAGTTTTCTGACGAGATAAACGTTCAGCTTCCCAATACATAGAAAGTACAGTTAACGATGATCAAAGAGTACCTCAACGAAGTTGGGGCGCATTTTGTGAAAAAAATCCAAATCGTCAAAAATTGAATGTGTTCACTTTCCGGAAAATCAAAATTTCGACTAGCACACCATTTTGAACAACTTCAGTTTCGTGCATATCATGTGTTCGCAAATCCTAGCAACGAGACCAATTTCACCAGATTTCAACTGATTTTTGCACAATTTTCAGTGAATGCAAGAGTTAGGATGTACACGGTTCCCTATGAGATGTATTATTCAAAAAATCAATAGCTCAATCACCGCATGCGCAAATTTAAAATCTATCGAGCATTATTTCCCCATGGGCTAGTTGTTCAATCTCGCTCAAATTAGGAGGGTAATCGGGGAAGATTGGTTTAATGATCCCATGTTATACGATAGTACATTAGTAACTGCTGACTACGCGAGAATTTGAAACCTTTGTAACACGCCTAATTTATGCAATGTTCATCCTATTTTTATGAAAGTTTCATGGGATGTGCGGATTAGGATGAGGATGTGCGTTCCATTGGCATACTGATAATTTCTCATTCAAAAGCTTGCTCAAATTTGTAGGGTTGATGGACTTGGATGGTGTGATCATCTGATACAAATGTCAACTCATTCGTACCATTATGGTTACTGTCATAGGATTAGCGCTGCGAATGACATGCAGTACAAGCCTCACCTCTTGAAGGGTGTTCTATGAATCGATTTAACGAGCTTGACTTCTTCATCTTTTAAGATTATTCTAAACATTTCAATAATCAATACATGTCAGATCGCTCGACTTGGCAACTTTTTATTTTTGGGACTAAATTATGCAATACGAGGAGTTTAATTGCGGTGCTCTCTCCCAATCTTAAGAATAAGAAAAGTAAGACTGCGTTATGCGACTCTATTATTGAAATAAATACTAATTCGTGACATAGCCATGAACTTTCTCTTTGTGTAGGAAGAACGCTGTAATTGATTAGGCGTTTGATGACATACGCCAGTAGATAGATTCTTCCACAACAGCCAGCACCTGCCTGATGTTTCTCTCATTTGTATTGAGCTGGACAGTGTCCCACACCTTGGCTTTCCTGCTCGAGTCTCCTCGGTCCGCCCCCCGCACCACTTTAGTCGTCAGCTCTTTGTTCGACTGCTCTTCTCCAGATCGTATCATTTCCAATAACGAATCTTCGTAACAGACTTCGAAAAAAAGTTCAAGCCCCTCAAAAAAAGTCAACGCGGACGTGGGCGGGCGTGGTAAAAATCGGATAGATTCAGCTGATGTAGTTACAATGGAATGTTGTTTAGAACTGTCCCTTTTGAGATGGGGTTTCAGGGCTTATGTCATATATTTGCGGACGAGAGAAATTCGTCACTTGTCTTACGCTGACGTCGTTATTCTAGTGTCTTCCAGTGTTGTTGGACTTCAGAGAATGATCGCAGGCTCGGGGAGTATTGCCAAACGTGGGGGTATGGAGCTCAACCCATCTAAATCAAAGATAATGGTATTCAGAAATGGCAGAGAACTTAGTGCGAGGAAAATATGGTGGTATACGAGTCAGGAGATAGGAGTCGTTGACAGGTATACGTATTTAGGTGTTCTGTTAACCGTCTCTCTCGGTTGCTCCCCATTCAAGCGAAAAAAAAGTTCAGCAGCAAGACTTGCACTTCGTGTCCCATTTTCGAATCTTGTTTGCGGAGAAGCTAAGTGTTTGTGCAGTAGCGCGCTCCATTTTATGCTACGCATCACAAAAATGGGGTTTCATGTATGGAGATTATGTTGAAGCAGTTATATGGTGGGGTGGGCAAAATTATATGGGATTTTCGGAGACTGGTTTGAAACCACTGTATGTTTATATCCTTTGGCTTCATTTTAATTACATATTCATGGTAATGAAAATGTCGGAAGAACGCTTACCAAACTATTTGGCGAAGAAATGCGCGGAACTTGGTGTATTCTGGGTAAAGGAGTGGGGGATTCCAGAGGGGAAGTACAAAATTCCATTGAATATACACAAGGACATCAGTGAATGGAAAGCGCTAATTGAGAGAAGCCTTGTGGCTGTTGATCGTGATATACGAAATGAAATTGAACAGGAGGCACTCGGCGCGCAGAACCATCTCCAGTATGTGGCTTTGAGAGGCGAAAGTGACTAAGTTCCATCGAGCAGGTTCAAGGTCTCCAGCATAGTCGATGGTATTTTAAAATTAGCGGGGACCTCTTGGCAACAAAATACAGGCCGTATGAGTCTGACAGTCAGGCCTGGATTCATGCGGTAATGGCGAGCTTGAAAATGAATTCCATTTCATTGCTAATTGTACGGCACTGCCTAGTATGAGACGGAGGTAACTTGATAAGGGATTGACTGGAATAATTATCTAAAGTTGATTAAATCGGAAGATCCTCTAGCCTCGTTAAAAGACTTGTGGCATGGGGGCCTAAGACGGATGGTAATAGTAGAATATGATCTATGATTTGGTATTTTAATGGGTCTTTTTTCGTCTGAAGCTAATTAATTTTTTTTTACATTTTATGTCTTTACTTTGCTACATAAACTCGAATGTGTAACGCGGACAGCGTCACGAAAATATTTCTGATGGTTTTCGCTTACAACCGATTCGTTGCTACGGATCATCATCTTCGACATTTGTGATCGTACAAAACTCGTTCACCACTCATTTGAAAGCTGTTGATTTTAATCTTGTTACGATAACCCCTGGACATTCGGAACCTCAGTGACCACCCGATGGAACCATATTGTTTACTAACTGTGACAGTCCTGTGAGTGGTGATGATTATGTCTTTACAGTTTACCATTCGTTGCTTCGGAACCTCAGTGACTAAACGATGGAACCATTACATCGCAACCATCAACGAGCACAATCTAACGCAGTTATCATTGGTCCAACAAAACGGCACTCGTTGGAACTAGTGCGCCAATATCGTTTACCCAAAAAGCTGCTTATGAATACTACATTATCAACAAATGTAATTGAAATGTGGCGAGGTACATGATACTTTATCGTGACGCCTCAATTTTCTCTCTCAAGAACTCTCATTCTCTCGACGACGTTGAATTTGATAAGCGTTTTACATCAAAACTGGCCTCCAATTGGAAGTACGTGGTGTGTGAGCGGGAGGGGGCCAAGACATAAAATGTCCCTCGTGGTTGCGTACTTGTACTAAAGCTTTTTTTTTTTTTTTTTTTACATTTTATGTCTTTACTTTGCTACATAAACTCAAAAATGTAACGCGGACAGCGTCACGAAAAAATTTCTGATGGTTTTCGCTTACAACCGATTCATTGCTATTCTTATTTTTTCATTGCATTATGCTAATACCATTCAATTAAACAAATTACAATAATAACAAAGTAATACCATTATTTTAAACGAATAAAACTGAACATAATAGTCTCACATAATACCTTCAGTTTCGATCATGTCCAGGGCCGTATTTCCTATTAGGCCGAGGCCTAGGGCGGCAGATATCCAGGGACGGCAAATTTGCAAAACCAAGTTGCAAAGTGCAACTACAACGAAAATGAGTCAATCACGGCGTGTAAATGTTAAACAAACTCGTCATTTTACTTGTTCAGATATGCAAAACAGCACCAATTGGGGAGGTGTCAATTTACCTGAATATAAAGTAGGGGACATATAATTATTACCATACCATATTGGGGGGGCGGCAGATCTCACCCGGCCTAGTGGCGGCACAAAGCTAAATGCGGCCCTGATCATGTCGTGCGAGAATATAGTACATTGATCGAAACTGAAGCGGGAACCTAGGTACGCCGCCTGCAGCACGGCGCCTCTTGAGAGAAAACTCTCCTGCAGCGCGGCGCGGCTGGCGCCTGTGTCGGTACATGAAGAAATCGCAACCCGTAGACGAGTCATGGAAACCATAGTATGGTCTCCATGCGTATGGCTACCATACCTTGACGCCGTGTCTTAAGTGAAAAACGAACGCGATCGAGCGGGCGCCCATCGCGATCTGGTGGTGCGATCAAACAATACAATAATTGTATACTGTAGAATTATTCTACAGAAGTGTTATACACAACAACGCGGCACCGCGCTAGTCAAGTTTGTTGCGGCAAAACGATCGTGCCGCGTGGTTCGATTTTTCTTCAGTCCAAGAATCCATTTTTCTTCAGTCCATATTGGTATTTGCCAGTTAGTTGAAGGGGGAAACATTTTTAGTAAAGCAGTTTCTCCTCCATCTTTCGCCTTATTTCCCTATTCCTATAGGTAGGAATGACAAAATAACACAGAAATTTCTGAATTTTCGCTAGCGTTTGTCTTAATGATGGTTAACTGTAATCCCATCATATGTATATTTTTCCTTTTCTTTTCTTCTTCAGTAGTATCACTCGCCTATGATTTCTCTTATGTAAGAAGCTGAATTTTTTCTTTTACGTCTATGCAACCCAATTTCTTTTTAAATAGGTATGTTTCATTTCAAGTTTTTCATTTTATTTTAAAAATTGTACTAATTTCAGCCAAACTCATCAGACGGTCAGATGAACATGATTATCACATGTTGTTTAAGTTTATGGAGACTCAGTGATCAACTGAAAGATCCATACAGCTAACTTCGTTCCTAATCGATCTAAAGTGTAAAAATACATTTGCGGACAAGTGAAGCGTGGGTAAGTGTTTCATTTTATATGGTTTAATTTCAGTTGTACTCCGTGGATTTCTACATGTCCATTTACAGTACACTGCACCACTTTAGGCATTTTTATATCGACTTTTGTTTCCCACTAAGAACTAGTAAAGATTGGAGTTTACAGAGTTGTATCCAAGACAAAGTCATCCAACTGGGTTATCTAGAAGTCAACTACAAGGTATCAGCACCAAAGACACAGTGATCAGCTGAAAGACCTGTGGCCAATTTCGCTCAGAGGGACTTGTGATGGATATGGTTATTTTAGAATCCGTCGCCTTGGGAGATGAATCAGACGTTTTCAAGCGTCTGGGTCTTCCTCTAAGCGCGGCGGAACATTATTCCCGCATCTGCTCAATGGAAGGGGCAACTATAGTATAGTTACTATACCATTCCATCACCTCACAGACTACCTGGACTCGCTTTCACTGACTGCTGTTTTGCCTCACTATAAGTCAAATTACGGTTCGTGTAATACTCATTACCGTTGGAATTCATTATAATGTCAGCAAGCTAATAACTACTATTATAAATATATATGTGATCCGTAAATAACTTAACTAATCAAGAATAATGCAGCGCGGATTCTATATTTCGACACAAGATTCTTCATTCAGAAGAAAAAAGCCTTCAAGAGTGGGGAAACAATGAGAATTAAGTAAATAACAAGTAACAGGTTAACAATTAAAACCATTTATCGATTAAAATACATAACTTATCAACTTTAAAGGAAACGTTGAGGAAATAGTGTTGAATTATACTTCAACAGCAATGAACATAATACATCGACTTCTTTGGTGGATACATTGATACCTCCTTAATAAAGTTAGGGCTCAACGTTAATTCTCAACGCAAAATTGTGATTTCACAGTCCCACGATTTATTCAATAGGCAGTAGAAACACTGGAGGAGACGCTGTTACAGAAAAATCGTCACAATAATTAGTATCTTTATAAATATTGAAACTGTAAGGACCGCCAGTAAAGCTGATGTGCTACAGACATTAGCACGATACACAATCACAACTAAATCTTGAAAATGCGGAGATAATGATGTTAAGACTTCACATTCTGGAAATTTACAGCGCTGCCTATCAACAAAACTTTTTTTTCTTTTTACTGACAGCCGGTGTCACAGACTAGGTGTTGTACAGAAAATTAGGTCTAGCTGCTTTCGGACTTATGACATCAGCAAACTTGATGTGGTTTAGTTTCCGCTAGTGAAGAGTATATTAATATTTAAATTTATTACAATTGAGAAGACTGTGCTCATTAGATGCATGCCTAACTAATTAATAGCAGAGTTCGGTAGGATCTAATTGGCTAATGAACTTATGATAATGTGCACAATCATGATGCATTCTCATTTCAAGTAGAACATCGAATTAATCAAAAATACGATCGCATTAAATTAGCTGATTAATGGGGCATTTTAAAGAATGCTTCTTTTAAAAATGTTTTTGTGTTTAGCTTTTCAATTTAACAGTTAAACTCGAACTTTTGCATTCAAATTCAATGAAAAAATCGAACCTATTCAAGTATACTTTACGAGTTAATGAGTTTTGGACGTTACAACCCGAAGAAATGGTTAGTGTTTTTCGCAGACGAATACAAAGATCGAATTATTAAAATAATACGTTGAAAACGCTGGGAAATATTTCACGAGAAAAAAATGGGTTAATGAAAAAGAATTTAACGCCAGTTTTCAACATTTTCACCCTTTAAAATAAGATTTTCTAATTCAGATGAGCTCGGCCTGATCAGACACTCATCTCAACCGATTCGTCCACAAGTAATTGGAAATTACATCCCTCTTAACTATGTCTGTAAGAACCTCGAAAAACAAGGTTTTGGGGCCCCTTGCAACTTGGATGTAAGGCGATTGGGCTGGCAAGAAGTTAATATCAACTAGACCCAAATTGAGTCCAAGTGCGAAAACTCGGATTTTATACATCAATTCTCACGCCTTTGGTAGGACTTAAGGCGAACGGACATCAACGATTTGGAATCCATTAACCATGGAACGTAAAGTGACAAAGTTCGAGTGGGTTACAGAAAAGTTTGCTACGCGATTACAAATGCGTATTATTGGAAATAATTATCCAAAAGGAAATTAGGAACGAAGGTAGCGAAGCTTTGTGTTCGTTCAAGAGTTGAAAAAATGAGGGCCCTCTCTCAAAAATCAAAATTGTCACGAGTTTTTTGCTTTTCAGAGCTTGCGAATCAATTTCGGCCGTACTTCCTAGTCGTGACCCCAGAACTGTGCAAAGTTTTAGTCCGATTATGAAATTGTCAGGTATAGTGAACGTCACCTATTCATTTTTCTCGTCATCATATAAATAGCAGCGTTCACACGATTTATGGGACCGATTTCGTTAGGGCACAAGTCTCGAGATGATATTCATGATTTGTTACGGTTAATTGTAGTACCCAACTATTGGACAAGCGCAGACCTGTATTTGGTAGTAACAGACAAAACTCTGGGACTATTAGACCGATTTTGCTCAGATTCCGAATGTTCCGTTTCCTCAATAAAGATGATGAATGCTGCTGGATTAATGACAGGGTGTTCGCTCGCACAAGCATAACTGATAGTCCTATTTTGCACACTAGCATGAGTACACATAAAATACCGTTCTATCTAGCATTCAATCGTTTTGATTAGTATTTTGTCCATCGACAAATTCTATATATACTTGAGAAAGCTATACTGGCCAACCTAATTGGCAGATTTGCTGTAAATAAGTTATAATTTTTTATTAATGTCTCTCTCACATCTAGTTTCACACCCCGCTGTCATGATTTTTGAAACAATGTAAACCTTGAAACGTTATGTCAAATTTAAAGAATTACTTCAGCCTAGTGTTCCTGCGATTCCTATCCCCAACATTAACATTGCGATTCGTGGAATACATGTAGTAGGTGTCATTTTTATAACTAATTAAATACAAAAAACATATAACGTAGGCCTAGCGTAGAGCTTAGTTACCTCTGATTCAGGTTCGAACAAGTAAAAATTATACGGCAATGAAGAATGTAAATTTGGCTCTTATCCTAGATTTTCTCGAAACAGATATGATAGAATAAACTGAAAAAAATGTATATGTAATTATTATTATAATTTCAGTTTTAGGAAAATAAATCGATAGTTACAATTAATACCAAGGGTTAGTGGTTAAATCGTTTACATGTTCATTATCATCAATCTTTCACAACCTGGTTGTCACAGAGAACAACTGAATTTTCCCCAAAAATCATCCAATTAGTTAGCAATTTTATCACAAAGGAGTTTATCAATGTTGAAAGGGCCCAGCCCATTATCAATAATTATTATTATACATCTTTACAAATAAAGTCATAAAGCTATTCGAAAGGTCAGAGAGTCCTGATTCGTGCTGAATCGCATCCTCCTAGCTTCAATATGGGAATATTTTTACAATAATGTTAGCCAAAACAAGAAAATGTGTAGAATATATTAGAAAAAAAGAAGAAAGAGTTTTCCCTAAACACTACCTCCTTCTTTAGGCAGATTTAGCACACTCGAAACCCCCTAGAAAATACTTGGGTATTCTCAAGATAGAGTCTGTCTTTAAAAACAATTTTCCGACTACAATAACGAGTTCCACCCTATTAAATCCTAATTCATCTATTTCAATTACTTTACCCTTATCCACTGTAAGATGCAAAACATCTCACTGACAAGTCCAACTATCAAAAACAAACCTCGAAATAATTTTAATAACCTTACAATGATAACGTAAAGGGATGTCCTAATACTTTACCTCGATTTAAAAAAAGAACCCAACAAGAATTATTGATGAATAAACAGTATGTAAAGAAAGTTAGCGCTTAGGAATTAATTTGATTTCAAGGAACTGAGCAATTTGGCCAATACTAACAGGCAACGTAGTCTTCGTCAACGTACGCTACATACGTACAATAGTTCGGTCCCTCACGTACAATAATGGTAAACATAGAGCAACACTGAAGTATACATATCCTTTCTAAATGCTGTTCTAATGAGATTAGGTGTTTTTTCTTCTCCAAACGTTTCAGAATAGACTTTTCGCTGTTTCAAACAATTAGCCTAACTCCAAACAATCAATTCATTCTAATGAATGAGACTGTGATTCCTGCCCCAGTTAGATGACATAAAATTAGGCAATTTATCGAATCCACTGTTTTCAATGTCTCAACTGATATAAAACCCAGTTTATTGTCCAAAAAATCATTAAAATATCGATACTCTGAAAATGATATCTAAAAAAGTACGAGTCTACATCGTACTTTTAACCAACTACGAAACATTTAAATTGTGGGTTGGTGCCCTACAAAAAATTGCGAAGATTAGTATTTTTTCTTTTCTATCTTCAAAACGGTTCCCAAGTAAACTAAAACATTCAATCGAGAGAATATGGATACAACCCTTTAAAGAATAAATTAAAAGGGGTTGGGGCATTCGGAGCAAATTAAAATAATATTTTAATTAATATAATTACTTCAAAACTATCTCCAGATTTCACAAATCAGCCTGAAAAAGGAGAGCAATATATTTCCAAGAATAAAAATAGGATTGCGTCAAAGACGAACTTAGGGCATTTTTACCGAATCCATTGGAGATCACCTAAAAATAGTTACAACAATGCATCAAGCATGCTTACCAAAGGAACGATTTCTAAAGACTGATCAAGAAATTTCATGAGTTTTTTCTGAAACGTTTCAAAGAAACAAACACCCCCTTGTATTCAACACAGGTAGGTTCCAAAACTCCAGGAATCACCAACAACGCAAAACCGGAATATCAAGAACCTAATCGTCAAAATAAAATATAAAAAAAAACAATTAGAAAGGCATAACAATAATAATAATTTTCAACAGCAAGAGGCACTTGACGAGTATGGAAATGAAATACCAAGCCATAAATATTCAGCAAAGACTAATCACGACGGCTCATCAGCGGAGGCAGCAGTCGCAAAGGATTGAACGATTTCGGGACTGTTGGAGTTGTTTGAGGTTGCTTCCAGGTCAGCAATCGTCCTGCTAGGCCAAACAAAATCTGGAACGACTGGTACCGTCGTTTGCTCTCTGCCAGCCAAATCTGGTTCACTCATCATCGGGATCTACATAAAAGAAAAAATGAATAACGCATAAATAGGTACACTTTGTCATAAACGCACAATATGCACACCCACAAGTGACATTATCTTATTGTTGGGTTATTTGCTGTCCCTCCAACTTCAACCAATTCTCTAATACTTCTTATTTTTCCAGGAAAATGTGAAATGAATGCTATGGCCTTCAAAGGGGAGTTTCAAAAAGTTAATAAATTTTGTTTGGATAAAACTAAATAATAAAAATAAAAAGTCAAATTATTCAGAAACTTTTCCGTCAAGGAGGTTGACAGTTTCAAATGAGTGAAATGGAATAATAAGTTCACCTTTGCAATCTAGGTGTCCATTTTCTTCCCCCATTTTAAAACGCGAAATTATAAATGAATCATTTCCTCAATAATGTCAATGTTCATATTTTTCATCATGAGTGTTACCGAATTTACTCAATATTCTAGTTTATTTCAATAACAATTTAGATTGTTTAGACTCATTTTCAAAAATTTGTTTAAAAAATTGACTCATGGTTAATGGGAATGTTTTACAAAGGTCAAGGGGCACAACATGGGCGTATTCACCATAGGACTTTAACATCACGTGGACCGAAATTGACCAACTTGAAACTCAAAATAGCACTTTTAGGGCGGAATTCATAGTCGCGACTTAAGTAAAGATTTTCCTTACTTGAAAAATGTGACTATGGAAATGCTTAAGGGAGCTCTGGACCAACCTTTATTTTTCACGCACTTGCTTGAGCATAACCTAAGTTAGTGACTATGAATATGGCAAGTAGCCACCAGCCTCGGGGCTTCACCTGAGCATTTCCTTTCGACCAAATGAGGTCCAAGAATTGCGCCCTTCATGTATTAACAGGTTGGGGATCTAATCAGTGATCTTATATCGTCAAAAATACGTAATTGATACTTAGTCCACATCTACGGTCACAACAACGCAGAAATGGACAACATAAAAATAAACACTGTAGGTATTAGAAACTGGTAACAGACTCACCTCTGGTGATAAAGGAGTAGGATGTAGATATTCGTCTTTGTCAGCTCTTTCAGCAGCAGCTCTGATCAACATTCGCTCATGGTCTTTGGCTTCTAATCTGAATATGCTTTCTTTAATTTCTTTAGCTCCAATTTGGTCAATCCTGAAGAAGAAAAATTTAGTGATAGGACAACTACTCTATATCGACTGTAATAAATACCTACTTCATTACTAACAACTTTCAGAATTTATCACATCTCGGGGGAAAGATGCTCCAAAGAGCATTAGGGTTGGTTACCTAAGTTCTAGATGAGTAGGCAGTTACTGACCTGTCGTAAATTACAGCATGGATCCCCATGTTTTTAAGGTGTTTGATGGTGGCGGAGTCATTGTTATCATCACCCCAGCAGAAGAGAACCAAACCAGCACGTTTGACAACTTCGACCTGGGAAGTGTCTCGTAATAAGTCTTCCGTATGTACGTTTATTCCCTTGAAAATTAGTGAAAGAAACGGTTGTAAAAAATGAATAAATATTTCATGATTCGATATCTTACAACAGAAAGCACAATGACTACATAAGGTGGTTAAGTAAACTTACCAAAATATCCATGTTAACAGCGAAGTGTACAGCGATAGGAACATTGAGACAACGAGGATCGTGGTACGCTGGATATTTATCGGTTATCCCCTGGGTGAGAAACATGACTGGGTATCTGTTTTGCTTCAACCGAATCCTGCGGTAACAAAAGTAAAATACTGAGCCGGTTCAAAAACTATTTCAATAGATGTCTTGTAATCCATTCGTTAGTCCATGAAAGATATGAGCCATCAAAAATAGAATTACACGCAAAATTACTTACATTGAACAGATATCAGGATGAAAACAAGAGAAAACAATGTTTCTTTCACCAGCGAACCGCAGGACTACTTCAAGTACAGTGTCCAGATAAAGATTGAGATCGAAAGGGTGGTAAAGTTCATAGGTTCCATCCTGTAATATAGATATAGATAAATAATTGTCAATGATTTCAATTAGAAAAATAAAATCATCCTCAACTGAGCGCTCTGCGCCTGCATCATTTCAACAGCTCAATGTTGAGAATCAAATTCTGGATCTAAAATACAATAATTTATACTTACTTTCAGCTGCATGGTCCATTTGATTTCTATGTTGAAACCAACGCTCGGGTCCAGAATTTCTAAGGCCTGCTGTAAAGTTGGAAAAGGTTGGTGCTCCTCCAAATGCTCGTCAGAAAATTTTGAGCTGTTGACTTGCTCATGGACGTGGAAAAGCTGAAATGGAATGTTCAGCGTACAGATAATACGAACAAATGAGATTGATGGGCCGTATGGCTTAATAACATACAATTGGTGGCTAAATATTGATTTGAACTACACAAAACATAACTTGAAATAGACTACCATGCAGTAGATTGCAAATATCGCCATTGTTGATATCCATTGTTCAATATGTATGAAAAAAGCAGTATATTCAGGAGAGGGGCGCTTTAATAATAAATTAGTCATACAATGATTACTTCGCTGTAAAATTTCCATCCCGTTTTAAAGATGATACTATATTAGCATGGATTTGTCTACTCGGTGGGGTACGTGTGTGCCAACATTTCTAATATTAAAAAAACTATGTTTCACTTCATTTTATAATGATTTCCACTTACAACCAATGTGTTGCTAAGGAACTATATCTTACTCATTTTTCATCGCACGAAAATCGTTCGCCAATCCCTCAATTTATTACAAAACTCCCCCCTTTCATTAGAAATGGGAATTGAGAATCCGTCTATTGTTTCTGAACATGATGGGAATTTAAAGAAAAAATTTAAAAATTAAAAAAGGTACTTTTATATACCAAAATATGAATATTATCTAGGTCCTCAAACGAGATGGAAATACAACAGATTCTCCGAATTTAGAAAGAGTTGCCCAAATATGCATTCACAACCAAAGGATGCTGAAAAGTGCTGTACAAAGATGTACACATTCCTTATTTCGATAGAAAAATAGTTTTAATCAAACAGTCAAATGTAATACAAGATCATAATAAAAATTATCTATAAATAAATGCGTGCCGAACTACTCATCGAAACGTACCATAAATGTTTACCAACATGTGGTCAGTGCGGTCTAATGTTTGGTATGGAAAATACAGCTTTTTGTTTGTTGCTCTGGTTACTATTTTTTCAAGATATCGGTTTGTCACTTGAGCAAAAAAAAAAACGCAGCAAAATATTTCAAAAATGTTTATTACTTTTGATCCTTAAAGAGAGTTATACTCCACATCCATGGATCGGTTAGGAAACAAATTAGTCACAAGAGCACTTCAAGTGGTGTATCCACACATTGTAAGTGACTTCTAGATGTACCAAAGGTGATAGGATGACCTCGTCATAAACATCTCCTAAAACGCTAAAACTTTATCAGTTACCTACTTCAGTATGCAACATCAAACACAATTCCATTGCAATTATATCAGCTCATTCTTCGTCACAACTAGGCAATTTTCACTATGTGTAAGGAAGTTTGGATTCACATTCATGTTGATGCCCCCCCGTCCCATTTCTAGCCGTCAGGGAGTGCGAACGAACACATGCAAAGTGGTCCAAGAGAGCTCATTCGTTTCATTGAAGAGATTTTCAACAGCAAACGAAAACATTGGTAGTGCTGTTTCGAAAGTTTTCGGTATTCTGATTATGAATGGTTCAGCCCTTTGATTTCACTCTTCAAGATTGACTGAGACTTATGTCTAGAACTCAGTACCAACCGAACCCATTTTTGATTTTCGAGGAAGTGTCCCATAGTAAGTACGTGCGGCACGGCGCACCACCGATGATAGCACCCTCGCAGTCACAGCGATGTAGAACAAACGTGTATTGATATTAGAGAGTTTAAAGAGAAGCATTTTCATAGAGATGCTTTCACCAAACCCTCGCAGTTAACTCACGCTGTTTACAAGAAAACCAAATCATTTGATTGCGCATCGCAGTCTAGGGGGCAGCAGCGATGTGGGCTCATTCTTTATTTCAATGTAATTGCCACCAGCAGTCGTTCCTCAGCCAAAATTTAAATGACAGTTTTCGTATTCCTTGAAGTTCAGTAGGGACACAACGGTCGAGTATGTATTTAATGTTTTTCGTATCATAAGAGTAGGTGCCTTTCCAAGCAATTGAAAATGTTTGAAGCGTAACTACCAGCGAGCCTTTTAAAAATTCTCAAAACAATAAGAGTAAAAAAAGGAGAACAATGGCTGGCAGGCAAGAAAAAATAAAACGTGTGATGAAAGAAGCAAGAGGAGAAAATTCGACGAAGGAAAAAGAAGTATTCAAAATTCTCAGAAACTAAATTGACATCAAAACAGTTCAAATGCCGATTCAAACAGATTGGAAAGAGCGTGAAGCATGCGTATTCAAAAAATGAACAATCTAGTAGCGGGGTGGGCAGTTGCTTTAAAATGTGCTTTGCTGTGATGGACGATGAGGATGTTTTCAAAATTAAGGCATAAGAAGATCACTCCTTACCCCCTCATCCTCTTCTAGCTCAGAAAAATGCAGGACTTTACTGAGCTCTGGCCCTTCACTTTTACCCTGTTCAACATAGAACATTCTCTACACCTGAATCAGTCTAAAAGTAAACAACAAGGGACGAACCGTAACTAAAAAAAATGAACGAAGAAAAGTTGCGAGAAGAGGTGCAATATTTTTTTAAATTGATTACACACCAGGTGTATGTACACGAACATCACTATGAAATTGCTACGAATAACCACTCAGAAAGGATCTAGGTACTCATGCAAAAGATGATTTTTTTCAAATTCCATTTACTTAAATAACAAGATAATTAAGTAACAACCATTTCAGTGAGGTTATAAGCTTCAAGTTCAAGTGAGGAAGATTTGTACATGATACGAATCGTCTTTCAAACAACGACAATCGAATCAGTCATTAACACAAAATAATTATCTTTTTATAAATCGAGTTTTAGTATAACTTTTGTAATTGTAGATAGTGCCTAAGTCGTGTCGGAATATCTAGATTCTGATGTACTACTGTACTTAGATAGCAGCTCTAGTCACATGCAGGGTGGCTAGTTAAGTACCTGCCCTACGTTTATGTAGTTACACTTAGAAAATGTATGATACACAATAATAAATAATAAAACAATGCTAATAATGCACTATGATAAACCTTAACTGTAATAAATTGCAGCGTTTCCCATCTTGGTGGTGTTAGGAATTGTTATAATTTTTCCTTAGTAAAATGTAAATGAATGTCGTAAGTGAAATTATCCGCTTATTTAGATACCTCTCAAAATAGGATTGCTGTTGTTAACTTCAAGCAATTGAGTACAGGAATAATGGGTTTTTCAGGTGATACCATTTTTGTGCTTCTTGTTTATAAGTGTTCCCAGTTTCCCTTCTCATTCACTAGCTTTTCGCGTATTCCGTCCACACCACTCCATGTTTTACCTAGTGTTACTAGGAAATAGTAGCGGTAGAGGGGCATAGGATCTCTGAATGCAAGACTACATCAAGAATAGGGTTGAACATAGACAAATAAGCATGGTCAAAGTTTAACACAAAGAACATACCTTCAACCTCTGCAACTGCTCTAGAGACAAATCTTTGACAGGCAATTGGATGGTGTCTTCTGCTATAAGTTGTTTCTTTCTTTTCAAAGCGATGGCAACGTAAAAGTCGTGGTATAGGACTGGGACCAAGTCCCTGGACAACTGAACGTCAAATTCAACAAAATCCGCTCCGTGAGATGCAGCGCTTTTGAGCGACGCAATTGTGTTTTCCCGTACTTCAGCGCACCTGTATAAAACAAATTGTTAATTCTATTAAGTCGTCTCATTTAAAGCATTATAAATTACACAAACAAATCCCAGGTCAACGAGAATCTTCTTCAAGTTGAAACAGCTATTGAAGAACGCTTCAAGAAGGTTGGTACTTAAATGAGAGAAATGTTAAAAGGTAGATCGTAGCAGTTTCGAGAAACTGCGAAATTCAAGTAGTAGGATGCATTTAATTTGTATTCAATTCAATACTAATATCAATAAAGAAACATGGCTATAGTTACTATACCAGTCCATGAACAAACAAAAGAACATCATCCAAGTAGGGTTTCTACTTAGTTTGGTTCCGCTTGACATATGAAGGGTGAAGCTATAATTTCATGGGTGGAGAAGAAAAATAAGATATTTTAAACGGGGACTGTCGAGAAGTCAGCTTGCATAATCTTTGGAAGTTTGCTGATTCATTCACTTGTCAAATCCTGGATAAAAATAAATACTCACTGTTTGATATCACCACGAAATGAAGTACCAGCACCTCGATGCCCTACGTCCAAACCATGCCAGCTTTCTTTCCAGAGGCGATGTAGGGAATAACTCATATCGCAGGTATAATGTGGTGTGGGTTTCACAATCAAGTATTCAACTGTAAAAACAATAAGTAGAAGTAATCAAGACGACTAGAATAATTATATTATCTCGGTACTTCATGAATTCAGTTGTACAACTAAAGAGTAGAAAGAAGGTACATACTAACCTACCTAATAGAAGTTTGAAGCAAAACATTACTCGCTAAATTAGGAATAATTATGGGCAAGTCTCAAAACATAGTGACTGAGCTACAGCTCAAAACTCATTAGGTACGTAGCGATTAGCTAGATTAGTACGTAGCGCAAGGAATAGACAGGGGAGCTACTGCTTGAAATTCCCGGGAGTGTGATAAAGGCGGATAATTCCCCCTTCCCGTTTCTTGAATCTGCCGCCCACGAGGTTTTTAGTTTACAGGGTACCCTCTGGATGTCGTAGGGTAAACGCTGGAAGGGGTTACTACCTTACTCCAGACGCCGTTCGTCACTCCAAATTAGAAAGACAGCAGTCAAGGGAAGCAGCAGAGGTGGTATCCATATTTAAGAACCATGTGGAATGAGAGGTTAGGCGCAGGATCCCGCTTCAAAAAGTGACAGGATCGCTGCTGAACAAATCGACTCTGAGATAGGTTTGAAAGGACCTCTGGCTACAGCATTAGATCTTGCAGAGCTCAAACAGTTGTTCACATTTCATTCAACCAAAAATCCCTTACGAGTTAGTGTTTCTAGGCTAAGGTAGTGTCTCCTCTCACTCTCTCTTTCAAAGACCGGACCCAGGAAGTACTCCTTTCTGACTATAGATCACACGAATCTGGGAGGGACATGCGTACTGTCTGGGCAATAAACATAGAAATTCCTAGTTTTTATGAGGAAAATACTTTACAACAGTGACGTAGATAGAATATGAAAGATTTGGAACCTACCTGTAGTTTCTCCAATAGGCCGGTTGCGTACACTAGTTATTGGCACAATGACTTGCCCTTCACTGCCCTTCATGGCATTTGGAAGGATGTAACTGAATCCAGCATGGTAAGGAGGATCGTTCTTCTCCTCCGAGGCTTTTGGATACGTGTAAAAGTCCATCATAATGGCCTGAATGAAACAACATCATTACGTTATAGGAGATCAAGTTCCATGTGAAATCACAAAAATACTAAAAACCCGTTATAAGATTCTATTTTGGCTTAACCTTTAACCTTGAAAAGTACTCCACCCGGATTTTTGGGGGTGTCACTCTTTACAAAATAATGAGAGGGATATAAAATAAATATAAAAATAGGCGCAACACAGAAAATGTATTTGACAGTAGTAACTTCAAATTAAGGCGTTTGCTGATAGTGTTCAATCAACCATACTGGCCCACTCAAAATCAATTACGTGAAACGTTTTCAAAACACAAACCCTCAAAATTTGAATGGACAATAGGTTGTTTTTTATTCTCACATTTAGATCTTAATAGCGTACAGCACTTTACACATCACATACACCACAAGAACCTTGAGAAATTTATGCGAATAGACACAGACAAATCTAAAGATATCCTAATGTAATTTAAGATCGAGAGAACAATTATTAATTTGGTACCACTGTGAAATCTAAAATGAATACGCATAGCTTTTCCCTGCCGATTCTCAGAACTGCCTTTTCTGATAGAAGTGTGGTCCATAACAATGACGAAATCAACTGAACTTTTATATTCGCCAAAAATGCATAATATTTTTGTTTTGAATACTAATGATTGCGACAGCATCACATCCAAAATACCGAAAAATTAATTAATTACCATCTACATTTAGAACATCTATTCAACATTATTAATCGCTAACTGAACTAAAAGTCATTAACTCATTTTTGTTGATTATTTGCATGATTAGAGAAACGAAACTATATTGGAAGTTAAATAGGAAGTATACCGAAGGGTTATTTATATCAATCGATTTACAAGTAGATAGCAGTTTTGTCTCGTGGGTGTTGATAACGATCAAATTAGATCTCATACTTGATCATGCGAAGTGCCCAACCAATTCCCGAAATGTCAATGAAGAAGAAAAATTAATTACCTAACCCATATTGTGAGGTTTGCAGATAAGTGAAGCTCCCCATAAGCAAGACTACCGTCATTTCAAAAAGCAACACCCAGCGGGCATTGTAACATCCTTTGTAAGACGAAGTCACAAGACCTAAACGAAACAACATCCATGCCCCCTTCAAAAGCAAACTCTTCCCCCTTTTTCAACGCCTCATACCAAGTCATTTGTTGCTCAACTTATTCTCTTCCTCGAATCTTATTACTCAAGTAAATGTTTTCCAGTTATAGGGACTTTGAGAAAAACTAAATAAATTATCATTCCTGAATTAATTTGCGACCAAATACTTACACAGCAATAAGTATTACCACTCGCTTGTAAGGAAATAAATATGAATTCAAATCAATGGAAAACCCCAACCAAACAAAACTTTCCAAAACCATAATCTTCTCCTTTCCCATGTTTCTTTTATCCAGGTCAACTATTTTCGTTTACGGTTAGACCTTGAAGTGCTAACGGAAGTATGAAGCAAAACCAGAGAAACGAATACAAATAAATCATGAGAAGATGAACATTTATAATTTGGTTGATACAAAACACATAACTCGAAGACAGGAACTATGCATTTTTTCTGCAGCTAGGCTGGTAACTTTATTTACAAGAGCAAATTATGGAATGAAGAATTTGTCACAATCCGTGTTGGTATTTACATTTAAAATTTTCTAATTTCAAAAATATTTCTAATGTACCACAATTTTCAAATAATTTTTAAACGTTAAGTTCGATTCTGAGTGCTCTGAAATAAATTAGTATGGGAAAACTTGTTGGCGAAAAAACCCCTTTTACGTATCAACGATTTTATAGGCTGAATGAATATAATTTATTTATTATTAGACTTGACTTTAATCTGTGGAAACGGATTGACAATAAAAGTCAATATGCCATAATCATCATGCAAATATAAGATAATATCAAAGTCAATTAAGAATCAGAATCTTCACAACAGGGAACGAGTATACCAATCATAGACAGTTTCACGATCGACACAACCAGAAAAAATTATATACTAGAGGAATGAAACATACCATAGATACAGGGGAGGGGAGAAGGACTTGAAACACCATGAACTCCCCTTCAATAAATTCTTTACCAAACTGATCCTGGAGTTTGAACTGCTGATCCCTTTGGTTCAAAACCTTAAAATAACCAAACGCATGGTCTCAAATATAACACGCTTCGAATCGATAAAAAAAAAAGAAAATATAAGTACCATTTTAAATATTGGACGGTATCTTCAAAACACCAGGGTATGTTTGTTGCATGAGGAATTTCGGAATTTTTAACTTTGCTCAGCTTTCATCAACATCCTGAAAAAGAATAACCAGACGGATCTGAAATACTGTAATTCCTCTTACAAGTGTGTCCTCCGGGGTTTTCTAGCCTAAACACAAAAGACGAGCACGACTAGTAGTCAAAACTTCCTTACAGCCACTTCAACAACTGGCCAACCTTCTAATTTGTCAGAAATGTCCATAGTTTCCAAGCTCAACGCATCATCTGCTGAGGAGATGTCTTGGCTCATGCTGTTTCGGGTTAGGTTGATTGGTGTAACTTTAACGAATATCTGAAATAAACGAGCATTTATGAGGTTCTAAGATTAAATGTTGTCTAAAAATTCAATCATTTAACTTTAATAAATAAAAGTTTTCTGTTTCCGGGATCGGAAGAATAACTTTTGAACAAAATTTCTTGCGTCAGGAAAAAACATAATTTTTCTACAGACATTGGCTGAAAGAGATGTTGCCAATCCACAAAAACCATTAGCTGCAACACCGTTCTTCCAACCGGTTCTAAACGATTTTACTGTCAACTAATCCCAAACAAAAAATTATAGTCGTCGCTATACAAATAGATATGGAGACACGAACGGGAAGCAATGGTACGATAACGGATACATACATACATTAAGCAAGATGTTTCCCATAAATATTCAAAGAACCGGAAAATATTGTTTCAAATTGATTAGCGTACTACGTGACGAACTTGCGTTATTCCCTCAATTATAACTACAATCGATTATAATCAATTGATTGGGAATTCACAATGACAAATACCGTGTTATAGGTACATATGATTAATTTCGCTAATGCATCGTGATATTCATTTTCTCATCCAATACAAAATGATTGAGTTATTTATCATAATATTAGCTACCTTGTGGTTTTTCAACTTGGATTTCCAAATCTGGAGGTTATTGTTGAACAATTTCAATTGAATTGCCGTTTCCGTGGTTAACCAACCCCTTGAGATCATTTCCTTGTGGTCGTAGTAGCCGATAACGTCTGGTTCGGAACCCTTCGTAAAGTTTCCTTCGTTATTCTTATCTGTACACGACTCTGAAAAGGTACACATCCCTAGAGCCTTACGTAAGCAAATAAGTTGAAAACATGGACAGCCCAAGGTGAAAGTATTAATATAACCGTATTTTAGGAGGAATGTGTGAGATCTTCGAACCCACCTCTCTTTTTTATAACGCGCGGATTTCTGTTCGTTTCCCATCTCCTGACAACGTAATGCTTCTGAGGCACTCGGTGACCATCAGGTTCTACGACTATCATTATCACATAACGATATTCGACTTGAAAGTTGAGTGGGATCCGGGTGGAACCACTCCATATAGTGACATTGCTAGAAAACATGAAACATAGTATTGCCAATACCATAATCCCTAGCCAATCAAGGTTCATTTTAAGATACTTCACAACCGTAATGTATTCAACAATTCAGTATCAAAGGTTTTCGAAAAATAAACACAAGAATTGTACTCTTTTTCCTTAAATTTGAACTGGTAGGAAAACTGTCAAGGAAACTTTTCAATCCCAAATACAATCCAAATTTCTATTATCATTTAGGTCAACTTTCGTGTGTAGTAAAATTCTAATCAAGGAGGATTGTATCTTGGAACAATCTCATTAGAAAAAAAAACGAGGTCGTTTGATTCAATTTTGATATTCCAGCTAAATTACGGATTTTTACGAGAATTGAGAGACTGAATCTACTTATTTATTTAGTGGATATAAATAATCGTATACCTATTAAAGTTTTGGGTTGTATGTAGTACAATTCAAATCGAGTAGGATTCTATCTTGGAACAATCCCAGAAGAAACGTTGTTCTTTGTTTCAATTTAATTAAGGATTTTTACGAGAATTGAGAGATTGAATCTACTTTTCTATTTAGTGGATATAAAATAATCGTATATTAAAACTACATTTCTTGTTATTATAGCAATATTGGAGAGGATATTTTCAGCTTCATTGAGATCAGTCATTTATTCACCTTTAATAATTTACGGGACAATAGTGAAATATGGAAAAATAAAGTGTAAACTGAGCTTATCAAGCACACTATGATATGAGAACATCTTACTCATCATCTTCTTCTTTCGTCAAGAAAAAAACTTTATCGTGCTTCCAATTTCCCAGACTATCACAGTTTCCAGTCACAGCCACTATTTCACCCGCATTGAGATCCGCTCTCACGCGGAATTTCCAGGGTTTCAATCCAGCTTCCTCAGTCACGCCGTTGCCGTCGGTATTCTCCTCCAAGTCCAACTTTGGTTCGGCGGACTCGGATTTTTTCTTGAGGTAAGCTTCATTAGTCCACCAGCGCATCATCTTTCCAACAGTTGTTAAGTAGTAACGTTGGTGCAAAAATGAAACTCAACCTGTAAATCGAACAGAAAGTCGCACATATCTGCACCACAAAGAATAGCATATGAACTGTTTCGAATGATAACCAAAGCAAGTAATGACTCAATGATTCTACGCACTCTACAAAACCCAAGAAAAATTGGTGCCAAGACCAATATGGAGAGGCACAGATTCTTCCCTCTCCGATTTCCTTCTTAAAACGTTTCAGGAAGGGCAGAATAGAATATCACACAGTAGACTAATATGATTTTCTAATAGCAATTGTTCAAAGCCTGCACAAAAACAAATTTTAATAACCGCAGACGAACATTTTTAATCTATATAATATGGACCTTGCACAAATTAATCAAGTCGTGGACTTAAAATTCGTATTTAAGCGATACATTTCAAACGAAATCGATGATTAATAGCGGAGTCAGGCAAGACCTTTCCTAATTTGATAATTAACGTGAGATGATTGTTGAACCTGGCAGCATGAATCCAAGCAATTTGAGGCAACAACAATCATCATTATTAATTATTTAACTTTATTTTTTCGGCAATACCATTTCACCATTTATATCAGGGCTGCTGACAGGAGCACAGGCGCATCTGCACCCTCTGGCCAATATGAAAAAGATACCTGATGATAATAATATCATTAATATAATAATATCATACTGTTTTCCAACTTTTCCCCACAAATCTTCATTGAAGAGCAGAAGTGTTTCAAATCCATGCAACAAACAGATCCTCAGGATGGGTGAGAGGATAGTGGAGTTGTGAGTTTGGTGAGGGAGGTTAAGGGTTTGCTGTCCAGAAGCTAAACCCCCTCTGTGCTTCGAATGGAAGGGGAACACAGCGTTGATCGAATCTGGATCTAAAGAATGAACCTTTGAGAGTGCCCGAAATAGTGTGCCTACAATTTCAAAGACTTTACACAGGAGCACAAATAGTTGTATGCTCACCTGCTGGAGTGCACTATCCAACACATCTTATCCTATTAACAGTTTATTGTCCCCAACCCTTATGACTGAACTGTGTCAGCTGTTAGCTATAAAACGTGAGTTCGCTAAATTGTTGGTGGGGCAAAGAGTGATTATTCACGATGCAGGGCGCCCCCAGGCCACAGTTGACAGGATTGCAACAAACCTCAAAGGCAAGCATAAATCCTTCAACAATTTGAAAGTTCAACCCTCATGGCTCTGTGGATATGAGGTAAGTAACAAACTTTTCTGCTTCCCTTGTCTTCTTAGCTGCAATAATAGAAATGAAGCATGGTCTAAAGATGGAATTGGGCTTTCACCTCCACGATGGTTGTTGCTGGGCAACTTTGAATTTTAACTGTTGCAAAACGCCGTTTTCTTAAGTTCGACAGTCATCTCAAAAATTTCTTTTTCTCTTTTTTTTGTTAGGTATTTACATACCTATTAGTGAAGTTCTTTTAACGGTGGGATTGAGTGGTTTGTTTCACGATTTGAAGCCGAGAAAGCGGACTAGATTGATCTCCTTTGCATATAGCAGTTGAAATTTGTATTTGGAAGAGAAAAGCGGAAGAGACTTCGATAATCAAAATTGAAGAACAGTAAAGCAACTGAATTAAACAACTTCTTAAGTTTACTTGGACTTCGTTGTAAGGCTTTTCATGATGTAGGATCATCCTAGATTTTAGTTGAATCGCCGAGGAATCTTTTGGGCTGTTTGTTATTGGATTGGATTGGATTATCCTAGCTGTAAGGTGAACATTGGTGGTTTAATCCCATTTGACTCCGGGGTCAGGGATCAACATTTAGCTCAAATCTTTTCGAGTTTAGCTCATAAGTGTTGTGTCATTTCACACAGAAACTCGAAGAGCTTCATACTAAAGCAGTTAAAACAAGCTCCATATAAACCTTAGAATGTAATTATCTTGATTACTTATCAACCACTCAAATGAGCCTTGGAAGACTTGAATCAGATCAATATGTTTGATTTAGAAATGATTCGCGAAAAACTTTGGAAAGTGGCACTTCAGACATCTCTGTGAGGGCAGTTAGTAGTCCACCAGTTTTGAGACTGTAGGAATTGCTCACTCGTATTTGACTATTTTCCCCAGTTTAATCCCAAACCAACTCAATAAATTACTGCCAGTTTTCGGACTTGGTTTCCAGACTTGAAATGAAGGTTCTGGACCACCGAAAGCAGGATTTTCAACTAAAAAGCTTTTTTGTTATTCAAACTCTCTAATTAGCAAAGCAAAATCAATCGCGTCGTTAGAAACCTGAGATCCTGGGCTACTTTTCCTCGTGTACCCGACGAGAGCAATATCTACTAGTCGTAAAAAATTAGCCTGAAAAACATTACCTATTTTCCAACAAAATTTTAAACTTTGTCTTAGGCCTATTTTTTACCAGAGAAAATGGTTGTACGGAAGTTCATTTCGCACTATGTGAACTAAATTTGACGCTCTTTCCACCGGTTTCCTCAAATTAAAGTTTATTTTGTAAATTAAGGGAGTTCTGACCATTTAAGAGACATAACGTCAAAAACACTAAAAATATTCAAGTTTAAAAACTATGGTTTTGCAGTGGGGTAAAACAAAATATTAAAGGGCAACAGATGTATCAAACTGGTTGCAGAATCGATCCTTGAAGTAAGGTCCAACTCAACGGTAGACATCCTGTATACATCCTCACGGTTGAAGGAGGATAGTGTTCCTTGTAAAACATGTACATATAAGGTGGGCACCGATCAAAAAATATAAAGGTAGGTACGTACAAACACCAGCTTTCGATTTTAAAGTATGTAGATAGGTGTACATACCAAGATGACAACGATGAAAAGCGCAGCAAAAACTTCAAATTCTGCAGATCATGTCACTAAGCCTGAACATGGCTTGATGATTTGCTATGTTATTTAAATGTTTGAGGAGCTTTAGAAACACTCTGATCATTCGAGCAGGGCAATCGAAAACCTTGTGAGGATGAAGGTAAATATTACTCTGACGACCTTGCGCAGTGATCCAATCACCGGTCAATTACTGAAAGCAGTATGGCCCTCGTAATTGATAAAATATACCAAATAATCGATTATAAAAACCAAGGACGCTGTAGAGAACACGAAATGCGGAAGCTAGCTGACCCTTGCAGTTGAGATTACATACATAAAAGGGATGGAAAATCCACACCAAGTACTTCGGTAGGGGGTTTAATATTCAGTCTCGGTAGACACAAATCGAGTTTATTCAAATTTTTAAAAAGTAAAGTGAACTCACCTATCTTCTAGTGGGTATTACACGACACTTATATGCTTCCATCGGTTAGTCACTTCTTGAATGACACAAACCACCGGGATGACATAGTATTAACAAAATCTAATCCAGACTGAAAAATATATGATCAGAGAAAGAGATAATAGCAGACACGAGTTAAATTCCAATCGAACACAGATTTACGATGTCTGAAAGTATGAGCTGAAGGAAAATAAAATGAATTGTGGGATAGAAAACCTGACAGTTTGAAGCCTTCTATTGCTGTTGCTAATTCTAGAAATTTGCCAAGATCAACATCAAGACTGACCCAGGCTGATGGAAGGAAATCTCTCAGTTCCATGCACACAAGTGAGTGCACCAATGCTGTAGTGCTCCTATACGTGAAACATGGTTGGGATTAACTGATCATTGAGATTCCTGAAATAGCAGCTGACGTAAGCAGTTGCCTCTAGCTTTTAACATTTTTTTGTTGATAAGTTAAATTCATAGTAAAATTCCATCCATGACATGACTTCGGAATTGGTTTTTTCCATCAAGGATTTGTAAAATCCTTTCAAGAAAAACGTTAAATTTGTCATGTAGTGCCATGTCTTCTGATCAAATATGAGGGGTAGAAGAAACGGTGCTCAACTGCTTAGTCATAATTCCTCTGATTTTCAGCTTCCAGTATTTTCTGGCCTACCGTACAACTGGCAATATTCCCATAGTGGGGTTACTCCAAACAGTGTACAGTCGTATTACTCCATTATAATTTTAAAGAAAGCAATGGCTAACCCTACATCATCAGTGAAAATCTGCTAAACCTTCTTCCCCATGATCTGCCTTCCACATATTGTACAATTGATGACAGTCACCCTTTCAGTTGATATTGTACAAGCTTGAAAGTTCTATAACCATCCCTACAATCTCTAAACGCCCCCAATCACATTCTCCCAATAACTTAAAATTAAAAAAATGTTTTAAAACCTATAACTGCCCCCTCAATCTTAATGCACAACTCCATTGCAGTGTTTAAAATGTAACCAGGATGGCTACCTGGATCAAGCTCAAGATTCCCTGGTTAGCAAATATATTCATTCAACAAAATGCTTACTTGTTTATAATACCAACACTTACTGAAGTTCAGAATGTAGCACAGTGAACCTTGAATTGTACATTCATATTGGCAAACTTAATTTCTTGGAGATAGAGTTTACATTTATGAAGGGTACATGCAAACAAGTAGAACAGTTGTTGAAAATTACTATCATCATCTTGTTATGGCACCATTTACATATTTGAGAATGAGGAAATGCTATTTCCAGTAAAAAGCGAGTAATTAAATATCAGTCTAAAATTGAATTTTTGATGGATAGAAAGCGCTTCAATGTCAACAGTGGGGACTGATAAGCTAATAGTGAGCTGTTTTTTTTGTCCTAACAAACGTTTGTAGTTGTAAAATTGCTTTTTCGATTGACCTCATAAATCAAAAATAAATATCTCTGATTTAGCACTCTTAGCCATAACTTAAAAGTCAAGTGGTACAATGTTATGGTAGAAATGTAAAAAAGAATCAATATTTTAACAATCCTTAATAAACTATGTTTGTTGTTGATTTTAATAGCTATGATTTTGACAAATCGAATGATACCATTTGGGTTGCTGAGGTCGTGAATTGTTATAAAAGTAGCTTGAACATTTCAAACAAAGTTTTGATCAAGTTCATAGCACCTTAGTACTTCATATTATTAGGTAGCACTTTACTTCACAGCGAAACTTTGTAGTTCGTCATCTTGCCACACGCACAGCTTCCAAAACTTCCTCATTGTCGTTGGTTCCATCTAGTTTCGTGGATCATTGAAGACACCAATTTCTCTTGTCATGTTGGTGCTCCTGTCTGATCGATGAAGGAATTCGTGATTGTCGTATAGGCGCATGCGCTTCGGTTCTGAACTGCGCAATTTATATTTTTATCGTTCGTCACGCGTTTCCTGATCAGATATTCATTTCTTTTCCTCAGTTTCTGTAAAATTTAGCGATCTACTTACTGGTTATATGCTTTGTAATATATATGATCTACATGTGTATCTAGTTACTCTTAATTATTACGAATAGATACCATTGAAACCACTTGTTGACTCTTGAGATCTACAATGTTCAGGATTTTAGGAGCTGCCTTACTGATAGTATCGATCCTCAAATGTTCCAAGAGTTTCTACTGGTAGAATCGTACCTTAATTACTTCTGTTTTAAACAGAAACCTTTGGTAATTTAATTTTTATTCATCTACACACTAAAGTGAACTATGAATATCAATTGGTAGCTGATAGCGTATCAGTGGCAAAGCCCAATTTTAATTGTTGGTCGGGTTTCGCGGTTTCTATCTGATACCGGATCGATCTTGTTCACATCATGGTGAGTATATTTACTAACATGTTACGAAATGATATGTTCAAATTTGCAGTAGGGAAATTCAGACGAAGTTGTTTATACTACTTGAGTGCTTATCAATATCATCAGTTACCTACATATATATTTTTTTATTATCCTTGATTCCACGACTACTTCATTATTGGAAACCTCAAATACAGGCCATTAAGTCTTATTTGAATGATCTACAAACATGATCATTTTTCTCTATTGTCATGTGTTTTCATAAAATGGCGTCGGGAAATGGGTGCGGTCGATAGTCGGTACTTTGAAAACGTCTGCAATGCCATCTACCGTCGTTCGTTCGTTAAATATTTAGGATTTACGTGACCATGCCGTCTTGATCCAGAACTTGACGTCAGTAGTCGACTGCTGGTGAACGTCCATCGGTCGCCATCTTTGTTGGTTTCTCGTTTGTTCTCTGAATCCGAGCAGTCGCCTTGCTTTCACTAGTATCCGTGTTTATGGAATTTCGTTGAATTTCCTACTGAATCGTGCATGAATTGGTTCATCAAGTGATAGTGCAGATATCGGACTATAGTTTGCTCAATGAAATAGTCAAATAATTCAGTTAATATGCCGGTAAGAACTCAACTCTGTTAGCACTCAACATCTTGGACTTGAGAGTGACCTTTTTTTTTTCATGGCCGATGTGCCACATTTTCTCCCCGAATGTTTGGAACCAGCTTTCACTTCTGGCTCCTTGAATTCGTTTTCAAATTTATATCTACTTATGTTCGAAGTGTTATCTTGTGACAAACAATTTGTTAGAATTGACAAAATATTGATGTTCGTGTAACTTGATTTTGTCACCACAACACCTAGTCGAGGGTTCCCCGCCCGTCCACAATTTCCCATCTTCGTACTTACTGTAGTAACATCGACATAGGTAGTTCTTATTTCGGTTGGTGGTTCCTACTAATAAGGGTAATATTATTACAATGAGTAAAATAGTGGATAATGGCGATTATTCAAAGCCATTTAATTTATGTAAGTATGCGATGTGCCACGATGCAGCCTCCATCTTTTTCTCGCTTCGATGGCTGGTTACGTTGCTCGTTAGTGTGCACACGCCATTGGCTGCCGCCCAACACAAGGTCATCTGCAGTGAAAAGGATCTTGCGTCATGGCCTTCCTAACATTAAATTCCAGATTGAGGATTGAGCTATGTAGATGAATTCTACCTAACTGTGGTTGAAGTGAATACCTGATTAATTAGGAAGTGATTTCACTTGATGCTGCATTGGAATTA
Source organism: Creontiades dilutus (assembly GCA_031894815.1). NCBI lineage: Eukaryota > Metazoa > Arthropoda > Insecta > Hemiptera > Miridae > Creontiades > Creontiades dilutus. The sequence goes on from JAVIWC010003164.1 coordinate 311,431, forward strand.
TTCCTGAAACCGTAGCCGAAAACGGCGAATAAAGGGTGCTCTACATGAATTGAGTTGGAATCTCGCTTGGAGTGGTAAGCGGGTGCATCGGTTTAAATTGGTACTTTCTGCCTGGGAGTTGATAAAATGAGAGAAGCGGTTCGAGTGTTACTTCACTTCTCATCAGGAATGCTAGGAGGTGCCTAGATACTCAAGGGATTACTGCAGGCGCCCCACCAAATGAGATTCTTGTCTAATCTGAGAAAGGGAAGTGAATCATACCATGATAGGTACCTTTTCTAAAGGAAGAATCGACAAGCCGTGATTTTTAGAAAGGAGATCTGTTGGTGGGGAGGGCTTCTACTACATCTTGCTACTATGACAACTTGGTTCGCCCCTCCCTCCCGGAATTGCGCCTACTTAGTTCAACCAAAATTCAGATTGTGCGTTATCCTGATGAGATAATAATGACATGAGTACAAAATTGATGTTCATAATATATCATTCGCTTCCACCGGATCGTCGTAAGGACTGTCTTGAAAAGCACATTAATTAAGAGCGAAGAAGTAAAACTAGTTGTTCAAAATTGAACCTTTTTTTTTCTCAGGGCTTGCTTAGGCATCTGAATATGCTATTTCGAGCCTGAATCGATCGTTAAAATGTCCATCTAAAATGGAATGTTCAAAGGCGCTTGAAGTTGCTTCCCCTGTTTGGGAATGGTTATAGTTATACATCACTAAGACAAATTCGTAATCACACTAGAGTTTGTTAATATGCAAAAGTGTTTTGAACGGGTTCTGCGACGGACCTTATAAATCAATATTTGGTATTTGTAGTGACATTCTATTTTTTAACCAACATCAAGGAGTAACATTTTCGAGTCAGTTTTTTGGTTTTAATCGTTTTTTTTTTCCAACGATTTGAATGCCACCAATTAAGTTGCTGTAAATTCAAGCATGGAAAATTCATGCGGAAATTTTCTTGGGTCTAAACTGTTGAAAGGGGTAGTACTCAAATTGTATGACAAATCATCATCGATTTGGTAGTTATTTCTGGCTGCTTCGTCGACTGTGTCACATGTTTGTGGCCGGTTTTCTATTATCAGGAGGATAGAAAGGATGTTTTACCTTTTCTCGAGAGGAATAATGTTATTTAGTTTTGTTCTGTAATTCTTTCTTGCCAGATTCCTTCGCCCATTTAGGTAATGCACCTTTAACTCCGTTAAGCGTATGAACATTCAAGGGCTCTTTAATTGGTAATCGATTTCTTGACTGAAAATCGAATTAGGCCATCTAAACCTCTGTACCTTCGTCTGATAGGTTTGTTGTATATAACTGTTTTTTTTTTTATGTCATTTAATAATTTTCTGTTGGTAGGTACGTAGGTTCGTGTAGAATAATAATACAGTTTGATTTTAATCAATAATTAATGATTATTCTTGGACCTGTGATCTTGGAAGGGTTTACTGATATTGAATAACCTCGTTCAATGATTGAAAAATCAAATGTTCATAAAGAAAGATAGAAAGTTCAAAATGAAATGGCTATCGAAACTATATATAATTATCAAATGGATCCTATTACTCAAATGAATGAACTGATATCGAAAAACAGAACTGGAGCTACAAGCTAAAAATAACCGCTAGGAAGGAAAATTCCCGCGCCTCGACAGGGTCTCCTGGATACTTTTGGTTAGAGTCTATGGCCAAAATTCAAGAAACATGGAACATGCTTTAGCATTCCCTCCCTTACGCAATTAAAAATTTTAAGTGAAAGCTGAACCGTAATTCACTTTTGAAAAAACCGAACTCAATTTACCCACCTAAAATGGACAAGACGTTCCGCTAAGAATGGACTCTTCGGGAGGTAAAATTGGACTTTGCTTCCCACCAAAAATATACACTGTTGGGTAAGAAAAAAACGTGACACTCCCTCGTTCCACTCTGGAGTAACGGTTTTGGGTAGTTAGTCCAAGGCTAAAGCATGAAAACAAACCCGGGAGTTGATCACGTGAAGCTAACATGCCACTATACCAAAAAAATCTTTGCGAGTATATTCCCAGTTGAACTGAATGCATCCGGTGCTCCGGGCTGTTAACTAACATATTCGCCTTATGATCAAAAGAGCGAAACATGACATATTTCAATGTAAAATTCAAAATTGGGGAAGTAGTCAAAAGCCAGCCCTCAAAGTTTTCATAAAATCGCATGTTGCGTGTTACTCGTTGAAATTTCGTTTTTCTAATCTTGAAAGGCAGTTAATAATGATGCGGATGATCTTGCTATAATAGCGCCATCATGGGAATATCGTCAGGAATTTTTCTTGATACGTACTAGTTTGTGGTCGTGCTAATACTTCGGAACGAACGTTGGTGGGTAGTGGTATTATAGTTTTTGCGTTCTGTTTAAAATTATGAACCTTCATAATATGTTTTCATATGTTTTCAATCTCAGGGTGGAAGACACTTCAACTGTAGGACTGAGTGAAGGGTGTTGGATTATTAGCTGTGGTTACTGGACACCTAGTTGAGCATTTTATTTTTGAATTTAGAAGCACAAAAATTGGTTGCAGTGATTTTCAAGGTTCAACATGATCTAAAATAGGACATTAATTTTACAAATTTAGAATTTTAGGACCTGCCCATTTCAGAAACTGAAAAATGACCGCCAGTCTCACACAGATTCTTACTAATCACCACTCCCTTTTAAATTCCCAATATTCAACAGTTTATGTGTCATTTAAGTCCGAAATTATCGTTATTCACACGAGAAACATTATTTGTATTTATTAGAGAAGTTGAGTAGAAATTTTTAAAGAAAAACCGATGAGATCCATATTCTTTTATAATCTTTTGTATCTATACTGCCATTTTTTTAAATTGTTTGTAATGTTATTTCAACTTTTCTTATTCTGTTGTTTCAGCCTAGAATCGATCCCAATCAACTTCTTCGGTGCCTCAGTGTCCTGCTTTCCCCCAGCGGGGGCATAAAAAGCAAGGACGAGGTTCAAAGGATTGCAAGGTAAGCTCAACTTGAATTATCTCTTACGTCGATTAATATTTCAGTTCTCAATGTCAGCAAGTTGAATTACTTGGCAAAATCTAGTTCATCAATATTATATATAATGATTAAAGGTAATAATTATCATTGAAGAATAAATCAAATAGCTCAATATTATGGGCCCTTCTTCAGATATTGAGAATATCAATGATTATTAGATTATTCTTCAACAGAAGTGTCGCCTTATTAATCGCAACTTGAAGGAAGTTTTCTTTTACATAGTAAGGAGGGAGATTATTATTGCGAGCGATGGAAATAAGGGCAAGAGAGGTTGTAAGAAGCGTGACTTCTGAACTCCAGAATGAATGACGAAGTGGCGGGGCATCATAGCTTCCAGGAACAACTAGGAATCGACAATAGGATGGATAAGAGATGATAATACGTAACCAAGGTTTTTTGAGGGAAAAAGTACAACGAGAGTTGAATTAGAGAACACTATTATTGGATCCCTAACGTTTCAAAAACCCAACAACAAATCTCTTAAGGTCAATTGGTCGACCATGCCGCCCAAGCTTAAGAATTCCCGGCTGACGTGAAACACCTAATTTTCTTTCGCTGGTGATGGTTTTCAGACTAATGTTTGAACTTCCCTTATATGAGACCTTTGGAGTGTTGAGAAAGCGGAATTCTCTTCAGTAATTGGACAAGAACTATTGAGCAACGACTTAGTTTTGGTTTTCCCGTTTGTTCTGGTTTTTGTTAGGATGTACCTGCATTGTTAACACCTGAAAATAATTTGGTTCTGTAAAACAACCACTTTTGGGCCTAATATGAGCTAGTAGCCCACGTGTGGTATGTAGCTTTCAAATGTGGTTGCTATGCTACATTCGTAATTTACTGTACATGAGCAAAGCCTTGCTAAAAATTTGTGAAAATGATGGATGGTGTTTCATCTTCACCATTATATTACAAGCTATTGTTTTTGCCACTTTACGGTTTTTATTTATAAAAGAGATGTAGTTTCACTTTGTAGTGTAAAGAGGTTCACTTACATTATCCTGTTGTTGCACTGTAAATCGTTCATTGCTGTTATCGGTTTGACTGCACAATTTGTTCGGTGGTTGCTTTGATTTTGTATCATCTCATCATATCCTTCCGACAGTAGGTTGTTTCCTGTTCCAGACTGCCTTCAGTAAACTCTGTCAATTGAACATTCAGTCTGACGCAATGTATGTAGTAGTACTTCTTTTAATCTTCTTACACCTTATCCACCATCCACGATTCACTATCAACCGCCGGGAAATCGCCGCATGTCGGAAAAATGAGCTTCGATGTTTTTAATAAGAACTAGTAACTATTATTAGGTTAACCGTGCTGGATTTTTATTCATTTCGGCCCATATTTCGCTAATTAGACATAAAATTGAATTCTTGAGTTTATAATATCTTCATTTTAAATCTTTTTGTGGAAATAGAGACAGAAACAAAATTATTCCTACTTGGCATTTGTTTTCAGACAGTGCTGGTTATATTTGCTTAGAAATCATTAAGAGTTGTTGTAGTAGCAGGATGCTTGCATTTATGCTAGAGAAACATTTACCAGATCGTCATGTAAATGTATAACCTTTGATAAGTTCGAAGTAAATTGTGAAGGTAGCCTAAATTAACTACTTTTTGTCTAGGGGAAAATTCAGAATGTTAGCCCTGCTTCCCTGTATACATCTTGCAGTTTACTATCCTGCTTACTCAATGTACAGCTCTTAGGTTATGAAATCGTTCTGGTTTCAGCTTCAATGGTCCTGAAGTTAATTTCCTGACTTTGGTTTGTGTACTGTCACTTTTCAACTTAGTAGCCATCCAGTAGATGAGATCGGTGTACATGTTGGTACACACTTTCTTCCTCCAAAGTCATCCCACCATAGCCCTGTTATTCTGGCCGGAGTGCAATTTATTCTTCGGGAAATCAACCCACTTTACTTTGTGGAGGCACTTCAGAAGGAACATTGTGCCTGCCATCAAAAGGGGATCCTTATTGTATATCCTGTTGTATTAGGTCGTCATAATCTCCTATTTCCTCTCCCTCTCGACCATTTTCAAATATATTACTGGTTTGAGACGAGTCTTATTGTTTCAGTTTCAAGGTTTATATTCCTAAATTATATTTCTATTGCCACATACTCTTTTCTCTGTCTCCTCCTAAGGGGGTAATTAAAAGTCCCTTCTTTTACTATTATTCTAAGTCCTCAATAAGGGAAAAGTAATAATAAACATCCCTGATTTTGGCTAACTTTTTCGAAGACTTCAAATAGTTTTATATAACCATTCCTGACGTTGAGAAATTGGTTATCTATCCTGTTTTTGTTTCTACACTATTATTACCAATTACTAGTGCATCTGTTTACTTAGTTGACAAGTCCGTGTCAGTAAAACTATTAGGGTAGTACCGTTTTGAAGGAAGCTGGTGAGCTTCGTAGTTTTCCTGTTGAAATGAAAGGGACCAATTCTACTTTCCGTCGACCTTAAATGTTGAATTTTAACTTTCCCTCTTACCGAATCTCACTGTTGAGCGCGCTGCTACCAACCCTCTAAGTGTAGTAATTGGGGATAACCCAACCCCAATAAAAAGGAAAGGAATTCCTAATAGCTACATATAATTCACTTGATTTTTTTAACGATACTGTCATACTCAACCTCCTTTTTTGATGGTATGCTCCCCATCCATCAAAGTAGCCCAGGTGTCCGATCCTCTGATCGTACCAACTCATTTCGTATATTCATACCAATCTTCTTTTACTCATTCATCATTCTTATAAGAGAGGGCCTGGGTTCAGCTGAGTTCAACTGAGCATGTATTGCTGATTGTTTGTTATGACCGCCCTAATTTGAGTTTGGAAAGATTTCACTCCTGATCCAAGTTGTGCGATAAATCCAAACGCTTCACTCGATAATGCTTGCAATCAGTCTATTTTCATCTCAACCTCTGCCAACACTACGTTATCAACTGCGTGCTACTGTTATGTGTTAAGTTACATTTAAAAATTTAATCTAGATCAATTGTGATTCAACTTTTGCGGAAAGAGCAAAACTAGTTTCGGTTTGAAAATTATGGAATTTAGTTGTCAAGTCGAGTGAAGCGATGAACGGGGGGAATGCGAGCTCCATTTTCAGCTTCTCAACCCAGAAAAAACCCTTCGATTGGGCACAATTATTGAAATTAAAGTCGGATTGTAATTTATTTAAGAGAGGAAAGAGTGTAATCAAATTTACCACCTTTCTTTCATGACCGAAGAAAATCAGAGCTAATCATTATAGAACAGTTTCGTTAGAAGAAGAGAAATGTGTCCGTTTCAAGCCCAAACTATTGAATTCCGGGCTCGTTATCAGGTTAGATGCTTACTACGTGATACTCCACATTATAAAAATACCCCAGGACTGAGATGGATGTTATCCACAAGAGTGGATAACTGTAATGAATTCGGTTGCTGAAGTTATTGTGTTGGGCCAACACTATGAACGTATGCCAAGACTCACTTTCATGATATTCCAGGGTTTGAAAATGATTAAAGGCCGTTTCCAAAAGGATTTGTATTACAAAATAATGTGTATAACTTCATCATTTGTCACTAGACAATTTGAAGAGTTTTCTAGGCTAAAGTGTTGCATAACAAGGGTATAATAAAATGTACTTGGCAACAATTTTAGAAGTAGCAATTATTTTTGGATTTAAGGGGGAAAAGGCACAGGCATAAAACCATTTTACCCATAAAACTTGATATTGTAATAATTTCCATCTCAAAAATCTCCAATAACTTCGAAAACTAGTAGTTCGTTCAATGAGTAATTTGCTCTGACTATCAAATTTCCGTTGAAAATACGGAAGATAATTATGAATAATGAAATAAACATGAAAAACTTATCAATTGCTATTTGGAATCAAACGAAAGTCAATATTTATTTGTTCACTTACTGAAAATTGGGAACAGAACTATAAAAAGTAATTAATCTATGAATATCCGTTATTCTTCCATCAACAGTGTTATTTACATCTTGAATAGACAAATATTCGGATTGTCAGATGGGTCCTAGATCATCAGAATCTAAGTCATCCATACTTGCGGTACATGAACGGTCTATAGCTGTTGGAGATACTAAGTATCTCCGTAAGTCTTATTGGGATCGATCGTGTGAAAACAACCTTCGATTTATTTTCCCGTGCATGAGATCTATTGTTTGTTTGTACCTCCGAAAGTATTGACTTCTGACTACCCACAGTATAATTATTCGTTGCCTCATTGATTAATGGGTTTCAGCATTTCGTACAGGGTGTCCTGACATAAGTTCATCAGACTTGGAGGGTCGATTCTAAAAGTCATTTCCAACAAAAAAATGCCTCGTAGACTTTTTTTTAGAGGCTTCGTTTTCGAGTTATTTCACTCTTGAAATTGTTCTTGTTTCCGATCTCACTTCAGAAAAATAGTCGTAACTCCCTTAAAAGATACTCGTTACTGTCTAAAATCAATTTTGAGGACAAGAGTGTCTAATTTCGTGTCTCCTTAGAGCAAAATAAGAAAATTCCAACTAGACTTAGAAAATGTCGTATCAGTCCGAAGATCTAATTTTGAGATTTTGCATTAAAAAAAAGCATTTTTTCCATATTTTTTCTTACTTATAATACACTGATTTTCTGACTTGCACATCCTAGGAAAAATTTCCCAAAATCTCAGCTTTTCAGCACTATAAGAAAACAATTTTTTTTTTTCAGACAAAATTTGTTTTAGAAAATGACGTTTTAATGCGGAAAAACGTGGATTTATACCGTGAAATTTATGTTTTTAATAAAAACAAATTGTCTTTCTGCAAAAGCAAAACTTGAACATCAGGTTTTTCTTCTGAATCGAAAGGGTTTCTCTTGGTTCTCTACACTCAACAAATAGAGATTCAATCAACACTCATAAATTCAACTCAGAACTCGAGTTCAGCCCTTTGTACTTGAGGAAACGGTTAGAAAATGATTTTAGAGAGTTGTAACCATTTTGGTAAAGTGAGATATGAAATGAGAAATTAATGTTGAAAGTGGAATTGAATCGGAAACAAAGCCTCAAAAAAATATGCGAGCTTTTTTTTTTAATGATGCTGTAAGGGCCACATGTCTGACTCTGATGATCTTGAGTCCGGGTAATCCGTATTCACGCCCATAGGATGAGAGTGAGTTTTATATTTGAAGTTCTTACTTGTCGAAACCGTGAATTTGCTCCAAATTGAAGAGAGGCCATGAGAACTACGAATGTAATTTCATGTCAATCAGTCTAGAAAATATTAATAGAATTAGTTGGAATTGAAGAAATATACCATTATATCAAAAATTGAAATTGGGTTCCTTAATTTTTCTCAAAAATATGATTTTGTCGTGAAAGGGACGAAGGGTTGCACAGTAGAGAAAGGTGTATCTTGTCTTCAAAATAGTTTTTTTTTGCTTATCCAAATTCAAAATTTCGCAGCCCTGCAGTCGACAAGACATTAATACTGAAAAGCACTCTTTGTTGTCAATGAAGGAAAGTTTTTACGAACTAGAAAACTCACCCATGTCAATGATTGAATTATTCGGTTCAAACATTACTTAATCCACATAATGTTGATCCTATATTGCCTATCTTCAGGCTGCATTTGATTATTGGTGTTAGGAACGCATGGCTCTTGGGAATTTACTATCTTCTCGGGAAGGGATGGGCCACTGTTTTCCAGCCCTCGAGTGAGGATAGGTTCTTGCTGCTTATCTTAAATGCCTTATTCAAATTCTGAAATATAAGCTTCGTAACTTTGTCTATTGTCACTTGTACAAGTTTTGTCCTACTTCTGCATCAGGGAATCAACCAGCTGCTTAACAGTACAACCTGTTAAAATATATCTTGACAGTAATTTATATTTTATTCAAGCAGCTTCGTTGGTTGCTGAATTCATGGGGGTTGAAGAACTATCATAAATGACATGAAGGTCATGTGTTTGCTCCCTATCCCAAACTCAATCAATTTCATGGAAAGATAAGGCCATGCTTTCCAACTGAGTCCTCTCCCATTAAAGGCTAACTTATGAAACTCGTACGTCTGTTCGGGGAACCCTGCAATCACATTGTGTATTCGATCATGAACAGTCTCCTGTATTGGGCGTGCACAGCATTTACCATACTTTGTCAGTATTGCATTATGTCTCATGGAAGTTATGAAGTAGCTTGGTATATCTCTGCTAAGTTGTTTGGAAAATGATCTAAGCCATTGGCTCTGAGGGAGTAAGTCATTTAGCGCCATTTCTGCTCATGATGCGTCCATTTTGATACTGATTCAAGTGCCTAATCTGATGGTTGGTTGGTTATGTGTTCTTTTCTGCCTATTGTTTCCAGGCAATGTGCTCTACCTGTTTTGACCTGTTCAGATGTGCCTCTGTTGCAATGATTTCTGATAAAATGGCTCAGGCTCATTTAAATATAGGGGTCCAAGCCTCCAAGCTTGTTCAGGTTGTGCCATCAGCCTCTGTTATTGATTAATAGTTGACGTATTATGCCCACTCTTGGGGATCAAGCTTCAGGGATCAAGCTTAGGCCGCGGCTCCACTGGCTGTAGTTGATCGCGCAGTAATTTTCGCGCGTTACACGCGACTGTTGGGTGGCTCCACGGGCAACAGAGAACCAACTGCGATCCGTCACTAGCAGTAGAAGTCAGTGTGGTAGACGTGACCAATGAACGATCATGCCACAAGTTACTGAGACGCGACCGACGCTGCATTCTACAGCGAGTGGCGCAAGGTAGTGACAGCAAGATGTAGCGTTAGAATAGGACCAGTTCCATTTGAGCGCGACTCTACATTCTGTGGCGCGCCGTCAAATGTTTCACGCTGCAGACTGTCGCTAGTGAAGCCACCTCCATTAGTTTCCTGCCTTCTCATTTCTCTGACTTACCAACCGCACTTTGTAGCGCGATCAGCTACGGCCAGTGGAGCCGCGGCCTTAGCTCTTGGATGGGCCTACACCGTTCCATCGTCTTGTTGTAGAATCCACCACTTTATCTGTTTAAAAAAAACAACGTTTTCGGAAAAACTTATCCTACAATAATTTAATTGAAGAATGACTTGACTTTATTATATAATGATCAATATGTGATATAATGATTTAACTTAAGAATGAGGGGTGAACACCCCCACCACCACGTTTTATTAGGTAACATTTTTTCAGCAAATCACTAAATTCCCTCTCGCTCAAGTAGGTAATTCACTCAAACTCACTTGCAACAAAGAGGAACTACGAGATTGTAGTAGTGCTTGGGGTTGTTCTCACGCCAAGGTGTTGTTACTCTTACTACTTTTTCAAATGTTTTTTGGGAGTTTCCCTGATGTCTTCGACTTCTCAAAACCTGCTGAGTCCGGAGGGCCTCCTCAGCGTTCACTTGGAGTTAGGACAAGAATATAAGACACGGAGTCTTCAGATGGGTTTTAGAAGAAGTAGTTACCAATTCTTGCCAACCTGTTCTCAAGTTTCCCATGTCGTTTGTTTTATTCAACGATTATGTTCAACATTTCAACTTTTCTGGTACCGTTACTAGTCACCGTTTTTCATTTATATTCATTTTAGGATTAGTTTTTGTTGCTAAATTTGACGTTTCCTGGAAGCTGTTTCATCAGTGCAACATTTCATATTTCCTCATAATTTCCTATCTAAAAAAGAACTATTTTTTCATTGGTTGTATCGCCTCTCCCGTACAACGGCGATAAAACAGTGATTTCATATGCGCTCAATCAAGAAAAAAGTATCTCATATTGAATGCCCGTTTAACTCGTAGAGTTATCAACATTTCTTGGTGATTTACGAATTTATCATTACCTTTTTTAATTGATTGCGGGCTTCCACATGCAATTAATTTCAGGTGTAAGTTCTTTGAACTTTGGACACAGTGTTTCATACAAAACAATTTTTGCGTTGTAGAATTTATAGTTTTCTTGCTAAAATGAAATAGACAATCGTTGCATTTAATTTGTTAAATTATACTATGTTTTTCACAAAGGTTGTATGGATAATCTAAGGCTATACAAACTGATACTTTTCACTACAAATATTTAGGAAACATTTAAAAGTTGGTTATGTAGACTCCACGGTGTTATTGATTGTATTAGAAAGCACGCTGTCATTCTTTGTGGGCGACCTTGATCACACAACGTTATATCACGTTTTGTCTAATCTTCAATCAGTGTGCCTGAAAGCTGAAGTATTTCCCCTTGCAGTATGTTCATTAATTTACTCACATATATGAATGTTTTAGTGGTAGAAGGCAGAATAAAATCGCGTATCTGCACCTTTTGATGCAGTTAGATTTTAGAAATTTACTCGCAGACAAATACCTTTCGTTGAAGTTATTGATTCGTGTAGTTTTTGAGGTTACACCCAATTGATCTTTCTAAATTACCATTTGAAGATATAGTGCACCCACGGAGTTTCAGTATTTCGTAAGAAGACAGGAATTTCTTCTCTGTTCTTCCCAATGACATAGTCTTAACTGTTGCTAAAAATGACTTTAACTCACTGGCGTAGAGAATACCTTTAGTGAGCGTTGAATGCCTTTCTCGCGGTCAGGACGTTCATCGGATGGATTTCATCGTCCCGTGTGACGTTCGATTCGCCGACATTATCATCTGCTTCTAAAATAGGTTGAAGTGGTACCGTTGCCCAGATTATTCTTGGTTTATTCTCGTTAGGTTGAGACTACTTTTAAACTTATATTGACAGAAAAGAGCCTAAATAACCATTATTTTCATTATTGACCCATGTTAATTAATGACCAGCAAGAAACGTTTGTAAGCGCCTTCCCCTCCCTTCCATTTAAAAAGGTTAGAAATCTAATTAGAACAAAAATGCATGTGTCCGTTCTCAGTACGGAATTTTTCGTGAAGCTAGACAAAAGTTTTTTAAAACTTGGGTCAAATATAGCATAAGGGCTGTAGTTGATCATAGAACCTCGACATCACTTCCGATCTACCCCGAAGGGTAAACTTAAAGTTTTGAAGTAGCATTAAAAATCGAGATCTTGAAATGGTTTAAATAAATTAGTCCATTTTTCGTTCGATCTACATAGCTGTTACCGCTAGGATGTTGAAAAGGGAAAGATGTTCATCACGACTGTGAACCGCGAAGCGTCTTTCACATGTAGGAGTAGGTTGAACAGACTTATGTAGCTCGATCTTAATCGGTTTCTAATTATAGTTATCTCTCTTGAAAGGAAGGTATCATATTCTCCATTGTCCCTCTGATGTGTGACAAAGCTTTGTCTTTAAGAGGTGTGTTCTGTTGAAATAATTTCAATTAATCAATTATTGATCCATCGTCGTGGAACAACCCGAGGATGACCGGAAAAAATCTAATACAAATCCGTTTCGGAGCATTCATTGATCAACTCCGTGAAAAATCTACAGAATGTGTATGTGTGGGATCTCCTTTTTCGTTCGATCCCAATTTTACTCTACAATCCCAACAAACCTCGGAAGTTTTGATCCAGTAACATCATACAAAGTAACGAAATCACTAGCGACGAAGTTGCGAGAATCCAATAGTTAGCTGTAAACGGAAATTAGATAAAGTAAATTCTCCTATTTACACGAAATTTCCGTTTGAACTTTCGCTTGCTTCACCAAAATTATGTATTGTATCCAATGAGACCTAACGGAGTGGTTTTCGACCTACTGTTCATGTAGAAACGAGGTTTTAAAGATTGAGAAGGTCAAGAGTCCGAGTGTAACAGGGACTTTTCAAAACCTTTTGGTGATATTTAATGAAATCTCAATGCTCAGATGTTTGGCAAACGAACTTTTTCTGAATAGTATCCTGCTAAAATGACAAATGTTCATGATTTATGTTTCGAGATTTTCCATGACAATGACATGAAGAAAAAAAATAAAAAATGGTATTAAATGAATGAATTGATTGCCTAAAATTTAAAAAATACAAGAATTGATATTATTGTTGGTTGCATTTTGCGATGGATACTCTGTCGATCCTTTTGATTTGTCGCAGCATTTCGTTCCGCTCTCGCTTGGTTTTCATTTGTGGGCGTCGGTTGAAAAATAAGATAAGTCAAATCAAGTTTAAGTAATTTTTAGTCGCGTTGAATGTGGCATCTTTTGATGAAGGACATGGAGACGGTGAAATAGGTAGACATAGCTCCTAATAGATACAATTGAAGCCACGCACTATATTCTTTGGTGAAATGTGATAAGGAGATCAATCAAAAGCTTATTAAAAACCCATTCTGCGAAGTTGACGTAATGTTCTGCGAATTTGTTCGTTTCTGTGTGGAAGACTAAAGATTAGTAGACGGTCGTGGTACACTTGTCAACTCCGTGTTCTAGCGGCTTTACCCTGTTTCTGCCTTCAAACCTGTATCTTAGGTTCGATCTAGCATAGTTTCCAAAATCTGAACTCTTTTTTGTACTGTAGTAACTATTTAATTTTAACAAATGAACAAATATTTGCTAAATTCAGTAGAATTTTTACAGACAGAAATTTTAGTTACTAACTTGGGAGCACAAATGTGGGGTCTTTCAAAAGGATGTCTGCAATTGTAGTGTAGTCCACAAATGTTTCGGAACATGGAGATTTTCAGATAAAAAGAACGTCGGAAAATAGGCAACAGCCATTCTTTGCCCTTTCCTGTAGTTGCCTTAATTGCTCAACGGTGTGTTAAAACCACCGAAATTCGTGGAGATATGAGACCTGGAATTTGGAATTGTGTCACCGATTTGGGGGTTTTGTGTTACGCTACTGAGCGTAAAAGAAGCATTCAAGGCAAAGCGAAGCTCTCCAGGATGGAAAGTCTTGTCTGTTTTCTTGATATGTTTTTAGACGGGAGAAAGCAAATTTGAATCGCAGAGAATGGGCAAATGAAATGAAAAGTTCCATTCGTGCAGCATGATCGAATGAGCGAGTATTCCAAAATTATAGTACCTATTACATTTATGCTGAATTGAGTTGAATTTTGGACGCACTTTGGAGTTACTTAAAAACTGAAATCGACTAAAGAGAAATATAACTGGAAAACGATAAAAACAATTATTAATTGTACCAACCTTTTTCAATTTTACAATTTTCTTTACTGCTAAATTACGTTGAAAAAGAAGATAGTGCTATGCTTGTGGTTAGTGAATGAGAGCTAGTTTCTTGACGTCACGTTCTATGCTAGTTCTATGAATCGATTTCAATTTTTGGTGATTGAAGCTTTCACCACGGGGGGGGCAATCACCAATTTTCGACGAGGCTCCAAACTGCAGGATAGAGATGTGGAATGTTAGCTTGGAGCCGAAATTCGGTGAGCCTTCTTCCATGCTAGAAAACGGCTTTCAGCATTTCGTTCTTTGGAAGCTCATTACAGGAAAAAGAGAACTCTATTCTCATGTATCAGTTCTTTGCCGAACTTGGGTGAACACAACACATTATTTGAACTTCTGCTCTAGATTTCGTTTCTTGGAATTTCACACTTAGGTACAGCAACATACCTTTTCTTTCCCATAACTGTCGGAATGGGGAATGCTGTGTGCTATATTTTAAATACGAAATTGTTGAGGCTGGTTTTATGAATATCATGTTTTCTCATCAATTCTAGCCCTGCCAAAGGCTTTTGTTTTCCTAATGCTGAAAGGGTCGAGGTGTAAATTGTTCAGCAAGATTCCTCGAAAACAATTATTAGAATAATGGCGTGGTGCCCTGCCTAAGGTAACAACAGCTCGCTGCTGCGACCTGCGATCTTACAAATCTCTCATATTTCAACATTAGATGGTGGGTACGTGTTTCAGATTATGAAATAAGGGAAAACGCGTTCATCTTTTCGTGGTTGGTTCACCAACAGTGGAGGTTTTTTTTGAGCTGTAGAGGTTGCGGAGTTAGTAATATTAATAGTTCGTGAAGACTTTGCCGTCAATGGGGCAACCGGAGGTGTTCAATCGTGTGCCGCATAAATGGATGCATATTTGCTGCTTTTGAACTTCGGCGTGGAGGCACTAAAATACTCAAGTGAGGATAGAGAATTTGAAAATACAAAATTGTAATCTACTAAATTCAGAGCTGTGGCACTTGTTCCTTGGGTTAGTTGTGTACAAACTGACGTCCAAGTATTTTTCGATTACGCTACAGGGAGAATCAGAAGGGAGCAGCGATGGGTAAACTCTGTATTTTTTCCTGTTCAGTATCCATTCTGTTTCTGGATTTGAAAAGACGCTCATACTTCCAGGGCAAGGTTCACATTTCTGGATTAGCTAAAATTATCTCACTTCCAAACACTTTCATAACATAACTGTTGATACGGTATTGATGAAATTGATTAATGGTTCAACCCAATACAGTTCTTGAACATTCCTAAAAATCAGTCCATTAGTTTCGCCAGTAACGCCCTTATATATTTTTTTGATTTGCTCAAGTGCGATAATTTTGCACACCAAATCGCAATACAATTTAACCCTCATGAGGTAACAAAGAAATGTACCTTGAATCATGTTTACTAAATGTTCTTGGTCGGGGAAATAAACAAGGCGCAAAACTCTACAAGATCGGGAGATAGGATTACCCCCTATGAAACCCAGAATGAATACTGTACTAGTTATGACAATTTATCGAATATTGGGAGTTGACATTTTTGATAACCTACCGAAGAGATTTTCAGCAGATCAACTGTCCCTAGACAAATTAAAAATTAAATTAAAGGAATATTTCTCTGGAAATGGTAGGTCCTAATATTTTCTTAGCAGGAGTCTTTTACTAAAAAGGAGTCTTAGTAGTTTCTCATTAATTTGCTGTAATCTTGTGTTTTTGTTTCATCAATAAAATGCAAAAAAAAAAAATCTTGATGACGAAGGTTCTTGAACAGAATAAAAGCCCACAATTCAAAAGTCTACCAGACTACCTCTCGAGTTTGAACAAAATTGAACTAATAGATAAATCATGTGGATAAATCAACGTAAGGAGAAAAGTTTTGACACCAAGAAATGATTCATATAAATTCAAATGTCCCGAGAAATAATACAGTTGTTGTAATGTAATATATGCACTTGATCACGGGATGAAATATAAGCTTAATAAAAGGTTACAACAAGAAAAATGAAAAGTTTTTCTCTTTCCGAAACTCTGATGTTCCTATTTTTTGGATTCGGAATAAATGAGGTTGTAGAACCCGAACCACCCTATTTCTCAAACTTTGACTGCCTGTGGATCGGCGAAAAAGCGACGGATCGATCTGAAAATGTGTCGTAATTGTTTCGTCCAGGGGTACAACATACTAAAAAATGGTCGATATTTTTATTATTCTTAATATTTCCCCCGCACTGGCCATAAAAGGCCTTGAATTGTAAAAATTGGTTCTTTCGCACTAGGACATTTTATGGGTATGAGCATAGTTGTTCCTAACTTCTAGCTCGATCACTTCACACCCTTAGACTGGAATCACACGCATAGGTGATAAACCTCATCATGACACGAGCGAACCAAATTCAATTCAAATGCGCAGTTTGAACGTAAAATGACAAAATTCGTGGGGGTGATAAAAAATACAAAAAATTATGAACCCATGTGTTAGAATTGACAACTAGACCAAGTTATCTTTTCCCTCTCCCGGGGTAGTACTTCACACACTAGACTAGACTAGCTTTCGAACAAAAAATGTTATTAAAAATTGATTAAAAAGGTGTAGATATAACGATTTACTGGTGTACCCCCAAAATACATCACCTTTCACTATTAAATTTGAAAACTCTCAAATATGTTTCAAAATTCTTATTAATTCTTAATGAAACATATGAGAAGCCAGAAAATCGACAGAATAAGCTGAATGAGCCGTGCTTAGACGGATTGCCTACTACCCTATTTTCCTTCATCTCCCATACTTACAGAAAATTCAAAATTTCCGAGGCTGTGTTGCACAACTAAATCGGGGTCGAAAAAAAGACGAAAATCAAATGAAAACAGTGAAGGTATAATGAATTATTATTATTATTCACCGGTATCATACCTAAAAATTCGATTTTCTGGAATATGGAACAAAAACATGATATGAATCGATTGCGAATTCTCCCATGAGCACAATTTTGGGGATTGCCCAGTACCCCTCCATTCGGCTGTTTTGAACCACTGTGCACCGGCTCTAGGGATTCAGAAATTGAGAGATGTAGAATGGCATTTAAGTAACAGCGTCAAAGGACGCGGGTGGACTACGGAGCGCTCCTGACGAGATGCCCGACCAGGCTAAATCCGTGGCTCTTTTCCCGCACCACACTCCGCGGCTATAACCTTCATGTTATTAAGCGCCATTCTTTAGTTAAGATACGGCTTGCCACTGGTCCTTCCCATCATATTTACTCATTTTAGGCAACAAGGTAGGTCTGGTCCATGTACACGCCATCACTACTAACCTGGACATACAGGTTAACACACGCAATTACGTACAAAACGTACATACACCTACTGATTTTTCACGGAATCGGAATGGTCTGCGACTGATTTGTGTTCAATTATTTTGGTTTATTATTCAATAATAAACCATTACAATCGCTCTTGAAAAAAAAAAAAAAAAAAAGTCTAACCCCCCCCTGAAAATTTCATGGTTTTCGTTTCAAAGGGTGTAGAATCCAAATCTGCAATACAAATTTTTCCGTCCGTACGCCGTACGCACGATTTCTCCCAAACGGCTGGAGCAAAAAATCTGAAATTTTCAGAAAAAATCAATATTGGTCCGACAACGTCCCAATTCTTTAGCCAGCACTCTCACTTAATTTAAAGTGCCCTTTAAGGGTTGTCAAAGATTTGTAAAATCCCTAAAACCCTCAAAAAAAGTCAAGGCGGCCTAAATTTGCACTTTTTTTGAAGAACTTCCCATGAGGAATCGAATGAGCCCCTCCCCAGGTCCGTAGCTCAAACCATTCCCGATGTATGGCCCGATTTATGGTGCCAACATTTGCATCCACATTCACAACGTCACTAGGTTATTGCGATCAAAACAAACACAAGAGTTTTTTTTTTTGTTTTGATCGCAGTAACCTAGTGATGTAGTGAATGTGGATACTGGAGTGAACTCCTTAAAGGGTTTATAGCCGATATACGGATTGAAGCATTCTGGTAACGCTGCAAATTCTTTCACTGGGGTTTATTATTCATTTTTCTTGCATTCATGATTCGAATTTCTACTAAGCTATGCATAGAGCACGTAAATCGGTTCTCAACCAAAATACCTATTTGGATTGATCAGTTGATCATATTTGTGTGCCTCCTGAAATTCAATAATCGCTCTACCACCTGTGAAACACGCACCAAAGCTTAGTAGAAATTCAAATCATGAATCATTGAATAATAAACCCCAGTGAAAGAATTAGCAGCGTTTTGTTTAGGAATATTTGTTTCCACGCTGCAGATGAGTAAAGACCAAGCTCGGGAGTCAGGGTATAAAACCTCGATTTCAAAGCGAACTTTTGAAAAGAAGATTCCATTTCAATTATGTCTGTGGTCCGATTGCCCCATTTACTAGATGATTTTTACCATGTTGAAGGAAGTTTAAAATTCGTAAACGTTCATATTTTTTTTGTCGATGTCTGGGAGAGAAACCGGAAGAACGTTAAGCTGTCCTTGTGGACTCATTCGACTCATTGAAGGGATGCCTAACAGTAACGAACATTAAAACATTCGCGTTATTTCGTATGTTTTCAATATCCTGATTTTCTCACCCGTTAGGGTGAGATTGATGCCGTTGATTCAGGACCATCTTCGGCCCATTTGTGATTTTTGATACACGTTCCGTTAATTTAAGTTCATTAGTTTAGGAGAAAAGCTCTGGACCGTGGTTGGATGGATTTATTTAAATTCGATTTTCAGATTCTAAGCTTCTTTAAATGAACCATTGAATTTCGTAGCGGGTTAACATTTTTCTTGGTCGACCATAAATGTTCAGTATTGAAAATAATGAAACAAAATTCAAGATTTTCAAATTTACATAATAGCTCACGCTCGGAAGTCCTGTCGTTCCCTTGAAAACCCTCGATAATTCAATTTCATTGGAGGCAAGTGATAATGAAAATTGAAAGGCAGTCTTAAAGGGTGCATGAGGTCAATAATAAATCATCTACTTGTTCTGAATAATCTTGAAAGGTGAGCCGTTCATTATCAGAAAATGTCATCGAGATGTGATGGAAGCTTGGAAATCATGCATGTTACAGAGATATCATGTTTGCATGTGCATAGTGGTTACTAATGATACGATTGTGACAGAACTCGTATGGTTTTGTCAAACCGTCATTCCTCACCTACCAAGTTTCTATATGTTTGGCCACCCATATTACTCCCCCCCTACGAATTAACAGAAATGGAAAGCCCCGTGTATCTCAATCCCCACCATTTCACTGTCCCATTGGATCGTCGGTTGCACAACTCATGAAAATAATTATTCATCGTCGTCACCCAATTGTTATAACTTGGTTGCTGTTAACAATGATACCTGAAAGATATTGCTATCTCCGGGTACCATTAGATTTGACTGGGTGCGGGGTTTTAACAAGGAGGTTGTGGAATGGTGTGGTTACCCCCTGAGGGCGTTGAAGCGATTAGCTTGCAACACCCCGAGGATGTTAACTTGGTACCTGCCTATTCTATCGCTTGTACAACTAACTTTACAACAAAAGTTGCCCTATAACATTTTTTTCCTCGCTTAGTTTCATAACCCAAAACTGCCCGCTTGAATTTGGTGAAGAAATTGACGTTTGAATGCGGAAAAACGTGAGGTTTTTACGGTGACATTCACGTTTTCACCCAAAATCGACTTTCCAGAAAAATTTGTTTCGCCATCTGATTTTATTCATATTTTTTTCGACGAATCGAATGTTGACTCTCCCGGGCCTCCACGCTCAACAAATACGGAGTTTTCAGGCCCTCTTCCCTAAAAGAAGAATGTTCTGAATCAACAATCCAGCATTTCAGTTATTAACATACTATTTGTTCAGAACTTTCGACCATAGGAATGTGGCTGAAAATCCCTCGATGAACTAGGAGGCCCGGGAACAATTTTTTTTTGTGGCTAGCCCATTTTCTGTGGGGGAAAAAAACGTAGAATTCTCCCTAAAAACCCACGTTTTCCGATTTTCCAGTAACTTCAAGCGTAGTGTATTGTATGTACTCGGAAAACGACGGCTGTTCAAGATTAAATAATATATAAACCACGCTTTTAGTATTGATGTATCAGTAAAAACTAGAGAAGCGATAGCCTTGTCAGGAAAGAGAAAAAAGGCACAGTCTACTCAATAGTTCAATACATTTCTGAATTGTGCCAGAGGCGCTAATATAGTGCTCGTAAAACAATTTTCGATTATATCGTTGGAAAGCCGAGATTCTGGCTATATTTCAGGAGTACTGGCTAAAATTCACCTGAGCAATTTAATAAACTGAAGATTTTCGAGATTTAACCATTTTCTTTCACTTTTCCTTAGGGCTTTTCACAATAGATCTTACGCAGACTATTGATGGGACGTAGCGGACCATACCGATCACGTGGTAAATGAACGAAGTTACTCCAATGTTATAATCATTCCCATGGTTACTCAATCATATTATCCATAACTACCCTCGGATTTTTGGCATCCCCTTACTTCTGCTCTGAAAACAGGATGTCATCAGATCTCATACTACAAATTACTACACAATAGTTTATTGTTTCTGTATAAGAGAGTTCTCCTAAGCAGATCAGTGGACTGCAGATAATTGAAGTAGTTTAGTATCCACCATGCTCAGGGACTGTCGCCAGCCAGTCCAGTTTTCATTCTCGCTCATACTCTTGTTGAAGACCTTCAGATATTTTCAAATTGGCAACGAACGGGTGATCGTAAAGCGACCCGTGTGGTCTCATTAATTTCAAGTAACTAATTTCTATCTGAATCAGACAAAAAACTACCCTTTTACGTCGTAAGTGTTTGAAATTTCAAATTTAAAAAATAGTTACAGGGTAAATTTACTAAGACCCAGAGATTGCTGGCAGATCCCGGATCGATGTAGGATTTTTGAGCCAAATTCCATAAGCTCAGGTCTAATAGTTTCGGAGAAAAACTTTTCAGTCGGTGTGAACCGTCACGCTCGCTGAACTGAGTCAACGAACCCTAACTCTTTTCACAATCGTTCTCGAACGTCCAAGCTCGTTTCATCACTTGTTGGTAAACTTGGTGATTCTGTTATTCTGTGCGGTAAACTGACGAATCGGCAAAGGGATTCGAGTCCGATGTGCGTCCTGTGAAGCGAACGGCGGATCGCGGAGAGAACTAATGGCCAGTGGTACCTACGGTGTCATTCAGATGTTTTTGAGGCGTCTTTATTATTACATTGTCTATCTCATGCAGTTTTGAATGAAGTGGAACAATGAGGTAGGGACAAGTTGAAATTGAATTTGTCTATGAGAAGCATCTCTTCCGTCTCCTTCGTGATGAGCGCTGGTGCTCTCTGTGCACGGTAACGAGAAGAAAAAACCCCTTGCTGGCTATTTATCACTGTGCTAGTTTTATCATTGATTCCCATCTATTTGTCCAGCTAATCTTTACATCACGCGAAGGATTGATTTAAAATATTTTGTTATTTTTGTGACGCGCACATCCTGACGACCGGACTGTACAAAATACTGACTTCCTTATCATAGATTCTGATCTATTTGTCCTACTAATCCACAGATTACTAGGAGGATTGATGTAGGATATTAGTTTATTTTCGAGATTCGAGCAAAACGTGCATCCAACCATCAATCGAAAGAGGACACTGACCTCAGTATAAACTGTAGCCTAGTGTGGTGCTGATGGTATTGTACTAACTTAACCAGCGGTGATTATTTTTCGTAGGTCCTTGAGCACTCCTGGTGTTTCAGGGGAGGAACCGCCAGTTGCCCAATGTTAATGTGCTACATGTGGGGACGTGCAATGTCATGTGGCAGTGACAATCCTTTGGCCAGCATCTGCCTCCATTGATTGCATCTCTCTTCGCTATTTTTCAAGTGTCTACAATTCGCAAGGCCCTTGAAATCAACCAAGAGCACACCTATCCGGCAAAAATGAAAAACTCGCCATAATTTTCTGAAAATACTGAACTTGTTTGACTTTGAGTTTTCGTGGTATGACGACATTCACGTTTTTTCTCTGGTGAAGAATGAGGCATACGGTTTTCATCGCCCATGAAATCCAAAAACTCTTTCCTTACTCCCAAACGATCGAGGAATAGAAGAGATGGTACCATTCGTTTGTCACTATGATCAACTCTTCTGGGACGCACAAACTTTGTTGGACATGCATTGTTCACTGATATCTTTGTGAATGGAACCTTCAGGAATCAATACGCAAAGTTTTCAACGAGTGACACGAGGATCTCCGCGACTAATGTGTCAATTTTTGCGACTATTACGTCTGTGACAACTTTACTCAGTCGTTCTTCGTCTAGAATGTTGGTCTGACCGTCCTTAAACTCAAGAACCCTTTTAGCCTCAGTTTCAACTGTTCATACACCCCTCTCCTTAAACCCGTGTAAGCTATCTAAGAACTCCAATCAGTCGAATTTTCGGGCGGTGAGAAAACTAGTTACTTAACGAATACCGGACTTGGCTGGAACAAGAATCGTCAAATCTATCCCAAACGACTGTTGCTCGGAGACTGTAACATATGGAAACCCCCTTATGGGCTGGTTGGTATGAGAGAGGGGGAGAACCTTAGATGAAAGTCTAATGGACTGATCTTCTTACTAACCTCCTTCCTACCGCTATCGCATTGGCAAGCTGACTTATTGAGTGACGCTCATAATTAAATGTGCCATTGTCTCATGGTGATTAATGCCACAACGCATACGCTATTGCGTCACGTATGCGCTTGTCGCACGGTCGCTATTTTCAAACGGCGGATAAAATTGAATGGAATTTGCAGTGGACTGTTGAGGGTTAGTTCGCACAATATCTGAAAATTTCATGAAAACCACACAAAACCTTGGGGTTTTGCCTAAGTCAATCAATTTTAGTTTTGCGCAATACAATAAGTATTAATAAAAGTAATAAAAATTAGTATTAGTAAAATCAACCAATAGCGATTCAAAGGATATCTTTCTGAAACCTATATCCAACTACTCCCAGGTTTGAACGGATTGGTTTTATGAAGTTCAGTTTCCTCAAACTTTAATTAATCGACTCACGGTACTTCGAGTAATGGAAAAAAATCAAATTATTAGTTACCCGAAATTATTTATGTGGGCTTATTCAGGGACATACATAACTAGTTGATCGTAATTACGATGTTACCATTGAAAAAATGATACTGAGGGAGAGCAACTACAGTCGAAAGATAGTGAGTTCTGTCGCAAGAGATACGGTTCTCCGCTTTACGAAAACGATGTAGGGGGAGAGTCGATGAGGGGTATGTAAAAACATCCTCAATAGAATTTAACCAGTGATTTAAAATTCTGTTAAATGTGCAGTATGAAGATGTCAGACTAGCTCACGAATAGATAATTGGTCAACTTCAAAATCATCATCTCTAAAAAGCTGTTTTGATTCACAAATGTTCTTTGAACCCTCCTGAATCGAACAAAAACTTATTTTTCCTCCAACACTTTCGAAAAAGGCCTTGCTTAATTTTTCGTTTTCAGAAAACAACTCATAAAACATTATGAGATAGAGAGAGAAAGATGTAAAATGGATTGGAAGGGGGAACTATAACCTATCATATTTTATTATTGATTTTTATCGGTTTAGTTTTTGTTGTGATGTTAGACTTGGTTCTTTATTTCTTTTTTTGTAAATAAATTTCTTCCACGTTCTATCTCCCATGTTTCTTCTTTCAAGTTATTTCTTAATTCTCTTCCGGTTCTGATTCCCTTCTGAATTGCGATTTGGCCGAAAACACAAAAAACGTGTTTAAAATGTCTTATCGCCTTATGAACTCCCGCGCTTGTTACGGGAAAAACTTGACTCCCAAACCTCTGACCAAATGCAACGGTATACTCGAAATTATTTTTAAAATTTCAATAAGAGTAGACAATAAAGGTATATAACGAAAAAATACTTTCTCAAGATTGAGAAGTTAATGGTCGCTATTAATATTAATTGACCCAAGCTTCTGCAGTTGAGCGAAAATAGTTTTCGAACAGTCGAAGTAGTAATTAAAGTGAAGATACCTACAAGTTTTATTTGTTATTGTGTCGTACTTATCACATTGTTTTGAACTTATCTGCCAATGAACGTTAATCAAACCATCACAGTATCAAAGATCACCCTTAGAGCTGGAAATTGTGAAAATGATTTTAAAACAACATTGGACGGTAATTCAAACTTTGCCACTTATTAAGAGCGGCTAATGCAAAGTGGATAATGCAATATCGGGTTGTCAATCTGGCCAATTACATTCTACATTGCAATAGAACGAGATGACAACAAGGTTTTTCTTTATGGAAGAAGGAGTAAAGGAAAATGTTTCTTCTCTTGCAAGAAGAAACCGATTGTGGATTGAAAAGTTATTGGGGGAGGTCCATTTCAAGACATTGAGGCGGTAAGGAAATCGAATATTTTATTTTGAGCTTACTTTACTCCCCTACCTCTTCTTCTTTTGATATGAGTTAATGATCTTTATAATCACATTTGTATGTCGGTTCTATATCATTTTAGAGTCGACCCACAGGAAGTTAGCAACCAAGTGTTAACACGCTGTATAGATATGGCGCTCCCTTTAGGAAATTAGGAGTATGTCGTACAGGAGCAATTAGGTTTTTTACAGTAGCTACAAATATTGTAATACTCGCCAATTTATAAATGACGTGTTGTACATGTTGTTTGGGGGTGTAAAGTTTAGCCGCAACAAACAAATTTTTTTTTCCCTCCCGTAAGGATGGGACCGAAATTCTAGTTCGCCCCTGGCCACTGACTTAACCGCTAAGATAAGATCTATTGTGACGCCCAAACAAACAAACCTTACCCTAATGTAAGGTTCGCATATTTAGCAAGCAGTCTTAGCTGTTACAGGGGCTGAACCGAAATTCTAGTTCGAGAAACTTGATTTCGTAAGAACGGACGGGACCTCTAGGACCTCTCTCACTTAATCGGAAGATGACAAAATTTGGGGGGAAAAAATTGTTTGCATCGTTGACGTATTGAAATTGTTTTTCTTGAGAATTAATAGAATGAATGAGTCTTTGTAGTATTTGTAATGCGTCAAAAATTGATTGAGGATCAGTGTAAATGTTACTAATACAGTTCATTTACCTTTCCCTCTCTCGTCATTAAAATGTCATCTTCAATTTTCGCACATCTAACCTGAACATTACTAGAAAATTTTCTGAAATAGTCTCCTCATATTGTATTTGGGATTGAAGGTTGAAATTGAAGAGTGTTCCCAAAGCTGATCTAATTCTTGATTCAAAATTGAGTTGAGTGGGTTGAGTGGGTTGACTTTTACCCTTTCCATCTCCCCTCCTGATTGGAAATTCAAAATTTTGCAGATTTATCGCACGTCTAAACAAATTGGGATCAAACAAATCGGTAATTAAAATCCGATTAAAATGGTGGAGATGATTACTGACCCCTGACTATGACCCCCTCCATTCAGCCCTTTTTGTAATGAAATTTGAATGTTCTGATTATGACAACAGCTATGTAGTTCTGAGAATGATAATCGACGGTGTTTGCTTCCAAGTCCAACTCGAGGTAGCAGAAACTTAGTTTCCACTTGCAAGAGATGAAAGTATTTAGTTCACCCAAAATCAACATTTCCTCTCGCATTTTGAACAACTCGTTACTCGTTTCGTGTCTCTTTGTCGTGTGACCGGAGATCCTTGTAACAGGTACCTATATTCCTACAGTTTTTATCCATTTTAATGAAATTTTGAGCTAGATGTGGATAGACTTATGGAATGCATATCACTAAAATAGTACTTCGGTCTGTGCAGTGCAAACGTTAAATCCACCAAGAATAATTCAAGTTCGATTGTTTCAACATTGCAACCGCTGTAGATTTAGCGGGACACAGTTATTTGGCGGCGTTGATATCTAACAGCTCTGGCCATGCGGGGACATGTCATGTGGCATTTTATTCATGTGAATCATTTCAAAAAGCTTCTATTCGATATCTTTCAAGATTATTCACAAAGTTTCAGTGGTCTACACATTCATGTTACCGACACGCCGATGCGCCGCTCCCAACTTGGCAGACTTGTGTTTCACCTATTCGCTCTTTCGATTTCATACCCGATGTGTGGTTGGACTCATAATGGTGCTATACCGACCTAATGCCCCACTCTCCTGAAATCGAAAAATTACCGTTTCGTGAAGAGTGTTTGACAGAATGTGAGAAAATTGGTACTGATTCTGGTTTATTATTCTATAATAAACCATTGTAATCGCTCTTGCAAAAAAATGTTAACCCCTCCTGAAAATTTCATGGTTTACGTTTCAAAGGGCGTAGAATCCAAATCTGCAATACAAATTTTTCCGTCCGTACGCCGTACGCTCGATTTCTCCCAAACGGCTGGAGGGGGTCCGAAAACGCCCCAACTCTTTAGCCAACTATGTCACTTAATTTAAAGTGCCCGTTAAGGGTTGTCAAAGTTTTGTAAAATCCCTAAAAACCTCAAAAAAAGTCAAGGCGGTCTAAATTTGTACTTTTTTTGAAGAACTTTCCATGAGGAATCGAATGAGCCCCTCCCCAGGTCCGTAGCTCAAACCATTCCCGATGTATGGTCCGATTTATGGCGCCAACATTTGCGTTATTTTGGTTTATTATTGTTTTTATTTTGATCGCAGTAACCTAGTGGTGTAGTTTGTGGATACTGGAGTGAACTCCTAAAAGGGTTTATAGCCGAAACACGGGTTGAAGCATTCTGATACGCATGAAACGCTGCGAATTCTTTCACTGGGGTTTATTATTCAATTGGCTTGCGTTCATGATTTGAATTTCTACTAAGCTTTGGAGTGTGCGTGTTTCACAGGTGATAGAGTGATTATTGAATTTCAGGAGGCACACAAATATGATCAACTGAACAATCCAAATAGGTATTTTGGTTGAGAACAGATTTACGTGCTCTATGCATATCTCCTGAAATTCAATAATCGCTCTAACACCTGTGAAACACGCACACTCCAAAGCTTAGTAGAAATTCATGAATGCAAGCCGAATGAATGAAATTGAATAATAAACCCCAGTGAAAGAATTAGCAGCGTTTTGTTTAGGAATATTTGTTTCTAAGCTGCAGATGAGTAAAGACCTCTTTCAGTTTTCGACAAAGTTGGAAAACCCTTTCGTTTTTTTGTCTGTCTTTTTTCCTATACCTCTTCGATCAAAAAATGAAATTGGAGATCTCATCCGATGCAGAATTTAATTCTCTCTATTTGGTTTTGTAGCCAACTTTTCGCTGGAATGCACAGTACATAGTTGGTGAGCAAAACCCCCAAAAATGTGTCAAAATGTCGAGGTTTTTTAGATTCCAAAAGGTCTTCTGAAAAGATTTTTTCTACCATTTTTGATATTGACTTTTTTCATGTATATGTTTATGTGTATGGGATAGAAAAATATAAAATTGAGCACCACCTCTCTACCCGAAAATCACTTATTGACTGGGCTTAGTAAAAACTGCCATAAACAATGCTTCCACTTGCTCTCCAAAGACCTGTTACTCAACTGAGTTGAAGCTTGGGAGCGTTTGGCTAGTCAATTCGTGGAGTATCCACCATGCTTTCGGGTTGTATACTTTTTGGTTGCACTTCATAGAAAAAGGTGAAAATTTCGTTAGTTGAAGACTGTCTTGCAGTTGGTGAGCGAATGGATGCTCAACAGTAGTGGTCCCGTTCGATTCTGGGCTCTAATTTTCTAACTGCTAACTAGAAACTACCGAAGTATTTCGATTTTTTGGTATTTCTTCCCTAAAATATTAACCCTTAAGCAGGGGTGCCCCCCCCCCCCCTAAAATTAGAACCAGCCCCCCATGTAAGTTGGTACCCCCTTCCCAAAACAAAAATGTAAAGAATACTCGTAAGCACCCCTGCTTTTATCTAAAACTAGAAGTTCTCACAATATTCGAGCACTATCATCGTCATTTATACATTTTCAGATAGAAAAACAAACCATATTTAAATTAATTACTAGGTTCATTATTATTCACGATGTAATATATTTTTGAATGTCGTCACGTTAAACACTGTTTCAATCAACTTTACACCCCAAAAATTCTTTGGGCCCCCACCTCCCCAAGAATTTTAATGACGCAGTCTGCGTCATGAACTCCCCTCACTGTGGGTTATTAACCATCTGAATTTTAAGCTGGCTTTCCTAGCGTAGCGACGGTTTTTTCCGTCCCCTCAAACGGAGTACGCTGACGCGGTCACATCAGGTGGAGAGTAACATACCACGCAGCGTGTTGAATTTTTCGTTTGAGCGTATTGAAAGCTGTCAATACTGAGAGCTAAGTGTGGTGCGAGACCTATTCGATTACAAATACGGTCAGCATTGAGCGTAATGACGCTTCGTGAAGCACGCGAGCGTCTCACGCCGGAAGAAGACGCCAGCGGGCTTCGTTCTCCACCTCCTAGGAAAACCTGCGTTCTCTGAAAAGTTGCTTTCTCTTTCCATTGAACCCCTTGAAGGAGTAATCCCACCGGTGTACTCCATTCGACGCGAAAGAAAAACCCCGCCGCTAGGAAAACCCAGCTTAAGGGTGATTGATCATGCTCTCACATCCCGGATCGATGTTGTATTTTTGAGACAAACTGTAGTCCAATGGTTCTGGAGAAAAACTTCAGTCGACGGGCGGGCGGAATTTTATTTATACCATTGTTGAAATCCACACATCTTTAAGCGTAACCCTATAACTGGGGGGGTTTTTAACTTGTTTCCTTGTTCGATTACAAAGGGTCATTATTTTCAATAATTGTTTATATAATTTTCAAAAATGAATCAAAACAAACAAAAATTTTGACGTGACTCAAGTGAAAAATGGGAAACATAAATGAAAAGCTCTTCGCTACGGTATCCTCAAATTTGAATTTATTTAGTAAATTAAGACTTCACATTTCAGTTAAGTGAAGTCGAAAGTACAAAACAACTTACATGAAATTGGCAGAAATAGGGGTAAGAGAAAAATTGCTAGGTGGTTAAAAGTTGTTGAGAATCAGTTGCCCTAAATATTCGTCGCTCCTACAGCGAACACCCTGTGTATAATGTTTGGGTACTTCGGGTTTTACACACTCTGTAACCCTTGAATCAATTTTAAAATTATTTTATCTCAATAGGATTGATTTTGGAATTATTTAACTGATTCTGAAAAACGCATTTAATATACGATAGCCAGTGCTTAAGAATTATTCTATTTAGAACTTACTAAGTCAGCCAGGGAAATTGATTTTTTATTTGGGAAAATTGGGAAATTTTTATGTAGGATTGAGGACTGTCCTGTGTTTAGGAACATGCCAATATTCGTTCATAATCCAACGAATTTAACTCAACGGCTCAGGTGGTGGCTTCGTCATTTTTCTGTCCAAAGAGGCTTCATTCTCTCTTATCCCAGTTATTTTTTGTTGGACAAAACAGGAGGAAATTGCACTACTTACTATTGGAACCTGTTCTTTCATTGCTAAGTATAGAGGCGCCTGAAAAACATTTCTCTATAATAAAATAATTAATGAAATAATAACAATGCCAAACAATTGAGAAGGGCAAGCAATTTTGTTCTGGTGGGTGAGTCACACAATGAAGGAGTACATCCTTATATGTACTGAAATGAGCACTAACTACCGAAAATCGGATCGATGCGGGATCGGAAAGGGATGGGCCAATTGTCCCGCCTCGCCGCGTCCAGCTTCCCTCCGACCGCCAGTCGCCTCTCGAATGTTAACAGTGCCGTGTGACTGTGAAGGAAAATGTTGAAGAATTTTATCAACAGGGATTTGGCCATGGTGGCACTTGCACTCGATGAGGAAGGTGAAGAGAATGGAAGGTGTTTGGTGACGAAGAACCAAAATAAACGTAGATTCTGGGTGCACGGTGCTTGGAAAACAGACCTGAAGCAGGAGAGTTTTCAACGTTGCTACCTCATCTGTTGGACGATGAAACCAAGTTCTATCAATATTTTAGAATGTCAATGTCTACTTTCAACTTGTTGGAAGCAAAAGTAAATAAAAGGTTTGGTCGTACAGAACCGGATATTCCCTCACACACTCAATTAGCTCCTCCGGTTTGATAGACATTGTCATTTAATTTTAGTTTGGAAAAACCACCACAAAACGGCACGAACAAATTCACTAGAGCTTGGAAAATGAGAGCACGGCCGTCCTGCACCCTTCCCGCAAGCTGGACAACGAATAGATTCCGATTCCGGTGTAGGATCGGAAGCGAAATCGGAGTCGGACGGGAGTGGGATCGGTCGTGTGTCGGAAAAGTGTGAACCACAGGGTTTCAAGTTTGAATACATTGCCCTCTCCGACACCCGTCCGACTGCAAGATCGGAGCTGGATCGGAAGAGTGCAGGACAGGTGTGTCCCGGCCTTAAGCAGGGATGCTGCCGATTTCATTGAAAAAAAAGTACGCTTCATTCATCTAAATTTTGTTTTTCTGTTTCAGTTTGATGTCGAAGTTCTCCAAAAAGCTGGTTAGCAAGTGTATCTACGTTCTCATTCTCAAAACAACCGAACCTGATCTTCTAGATATGTGAGTACCTGACAGATTATATTTGTTATTTTTTAATCATTTGTATACGAGGTAATACTTCCTTACTGGTTGCCAATCCACACAAATTTCGTATACTCCTGGATCCCGGGGAACATGCTCAGTTTTCTTTCTGACACACACATGAATACAATATTCAAATAGATGTGCTCATTTTATTGGGTCATCACTTAATTGATCACAATAGTGACTTGTCCGTAGATGTGCTCATTTTATTGGGTACTTAATTGATCGGCAAGGCCCTCATCACCAATCAGATTCAGACATGGCATGCTGGTGAATTGGAGGCTAAATTTACGGACTCAATAATGCTTTAATTGGTTCACAGTAAATTAATTTCCGATATGGGATGGGAGGAGCCCCTGGTCACTGAGACCACTTTGATCTATTGTGACAGTAAATTACTTGCACTTGAGATGGATTTTTATTCCAAAGAATTAATTGGTTAGTTGCAAATTAAGGAGTTCAGAATAAACTACAGAATACTGCTAAATGTGAACTTGTCAAATTCCAAAATCAGATGCAATTTAAATACTATGGCGTCACAGACAAACACGGTTTGGTAATATATAATACATTGGGCAATATTGTAATCCCGTAAAACAATTCACTGTGACATTCCCCCTTGGTGAAATGTCTCGTGGTTCCTTGAAAATGTTATGTGAGGAACTTCGTCATGAGCGAAAGTATGGTTACTTTACCCAAAGGAGTAAATTGTATTGCACCCTGGTGATATTGAAGGAGCTCATCGCATGTTTCAGTGTGCACAAATTAATGGAGTTGTTGAAGAAGGGGAATATCAATATTTGAATCAAATATCCGATTTTGCTTCGATTGAGTATGGCGGTTGTCACAGAGATGTGACAACACAACCTGGATCTGTGGTGATCAGACGCTAGTGTTTTAACAAAAAAGATTTAAGTTAACATCATTCCTGTGGTTTTGGAAAGGTATATGTGTGCAAAATGTTTGCCCCTATCTCTTGTATGATAACGTGAGATTGGTACTCTTGGCGCAAGCCTGCTGAACTACACTACCCACTAACGAAACTGCACCAGCTTCTGGAACATTGCTGCGACGCTCTCGTTACTTCCGCATCCGTTACCACATCTACTACCGCTGACTCCACCCTACTTATTTTCCTCCGCATTATGGAGGATGGATATAAAGGGGGGCTCCGGATTCTAGCATTGGCTCGCTCATTGTTCTGACTTGGAACAACGCATGAATCAACCACCCTTCTTCAAATTTCAAAAGGAACCTATTGCCATCACTTGTGATATTCAGCTATACGACGTGTGGGATCAGATGAATCGTATAAATTCAGAGACAAGATCAATTGATATTGACTTCAAGGGACTCATCATTAAGTCACATTATCGTCTCTCAGCAAAATTCTGATCAATTTATGGTTCTCCACACCTAGTGCATTCCGCAAATGCAATCTCAGTGAGTCTTGTCTTCTATCAGAAACACCCTTACTGCAGTCATTAGCACCGAGAATTCAATGATCTGCAATCTCAATGCGACTTTGAAATTATCAGCCCTAAACTTCTGCCTAAAAAAGGTGGTAGTAATTTGAACTCTCGAACGAGATCCTCGTGATAATCATCGTGATGAACAAGAAACCAATACAGATTTTGTTATGTCGACTAACAACAATTTGTAGGTTAGCAGAGCGTGGTTTTGAATCAGTGCTCTCTTCTTTCTCTATCCCAATAGGCCAAAGGGATATTTTAAATATCACCCATTTCAAAATTGGTAAAATTTTCCCTGCTCTGCCCGTTATGAACCGTTTTCTTCCCCTAGCGAAAGCTTCAGGAATGTGATGAAGGATCCCAGCCTTCCCGTTTCTTGAGACTGTTGCTCCTGAGGCATTCCAGCCTCCAGGGTATCCTTTGGGTGTTGCAGTCTCATCGCCCCAGCTATTGGAAGGGAGGGACTACATCATTATATTCGGACCTTTTCGTCAGAATCAAAATGTTGTAAATATTCCCAAAAAACCCGTTGAAAGAATATAAATTGTCAATTACCAAAAAAAAAAACAGTAGTTTTCTAAATCAGCAGCATTTTTTTCCCGGGTAAGTTCATATAAAAATACTGGGTTAGTAGGAGTAAACGATAAAAACGAGATTCCTGCTCTCCTCTGGCCCATCCCTTTGTTGCCGTTGACCTTGGCATTGATCAATGGTTCTCACAGTTTTTGGGGTATTCCCTGAGAGGAGCGCGATTTCGGAGGGATGCATCTAAGGAGGTTGGTGGCAATTTAGTTTCGGGAAACAGTCGATTGTTCGGCTCCGAGCCGTTGAATTGGTCCTTTCAGAAAACATAGACCACTTCCCGACACCAACAAGCCCTCCTCATCGAGCGGACAGTTTGATGTTTAGTGGATGGCTAGTAGAGGGCTCCTCCTACGTGAAGCTACATTGGCCGATCTGTGCCGCTCACCCTCCCTCTCACTGAATCTCAAGTTCATGTTCCAGACATCATTCGTAGTCAGTTCGTTCATTCGATTCAAGCTCTCTTCTTTTCTGCAGAGAAAATACTTCTTCAAATTTGGGAAGTCATTCAGCACAAATACAGCTGACATTGCCGAGTAGCAACAGTAAACCTCTGAAGGGTTAGGATGTCACTTTCGAGAGCAGAATGTATTCATCATTCATTACAAAATGAAAATTTGATCAAATTATCATTTTCGCTCACAATGGAATCCTTATTTCAAATCACGATTGAAAGACAAAAGATGGAAATAGTCTCCAGGTGTTCAATGAACGTTGGATTGAAACACTTTATGCAATAGGGACATCGAATTGTATTTGTATGATTTTCAGCTAAACAGACTCCGAATTATTTGTCCAACTAATCTATGCATTTCTAGACGTATTGACTTGGTATATTTTTCTATTTTTTGAAATGCGATTTTTCATAGAGAGAGAGAGAGAGAGAGAGAGAGAGAGAGAGAGAGAGAGAGAGAGAGAGAGAGAGAGAGAGAGAGAGAGAGAGAGAGAGAGAGAGAGAGAATTTATTCAATAAAAACTACAACAAAACATGAGACTACAATAATCTCACAATTTACTCAATATTAGAAGAAAATAATGAAAAATGAATTTACTGAATAATATAGCTCGCCTTTAGGCATTGCCAGTGTTGGCGATTTCATAAGAACATGAACAACTTCATAAATTAGAGGGGCTTTGGTGGTGAGCCGTTGAAAAATGTGAGTTAGGATTGCTAGAGTCGGTCTGCCGCTAGCACCTTTGGAAGCTATCACCGGTTGGGAGGAAAAAGCTAAAGAATTGGATGCCCTTTCGGAATACATAGGTTAGCTTCTTACGAGAAGAAAATAACGAAAAGACTTTCACAAGGATGGGAGACAACCCCATTCCTGGGAGCAGTGGCCGCTTATTCGCTTTTTAGTCGTCCGCTCGGAAACTGTTCTTCGGGAACCGATCCTTCTCGACTGGGCCAACTTCTAAGCAGCGCCCTGCCTCGAGCTTCTCAAATAATGCTTCGGCTCGGTTGAGCGCTACTTAGGTTATTCGGCTCCACCCTCTCTCGATTTTCTCATTTATACTGCCAACGCTGGTTGAAAGTCGGTGTATGTCTAACTACATTAGGCGAAAAGTGACTTGATTGTAAAAGACAAATTTTGAAGTGCATTCAAGGGTAATTGTGAAAATATATTCCAATAAAGAAGAAGGAAGTTTTAGAAAGCGTTGTACATTTCCTCGGAATAAGTAATTATGCAGGTATAAATATCCGTACTTGAGCCATCAACTTAACATGGAAGAAAATTCTTCTTAAGCCAGTTCACAGGTGGAAGTTGACGATTTCTGTGTCGCCGTTTCAAAAGGGGATGATTATTCAACCAGATTAATTTGATAAAAGATACTTGTTCTTTCGTTTAACGGGGGGGGGGGGGGGGGGTACCCATCCCCACCTTATCACCTCTATTGTCGTTCTTCCTGTATCCATTACTTCATTGTTGGCTGGGCAAAGAATTACGCATTTATAAGAGAGAACTGATCCTATCATCAATGAAGCAAAAAGAGGTCCTTAGTTGTTCAGTCATAGATCGTTCACAACTAATGAAAACTGTTAGGCAAGGTGCAAATAAAAACGGAGGCTGGTTTGATATTTCAAGGTGATTCAAAATAGGAAAAACTTTCTCTCAGGACTGGCTACGAAAGTATTGAAGTGATTTGTACTTGAATATCAGTGTAGGTACCCCCCCCCCCCCCCCCTTCCACCCTCATCGAAATTATTATACAATGAAGAAGATAACTAATCAGGATATGGTATGTTGTATGGCGGTAGTTCCTTCTACTTTGCTCTAGAATAGAAGATAACCTCGTATTTGCTACGAGTAATAACATAGTCAGTTTTTCCCCGATATCGATGAAGTTAGTGAAGTCGAAATGGTGGTCCCTTATGAATTTCATTGTGCAAGTACTGGCAGCACATGCTTTGATGTAATATAACTTAGGTTGATCATTGCCGGTCCCATCTTAGTACAATAAATCTTTAGGCCGAAACAATGTTTTGGAGGCCCTTAGTTCTGGTATGTGTCACTATGTTTGTTGTTATCTGCCCTCAGGTTCATGTCGGCCGGTGGTTGGGACCTCACTTTCAACTGGCTCTCTGATAGTATCCAGATGAGCAACTGGCCATTGGTGGTGGAAATGGTCGAACTACTACTCGTATGCCCAGTAGACATAGAAAGATTGAAGGGCAACAATTGTCCCAAGCTCATAAAAATGTTGTCCAAAGACCAAAATGCTACTGAAAGTAAGTACTACATATTATTTTATGTTTCTATCTGTCGCTTTACTCTATACCTATTACATTGTTTTGAAGGGTTAGCATTTTTCATAAGACAAATATTCATGTTTTCCTTCAACAGATGTTCGAGCTTTGGCGTGTAATGTTGTCGATCAATGGCTGGCTGTTGTAAAGGGTGCCTGCACTGATTCTGTTCCTAATTCGAATGCTCCTACACCTTCCACATCTACAGCAGAATTGAAAGATCACCAGGCTACTCTCACTCAAACTTTTGAATCAGCTGTTGCACCAAACGTCGACCCTCTTAAAGAGGAGGTTAGTCACTCAGTTCCTGAAACACCCACCTCGCAAGTTTACAAAATTACGATTCGCGATGGAAATGATGTCCTCGCTGAAGTGACGTCTGATAAAAGCTACAAGGATATAATTGTAGAATCTGATACGGTCGACAGTAGCAACAGCGATGGGCCGTCCATTGACGTTGTTCCAGGCGTTGACTCTGACAGTGACGACGATGTTCCTTCGAGGCGAAAGCGTCCAGCTCCCAAAGATTCTGATGATGATTACGAGCCGCCGCTACCTCAACCCAAAAGGGGGGAGAAGAAAGCCTCTCACAAAAAGATTATCCGACGGCCCACGTCAGCTGATAGTAAAACTAAGGACAAGCGTAAAGCTGCTGGTGACCTAGACGGCACATCACCTGAGAAGAAAGCTAAACTTGACTCTAAAAAGAGGGAAGAAGCCAATAGGAAAAAAAGAGAGGCTGAGAAAGAAGATAGCTTCAAAAGACTTAAAGAGAAAGCCCCTAAAGAAAGAACTGTACAAGAAGAAAGGGATAATGCAACACTCAATAAATTGATCACCCCTTCGATTGCTAAGGTGGGGAAAATTCCCAAAAAGTCAAAAATACCTGGAGTAGAGGAAAATAAAGAAGAAGGACCTAAGAAAGTGGAAATGAAGAAACCCCCGATTGTTCCGAAAGATTCAAGCAAAAAGTACAACATTTCTATTGAAACAAGGAAGGGGAGTGACGATGTACGTCCAAAAACGGTGAAGACGTTCAATTCTAGGTTCCGGTCAACAGGACTCGAAGAACTACCTCCACCCCCGAAGAAGAAGGTTACAGATCGCAGCAAACCTGACGACAGCCATCATGGCAGGGAAACTTCCAACGTTGACAAGAAAATTAAGAAAGCGGGTGGTAGCTCGCCAATGAGGAAAGACGACGCTCCGAAACCACTTTCTTTGCCTTCGCCGTCACCACCACATTCCAAAGAGTCGCCATCGCACAGCGGATCAACGTCATACGGTGGTTCAGTTTCGCTTAGCAGTTCATCTTCGGATAAGAAGAAGGAGAAGAAAGATAAAGAGAAAGAAAAAGAGAAAGAGGAGTCTGGTGCCACCACCAGTCCGACAGACAAAGAAGCCAAGGGCAAACCAGAAAAAGCATCAGCGGCTTCTCCTCCAGCCAAAAAACGTGAGTTTCAAATTGCATGTTTCTCATTCCCATCTTGCAATAGTTCCCATATTTACGCCCTGCTCTTTCAAAAATTCAAATTATTCGGTTCGTCAGTTAACGATTTTATATCAATTAATGCTTCAAGTACGTAGAATTCCAAACGCCAATTTTAAACTAGTAAAAAAAGGAGGTCTTCACTTGAGACACTAGCTAATTTAGAAATGAGTACTCCTGTGATTCGGAAGGACAATTTTTTCAAACAATTCTTCATCAAAAATCGTAGATATGGTTTTTACCCTCCTAACATTGAGCCATCTGAGGAGTAGAATTGACTTTTCAAAACAATTGTTTACTCTATTGACTTGAGTTGTTTCACATCCTGACTTCACAATTCACATATCTGATTACAGGTTACAGTTTAATCTTGGCATACTTGCCTTTCAATTTTGAATGTACTAAACTATAAAAAAGTCTTTCATTTTTTCCTATTCTAAAATTTTGAATGTTTTCGCCTCATAATTTGAATTTGGTATGTCATTTATGTAATGACATTCTTCATTACAATATTTGTCTCTTGGTATTTTTTTGTGGTGTAAACTTTTGTACGTGCTTTGGGGTGTAGGATTTCACTTTATTTGGGCCATCAGTTGGAAAATTCTGCCACGTTCTGCCATTGAAAAATGGAGATTGGCTCTGTCAATGTTTTGTTGATCCCTTTTGGGAAATGTAGACTAGAGAAAATCAATTTTCTGCAAATTTCTCAATGAAATTTCTGCAATTTTCTGCAATTAACAATTGGAAAATCAATTCGTCTTCGGAAGGCCAAACCCATCTAAATGAAAGGGAAAATGCGTGGTAACTCATATCTTCATAGTATTGTAAAACACAATTCATGGGAATTTCCGATCCAGGAGAATTTTCCTTGCAAAATAAATAATTCGGATTTCTTTACTCAATTTAATTGTTAAGGACAAATAACTCCAAAGGTCACCTATTTCATTAATATTTATGTTGAATATGTAATTTATTAATTTCGTTAAAACTGATATTTATTAGCAGAGCGTACTAATCTATCTGTTGCGTTTCAGAAAACTGCTGTTATTTTGAGAGAACGTCAAGCGATCTAGGCGATTGTTTCACGTTCCTGTACTTTGTTTTATCGTTAAGGGTGCCATTTTCTCAAGCCATTGGTTTTTCATCTTGATTATCATTCTGGAGCTATCACAAGATGATTAGCTCATGATTTGTGTCACGATAACTTGCATTTTTGTAGCGTAAGTAGCTCGAATCTTTATCCACGGATTGGTCCTTGCGAACAACTCAGCGTACTGCCAGAGTTCTATTCTCGCTTCTAAAAAGGTAAGATTTTTGAACAATAGTAATATGTTCAACTAATATTAATTTATCATAATAAGAAGATCGCGCAGAAAAGAAAGAAAAAGTCGTTAAAATATTAAATCTTATATTTTTACGCTATCCTTTCTCTTAGGTGTTGGAGGTGAGTTTATCTATTGTGGCTGCAGATTATGTTATATCCAATATGCCATCAAATCAGGTCTTCGCACGTCTCAATACTTCTGTTATATGGTTCAGTGAAATACTTCAAGCACAATATATCGAAAGTTGTAGTTTTGATTCGTTCCAAACGGTAAACTCCTTCAGGTACAATAAGCTTCAAATTGTTCGCGTTGCAAGTTCTTAGAGGATGCAAGATGTATGAGTACTCCAAAAGCATCTATTTATTGGTTTCCAAGGTGTTGACTAAACAAATATGTATGCGCTTTCGAACCTAAATTTCCTCCTTCTAGCGTTCTATGAATTAGTTCCCTGCTGTGTCTCTGTTCGATGTGCCAACCGCTTTATCCAATACCCTTATTTTTAAAGAAAAAGGAAAGTCTAGCAATGCCGGATTGTATTATGAATTTTCGTTTCCAAGTTCTTTTGTATTGTAAGCAGTTTCCTTCCGTCCCGGCAAATAACAAAATAAAAACTTTCTTTCAGTGCTTCTTTTTCAAAAATCTGGTTGCTATGCTCGATGGATAAGGGTTCTCAACATTTTTTATCGCAATTTTCGAGTCCTTTTCGAATTTTGATATCTCTAGAAACTCGTAATTAACTAATGCTTGGTTTACAGGGGAGTGAGATGTAAAAGTTGTGTGTAAAAGTGTTTACTACGCCCAGTCAGTAACTGTCACAATCAAGGCCTGTCAATATACCTCATGAAAACTTTATCGAATCCTAGGTTCGACTAGGCTTACTTGGATACTCAATGAGAATTCATGAAGTTCTTCATCTTCTGCTAAATGCGATGTCTATTGTTAGCTTTCTACGTTCTCTCAATCAAGTGCTTGAGCAATCGAATCATGACTTTTCATCTGGAGACCTAAATTAATTCCAAATCGAAAGGTGATGTGAGGGCAGGGCCGTGTCTCTATATTATGTTGGTTGTTTTGTGATTGTCCAAGCGCGTGCAAGACAACGTCTGTACTAAGTCAAATTTTGATGGATAAGCGTTAGAAAACTACATCAAACGAACCACCAAAATCCACAATCTTTCTCCTGTATGTACAGGATGTACATTTTTATAGTACCTAGTTCTCTTCATTTTCGTACCAATTGTTTGGTACTCAATCTTCTTTTATATGTATCTAAGCTTTTAAAAATGAGTAAATATTTGGGCATTTCGTTCGTGCTCCTCTTCTGATCTTGAATTTCAATTTTCGAAGAAGGAGAAAAGAGTCTTGAATCAGGAACACGAATATGAATAGTCTCGAAATGCCTGACTCAAGAGTCGGACTTCAAACTCAAATTTTAATCTCAAATTCTCTGAAGAAATACATAGTACGGCTGATAAATGCAGTAGATAACAACAGTACTTACTGGTAATGTTAGCAATCGCACTCAGGATTCTTTGTTTGAATGGGGCTTGTTGTGAGGCGGGTTTTAAAATTTATTCATTTTATTTTATTTGTAATCCATTGAATTCTGAATGCAAGTAAATTTTTTCTCCTTCGCTTCACGCTACAAAGTATGACCGAGTTGTTACATATAGAAAATAGCCATCTGTTGTCGACCATCTTTGGAGAATGAATAGGTTGATGGCCTAAATTGTTTTGGCTTAATCATTCCCGCTAAAGGTTATTTTAGCTGTGTATAAAAAACAAGAGTGGCAAGTGATGCTCCTACAGTACAGGAGGCGGTTGAAGACTAAAATAAAATTGGCACGATCTCAGATCCCGTCATCTAGTTCCTACCAGGCATCTTGGTTGAAGACTGATGTTCGACTTTCTTTGGGCGGTGTCCTCCATAGTTTGCCATTATTTTTACAAATTTGCATTTATTTTGATACCTTGACCAGCTGATATATACCTATACTGGTACAAATTCAATTCATAGTGCGCATTGATTCAAATCCAAATGAGGGCCGGAGGGTATTCCAAAATATAACGTGTATCTGTCTTACTGATTACATCGTCAATTTTAACACATCGATTGAAGATTCATCCATTACACAATAGTGAGAAAGATTTGTTGATACATATTATATTATTGTGTGTTACCATCCGGTGGCCCCCTCCGAATATTGTGCTCTTAGTATACGAACCATAAGTGCGTGCAGACTGTTGAATTATTCCCAAATCTTATCAAACATTCATAAGTGATTTGAATTATAATTTGCGTGTCGGCAAATAGATTTAAAAAGCCCTCTTACGTTCGGTTGTGAAGAGAAAATATACGAATAGAAGCCTCAATGTTTCGTTACACTTGGTGGTGTTTGAATTGATTTGGTAATGGTTCCTACCTGACATTTCATAGGTATATTTTAGAATAATTGACTACCAACACACAACATTGATCTAAGCAATAATTTCCATAGATTTTATAATTTTTAATATATTTTGCTTAGTAAAATCGAGATATTATGGTTTAGAGTAGTAACCGTCGAATTTGATTTGAATCATTGATAGTTTTAGCCTAAACTAAAAGTTTTTTGTTCAGAAAAACGTTTACCTACATTTACAGTGCTTAGGACATGAAATGTAATTAAGGGCTTCGCAAATTATCGATGTTTCAGAACCCTTTTACGTAACTATTTGCCACCAGTTCAGTTATATTCATGAACTAAAGTTGGCTCAAACCAGTTGGCTTCCTTCAGTTTTCTTTTCAGAGGTTTGGCTTACTGGTAAAATGCCTTCACACTTTTGATAAGGCAGTTCAACAAGTGAGTTGCGATGTCGTCACCAAGCTCCAAACTTGAAAATCTTGAATGGATAACATTTTATTATCGAAGAATATCGTTGACTTAAAAGTTCTTAGTTCCCTAAAACTAGTTTCCAATCAAGTTAGTTCGTTTGACAATTTTCAAATTCATGTACGATGATGATTGACTTATTCAAATCATATTTACAATCATCAGAGAGATCATGACGCTATAGTTAACAATACTGTGAAACATTACCCAGGGACCCAGTACCGATAGGTTTTCATGTAATTATTTAATCATGTTAATGTAGAACTGGAAAGGCAACATTATCAATACCTGTTTTGTTTCAAAAAATCATAAAAACGAAAGAAAAAAAAACATTATACAGGTAATATCATCTGTCAAGTGGAGACGGCTTCTTACGCATTTTAGTGCCTATCGTAGAGCTGTTATCAGGTAAGTGCATCTGTATTTATAGTAGATTACAGAACTTTGCTGTACTTTCCAATCGGACTAATTTCTAGGTAGATGTTTTGCTACCTATAAGTTGGTTTCTTTTATCTATTTATAAGACAGGTCGATCCAAAACTTAGGTATTCTGCATGTACGTTCATTATGCACTGAAAGAGCAAACAAATGAAACATGATGATAAAATTAATCAACTTACGAATTCTGAAGAACGGATCGGCCTACTCAAAGAATTTAATTTTACTTCAGTATTAAGGACTGAAAAGAATCCGCGCAACGCAGCGGAAAATAATTTAATTTCAACATGAAGCGGTCGTCAGTCATTGGTATTTTTCCGAAAGAAAACGGTGCTAGATTTGAATTCTCAGTCCTCGTGTGTTTTATATCTATTTTAAAGTCCTGTAACAGTAAAAGAAAGAAATTCTGGTGGCTTCACAAATCTTTCCTCGCGTAAATTTTACTGTCATAGATGGCATTTAGAGTTTTCTGACTAAATCCATGAAAGTTTCCTGTTTCCACTTTAATGCTATTTTAATTTTCTCAGAATCCCCCACAGTTTGATAACAGAGGTTATCGGATATCATTAATAGTAATTATTAATTAGATCGCGACTTAGATTAAAGTCACGCGGGTAACAATTATTTATACCCACGTAATTTCATCAATGTCCTTTCGCTCTTCAATACTTCTGACACGACATCCATACATTTACATCAATCACAAAAACTTAGTAACAGACAGACGTTCGAAAACCCCCACACATTGCTTCACCAAGTACGAGAATGAAGAATTGGAGTGTATACTCCAAACCAGTCTTCCCTCCTTCTAACCCTAACCCTTCTGATTTGAGGGGGAACACCCTGGTCCATCCTTAAGAGAACATTGAGCTAGGCCCCTCCACTTTAACTATAGTTATTTAAGATTAGTTTGTCGTGGGTAGAAAACCCCTTTGCCTTAGATTATCACTGGATCGATGATTTTTCAGGTGAGAAATAGCCATAATTTATTTTTTTTAAACAGTATTGAGGCTCTTTTTCTATTTCACAAGCAGAATTGGTTTTGAGGCCTACGAAATTTAAAATAAAATCTCGACTAAGAAGTCCCTTGCCTGTTAGTTGCATTGCTTAGTAAACAGTAAGTATGGTTGAAAAAAAAACTTGACATCCATTTTGGCGATTTTCTACGTTGCCTCCGTTGATCGTAGAATGGAGTTCAAAAGTGTATATAATAAAGTTTATAAAAAGTGTATAATAGTTGTAGAAATAAGATAAATGGTGGTAGTATACAGGCTGGATACGACTGAGTGACTAAACAATTTGGATATAAGTACATGTGAAGTGGAGCAGAGTGCCATTCGCTCCGTTCCCGCGATATGTTTTTTGCCATCAATCCCACGTTCTTCTACTATAAAATGATTTTTTTCAACTTTGGAGAAAACATGGATTCAGCAAATTCCTGCAAACCTGCTGCCATTTATAATTAAATAGAAGGGTTGGCCGTTGCAAATTCAAAAAAAAGCAAATGTTTCCAATATTGAATCAAAGAAGAAAAAAATGAGTTTCTGAAAATACTCGTACGTTGATTGCTACGAAAATCACTGATCAATCTACATTAAACGCTCAACCGTCTACCTGACCGAGGTTTTTCTGATGCTGAGCGAAAGGATGATCGTGCGGCAACACTGGTGGTCTCATTCGATTCGGGGAGCTAATTTCGATCTTAAATGAAAAAATTACTCTCTTGCATCCCAAGTTTTTGAGGTTTCGATTTTTGATAGTTGATTCCTTAATTATAATTGAAAACCGTCTACTTTTGAGGGGGTTTAAACATTTTTTTCTTCTTCAAGGTCGACTAAAAACTAAACGTTGGCTAGTACTAAAAGATTATCGTTGCAAATGAAAGTTGTAACTGAATGATGTACGAACAGAGAAGTAGATTCGTGAAAACCTTCTCTGCAATCGTTGACACTGATTGCCTTCTTTAAAATCAGCGTCACTGAAATGAAAGTAATTGCAGATGAAGAGGTAAGAATAGAAATCACACTAGATGAAGTCGCAAGGCACGTGCTTAGGACGTATTTTCGAAATGTTCCTCATGATACACAAGCATGGTTGTTTTCCTCGGAGATCTCACCGTATTATTGAATGTGATACCTTGCGGTTTCTTCCAAGATGCTTCCCCTCAAATATTCGTCGTTGTTGAAAAGTTGGAATATATTTGATGATGGATGAATCCCCTCACGAAAAATTGTCCCCTTCACGAGGGAATTCCGTTTTCATAACAAAACCCGTACACATATGTACTTTGGCGTACTCCTCACAAGTTGACGCTGAGATGACTTCAAGTCTAAGAATGTTATTGCAACTAAAAGTCTATCGACTTGTACGCCATCTGACCTTTGAATTCTCTTGCCTCACTTGAGAAATCAAGACGATATTTGTTCTAGATTTGCCTTTTTTGCATCCTTAAATCAATCATTGAATTGATGGAAAACGGTAAGGAATTGCAACTTTGTGCAATACTATTCGAAAGTTAATGAAATGGGTCAGCTACTGTGTT
The DNA here is from genome assembly GCA_031894815.1 of Creontiades dilutus. Classification (NCBI taxonomy): domain Eukaryota; kingdom Metazoa; phylum Arthropoda; class Insecta; order Hemiptera; family Miridae; genus Creontiades; species Creontiades dilutus. The sequence goes on from JAVIWC010003164.1 coordinate 355,594, forward strand.
TTTTTTCTAACGGCAGTTTACGTTAAAATATTTTTGATTAGAGAATGTACCTTCTTTGGCTGATGAGAAATTAAATACTGAATCTGGTCTGAAATACTGAAACATGGGGTTTTATAGGAAAAACTGGTTTGTTGCAAAACCTCTTCGAAAAATCCTATATTTGAGAGAGGTGCGGTTGTGACATGTGACATTTTATTCCACATTACTTGTACTTTCGCTCTAATGTTTTCGTCCCTATCAGTTGTGTCCACGGTATATAAAATAGTTGATACCATACAATAGTAGTACCTATTGAGACTATTCTCAACCCAAACTCCTAGTCTCTCTGCCTGCCTTTTTTTCAACTGTTCTAAGTGCTTCGGTTATTTATGTCACAAGAGGTTGAGTCTCAGCAGTCAAACAACCAACATTGACAATGAATCCATACCATTCCTCCAACAGAGAGACAATTTAGAAGGACTTTTACTGAAAAAGCTCTTATGAGCTTTGTGGTTTTAGGATTGGAACCCATACAACCTTCCCTCTGTAATTAACATGCATATTCTTCTAATGAGCATGTTTAGAACGGATTTTCCGTTCGTGAGACGAGGTGCTTGGAGATACCCTAACCTCGATCGAGTTTGGCATTCAATGATAGCTGCTTATAATGCGTTGTTGATTGTGAAAGGAACTGTTTCAGTTCTTCGCCGTTTCAATGTCGAATTTGACTTGAATGCTTCACTTACTGCACGACAAAAGTAATATGGAGTAATAACTCCGACCTTAGCTATAAAAATCGATGTTTCGTCCAACTGCTCTTGAATTCGAGCACTGCGGACGCAGACATTTTTCCATCAGAATTAGTCTTTCTCCCATGAACCTACGTCTTTCTCCCATGAACGCGTCTCGGGTTCTAATATCGTTTGCAGTAATGAAAGCTGTTTCTATAGTTCGTAGTTGTTAGAACTGCCGCTAAGAACGAAACTAGGAGTCTAGTTGAAAATCTTCTAATCCCCTTGGTCTTGGACTGGAAGGATGGCTGGGCACTAAAAGGGCATTCAAGGCAAGGCTCAGGGACTCATTACAAATAGAAGTACCTATAAGAAAAAAACATACGGTTCTTATCAACATAAGATAAGATTAGGTAGCCACCAATTATCTCCTCTGGAACTGAGGGTATCCTCTATTGTCAACGTTAATGAATTATGAAGTTGGCTGTTATTTGAATAACATTCAAACTCAGGAGACATGTGGAAGAACAAATATAACTAACTAACATAATTGTAACAAACTGAACAAGATCAATTTTTATGTTTGATCTCACTTTGTGTCAAGTTGTATGAAGAACACAAATTCATTTACAGAAGTTGTTGCCAATGTTACTTCGTTTATTGAACAGGGCATTGGAAAATGCATTAGTGAATAGTTAGTTGGTTGAGCGAGCTGCTGTTGTACCAAACTATGATAGAAAACGAAGGAGTATATTTATAGGGAGCAGTCAACATTAAATTAATTAATGCATGGCAAAATTACGATTATTAAATCTTTGTTTTGAATATCGCCGCGACGGACAAAGGATGGATGTTCTGCTAGGTCTAATTTATCGTCGAAGTAATAAGTACTTCTGTAATAGTTATTTTTTTGTGTTTACTTGAATATTAGAATTGGTCGTAAGTCTGCAACCTCAGTAGAGAATTTTTGTGCCTATCATTTTGTGTCACATAAGGTGAACGTTTCAGAGAATCCATATTGAACGAATTCGAACTTGAGGTGAATGGGAGAGAATTTTCAATAATTTATTTTAGCTCTTGATGGACCTGAGAGGTTTCCTATCAAGTTTACAATTCGTGCTGCGAAGAAAAGAATCTTGTTATCATCAGCACATTTCCTTGACGGAAATTTACTTGTTTCGCGGAATTCCCCTCTGCTTCAAAGCAAAAGATGGAATCGACAATGCTTTTGACTATTTCATAAATAGAAATAGAACAATTATTCTCTCAGTAAATTCGAATTTTTCATCAGCCTCTACTATGGCGATTTGGGGCGCAGAGACAGTGATCGACTTCTCCCAAACCATTTTCTTTCATTGCCTGCTACCAGAGCGAATTGGCGTCGTCATTACTAATTCCTGGGTCTGATCTTTGATTGATATTACTATGTTTTGTACCTCTCTACATTCTCTCTTTGACTTGAATCAAATAAAAGTCAGTTGCGAAAGAGGATGGAAGACCGTCGGAATGTTCAGTTTCAATCCGTGCATTTTAACTTCGAATTCCTGCGAGGTAAACCCCGCCATTTCGAGTCGAATAGAACTTAGGGAATTACTTATTGAAAACCCAAGTAATATACAAAGCTAGATCAAAAACAATAGTTCCCATACACTTTTTCAACGGTAAACACCAATCTGATTCAAGTTGGCCCTTTTCTGCGATGTATAGCATGGCTGCATAATTGTCATCGCGCTATCAAAATTAATATCAGAGTTATGTACTTGGACTCAATCCCATCCATTATCATTATGGGTTCGGAAGAATGCTCCGAAACAAATGGGTTAAGGACATAACTGCAACTTTCAAATCCTAGGAAGATCCTGAAAGGATCTTTTCGAGGCATGCGGGCTTCTTTGTCTCCTGTGGTTCGCCTCTGCAATTCTACCTACATACAATAAGAAACTTACAGGTTTCTGGCTGAATTAACCTTAACTGCACTGCTAAAGAATCACCGTAATAAGCTATGGAGGATTGAGGTTCGATGTTCCACTCGAAGGTATGCAAGAATAATGGAAAAGTTATGGGACTGTTTCCGTAACTGGTGGAAACAGAAGCGCTATTTCACCATCCAACTGCTGATCCAACTAGGACGATTTGCATGCTTAATGGACTTATGTACGATGTTCATGTCCAATAAAATTATAGTTTGGTTTTGGTGGATAGTTCAGAATCGTGTGTCAGTTCAAATCTTGCCTAGATTTCATTGTCCTTGATATCCATTCTCACCAGCGTCCATGTACTTTACGAGAAAAATCTTGGCAGACGTTTTGAGGATCAATGTGGGATCCCCAAAAAGCATGGTTTTACACTGAAATACACTTACCAACAGCACATAATATGATATTATCTCCTTACGTGCTGCTACTTTGAAAACAGACTTGGAAAGTTTTGTGAAGCCTCACACCCGATATTTTAAATGGTTATCCAATCAATGATTTATAATTGCTTGAATCAAGAATCTAATGCAAATACATGTCCACTGTAAAAGAACGTTTTTCAGATCACCATCGTTTTCAATGATGACTGGCATTTTCAAGTAAAGAAATTTTATTTCTACGGCTATTGAATCTTTACGAAGAATTGTGTAAGGCTCCTTTACGACCATTTAACTAAGGTCAAGTGCTATTCCGGCACATATTAGGTTATACCGTCGCCAACCCTCATAGGGTTAGTTGTGCTCCTCTGTTAACCATGTGCGAGTTGAGTTTCAGCAATGAACTCCTCGTTGAATATCATTATTTCCGAGCCACGATAAGTGCTGTGCCCTCTGCTTCAAGGCTCCCGATCCTTAATAAATAGTGGTAGAGTTGAGGGATGGTGGATATTACAGGAGGGGGAGATGAAAAGGAGTCGTCCTGCTCCCCTCCTGCACACGTGACAGGCCGGGGTGACCCGTGCCGAATGGCTCCCAGTCAGGTGCCTCAAGTCTGAGCGGGGCGGGTTTCATTTTTCGACCCGTCCAACAGTGAATTACCTGTGTGAAAACTGTCGTCCGACGTAGGAATGTTTTCAGACGGAGGAGTGTTCGTCTTCGAGGAGGAGAAAAGTACTGCTAAGCAATGGACCACCTTTTCCGTAATTTGTTGTGCAATGAAAGGAAATTTGCCCAATATTACCGATAATGCCACAGAAAAAAATATTGAGCTTCATGAAAAAACAAGGCCCTTACAGTGGAGCTAAACGGTGTATTTCGACGAGCCATGACAACGGATTCCCACGAGTGCTGACGAAAGTAGCCGTGGTCGGAAATATTTCGCTTCGACTTACGTCAGATGGGGCTGTGGGGAATATTTTCCCGCCTCAACCCGCCCCGCTCCTTGGAGAGAAGACAATTTTCGACCCAGCAGCTTCGGCCTGCGCTGTCGACCTGGTGGGCGAGTAGCTTCATATCTCTCCACTTACCTCAAAATGGAAGTGGCGCGAGTGTACGTATGTAGTAGTAGGGTGTGTACCGAATATCGAAATTCCTGGTGAAGCACGATTTGCAACATCAATACAAAAAAAAGTCTGCCAAGTGGGTGTGGCACATAGCTTTCTCGTATCCATAACATGACTGTATAGATCATTGAAAATTATTATTGACTAAAGCTACATCAATCCGAACAATCCCTGAAAATTTCATCGAAATCAGTCATGAACTCCCGGAGTTATGCGCGTAACAAGGATTTCGTTTGCGCATGCGCAGAGGCTACTATTGATCCGGGGGTCATGAAACTCATAGGGGACCATCTACACAATAAACTGAATAATCCCTGAAAATTTCATCGAAATTGGTCAAGAACTCCCGGAGTTATGCACGTAACAAGGATTTCACGTTTGCTCATGCACAGAGGCTACTATTGATCCGGGGGTCATGAAACCTATAGGGGACCATCTACACCCCAACCCGCACGATCCCTGAAAATTTCATCAAAATCGGACTATAGCTTCGAGTAGTTTTGCCCGTAACAAGGATTTGCTGACAGACAGACAGACACGGAACCAAAATTGTTCAGAAAGGTCTAAAACACAAAATGCGAGTGGAATTTTTGATTTTGGAGACAACAAAATTTTCACATTCCGAAAGTGAAAACAATGCTTCCGCTACCTTGGTAGACTCGGAAGCAATTAAGCTGTCTTGAATACATCATATGTAAAATTTCAGTAAATTTTACTGAAGTTTCCGCATTTGAATGTGTACTTGAACCACTGCCTTTTTGTTTCTAGAAAAAAATTAATAAACCAAAAAAGTGGCAAGTAATTTCCTGCAGTATAGAAAATTGATTTGCTTAGAAAATTTTATTCAAAACTCCAAAATTAGAGTAAATGACGTAAAAGATTTGCATGGAACCGTTCCGTAATTGGGTCCGACCTCCTGAAAAGCTGTGCTATAAATATATTTGCTTCCAATCGGTTCCGGTAATAGGTCGGATAGAATTCCTATCTCAATTTGGAATAGAATAAGTCTCTCATTCTTTCCTCCCGATAAGTAGTCTTCTGAACTCGTACGTCCAATTTCCAGGCAGATAGATGGGAATGATAGTGAAGTGGATGCTGTGAGCGCGACCCTGATACTATTTATTAGCCATTAACAGAATATGCTCAACCTTATTGGAGGTCAAGAGTCGTATAGTCATTTTGAAACTACCAACAATCGATTTCATTTAATAATAAGAAAGTCATGTTGGGTACCAACTGATTAGATTCTTCCTACGGTTCACACCGATTTTCTCTTGAATCGACCGTCATGAACCTCAGTCTGCCTTGGAGTCTAGAGAACGCTCCCGGCTAGGTAAATTATGCTATCGGCACTAGGACATCACGTATCTACCTCCTCGAAATACGACCTACTTCTCCCAATCCACTTTCTCCTTCTCTACTTACGTTTGTTGTAGAGGTTTGGTCAAACTAATCACTAACGCTGCTGCTTTTATCGTCTCAGTTTCTTCTCAAACTGGATTCACCCCTTCGAGCTATCTAACTTGATGTTTGTAGTGAAATGTAAATTAGATACAAGTGTAATAATATTGTTGGGGTCAGTATCCTCATTTCATGAATATAAAACGCTGCAAATGCTGTACTTCACTTCCCTGCACCTATGTATCTGATCAATTTCATTATTGTAGGGTTCTTAGTTGGTATCCTTTGGTACATCGATTGCACAATGAAAATGTCAAGTTGGTTTCTACCACCAGGAATAACAATCGTTCCAGATGACGTATTCTGTCAATCAAATTCTACGGGCACGCGCGCAGTTTGTTTAACTGCTGTTCCAGGTGGTTCTATTGTCCAACTGCGGCAATCGACGGTTGTTCCAGGATGAAGTTTTGGTTGACTGCTATTCAAAACGATTGTCGGACGGATACCGGCCGCTAGAAAGAGTCTACGTCGTAACGTTTAGTTCCTGGTGCCGTTTGATGTTCCTGGTCCTCCTGCTCGTTGTGGGTAAGCAGTCGAACGGCATCGGCAGTAAAATCTCTTGGAAGAAACGTCAACAGGGGAAAGAAAACTACCGGCTATGAGTCGAATGCACATAATCACCGAAGAGTACTGAAATAGTAACTAATGGGGATCTAATTAGTTTGTATACAGCAAATTCATTAGGTAAAATTCTCCATTGATGAAAGAAATAATAGTTCAATAACAAGCCGTCCACACAAACCAGGAGGCTAATGCTCGAGATATGGTTTGGAGAAGTTAGTTGTCCCATGAATATAACGATTTGAACTTGGTCAAATGACTTCCTACCTGGTTCTCATTGACAGCAACTTCTGTGCAGAATGCAAGGCCCAAGAACTGCCTGAACAAAAGAATTTGACTTCGGGAATGGGTGCACCAGGCATTCGGTCCATCCCGGTATGACTCAACTATTTCGAATAAAGCTTACTAATCGATTCAAAATTTCATCGACTAGGTGAAAGTGATAACAATGATTCTGTAGCCCGCACGCTTATATGAGACATTCCAAAAGTTTCGTCGCTACACGCGATGTTTACTTAGCTATGCACTTGATATCAATATCGATTTGTTGGGCTAAATTTGTATTGTACAACACGCCTTATCATTCATTGAGCTTTGAATATTCGATACGGTTTTGATTCGAATCAATTGCCATTATGATATTGGAATGGGAATGACAATATTTGGTAGTTCCGTCGAAGTGACCCAAACATGTCGGGAAATCTACTATAGGTACACGTAGTGAAACCGTTGTGTTCAGTGTTACCTCCCAAAATCACGAAATATACTTTTATAGACTCATAAATCATTGCTATAAAAAAAACCCCGATCTGGAAGGACTTGTGACTCAACGTGCCGCTCAGTCGGCGCTATGGAGGAGGTCAACAATCTACTGACCTTCACCTGCTTCAGCCATCCACCCACTCAGCGTGCCTACTAGTCAAAGAGCTTATGCCGAAAATGGGTGTTTATTCCGGGAGAAAGTAGGTCGTTTTATTTTGAAAATTCTATCCTTCTGGGAACATACAATAAAAAATGGTCAAAAGGTTGCTTAAATTACAAACCTTGAACGTTGATGCTTTACACAATTCTTGAACGGCAGCATAACTGAACAATGGAAACGATTTTAAATATACGATTTACTAATTGGGCATGTGAGACAATGTGCTGTTTTAGGACATCTTCTTTTAAACTCAAATTTCGGAAGTCAACATGAAACATTTTTAAATATAGCACATTTTGAATGCAAATTTAATAATCCTTCCAACGGCAATAAACAATTCACTTTGGGACTGCAAAAATATCAAGTTTTGTTGTATTAAAAAAAGTAGCTTTCAAATTCAATTACTCATCAATGCTTGAAAAAAAAAAAAACAAGCAACTGGTCTGGTGTCTTTCAAATCCGTTTATAATTTACAGAAATCCCAAAATCTTTTTTAATTGAGCAAAGTTGCAATGCTGTGATTTTTTTTTTTTTTTAAATATTTATAGCTGCAAGTTTTCTTTCTTGTCATAAATTTTGTTAAGTAATATTGTCCGAAAATAAGTTTTTGGGGCTGCGCTCATATGGAATATTCATGTAGACTAAAGTATCTGGAGACGAAGTTACAATTTTTATGAATACTTCCTTACCCCAGTTTTACCTAAAGATCTTCCTCAATCGGAGGTGAAAAGGCAGTTCCCGTGGGATTGGAGCGTCGAGTTTACTGCAACTCAGTAGCTTCCGAGAATGTTTATATTTTCCCACTGATCGTAATGTGATAGTTCAGGGGTTCGTGTTAAACACTGTTTCCCCTGTGGTATACCCATACTATTAACAATCCTAAAAAAAATTATTAAGTAGAGTCCTTCTCATAAAAGAACATCATAGCAGTAGAAAAGGACAGTTCCGCTGCAATGCACCCTTTAAGAGCTCGTAAAAATATCTCGTTGATGATGAACGGTTCAGGATGGGGTTTGAATAAAATTTATTGTCTTGAGGGGATAAAGCCGGTGCTTGAATCTTAGGAACACGATGTAATTTCACCTCCTTCTGTTGGCGATCTTGAGGAAAAACGTAAGAACGAAGTTTAAAAATTGAAACCTCGTTTTCAATCTATGTATTTTTAGAATCAGTGCAGCCTGAAACCGTAGGAAATTTTTTCCGTTTTCGGCAATGTCCCCGGAAGAGGCCGTTTCTTTCCATTTTGTGGAATCTCAATATACTGAATACAAAATAAACCATTAGAAGTTTCGGCAGGTAGAAACCGTACAAACGAGGGTTTCTATAAACTCGTTGACATGACAAGTTTAATTGCCTATTTAATTGAAGAAGTTCCAAAATAGGTTTAGGTAGGTACCTACCTAAATCCAATTCAGATTTCGAAAATTTCCTTGCACGTTTGTCACTCACGTTGTTTAATATATGTTTGTAACTGTTGATTAAAGTTTCTACAGCTGGATACTCGAATGTGTTTGATGTTGTACGAACTCCCATGATGAGTAGTACAAAACCAACCTCACCACACTACATGTCTACAACACGTGAAAAAACCGTTATTCCAATAAAAATAAGACTTGATATGTCTTCTAAATACTGTCTACATAGATGGGCACTGGTTTTAGAGCTTTTTATTCATTAGGCACAATAAATGTATGGTATGTACACCTATTCAAAATAAAAAAAACTCCTTAAATTGTTGAATCAAGTCAGATCAAATCACTACATAGAATTTTCAGTTTTTTAGAACTTTTCGAAAGTGTAGTAAGAAGTAGTTATCACTGGAAAAACGTCACCTAAAAAACTGGAAGAGCAATCTCAGTCTTGCTGAAAATGAGTAATAATGTTTTTGAAGTTCCGATAATTACCAGAAAAAAGGACGATAACTGCTAACACCGAGATTGAAGATAAATTGATATTTTACTAGCAGATTAGTTAAACTAATCAAATCGATTTGCTTGTGATCTTTAGAGTGAGGCTTTGTTGAACAATTTACTAGAATTTTCAAAATGGGTTAAAACGCCTGTGAATATAAAATGCTTCAAACCACTTGACATGAATGAATAATTTAAATCATTTGAAATTATTTAAAACGTTTTCAACATGTTCATGATGCTCGACATGAACTTTTTCTTTGTTTCTTTAATTTCGACCCTTGAATTGTAATAAATCCTCAATCAATTCGGATGTGACGTGATTTCAATCTCGAAGTCGAAGAATTAATTTTCAATCAGTGTTTAGAGTGAGGAAGAAAAAAGTAGTAATATTTATCTAATCTATGGTTCCATTATCTGCTGCTGGAGCTAGTGAACATAATAGAAGTGGATTACCCTTTGAGCTGTAGAAATATCACAGCAGCGTAGGGGAATCGAAATATTATTTCTTTCAATGCGGTTGATATCAACAGTGGAAATTAGCATGTAATTCAAGACGGTAAGCTGAAACGCATCAATTGAGATTTTATGGGTCGTTTCCACTACTGTATAGCTACTTTATTAGGGTCTACATCAAAATATTAGATCACCGAGTTCTTAATTTTTTTTGCTGCGTTTAGCTCCCAACTGTAGATATTGGAATCCAATTCAAAATGATAAACTGAACCGCAGCAATGAGGGATTTACGGGTCGTTTTGACTAATTATATCTTTCTAGATTCAAATTCAATCCATCAGTGCAGAGTTCCGAGTTAGGAACCTACCTGTATTTTGGAATGTTATTTTCAATAATGAACCTTGAGTTGGTTCACGCTTCAAGACGCGTAATATCCAAAAATCGAATTGAAGAAAGTCACCCCTAAGGAGTTTTTCTCCTAAACTATTGGAACAAAATTTATGAAACGTGCCAAAAAAAAAAAAAAAAATCACTAACGAGCTGACGATGATTATGAACCCCTATCATCCTTTTTGAACATCGCAGTAGGGTGATATTGATGCGCTAAAATGTGGGAAAATCAGAATGAAAGCCCAAACGTCAGTTTGTTATTGGTAGGGATCCCTTCGATAAAATCGAATGAGCGCATTGATCGCTTTACGTTTATCCGTTTGCACTCTCAAAAGGTCGCTCGACACTTAAAATCTCTCAAACGCCCTCCAAACTAATTGCACGTATCATTCGAGCGTGTCTGTATCATCTCGATGCAACGGTATGAAGATCGGTGAACAAGTTGCAGCAGCTGCAAGGCGGAGCTCGTTCTTCTAAGGTGTCCGAGGCGGAAGCTCTATCATCCAAAGTATCCTGAATGATTAATGAAGTTCCTGGTATCTTTTTGACTCGGAGTACAAAAACGGCTCTTGAAGCGAAGTTTGACGGAGGGGCGAGGAGGGATATTCGGGCAACTCCGAGAGAGTCTAGACGGGATAGAACTTGGACCGAAAAAGTAACGCTAACACGAATGTGAACATGTCTGAACGCTGTAATCGTTGACGATCGAATCAGCTGATGTAATGGCAACATATTTTTGTTTCCAAGAGTTATTTTTGAAATCGAGTTATTGATAACTTAGGTTACATTGCGGACAAGTGAAGCGAAGGCAGGTATTTTATTTCGTCTCGTTAAACTTCAGTTATTCGATTCGTGATTTTCTACTGTTGTGCTAATGGACAGTATATTTCACTCTTATATCTGAGCTTCTATTCTTTACAGAGAGGCTAGTAAAGTTTCCGTGTTAACGGAGTCTTATTCAAGACGAAATCATTTTATCATCTTTGAGACATTGCTCAGCTGAACTACTGTTGTGGCTAATTTCTTTCTTAATCGATCTGAAGTATAAATTTAACTCTTTTTTTAACGCTTCTATTAAAAATAAAAAGAATTAATGTGACTCCGTGGTAGAAATCCATTGGAGCGGTCCCGATTGTTTGCTATCGTGGTAGACCGGCAACGGTTCATTGATACTTCTAATGGTGGACGTCTTTTTTAACCGACCAAGAAAACCAATTTAACCAGTTAGAATTAATAAGTTTCAAGGTACTTGGAGTCCGTCGAAAGCTTGTCTCTTTAACTTTGCTGTGGGCTTCGAAATCGGGCTGAAGAATTTGTTATCTGGTGATAGAATTTTGCATGTAACGTGCTATAGAGCGATCGTAGATCAGAAACAAGATCATGGTCGCTTAGGGTCCCTGAAATGGGATATGCCTTTGGTGCTATTGACGTGGGACAATTTTATTATGAAACAAATGGAAATATTATTACAGAAAAAGGAAAAGTCGTGCATAAAAGGGTTAAAGAAAATCCGTGCACCCCGACCCGAACCTTTCTACTTTTTGAATGAGTCGTAGGGATTTATGTACATTTAATCAACACATGAGTACTGTCAACTCTGGCATGGATTTTAGGGTCAAGATAGAAACATTGCAATCAGGTTGATTGGGGATAAACTACAAACAGGAATTTGCCGCTTTGGCTTGATGTACAATTTATCGATACAATCCTAAGTGAATCGATGATTTTCAATTTATTTATCCCCCCCCAGCCGCGACAACATACCGATTTGGAAATATATGTTAGTTTTGAAACATATATGTGGGAAAAAGCTGAGACCACACTCCAGTTATCCATTCCTGGACCGATTCTAGATTTTGACGAGTATAAGTGTAATAATTATGCTTATTCTAGATAGATGTAACCAAAATTACAATCAAAGAATTCCTTGGCTACAAGGAATGGGCAAAATACCAATTAGTACCACATTTTAATTTTCTGGTCATGATGCATGTCTTCAAAATCGGTCGACTTAGTTGAAAAAATGATTCATTAGTCTTCTTTCTCCCCGTGAGTTTATTGGCATATCTGCAACAGTATTAGGTTGCTCGTAGATGGCAGAAAAAAAACCGAAGAAATTGCCGAGAGAAAAAACACTACTCCCATGACTTTTTGATTACATTTCTCAGGTTCGAGACAGATACTTCTGTCAATAGAAATGATAACAAACATCGTTATCGCCCTAGGTCAGATTCATAGCTATTCTTGGCTATTCATAGCTATTATCGGCGAGCGCTGTTGCTAACCGAAATCACAATTGGAATTATAATATTATCTATGATTTTAATCATCCATGAATTTTGTTTTCTTCAAAAATATGAAATTTAGTTCGTTGCCCTTGGTTTAAGGAATTTACTGTTTTCGACGCTGCGTTACCAGTTAAATTATTGCTAGGGAAGGGATTAATTAAGTACTATCACAGTAGAATCAGATGGTGGCAAGAGTGGAAATAATTTCAAAGAGGTTCTCTAACAAAATTAACCATACTTCATGAAGATGAAGCGTTGTCCCTAGAGTCGTTTAGTGGAAGTTAACTTCATTAGGATCCTAATCTCACTTCAATTAATGAGCTCTTTCTAAATTGCTGCTAAGTGTGCATTGAAGAAAGATGCGGATTCTTTCTTGGACTAAGCTCATGAAATGTAACACATTTTGGTGAACCCTATCAATTTGTATATTCCTGCACGCTTATGCCAAGCCATGATTTTTGTTGCTTGTCAAAAACTGGAGGTTTTCTATTGACGAAAATCGGGGAACTACTGCAATTGGCTGATCTCGCGATTCGCCATGAATACTTATTATGCAAGTGACTACCTATTGGTGGCATACCAGTGGTGATGTTACAACTATATAATCAGAGCCAGCTGTTGCTGCGATCTTCTCGTATGGCATTTCGTTAGCTGGAAGACAAGAATAATTTCATTTCGCATTTAATGTTTCAGTATGCTGCTTTTCGTACAGTACGTCAGTATTTCTCGAAGAAAATAATCTTAATTATCGTTGAGCTTTTATCAAAATTACAATCCAAGAATTGTTTTTCTTCTTAATCTTGACGGGGTAAGGAGAATAATGGCCCCCGATGTTATGAAGTGCCCCTCTGTGCATAAAGTACTTTCTTAGTTGTAGCTTCTGTATTGCGCATTTACCCTTTTTTTTATATTTACGAGTAACAATTACGACTGTACCGGCATCCAGAATATTGGTATGTATCCGCATGTTCATGGTATCTACTGTTAATTTATGAACTCTGATGAAAAAAACATGTTACTTTGTGTACATCTTAATATTGCATTTGAGAAAATGGCACCTCGTGATTTTTGCACCTCTCAAGAGGTATATGGGGTTTGGATATGATTTGTGTGACCAACTTTTTTAACTGTTGTCCACATTTTGGCTAAAAACATTGCCAAATACCGTCAATGTATTACGGTTATTTTTAAACTCCGATTTCGTCCTATGTTGCAGATGTTCTTCTAGAGACCGACGTGTTCGCGGCGGCTCTCATGGCGTCTAACTCAGTTCGCGAACCCGTAAAGAAGAAGAAGCGAAGGCCGAGCGCCACCTCTGTGGAAGCTAAGAAAGAAACACCCACCCCAGCAAATAAGTCTGCTGATGACGTCAAACCGGTATTTAAGGTGAGAAAATATTTTCTGTAATCGGGGGTGCCCCCAAGCTTCATGACGCACCCCCCTCCAAAATATTCATGACCCCCCACCCCAAATTAGACACTCCCCCCATGTAAGTTGGCAACCCCCCCCCCCCCCCCCCAATGTAAAAAGTACTGGTAAGCACCCCTTATTCTATCCAAAATTAAAAGAATAGGTATGGAAAGAATGCAAACCCAGTCAACAATATTGTCTATTTAGACAAAACGTGTACATTTTTTGAGGTTCTTTACCTAGGATGTAGTTTATTTTCGAACGTCGTCACGCTAAACACTGTTTCAATCAACTTTATCTCCCCCCCACACACATTTGTTTGGACCCCCCCCCCCCCCAAGAATTTCAATGACGCAGTCTGCGTCATAGCACCCCCCTGTGGGCACCCCTGCTGTAATTTAATCATTATTGTATTATACAGAAGAATTCGAAGCCATTTATAAGGGGAATCACCATCAAAATGAATCATTTTTGTCAGAATGAAAGGAAAATAGTGGATTGCCAGTGAATATCGGAATGTCATATACCAGGGTAGATTCTACCCCTACATTTTAGATTGTTACCAACTCAAGCAAGAGCCAAAATGAGTAGCTGCTAATCGTCTACATTCTTGGTGAATTTTCGTTTGACAAATTTAGCTATACTGTTAAATAGTCGTCACACTAAACGATGAACGTTGTTAAACAAAAGGGCTCTATAACTTGCTAACAATATGTCAAATTTCATTTGACATGCTTCAAATAAGTTTTTAAATATTCAAAATTCATTTTCATTGCTGAATATCGTTCTCAAAATTCTTATTGTGCCACGAGTTGAAGAGCTAATAATTTCTGTACTCCAATAGTACTCATTTGTCAATGAAAGTGTAATAAAGCCGAAAGAATGAACTTATATGAGAGAAATAATACTAGAATTCGCATTTACGTTCGAGCTTTTTTTGTTGCATTCCAATTACAACCTATATTTAAAGCACTAATAAATTTACTCTTTCTATTGCAGTTTTATCAGGACACTCTTATCACGTCCGAAGATAAGAAAGACAAAACCGACAGTGACTTCGAAGGCAATGCGGACGATATCAAATCTGAAGCGGAGGAAGGTAATTCATCCATCTATTTTGTTAAAGTATTCATTGCTTCAGGATCTCCCTATTAGTGGAAGCACTTATCTTGCGTCCTCAGTTACATATCGCACGATGCCAGTAGATCTAATTGATTTCTAGTACATTCTATGTAGTAATACTGAAACAAGAAAGTTGGGCTTTCCAGATAGGAACAAAAACTGCCAATAACTAACAATAACTGTTTCACTGTATTCAGTTGTCCATGGCTCATATTTACAGTTGTATTACTACTAGTACCTAGTTATCGTGTCACACTAAATATGCAAGTGAGTTGTGTTGAGAACCTCTTTGAAGTTTTGCTATTGAATGAATCGCCATGTTATCGTTGCCTCTGGGGTTAAGTATGGGACGTTTAGTTATACGGCTTCGTATCGCAAGGAGCTCCCTGCCTGGACTGCGGCTTGAACAAGATCTCTGCTCACATTGCGTCGTTCACTTCCCCCTCCTTCCCGCTTTGGCGCCTCCTTGTTTTGGCCCCTCCATTCCCGTCTCCAACTCGCCGAAGATGGTCTATTGATCGGTGTAAACAAAACTTCTGCTGCCTTCCCTGATAAGCTACACTTTCACAAAGACACCAACCCTAGAATTTCCCACCTATGCCACTTATGCAACATCGAGCTTACTATGACAGCGCATATCAATTTGGTGTACATTTCTGGAGACGTTCCTCCTGTTCCCAAATAGTAGCTACTATATTTCTGGGAAGTTAAAGTAAACGCATCAGAATCGTGAAATTTCATCAATTATGAATAAGCTTTTTTCGCTTAATCCATGATAGAACTCCTCTTTTTCTCATGTACTTACTACTTATTTCGAATTTTACTTATTTTAATGTATCTAGGCACAAATTTGGTGATAGTTCATCATTTCCTCTAATTTGTAGTACTAATTTTGCTTCTTTCATATTAATTTCTTGAAACTCGTCACAATATTGGATTTATTGCAATTGTGATTTCAACAATACCGTCACGTATTAATCACAAAGTAGGTTTTAGCCCAAGTTCATTATTTGGCTCATTGTTTATTTTCTTGGTTACGTAAGTAATGTATAGTTTTGTTGAAATGTAGGTACGATTAATTCAACAGACCCTAAAATATGGTATTTATTAAGCTATCATTTATAATATTTATTTTGGTGTAACTTACTGTTAGGTTCGAAGTACCCACTTTCTTCTCAACCTTATTATCATGTTTTAACGAAGTTTTATAAATTTATTTCATTGATTTTTCTCTTCCATTTTTGATATTTCACGCAGTTTCTTTTCAAGTATTGCTTGAATTTGATCCAACATAGCCCTTACATTACCTTACTTGAACTGTGGGACCTTCCTTAAGATTGTCAAAGACACCCAGACACTTGCGTCGTGTGCAAAAACGATAATAATTTTAAGTTTTGTAGAAGAAGCCGTTTGAAGATGGAAGCCCTCGTCAATCATATTTGGCCTTTGTATTGATTTTGTTCGTGTTCAACAGCTCCACTAACCAAAGAAGAGCTGGAAGATGAAGTGGCAAAGGCGGAGGAGGTCATAGACGAAGTTCTCAAACAAGAGAACAAGAAAAATATGGAGAGGGAGAGGAACCGATTACCCAAGGGGGTACTCGTGTACGTCAAGAAAAAGAAAGGCCACAAGAAGAACGTCATGTGGAAAATTGACAGTGAGCTCGAGGCTGTTCGCTATTTCGAACTTGACGAGACTGAAAGAGGTAGGCCATTAACTCTAAATCAAGATATTAATTTGGAACAACCCAGAATTCTAGATATAATATCCTGTATGCTCAAAATCATTTTTAATAGTTAGAGGATAAGTTTGATGCTGTTGGTGTTGGATGACCTAGTTTTTGTTATTTGCCAGAGTCAATTTAGTCACAACTGGTGGCTGAGTAATGAAATTAGAAATAATTGATTTACTATTTGCATGTCAGGTAAATATAATCATTTCAAGCGTGGCAATTGCAATAAATTTTACGTATAGCTATGAGGTAATGTAAGTTTTTTAAACTTACTTAGTTTGGATTTTTTGCATTTGATTCCTCAAATCTCATAATTTTAGATGCTGTTGAATTTTGTCGAAAAATATACATTTTCTTACCCAATCCAAGTAGTAGTTACTTAAATTATAGCTATCAACAAAGTTACAGTACGATTGCAATTGTGGCTGAGTAATAGAAGATGTAGGCAATTACAATCTTTCAAGATTTTTTTCTCGCAAGTTCATGGAAATAAGTGATTAATACAATAGAAGAATTTGGGATATTTATCCTAATATGTTGGAATGGTTTGAAAATCGAAGTTTAATCAAGGGCGGAGATGAGAACCGAGTTTAATGATGTCACACATTGAAGTAAATGTGTGGTGATTCGGTTCTAGCCTTGCTAGAGGTTTTTGTATTTAGGATCAGTGCAATATCATCAGTCGCCGAGCTTTCGGGTCTAAAGTGCCAACAAGTTTAACTCAGAAACAGAAAGGGAAGTGATAGAAGAGTCATAAACGCTTGGAGCGTGAAATAATTGGATGCATGAATTCTGTAACTTAAATAATAACGGTGACATGTTGGAACTATCCAAAAAAAATATCAAAAAATGCCGCATTTGTTTGCTGTTCAATATTTCAGCTTAGCGTTGAGGATTAGGAGGCTACTGGCTTTGTAAATACCGTAGTTCTGGTTTATTTGGCATCTCAATAGTTGCAGGCTGGTCATCACCGCCCTGAAATTGTCTAGACTTGTAATAGGACCGAGCTCGGCAAATTGTCGTTGATTTACAGCTCTTCCTCAATTAACCTCGCCCAACAGCACAGCGTTTATTAGGCATTTTGATATAGTAACTTTTGAAATTTTCGAAATAGTTAGACATTCACTTGAAATCATTAACTTTTTAAACAAGCAGGTAGTTCATTTCATGAATATCGATTAAGGTTTTGAGAAAACTTGTTGAATGTAGAACCGCAACGTGTTTAATATTTTAAACGCAATTTGTACTGTATAAATTATTGGTTGGAAAGTTGATTGTTGACATTTGAATCAATTTCTTTTCAAACTGTCTGATAAAAATATCATGCAGTCTGGTTTGTTGTTTCTCATTTTGGGCTATTCTCATTTGCAGTGAACGTAACAAAGAATTTTACAGACATGAAGCAAATGGAAAGATGCAACGAGCGCATGATGATCCGCAAATTAGGTAATGATTCTTTTATACATGATTACTGAGTGTTATCTTATTAACATTAATTTGAGCCATTCGTTTAGAAAATTGGATGCATCCAAAAGGTGGTATTAGCGAACAGCATAATGGTTGACATTACCCTAGTTCAATATTGGTTTCTTCATTGTGCACTCTCACCAAAATTCATTCATATGCAGAAAAATTAACCCTAAACCGTCAATATGAAAAAATAAACTCAAAACCGTCAATACGAAAAAATAACCTAAGGTGAGCTAGAAATATATACTAACGTCTGTATTAATTTTGACTACAGAATGAAGTAGGTAAATCGAAAACTGAAAGCATTTTTTCCGAAGGGCAAAAAATGAACATTCTTTCATTAACGGTTTTAATTTAATGTACAGTCTTCAAACATTGAAAATTCTTCTTCTATTAAATGAAGTTTATACCTTTCGCTATCTTCTTTCATGACTGGGAAATCCCTCAATTTCCTCCATCCCCCCTGAAAACCCCTTAATCTGTTGAAGGAGGCAACATGGCTTCATCCGTCTTTAAGTTCAATCATCAATGGGGAGACGTAATCAAATTCCTTTTGAAGGCAAATCTTTGCCAGCCTCTACGCTCTCTCGATAGATTTCTGATGACAAGAATGTAATTGTTGGGAGATTATTAATTGTTCCCTGTCCTTCTGTGTAGTTATTGTACAGTAGGTCAGTAAGTACCTACCAACAAGGGTGAAGTAAATGTACTTTTAAGAGTCTGCGCCTGATCACCGCTGGGACCATTATTTACATTTAGGAAGAGCAGGTTCTTGTCTTTTCTCAATGAAGTGGTTTTCTTGACAGCCATGCACCACAAATTTCACAATTTTACCTTAGCGGAATCTGTTCAGATTCATGTTTTGAATCCCTCCCCCTTCGGGTACATTGTTGAGTTGTGATTGATCGTATTATCGTCTTTCAGCTTCGGAGGATAGGATGGAGACCCAGATCCCTTGGAGAACGCCACCTCCAATTGACCTTCCGAACGACCTCGTTGTCCGTGGCAAAAACAGCATTGAGAAGGACATCCAGCACGCGAGGGAGCGGACCACTCTCCAAGCCATTTACTTCAATAGAAACATGTACGACACTCATTATCAAACTTTATTTTACCATTTACCCATTTTATTTTTACAACATGTCATGGACCTATTGTCCTATGTAAGAAGGCTGTTAAATAAAAGATACGAACTGAAATGCACTTACTGCTGTACCTTTTTCGCCGAGTTTTATCGTATACCTTTTATTTTCCCCAGGGATCCAATAATAAGAATCCACAATTTACATCACATTAAATTTTAAGAAAAGAAGTGGAAAGCATGCAGTCAACTCAATTTGGGTCATATTACAGTTTTAAATCATGGTCCCTAAAACGAAATGGTTTTTGCAAAAATATGAATATAATCATGATCACAAGTTTTACCCTGAGACACATTCGAGCGTTCCACTCACTAAAAATTAAAATAAATCCAACACCAGATATTATAAAGGTGACTTTTAGATTTTATTTTTCATGAGCAGCATTATCTTGCCTTAACCACAAAACTATAATTGAGACTGGAAAAAAAAACATCCTATACAAAAAAAACGTAATTTTTCGATAAATGTAGATCATAAAATGAAAATCCAACCATTATTTTTGGTGGTGCGCAACAAAATCAAAATTTGATTCAAAACCCGCGTCAAGAAATCTTTAAGATAAAACTGTAGGCACCCGTGGTTTTTTCCCTCCAAAACTTTTCTTCGTAGCTCGCACATAGCCCCGCCCTAAGCTGGAATATTCCCTGAGAAAATCCATCGAAATAGACGTTTTGGAGTTCAACTGAGTAGGAAAAAGCAAATTTGCCATTATATTCGGTATATTCATCTAAAAGTTGATATATAAAATCATTTTTTAAATTAAAACAAAAAGCGATTTCATATTTTCGAGCGAGTTTATTGCTAAACTAATCAAAATATTCCGTGGAGAAAAATATAACATGGGGTAGACTGATGGATCGAGTATAACCCTCGAGTGAAGTAGTATCGAGAATAACAACAGCCTACCCGTTGGAGTTTTTTCAAAATCGGGAGATGAAAAAGGTCGAGGGGAGGGTCCAAGGGAATACTTCGATTTACGTCCCATTAACATATTAATACATTTGATAAAACTCAACGCCACCGTAAATTCGTCAAGAATTTATTCAAATTGAAATCGTTTTCAACCGCGTAAGGGTTATTTCTTGATTCACTCTAGTGATTTTGAAGTTACAGTGTTAGGGTGATGAGGTACATTCGATTCTTTATATATCTTACTGTACACACCTAACACCTCCCCAGTCCTCTGACTCAACTATTTATTATTTGATGACTGTGTTAGAACTTGAGTTTCTAACTAAGGGTTTCTTATTATTGGATCATCTGACTGTACTCCTCTCCAGTAATGTGCTACTTACAAAAAAAAAAGTTTTCCATATTGCACTTTCATGATATTCTTCCACATCTAATCGGAGTTCAATTTCACTCTATAAAACCTTCTCTTAGCAGATTTTGGAAACATTTTGAGAGAATTCATTGTTCTGTTTGTAAACGTCTCTTGTTTTGGAAAACTCGGATGTTTGATTTGAAAAACAACTTGATCTGAAACCGAAACAACTGTGAAGCTGTTCATGAAATGCACCAAATTTCCAAAAACAGCTGTAAATGTATACATTTTAGATCCTCACTGTCTCTTAACACTCCCTAAAAAAATCACTGTTCAACATTCCCTCAAACGCATTTGTTGCTCTTGAATTTAGAGCATTCCTATGACCTTGCTAATTTGTTGAATGAGTGCAACTGCTGAGGTCATTTCTTATGCGTCAAGTAGGACTGCTGTGTGTCACTGATTAGTGAAATCTGTTGTGTTTCTGGTAATGTCATTACAGGATCTTGTTTAAATAATTGTTAATAAAGTTTTTGCTTGAGCACATGACAATCCCTTCCCAACTTGGTGGTTTTTTTTTTTCAGGATGAGCTTTAATGTATTTTTTTCTCTAATAAACTTGGTTTTGGTAACTTTGAAATGTGCTAACTGCAGAGTAACTCAAACACGAAAAACAGCAACAATAGAGGCTTCCTCTCGGTTTTCCATGTGAAATGTCCATTCTTGAACGTTTTGACCATTAGAGTATAATGTAAGCTGTTATCTATAGCATGAATATCAATTTTACTTCTTCTATTTACCTTTTTTCATCTTGAAATTACATTAATTTATATGTCGATTAAAATGTGTTGTAATATCACAATTTTCTTAAATAGCCTTCATAATATCCACGTCGAAAGTGTTGTGGAAATTATTCCAAGGTTTAAAAACTAGAATTGGAATGTAATACCTATTTCGTCGAGGTCTTGCAAATAATTGAAATCCAGATATATCAGCTTATGTAAATGTCTATCGGCATGTACTATACTTAAATTCCATTGTTTATCGTAATTTGATACCAATTTGAAAAACTTGATTTAACTAATGAGTGATAAGTAAATGGAAAATGTACACACTACAGCTCATCCTTTTGATCAAGCTTCAATGACTGTTTGCCGAACTAGTGGAAATTTAAAGATAAAAAATTGATACTCTGATTGCTCTGCAGATTGCACTGTTGAAGGAAAACTAGTTCAGGTTTTATCAATTGCCTGGGTTTGTGTCCAAAATATTCCTTACTTAATTTTTCGCACGTTGTTTAGAAATGTTTGGGCAAGGTGGGAACCATCTATGATGCTACAAACAGCCCTTGATAATTATTCATAACTTACTACTTGAATAACTACTTTCCCATATATATTTGATTTACTCTTCCAGAATTATCAGTGTTATACCCAACACTTGATACTGATTTGTTGACTTTTGGAGCCATTATTTCTTTACTTGGTGATGTTTCCTCAGGATCCCCGATAGCCCTGCTGAGCCGGATTTGGAGATCCACGCATCTACTGAACCAACCATCATACCCCTCGAGGATCAGACGGGCAACGCCGAATCCGTGATATCATATAAAGATAAGCCCTGGCCCGAGCCCAAAGGCTACGAGCCGGGTCACCTCCCACTTCAGACGCGTGGTCACGATTTGCCTCCCATGCCACCAGGTGGTATGATGCCGATGATGCCTCAAGATATGATGCCACCGATGGGAGACGCCATGATGGGCCCTGTACCTCCAGGGTTCCCACCCCAAGGAGCACCCTTCAACCCTGGCCCCTTCCCCATGGGCCCTAATCCAATGATGGGACCTGGACCCGGACCCGGACCCGAATGGATGGTACAGTTATTACATGGATTATTTACTTTCTAATTCTCGGTATTTTTTTCTTTACAGATAATCTCGCACCTAACTAACTTGTAATGGAACAAGGTACCTACTTAGTTTGTGGACCCAAATCACTGCAGGCAGTACAAATTATGTGCTACATACATTATTGAAGGACATGCTGACAACAAGGAGTCAAGAGTTGCATACACCAAGTAGCGCATTTCTACTCAAACTTTCCTGACATTATCGCTCCTTGCTCCATAAGACCTTGGTTCTGACATCATCCTTACAATATTATCCAAAGTACAAAGCAAGAATCAAGATTCATTGTGGGTACCTACGAGTACATCTAACTCGGTTTAATTTCTTACCTGAAGAACATAATCAATGACATACAAAACAAATTTTCACGAACCTTGGTCTTCCACTTGGTCTTCGAATTGCTGAATCAGCGTTTTTACGTTCTCTTAAAACGCTCTGGTTAATTACAGACTTGCACGGTAATTTTTACTATACGTAGTAAAGCTCCCCTGAAAGGAAAAGAAAACCCTGGAGGACAAAATTAACAACCTCTGTTGACCTATTCCTTGTGATGGGAACCTTGCACGACGTTTTAATCATTATTTTGATACACCTTCTAAAACAAATTAGTTTCCTGTCCCGAAGACAAACATACACAAAGAAAAACCTAGCTACCTACCTAATTTGCTTGGTGGTTGATGAATATTTGTCTCTCACTCAATCGAGATTGTCACCCTTCCTGATTGACATTCCGACGCCTCCTTCTGTTAGTTCCAAAATATTTGAATCTCTAGAATGCTCAACATGGGGGAAACCCCATTCCCTTATCATTACAAGTAGCATTAGATAACAAGAATCGAGCGGCTCTGGGAAGATTTTCTTTGATGTCTACAAAAGAGTTCCTTCTATGGGTCTTATTATTAGTTAAATGTAGGAAGACTAATGCATCGAAAGCTCCCAATTACAATTTGAGCTGACTTTTATTAATCTATTAGAACGTGGTGGATGACAATGCCTATGACCAATCGTTGAATTTCAGACTGGAATGATTTCTCATTTGTGCAAAACCGAAGTTACTAATGCATCACCCCAATGACATTAACGCTGATGAGTAATTTATTTGTGTGCTACTATCTAAGCACTGTCGAAGTTTGGTTAGAATAAAATGCACCACTTCATTCATTGAATTATTGTTGGAAGAAACTCTTCCGTAAGAGTGCTTATGTCATTCAACGAGTTTAGAAAGGCACGCTTACTGAGTGGTTATCAGCATAGGAGGATGCCTGCTTAAAAAATCTATCTACGCAAACTTTACTACTACTCAAATACGAGCATAATTAGTTGTGTATTCTATACGTTTCTTTTTCAATACCACGAAAACTGTCGATTCCACGGTACCATTAAAAGTAGGTAATAATCAAATTTGTAAAGTTTATGAAGACTTGAGTATGTGCAAAAAAACCTTGCATCGAGAATATATATTACTTACCTACGTAACTTAGGTATGTTTGAAACTATAGAATTTTAACAAAAACTCGAAGGAATACAAATTCAGTGATGACGTACTCTTTTCTCGCCAAAAACTAGTCAAGATTGTGAACTGAAAATGTGTTGAATCTACACTAATAAGTAGTCTCTTCATCCCTAATAATATATATAAATTATATTAATTGCTTAAGAGATTTTCAACCATCTGCAATATCAGCCTATGATGTCACATATCGAAGAAAGAACATAGAAAACTTTCAAGTTTGATCGGTCTCCTGACTCAAAAATGTTAATCAAGGCATTGAGACAATCAATAGTATACAAGAGTCATTTTAAGAAGAGAGGCGAAGCGTTTCAGGGGGAAATCTGATATTGGAGAGCTGCAGATGTGGTCAGGGTTCAGTTACAGCCCCTCGAGGCTGAGTGGTCGAGACCCAATAAAAAATTGCCTTTAAGGATACAGTCGGCAGAAAAGAGTTTTAATCCAACAAGAAGGTGCATCATCTCATTTTGGTTTTGATTAATTTAGAGCCTTCAATAAATTTCAGGTATTCTGATTAGTTAAATCTTGATGGATTGTATTGCATGTCGTTTTGTACTGATTTAGGTTTGGCATGTAACTGATGGAATTGGTTGCCGTTAAAAAACGAACCCACCTTAGTTATAGATTCAAAGTGGTTCTATCGAAAGATAGAAATGAATACAGATAGGTAAATGCAGTATCGAGAAATCAGCAATGCTTGAAAATGCATTTGGTAGCTCCCTATTTATTTGATTCGGTTTTCATCTGGATTGCAGTGTGAGGATTCGACAAGAATGAAGAATGGTAGAAGAAGAATACAATTCTTTATAGCTGCAGTGATTTGGGTTTATCCTCAATTTTATAAAATAAATATTATGTATACCACTCTGCTTTTTTTCCGCATTGGTACATCACAGTAGAGCTTTCTCGTGGAATACGGTAAACAACTTTAAAGTTCGTTAAAACATGTTTAGATATATTTTCTTTACATTGAAACACCAATAGTGATTGGAACCACGAGAAATCCTCATTGAAATGTACTGGTGCTTAGAGACTTCTAATCTCAATCAAACTACTGTTCCTTGAAGTGAAATATGTTTACCTTGAATAAAAATTATTGTTTTTTTTTTTACAGCCTAATGGAGATGGAGGCGGTGTGATGATGGGAGGCGACATGATGATGGGTGGTGGAATGGGTCCTGGGATGCCACCAGGTCCTATGGGACCTGGAATGATGGGTCCTGGGATGATGGGACCTCCTGATATGTTTCCACCAATGGGTGGTGGCCCACCAGACTTCATGGGTGGTTTCATGGGAGGTCCACCAGGACCTGGCATGTTCCCAGGACCACCTGGACCCCAGTTCCCTGGCCCTGTGGGTCCTGGAGGACCGGGGCCAGGAGGTCCACCCATGAACAACGATGGCAGACAGCAGAGGCAGTGGTTCCGACAGAATGGCCCTGACAACAACAATGGCAACAATGGAGGTTCTGGTGGAGGCACGTGGCGCCACCCGTCGAAAGGTAAAGGTAAATATAACCCTCCACTTTACTACACAACCGACTCAGAATGTAATAATTAACCTGCATATTAAATCTCCGTGAACATTCACTTACCTTCGTTTTTAAATATTGTTTTATAAGTTTCATCAAGAGAGTCAGATCCACAAGATATTTCTCTGGTATCTGTTTATTGAAGCATATTTTTGTGTAGCAAGAATGCCTTCTCTGAACTAGCAAAGAAAGAGAATTTGCTGATTTGAGAACTGTATCGTTAGGTATGAAGTTGGAGCATCTAACAAGGGTACCTTATTGAGAGAAATTTCTGGTATCTTGACTTTAGCTTGTCACATTTCTAAGCAGGATTTCGTTCCCTAATCCTGGCCCATTACTAGGGCCAGCCTTTAGCTATTCCGTGGTTTTCCTCTGAACTTTGTGCCATCCCAATTTTTTTTGCCACTTACAGATCCTACTAATAACGAGAATGTGAAACTTTGTTTAGTATTTTGTCATTTCCTAAGTCGGAACCCAAAAGAATGATTAGTTTACGCTCTTGAACTGCAATTTCATCTCCCTTCTTCTCGTCTTTCCCTAGCTTTAAATGTAGGATCCGTTTGTATGATCAGATGATGAAAAGATTACCTCAATGAGTTGCTCTATAACTGAATCAAAGATAACATTTTCATAATACATGGAAACCTCTTTAATTTCTAGAAGGAATGTTTCTGGGAAATAAACCACTAACCGTTAGGACTACTTCAGTACCTACTTAATGAAATCCGACATTTTAGCTAGGCATCTCATCAAAGAATCACTGATATGACGCAAACGGAAGCGTGGTTGAATCAATTCCTTTTTCTGAATTTCCGAAAAGCAGAACATAGTCTTACTTGATAATTTAGCTATTCCATTGGGGCTAACAGTCTATATTGGTTTAAAATCAAATATTAATATTGGCAGAAACAATAAAGTATATTATTTTTATTTTCTCGCTCGAAATACCAGAGAGCATCTGCCAAAAAGTGACAACTCTAGGTATTCAACCATTTTTGAACTGTCAAGATATTCCTGATCCGGGACACTAACCACTCAAGCTATACCTACATATCTAGATCTGTTCTAAAAATATCAGCTCATTTATGTAGATGATTGCATATTCCGAGTTCCCTTCTTTTAGACCAAGAATAGAAGGGAGTAAGATTTAATTTGACGAGGATAGTAGTTCAATGATGAAATTATTAAAGTGTATTCACTTACTTGTATTCAACTAGTTGAAGCTATGACTGGCTTGAAATAAAATATAGATTTTCGTTGATGGTACATATTACATTTTCACATAAGAGAACACCTTCACTTCACATTTCTTGTAGAATCTATAATCTTCCCATTTTATCGACTTAATTTTGGATGAAATTCAAACTTAATGATTATTTTTTAAATTTTATTTTCAGGTGGAAAGTGGGGTAAACCGATGCCTAACTGCAAATACATCCTCAACAAAGGTTTCTGCAGAACGAAAAATTGCCCGTTTAAACACCCGTTCAATAAAGGCAACCGATAGTAATGAGTAAGGAGTGCTCTGCCTCATTCCTAATCCTCCACCGCCCTTCCGCCACCTTGGACGCCTCGACGTGCCAATGGCTACCGGTTCGGACGGTGAATTTCAGTGCTGTGATCCTTCCCATGTACCTACCTTCTTCAAGTGTTGTAAATACTATGTACAGTACAAATTAGTACATTAGGATGTACAGGTAGTTTTTTAAGACTGTAACCAGCGCTCCTCGTGCGCCAAATCCCCCTTCCGGACTGACTGAATCCCGGTACCTTAGCCCCCTTAATGGTAATGAAGATTAATTTTTTTGTATTTATTAAAATTAATGTGTTGTAAATAAACATAACGGAGTTGACATTGTATGAGTGATATTATTATTTTTCTAAAGGCCATACTTATATGCTTTCTTTGTTTGATTATTGGTTTATGAAGTGTTGTACAGTCTGTTTTGGTTTATAAACAGTGCTTAAAATGTACCTACATCAGTACCCACATTGTTCACTGTATGAAATTGTTGACAGTTTTATTACTTTGTTTTATGCATTTAGTTTGAAGATATTTTATGAGAGAAAGGTACGCTATCACCTAAAAGAATAAATTTGGTATTTATATTGATATGTATGAAGTTGTTTGATTCCCTTTTCAAATGTCATGGATGATTAACACCTCCGTTCAAGATTACTACATATTGTCGAAATACCTTCTTGCTTTGGTTCTGAGGTAATGAAAAATGCCATACTCCTTGAATAATTTATACAATATTTTAATATCGAATGATGATAATTCTCAGTATGATACATCTTCTAAAACTTATAAGTAAGTAGTTTATTTTCTAATGAAATTTTTACACTCAAAGGACATAGTTTCAGTTGGTAGTAAAATTTACATCGATACAAACATTTGGACGAGGTATGCAACTTCACAGAAAGAATAAAGCATTACAAATAAAAAGTAACAGACTCAAAATTAATCCAAGCTGAATGCGACTGTTTGAAATTTAAAAAAAAATCAATTTAGATGACATTGTTAATTGACGAGTCTGGTAAGGTAGGTAATAACCTAACACCCAGAAATGAACAGCGATAACTCAAAGTTTTAGAAATGAACAACCAAATCCGCCTTTTCGCGTATTGGCTCATTGGTTGTACATAGCTATTAATCTTAATGATGCCACAAGTGGTGCAGCTTTTTAATACCTAAATATTGATCTCTCACTGTCGGACTAGAAATCAAAGTAAAATCGACTAGAATTTATAGGTCCTTATTATTTAACGCTAGATCTTTTTCAACACAGATAAAATTTACATTCAAACGTTCTTTTGGTTTATTTTGTTTAGACGAAGAAACAAAGACACAGATAGTTTTCATAAGTATTAAATAATTGCACGTGGTTCCAAAATCCATTTTGAAAAGTGTTCTTACTGAACAATGAAGTCATCTCAAGCTTTCTATGTACACACAAACAATTTCTACTATGCACACAATTGTTCGATGAAAAATCCTGTTACGGAGTAAAGTTTGAAGATAGCGTAAAATTGAAAATCACTAGCGCTCGTACATCAAATTTAACGTTTACACTGAGTAAATTGTATTTACATTTTGTTTACAGTTGCGTGGTAACTATTTGAAATAATTACATAGTTATATCACTTCAGAGTGAAAACATTCTCGACAACGCTAATTTTGTCGTGGTAAAGCGAGATCGGTACCGCACATTTGATATTCACAGACAGTTTTGACGCGATATGAACATGCGTTGGGTTTCATGTCACAATGAAAATTAACATTCTTATTATAAATATTTTGTAGATCAATCGTAAGTGGTCCGGCACTCACATATGACATTTTCACGTATTGTGCAGTATAAAGATACATGCATGGCATGCACAAGGGCTAGTTTCAATAGTATTGGAGGTTTATGTGTTTTTTCCCCTACCTCTCTATCTAATGCAGATCGACTTTCAAACGCTGTTCCGATTTAAAAAGAGCACCACTTTCAGTTCTGACGTCATAAAAACATTTTAAACAGCCTACTAAGTATCCGTGCAACTAGGATTCGGTCTTTATACAATTCAGTACTAAGTCTTCCCCTTCCCTTTTCGATTAGACGTATACAGCTAACTAATGCCGTATTTACCCTGGACCAAAAACTGAACGATTTATTTTAAAATGGTTTTGTGGACAGTCTTAAAAACGGATGGTTATCCTACTCACAAAAAAATTGTCAAAACGGATCTTTTAATTTAAAAATTGTTGTTCAACAATTGTTAGAAATTCGCCTTTGTCTAATTGAAAATTGACCAACTCCACCGAAGTTTGAGTTTGCGTAACAATCTTGAGAGAGACAATGTTACGCGTTCGACTACGGTTTATACTGTTATTTTTATAATCTCGAATGTGTCATGCAAATTAGTCTATATTTGAGACGTATAAATTCTCAAAGAAGATTGGAAAATCTTCTTGGTAGCTACTTTGGAATTGAAATAAGGTTGGTGCGTTTTCATCCGAGTCATCAAAATTTATATAATTTTCATAAACTCTCACAGATTTTCTAGTCATGAGAGATTCAGTAACGTTGAGAAATGTTGAGATCATTATGGAGGACCCAAACGTCCTCTGCCGACTACAACTTGCCCGTCGTGGTTCGCGTTTCGTCACGACATCGGAGTTTCACGTCATCCGGACGTCGGAAGCGGCTCGACCTTTTCCGAAGGACACGACCCACCACTCCCTTCGGTCCGCAGTAAACTTGTTGGTGTCTGCAACAAACTGATCGGTGGCTGAAGCAAACCGGTCGGTGCCTGCAGCAAATTGGTAGCTGCTTGAGGCAAGTTGTTTGGTACCTGCAACAAAGCGGTCGGTGCGAGCGGCAAGTTGGTGGGCGGAGCTGGCAATCAGTAGCGATGCGCCGATCCATCGCCTAACCAGGAGTCGGGGCTTGGTGGGAAGTCGGGGTAGCCGTGGGTACTGCTCCCGTCGCTCATGTCTGACGGCCCCACGCTCTGACCTGATGAATTTCAAGAAGATGAAACATCATATTCAATATAGATTCCAACTAAAAAGGTATTGTTAACAACAACAGTTCAAGAAATATAAGCTGCTGAACCAGGGTTTGTTTCATTAACTATGGGAATGGGAAGATTTAAGTCGAATATGGTGACTGGGGATATTGTGGTAACTGTTGAATTTTTTTTTTTCGGGTTTGAAACCAAATATCCACGATCTGCAGCTATTCACAGCATTGAGCGATGTTTAATTATGTTGATTACAAGAAACAACTTACGGGACACTTGTTAGCTAAACGGGACGTGTTGGTATATAGAATTCTTAGTAAACGCAGGCTATTATGTACAAGCATTACTTCAGAAATCTCGAAGCCTGGGTACTGAGCTTATGATTCTGTGTACGATGGGTGGAGGAAAATCGTTACCCCATACCTACGGTGGTGGTACCTGAGATGGGTAACTTACCAAGAGCGCCGAAAGACTCGTGTGGTGGATGGGGGCCGCCGCCTCTGTAAATGGGAGAGGCCATGTAGTGCTGAGGGGAGGACGAGCTCTGGTACCGCCCAGGAGAGCTATTACCTTCCTGCTCAAGGCCACCGAGAGTTCCGTAGCTGTCATTGCTCTCCAAATCTGCAACATTGCAACAATACTTTCTTATTTATAGTGGTTTCAAATAGAGATGAAATAGAGAAAAGTAAAAAGCAAAACTTATCAAATCTTTCTTAAACCATAGGTATGTTACTTAACCTATGCTTACCATTGCTGCACGGGTATTTCTATGCAGGTACAAAGTATATAGCCTAAAGGATCAGTAACTCCAGCGACATGGGTACAGTTATTCCATTTAAGTCACATTAATGCGGTTCTCAAGAAGACACCCCCCTACAAATAATGAATAACTGCTAAAATGACTTTCGTAAGCGGTCATAGAACTTCAGATTCGATCCTGCCAAAAGTGATTTGCAACAGAAAGTGGCTCTTGGACTTTTTGTTAGAGGCTTCGTTTCCGAGTTATTTCAATTTTAAGATTTTTTTCGTGTGATAAGTAATAAAATAAATCCTTAAATTTAACTATTCTAATCCATATCTG
The DNA here is from genome assembly GCA_031894815.1 of Creontiades dilutus. Taxonomy (NCBI): domain Eukaryota; kingdom Metazoa; phylum Arthropoda; class Insecta; order Hemiptera; family Miridae; genus Creontiades; species Creontiades dilutus. Next base: position 386,450 of record JAVIWC010003164.1, read on the forward strand.
GCAACTCTCAGCTCTCCAATGGTATAATCAGTTTTTTTATTTCTAGAGGGAATGTTTTGGGAAAACTGAGTTTGAATGTTAAAAAAAATGTGTTTTTAACCACAAAAAATATCTGTTCACGTGTAATTTTAATGTTGAGTTTTTTGAGGCCGTCGTTCAAATTTAAGTTTCCAAAGTTAGTGCGTTGACGAGACATTAGCAAACTCAAGTTTCTCAATAAAGTTCCTTCTAAAACTATCAAATGAAAACTGGTTACATCGTTAGAAAGCAGAGACTTTTGCGCATTTCTTTAAGAGTGCAGGAACTAACTAGAACTATGGAAACTAATGAGCGGTTGTAAAAAGGTAATCTTCCACTTTTTACGAAATTAACTTTTCGGGCTCATTTTTCACTCGAGAGTCCTTTCAACGAATTATTGAGACTAAGAAGAAAGGATTTTCAACTCTCTTTCCAATGGTGTACTCAGATTTGGTACTTCACATTAGGGGGTTATCACCTTTTTAAAGACCAAAGATCAAAAACACGAAAACAAAATTTTTAAACTGAAAAACGTCGGATTTTTTTTTTTTTTAGAGAAAATAAACTCTTGAGGGACACTTTTTGTCACAAATTTATTGTAGAATGGGATATAACGATAGGATTTACTCGACGGATATAACGTGACATGAACAAACACACGGCGCGAAAGGTTTACCTCACCCGCACGACCGGAGAGTTGTGCGGGTACTGTATAACCTAGTGCGCCGTGTTTAGATACAAACCCAACCGTCCCGTTAACTACCTACCTACAAATGTCGCTCTGCATTTAAAACCAACATATTCAAGTGTATAAAAGCAAGATGTCAATGAATACTTTTGACAGTTTATTTTATTATAACATGTAAAGGTTCGTACACATCTGTAACAAAGTGCCGTTCCGTTCCGTAACTTTTTGATCAAAGAAAAGAACGGAATGGGGCCGATTGCTCGGTTGGCGGTCTTTCCCCGTCGCATCAAAGGGATGTTCGGAACGGGGTGAAACACGTGTGGAAGGGCTCGAGGTTCGCCCGTTCCGTTCTTCCGAACACGCATCCAGCTTTTCGAAAATCCGTGTCGGTTTTTGAAATTATTGGCCCAACTTTGTTCAGAATAATTTCGAAATCCGATGGGCGCATGCGTATTGTTCCCGGTTTGTGTACAAGTTCGAAACCCACCAACGGCGTGGTTTTTTCTTCTTTTTTTTAAATAGGTACGTGATTAATGAAAATGTACGCGGCTGCTGCCACTTGCTGCGGTTCGGTCGCCATGGTTCGAGAACGGACTGAAAACAACGCTCCTCGTAGACCGATCGTGCTCCCTTAACAAATTTGTTACGGAACGATGTTACAGAACGCTGAAATGTTCGTATGGCATGTTCGTCATTAGTTCGGAACAGTGGTACGGTACGGAGATACGGAACGCCAGTTTGTTACAGGTGTGTACCCAGCTTAAGAGGTCGTGGCGAAGTTAGAAGACTCTGGTTTAAAAAAACTCTCTAGCTCACATCTGCGTTCATGAAACTTCGCAATTTGCCACTTACTGTTTGGAAATGGCAAACATGATGTGGAAAAGGTCAAAACATAAAACGGAGGGTGCGACACTTTGATAGCGCATTAATCAGAACATCAATCCACTCAGGCTAATTCATCCATGACGCTCTTGTCTATTTGGATGACTTAACTTTCAGAGCTCTTAAATCTCTCCATAGTCGGGAGCAACTAAGCGTGTCAACGCGGAGGCTTCGTGAGCCATATGGAGTCCAACTGTTGTGCCGTGCGTGAGGGCCAAGGGCTGAAGTAGGTGATTCTGTTCAAAGGGGAGGGATTGTAATCCTAAGCCCCACGACCCCCTTTAGCTTACGGTAAGAGTAGGTGACCATCCATCGGCTGTCTCCACAAGGCGTAAGCTGATGCCCTACGCGAATGTCACGCCGATCTTCTCTAGCACTGACGTGAATTGGTAGTCCCCTTACTGTGTTGCTTATAAACCAACTTTGTAAGTCGCCACTCTGACGCACGTCAATTTGGTCAATGGTCAAGCATTTTCCAGTACTTTCAATGTTACCTCTACTATTGAAGTACAAACCTTGGGTTCAGCAATGGGCAAACAGCATTTTACTTGCCACACACTTCAAATCAAACCACGGGTACATTATAAACCTCGAAATCATCAAATAAGCACCACTAATATCTGAATGGAATTATTTTCCATCCCACCTCCATTGTCGGCATTTGAAGTGGAGTCTGTTTGGGACTGCTGAACATCACTGGCTAGGTATAAAGTAGCTAGTGTCAGTTGAGCTCTGTAGTAAAGTTCTTCCCTTTTCAATACATAATACAACAGTCGTAAAATATATTATCTTCAAAATCCCCAAATCTTAAGAGTTTTGGTATATTTCATTAAAAATGAACTATTGCAGTTGACCATGAAAACGAATTCTAATCTTGTGTGATAATTAATACTGCAATTAGTATAATAATTTGCAACGTTTTACCTAACCAGGAAGGTGCTTTAGTATAAGCACCTCCGTTCCGACCCCCCCTCCCCCTCCCCCTCACTGACCAAATGACAAGCATTAGTTGCTAGAGTTATGATTTGCTCTCGATCTCTCTCGCTCTCTCCCTCTCCCAGACATCATACTGGCACCGTGCATTGGGAAGTTCTGAATTTATACTGGTTTTCTTTTAGATAATCTGTTTTTCATCTTCATTCTCATTCAGAATCTTCAGTTTGTTAATTTAGAATTAGTTTTCCTAATTTGCCTCCACGAAATTTCGAAACGTTTGTGAGATCTTAAATTCGTTGAACTGGAACGTGGAGCCCTCTCCCCCACTTTAGTACTATCACGTAGTGTTTACAAAGCGGAGGGCACTCGAGGAGGAGGAGGATGAGCCGATCTGTTGTGAGGGACTGGCGCTGTGTTTGTCGCATATGTCATCCCATTATACTTTAGTCGGGAGTCGAACTCGCTCTACCCTTTCCGTTACTGCCAATTAGAGCGATATTGAAGTGGGCCCATCAAGTCGATTGAAGAACGTCCCGTTCACCATGCAAACTCTCTCGATTCAATGTAGGGATCAGTGCCGTACATAATAGAGAACGGTATTTATGTGTCAATATAATTGTTTTCAACAATTCTAAATCGAGCTAATGAAACGATAGGTACTCTACAAAACTACAGTTTCATCAATGAAATTTAAACTCCAAACTATAGACAACAATTTAATACATTCACAATCGTCCAAATAGATGCTGTGTTCTTAATTTTTCTTGTGTATTCAAACGACCTTATTTCATTATACAATTTACGTGACGGCGTTAAAAAATGAACATGTAACACACTGAATGTGTTTGTTCTCATAGTTCCTTTAATTTGAGTTTATTGATTAAAAACGAACGTGCTTATCGATCATGCGAAATTAAAATAAAAGTGCGTAAAGCTTCCAAACGTAATTTTGCCATTAGCTGTACAACTTCGAAAAAGAAGTATTGAAATGACGAAGACATATTATCACCAGGTATAAGTTAACCTAACTGTTTAGAAATTTTATATTCTTTTAAATATTTTTTCAACATTATTGTGGTGAATGTTATGTAGCAACTATTATTCGACTAATTTTTAAAACAAAAAGATATTATCCTTTTCCGATAAATTTTCTTAAAAATCGCAATGGGAAAAAATCGAGTTGCCAGAAAGTCGGGTTTTAAGATTTTCTCGAAAATCGTGATACTCACTCTTTTTACATGCACCATTTCTTAAATTTCATCAAAAAGTACTGTTTAAGGAACTCATCTTGTCTTTTAGAATGCTTGAGTGTTTGGCGGAGAATGCATACAATAATTGTGTCTATATGCTTGTGTGCTATTTCACGTAGATTTGTTTATAAAAATATGATTATTGTAGCCATTGAAGTTCCTTTCTCTTCAACTAATACCGCTAGAAACATGGTGTTCTCCAACCTTTGCTAATCATTGTACCTACCTGTTGAAGAAAGCATCTGCCTGTCTGTTACATTGTGTTTTAGGTCATCAAGATAACCTCAATAATCTAATTACCGTGGGCTGAATGAGAGAAGTTGGAGGAGTCCAGATCGACTTTGATTTGCTCTTCTTTAGGGTCAGTCCGCGGGGAAGATCCGCCTTTCATCGTTCGGAAATACTGCGACCACCGCGTCCGCCCAGCGTCTTTCTTCAGCCGCTTCTCTTTCGCTCTTCTGCAAATCAGGCAATTCTATTATATTACAATCATATAACGATACATGAACTAATTTATGTGAGCGTAATGAATAGCTATACTAGTTGTCCCATCAAAAGACTTTAGAATTAAACGGGCCCGATAACGAAACACTGTGGCACAAAATGAATTTTGCAACTGATGATGAATTTTCATGTTATAAATATGTACTCGTATTTCTATGTGAATCCCGCTGTCAATGTGACATTTCTGTTTAGATCGATAGATTCCCATCAGATATGATATTAAAAACATGAATTTGATCTTCAAAATATGATTACGCATATCCCGATTCTCCTACCGTCAAAAGTTTCCATGATTCAATACATGGACCACTATGAAAACTGCAGCATGACATAACTCGATTTCATTGGCCAAAATGAGTTATGCGCATCTTTGTATTCCGGATATTTTTCATTTCTGAAACCGAAACCAATCTTCTTTGGTCGATGAAGTTATTGCATAAGGTTTACTGGTGTAGCCTTCGCTACGTTACCTAAATCCATACCGTTAATACATTGCCATCTGTATCACGGCATATCACGACAAATGCTTAATGTAAAAAGTATTGTAACAGCGTATGACCTTGGTGAGTTATGCCATGCTGCTTTGTGATGCTAGCTGGTGGGCAACTTCCGTTTTTCCATTTTCTGTTTTTTCGCTCTCCTGAAAATTTTGAAAAACTGAATTATCCGCTACAGCTTTATTGGCCGTTTCCCTACAGGGCGGGGCAAGATAACTTACATTTTCCCAACAAATCGATAGATCACCAACACTACTAGTTGTAATTCGTCGCGAGTTTAAGATCGTGACTGTCTAGAACCTATTATTTAAGTCTATTGGATGAGATTCTCGTGCTTACCTGTTTTGGAACCAGACTTGGACAACTCTCATGTCAAGGCCGGTGTCTTGGCTCAGCTGTTCTCGGACATGGCGAGCGGGTTTCGGTGAGTTGTTGTAAGCCATCTTCAGCGTTTCCAACTGCTTGGCTGTGATCGTGGTTCGAGGCCTCTTGTTCGGCTGGTCCCCCTCTATACAGCTACCCTCTGTAACAAGAAACACTTCATCGTTATTCCAGAACTTAGTTTGATACATAATTACCAGTTGAGATTTACTCTTCCAACAGGTGGATAATTTCAAAAGTATTTGCAGCTAGTACCCACTAACTAATTTGTGTATATACGAGCATATCCATTATCACTCTATGATATACTCACATAGAGAAGAACATAAACATGACAATAACTGCAACATTAGCACGTATCGAAGGTCAGGTGTACAGTTGTATGAAATGTGTTTAAAATGTATTGTTTATAGAAAGCCGAACCCATTTCAATTCGTGTGCAATTCCGTAAGTTCATTCAAGCAGTGTTGAATTAGCTGAAGTTCTTTTATTCAATTGCAATTGACTCAACTTTGATAAATATCTCCAATATATTTTAGAAACCAGTATTTTTCGTGGCATCTACGATGGCATTTACGGATCCATGGTTCACACTTGAGCGCTGCATACCAACGATGTATCACATCAATCAGTGTCTATGAGTAATTAGGTATGTACTTAAACCCTTTTAGACTAAACCATAGGCTTCCAATATCATACAATTCAGCAGTTTTTGAGAAGCTGGTAAAATGCGTGCCGACGAAATGACGTGAGGAAGATTAACTGTTTTTGGCAGATGTTTTAGACTGCATAAAACAAAATTGTCTATCTAACTGATCGCAGAGATGCGTTATCTGACAAAAAATATTCAAAATGTTTTTGAGATAGTCCCTTGATAACTTGTGGAGTGGCGGAAGGCAGCGGCGCCCATGCGTGGATTGCATGCCGCCGCGGAGCATCATTTTGTCATTTTCCTGATTAATACAACAGAGCGTGAAGGGGAGCTCGGAGTCGAAAAGCTATCAGATGAACTTTACTGTACCAGTAGGGTGAGTAGGAAGGTAGGAAGATATTTAGGTTCCTGATAGCGCTCCTGCGTGCAAAACAGTGTGTAATGGAGCATTAGAGAATTAGTTTTCTCCCCTTCCCTAGATGATATCAGCGGCCAAGTGGCTTCTTCGATCGACGTTTTGTTTTGTTTCTGACAGTTCGACGAACAGCTGTTGAGCTAGTATCGGGAATAATAATCGGGGAGGACTGTTTTCAGGGGTTTTGAATAGTTACGGACTTTTGACCTGATGTCATCAATCAGGTTACACTGTACACGTGCTCTGATTCCTATCATGTGGAAGTGGTTGCGAGTTGGTAATCGTCTGTTGCAGTCATGAGCAAACTACTGCCTACGGGCCGAAGTGCCAAGCGTCCCGTTCCGGCCAAACCCGCAGAAGAAGCAAAAAACTGGTTTTGGAAACACAAACTTATTGTGTAAGAACTGAGTGGAGAAGTGTCGAGTTAGCAATGAACGGCGAATTCGTCAGTCGCCGATCATGGATTATGTTGGGACGGTGGGGATGGAGGAGACAGGACAGCGTCGCATGTGCTGTTTATATCTTATCACATTTGTGAACAATTGTTTTCTAGTTAGAAAAACTGCGAAGATAGTATTAGAAGCCGATTGACAGACCTCCATTTAGAATTATTTCTGCTAATCAACCCATCCCAGTTTTCACTTGATTGTGTACAATTCAGTTCCAGTTTCATATCACACACATACCTTCGTACTCATCTAAATACCAAAATGTTTTTTTTCCAACTCCTTTGACATTTTTTCACTGTTCTTCGATGTACGATAAAAAATTAAATAATTTAAAATGGTTTTCTTCTATTTTCTTGTCCGGCCCGACAGAAAAATGTTTTATTTTATCTGAATTCTGATTATCCCACGGGAGGACTGCTGATGAGGTCCACGAAACCGAGGTTCAAGTTTCGATCTATTTACCCACAATTTCTGAAACTCTTTCAAAATGTTTGAACGCTCTAAACTTATAACTGTTGGAAGGTCGTATAGGTCATCATTTCATATAAATCGGTCCAATAGAGTGACTTTTGCCAATGTCAACCAATTTTAGTTTTCTGCTAGCACAATAGTTCTCTACCAATTACGATAAAAGTCATAGGCATCTCCTTAAATCTATGTCAAACTACCTCCTCAGTTCAAAGAAGATCGTAATGACACATTATCAAAATGAATAAATAAAAATCTCCATTACAAGAATTTCACATCTTTTATCCGCGTTTTGCCCGAACACCAACCGTCTCTTCTACTTAGGAAGTAAAAGTTTCTGCTTTTTTTGCCTTATATAATTTAATTATGACAGAAGTACTAATTTCCGTAGGTACCTTTGGACTTGGCAGCTTCGTAGTCAGGTTTGCAGACGAGCTTGCGGTCCTCCATAAGGTAGAACTCGTCGCCCGTGTTGAGCTGTCGACCGCAGAGGACGCATGCGAAGCACTGGAGGTGGTAGACGTAGTCCTGAGCCCTTCGCACCACCTGCGTCGGCGGGATACCCAGCTCGCAGCCGGCACACTTCGTCCCGTACCTTCTGCCGGCCAAGCCATTTTAGTTAACAAGCATTATTACCCATACCCAGTGATATATAGTTTGCATGGGGATTATCTTACAGTTAAGGTTATCTTAGGAGTTAACCTGTATTAACTCACCAATACCCCCCTCTTAACATAAAACTACCTAATTCCTCTGATTAAAACAAATAATTCAATTGATAGGTGGCAAATACTGCGATTTTAATAATACGAGGGTGAGGCATGAGGAGAAGTAAAATTCCATTGTCCCGCACCTATGAGCATTAATTACAAACGGACAGGAGCATCTCAGAAGTAGCATCCTAGGAGAAACATTTGAAAAAACTTCTTGAACACACCCTTCACAATATCATAATGTAGGATGTCATGTTTCATGGTAGCAGATGGACGAATTACGGCTTCTGTATAATTAAATCAATCGTGTATTACTAAATAAAAGACAGGTAAAATTAACGTTTCTTTATTCTAACATTGGTTTGTTTCATTGCGCAAACTAAATTAGCAGAAGGAAAGACCATTCTATTTACAACGACCAAAGAAAACATTAAATTAATTTCAACATCATTTTCCCTCGAAAAGAATTTCAGATTCCATTAAATCTCAATCGCCTCCACTGCAAAACACATTGGGAATATAATCTAAGAGATCACGAGGTAATTTGAATGCATGCCCAACAGATAGAAGTGTGAAAGATCATTTGTGTGTCGACAGTATTCACGCAAACAAAAACAGATAACCCATACACGACAAAAAGTCGATCCCTTACCGTCTTTCAACTGGTAAGTATATCTCCATATTTACGGTTTCCTTAATATAACCCAAATTCTCACTTGATTTCATATCCGAACCTATATCAGATTTAATAAATCTGTATAAACTCCAATCCGATTTGTTATTCATAAAAATACCCAATTCACCATTAATTTGATTAATTTTTCAAATTACCATTATTGAAATAGTAAAATAGGTTTTTGGGGTAGAAATAAGTGTTAATTACAATAGATAATTCCAAGAATATTTCATTTCAACTACTAACTAAGGATTTTTGGTTTTCTTCAAGAAAGGTTTCTTCTTCTTAGCCTACACCGCTATAGGGAAACAACCTTGGTTTTTGGCATCTTGTATTTAAATTCCTACTCCCGACTTTTGGTAAACAACAAAAAATAATGGACTGGGGTTTTGAAGAAGAGTACTACTATACATCGTGTGGCATATAGTAGAGCTTACTTGAAGAAGTCGTCCTTGCAGAAGACCATTCCGTTCCTGGCGAAACACTTGTCGGTGAGTTGACTTCCGCACTCGGTGCACTTGAGGCAGCGCGCGTGCCACGTCCGTTCGAGCACTTTCAATATGAACCGGTCCAGGATGATCTCGTGGCATCCCCCGCACTTTGGAAGACTCGCTGAAACAACAACGAAAGTAGATACAGATTTCAACAATCAGCAATAATCTCAGAGTTGCCGAAACTGCGAGAGTAGATTCTGATTTCATAAGCTCTAAGTTCATGATCTACAAAAACGGTGAAACAGATCCACTTAACAAATATAAGAGATATTACAATTCTTTTTTTAAGTTTTGAATTTGTCTACCAACGCTCACCTTCAGAACTTGATTGAGTGATATTCTCAAGCTTATTAGAATACCGTCCATAAATTACCATGTTATAAAAAAATCTTCAGCCGTTATGTTTACAAGAGAAAGGCGATATAAATTAAGATAGGCTACTAAAGTTTATGTTTTTTGGTTAAATGAACCTTCCTCACTTAAATTCTTCAGTAGGCAAGACACTAATGAATGTACGATAATACCGTCCTTAATCGCGTTTCCTTTCTTGCTAAAGCAATTTGTACACGGAATTCTGTATCAAGCACAATCAACATAGAATATTGTTTTGTCTATAGGATAGATCCCTGCTTGCTATTAACAATCGTACTGATTATTTTGCCTCCGAAACGGCTGGTCACATATTTATTTATAACAAAACATAACATGATAGTATCATTCTTATAACAATAGAAAATTCTAACGAACTGTTTATTGGCCGGTTCACCAAGGCGTATGGATTTTATTTTGCCAAGATGAATAATTACGTAAAAGAATCATGATTATTCAGTATTTCGTCGTATATGGCAAAAAGATTTGACAAAGGCTGTTTCTTATCAAGTTGACAACACAATAGAAGCGGAATCTGCTGGTTCCCTCGAATCTTCGCTGTAAAAGTATGAATGATATGTGTAAGTAATAGCACAATTCTGCTCGTAAAGACCCTCCCAAAAATTCTGATATATCTGTATTATCTGTCTCGACTTTCCGAAACATGTCCTGAATTCGTCGACATCCCGGACAGGATTAGAACTATTACTCGATTCGCTCTTTTTATCACTAGCCACATCTAATACCAACCCGCTCATTAATTACAAATCAAACCCACTCGTGATCCTATCTCTAGTGACCTTTGTTAAACTTCCAGGTGTCTTAGTGTTCTTCCGACTAAGTAATTATTAATATCTCCGGAGGTGTAATAAAAACCGTCAAAAACTATATTGTTTGCTACGAAATGGGCCCAGGAGGTGGATTGCATCCCCAAGAGGGTCCACCTCCAGATTTGCAGTTGAAAGTCCAAGGTTTGGAAAGTTAAGAGCCAATGACATAACATACCTAATTTTGAACTTCTTCCAGATGTTGATAACTCATATGGTAACGTTTTCCAGACATTAATAACTCGCTAAAGGTTTCCATATCGGTATTTTTCTATGTTTTTAGGAAGGGAAAATACGTAAATATGAACTTGAGACTTTTACAGGGTGTAACTCAACCGCTCACCTTCCATCAGACCGCTCTCCAATTTATTTTCTACCGAAAGTGCCCCATAGAGATTTTTTAGAAGCTTGTTTCCGAGCTGTTTCTCTTTTAAGATTGTGTGTTTCCGATCTCCGTATTAGGTTTTGTAGCAAGGCTGTGCAGGTCTCATAAAAACTACTCCAAAAGGTGATGTTCCTACGGACGAATCAATAGAGAAAATGAGCTTAGAATGCGGAGCGATGACTTTTCAGGAGACCTCGCTCAACAAATAAAACATACGCAGGCCTTTAGGAAGGACTGAATTGTGGTCCACTCGAGTTCTGATCGAATAGTATCTCATGGATTAAAATTTTCAGCTGTTGATTCAGCCCTAAAAATCCCTTATTTGTTGAGAGGGGGTCCCAAAAGAGTTACCATTCGACTGAACCAAAAATGATACATGCAAATCGGATGCCACACTAATTTTTTTCCTAAGGAAATCAATTTTTGGTGAAAAACATCGATTTCACCTTAAAAACTCACATTTTATCGCATTCAAACCTCATTTTCTCTATCAATTTCAATTTCAACAAAAAAATTGATGAACCCATTGGAAAGCTTAGCTTTAGGCACAGTTTTTACGAGACTCACACAGTCCTGCTGCAAAAACTAATAGGATCACCCTATGTATTATGTTATCATTTATCATTTTCAAGTTTTATTTACAATTTTAATCAAGTGAATTCGCATAATTTGTAATTGGCCGGTCATTTCAATACGGAAAAAAAGGCTTCCTTTGTTGTTTGATTTGACTCAATCAGATCTAGTAAGTCTCACTGAAAACGGAAGAATCACTCATTGGACATAATGTAAAAGGGATTGAAAGCGGTCAGAAGATAATCATTGCCGGAAACTGTTGGAGAGTCCGCATATTCGAAGAAATGCGACTGATAAAACTTTCCCTATAGCCAGTTATCTAAGGTCCCTACCTAATAATAAGAATAATATATTCGGAGTTTATTGCTGATCGCATGTACGTATCATGAGATGAAGGATCATATTGAAACAAACGTGTAATCATCGAATTATTTAGTCCCTTCGATAATCTGTACTTAATTTGAAGGTCTAAGTGTATCTAAGTTGTGCATGGACTTTTGGATATGAACGGCACAAACAAGGATTGTAGGGATTAGTTATATATCACATGTTCAAGTTTATTAAAAGTTGTAAAAATATAATATATTTTTACATTATAAGAACCATCTTATTCCTATATTTTAAGAACCATTATGGGCATGTTCTTTTGCAACTTTGAACGTTCTTTGGTTTAGATAATTAATAAGCAAACCAGCATGTTTAACAAACCAGAGTATGACTTGATGTACGGTTGTATTACTGCAACATACATAGATATAAATATCACTTTTTTGTTGATTTTTGGCTTCTAGAACTTTATCTTATTTCCATCAGATTCAAGGGTATTGGAGTTTTTACAAAAAATTTGTATTGGACTGTTTATGGTACCTAGTGGTGGAGGGGTACGGTTGTAGTTCCTCGTCTAGGTCGACTATTCTTAAAAATAAGAAACCAGAATGTCTATTTTGATGTGCTTATGGCTCCCAGAGTAGTATGTTAGTAAAAATCGAAGAAATTATCTCGTAATTGTGGAATCTGGGGTAGGTAAGTACCTACATAAAGTACTAAAGTACAAGAGGTTAGGGTCTGTCGCATGCATTGTTAAGGAGCGGAATCAGTTGAGGAAAGGTCGGCGGGGTTGGACCTTGGCGAAGGGTGGTTATCGCGTTGGTGTGAGAGTGTCATCGGAGTGTGGGTGTGTGTTTGGGGGTGTTGGCCCCCTGCATTATGAAAGAGCGGTTGTGATTGGTCAGCCGCCCCCTTCGGTCGTCAAGGTGGAGATGCCGCCCCCGCTCCCGCCTCCCATGACCCGATCAGTCTTTACCGGGGGCAGCACCCGCCATCGACCTTCACCCCCTCACTACTTTCCCTCATCTGCCGCCGGGCGCCTTCACCGTCTCCATTCGCAGAAATTAGCTTTGTCCCCATAAGCAGGTTCAACTAGATGATGTTTGAAATTATATTCCAGCAAGTTATGATGTTTCAACATCATCCAGTGACTTTCAAAGCGAGAGATCTTCGGGCTCCCCAGAGCTTCTCCAGTCATCTTCCTTCTCCAGTGATATCAATTTCTAAAACCAAAGGCGTTACTACAGCGAAGTCTTAGAGCGACCCCTTGAACCCAAAAGGCACACAGTACATATATGGTATTTTTCATCCTAATCCAAACTTTTTTCAATCTAATTAAAATTTCTCCAATTGAACTAAACCTGTAGATTTTAGTCCGAAAAATGCATAGGTACCAAAGGCTTTGGATTATTCATAATCCTTACTTAGTCGAAAGTAAATGTTCAAGCAAAGATCTGGGAAGAAGGTGGCTATTTCCAGTATCCATAGTTAGTGACTAAGGAAAAGAGCTGGCGAGTGCTTCAGCATACCCTTGAAAAACAAGCAAAAGTTCAGCTAAATGAGCAGAAAAATAAAGGTAGGTCCACCGCTGATTTGAGCATTTGCTTAGTGACGTTTTATTACGTTCTGTCTCATATTTGATTAGCTGTATATGTTTTCCTTGTGTGTGTGTACCTATGAACGCACTAGCTGTAATGGGTCTTGGTCAGACAGAAGTCGTAGGGACATTTCTAATGGACTGTTACTGCATACTTCACTTATCTTCAGTTTATCCCAAAATCATCCGCTCCATTAATGTCTAGATGTCAAGTGCGATGGCCGCATCATCAAATATTTTAGCATTGTCGTTCAGAGAAAGTGAACTACGAACTCGTTAACTTGGCACAGATATAGTTTTCCCTTATTGGTACGACTAGACGCAAGGGCACCTAAAACATCCCACCGTACTTCAGATTTGACTTCAATTATCAATGATGATAATTCTAGAGAGGTAAAAAAGTGGTAACATCATTTACAATGCTAAGAAAGTATCTGATTTTTCTGGATGGAGATGGCATGTAGCTTAGAGGCGCTGGAGTAATGCCGATAACATATCTAGGCCACAAATCTAAAAGTTGTTAGTAAAGCCCCATCAAAAACATACTCAAGACCTTGTCAATGGAGTGATGCTGATAAGATACCACGGTCAGAAATCCCATCCAAGGATCCTCCGAACTATCCCAACCACTGGGCTTGCTGACACCATAATACCATTCAGCAGCATAACTTACTCAGCATTCTTAAAACAGCATCTGCGTTACGTATTACTGACGAGTTATTGTGAGCACGGAGTTACACTACTCGTCTTATTGTTATCTTATTTGATGTATATGGGCTACTCACAACATAGGAGGAGTTCCTTGCAGGGGGACATCTCTCGGGGTAGGACCCGCGGCATTTCACATCATGTCCCCTGCAAGGAAGAACATTCGGATCAGTAAGGCGGAGGTAACCCACCTAATCGATGGAGCCTAAGTGAAAATATATTTCCTAACCTCTCCAACCAAGGATATCTCAAGATATTTCAAGAAGATTCTAAACAGAAAGCGGAGTTGCGCCGATGTCGACCGTTGCACTGATCATTGCAACATTGATTCCTAGGCATTACCTCCGCTCCTGATTTGATAGACATCAATGGCGTGATATCACCTAATCACGACTGATGCATTTCAATGAACCATAAATTCAGAACCATATGGGCACAACACTATGTTCCAGGAGAACGATAAGGATATTTTGCATGAAAATCGGGAATAATATTTTCAGATTATCCAATCTAGCAACCGTGATGTATATTTACGAAAAAAATCTGAATGTTCTATTTTTTTTTAAACCGCTGCTTAGGTATTGCAACACATGAATTAATTATTTTTTGCGTAATGCGTGATTATGCGTTTTGTTTTGAGGTGTTGGGGGTTACGTTTATATTCAGAAATCGCTTTTATTTACTATGAGTGAATTCATATGGATCCGAAAACTATTCTAGTCGATTTTCCCAAAACTCCTGAACAACAAAGTTTTTGGCACACTTTTACCAATGTTTGAACCATATGTGCGTGAAGCAATAGAGCTGGCCAGAAGCTGGCAGTTGGGACCAACTAGACACCATGAGAAGTCCATGTGCGAAAGAACGGATGGTTTTACACCACAGGGCGTACGGAGGATGGACATAGCAGATTTTGGATCTAAGCACCAATTAAAGCTTAGAACTGTTGCTATACAAGTACAAAGGCTTATTAATAAAAAACTGAAAATATATTTGCGTTTTCGTGTAACGCGTTTGATGGTATTTAAAAATTGTTTTTCCTGTCCCAGACCGTATAACATAATAAAAACTATGGATATTATCCATGTAGAAACTACATAATAGTAAACTAAAAAACAATATAACTTGCAAATAATATTCGTCAAAGAAAATATTGTTTCAGGGTAAATATTTTTCTGAGTTATTTCAGAGGATGCCACATTTGAAGAAAAAAATTAGTTCGGAATAGGAAACAAATTATCTTTGTACCCGTCCCACAAATTTGTGTGTCATTTATGAAAGAATTATGGTATCACACACAACAATCACAGGAAAGTCCAGGTGAACAATTGTATTCATTTCTTACTTTACCCCGTAATATTTCCACAATTAGGAACTTACTTCTATAAATTCTAACAATTAAACATCAAGAATAAAAGATCTACAGGATCCCAATAAAATTTGCTAGCATATTCGCATTTTCAGTGAACCGGAAAGAAATGGTAGCCCACCCAGCTAATAGGGGACACTGAGTAGCACAGAGCTAACTACACTGAACTATAACTGAACTGTTTCTTACCCTAAGTACTTAAGTTATTTTTTGCCGAAAAATTCAACATAGGACAGAAATTGTGACATTTTTCTTACTTTGAGGGTTTTTATACCAATAATTATTTTTTGAAGAACTTTCCATGAGGAACCGAATGAGCCCTTCCCCAGGTCCGTAGCTCAAACCATTCCCCATGTATGATCCGAGTAAATCGATAAATTTTAAGGTGCCAACATTTGCGTATTTTTGGTTTATTATTGTTTTTGTTTTGATAGCAGTAACCTAGTGACGTAGTGATGTAGTGATGTAGTGAACGTGGATACTGGAGTGAACTCCTAAAAGGGTTTATAGCGTATACACGGGTTGAAGTATTCTGATTACCATAAAACAACGCTGCAAATTCTTTCACTGGGGTTTATTATTCAATTGGCTTGCGTTCATGATTTGAATTTCTACTAAGCTTTGGAGTGTCCCTGTTTCACAGGTGATAGAGCGATTATTGAATTTTAGGGGATATGCATAGAGCACGTAAATCTGTTCTCAACCAAAATACCTATTTGGATTGATCAGTTGATCATATTTGTGTGCCTCCTAAAATTCAATAATCGCTCTATCGCCTGTGAAACAGGGACACTCCAAAGCTTATTAGAAATTCAAATCATGAACGCAAAACAATTGAATAATAAACCCTAGTGAAAGAATTTGCAGCGTTTTTAAAATTATTCTTGTAGTTTTTGAGTTAAATAGTAACATACAAACAAAAAATCAAAATTTTCCACTTTATAATAGTACAGATGTGGATCTGTAGAAATATGTAGATCCTCTATAAAAAACAGAGTTTGTTGACGATTTTTCTGGGATGAACGCTGACTGGTATGGTTTTGTTGCTAAGATTTCTTTGCACTTAGAACACATTCCATGTCTATATTATAAGAGAGAATTTCCATGTATCGATGCCGAATGGATTGGAGGCCGTGAGATTACCCCGTCATATTCCAATATTCCTTTGGTGAACAAGAAAGAATTTAGCTCATTCCGGAGGGATCAGGAAGGATCTCGGCATTTAATTCGTAGCTTGATGATCCAGAGGGGCGCCCTGTCGAATTTCAATTTATCGGGCTGAAATGACAATGATTCAGTGTACTCTGCGGATCAGTGAAGCCTGGTATTTCAATCCTCTCTTGATTTCCCGAAGGGACTCCCTACCGAATTGCAGCGGAAAGGAGATACTTAATCGATACTAATATCATTCCAATATTACATTGCCAGTCATTTCATATCGGAGGAATTTTGAAACGATTCATAAACGTGTACATATGTATTCACAGCTTGATTAAATCTTATTTTCAATGACTCCCTTTCTGAGGAATCCCTAAGCCGCAATGCATCCAAGATGCTGCTCCAAAATACTAAAAGGATTGAGGTTCTGAATTCTCAAACGATTTCTCTAAAGGCTCATGTTTTACAAAATCCTATTAAAATTTCTAATAGAGAATGATCAAGATATTCTCTTAATGCCTCTTATTTATCCAATAATGGAATTACGTAATCCCGCCCAGAAATTACATTACGAAAAATCCTAATCATTGATGCAACATAAAAGTACCAAGAGCTAATCCAAATTTATCAGGGAGGTTTTTAATTTTTCCTAAATTAAATTTCCCTTTTCCCTCCTCCCAATACCCCATTTTAATGGTTATTAAAATGTGTGTAGTTGAACTCAGAAGCTAACGTATTTACGATTCAACCAACACTAACGACGTTTGAATGGAGCCTTCCTGGCGCAATTGGAATAATAAGTGTGGAACCCGGTGGAACCACTCTCATCTGCCAACTTATGGCTGGGAAATTTTTTCATGATCGAAATGTGAAGGTAACATTCGAATAGGATATTTCCTGGGACCAATGTGGTGGGTTTCTCTTGACTTCACAGGCTATCGACGTGCTACAAATAGTCGAACCAGCCAAGGGTCCTGCCATGTTTGCACACCATTCCCGGGGCGTTTATTGTCAAACTAGCCTTATTCGAAAATGGTTCTCCGATATTTTCATCAAGTGTATCAACTAGATATATCTATAATTAGAATGCTGTTTTATTTTCTAGCGAGAGTTTGATCCTCCATGGACAGCGTCGGTGTAATATAAAAAGTGATAAAAGCATAATTATTGCAACCTTGTGATCAGAAAGTGGACGCCCTCCTTGTCGTTGTGTTTACTTGTACTATCATCCATTTCATTTTCCAGGCTATAAGTATACGTATGTATAACGATTTCTGGAACTCCGGTTCCTTTTAAACGTAGGGTTTAGGTAAATATTTCAAATTACATCAACCCATGAGCCTTCGTGGTCTGGACGGTGGATATGTACATAACATTTATTGATGTTATAAGACCTGCGATGTTTCATGAACATAAATTTATCGTATTAGAAGAATGGGCTGGAACCAAATAATTTATTGATACATAATCAGTGTCAATAAATCACGACCAAATAACTTTATGATTCAAATCCAGTGCAAACGCACATTGGGACCTTACCCTATCATGTAGGTGATAGACTGTTGTTGATAATCCTTCTTTTTAAAACTGAAAGTTTGTTTTATCAATTTCTATCTACCAATGACATGATACAAGTCTATATGTACCTACCCAATGTATTTTTCTAATAGACGACTAAACTAACGGACCAATTTTGAGTAGAGTGGTCGTAACATGATCAGCGAGTTCCGCCAAACAAAAGTCAGAACCATCTAAACATGCTTCGACTTATTTGTTTGGTTCCCGAGCTTTTGTTGTTAGGATGCTAATGTGTGCTACCATTCTGTTACCGGCGGGAAATCGTGACAACTTGAGATATGTATAAGCACAGGTTTCTGGGTATACATTACAGTTCTTTGTCAGCACTAATGAATAACATAATATTTAAAGTTCCAAATATCTTCATCGTTTCATGAACTATTAGTACGACTTGTAAATATTAATAAATTAATGTAATTAGAAAGAAAAACACGAGTCATAGCCGTCCAACAAAAATATTAAAACGAACAAATAACTAAATTCAATAGTTCAATAGAATTCAATAAATTCAAGACTAGATCGGCTTATTAAGAAGTCAGTATGACAAAAGATGGAAGACTTTCCGTTATCTTTCGAAATTTTCTGTTTGACGTAAAATAATTGGTGCGTTTCTCGATACTTGATAGTCGGTTATTTTACCGATCAGAAATGAGTTTCCGAGTGATATGTACATGATAAGTCTATCTTTGATCGCACAACTGGGAGAAGAAGCTATTAAGGAGGGGTCATTCCTGACATTTCGATCCAGGAAAACATGTTTTTTACGTGTTTCCTTCAAGGATTAAACAGAAGCAGTTCACGATGAAACTAACCAGTCCTTCAATACTGTTGCAGGTCAGTTACCGTACTATTATGGTTTATTTATGGTTGTGAAACACCATTCCATGCAGACAACTGAAACAAGCCGTTCTACACTGATGGAATGCTTGTGTCGAAGTTGTCAATTTTCTTATTCAGTTTCAGTATCTTTCAGAACCCACATACGGCAATTTTCTGATGCTGCAAAAGGCTATTCCGAACCAATTTTCATTTCTATTCTCCTAATTAGAGGATAAAATTACGTTTAAATACAGAAAAATGTGGTATATGTAGAAGAAATCTTTATATTTCATGAAACAATAACTCCTTCAAGCCTAACGATGTTACAGTCCAATTCTAAGTAATTTTTCGCGTTGTACCAAATGGTGACACCTCCAGACTTCCCTGATCAAAAATTATGGTTCCCCGGTTATTTTTTACTAATTCATTCAGTCATTTAAGATCCACTATACTTTATTTCAGAGGCCTGACAATTTTTAGGGTTGAAATGTTAAATTTTAAACCACCCTTCCACGAATATTTAGAGCAGGCCGGTAAGTACACCATTGTTAAACTAGTTGGCTGTCGGTGCCAAATTTACTCACCAAAGTTCAAGTGTCAGTTGCACACTCTGACATTAACCCAAAATAAGCAATTAATCTTGTATATATTAAATTTCTGTTGATTCTGGACCATTAAGCTCTTATTTTTGAAGTAAGACTTATCTTCTTACGGTGGTTAGCAAGTGATAACTGTCATAAGGCAGCATAATCTCAATTTTCACCAAAACGATAAGTTCCGTTACCCCCATAAAAGCACACGCCGGCACTTTCCGCTTTAAAAAATGATAGTGTGCAGTTAAAATAAAGCTGGGCTGACATGAAATGAAATATAAGAGCAGTCTGAAAAATGAACTGGCTGAAAGTAAGACGTAAACAACCAGAATTATTTCCACTTAAAAATCACAAGTTTGTAATAGGTTGTTTCACTTCTGGTTAATTATTTTCAATATATAGCCATTTTAATCGACCAAGAAAACAATTTTTTCAAACTCAATCAAGAAATTGTTGGTTCAAAATACGTGGATTTCAAGAATCGATTTTTTTAAAATCCGTCCTCCGGCGTTGATTGTTATTTTAAGATATACCAATATTTTTACATTAATCTACCTAAAAATCGAAATCCCAAAAACTTTAGATGTGAGAGGGTAGTTTTTGTTTGACTCATATAAAAATTAGTTCCTTGAATCGAATGAGACCACTCGGACATTAGCTTGATCATTAGAATGATCATACGTTCGCTCCCCTTTTGAAAACTTCTGCAAATCATTACACAAAGGTTTATTATTTCTTTATTTGATAACCCTCTCAGCCAGACCTCCTACCTGAAGAGACGACAGATTTTCACCACCCGAAGATGAGGTTTTCAAATGGTGACGCTAGTGTTCTCATTCGATTCCAAAACTAATTTCTATCTTAATCAAACAAAAAATTGCCCTCTTACAACGAAAGATTTCGATTTTTTTATATATCAGTTCTTAAATATGATCCCTCTGGGTTGATTGAGTAAATGAGCCAAATCTCCTTCCATGTACTAGTTGGCACAGCCAACGAATCTCAGCGGTGTCGCACTTCATCTTCTTTCACTTGTGTGAGAATATACACTGTATAGTCCATGTATATACACTGTATAGTATACAGTGGGGGCCTTTCGGACCCAGAAACAACTTGTGCATCAATGATCCAACAGCCTGAGGGTGTGTTATCAACAAGGTCCGAGCCGGAGACGTCAATACGTCCAATGCCAAAGGTTCTAAAATGTATTTTGACATAAAACCGTATTGTGGGTTGATCATCACTTCAATTGTATTAAAATTTATGTACGCAAATATTGGAACGGAAATGGGTAAGGCCAGGACAGTAGAATGCCGGCTCTGCTGCGAAGAGGCGGAAACAGCAGAACACATCCTCTGTAATTGTCCTGCTGTTGCATCAACTAGATTCCGGCATTTCGGGAAGGGTGCCCTAACACCCTCTGATATTGCCTTGGAAACGCCTGAAAACCTCCTATACTTTGTGAACGAAGAGGTTATTAATAAGGTTTTGAATTAAAAATGGGGACAGCGTCACAAATAGATCCTAGCGGTCTCAGTGACCAGGGGCTCCTCCCATCCCTTATCGGAAAAAATAAAATAAATAAATAATTGGAACGGAAAAGCTGTGACTTCAATGGACGAGGGGAACGGTGATTATCAAAAGCGAGGATCCGAGATAAAATTTTAGTTTGATAAACACCACTGCTAAATGTGTCAAAATGTTGAAGCCGTAACTTTTCCTTACGGAGAAACTGCTACTGTCACTTTTACCAACTACCTACCTATTATCTAAATTTACCTCTCAACGCGTTAGTTTTATCATAGATAACTATTTGTCCAACTAACCTATAGAGTACTAGAATCGCATTTTTTTCGAGATGTGGGCATAGATAGCAAGCGTGGGAGCTGAAATAATAGTTTTCGCCAAAATCAAAATTCGCACTTGCCTAGTGCGACTCACGGCGTAGTTCTCGTTAGTTATATAATTTCAAAATGATGAGCAAGTGTGTGATTCTTGTAACAAGTAGTTTTTGCGATGACTGTGATGGTTAGATAGGGGATGGTACTTTATCACTTGGAATCGTCATGGATTTTCGTGTGTAAGAACGTTAACTCTCATTAACACTCAGCACGAATAATTGGTTAGGTTTACAGAAGCAACAGTGCGTGCACTCAATAGTAATGACCAAATTATTATAAACAATGAGCAACTTACATAAAAGCTGGGATGGATATCTTGAGAGTAAGTAGTCCAAATCGGGGTTTTGGTGCTGGTCCGGCCGAAACATCAGCATGTTTCTCATGATAGGTTCAGCCAGGTGGGCTCGAGCGCTCAGACCCGGCCTCCGAATACACTCGCGACTCGGCACCTCATCTGGGGGATGTTACTATTCTAATGAGTAAGAGGGGAACTGAGGTATACTGAGTTGAAGGCCGCAATTCTGTGTCAGATTTTGTGGCAATTTGAAGTTGTTTATGGTACGACGGTGAATTTTGCCGACGACAGCCGCAGGGTGGTTTGGAGAAATCAGGCCACTTGCATAAACTCGCGGTTCATCTGACACTTGAGGTGGGAACTCCAATGAACGAATTCACGATGGCGGATGATTTCGGGGAAATACAACAACAAAATAAACAACTGGTGACCAAATCGTCGAATTAAAAACTAGCGTCCGCGGAACAGGATAGCGGTTTGTAGGGTGGGCGACCCAGGACTGATCCGACGCCTCCGCGACTGACGAATCGATCCGCATCTGTAACGGGGACTCTCATTGGCGGAAATCTAGCCACGCCCTCCGGGCCTTCCCCTCATTCCCTCTTCTACACCTCTTTTCATCCCTCTCGAGAGCAAATCCAAGGGTGGAAAGCTTTGTCGGGCGACACAGGGAAAAATTGAAACATTTCCGATAAAACATATTGTAAAAAAAGAGCTTTCGGCTCGTGCCAAACTCATTCGGTTGTTGATATTGCGGTTCCCCATTGGACTACTTCCCTCATAGTTCGCTAACCAACAACGAGTCATCGAAAATATGGGTAAATAAATTAAGAGCAGAACCGATAGTAAACAGGGTGATTTTTCGAAATACACATTTTCGCGAACGAACAGAAAGGCAGAAGCAAGAAATACATTTTTGGTATAAGCAGATGTGTAGGTGGTAAATTTTCTGAAAGATTTTTGCCAAATACCAAGGAATATCAAGAAATTATTTTCATGCAATCATTATTCTAGACGTGAATAGGTAACAACTATTCAAACCACGGATTATGGCCGAAATCTATTTATTACTTACAAAACAGTGAAATATTCAAATTCGGTTGATACCTATTCAAAGATTTTCATCTCGGAAACTTCCTTTAAAAGGGTGGAAAAATCAGATTTGCGATAATATTAATTTTATTTGCAGAATTTATTTGCGGAAAACTTAAATTTAATTTAAAAATACTGTGGTGAGTATTTTTTATGAGCTCAATTTCTCACTCTTGCAATCTGATTGTAACGATACATTTTAGTAAAATATAAATAATTATAATTAACGCAAACACGACATACTTTTACTTATGGATCTATCGTTTATGGGGGGGGGGGTGAAATAGTAACAGTTAAAACATTAACTTTGGCACATATGAATTTCGTTTGTCAAATACATAGGAAGTGAATTTTGTTAGACATCTTGAACCAAACAAGTTTGTGCTTGATCATCATACCAAATAATGTGGCTTAGATTCAAAATGCTTTAGCTTTAGGTAAAACCTGTTCACGACAAGTTGCAGTAAAAAGTTAAGATCACCGTTTTGTAGTAATATCAACCTGATAATGAAAATGCATATCGATTAGTTAAATGGATGTAATTCAGATCGAATCACTCATACTCAAACCCATAGTAAATTTCAGAAAAAAAAGAAAGTAATTCAGAAGAGATCCTATTCCACAACTAAGTTTTGGCAGTTCAAATTACTGCTCAGATAGAATGTTATTGATTGTGTGCTGCCTTCGTTAACTCTGTACGTAAAAATAGCTAATCGTTGATTCTTTAATTTATATATATTGCAGAATAAGTCGTTCAGAAATAGTCTTGTAGAAACAAGAAAGAAAGGAGTGTACTTTAGTTGGTCGGCAAAGTTACACTGTTGAAATAATCCGCGGGCGGGTCTCTGAAAAATAAGGTTTCTTCTAGGTCAATTCTTCGCTCACTCGTGAGTTTCCCCACATCCTACCGGAAAAAATTCTTGATTATAGTATTAAATTTAGTTTATTTATAATTATGGGTTTAGATACATCATTATTCGGCAATTTAGGGAGTAAATAGCAAAAATAAGATTGTCTCAAACCATAGTTCTATGGTAGTAGGGATGTCAATATCGGCAAAGAATATCGATATATCGAATATAGAAATTTTTTAAAAGTAATTCGGTCATTGATACTCGTATTTTTTTCAAACTTTAATCCGAATTACGTTTGAGTCCAGTGAATAATAATGCATTATTGAATTTCATTCTACTACAGGTAAAGAATTCAACCGCTCTAAAATTCATTGAAACTTCATTCATGATAATGATAATGTACAGGATCCAGGAAAGTAAATGATCAATATTACGTAGGGTTGTTAAATCGATGTAAGTGAAGTAAGAAGGATAGCTGAAAAAAATTTAATCAAACCAATATTGGTTGGGGATAGGGATGAGGAAACCCCTCTGATTGATGTGCTCTCCAGTAAACCTCGAACTGGCTAGAACCCAAGTCTCCAAGATGTCCCTACCTTTTTATATACGATTAGCCTACCTCATCTGATATAATTCCCCTATTCTTCAATGGAAATCATAAAATTAGTTTTGAGCAATAAAATGTGGGGTATGGTTGATATGATGATTTATCGCTGAAAAATATCGGATCCGATAGTGAGCATTTATTGTTGATACGTCGATATATCCAAAATAGAAAATATCGCCCAAAAAATCTAATATCGATATATCGGTATTTTGATATATAGATATTTTCTTGATCCCTACTTTGGTTGCAAGACGATTTTTACTACATTCAAGGACGTTGACGTTATTTTTCTTCTGTCAAAGTCATGGGTTCTCGAGGTCGAGCTAACAGATAAACGTGGAGTGAGAGTGGGCTCATGTGATACATTGAAGAGATGTCTTTGAAATACAGATTTTCAACTTGTGTTGCTGCGGAATTTACTTTTCCTCATGTCTGAATGTCGCAGTCAGTTGATTTCCAATTTTAGGATTGAAAGGAACTGATGACTAGCCCTAGACTACAAGGGTGGGTTGTTTTCCACCAATACATGCGTTCGGAATAATGTGATTCGAAAATGCCTGCCTCCAAACTGACACATTTGAAGAACCAAAACAATGACCTAAAGCTCCTGTATCCCTTTAACTCCTTGGTTCTAACAGAAGATGTAACTGTTGTGTTGTTGAAAATGACCGCTAAATCAATGCCTCAAACATAGAGTGCATCTAAGAAGCTCAGGAATTCCGGTTATTTTTTGTTTTTCCATTGGTTGATTTCAAAAGTACAATAATGAGCGTAATAAACCAACCTCATCGTCAATATGTATATTTGAAGGAGCAAGAGCTACAGTACCATCAAGACCGGGAGGTCGTGCGGGTACTGTATAACCTGGCGCCGTCATTATGTTGTACACTGAACAATTGTTGATTCAGTCATTCAAGAACTGGCCGTCAACAGCAATATGTCGGCTTAGAGAAACCTATCTTCAGCTCTGCGGTGATGGCAACAAGATGGTGTTGTGTGCGGCTGAAAAATATCGGATCCGATAGTGTGCATTTACTGTCGATAAAAAAATATCGGATATCGATATATCGTCGGAAGAATACCGATATTTTGATATACCGATATTTTTTTGACATCCCTAGAAGGTAGATACACCCAAATATAAAATGGGGAGGCGATAGCTGAAATTGTGCATGGTCATTAATTGTTTTAATCCCAATGGTATTTATAAATTTTATCAAAGATGGCTATCAGCTTTTTTGATCCTTAGGTATCCATCAAATAGGTTTTATAGGCATTCGTTAGGAAAGAAGCTATGTTAGCTAAAATTACTAATAATTTCCTTAAACGAATAGACGGTATCACTTCGCGGATTTACTCAAATATGGGTTTCGACCGATCGTTGGTAGTGTTTTGCGTTTGTCCAGATCACAGTTTCTTATTCAATAATAGACCATTGTGACTGGTAAGGAGCAACTTGATGCCTTGCTCAAAATTTGCTGGTAGATTTTCCAAAATTAACGTTGAATTCTAACTTCTCAATTTGATATGGATATAGATAACCTTGCTGATCAGAGTTGTCCACCAATAATGCTGGGCCGAATTGTGCAATATACCATGAGTGAATTGGTCCTTGTTTGATAAACAATATGGTTTCGTAATCGTAATCGTTCTTCCTAACTATAACTCACCCAATGAGAGCGAATGACAAAATGGGATGTGATTTATAAGATGATGGAATATGAAACATAGCTTCTGAAGGACTGAGGAGCAACATACGAAATACGGAGCCACCCTGATCAGAAATACGAGGTTCGAGACTAATACTCCTGCCATGTGAAGACACCTCCAATGATCAGTAATCGAGCTCATGTGTATCTGCCAAATAATGATGGCTGAACAAACCTTTCTTGAAATCCTGCAGCTTAAGCGACTTTGTCGAATCATTTAGAAAAAGGAAAAATCCATAAAAGTGATTGACTCTTGAACGTCATATGCTAAGGAACATGTTGAAGTAACTTTTATAGAGTGGCTCTCTTCAATACGACAAAAGTGTTTCCAATGCTACTTACATTACGACAGCAGGTTAGTAGCTGCTAACAACATGAGAAATGTTACTTTCTTATTCTCTATATATTGATGGCATACTCACTACTCCTCAGTAAGCTCAGCATTATGAATTTCATTGTAAAGCTCGAAAAGCAAATTATAATTATTATACTATGTAACCCAAAGACCCAGCGTGCCTCACTAGGTTTCGTAAATCTGCAGGTACTTTATAAGAAAGGTACCTAATTGAAATGGGAAATCAAAACCATGTTACTCATTCATTGGGAAGAGTAGTCTCCCCTAGCACGACGCCCACCTGGGGGTCCACTAGCTACGAAGTAGGGGAACCTCTCGAACAGGTTGAAGCTGATCAAGCGAGCGAGAAAACGCGACATGTGGTTCGAATGATGGGACCCTCCCTGGCATCTCATTCATGACCCTGCGGATTACCATCCGTGAAGGGGTCCTTTTCCTTTATCCCTTCAGCTATACTGAATATCACACCCCCCTCTCCCCACCACCACTTATATAGCCCATGCTCTAAATAGCCTTCCATTAGCGACTTTGTCACTGATCCCCTTTTCCACAGTCATTGTGTCGCCCAGTTTGGCTTACTCGAGTCACTCGCTCTATTTGCGTTTAATTTGTTAATCAATGGGATTTAGACCTTCAATAATCTACTGCATGGCAATGAAGCCACACGTTTGAGAGACCCCACTCCTTTGCATTTGTCGAAGTATCTTGGAATAAACAGGATGTATTGTATTTGATTTGCCCATTTTCGGTAAATGATTCAATTTTCTTCATTCTCTATTCTAAATTTTTGATTTAGTCGTAATTTGTAAACATTCAACCTATCCACCAATGCTGTTCATTATTCTGAAACGACAACACCTACGATGACCTGTAGGATTCTTATGGTCCATCCCACGACTATACAACCCCGTAGAACAAAATCCACTGCGCCAATACACCGTCCTTCTTCTTGAGCTTGCGGCCAGTGCCTCATGTGAAAACTTGCTTGCTCGTATTATCTGTCTCAAGATCAAATGAACTCCATATTCCTGCTAATTATCAGTCAGTGAAATCTATTTCTGTCAACTGATAAAACTCGTTCAGCTTGTGAATCCCAAGGTATAAAATAAATATCTTCGGTTCATTATTTTCTGTAATGAACCTTTTTAACCGACCAAGAATACTCACGTTAACCTCCCCATTCAGAATTTTTTGGTTTATGTTCCCAGAGTTGTTAACGTTTTGTTTAAAATCCAAGAATAGAATTTTTAAAATCCCTCCTTCCGAGATCCGGAGTTTTTTTCCAAAACTAATGAAACAAAGTTAGTTAAATTCAGGTTAAATTCACTAAAGGGGTCTAGTTGGGACGGAGTTAAGAGAATAATTTGTTGTCAATCCTAAAGGTTGAAATCAAATGGGTGAAGTATTTAAAATCAGAATGAAAATCTTCAAAAGAACACCAACATTTTATTACCTTTATTTATAGATATCCCTTTAATGCACCGTCATTCCTTTTGAAATCGAGTTTACTGGTGAGGTGTTTTATTTTATCTCTTTAAATTTCAGTTTTTCTATTCTTGGGTTTCTGGTGTGTCGATATACACTTAGTAAAAAATGTATCCGTACACCCACTTGGCTTCTCACGATACTAATCGGGATACGGCTTTTCATCGGATACTAATTTTAAGAATGTGTTTACAGAGGTCTTAAATAACGTATTTCATGTCAAACGATTCTCCAACTAAACAAACCAGGCAAAATTGTCATCAAACGTACACGAATTCATTTTTATAAAGTCAAAAAAGTGTTCGTACAGACCAAAGACACTAGAAAACCGAGCTCAAAAAATGTATTAATAGCTATTGGGCCCTCCTCTATGCTTGACAACTTCCAACAAATAGGACTTCATCTAATTGTCGAGTTTCTGAATCGAGTCGAGTACTGGATGGTATCTGGGAGCACATACAACCGCCACGCAAGTTTCTGGAGAACATACAATACTATATCGATACAGTACACCAACAATAACGATAAAAAATAATGAAAATTGTTTAAGAATTCTGTTTATGAAAGTTGTTTAAGTACACTTATAGTCTTTTTTCCATCTTCGGTCCTAGAACGATTTGGAACGGATTTGTATTCCGTTATTGTTTTGTCTTATGTTTGTATTAACCCTCACGAACCTGTATCAATTCTATCAGACTTCCCTGTATTGTGAGACGTCCATGACCGTGATCGGAAAAAATGCTGATCCTGTAATTTTTATGATTCTAGTAGATCTCTGGTAGTTTCTATTGCGGGGGGGAGTCTTGATTGATCCTGTAGTAATTCACATGAACTCCAGTTTGTTTGTGGATACTTTATTCTTCCCCTTTTCTAAAACAAATGGCTCTTGTGTTCGAGATTCCTAATCAGAAAAACAATGTTATATATCAGCTGGAACCTAGATGTCCAAATTAGCCTGCCTGGGTAATTAAAAAAGAAGACACATTTCCGAGGTGTATGGAGTCATTCTTTACTGAGTGTATAGTCTATTGCAACATTGGAGGTATATATCAGCCTTTATCAATTATTGAGGCCCTGGTAAACTGTTGGTGTTCAAAACGATATATTCACCCAACCCAGAAATAATAAACCTGTGTCTTAAAACATAATTTTGTAAACAATTCAATTCCCTGATTACGACGTCTTTCAACTCTATATTATAAAATGAACTTAAATTTCAAGGATAATGAAATAGCCAGTTTGATATTTGAAAAGCGACATCCTTACGATCAATATGGTTAGTGCTTCTCCTCTATTCAGCACATTAATGAGAAAACACGGTACAAAACCTCTGTGGGTACCTACATGATAACATATCTTTTCAATATTTAAAAAATAAATTCATACCCTGCTGTATGTCGAATTATAATATCGTTACTTTCTATCAAGAACATCTTAAGTCCTAATAGATCCATACTCACTGCCGACAGTCCGTTTCGGAGAACATCAATCACTGCACTAAATTGAATACTGATCAATGGTTATGGCCTGAGTTTTGAAAAATTCAACTACCTGCCTTCCCCCAGCCTTTGCTAATTAACGTTGCATCATGTTGAAGAGATTGAATCCTCTAAGTAAGTAAGCCGTGAGAAAATGGCTGAGAAGGGTGGTCTCAGGTGGCGTTGGCGGCTATAGTCGCTATCAAGTCCCCACTTGCCACCTTCCCTCCGTCGCACTTATAGACTATGCATGGGAACAGCCACTTTTCCTTTTAACCCCGACATCTACTTACTTCGCGCACAAGACGAGGAGTGTGGGGGTAATGAAGTGTTGTTAAGTGTTCTCCTGCCCCCAAGGCTTCTAAAATCTTACGTTAATGAGCTGAGCGTAGCTCGTAACTTTTGAATATCCCTCGCCGTCATTCCCATTGGCAAGCTTTCATTGGTTATTATCCAAACGAGCAAAATATTAGTCGTCAAACCTTCACGGAATTTAATTGTTGAAAACAGCAAAATAAGGTACCTGCATAAACAAATTCACGTTAACCCCTTCTCCTCATAGAGAAGAGGAAGCTCTTTTCATTAGGATCAACATATTTAATATATCAGTTAGCCGTGGCATAAATGATTCTGTCGTAATATGGATTCCCTACAAAGTTTTGATTTATGCTGATCGGACTTACTCCTTCAAAATGAACCTTCACGTTGACATGCAAAATGAATTGTTTTGAAAACATCTACAATCATGAGCTACCTAGCGCTTCAACTACACAGTAGTGAGATGGTATATTAATTTGAATTGGCATATTTATATTAGCTAGCCGAGGCAAATAGTTCTGCTCTTAACGTTTGCTTTGTTTTGTTTCAAATCTGTGCCATAAATCAGGAGTGCCCACCAACGGTAGGGGGGGGAGGGGAAGTTATGACGCAGTCTGCGTCATAACCCCCGCTTCCCCTAAATAAATAAAAACGGAGTAAGATAGAATGTTGTCTATATTTCCACGAAAGTAAAGAGTTACACTGTCAAATCGATTTCGACAGTTGGGACATCATCAGTAACAAACATGAACTGAAAGTACTACAGAAAGCATATCTTATATAGGATCAATGAGAGGAGATTGAATATTGGCTCAAGGAAGTGAAAGGGGGCGGGAGGACCAACCAATGCCACTCAAGGCTTACAAAGTGAAAGGAGCACAACCAGTATCATTATGGAGAGGCGGAGCCAAACTTATTGCAAGAAAGAACCCAATAATATTGAAATATTAGTGAAATATAAGTGAAATATTTTGAGGAATTACATCATTTAAGATGTGAGATTATTTTTATTCTTAAACCCAACGTTGAAACCCCTGGACGACAGATTTTTACCGAGTTTTGATTATTCATTGGTATGGACAAAATGATATGATTGATATGATCAAAATTTATTGAAAGAAAAATCTGTTATTAAAAGTATAGCCGTAAGTAATGGATATGGGGGAGAAAATGTTGATTCTATTTGGAATAAGGTTCTTAGGAAAAAGAGTAGGGAAGGGGTGTGTAATTTAATGAGAGAAATTGAGTTGGAAGAGAAAAAGTGGATTAGTATACCATATTATGGGAAAATTTCGGATAAACTCGGTAAAATTCTGTCGTCCAGGGGTTTCAACGTTGGGTTTAAGAATAAAAATAATCTCAAATCTTCTTTGGGTTCGGTTAAGGATGAAATTAACGTTCAGGACAAAAGTGGGGTTTATAAACTAAAAGGTTCATGTGTGCTTGAATACTTCAAACAGGGAACGAATTTGATTCTGCCTTTGTCATCTGAATGAATCCAATCATCTGGCAAACAGGCAATAAGAATTTCCTCACTTTTGGTATTCTCGAATTTGTTAAAAGTTATATGGATCAGGAAAATGTTTAAATGATGTCATTCCTCAAAATATTTCACCATTATTTCATGGCGGTTTCATGAAGGAGTTCACTGAAATGAATGGAAATTAGACAACGATCTTACGTTTTTATTGAAACGAACTTCGTTGTAATCCCGCTACCCCTGGTGGGCACGCCTGCATAAATTATGGCTTACTCTAATCTGAAGAAAGAATGGATTTGGCACTTCCTTTCAGAAAACTACCAACAAAAACCTTGCACATACTAGACAGCATCAGGCGACAAATTTTCTGTAAAACTGCCTCATTTCGGGATTTCCATCAAACTCCTGAATCGGCAGTTACTTCTTCATAGGTATCTTCTTCAGTTTATGTTCATAGGTAAGTTGGCATTCTGCTTTCATGGCGTTTAAGGTTATGAAGGACATGAAATGAATTTGAACAGACGCTTTGTAATTTTTTCATAATGAAGGGCTCATTTGTTTTTGGTTGAGTGGATGTCCTCGCTATAGTAGGCTGTTTCTAGCTACAGGAGTATTGCCAATAGTATGAACTATTTAAATGACTTTCACTATTTATCGACAATGTTGTATGATTCGGCCTTTTGTTTATTTTCCAAAGCACTCAAAGCTAGACCGGGTTCCTAAACCACGAGACCTTGGCAAACACGGCGTGACAGTAAGTATTATTTAGTCAACATTTCATTTGAATAGTTGGGGCCGCGTGAGTCTCTGCAACTCAAACGAATTCCTACGAGAGGCTGAGCAAACACAATCTGTAGGGCCCTTGGTGGCTGCTGTTCCGCCTATTGTGTTTGATCTGGCTCTTGTTGGATGATAAGAGAACTCAACAGATGCAGATCGATGATTATGCTCATAATTAGGAACATGGATGTCGGCGGTTTACCAGATTTTCCAAGTAACCCCTAAAATTTGGAAGAACTTCCGAGGTCCAGAAACTCCTAATAGGTACTGTAATATTAATGAGAGTGTAAAATAAGTATTTTTACTATTTTTAAATTTAAACATATTTCATCCTGAGGAATTTTCCTATAGTACTTTCGATTTCATGTTTTTCTAATATTTCATTTACTTGGCGTCGGAATTTTCCATACTGCCGAATTTGTTTGATAATAAATTTGCAATTTAAAAATTTTACTCCTAAAAAATGAATGTTTTACATGAACAAAAAAAGGAAAAAATTCGTTTTTAAAGGTTTCACACTTATTCCAAGACCTGATCACCTCTGAGTAGGAAGCCAGGAAGAAAGGATTATCGAGCTTCAAGGAAAACTTTTCCCTTATCCCAAGTTCGAAGCTAGAAGGTCTGGGTTAAGACGTCGTTCTCAATACCTTCTCTTTTGAAAAATTGGTCATCGAGATAACTCCGAAAATGCAATAACTAGTAATTTTAACCTTTTCGTTATTACCTTCACATGTCTAGTTGTAATTCAGGGTTATCCCAATTGTGAGTGTAATGGGGTAAAGGTGTTTTCAACGTCAGGAGAATGGAGAACGAAAGGATGGAGTACAGTAGAGGACAAGGGACAGAGGACGGTCTGAAGAGGGGGGTCGCATGGGGAAGATGACTTCACCGCCGGCGCACCACACGCACCGGGTCGAAACCTTTTATTCTGATGAGGCGGTTCGATCGGGGGCGGCGCGGGCGGCCACATCAATCAGACAACAGGTGCGAGAACCCCCTTTCCTTCTCCTCATCCACCTCTTCCTTCTCATCCACCTCTACCCCTTCTCATCTTCTCCCTTCTCACCGTTCCTTCCCATCTCACCAATCAACCTCCATCATAACGTCTTTGCCCTCTCGTCACCCCTCGCCCCTTCGGCCTCAAATAACGTCTCTCAGATTTTCTTTCCCCGATAAAACCGAGTGATCGATTCACTGGAAAACCTAAACTATTATATCAGGTCCCAGCTGAGTCAACAGTTGAGCAGAATGCACAAAATTCGAGAAGGGACACTAGCCCCGAACAATTTTGGTTTACACCAGTAGCGCCTCCTGCCCTGAAATCCCCGAGCTTCACCGAGACTGTAAGAGACAACCATGAAAGGAGACAAAAATGTAATTTTCTCAGCCAAATTCAATTTTCAACTACCAATATGCAAAGGAGATCAATCTTGTCCACTTTCCTGAATTCAAATCTTAAACGACTCAATCCCACCTTTAAAAAACTTCACTAGGTTCTTAAGAAAAAAAAAAAAAAATTGAAAATTTTTGAACTGATTTTTGAACTTCAAAAAACCGTGTTTTGCAACAGTTGAAACCCAAACCTGCCCAGCAAGAATCATCGTGGAGGAGAAAGCCAAATTCCATCATTAACCATAGCTTCATTCCTAGTATTGCAGCAAAGAAGGCAAGATCCTACATTTTCATAGTAATGAGGGTTGAACTTACCAATCGTGGAACGATTTATGCTTGTCTTGAGGTTGGTTGCAGTCCTGTCAATAGTGGTCATCGCAAATAATCTGACTGTATTTATCGCGTATTTACAGCTAATGCAGTTCAGTCTCAAGGGTTGGGGACAATCAACTGATAATAGGATGAGAGTGTGTTTTGGTGATGCACGCATTCTATCGGGTGAGCGTACGCTTAACTGTGTTCTCAGAAATTTAGCACGCTTTATTTCGGGGGCTCTCATTGGTTCACTCATTGGGGCCAGATCGAATCTCGAACAAACTACGGATGCACAGTCGGAGCTGCTCCCGACACAGCGAACCCCTAACCCTCTTCACAAAATTCACGACTCCACCATCCTCTTGGTTTGGCGAGTGAATTTGAAACTCTTCTGCTCTTCAATGAGGATTCATGGGGAACTTGGAAAAAAGTATGGTAAAATTATACTTTTAATATTATTATTATCAGGTATCTTTTTCATTTTGTCCAGTCCAGGGTGCAGGTACGCATGTGCTCCTGTCAGCAGCCCCCCCGTTTTGTACTTAACTGACCGGTTGGAAATTAAACGTTGCTCCGAACGGCTGATATTCGTAGTTCATTCAAAAATATTTTAATCAGTTGATGTCACATGATTAAAAAATTCCGTACCACCTGGTCTTGTGAAGCAGTGAGGTAACAAAACTAACAAAACTCTAAGATGTATCTTAGTTTTGAATACATATCCATATTTTTGATATATATGTATATATTTATATATAACATTGGATAACAAATCCCCTGTATATTTTGATGACTATTGCACGGTTAGATCAGGGAGTTTTGGTCATTTGAGTGGTGTGAGGTCGAAAACACGAGAAAAATAAAGCTGGAACGCAACAGATTTCTAAGAAATGGAATTCAAGAAAATGTTTAAGGGGTCTTGTGTCTACATAGACTTAGGGACATTATTAACTTTATTTAAAAGAATTCTAATTAATTGGTATACGTTTATATTACTATACTATATTATTCTTTGATTGTTGAGCCTATATTATTCTTTAGGGGGTGTGTGTGTAGCGTTGATTTTGTGGGTATTGGGTAATCTGATTTTAGCTGCTCTCATTACCTTATTCTAGTAAGGATCAAAGGGTGGTTGGAGGTAAACGCTCCTCAGGGAACTACCCCTTGAACAGGGGAATCATTTTTCCAGGAATAAGGAAATAACTCCACCCCTATGGATGAGGGAATAACTACCCTGATATGGAACCCAATAAAAATGAAACAAATATGGGAAATAATTACTCTCTGTACAGGAAATAAACATAGGTAACTATTTCCGAATAAAGTTGAACTGGACTGCTATTTTTGTTCAACTCATTGAATATTCTAAAATAAAATTATCAGTATGTAGAGAGTAATTCAAAAGTGAGATTCTTATTTTATTCAATCAACAGCAGCAGAGGTATAACGCAAAGGAGATGCGAGGGTATAAATGACCCAATAAATCAGAGGAGATTAGGAAAGTCATTGAGTTAAGTGAAGTGTGGAGTGGCCCCGGGGGGGTGGATAAGGGGATGAGTGAAGTAAAGAACTAGGGGTGGGGGTAGCTCCGACTACAGCGGGCATTTCAATAAGAGAAAAAGGCCATCTGGCCTGGCGAACTGGCATTCTGTCCTTTACGTCTCCTCCCTGTACCGTCAGGGTGAGGAAGGCTCGACATTTGGCTGGTAGTTGAGCGGCGAAGGGGGTGACTGGATGGAGCACGAGAACGTGTGGACGGAGGGCACTAAACGTCAACAGAGAACTGGAAATTCAGAGAAGATTCCGAGGGGATTGAGAGTGAGAGAGAGTGAAGGGAGGAAGTAGGTGAGTGATGAAGATAGAGAGAGAAGAAGGGGGAGGGAGGGATTGAGAACGAACTGTGGAAGATAGGAATGAATGCGAGAGAGATTTAATTTGATTTAAAAACATTTTTAGTTACTATTTTCAGTACGCTTTTTAATCGTACAGCATACATTTTTTATAACCACCATCAAATTTGTTCCTACCAATCCGTTCCAAGGTGCTTTGACAGGGCCGCAATGAGAGAATCCGAGCTAAATTCCTGGGGGAAAAAACGTCTACGAACTAGGTACCGTTACCATAGTGGAAAATTGAGATTGACTGAATTCGACAGCTTTGTATGTCTATATTTATTAATTCTGTATTAATACTTCCAAACCAAATTAAAATTAAACGAGGAAGCTTCTAAAACTTCAAACTACCAAAAATCGGTGCCCCCTGACGAAGGCCGGGCCCGGAGGGGAAGGGTACAGTGCCTCTCCTCTCTGTACGAGGTTGTGATTCGATACCAGATCTGTAATGTCCATAAAAGATTTTCACTATCCGAAGATGAGATTTTTCTAATGGGGAGCGAAAGGATGATCGTATGTATGGTTTTCGCCGTGGAGAGAGGGGCCAAATTCCGGACCCCCTGAAAAAAAAAAGCGTTTACGAACTATTGCAACCATTGTGGAAAATTGATAATGATTGATTCCTTCATTTATATTTATTAATTCCATAAAAAAAATTAAAATTAAACGAGGGAGCTTCTAAAACTTCTAACGGTCGGACTCGGAGGCATTGGGTCCAGTGCTTCCCCCCTCTCTACGGGGCTGTGCGTCGATACCAAATCTGTAATGTCCGTCCACCGTACGGGTCGTAAAAGGACTTACAATTGACTTTAAAACGCTGAAGAGTATTACATAGAGGTTTATTATTTCTGTATCATACAGCCTTCTAATTAAATCACGTATCTGTGTACATTAGACGAAGTCCGTGGAAAATTATCTAAGCTCCACACATTGCTCCTCCATACCTTACAATCGCATCCAAGATACACATACTTAAGCAACCTCCAGCCACTCTGTCTAGCTCAGACCTCCTGTTGAAAGTCTCTGCAGCCCAGCTGTCCTGTTTGACCGTCTGCCTGACCGTAGACAACCGATTTTCATTAATCGAAGATGTTGTTTTCCAACGGTGAGCGAACGAATGTTCGTACAGCAATGCGTCTCATTCGATTCAAGGAACTAATTTCTAATTCAATCTAACATCGAAAGTTTTGGAGATTTCGATTTTTTAATATATTAGTCCCTAAATAATCCCTTAAGGTTGATTGATCAAGATAACGAGATTACATCACGAATCAGTGGTAGGTTTTTCAGCCAAATTTCGTTAAATTTGTCCACAAGTTACAAAGAAAAGTTCGAAAGGACAGCGGAAGGATGGATGTTTTTAATTCAATTTTTGAAATCCACATATCTTGAAACGTAAACCTACAACTTTTGAGGGATAGCAATTTTTTTCTTGCTCTATTAAGGAGTCCATTATTTAAAATAATAAACCAAAATCTGTTATTTTGCACATGGGATGTGATTGGTTTTAATACATTTTGTATTATTGTATTGTATTTTTTGTAATATGAAAAAAGTGGTTTTTCGGTGTTTTGCTGACCTAAGCAAGTGCTATGTCATTTACTCGTAATTGTGGACGCCAAATCGGCTGAAATAGGTTTCAGATTTTTGAGAATTCACCCATAGCAAATACTCGAAATTTCTGCACCTGAAATGGGCCTAGCCTCATAATAATTGTTCCATGTGTTTGGAGTGTGTCCAAGTTGCACATCGTGTAAATCTGGGACCAGTAGCATTTGACTCAGCGTGAACAAATACTTCGAAAATAACACTTCCATGCCCACGTTGATAGGTGATTTATTTTTCTGTCCTGGGATGTGGATGAGAATACGGAGAACACGGAGGTCCGGCAGCTTTAAACACGCTCGGACCTTTCTGTTTGGGGGAACCTATACCGCAGGTTAGTTAGGAAAAGCTCTGTATGACTCCTGCAGCAGGAAGGGCACCACACACGTCCTACGCGTGAGCAAAGTGATTTTTGGTTCCCTCCACTTCGTTATGTAGGGCCGACAATGGATGGCTCTAACCACGCTCAACCATGCACAGCTGTTCCCAATTTCACTGTTTTTAAAGTCTACAACAGTTCTCGAAATTCGACATGAAAGCATTAGAATACTGTGCAGCGGATTTTATAGACTTGGTTCAATAGTAAGAACGAGGTTGAGTCCTTATTTATTCAGATCTGCTGTAAAATCTCCACCCAACTGAAGTTCCAATTCTTGCAAAATAGAACTTCAACCTTAATGTTCGTCGTCTCAGCAGACTTACCTGTAAACGTCTCAGCCAATTCTGCTTCAGGTCTACTTACATGAAGATTATCACATCCACGAAAATCAGATCGACCGGGAGCTGTTTTCAAATTTTGAATTTCCACCACCCATTGAGGCATTTGGCTCCACTATGAGGAAGGTGGGACGAACCAATTCGCAAGTTGAGGGCTTGGGTTTGAAGATCGGATTGCCCCCCTCCCTCGAGGGCTATAAAGATAATTTCAATTAGGAGATTGCGCTGGGGTCAACCGAACGGGGCGGGAGGCCCTGACTCACCGAGCTTCGCCTCCTGTGTGACGATCTCCTTCGTCTGTGTCGTCTACCGTCGTCTGTATGAAGCTTCTATCCGACGATCCGTGTCCTGTTAAACGATCCGTACAGGAAGTGCTCAGTCGGAAACGCTTCCCCTCTTTCGAGCCCCTTACGCAATAATTTTCCACGTTCTTCAAACAAAAATATTAATTGCACCCTTTTCTATGATCTTTCATCACCACATTTATCAAGCAGGTTGTATATCCACTAGTAAATAAAAAAACACATATGTATCTTCTCGTATAATTAATTTTTAAAAAAAGTTTGTATAAAATAGAACTTATTCGAAACGATTGTCTAAATGTTTACCGATTTGTACACCATTTAGGGCCAGTTTCACCAAAGTTTTTAATCAATGTTTAGTCAACAAACCGGAGATCTCAGAACTATGTTCAATTTCACCAATTCCGGTTCAAATGAATCAAAATCAGTCAACCGAATTTGGATGGTTATTGCCCTAAACATTAATGAATACCAGTTCTTTTCGTTATATTTGTTCTCATTCCGAAATTCTGTTTTGCTGCGTTAATTGTGCTATTTGATCTCCTTTGTGTTATTGTTTTTCGTTAGTTGTATATTTTGTCAATTTTTTGCTGCGTGTGTGGCTGCGTTGACTACTTGAGGACGAGTTTGACTAGAATGCTTAACATTTTATTTTTACACTCCACTACGTCAAGGAATTCTAAGACGCACTAGTATTTCTTTTCCGCAACACTTCCACTGACTTCCACGATTTATAACAACTGTGTAATATTTCATAACATGATTTAACAATAACAATACTATCTGACCCACTATGAACCATAAAAAAAAAACACTATAAACAAAAAAGTTCGCAGGCAGAAAACAAGTAGCAAAACAAGCAGTAGTAGACCAAAAGCGGGTCGATCACTATCATCTGGCTATCACTCTCATTTTGCCACAAATGATTTCTTGATATCGTCTAAGTCAAAGTTTAGGGCGGAATTCATAGTCGTGACTGAAGTTAAGATTGAGGAAATGCTTAAGGATGCTCTAGACCTTCATTTATTTTTCACCCACTTATTTGAGCATATCCTGAGTGAGTGACTACGATTAGTGCAAGTAGGCAACGCTTTAATTAAGCATTTCCTTTCGAGTAAGTAAGGAATGCGAATTACACCGGCGTTTCATGGAAACGGTGTAAGTTGATGTTTACAGATAACAGTGCAACCATTGATCACATTGGTGAAACCCTTTGGTTTTAAATCAACGTTCGGGTCTCTGGATCCGTAAAACAATGATCCACTTGTTAACCTTAGATAGGGATTTTTGGTGAAATCGGCCCATAGAGTTATATATGAAAGGTTATTCTAAGCTCATAATAAAGATTGTACATTCTTCATCCTCTTTTCTTGGTGTCATTGTTAAGTTTGAGTTGAATTTCTTCCAGACTTTTTCCTCTTGTCTCGATCACTGCAAATTTAACTATCAAGATACACAACGTCGTCGTCGTCGCAATCTTCACGAAATTAAAATATAAGCCAACACCATTTGTGATGGGATAGAAAAAATATGTATTTATCCCCTCACATAAGTTGCAAACCATGCAGCTCAGAGCGCTTCCTTTACTTTTAATGTTCATGGCAAACATTTCACCTTTTACTACGTTCGGGACGTTGAAAATGCCTCCAACTTCGAATAATCCAGCGATAACGAGCATTACGAGGGGTACCCAAGTTGTGTTGCTGGTGTCGTAGGATGTTTGGTCCCTCAAGTAATACCAGACAGCAGTACATATAATCGGTATAAGTGTGCCAACGCAGGATATGTACAGGAATTTTTTTCTGTCAATTCTGTCCATAATTCCGCATGCAATGGCTCCGGATATGATCCACACTACGCATAAGACTGTGAATCCGTTTTGGGCAGAAACAAAGGAGTCAGGGAGTATCACTGAGCTGTAAGCCATAAGTAGAATGAGACTGGAGCTGCCGACTACCACGCTGAGAGATTGCACGATGAGGAGAGCCTTCAGGTTTACTGGCGATGTGAAGAGCTCTGAGAACGATGCTTTGTTATTCAATTGTTCTTTGAGCGCATCTTCGATGACGTCCATTTCCTCAGGCCTGCAGTGGCCTCTCAACCATTTCACAGCTAATGTTGCCTCTTCGCGATTTTTCTTCATTAGATGGTAATATGGGCTCTCTGGGATGAGGAGGAGACTAATGAATAGCACAATAGCTGGTATTGCTGAACAAATGATGATAGTTTTGTACGGCAAGTAAGCAATTGAACTTTGGAAAAAAGCCCCGCTGGTTAACATGAGCTCTCCAATGGTACCTAAAGTCCCTCTTAAATGGGGTTCCGAGATCTCACCTATAAACAGAGTTACAGACATGTATTCGATGCCTCCGAAGAGACCACAGATGATGCGAGCCGCGGTTATTAAAACGGCGGTTTTTGCGAAGTAAAGCATAGTCCACGAGACCATCATGA
Organism: Creontiades dilutus; assembly: GCA_031894815.1. Lineage (NCBI taxonomy): Eukaryota > Metazoa > Arthropoda > Insecta > Hemiptera > Miridae > Creontiades > Creontiades dilutus. Next base: position 426,807 of record JAVIWC010003164.1, read on the forward strand.
GTGAGTCAATCAACAGAAGAGTGTGCTTCCTCCCAATCTTATCTAGGAGGTACTGACCAAGCAATGGGCTGCAAAACGCGCCAACTGACGCGGCCGCCACCATCCAAGATTGTTCATCATCTGTAAGTGTGAAACCAGCTGAGCCGTCTCTGATTTGAGGTAGGGCAGACGCCGGCCATCCTAAGAATGTTCCAGAGACGAAAGACGTGGTAGCCACTGGAACAGAATGAAAGAAGTATGAATTACACATTACTTGTATTATTCGTTTAAAATGCTGGATTTTTGGAGAAAGACCGAACTATTTATTTCAAGTCTGTGAAGAGATATTGGCTGGAACTAGCACACACTGACATACAGCTGTTTCTACATATTAAAGCACATGAAAGCTCTAATTTCAAGAACCGAGTCTGAATTCCTCAAAATGGATTCCATGAAGTTTGTCGTCATTCCATTGTTTTTATAAGTTGTCTGAAATGTGCTTTCTATGAAAGGTACATCGTTCAACTTAGAGAAATACATGAAAATATAAAAGCATTCGCAGTAGATTAAACGAGGGGAATGAACAACACAGCATACTTAAGACTGAAAGAGGACAATATGATATGAAGTGCGGACTAGGTAATTTACGGTTATAAGAGGGAGCCAGCTTGCCCACGGACCTCAGTCTTCTAACCTAACTCTACCTTCCGTCAAGTTGGAGCTCGTTAATTCTTTGTAAAGTCAAATACAAGTTTTTTTAAACTGAATCATCCTATTCAACTTTTATACCAACATAAATTTTTTCCAACTCCCTGACTATTGATTTCACAACAGTTGTTGAATCGCTACTTCGGAAATGGATAACTGTTCCGATCGTACATCGATGAATAATTGACACGCCTCCACAGTTAAATCGATACTTTCGATATCTCGAATGAGATATATAGGGTTGACCCAGCGTTGTCAGGGACAGGGTAATCAAATAGTTCAGGATCACAAAAAAACTAGCTGAAGTGCTGTCATTCATTTTACCTTTTTTGTCTAATATTTCCATAAATGGGTAAGTACTTGCCTGTATAAATGCAAACAATAAACCAATAATAACAAAAGATCTACAGGCTTCGAATAAAATGTGAACGACAAAGAAACCACATTTTATTCGAAAATAACTATCACAGCCGATCGAAAATACTCCGAAGCTCATGATATTAAAATCCGTAGGACTATAAATTTCATCACTGCTAAAAGATTAATTTTCAAGTAGAAAAAACTATTTTTAACCCGGATACGTAAATGAGTACTTGTCAACAGACTAAGCGTTGGGAAGTTTGTTCAAATGGGGTCATTTTCCGTACTTGACAAATACTTCCGGAAATAACTGAATAACTCACCTACAATAGCCGCAAACCACTGGCCGTACGGCCCAAAACTGATATACCGGTAGATCATATCAGCGTGTGTCACTTGAGCCCAACTACATAATGGAATGAGGTTGAGCCGGCGTGCTCAAGTGTTTGCTGAATAAATCAGATAAAGGGGTTTGCCTTGATAACCGCTATGATGGTAGGGGAAAGACAAATCCATTTCGTCTGCTATTAATATCAATGCAGGAATTTAAAGTAATTCCAAGAATTATCGTAAGAGAAACAGTAAAAAAATTACTAACCACAATGTGCTTCACGATTTTCTTAGGTAATCCATTTACGTCGTGTATTCAGTTGTATAACTCACCTCTTACTCGGCGTTGTATTGCGTAAGTGGTATCATGTGATAAGAGACATCGATCATTGCATGATGCCATTCTCCCAATTTTTACTAGATACGTTTAAAATACGTAATTCACTAAAATAGATATTCCTATCGTAATTGAATTACTACACAAGATAGATATGAATGAAAGCTTACTTCACGGCAATTCAGAAATTTTAAACCCGTAAACTTTGGGGAGATTATGAAATTCCCCGCCACATTTAACTAATCGAGCAGAAAGTTTTGATTTATTCTTTTCAATAATGAACCTTTGTAATCGAGCAAGAAAAAATGTTTAAACCCCCTCAAAAATTGGTGGTTTACGTTTCACAATAAGTAGATTTCAGAAATCGAATTTTTAAAAATCCGTTAGTACTAACTACTTTTTGAAGCTTTTTATTGAAACTTAGCTCAGAAATCCAACATCGCTCGAGGATGTGCCAGCAATCTCGGCATCTTGATCAGCCAACCCTAAATAATTATAAGTAAGGGATAAACGGTAGAAAAATATCTCAAAAACTTCCTAAGTAAAACGGAAGTTTTTTGTTTGATTGGTTCCATGAATCGCACGAGACCACTTAGGTTCCTGTACGATCATCCGTCCGCTCACCATTTGAAAAATGAGACTGGTAGACAGTCAGGTTGAAGTCTTAAAGGCCAACGGGAGGTCTGAGCTAGGCCGCATGGCTGGTGACTATTGAAAAAAAAAAAAAAGTTTTAGTTCTTACTTTTTGTTGGAAAATAGCTCTGAAATCGACACCCAGGAGGTTATTAACCAAAAGTGTGAACAAGCTGTTAGAGACGGAAGTCACACAATGGACCAAAATCATCCAGGACGGTTAAAAAGCAATGGCAAGTGGAAATTTTGATTCTGAGCGACATCCCAAAAATGAATCCCAATTGATTACTCGAACGAAAAATTAATAGAAAATTTAAATTTGATACTTGAATACTATTTGCAACGTGACAGTGCCCAACCTTCAACTATGTAAAAAGCTACGATATCCAATTGGGGGGGGGATACATTTGGCTAAAAACTACATCTTATGCATGAGGTGTTTCGGAATGGCAGTTGGTGTTGATTTCACCCCATTTTTCGATCCGAAGAACAACAAAGCGAGCGAGAACGTGTTAGCTCATTAGAGATCATATCAGACGACACATGCTCTCTGATGGGCAAAGCTTTTTTTCTGAAGGGGTCAAAATCAACGGCTCGGAAATCCACCGAATCCTGCGGTTTCAGGAACTTTCGCTGGTGTAAAAGTGAGCATGAGGCAAAGCGATCCGCATTAACTATTCATAACCCAGCATGTAGCGGAAGATTGGTGACCAGAGGGCTCAGTTGAAAGAAGTGTTTTTCTAATCCATCAACACATTAGCGGAGAAAGAAGGGAGAGTCGGGAGGGGACAGATGGGCCGTATTACTAGAAGGTACCCCCTCACAACAGGTCCCTGGGAGCTCTCAGCTCCAAAGTCAATGGAACCAGCCGACTATGATGTCATCAACAAACAAACAGCCCTTCCCTCCTCCGGATCTTTTCAATATTCTCCAGTTCGGTTCCCCTTCTTTCTATTTATTTGTTCGACTGATATCCACCAACCTGGCTCCTACAATCCTCATAATACCACAGCACATATGACGCCTTCCGCGCCCCATTCATGGCACTGCGAGCACAAAAACCTACAGGTTAATGGTCTGAAACTACGAATAAAGAAAAGGACTAGGAAATGACTTTTTGGAATTAATGCATTGTGGCTTTCGGTGATTTCCCTACAGTCACTGATACGATTGCCAAATGGGTCGAACACTCCCCATTTCCTGTAATCTCCCTTCAACGAAATGTATTTGACGACCAGCAAACACCTCAAAACACTGAATTTCGGAAGAGCCAAAACTGTGGACTTCTTTCAACAGCTCAACAAAATAACTTGCCTTTAATGGCAAAGTGTGGATACACCCCCAAAATGATAATGATTAACTAATTATTGGCTTCGTTATACTACGGGCCAATTACAAGACTTTTTCTAAGATAACAGCACCTTGCATCTTTGATGGTACGAGAATTAAAACATTTGCCATGGTGGATGTTGACATAGCACATATCGTATAGATCATTGAAATGTTTTAAATACCATATCTTGAAGTTGTAGGATAAATGCTCCATTTTATCATGTTTGTAAGCTTGTTGCAACGATTGAAAGGACGATAATGTCGCGGGACCTGTTCCGGCACACAACAAAGCCTTCAAAAGGTGAGTTGATATGTATTTCAGGTCTGTCTTGCTAATCCACAACTGAACTCTGTATTTGAGCAATATCGGACTACTGGAAAGTGATGAAATTATCATTGCGCACAGTGATTTATTGATTTGTGAGCGATAAATGTCATAACGAACCGTGTGAATTCTGACTCGTTCATTCTCTTGAAAATATCATCAAAATCCGGTGAAAACTGTAGAAATTAGGAGTGTTGTAAGCATTGCACGTTCAGTCAAGCGCAGCAGCTTCATGCAATACTATCGTGCCGAAATTCTTATGGTATTGTTGAAGAGGTCTTCCCCGACTATCCTCCGAATTCAAGCGAGATTGGGGCACTAGAACTATAAAAAATTATGCAGAGTGGATTTTACTTTTGCTAGTCCAATTCTCGAATTTTCTGTGGAACCCTTAGAGAAAATTAGGGTTTGAATGCCAAAAAACGTTCTTTTTCAGCGGACAGTTAGTGTTTTTTCTTCCTATTACGATTGACATGAATAGAAAGGTTTGGAATCCAGTTTGACTTATAATAATTGCTAACAGCAAGGAAAAATAATAATAAGCAAGGAATGAGCAAGGCTATTAAGAAAGGAAAAATAACGTTTCACCAAGAAAATAACATTTTTATTTTAGTTGCGAATATCATTCTCAGGGGATTCCATTCTTCTACCCTCCTCCTGCAGCGATACGGTACTCACGTTTCGCGCGTTATCAACTACCTAGATTTTCAAGCTTGACAATGACACAGGTAGATCTGACGAGTCGACTTACCTGTTTTTTACCTTGTATGAGAGGCTGGGGAGTGCAACCACAAGGATCAGCGTTGAAAATTACATAAAATTGGATAACAAGCCCTTGAAATTATAACAATCATAAAGAGTGGGAAAACCACTATATCTCAACTGAAGTAATAAGTTTTTCCTCATTCATACATCATTTTCTCGTTGAAATCAAGTGTAGAATTAAAAATGGACTATTGTTGGAAAGGTGATCGAATGGGTCATTTTAGGCACAAGCTTTTGAGACCCTCTGATAAAAAATTGTGTTTTAGCCGAAAAAATTGCTAACATTTTTCAGAAGAAAAACAACAAAGTATCAACAAAGTTTCTGTGTTTGATGGACGAAGCCGCCGTAGTGCACAGTTTGGCTGATAAAAACCAAGGGCGTTGTAACCATCAAGGAGATGAGGTCGAAAACACAAAAGAAAATCTTAACTCAAGTAAAACCGGAAAAAGAAGTTGAAAAAAAAAGTTTAGGAGGCACATTTTGTCCGAAATGACCTGTACAATAGATCAAGTATGGTTGATTAGTCACTGGACTTCCTATATCGCGAAGGGGGAGGAAGAGATGCTTTTCTTAGCCAAATACAAATTTGAACTGGTCTATGTCTCATTGTCCCACTCAATAATTGAGAATTGAATTATTCAACATTGCACAAAAACGTGAATTCCAACATAAACAAAAACTTCTGAATAATGCAGTAGGTATCATTGGTTGTTCGTTCTCTTGCTGATATGCCGTTTACACTGGATACGCAACAAAACATAAATCCTATTTTCGGCTTGTCAGTCATCCTCACAGAGTAAGAGATCCACTATGTTTACTGATAATTGGCGGAATGCTCTCCATCGTTCGAGAACATTTGGGAACAGGGTTCCAAAACTCAGTTCAGCGAGGGTGGCAGTTCACACTGCCCGAGAACAATAACACAGAAGCACAAAACAGAACTGGAAAAATCACTTTGGACAAATAAACAACAGAAATAACGGTGAGGGCTCAGGTCGGCTGATGAGACACTGATAACTGAAATGTGAAGAAGCGCAGGAAAACCTAGCGGTTAGCACAGGAAAAACTTCGCACAATCTAGAGTTTTACGAGCTCTCAAATTGAAGAATATCGCAGGCTCGCCTAAATTTTGACGGAAATTCCCCCTTATCAATTAATTGGAGCACAGATTACATCTTCACCCCGTTGCTTAGATTGGACAGAACCTCAGAACTTCTTCTGGTCTATTTCCCCCCATTGGTTTAAACTATGAACCGTTCTTAAAGTTTCAATATTGCGGGTTATTGGCTGAGGGTGCACTTGCGCCTATGCCCCCATCAGGAGCCAACGGTTATAGTGAACCAACTATTCATTGACCTGCTGTTTTTGAAGTTTTCCTGAAGTGACTGTCCATCGCCGCTCCACCACGCTCGAATAATGGAGAGAACACCGGGAGGAACATTGATCCGAGTTTGTTGTGCACGGAGTAGAGAGAGGGGCCACTTTTCCCTGGGGCGCACTTTGTACAATTTTCCCTAGAAGTTGACATATGCACAGGTTACGCTCCGATCGCTCCGACTTCCCGCTCCCTTCTTTGCTCATTCTCTCTCACTCACTCTCTTACCACCTCCTCTTCATCTCTTCCACTTCGGCTCGCTATTCATTTCTTCCCTTGGGAACTCCCCAGAAGAATCAGGGTGTAGTTATTTTCGCCCCGTCCTGCATGGAAGGTCATCAATCGAGATGAATAATATTAATCAACCAATAAAAAAGCGGCTGTAATTGTACGTAATTCTGAAGTCCTAAAGAATTTCTTCAAGTCAACACAAAACTACTATTTTCAATCATTTGTTTGGGTTGACAGCTAGAGTTAATTATTGTACATTACTTAGTGATGATATTGTAGATTCTGAAAATAACAGCTGGCTTCAAACCTAAGTTACAGTTAATAAGTTGTAAATCAAGTACAAATCCAAACTGTATCAAATCTAATGGTCAAACATCCAAGGGTCAATTTTAGAGGTCATTCAAACAAAATTAATCTTAGACTTTATTTTTTAGAGATTTCGTACGCGAGTTATGTAACTTTCAATTTTTTTCAGACTTAACGTCAATCAAATGGAAACAACCCCCTTAAACTACTCTCAAAAATCGATTTTGAGGACTCGGAGTATCGCTCCTTAGAGTTTCGCTCCATTTTAACATGTCCTAGAAGGTGACGACTTACTTCGTAGTTCAAATTTTGAGTATTTATTTAAAACTATTTTTTCCTTGCCCATAATAAACAGGTTTTGTAGCTCTCTTCCCAGGAAAAAATTCGACGGATTCACTGGACAACAATGTAAGCAAAAAAAAGTTTCACGTGAATGTTTTGGAAAAATCACGTTTGAATGATGGGAAATGTAAGGTTATGTCGTGAAATCCTCGTTTGTCATACAAAATGTACTTCCTTCAAAAACATACGTTTGGAATCGGATTTTATGTACCTTCCTTCGCTGAATCAAAGGTGACGCTTTCGGGCTTCCTCGCTTAGTTAAGAAGGGATTTACGGACTGCAGATATCAAGCTGAAAATTAGTGAGATACTATTGTATCTTACTATGGTATTTGTTAATTCGGCCCTTCCGACCAGATGAAAGGTCCTTAAACTTCCTTATTTGTTGAGCGAGGAGGCAGCAGAGGGTCACGAATGGATTCAGCGAAAAAATTTACCTGAAACTTGAACAAAAACTCATTTTTTAGCTAGTCGAATTTGGGTGAAAAACTTCATTTTTACGGTATGAGAGGTTTTACTGCTTTCAAAAGTAATTTTGTTCAAAGAATTCCTTGTTGAAAATTGTTTTGCTTACACCGTTCAACAACTAAAATTCAGGGGAAGTTTTCCTGGAGGGTGAGAGTAACAAAACCCAGTGTTTTTTCATGAATTCTCAAAATTTGATCTTCGGACTAACTTCCGCCTTTCAAGTGAAGTTGAAATGTTCTTATTTTGCCCTTTCAAACGCCCCTTTTAACGCTCTTTCCAACGGTGGCCTCAAAATTGATTTTAGAGAGAGGTTTAAGGGACTAATGGCCATTTTAGTAACGTAAGGTTGGAAATCTTTGAAGTGAAATAACTTGGGAAGAAGCCCCTATAAAAAAATATGGGAGGCATTTTCTGTTGGAAATTTTAAAATCGATCGGTGGTCATTAACTCAAACCTCTGTCTTATTTTCAGTTTAGTAGTCAAGAAGATCCACTTATTTATTCAACATTAGAATCCAGGAAAAGTTTCAAATGGCCTCAAGACGGAATTCCACAAAGAAAATGTAGGGAAATTTATATATATAAATGTTCCAACGATGAACGGTAAACTATTGCATTATTCTAACGAAGTGAAGCTCTATGTTTATGTAAATAAGAAAAAATAGAAGGAAGTTTTGCACCCCAAAATTAAAATCTCCACTTGCTTGTAGAATTGTGCGGATTAGCTCCAAAACAGTATTGCGATGTAAAACAACGAAATTCGAGGGGTTTATAATTTTTTTTCTAGGTCAATTACAATGGTTCTTTATTGCAAATAATTTGATATCTGAGGGATGAGACAAAACTTGAGGGTTGTTTTTGGTTCATTAGGTATTTTCAATAGTGTCCCTTTGACATCGACCAAGAAAAAAAAGTGTAACCCCCTCAAAAGTTGTTGGTTTACGTTTCAAGATTCGGAGATTTCATACAGTATATCGCATCATTTCCCTTACTTCCACGTGCCCCCCGTGGGAATTACAAGCTCGTGCGGCACGAACAACTATAATGTCTATTTTCTGTCGTAATCAACTTAGAAAGCTGTCATTTGAATAGCAGCCTCTTCGAGACGTCTGAAATCATACGAGGGCACTCCAAAGGTATTTTCTGACCTGATCAATCTAAAAAGCTATAATTTGAATGGTAGTATGATGATTCGAGGTAAGTCGAGGCCTTTTAACGTAGTAGTATGTTGAAGGATATGGTCTGGCTTGCAGAGCTTCGTGAGCTATAACTTTAGATAGCAGCTTTTGTTTCGTACAAAGGGACTATTAACGTTTACGAAGTTATATTTGAGATGAAGTCATCAAAATGTCTTTGGACACCTAGAAGTCAATTATAAGGTAGACTCAGTGATCAGCTGATGGGATTCCGGTGGGTGAAGACTTATCGGTTTATTTTGTTGCCAGCAAATTTAATTACATTTCAAGCTACTGCGACGATAATCGTTATCATGATTGCTATGAGCCAACAACATGAAATATTATTAAGCATATGGGGCTTACGACGTACTTGATAAGTTGTAAGTCAAGGTGCGGGTGATCTGGCAAGGTGGTGGCGACGGACGCCTGCCTGCTCTGATTGTCTGCTGCCACCCGCTCGTGTTGAGTCATTACGCACCTTTTGTAACCCTCATTTCCCAACGCCCGTTTTAGATTTATTGAAATAATTTTCATTTCCTCCCGAACCCCCTCACCCGGTCTTCTTGGCCGCCGGCGAAGGAAGGAAAAAACCTCCAGACTCATTGTCAGCGGACCTACCAGCGCGGACAGACATCTGCTCCACGTACGCATTGACTGATTAAAAATCAACGAACGGAACGCTCTGCGCTAATTAGTTACGTTTGTCTCGAATGTCGAACTCAAAAATGTATAGGTAATACAGGTGACATCAAATAGGTTAACGAAAGCAAGTAGTGGGCTGAGAGGGTTATACTTGTATGTTCCCTAACTGTAAATAGTTCATGCTAACGGGTTTCGTATCCATTCATCCAAGTTTTAGATTGTACCGAATTAGGTCATTTTTTGTTTAATTAAGGAGATCTTATATCTAAGGCTCCATTGAAGTATAAATACTTCCCTTTTGGAAAAATTCGTAGTAGTTTTACCATTCAACCATCATTACAATCAACCATTATTACAATTTCAAAAATTGTAAGACATACCTACATGTTTCAAAACGTAAAATTCTTAAGATCTATAGAACGACTTGATACTGAACGATACTGATCATTCACTCACACTGACGTTAATTTTCACTTATGACTAGTATTTATGTGAACTAGTATGCTTCTTGTCCTATAGGTATTTATTTTAATGGAATTAATGAATTCAACTCAATGATGCTACAAACCTGTAAAACTACTTTTACTGATCATTTGCTTGTAATTCGTAATCATATAAACGTATAAGATCAATTACAAATGACAAATCATACCCAATACCATACTACAACATACCCCCAACCGCACAAATCATACCACTCCATACAGGTTGTGGAGTACATTCCATGTACGCTACCTTCTGAAAATGGCTTGTTTCTTTTTTTCGGAATCTATGTTCTAATGATGCGCCCGTAGGTTTCAAGTAAAAGCATCCGGGGCCAGAAGGGGCGAGTTTTTTTAAATTGTATTTTTTCTGCCATTCCGATATAGTTGGTAAAGCGAGAATCCTGAAATGATAAATTATCCTGCTTCTCAACTTTAAATCTACTTTACACCGCTGTACCGGAATCTTGAAAACGTTTCCTCCCTCTTTTACACTAGCAACTATTCTTAAAGAATTTCTTCCAATCATGAAACGGTAGAAAATTATATTGATAAATTAAGAAGTATCAAGAATTCAACCAGCAGGTACGCAATGAATCAGTTAAACCGTGATTTCGATTCACTACTTCCGACTAAAAATATCAGTTTCGAAATGCAATCTAGAACTTTTTTGGAGTCTCAAATGAACATGGATTTCTCGGTTTAATGATTTTTCTGGGGATTCCATCGAAATTATTGTTGAAAGGGTGGAGAACGAGTAGTATTATCCTTTGTGGTGACCGTTACGTAGTTTCCAACTGTTATTAGTACCAGGTCTGCCTATTCAGCACTTGTCGATGCTGTGTTGTTGTAAGTCCGTTTGAGCTTCATCGAGCACATTATCTTCATTGGAGAGATCAGTGGAGCGGATGTGGTCCAAATATCGTCCCCCAGAGTTGAGCCCTCATGATCGCTTCCCCGCTGTGCCGCATCTGCTTCAACTACCTGCACCTTAATCATCCCCCCCCCCCCCCACGTGTTAACTTTGCGGGCATTATACCTTCCCCCTAAACCCGCTCATAGTCGCTACTTCAACTTCGGGGGCAGAACCAAAACAACTCATCATCAGATATATTCGAGGGCCTCAAATCTTCCTTATGGACCTCCAGGAGGACTCACCAATCATCCGGCCCCCGTCACTTTCTCATTAGGGTCTGTCGGCCTACTCCCCTTCCTTTCCTCACGTATAATTATAATTTTCGGACGAGGGTTCCATTGAAAACCGTCCGACCGCAAGCAAACGGGAGCTGGTAGATTACTACCTAACTCTCTTCTATGCCCCAACTTAGTTTAAATGCCTACTAGGACGATATCGACAACGGCAAACGGAACGACCATTGTAAAGCCCAATTTACACGGAGCGAAGCATTGCTCTCGAGTAGCGGTACAAATGAGCATTCGCATCTGCAAGGCTCGTTTGGGCCTGGGACGATCGCCCGCTAGCTGTTGTTCAGCTAACCATCAAATGGAGAATTCCTCTCTGCTAGTTCAGTGAAAACACCATGCTATCTGCTGAATCCAGTTCATTCTACACTGTTCGGACACTTAGCATTTACTTTCTTGTTAAATTTTTTGACTATGAATTATAATGATGAAAAATTTTTCCATTTTCACCTCTCATAGCATTGGTCCAAAATTAAAATCGACATGACCCAGACCGCAAGTTTTGACAGTGCGGGTGCCATGGTTGCTAAAGCTACAACACGGATCGACTACGCTTTTAAGATGCGGAACCCCCGCTACCGAAAAAGAATGTTCACTCATTCTTTTTGAAAGAAGCCTTAACATTGCAGGTATTCATTGAAGCAACTCACACTGCCTTCAAGAACAGCAACTCGGTCAAACAAGCTTTCCAGATCTTTGTAACATGCGGTCTTTGCAAATGTACATGTACATCTTTGTATTTTCCAAAGCGCACCACTAAGACGCGACAACAGATACATGCAGTGGAGGGTTTCGTTCTTTAGTGTTAGTGGGTTTTGAATTTGTTGAGGATCTCAATAAACAAAATATAAAGCAAACTCGTGAAAATTGGTTCTTGTGAATATGAACCAACAATGTATATACGCATTTGTATTTTTGTTGAATACATATCTATCCATCTACACTAAGAGTGGGCCTACCACGAGAGAGCCGTCCATCTAATCATAAGTGCACCATGTCCTGTACAGGTGTTGTCAATAGGCAAACAGTTCTTTGAATCTCATGAACTTTACTTTGAAATTAACTCTTTTTTCATACAAATGTTGATAAATAAATCGTTTTTGCTTGCAACCGAAAGCAGGAAACCTTGCAAAGAGTCGACAAAATTTGGTTCACCAAAATCAAAATAAATAAAATGTCCTCTCAATTTTGAACTAGCTTACACCATTAATTTGTAGTTCCCAGTTGCAACTTTAGTCCCATTGTGACCAAATTTTCGTGAGTTGTATGTACAAGTTAGCTCTTATATGACCCTCTATACATTTCAATGTCTTCATATCAATAGTAGCGTGTGCGCATGGCCAATGTTAATCTTTTTGTTATGATGTCTCAACATTTACGGGTCCAAATTCGTTTAAATTGTGGAGTGACCTTTTAAGATCGACGTTCGAAAGAACATTTCAAAGACAAAGACATTTCTACTGTTTCCATCCGACTTGGTGAAGTTCTTGGGGTTTAGGGTGTATCTGATCTCCCATTTGATTGCTCACAAACGTAAAATTCATCAAGAATCATTAGTTCCATCGCTTCTCTCTAAAGTCAACAATGGTGGGTGTTCACGTGAGAATGTTTCCCTCTCGAGAGCGGCAAATTCACTATCGAGAGTAAAACTCGCAATTGTCCCGAAATGCGTTCAAATGATCCTCCACGGGGTGAATTCCTGCTTCATCAATTGAACGGCGCACGTAGTTCCACGAAGGTTGGACATGTTGACAACCTAGACATAACTTCGGGCACCAGTACCTAATTGGTACGCGACGGCGCAGTGGTTATACAGTACCCGCAAGACCGTTAGGTCTTGAAGGAGGGGTTGACCTTGCCCCTTGTTGACCCCAATCACCCAACTTATGACATGAGTGGTTTGTACCCATCGGTATGCCGCCCTACAGAACTCGCCAAGAACTCTTGTTCTAGGTGCCTTTCGCAGCCCACAACTACCTTCTAAACCGACTGTTCTGTCGTTTGCGTCGTAGGGTAAATGCTTTCCTGGAGTTAAGTGACTATGACATATATATGTAGCTAGTACGTCTTCCTACAACCTGGAGCGTCCGCTGGCCGTAATTTTTTATTAATGATTTGTTCCCTTCTACATTTTTACATGCATTCTAGTTTTACCTTTTTGTTTATTTGCTTCTGATCCCATTGTAAGTTCATGTTGCAATTTTTTAACTCATTTTATGTTTTCTATGTATATTGGCTTTTGCCGTTCATTTAAATAAATAAATAAGTTAAATTAACAAATAACACTACAATTCAGTTAGAAAACGCTGCAAATTATTACCCAGTGGTTTATTGTTTCTCCATTAGATAATCCTTCTATGTAAATCTCTTACCTTTGTATGTTAGATCTCTGTGGTACATTATCTAAACTCGGCACCTCACGCCACCACATCTTGTAATTGCATTGTAGCGCCATAAAAAGAACGCCATTTATTAAAGGGGTTTATTAAATACGGTAGATCGATCAGAAATGAAATTAGCGGCGATAATCCTCCGGCTGATCACTGTGACTCCATGCTTTGTAATTGGAGCAGCCCATGATGAATAGGTTCTCCTGAACAAAGCAATCTTCTTTGGTGATTGAAATTTTACGAGATAAAATAAACCGCCTACGAACACTTCACTTGTCCGCAAATATACAACATAAGTCTTGAAAACTCGATTTCAAAAAGAGCACTTGAAAACTAAAATCCATTGTATTTAAATCAGCTCGTGCGGTGCTCACATGATAGTAGGCGATTTGGCAATGTCCAAGCACGGTACTATTCACATTCGTATTGTCGTTCTTTTTTCGGTCAAAGTTTTAGGCTACGGTTAATATGTGAGCGAGTTCTGACGAACAATTGTTCTGACGAGTTCTGATGAATTCGGTTGAACAATCGAACGCCTGCTTTCCAGTAAAAGTGGTTACCATGGGAGCGGAAGCCTTGTCAGAATCTGCACATCGTCGTCAGTACCATTTGAGCGGTCAAACGAGTTTGAAATTTTCATGGGAGTTCGGCCGATTCTGCCGCTGTTTTGCCACGTGCTGGATTGGAACTGAAGACTGTGGAGGATTCACCATGGACCTTGATAAACTGATTGCTCGTGTGCAAGAGCACAGTTATTTGTGGGTCATACTGAAGTACTCGAAAAACTTTTCCGGTTGTTCCCATTATCCTTCAAACAATATATGAAACTCGCCTCTGTCGTCTCTACTGTTAAATAACTGGCCCACGTGCTCTGATTTTCCACTATTTAAAAGTAATAAAGTAGTTCTAAGTACTTTATTAGAGGATTTTTGAAAAAAATATAGGTCATCAAGTTCGCTCATCTTCTTCGCTGGGTGGCAGAAACGTACTGACGATCAGAACCTCAGGAAACGTGTGCAGTGGAACCACCTTTGGTTCTCGAACTCGTCCGAACACATTTTCGTCAGAACTCGCATGAACGTAAAGCGGTCTCGGTGAGCTCGTACAATTCATTGGTGGAACTTCTATCAATAACGAATAACATTCTCGTTATTTCGAAAGTTTCCGTCATTCAGATTTTTAAATTTTGAGCCCTTCGATTTCGCTCTTTACGGTTGATAGAAAGCCGTGCGTAGAATCCAGTCCCAACTAGACCCCCAGATGTGATTTTTGACCCTAGTTTCATTATCTTTGTTTCAGTAGTTTCGCAGACATGGCCCGGACGGCAGACCAACGGATTTTTTTAATGTGATTTTCGGGTTCTACGCATCTTGAAACGAAGACAAACAACTTTTGAGGGGGTTTGGAAACTTTTTTTCTTGTTCGATTGCTATGGTTTCCACTCGACTCCGTTCCACTCCCGCGTGACATTTTTCGGGTAGTTAGTCCAAGGCTAAAGCATGTTCCATGCTAAAATGGCTTCATTCTGTACTACTACAACCCTTGTGTTCGCAGCGTGTTTCCTTCTTTGCAGTCACCCCTCTGCCGCTCTACCCTTCATCACCTTCCATATTTCAAAAAAAAAGAAGGCTCTTCGCCAGCCCCGCGTTATGGGGCACTCGGTCTTTTGTGAGGCACATATTTCCTCCTCGCTCTTCCCTCGTATTCCACGATATTTGCTCGCTGATTGATGATCACTGGATGCGGAGGAAGGGAAATTCCGCCTCTGGGGACCCCAGCTCGCCCCTCTCAGCCGCACGCCCTCTAATTAGGTTTGCGGGGATCCCAACCCGCGCTCTCGGGACCTGTTGTTTAATTCAATTTCATTTCAAATAGAGAGAGGAAGAAAAAAATTGAACAAATAAAGGGCTAAATCAATGCTCGCCGTTGAACGAACCGAGTTAACACACGAATAGTGGTTTATAACAAAAACTATAGCCCTACTTACTAGGGGTATCAAAACAAATACTAGGGTTCTTTTTCAACTCAAGATATTATCAATGGTATGATCCCAGTGAATTTATTTGAGAAACTGCAAGTTGGGTGACTGCCAAAATTACTAATGGGAACAATACAAATCATCACTTATTCGTTTATTTTTACCGTATATACCTTCTGAATTTCATCAGTATACCCTAAATAACTGGCTTGAATTGGTATACTCCAACCCTTGAAAATGTCAAAGAAATTGGGAAAAATTGAGAAAGTAATGAGTGTTGCAAGGAATTTCACTGTTACGGTGAATGCAGTCCTCTCTGACTTGAGGTGGGAACACGCGGATCCACACTATATTGTGATATATACGGGCCCGACACTGTATGGTGATTGAAAAGTAAGGCTACTTATAGCAACCATGCAGAATATCTGTATACAATGGGTACCTAGCCACTTTGGATTAGTGGGAAACAAACGAGCTGATAAGATTGCCAAAGAGCCCGTTCAAATCAGGAAAATTACAACTATCAAAATCCCCGAAAAGGAAGCTAGATCTATTAGCAACACCAAGACGCTTGATTCGTGCCAAAGGGCAAGAGCACTTGTCGGAAAGTGTGGGCGAATTTCATTTCAGAGTGTGCCCACGCACTAGAACGCTACCATGGTTCAAAAAGTGGAAAAAGTCTCGAGAAAAATTGGTAACCTTCATCTGAGTCAGCACGGGACATGGGAAAATAAATAAAATTTTAAATTTATATGACTTTCTAGCCAACTTTGTGACCATTGATGTATTGGAGGATATAGAACACTTATTCATGGACTGCCATAAATACAATGAAGACAGAAAAAAATACAAAATACTTCTTAAGCGTCAAACATCCTTCGCAGATATACTAGCGCACTTGGATCGACGAGGATGCAACAATATACTACAGTTCTTGGAAGATATAGCGGTGTCATTTTGAACCCAGAAGTCAGGACATGAATTTGTATACATTTCTGAAGTTAGAAAATATTTTTAAGTTATAAATTGAATTATCTTTCAATGCCATCAATAAAAGAAAAAAACGTCTGCCAAGTGGGTGTGGCACATAGCTTCCTCGTATCCATAACATGACTGTATAGATCATTAAAAATTATTATTGACTAAAGAACTTCGTTCAATTAGGCGAAGTAAATATTGAATTATTATGCGCGTGATAAGGATTTCGTTTGCGCATGCGCCGAGACTACTATAGATCCGGGGGTCATGAAACTTATCGGGGACCATCTACACATCAAACCAAACAATCCCTGAAAATTTCATTGAAATTGGTCAAGAACTCCCAAAGTTATGCGCGTAACAAGGATTTCACGTTTGCGCATGCGCAGAGGCTACTATTGATCCGGAGGTCATGAAACCTATAGGGGACCATTTACACCCCAACCCGCACAATCCCTGAAAATTTCATCAAAATCGGACTATAACTTCGTGTAGTTTTGCCCGTAACAAGGATTTGCTGACAGACAGACAGACACACAGACAGGCACGGAACCAAAATTGTTCAGAAAGGTCTAAAACGCAAAATGCGAGTGAAATTTTTGATTTTGGAGAAAAAAAAATTTCCACATTCCGAAAGTGAAAACAATGCTTCCGCTACCTTGGTAGACTCGGAAGCAAAACACGCGGATCCACGTGATATACAAAATTTGTATATCGTTTATTTATTTATTTACTAGAAAAAAAAACGGGACGAGCCCAATTACAATTTGTAAGCGTTTAGGAAAAAGAAAATAATCGAGGGACGAGGAAGCCAACACGAGCCAGAAAATCCATTGCATCAACACGCCCCGAGGGCAGGCCATGGAGGAATGAGACGTCCAAGCAAATGCGACGGTCCCGGGGAGACAGCAGGTTGAAACGCCTGGCAAGCTCAACGTAGTCAAGATTCTGTCGGGGTATGGAAAGCTCATGAGCCAGGAACCGGAGGAACGCCCTGGAAACACGCTCGATTTGCTCCGTGTGGCTGATGTAACACAGAGTTTTGTGCGCTCACGTTCATATCTACCTGAAGTGATGTGAGAACGCGTTGGATGATTCACTGTGACGCAACACTCTTTACGATGCATGGGGTAATATCAGACGGGATTTAGATCTAGATATGTGGTCAGATATCAGTTTTGGTTTATTATTTTCATTAATGAACCTTTGTAATCGAACAGGAAGCAGGAACCCCCCATACAATTTATTGTTTTACGTTGTTCAACGAATGAAATAGTGTTGGGGGGGGGGGGGGGGGGGCAACAAACAGATTTTGGGTGAAAAATGACGATATCAATGTACAAAACCCATAATTGTCCGCATTTTTCATTCATAAAAAAATTAGATTTGAAAACAATTTGTTTGTTTTCACCGTTGGAAAGATGAGATTGTGGGGAAGTTTTTCCTGTCGAGTGGGAGTTACAAAGTATGTTTTCATCAGCAAGAAAAAATTGTACAAAAGTGTGGGAAGTTTTTAAAATAAATTTCGTCATCGGGCTAACTTATCGCCTTTTAAGTCATGTTCAACATTCCCTATTTTACCCTAAGGAGATGGAAAGTTTAAAGCTACTAGTTTGAGGGAGTTTTAGCCATTTTAGTGATGTAAGGTCGGAAACAGGAAAAGAATCCTAACACTGAATAACTTGGAAACGAAGCCTCTAAAAAGAAAAGTCTGGGAGGCATTTGGGGGAGAATTTGCCTCTAAAATCGATCATTGGATTTTTTACCATTAGATCTGTCACACCCTGTACCCCCAATTGTAAAGGGCTTAACCGTTCAGAATAAATAGATAAGTAAATGTGTTAACTCAATCAAAAACGAATATTTTTCTTCTTTTCCACTCCGTTCTAACGACGAACTACAGTTCGGAAGAAAAAGTTTTCATTAGGTTGAGGTCGTGTCGCGGTCGGAGATGTCCCATCAACTTTATCGCAAGACAAATGGTGAGATGCGAGTGCGAGGGTTAAGATGGGACGGGGGCGGGTGATTGGGAGGGGGTTAAATGGTATACGACCTCCCTTCACCCAGCCCCGCCACGGACGACTTCTATTAAGGGGCGGGAGGTTTCCCCTTTTTTCCCTCTTTTAACGGCGACGTCGACGACGACGATGCACGTAAAATGATAAAGTGAAGACCCAGATGACTCCCGAGGTCACTTCACGTGACCACCACTCGACGACACGTGGCGGCAGAGGGGGCGTAACACGCGGCCCCCTATTGTTAGCAACTGCTCCGCGCCACCTGGCCGCTCCTCACCAGCTGCTCCACCAAATCACTTCCCCGGCCTACCCCCGCACCATCGCTGCCTCCGGGACCCTTAAAAGTACCGTGTAATTATCCGTAAGTCTGACTGGGCGTGTCTTCCCTGGGCTCAGAAAATCAAAACAGATCATCACAAAACTCTCTAAATAATTGAGGTCTTGAGAAAGGAAGTTCGGCTTAATGACGCAGAGCCAATCTCCTCCTCCATTTAAGGGACTTGAAATTGAAAATTACTCGTAACAAATTTTAAATTAAGAAACCAATGAACAATCTCCTGTATCGTAGAGAGGCTTGTGTTCTTGCCTCGATAGAGAGGTACTATTTAGGAATAACATATTTTAAATGAATTTAATTTAATTTATTTCTAAATAGAAAAATCCTGTTTACAATTTAACTTCAATACCGCACCATCTGATACCCTAACTTGACTGGTAGACGGTAAAATGATGGCTATTAGAATTCAGACAAATAACTAACTTCAAACTAAATAGTTACTGTTAATACACATTTTCCTGGCTGTACCACCTCCACAATTGTACGAGAGAAGAACTAATATGTAACTAAGGGATCCAGCGGGAATTGGAAACTGGAAATGTCCAACAATGGACTTCGTGTTTGGTAAATGCTGAAGGAAAGACTCATTAAAAAAACGCTGCAAATTCTTTCATTGGGGTTTATTATTAATTTGGCTTGCATTCATGATTTGAATTTCTACTAAGCTTTGGAGTGTGCGTGTTTCACAGGTGATAGAGCGATTATTGAATTTCAGGAGGCACACAAATATGATCAACTGATCAATCCGAATAGGTATTTTGGTTGAGAACCGATTTAAACACGCACACTCCAAAGCTTAGTAGAAATTCAAATCATGAATGCAAGCCAAATGAATAATAACCCCAGTGAAAGAATTTGCAGCGTTTTTTTATTGAACCTCAATACCACCCCACAATAAAAACATCTATAATTTATCAAGTTACTTTGCACTCGTATTGCGTCAAAACTTCCCCAAATCCAAATTTAAACGATGTAGCCAGAGGTAGACTGATGTAAATTACACAAATATGATCAACTGATCAATCCAAATAGGTATTTTGGTTGAGAACGTTGATTTACGTGCTCTATGCATATCTCCGAAATTCAGATTTTATCACTCCACGCCGTTTGGAAATTCAAATCATGAATGGCCAAATGAATGAAATTGAATAATAAACCCCAGTGAAAGAATTTGCAGCGTTTCATGCATATCAGAATGCTTCAACCCGCGTATCGGCTATAAACTCTTTCAGGAGTTCACTCCAGTATCCACATTCACTACATCAGGTTACTGCGATCAAAACAAAAAAAAAACCTCTTGTGTTTGTTTTGATTTGCAGTATCTAACCGCTGCAAATGCTTTCACTGGGGTTTATTATTCATTTGGCTTGCATTCATGATTTGAATTTCTAGGTCTTAGGCCAGGAGTTTTTACAAGGACCAGATTACCATGAATAGAGATGAGAGCTTTGAAGGAAATATATACTTCTAAGTTAAACAAAATCTAACGGTTTGGTTTACCTCCTTTCAGAAAGGCAGGCGGCTTACACATTTTCAATATTTTGGGAATAATTATTTGGCTTCATGAATAGGAGGTTGTGAAGAGAGTTATAAATCGGAAACGGCATTTCAAGCTCGGTAAAACTCCGGTTTTCACAGATAGCATCATCATACCCTTTATGACGTCTACGCTCTGATTTTCTGCCAAACACGGATATCATGAAAAAAAGTGCTTCAGAGAAACACTCATTATTTACTTCTGTTTTAGTACGTTCACGCAAAAAAAAATTAGATTTTGATTGCTCCTAAATCTTCAACAATTTTTCCAAAACTGTCCTTATGGAAGTCTGTTTTAGTGCATTCCAAAAAGATTCCCAGTCGATTAAACCACCTCAATCATGATGGCCTGGTTGTGATGGAGAATTACTTATTGGATGTGAGGTGTTGAATTCATTTTCTCTGGGAAAACCAAGTTTCCTGGTTAACAGTGTTTTTCCTATCCTACAGGCATGGCCAACCTGCTCTCATAAAAATGATCACAACAGCAGTCTTTTGGAAACCTGGAGGACCTGGACTTTTTTTATTCAATTTTCGGGTTCTGTACATCTTGAAACGCAAAACAATAAATTTTGAGGAGAAATTGAAAATTGTCTCTTGTTTGTTTACAAAGATTTGTTATTGAAAATGATAAACTAAAACCAATGTCGCTGAAATTCATTTTTGATCGGAATTAGGCTCAAAAAGAGTCTACGTTTGAGACCTTGGATACTCCCCGTGGAGATAACTGCACAGTACTGTCCGTGTAACTACGTCAGAGAGTCGGAGGGTCGCCTGATCTATTCTCGACTCTTTTGTTTGCCTCAAAACACAAAAGGGTGAGGGAGTCTTTGTGATGAGGAGTGAATCCTTTGGAAGTAGAGCAGCGCGGGGCTTCCAGACGTGCGGCTCCCGCGTGATTGACAAGGAACGGACAGGCAGACAATAATAACAGAACATCGGCGGAGACTTGTGGAGAGCAATCTTGGAAAACGAGGGGATAAGGAAACCCGTGATGTGCGCGGGGTTTCGCGGGTGTTCTTCCCTCCAATTAGTTCCTCAACGAGCAATTCCTTCTATTTTGTTGCCTCAGCTGAATGATCTCGTAGAACAAAACACTGCGAAATTATAGGTTGGGCGTCTGAAGTAGACAAATTTGTTTACTACCGAGTCTACTTGTTCAGAATATATAAATAAAGTCCCCGTGCTAATAAAAACGGAGCAAGATAGAACTTTGTCTATATTTCCACGAAAATAATGAGTTAAATCGATTTCGACGGTTAGGTCATTACGAGTAACAAACATGAACTGATGATGACCTAACCGTCAAAATCCATTTAACTGTGTAACTCATTATTTTCGTGGATATATAGACAACGTTCTATCTTACTCTGTTTTTATTGAAATGAGTTTCTACAACTTCGTCGCGAGTGACTTAGTCCGTGTAATCGTACTCTTTCCAAATCACAAAAATTTTCCAAAAATAGAGTTAAATCTGCAATCAGAGGACGGAAAAACAAGATCTACAGGCGGATCAAACGAAATCCTCAGTAGTCTTGGTTCGTCCACACTCAGAGCTGGGACCACCGACCTGAACATATTCCAAGCAACTGAGAGGTCCGCTGATCAACAGTGCCCCAGCAGTGCCTTGAAAGTCTTCGCCTGAATCTCACAAGGGGGGTTGTGGCAATCACGGAGATGAAAACTCTTTTCCACGTTCCAGGTGGGCTTCCCATTGACTTCTTCGATGGGACACCCAGATAGCTCTTCTAACGAAGCGAGTTGGAAAATTTAAATATTTATTTTATAGGCTGAGGAAGGTTGTGCCTTGCAAATTTTTGCTCATGCTATATAAGTCTCTGGTTCAGAGTATCATGAGCTTTGGCATATTAGTGTGGGGAGGGGCCTTGCCATCCGCCTTGAAGCCACTGAATACAGCCCAGAAAGCAGTGTTGAAAATAATGTCCTTCAAGTCCAGAAGTTTTTCTACTGTTGAGCTTTTTTCGGTGGTTCCTGTGTTTTCAATTAGCCAGCATTATATCAAGTCGTCACTCATGTATTTCCACAAACATTCTTGCGACTTCAGCTACAATCAAGTTGTGTCTCCTGACGTGTTTCGTACGACTACTCAGTGCGTCCTCCCAGTCCCGCCCAGCAGACTGATATGTACCTCTCGTCATTTGTATTTTAGTTTGCCAATCCTTCTCAGATATTTGCCCAATAACCTCATTGACCCATCTAATTTTACTCGTTCGAAATATAAAAAAAGTGTCTTCAGCTTCCTAATTTCAAAGGGACATGAAGAATGCAGAAAATTATGTACCAGTATTTATGTTTAGGTTTAGATTGCTAAAATGTGAGCAGTTGATTTGTAAAAGATAGTATATAGCAGTTAAGTTCAATAGTTTGTAATTCGGACCAAGTGCATAGGTAATTGTTAACACGCTTAGGCTTACTCCCCCACTTAGCGCGGAACTGTGTTCCAAAAAGTGGGGAGTTCCGCCAATGTACTTTAATGGAAATTACCTTGTTCTTATTAATGGAATAAACATATTTTTCATTTCATTTCTAAACGATCTATCGGTTTTCCTTACATGCAGCAACGACCTTATGCATTTCCAGTTTTGCATGGGAGGATAATCCCACGTCATGTGTGTAGCAGTTTTTTTTTTTTTTTTTTTTTTTTTTTCTTAGTAAGCAGATAGTCTACGATACATACCGAACAATTTCCGTTGAACGAATGGAAAAAATTATGATGTGCTGTGGGCTGGTTTTACTCAGTTTCTCAAATGTCAAAGTCAAATGTCAAGTTCATAAGAACGTCTAAAAATCGTAGAATTTATATTTTTAGGAGAATAAAACTCGCAAAACGTTAATCAACAATCAGGTATAGGTCATTTAAAAATTGAAGCCCAAATTTATCCTGAAAAATATTCTTGAATTTCAATAAAATGTGCTGAAAAAAATCCATAAAAATGCGAAAAAATAAATATATAAATCCAGCATCTTCGTTTGAATGCAAGAATATTATTTAGTACAAGTTTTTTTTTTTTTTTTTTTTTTTTTTTTCATTAAAATTTGTAGTTGGCAATCACAGATAGTGCTGAAATTTCAATTTAACATAAATATAATACGAAAATTATAGGAAATTCTCTCAAACGATCGTGCTGAGGAACTGGTACATCCTCGTTGTATCCTCTTCTATGTGTGGAACTTGTACATTATATTTGTCTAATAATTTAATAGCAGTCAGCTCATGAAGTGATTGGTGTGAGAAAGGTCGCATTTTCCCATGGAGTCGCTTCGAGCAGGTCCTCGGGGAGCGCACCATTGACATCGCAAGGTGGCCCTCGGGGACGCAGGTCCTCGTGCTGCGACCCCTAAAACAGACCTCGGAACGAGATGGGACCCAAATGGGACGCCCTCTGATCGGGATCGGCCCCTGAGAGTTGCGGGGGCGGTGGAGGCCCTTCAGGTTCCCACGGCTCGATCTCCCGCCCCCCTTTTGCGGTGCTCGACGACGAACCCCCGCTTTAGAAGAGTTTTAGATGTTCCCGCACCTGACTCCTCTCGAGCCCTTTTGTCCTTAACAATGTGATACACAATCACATCAACCGTCGCATAACTTTGTTGAATCCCTCTTTGTCATGATAATGACGGTTGTTGATTGACATTGTGTTGACTCCCTCTCGCCGTCCTTTCCCACCGTGAGCTCAATGAGTTTCAAATCATCGGCTACTAAGTGTTGTGTTCCCCCTTAATAACTATTACCTTATTGTAACATAACTGTTGAATTGATTAAATTGAATGAATCGGTATAAACCAATATTGTAGAATAACTTTATTCAACTATATTAAAACTAACTTTGCAGGCCTCGCAAAGGGCCCAAATGATTTTTTTTTTTTAGAGGCTAGGACAAAAAGAACATGGTTTAGCAGCACTGACTACTATTTTGTAAGGAAGTGTTTTCACTTCATCGTGACTGTATATTCCCCTATATAGTCTTGGGACACTTTACACTGCCCACCCATAAGTGGATGTGTGACACTACAGCGTTCCATGCTAAAAAATGGACATTACGTTCTGGTCTGTTGGGGGAGTAAAAATGGACTGAGTGAAACTCCCTCTCAACGGTTTTCGGGTAGTTAGTCCAAGGCGAAAGCACATTCCATGCTAAAATGGTGTACCAAGTTGAGTATATCCTACAGCTTGCTAGGGACAGTGACATGAATGTATCTACGTCTTTGAAAAGTTTAATATAGTAGTAGACAATCTCGAAAGACTCCGCAGTGGGTCCCTCTGCTTTAGGAACATAGTTATGAAGGAGCGTGTAAAATGGCAAAACGGATCAGTAATTTAATAAGAAAGGCAAAGAAGAAGAGGAGTGCTGCCAGAAGGTCCAAAGTAACTAGTAGTGGCCCAAACAGAAAAAAGAGATAGATACAAAAAGAATACTTCCTGCTTCAAGTAATTATTGTTTTTATTGAGATTGACGTATTCCTTCATCACTATGTGCAGATAATGTTGTGCAAACCCTCAATCCTCGACTACTCACGTTTTCAAGTTGAGAGGCTGTTTCATTTTGAAATAGACATTTAGTCGTTAGAGTATTTCCCGTCCATACTCAACTGGCCAATAAAGGAACAATCCATAGCAGTACAATTATTTCTGCAAGCCTAAATTAATGTTAGAGCCACAAGATGAGCATTTTGTCTTCACTGTTGTTTCCGTTTTTCCTCCCTTTAATCTTAGCCTTATATTTCTTTCAAACAAAGTAATATTTTCGGAAGGAAACTTTACGTATTTGGTTCTCTCTTAGTATTCAAGTATATGAACGTTTTCTTCTAAACACTGCATTTACCTTTTCAATATCTGAAAAGTTTATTGTACCTTAAGCAGTGTTAATTTTATTTGTATTACTTTTTCTGACTGTTAAAGTGTGAAGCTACTCTTTGTAGCGTCAAAAGACTATACGAATGAAGAATTTAAAAAACACGCTGCAAATTCTTTCACTGGGGTTTATTATTCAATTGGCTTGCGTTCATGATTTGAATTTCTACTAAGCTTTGGAGTGTGCGTGTTTTTCATCACAGGATTCAAATTTCACAGGTGAAAGAGCGATTATAGAATTTACGTGCTCTATGCATATCTCCTGAAAGTCAATAATCGCTCTATCACCTGTGAAACACGCACACTCCAAAGCTTAGTAGAAATTCAAATCATGAACGCAAGCCAATTGAATGATAAACCCCAGTGTACGAATTTGCAGCGTTTTTTATTCAATTCCCATTTTATTCTACTTGTACAAAAAAAAACTCGGAAATTTCATGATGGAAGAAAAAAAATTGGAAGAGATAATTTCAAAAACCAAGTTTGTTTTACAAGTTTACTCGGTGCAACTGACGTTTCAAGAGTCAACCAATTTTCGTGATTCTAATTTTGTCCGATCTTAATTTTAGTCCACTTTTGCCAAAACCCTCTGTTTTTTCCCTTCTTCTTCAATTAAGACATTGGTTCATTATTTAAACATATTAAGAACTTTCAATTTTCATTATGAAAATGGGGCAAGGAGGGGTTAACTCAGATAAATCTAAAATTTTCACCATTTTCACCTAGTATAATTGATTTGTTTTTCATTTAGCATTCAAGTGCTTCACATACAGTGTACACTGTGGATTTCCTTCTTTCTTTTCTTGTTAGATTATGGACATTGGTACAGTTTTCAAACATATTGCAGAACTTTCCAATTTGAGCATGAAAGGTGGATGTGAATGGCTAATAGTTATAAACTATGTAGTTATATCTTATCTATTCTCATCTGTCTTTTGTTCGATCCTTAATTTAGTCTAGTTGAGCCACAGACTTTGAGAATTCTGAAGTTGATGTCGGGAGAGTGGAAGGAGAAAGTATTAGTCGATCCATTCAAGCGCTGCCCAAGCTAAAATTCTCAGCCGATTTTCGTTATTATTCCTTCGTTCAATTAATAGTTTTGTCTAGTTTCGGAACTCAATTCAGTTTCAAATTTCAATAAAAACTATTGGGCCATTAGAACACAATCACAAGGTATGAAATCCCCGAGTTTAGACAACGTACCACAGACAAGGTCTAATAAACAGATCAATGATTTACTTTTTGATAAAATTTTCAGCGTTTTGGATTCTACTCATCCAAAAACCACCCATATCCATATCCACATCCGTATTTCCCATCTTGAAACAATAAATGTTGAAAAACGCTTAGGAGAAAAGCTGCGGACCTTTTTTTCTTGCGTTAATTCTGTTGCATGATTCTTAACGATTGGAAACGTTGAAGGGATAGAATTTTTGTTTTCTTTGTCGATTAAGAAAGTTCATTATTGAAAATAAGTCAAATCTCAAATTCAATTTTCTCAGAGCTCAACAGCGCTATTAAACATTTTCAACCCCCCCCCCCCCCCCCTTTAACGGTAAGTCGGTAAGTACTTGGTAACTTGGTGAATACGTCAGGAGACGGTTCAGTCGTAACGTTCAATTCGCCAAATTTTATTACGAGGTTACGTAAGCGGTTTTTGTTCTCCTTTTGTAGGCCGAGGAGTCTTTTTGGAGGGTAATTTTTTTTCAACGTTTGCCTTAGACGGAGATTCGCCCTAGCAGGAGATTTCCCAAGGGAGTCGGCAGGGGAAGAGCCCCAACCCGCTTTTGATCCCATAAAATATTTAGCGCCCACTCGTAATATAATTTTCAACTTGAAAGTTTTGTGTAATCGAGTTAAAACACGATACGGTTGTGCCCCGACTAAGGGATAGAGAGGGTAGCGGGGCGTAATAACGCTCGGAGGCCTTTTCCTCCGTGGTTTTCTGCAATTTTTTCGGGAAAACCCGACGTTTTAGAGAATTTTCGTGAAGCTATTGCGATGGCTCCAAACATTTCGAGTTTATCTTCATGGAAATCAGTTTTGAGGGATTATGAAGCAATTCCTAGATTTGGATTTTTTCAAAATTTGGAAAAATTAATGTATTTAATACAGAGTGGTACACACCGACAGATATGCACAGACAATCAGACACGAGACGAAGGTGGTCCAAATTGATTGAAAACGCAAAGTGCGAGTGAAATTTTCAATGTTCGAAGAAAACATTTCCCATCTACCGAAAGTGAAAACAAACCTTTGGTGAACTAAAACTAAAAAACCGACGAAAAATGACAGAAGACAGCTACATTTTGTGTCTTAAAACAAAAGAGTTTGAACCATGACCTAGCACACTAAACATTTTTGGACACAAATGTGTTTTTCTACATTTTTCAAATGTATTTGTTCTATCAAAATATGCCACAAAACGACTAGCAAGTTTAGACCTTCCCTAAATTCGATACTTGAATAAATAGATCGTTTAAGTCGGTTAAATTTCAAAATATGTAATTATGCAGAGAATTTAGAATGTTAAAAAGGCCCAAATCTTTCAATTTATATTTTTAGCAGGGTATTTACTTATAGAAAGTTGTCCTAGGATGAACTGACAGAAGAGCTACATTTTGTGTCTTAAAACAGAGTTTGAACCAACCTAGCACACTAAACATTTTTGGACTTGTGAACCATGCCACAAAACGACTATTAAGCATCTAAATGTGAATATATGCTGAAAGAAGTACCAAAATAAAGTGCATTAGTTTTCATTCTAAAAATTCCTAAAAACCCCAAATCTAAATTGTAATATTTAATAAAATAAAAGAAGAATGAAACTAAAAAGTGGCAACATATTGAAATAGAGAAAATTAGTTTTTTGTTAGGGTTATAAGTAATTATAATGCATTCCCTACCAATGATACTTTCCCTACCCTAACAATGAATGTATTCGCTGCATGAAAGCCTTTTTGACAAAGTACTGTCAAAATATGGCGTTAGTGGTGAACAAAAGTCGATATTACTCCAAATATGAGAAGAAAAATCGTAGTCTTTGAAAGCAGCAAATGAAAAGAAGGTGAAGGGAGAGGGGGTTTTAATACAACATGTGCGTTGCCCGCACAGAGAATATCGTTCCCCCGCTGTTCTAATCAAGCCAGTACAAGACTTGGGGTCCTTTATTTGGAACAGGGACAGAGATGAGAGGGCGGTCTGAATGGGCAGAGACGCTCGGAGACCCTCCCTTCTGGTACCCTGATCACAGACCTACCTCTACCCCCCTCCGTCATCAGTCCTACCCTGATCACAAAACCTACCTTATTTCGAACTCAGCCCCTCTCCCGTATCCGCCATATCCGTTTCAGCAGTTCCTTTTAACCCTAAAAGTCACATAAAACCTCCTTGAAGATGGGAATCGGATAAGGTGCCGACGAGATCGGGGTAACATTATTGGAGGAGAAGAGAGTCAGAGAGGACCAGGGGAGGCTTTGAAATGTTAAGGGAGCTTTGAGGGGTAGGTGGATGATGAAGGAGGAGGGGGTTGCGGCCTAATGAAACACGTTTCTGGTGGTGGTGGAAGCCGGAATCCCTAATCTTTTTCTCCGCGGTCTTCCTCTGACCCTAATCCCAGTAGCAGGGCCAATACGATACTTCTTTTGAGACTACCAACCCCGCAATCCGCCAGTCTTCCTCCTGTCCTTCGGCATAGCAAACAAATGAAAGCTTCAAACTTCTACTTAACTTGAGTAAAACTACATCGAACTGTTAAGTATTCATAACAGAATTTACTACATAACCTTTACTATTATTAAGGTTTTAAGGGAATATTCAAGAGGTATTGCCAATTATACCTAAAGGATCAGTTCAAAGGGAAGGGGCATCAAGGCAGTCAATATTGGAGAGTGGTTAACAGGATCCTTTATGGGGTGAATACAACCGAATGTGAAAAATAAATTTAGGTAAAATTACGTACGAAGTGGAAGTGGAATTACTGACCCCCTCACGAAGATCACCAGAAATGGACTGTACAACCTGAGACAACGCTTCCTAGGTACTCTCGGAAACAAGTCAAAATCCAACTGGAATTTATGGAGATAAAATAAAAATGCAATCAAAAGGAATGTTTTCGCTTGTCCCCCTCAACTGAACTGAAGTTGTACCTATAGAATCAACAGTGAAATTTGGACAATCGCCGTCCAGGCATCACATCAGCCACTTGTAACAGAACGTCTTTGAAAATGACCAGTTTTTCAGATGGAGCGCACCGATGACCGTACATCAACAATAGTGGTCTCACTCGATTCAGGGATCTAGTTTCTGCCTGAGTCAAACAAAAACTACCCTAATACATCACAAGTTTTAGAGATTTCGATTTTTGGTAGATTAATCCTTATACACGGTGAATATAAAATACGTGATTTTTGACAAGGATTCAACAAATAATTTGTGCGCACTTTCCCGTGAAAATCATCATTTATGCCGACTTTCGACTGTCAGATTAAGATGATTTTTCACTTGATCACTGAAGAAGGTTTCAATCTCCTATTTTTACATTTTTCAACCAGACCTTGAAAATTAAACCCCGTAACAATCTGAAAACGCGTCAGGAATAAAAATAATTGACGCGGAATAAACAAATTTCGGTCATTATTCCGCAAAAATTAAGTCAAATCAAAAAACGGATAGCATCACGTGAATCAGCACTAAAAAACAATGAAAAATGCTACACTTTACAGTTCACCATCATCCACTATTTGACAAATTTGGGGTTGCGCAACTTTGCATGCTCGCTGAAATGGCCGCAACCAAAAAAATTGATTGAGTGGTCAATTTTTCATGAAATTTGGCGTAAAATTCGAATTTGGAATAGAAAATATGGGTTCTTATTTGAAATAAGGAAGTTAGTGTAGACTGCGCACACTGCGAGCGTGCCCAAAAGTGCTCACACATAATTTGTCAAATCTTTGTCAAAAATCATTGGACACGTATTTTTTGGATTTTCAAATATGCTGTTTATATTGAAAATAAAAGGGGTGTTCACGTTAGGTGGGCCACCCTGTATATAATCCCTAGTCTTGATTGATCGAAATGCTGAGATTATTGGCGCATCCCAGGTCGCTGTTGGATTTTGCGGCAAATTTCGTAAATTTTGGTCCAGCTTTTTCGGAGAAAAGCTTTGGAAGGTGTATAATGTACAGTGGACGAAAGGATTTTTGTTTTATTATTTGCAATAATGTTGGTTTTTATGTTCATTGATGAACCTTTGTGATAGATCGAGAAAGAAAAATGTTTGGGTCTCCCTCAAAACTAATGGCTTACGTTTAAAAATGCATTGATTTTAAAATCTAATTAGGAAATACTCCATCCGTTTAGTAGCTTGATTGTATTTTGAACTATGTTCATAAAATTTTGAAAAACTGGGAAAATATTGGGTAAAAGCAGGTCTGAGAACTGTGAAATTACACAATAACTTCTCCGTTTCATGAGTTTTCTAACGGTTATCTACTTTTCCCTCCTTTTTGTAGAAAGGGAGCATAAGTCACGAGGTGCTTTTTTGCTTTTTAGAAGGTGGAGAACACGTATTTAATAACCATCCATTTTCAGATTTCTTAACACAAATATACACTCGTATATACAAAATTTTGTGCGCAATACCTCTCCGAAACCGGACTACATTTTGATGTGTGTCACAGCTTCTGCATCGATAACTTTTGTGAGGATCAGCTGAAAACTATTCCATAATATTAATCGAAATTACATCGTAGGACGTTGAAAATTGACAAGGAGGTTTCCTAGAAAAATACGAGACGAATGACTTCGTAGGCTCCATCGTGGTCATCTGAATGCGCTGAAAATTAGGTTGTATATCTATTGAAACGAAATTTGACAGAGAGCGCTCTAACACATCAAGGGACGAATGAAATGAACGGCTTCCGGGCTGGGTCACAGTGTTTCACTATCCAGCTCGCTCATCAGTTATTATTCAATTGAAGAATGTAACACGTAAAATGATGTAAATAAACTATCTATTTATCGCTCCAGCTGACCACGAGCAGTAATATCAATCATAATGATGGCAATATTTTGCTCAAATCTCTCCAATTCATCTGAGACGTCGAACTTTGATTGGGAGCCTCTCCAGGACATTAAGGGACGAATGAAATGACGGGCTTCACCCCTACCTCCAGCTGAATTAGCCGTTATACCAATCATTATGACAACAAAATCGTTTGTTAAATCTCTCCAATTCACAGCAGGAAATCAAAAATTTTCATCGTTTTTCACCTCATTTATAAGAATTTAAAGTGTTGTAAATACTTTTTACCAAATTTTAGTTTCGCTATCTCTATGCAAAAAGTCGGCTCTGATTACGCAAACTGCGTGGGAGTTTTTGTCTTCAAGAGTTACAAATGAAATACCTCTCCTAACTCAGCTTGTTAAAAAGAATATGTTAACCACACTTGAATCGGGTGACACCGTGTATAACTAAAAAATACCTTATGTTTGAAAATTGGGAAGCATGGGAGGCTTGTCTTGGTCAGGGGCCAGGATATGCAATGACCCGCACGACCCCTAGGTCTTGAAGGAGGGGTTGCTCTGTGCGCCGTGTATTATCATCCCCCAATCTGATTTGGCCGTAGCATTGGGTGTTGCAATGTTGATAATTTGTTATTTCTGACCAAATTCAGTTTAGTAAAATGTTTGTTGACTAAAACATGTTATCCAGTTGTAGGACAATGGTAAGATATTAGGGTTTAAATCAAGTTCATATAAAGATTTAGAGTTTAAACAAGATGTTAGGATATAAACCAATGAATAAATATCCAAAAATGAAAAGTGAAAATGAATTTAATGAATGAAAACGTTCGTTTGTGAACAAAGTCTACGGTATTATCAAAGTGTCCAGCCAAAGTCAGGATAATCGAAGAGCCGAGAGACGGCTATTGTTTGTGTTCATTTAGGATTGACTGCGATGAGTTGCTTTCAGTTAAGTAGCTATACCACAAGTGAGTATGTTAACATGATTTTTTTGTACGGTTTTGCCGATGGTAATGCTTCTGAAGCAGCAAGGGAGTCACACTCCACCTGTGTATAATTCACACCCTTGCGAACACGCCGGATAGTACGAGGAAAAAATATTGGTAGATAATATTGTTTATATCACTGATCCTTTTTTTGTATCTAGTAAACCATTTTTTTTTTAATCTCCTAATCCTTTTTTGTCACTAAGGTTTTGGTTATTACTACCAGCTATGTTCAATAGCTATAGCGCACCATGATGAATGGGAATATGCAATAGGGAAACCACGCTGAAGGAAATACAGTCAGGAAAGAAACGAAAGGGAAGAGTTGGTAATGATATGGAAGCCTGGTTTGATAAGGGTCCATGGTGTCAGCAAAAAGATGAATTCAACTCATCGCAATCAATCGTAAATCAACACAAACAATAGCCGTCTCTCGGCTCTTCGATTATCTTGACTTTGGCCGGACAGCCTAGAAATGTCGTAGACGCTGTTCACAAACGAGCGGGTTTATGCATCCGACAAAACTAACGTTAATCGTCACTTGAGAGGTCTGGCGTTGTCACCATTCGATTCAGCGAGAAAATTTACGTACCTATATCCCGCCTCCAGCCTTTTTTTGTCGAGGTTTTGGAAAAACCTCAATTTTAACAGAAAACACACGTTTGTCTGCAGTTAAACAAAATTTCCTTAACTAAAAATATTTTTTAAAAACCAAAACGGCTGCATTGTTGGAAAGCTGACATTTTGGCGCACGTTTTACCAGGCATGCCTCAAGCATTGATGGGGTTTCTAGGCGAGATGCAAAACAGGCGATTTCAAGATTTTGACAAAACTGCCATTTCGCGCAGCAATCGCACATCTTCAATGCAATAAAAACAATGTTTTCTGACATTAAATAGATAGAAAATTTAACGCTCTTTCCAACAGTGCCACCAAAATTGAGGGAGTTGTGACAGTTTTAATGACATAAGATCGAAAACACCACAAAAAAATCTTATACCGCGAATAACTCGGAAACGAGGCTTCTGGCAAAAAATTGCTAGAAGGTAGTTTTGTTCGGAAATGAGTTGTACAACAAATAGGAGTCGGATTGTGCATAACTCCTGGGACACCCTGTATAAAGAATCTCAGGAAATTTACACTGGATTTTAGTTTTAGATAAAATAAGGGGCGCTTACGAGAATTTATTACACTTTTGTTTTGGGGAGGGGGTACAAACTGACATGGGGAGGTTCTAAGTTGGGGGGGGGGGGGGGGGGGCAGCCCTGTTTTATCTTAATTTTTGTAATAATCTTTAGTTTTTACACAATGTACTGTGATGTAGTTTGAAGTACCTACATCAAATGAAATAAAAACCATTTCCGAACTATCTAGAACCTTCTAGGAAACGAAGGATCCGGATTCGGCTCACTAAAGCAACAACTTCACCTATTAGCACACTAAAAACATCTCTCTAACTTTGCCTCATATCTTACTCCTAACATCCACTCTTGAAGAAACTGCATTCTACAGAATATGTTATACTTGCACGTCAAGAGGAAAGAATATACAACTCCGCAACCGGAAAAACTCCCGATTTATATACATACGTCCTGGAATCCATATCTTTTAATTTGCGCGTTTACACCTGTTCATGCCCTTTTCCCACCCACGTGTGGCCTCTCCATGCCAAGGGCTCCTCCACGTGACATGAACCCGTGACCCTCCGGAAAATTCTGGTAGGGGAAAAAGAATCACACGCGTTCCAAAATAACAGTAACAGAACGCGTAATGAGGGGAGCGAGATTTGGTTTGCAACCCCCGACCGTATGTGCACGCGGGACGATGAAAGGGGATAACCTCAAAGGAAAACAAGCGCGTCAAGTTGGTGGGAAACGGGACTTGAACTGGATACTGGAACTGGTAGCCGGAAGGGGGGTGTGGTCCTTGCGCGCAACACGCAGAAAGTACGTACGCAGGGGTCGCACACAAACACACCCTCGCGGTAGAGGGAAGTAATCAGTTTGTAAATAGATTAGGAATAACAAAGTAACTTGATAGCTATGGGAAGGAAGTAGTTGGCCAAGGGGAGGCGCGTGGCCGTGGGACCTCAATAACAAAAAAATGTATTATCAGAAAGGGGCTTGAGAAGAGGAGGAAGCACCATCCATAAGAGAAACAGCGAAGTTAGATATAAATTCGATTATTCTAAATTTAAAAAAAAATCAGGCCCTCCAACGTAATTATTTCCGAGCGTTTCTCCGATACTACTGGACTAAAGTTATCGAAACTTGGGTGAAACATCACATTCGGGGTCTAGTTGGGACTGAAGTCTCAACAAAAGACGAAATGGAGGGGCTGAAATTTCAAAGATCTGAATATTGAATACTTTCGAAATAACACTATAGTTTTTATGTGCGTTATTGATACATGTGCCTTCAAAGAATCGAATGAGCCCACCCGGTAGGGTTGGCAGTCAATTTTCGATTTTCACAACAAATCGATTAATCGTTGACAAAAACCGATAGGCAATTAAAATCGGCCCATGAAAATCAATTGTAAAAAAATTGAAAATCGGTAGTCGAACACCGATTTTTTGAGACATAATATGTGTCTATATTATAGACATTTATGAAAAGCGCGCTTTTTTTCTCCACAGGAGTAGTTTGCTAAATTTCAAATCATTCTGACGATTTTTAGAGAGCTTACAGGTGTTTCAAATATATCACCTTTGCGCACCCGCAGGCGACAGTTATTGCACGGTTTTGATCGTATTCGAACTATACCTTTACTCAATTTCAGGTTTTACTCCCAATTGTACGGTACTTTTGAGAAATTTATTTGATTATCGAATTTGACAAAAAAAAGCAAGTTGAAACAACCACAGCTTTTGTCCGATCGAGCTGAAAACCTTACGGGCATCACATCGGCTGCTGAGGAGTATTAATAGATCAAATGAATCGTAATTTTAGTCAACAGTTTAATGTCATTTTTGAAATTTTTGAGTCATTTATTCATGTCACGGCGGGCGGACATTGAATTTTTTTCAATTTAGACATCTTGAAGGTTTCAAAAAGTAACTTAAAATAATTAAAATCGATATTTTTGGCCTTGATCTATATCAGAGATCTAAATAGATGATGATCTATATAGAGATCTATATATCGATTTCAGAGCTCTGATTGTGAAATCGATCCCAAAATCGATTTTGGTGGGTTGATTAGACTACCCTACCACTCGGACCGCATTACGTTCATCGTAATCGTATCAGCTGACAAAATTTCTGTGGAATTCTTTTTCAACAGTTCCTTTTAAGAACGAGTTTTTCAAGTCTTGTGTAATATAATTGTGGTACAAGTGAAGCGTAGGCAGATGTTTCATTTTACATCGTTGAAGGTATTGACCAGGTAAAGTAGGTAATACCAACCCAAAGTATCCCACCCACTGAGCGAATCAATTTTTGTCTGCCACGTCAAATCCAATGAAATACTAAATGGAGGCAATGTTAAGTACAACCGATTTGAACAAATCTGACTAATTTCAATACCTACCGATAAAACTTGCTCCTTCTGAAGTAGGAATGAATATAGAGCTTTGAAGGTTGTCTGCCGCCATATAAACCTATGGGAACTTAGCGGCAGACAGGACTTAACTTCTGTGCTTTCATGATAATAAAATAGTTCAAACACGCGACAAGAGAAATAGGTAGATGTTTTATCAGGTTAAATTCCTTTAGTTCCATTCTTGTGTTTCTACGTCTGTGTCGATATGCAGTATATTTCACAATTGTAGGTATTTAGATATCAGCTTTAGATATGTTTATGAAGGAGTCATCCGATCGTCTTTTCAACATGGAGAAGTCAGTTACAACACATGGAGACACACTGATCAGCTGAAGGTCCTCGTGGCTAATTTACGTTGTTGATCGAATAGAATGCAATTGGAAGGTATGGAGGATATGTCTAATTAACATAGATCAGTGATTTACATTGAAATTTTTTCAGAAACAGAAAAATTATTGTGTAATAATTGGCAGAGTTTTTTTAATCCATATCTGGTGTGAGTGTTGTGATCCGGCATGACTGTACCTATTAAAGAACCTCTGCTATGGCACCAAGAAGAATAGCGCGCCTTCGCTCTGAAGATCCCCATGAACAAACAAACATACGAGTAATTACGTATATTTGTGGATTCCACAATGTGGAACCCTTCGGATTGCTAGGTCAGAATGGAGTTCTCGGATCACCAATTCAATCGATAATTTACCTGCAGACTCACTCTAATTGTCAAAGGATATACAGATACGGACTAAGTCACTCGCGACGAAGTTGTGGAAACTCATTTCAAATAAAAACGGAGTAAGATGGAACGTTGTCTATATTTCCACTGATGATGACCTAACGGTCAAAATCGATTTAACAGTATAACTCTTTACTTTCGTGGAAATATAGACAACGTTCCATCTTACTCCGTTTTTTATTTGGATATAGAGAATTAGGAATTATTATTCATCCAAATCAAGTATTGACAAAAATGTTATAAAATTTGGTCTAGAAGTTTGGAAAATGTTATTAACTCTTTTAATTTAGCCAAACACATGTAGGGGTGTGGATTGGAATTTTCATTGTTATTAAGTCAATTCTGTAAAAATTATTCCCCCCTGCACCGCCCCTATTGTCTCATCCGGTTGGTATCAACCGTATTTTATTTGGAACATTGCCAAGGGCTGACCACGACCGCATCCCAATCACCTACGACACTGCCTCTCATTCGGATATAAAATTAATTAGGTACTCAACTAAATCCTTTTCCCCCCACCACCTCCCGCAGTATCCAAAAGAGACCTGCTTGGGTCATACAGTCAGCCTTGTAGGGTCCTGGGCATTTCAGCACCGCCATTAGTGAGATTGTCCTGCTCCCCTCGCAAGTGGCTCAGCTCTCCAGTCCCCCCTTGTTAATTTGTTTATGAACATTTTCCCCTTCTTCCGAATCCCAAAGCCTCTCGGTACTTTGTCCCTTAAACCTCCAACCTTAATTACGGAAATATGAAAGGAAAGGTTTTCACTTACGCCGCAGCCGATCACCTCTTTGTTCCTGTACTATTGACTATAATCCACTATAAGAATAGTACTCGCACTATCCAAGAAGTTAGGTATTTGTTCACAAATTTTAGTAAAAAATGGAAGTATTACAAAATCACCAAAAAATTCGAAATGTTGTGTTTCCATTATTTCTTCACTATTTATATTCTTCAATGGAAATCCATTCAGACGCATTCTATAGTCAGTTTTGGGTTCTGTAGGGAAAATCATGGAGTTCACCCATTTTTTATTCTCACAAAGTTCTGAACAACAAACTCATTCTTTCTTTTGCAATGCTTGATTATTTTTTATTGGAAGAACAAAGTATTAGGTACAATCCGTAAGTAGTCTCAGAATGCCTCATAACGGGTTCCCAAAAAGTCCGTGAAATGAAATGGTGAATCCCGCTCCCCAGACTACAACTTTTGGCATCTCCCAACATACTTCGAAAACTGTCAGACCTTGGCTCAGCACCACGAAGACAATCTGTTTGGACAAAATTACTTACTGTATCGAGTACTGATGCCCTGAGTGGTCTTGCCGGAGCAGCCATTTCCCTCCACACGAGCCATCGAATGCAGTTAACCGTACCACTCTTTGAACATCACAGACAGCAACCGTTTGGAAGCGAGATGTATGAAACTTCATCAAGTGTCGGAAGTCTACTGATGGAATAGAAATCTGGCAGTATTTCTTTAGGACAACAATCCATGGGTTCGTTGGGGTCTTCCCAATAAAAGTAACAGGCTGGGAAAGAACATCTTAAAATCCTTCTAACCTTTATTCCTACTTCGAGAGGAAATACAATCAGATCCGGCAAATGTAGAGGTATTAATGTTCGTAGCTCACCCCTAAAGAGTTCAGGATTCGAGATAAGAGTATATTGATTGGAAAACAAAAATTGGATCTTGGGACCTAATCATGCACTATTGCTGAATAAAAAATGAAAAAATTGCTGAAACATATCTGTGACAGATCTTTATAGATTTTATAGTGGGCCATCAAAATAAGGTAGAGAGAAACGTATCATAAATAAATAGTCACATACATCACTCTCAAACAGCTCCCCCCCCCTCCCACCCATCGTAAGATCAATAAGAGACAAACAACAAAAATAATAGAAAAACAGTACTTCTGGCAGGAAATTTGTATTCTGGATTCTAAGGATTTGCTTGATATTGGATTGCAGTTTGCAGTTTTAGGAATTGAATTGATGTCATTATAATATGACTATTAATATAAAAACGTTCAACTTCAACGTCTTTCATTCTTAATTCTGCTCAATTATAACAAACTCCCTTGAAGGTCTAATTCGTACTTTCATCTTTCGAACGATTCGTAAAACTTCCTATGAGAAATCTGTGAAGAAATCAAGAAAAACTAAGGGCATTTGGATAATTGAATAATTCGTCGAACTTACGCTTCACCTTGGGACTCAATGGCGTGGCCATCTAAATATGCCAACTTGGGCAGCAAAGTGAGTATCAACAAGTAATGGCTATTCAGACGACATATCGGGTTACCGGCTATCGTCAGCTCGGTCAGTTTTTTCAACGTACCGAAATGTTCAAGTGAGGATTGGTCCTGAATCTTGTTGTTAGCCAAAAAAACTTTTTTCAGGTTTCTCAGGTTCCTCAAAAAGGACAAATCACGAATTTGGTTGTACTCGACGTACAACTCTTTGAGTCCATCGAGCTGCATATCTTCCTGTTTGATCGAATCCAGTTTGTTTCTATCGAGGACCAAATACTGTAACCTTCTCAGCTCTCTGATCCCTTCAGTGGAAGTCAACTGGTTATCCTGCAAATACAAAGCTGTTAATTTGGGAAATCGTTCGAGCTCAAGTGGAACTAAGTCAGTGATATTATTGAAGTTGAGATGAAGAGTTTCTAAATTCTCGAAACTCCGTTTCACTTCTCCAAAACTTGATATTTTGTTATTTGTCAAGCAAAGATGCTTCAACTGCTTGAGATAACTGAGGGAACCTATAGTCGTGAGAGCGTTGCTTTCCAAATTAATGCTGGTCAAATTCTGAAAATCAGGGTCTCGAAGATTTGTTTTCCTGATTCCACACTTTTTCACAGTCAATTCCGTGAGCAGTCTAATCTGATTTGGTTTGTATATCTTCACCAAGTAGTTCTTGTTCAAAGTCCCACTAAGCGTATCGTTTGCGTCAGTGATTTCCTCCTCACTAACAGGCATTCCATTGATGTATTCAAGATGTGCTCCGTGGTAAATGAGGAATTTTCTAAGCATTTCATCGTCTTCTATGGCATTTCCGGAAAGATCAATAATTTTCAAGTTCTTCCATTCCTTAATGAATTGAAGATAGTCCCACCTTCGTAGCTCATTACCTGCCACGTA
This sequence comes from Creontiades dilutus, assembly GCA_031894815.1. NCBI lineage: Eukaryota > Metazoa > Arthropoda > Insecta > Hemiptera > Miridae > Creontiades > Creontiades dilutus. Next base: position 466,346 of record JAVIWC010003164.1, read on the forward strand.
CAGCTCTTCCAATGATTTTAGATTTTTCAATCCCTCTAACTTTCTGATGCAGTTATACGATAGGTTCAGCTCGATTAAACAAGGAAGTTCTGCTTTCATGAAACCCTCAATATCCCTTAGGTAGTTGCAGCTCAAATTCAATCTGCACAAGTATTTTTGTGTTTCAAAAACGTTCGTGATTGATTGAACCATGTTATGAGAAAAATCAAGTTCTTCTAGTTTTAAAAACTCACTAATGAAATCTATAGACGACAATAGGCTGTTTTTTACGGTGAGCCACTTCAGAGAGTTCTTATTTGTATCGATTTCTAAGCGTTGAAATGGCTTACTCTTGTTTATATAAACACATATCAATTCTCGGTAATCATTGACAGCACTGTGGGAAGTTGGAGTGCAATTGTTTTGGACGCACATAGCTCCATTGTACTGGACTTTTGGTGAAGCCTTGATTTCTTCAAGCAGTGAGTTTGACAGCACAATTGACGGGAAATCCTTCATGCAAAATTTGTATACCATATTGTCTCCTTTCACATCCTCAAGCCATTCGTCGTCCAGTTTCCTGATTTCCGGAAAGCACTTGACGATTATGTATTTCATATGGACTGGATCGTGCACGTCGTTCAAAGGGTTAAAAGCTATATCCAGTTTGTCCAACACTTTGCAATGCTTCTTCAACCACTGAAGACTGAGTACATATTTGGTCAGTTTGTTGTATTTCAAATTCAGAGTCTTCAATGCTTTCATTTCTTTACCCATATTGGCCGAAGTAATATCGTTGAATTGGGCGTTCAAGGTTGTTAGATTTGGGAATAATCTGGCGATTTCCTGGAGGGAATATATTAAATTAAATGATACATCCAACTCAACCACCCCTTCAAGTATATTTATCGGCCCAAATGTTGAAATCAGCATTTTTGATATATTAAGCACAGAAAGACTATGCCATGACGTTGTATTTAATTTACTGGAAGCAGTAGCGTGTTTAAAAACTAAAGCTTCGTTCTCTGGTACTGAAAAATCATCCGCAAACGTCATGAATTGATTATCTCTATACATGTAACGATATTCCACGATAAAAGCGGGAATAACGTTTTCAGGTATGATGCTACTGTATATGGCGCAGTGATAGCAATGTTCAGTTGGCTCTTCATTTGATTTTAGATGCATTCCAGCCGTCTCATCCCTAGAAAAACTGCCCATGAGCTCATCGGAAATAACGTATCCCAGAAGAAGAACTCGCTTGCCACTCAGCCTGTCTTTCATAACTAATACATTTTTCGTAACACCGTTTTTGTCTAGCCAAGTCGCATCTGCTATGGCGATGCTGTTGGTTACAGTGCATTTCATAGTGTTTGCTTCTCGAAGAGTTGTGTAATCTTTTATGAAATTGAAAGGCCATATGGTCGCGTCGTTGACATGGACGGGCTCTCCGATTATGAAAAATTGACTTTCCATCACTCCTATACCTAGGATCTCTTTCACGCCTCGAAATTTGTCGAAGCAATGATGTTGAGCATTAACGATTTGAATCACTTGATCTACCTCTACTGATATCAGTTTTATATTTCTCTTCGTGTATGGGCAAATAAATCCCTGCATTATTTCAGAGACGCTATTCAATATATTGATCGCATCTTTTGTGTGATGGAAGAAATTTACGTTCCCATATTGACTCATCTCCATGCCCAGAAGAGTGTACCTTACTGTCAATTCTTTATCCAATCTGGGATACCAATCGAGATGCTTACACTCCCAATGAAATTGTGACACCTCGTACTTCTGAAGCCGCTTCCTACATTCTTTCCCTATGGAAGACATGTCAGATGCCTTGTTCAATGTAACTGTTGCATTCATCATCGCATTCCTCAAAGTAGTTAACTCTTTGTAGCTTTGGGCCAGTAGTTTTTTATGCTCCGTGAAATACATGTTGATACAGTTGTTGAAGAGAACTCTGTAATAGCGAAATTTTCTCTCATAAAAATTTCTACAGTTTTCTCTTTCTTCGCATTCCACAGGAACGGCATCTAGACATTTCAACTGGTTCATAAAATATATGAGAAACGATCGATAGTTGACGAGACTTGTAACCGGGGAAAACTTGTACATTTGGTCCACAAAGTAGAGGTATCGAAGTTTGGGGAGTTTGGTGAGTGGCATGAGTGCTGGCAGAGTTCTTATGTCGTTACCTGCGAGGTTTAAAATTTCAAGCTGATTGCAAGTCGTGAGTTGGGTCAGGTCGCTGATATGGTTATCGGCCAAGTTGAGTTCTCTTAGTGACTCGGAGAACAAGGGCATTAGGAAGGATATGTCGTTGGACGCCAGGGACACACTCGACAGCTTCTTCAAGTTGGACATCTTGGGAACTGACCGGATTTGATTAGAGTACAAGTGAAGGTTCTTCAACTCAGGGCAGCCGTTGACGGGCGAAGCGTCGGTAAGGGAGCATTCGCACACCCACAGCTCAGTTAGGCTCTTTAGCTGCTCTATGCCCTCCAGTGAAATTACGGGTTGCCCTATTACAATAAAAACCTTCAGTTTCAAGTTCGTCAGATTTTTAAAGCTGTCGATATTACCTGTAAAGAGAAATAGGTGGATTAATTACTCTAATTAGTAAGAGGGATGTATGATTCACTTGAACATTTCAACAAAACTATAGTCTATATCAATGCAAACTGCATCAACAATCAAGTACGTAATTTACAGTGGATTTTTAGTCCAGCGGCATGTACCGAAGGAAAAAATTTATGAATGGATTTATTTACCAATTTGAAAAATGAATAGTTTATGACCTCATGAATGTATAATGTTATGTTATTGAAATGGGTCATCAGCAATCACTTGGGTAAATAAGTTCCCATTACCACCTTCGTAGCAGATTAGCGAGGCGCATAACATATCATCGTTAACAGAAATAATTTACGTTTATGATGATAAACAATTATTGTGTTGTGTAATAATTAATAATTATTTCTTCATCGTTACATCATTAGGGCGGTAGGTATTTAATTTGTAATGTGAAATATAACGCACTATTCGAATATCTGATACTGTTATCAAGTACCAACCTAGAGTACCTTGCTTCTTATGGGTGTCATGAAAGTTCTGAGTGTACAAATTAACATAGCATCTATCGATCAGTGTGTATTTGGTAAATTTATTTGAACTGTTTAGAACAGGGTTCGCCAACGGAACCTAACGTTCATTAAAATTTCATTAATTTTATCCAAAATCAACAAAACTTTTTTATTTACACGGAAAATTAGGTGTGATGTTATGGAGGTGTGGATCCTGGAGTATGTTTAGGAAACCACTGAACGCATGATCATTATTAGCTTTTGTTGCTATTGCACCTAGTCACTGGTGTATGGTTCAGAGATGAAAACCTTCGTCCCTCAATCTAGCTGGATAACAACTGATGAACGTGTTTGGCTTCAGGAATGAGGCTCCTACGCCATCTCCCACATGCCCCTTCCTGGGGGCGCCCACCTTTGGGATTCAAATCCATAGCCTTTCGAACAGAGGCTGCACTACATGCTGGGAAAGGGGTCAGTTGTATACAAGTCAGCTTTCGGATAGCCTCACCGCAAAATGAACGTAGGTCGACGTGAATTTCGCCGATTTCTTCCCCTCTCAGAATACCACCTCACAGTATGGGCATTCTCGGTGGTGAGCTGCGTCGAACTGATACTGGGAGTTTCTTCGTCAACACTAAACCATAATTTAGAACGTTCCGCAGCGAAAAAAGAACTATAAACAGACTCTCCTGAAATATGTATGCTTAATTTTGAAGCCAAAGCTTATGAGTTCATCCAATTAAGAGGGTAACTTGAAAACAAAAATCTGAATCTACAATTATCTAGGACGATACCACTTGCATCCTTCTCGCTCCTTCCTGATAAACGATTTGACAACCTTCTTCAAAATCGTTTGGTTCATTAGGCAAACCCTGTGGAACTACGCTGTTTTGCGGCGATTACCTGTGATATCGTAAAAAAAGGACTCGAGGATGATTTCCCTTTCGTCGCCTCGACAGTGGCGGCTGTCGTCTTTTGATTTCGAGACGAGCGTATCCGTCATTCGCGACAAGTCGTCAACTGTCGACGCAATAGACTTATCCATGAACACAGGAATTTAATAATATTTTGTAAAATATTGACTAAGATTTGGAAGTCGAATACGCAAACCAAACAATTACCACGTGGAAATACTGGTGCGTTCCGAAGCGTCAATATAAACAGCACCTTGATTGCAGGGTAATAGGTAACGGTTAAAATTTACAATTAAACTCTTACATGACAACGCCTTCCTACTACATCTACTTACAATTGAAGTTCATAAACATCAAGAAATAAAAATCTGATCAAGAAAGTGTGAATATCTAATTCTGATATCCACAGGACTAATTAGTTGTAGACTTACCGAACTATCAAACTCCATGAAATTTCAACAAGAGGAGTAAATTTTTGAATTGCAATCAGATTTTGGATAAGACATTCAGAAAACTGCCGCACACAATATTTATTTCAATAGACGAAAAAGTTGGTCGAATTTCCAAAGTTAGCATTTACTTTTAACTTTTAACGAGCGAGATATTATTGACCGTAATGCTCGTATATCTTAAAAGGCTGGTGATTTGCTTTCAGAATTCGCTTTTCAAAAATGCAACGGCTGTGTTTATATTTACTTTCAGAATCGACCGATGGTACTGACAATTCAAGCGAAGGCTTTCAGTGGCAGAGAGAATAGAATTACGGAAGAAAACCACCTTGATTAGCTGAGTGACCTGAGAGACTAATTATTCCCCTAATCGACCCATGAATGTGAATCTCTAGTCACGTCTAGTTGTCATTTGTAATTATTGACACACATTCCTCAAAAATTAGTTTAATCGTTTCGGAGAAAACCTTCCGTCGGCTGAATTTGGGAAACTTCCAATTGCTTTAAAATTATCATTAAATCATTATATTCCAAGTTTTTGTGGCAGCTGCACCGATTGGAACCAAATTCAAAATCTTTTGAAAAATTTTTGCTTTAGTAAAATTAAGTTTAATTACTTTACACGTCTTTATCCGATAGTAACTATATCCGATAATAACTATAATAACTGTCATTAACAATCAATAAAAATAGGTAAAACTGAGAAAAAATGGAATTAGAAATTGTACTAACCGTTCTTCCTATCAAACCTTTTTTTTTAGGGAATTAAATGTTGTTAAATGACAATAGTAGATTCATTTCTTGAAAAGAAATCAGCTTACCACTCAAATTTAAAGCTTCAACTCTGTCCTCCAAACGAACGCAACCCGAGAAAAACAATTAACTGAACAAAAACGTAAGCAACGTCGAGTTCTCATAGCCGATAGGAAACTGAGGAGGATATCCACTAGAAAGAGCAAAAGAGATGAATTTATGGTCAAACAGACTAGCGTTGATCCCGAGGAAATGTCATTGTCAACAAAATATGTATTGTTTACTATGGCTTCAAAAATGAACTGTGACCATAAATGGCCTGAAATTACCAGAGTGCATTTTGTAATACTTTATTTACATTATTTTACTACCAGAAAGAAAGTTTAGATGAATGTAGGTGATATTGAAACTTTGAAAACAGGATAATTTCTTTGTCTTTTGACATAACATTCAATAACGTAATTGTTACCTCTTATTGTTGTTCAATTTATATAACGTGTTTATCTCACCTTGTCATACATAAAAAGACGACTAGAGAAAAAATGGGCAAAAAAAAAAAATGGGGGGAAAAATGGTATTTTGAAGTAGGTAATACTTTCAAGTTCGTTAGACGTAATTTCAATGAATTGAATGAGCCCACGCTTACCCGTTCGCTCTTCCCAAGGGCCAGGACGTTGACAGATAAAAGAACTTCAAATCGATTGTGAATGTGAACTTGCCTGAACATAGTAAAAATCGCCTGGTAAATTATGGCGAAATGATCCAAGGGGGAAACCTTGTCTCTTACACCTCTAAGAATACAGTCCAAAGAATCGTGATATTTATAGATAAGCTTAACTATCGCACTCCATAAATTAGTTGACATAGGTGGAGTTCCATGAATATTTTTGACGACCGATGTTGAAGAAATTTTCAAGGTTTGTGCGGGATAAGTTCCGTTAGATAAAGCGAATCCTCCCATGTGGATGCTGGAATGTTGGATTATAATGCCTTGGACGACTTGCTTGCTTGGTTCGACTTTTCCAAGAACTTTCGTAACACGTGATTCCTGTTTCCAACGAAACATTGTTATAAAATGCTGTGAATATGAAATTTTGGTAGGCAATGAAGATTAGGCACACAACTTTAAACAGCAGTATAAGCTAAGGAGGTAGGAGCTTCAATAGGGACCGTTAGAGGAAGCAATGGATGTGTATGGGTCACCTGATCAGAGAGGGGAGCCAATATATTACCTGCATATATTAATGGGCCAATGTCGTGAACAGGACTGATTGATGTTTGCGATAGGTGAATAATCAGCAGATCATTTCCCTCCCAGATCAACAATACTCTCATGGAATATGTAGGATTGCGGGTCTAATTATCGAATCCTGTAATGTTCGTTTCGCAAGGCTGAGCGGTCACAGGTTCATCTCCTACTTCGATGGATCCAACGTGGAAAACCAAATTTATATCTTTCTTGATATTTCAAGAACTTGCCTCTTTTCTAAACTTTTCTAGAAAATTGTTAGCTAATTCAGGAAAATTTCTCGCATTTGATAAAAGAGAACCATTGTCTAAAATGTTTGGGTAAAACTAAACCGAAAATAGGGCAAATAGCCGCCACTGTACTTTTCTATCGCAGCCCGTTCCCCAGATATGATTTTTTGTAGGTTTTCCAAAATTCCAAACATTTTTTCCAAACATTTGCCTACTTGAAAACGACTTTTTCAACTTTTGACCACACTTTTGGATGCTGCATAAAATTTCCTACACTAGTAATGCATTTTTTCATTTTAAAAACTTACTTTTACGGGCCCTACCTAATTGCAGTTCAAACGTTCATTGTTAAAAAAAATTGAGCTTCTGAAAATAGATGAACTTTAACTTTAGATCCAAAAAACGTGCCGAGTGCAGTCGAATTTGTGGAAAACTTCAAAATTTTATCAACTTTCCAATGGTATGGTCGACTTTAAAGTTACGTATCTTAATCTAGAGGAGACATTTCGGTTTGCGACCTAAAAACCTTACCTTACGAACGCGTAGGGCTTTATAGGGCTCATAGGTAGTACATAAATGTTAGGCACAATGTTTAAACTGCTTATGAATCACTTTAGACATTGAAAACAGTCTTCCAGATTCATTAATTTTGCCAATTTATGGTATTCAAACGTTTGCTACTTTCATTCTTAGGATACCTCCTTTGCTGTCTTAAAAGCTCCCCAACATTTTTTCGCCTTCAAACTGGAATTTCCCCAAGAAATTGATTAGTACAGATTCAAATCATGAACGCAAGAAAATTGAATAATAAACCCCAGAGAAAGAATACTTATTTACCCCACTAATAATATTGAATAATATTTACCTACCTATATATCATCAGCGTTTCATGCATATCAGAATGCTTCAACCCGTGTATCGGCTATAAACTACAAGACTTGTTTATACTTAGTATAAACATCGGCTATCACTTCAGTATCCACATTCACTACAACTCGACGCTATCGGCATCACTAGGTTACAAACAAATAATAATAAACCAAAATAACGCAAATGTAGGCACCATAAATCGGGCCATAGATCGGGAATGGTTTGACCTACGGACGTGGGGAGGGGCTCATTCGATTCCTCATGGTATGTTCTTCAAATAGGTAAATATTTAGGCCGATTCGACTTGTTTTGAGGTTTTTAGGGATTTTACAAAACTTTGACAGCCCTTAAAGGGCACTTTAAATTGAGTGAGAGAGCTGGCTCAAGAATTGGGGCGTCGTCGGACCAAGATGGATTTTTCCTGAAAATTTCAGATCTTTTGGTCCAGCCGTTTGGGAGAAATCGTGCGTACGGCGTAGGCGTACGGAGGACGGACGGAAAAATTCTTATTGCAGATTCGGATTCTACACCCTCTGAAACGTAAACCATGAAATTTTCAGGGGGGGTTAGAATTTTTTTCCAGAGCGATTGCAATGGTTTATTATTGAATAATAAACCAAAAGCATTAAAATCTATGAATCGTATCAGAATTCCTAAGCACCGATAATCATGAAGAACATTTTTTTATTTTCAAAATTTTGGAGTCACTGCAATAGTTTGTTTTTCATGTTTTTTTGGGGAGGGGGAGGAAGGAGGTGTAAAGAAGACGTTTTGGGTATGACAACATGGGATACATTCGAAATCCGCTTCAAATGCCCTATCTAATCTAAATCGCCCATAAAAGGGTTGTTTCATCGTCAGAAACGCATACCATTCGATTTCGGTCCTTCTTCTACCATAACGTCCTCCTGTACTCTATTTATGGAGTTGATCCATAGGCTCGACCAGGTTGGGGAAAATATTGTACGAGTGCGAACGTGGTTGTCGCGTGTGGACGAGATAGGAGGTTTGATGTGGGGGATGGGGGGTTACATCCTGGAGTATTATTGTGCATAAAAGACCAGAGCTCTCCTCCCTCCTTCGCACCCCATACCGCCACCACCTCGAAGTTACTATGGTGAGCGAAAGAGAGAGCAGCGGTGATGTTACCGGGGGAGATACCGTCGACGATAGCGCGTGGAGGGAGCGGCGGAGATGACGGGACGGGCAAGGGGCAGATAACACGTCGATGGTACACCAACAGGGTGGAACGGGGGTGGGGAAAAGACTTTTTAGGTATCCTCCCTCCCGATCAATAATAGGCCCCGCCCCTAATCTCTCACCATCCCCTACTCCCCGGCCAATCGGATGTCCTGTTACAAACCCACCCTCGCCCTCCACCATCGAACCTCCCTCCTCGACCAACACACTCCTTCCATTTACAACCTCTTTTTTTTAACAAGTTTTCCCTCCCTTTTACTTTTTTTTAATATAACTTTTTTTCGTTTTTCGATATGAAAAAAAGGAACCAAATCTCAGCGGCACCACTGAATTGCCGGTTGCTTCACTGGTTTCTTTTTGAATAGTTGACGCCCCAATATTCATCTCCTTCAGTCCATTGCTTAGGTACCCCCTCACCTATTTTTGAGAAGTTCTTCATCAAACTTGAACTCAAGCTCTGTTCATAATAAAAAATGTTAGAGAAGCTTTATTATTGTAGATTCCTATTGATGCACATTAATAAACAAATATGTTGAATTACTCCAAAAATATAACAATTGTATACTTGAAATATGAACGGTTTTGGACTACCACCGACAATTCGGCGTTCAGGAATTCTCCTTGGCTCAGAGACTTTTCAAATGCAATGGCATGTATGGTACTATCACTGAAATTTAATCATATCTAAGTACGTTGAACGAATTGTAGTTAGTTTCTTTTGTGCAAGAGTAAAGCAAATTTTCATTATATATTTCCGAAAATTCCATGATTTAGGTTTTTGTTTTTTAATTTTATTCCTCACAACCAAAGGTCGGAAAGCAGGAAGGAAGAACACTACAAATTATTACACAATGGTTTATTATTTCTGTATTAGGAGACTACCTTTCCACATAAATAATTTATAAATGTTTATTAGACATACTCTGTGGTAGATTAACTAAACTCGGCGCTTCCATGAATGGCAATTGTATGCTAGATGCCATAAAAAGGGCCCCATTTATACTTCGGCTGGGTAGACGGATTAGGGAAGAGATTAGCTGCAGGGACCCTGCTCCTGATCAGTGTGTCTTCGTACCTACCGTAGTAGTAATTGACTTCTAGAATGACGTCGTCTTGAATATAACTTAGTGCACTCTAAACCGATATCAAAATACCGACAATAGTGCAATACATTGCATATTGGCACGGCATAGTAATCCAAGAAAGGAACAACTGAAATTTAACTAGATAAAATAAAAACACCTACCTACATACGCTTCACTTGTCCGCTAATACAGAACATTAACTGTGAAAAACTCGATCGAAGACAGCGGTAGAGATTCATCTTCCTTCGGGTCATTTTTATAGTATCAACTCTGGCGTTTAAAAACAACAGTGCGATTGGTGAGCGAATTGATGATCGTATAGCTATTGGAGCTGCTCATTCGATTCACAGAACAAATTTCTATCAGAATCGAACAAAAATTACCCTCTAACATCAAATGTTTTGAGATTAAACTTTTTAAATATTTTAACCCTTAAATATCAACCCTAAGGGTTGGTCGAGAGCGATGCCGAGGTAGGATCATCGTCTTTCCACCCATGACTTTTTTAACAAATTTCGTAAAGTTTGGTTCAGTAGTTTCGGGGGAAAGCTCTGGGCAGCGGATGAACGATTTTTTAATTCAAATTTTGGATTTACGCATCTTGAACAGTAAACAAAAAATCTTCCCAATTCCGTCCCCATTTGATGAATTTTAGGTTTGCATTTGATGATTGAAAGTGAATTTCCTCGCACATCAATATCTCATCATCCCGTTCTCTCAAATAATATATCTCTTTCAAATTTTATGGGATACTCGGGTACATTTCTCAGGATGATACCACAAGAATTTCGTTGAGAATGGTTGTACCTATGTTGATATAATTCAGGTTATTATTAGAAGTTCACATACCTTAATTATATCAACATGTACATACATACATGTTGATATGATGCAGGTAGGGATTTACTATGTTGACCCCACACTGAAAATACATAAACCTACATAATAAATGATACTGAACTGTATAAACTCGCAAAAAACAAGAATTTACCTTCATTAAAAATGAAACATTGTGTAGATTATTACGAATCAAACCATTCCTTATGAAATTTTGAAAACTCATGTGAAAAACTTGTGTGGTTACCAATACTAATTTTATCCGACTAAAATTTCATGAAAGTAATTTTCGGACAAAAAATACGACTTAATAAGGAGAGCTCAATATATAAAAGGTGAGCATTTTTAACACGTACCTTTAACAGTAAGTAGCGGACAAAACACCCACAATGTTTACTTGATAAACCCCTTTTTTTCCTTTCTGTGAAGGGTGCCCAGGGTGTCAAACTAAATTTTTCACGTGTCAAAAGGAATAATATATTTCCAGAATGTTTACCATACCAAATTTAAGATTCTTGCCAATTTTTTTGGCTACCTATTTTTTAACTTTGATTGATATGTGAACAATCTTCGGCACGACTTCGTCTTGAAATTTCTAAATGTTCCTGCTAACGGTTGTTAAACTTATTTTCCAACATACGTTAATTGCATTAAATCTACACAATTGAAAGATGTTTTTCGCCTTTTTTTTAAACCTCTATATTCATTTTTATGTTCAGCGCAGAAAATTAAGCCATTACAGAGGTTTTTAAACATTTTGAAATAAAACTTAGACTCTTACCACCTTCTCAACTTCCACAATTCTTGGAGCCGAGAGTTGGTCGGAAGAGCTGAATCAGTCTACTCGAGTTCTGAAAGAATAATATCTAATTGATTGATATTTTCAACTGTTGATTGAGAGCTGAAAGCCCTTTATTTGTTGAGCGAGGAGGCCCGAGAGAGTCGCCATTGTACTCAGCAAAAAAGTTACATAAAACCCGATGGCAAGTCAAGTCAGACTCAAGTCTATTTTGATTAAATAACGTCAATTTCACAGTGAAAAACAGGTTACACTGTTTTTGTAAAACCAATGCGATTAATCTGTTAGGAAATTGATCTTTTGGCGCAGTTTTTAGGAGGACTGCACAGCTAAGAAAACTTCCAGGATTACAATGTGCCTAAAAATTAGGTACTCATTTTAGAATTTTGACAAAATTTGCTTTTTGGACTCCACTTCCAAGCCTCAGTTCTGATCAAAAAAATTGTTAGGCATCAAAAAGATAAGAAATTTAATACTCATTCCAACGGTCCCCTCAAATTTGAATTTTTATGCAAACTGCATTATTATGCATTTTTATGTTAGGGCAGTTTTAGTGTAGTAAAGTTGAAAACACGGCCAAATTTTAAAATATAAAACTGGCATTTCAAGCGGAGTAAAAAAACGCTGCAAATTCTTTCACTGGGGTTTATATTCAATTTCATTCATTTGGATTGCATTCACGATTTGAATTTCTACTAAGCTTTGGAGTGTGCGTGTTTCAAGGTGATATAAGCGATTATTGAATTTCAGGAGGCACACAAATATGATCAACTGATCAATCCAAATAGGTATTTTGGTTGAGAACCGATTTAAGTGCTCTATGCATATCTCCTGAAATTCAATAATCGCTCTATCACCTGTGAAACACGCACACTCCAAAGCTTAGTAGAAATTCAAATCATGAATCATTGAATAATAAACCCCAGTGAAAGAATTTGCAGCGTTTTGCAATACAACACAATAAGAAGCTTATTATTCACTCAATTAAACGTAGTTTGGTTGATATCAGTGCTCAGTTGATCCATCCCATTTCTTCTTTTTTGGCGCAGGGGAGCGTCGTCCAGAAAAATTTACTTTGAAGTGCCGTTTTATTTTCTCATTAAAAGTTATGTAAATATACAGATAAAAAGAAGTTGAATTATATTTTTGATGGAAACCCACAATGTTGCAAACCCAGCAGATATCTCATATAAGGCCGTGGATGACTTTGACGCACATTTAAAAAATCGACGAGGAAGTGTGAACCAGCCGTAGGGCATGTGTTGGGGCCCATGCTGTTTGATGGAGTGAATTATTTTTTATAATCTTTCTGTCATCAGTACATTTTTATTGGTTTTACCTATGCAATGACAGTGGCTACTCGAAATTCTATCGTTTTCTAAACTTATCATCGTTACGGACAGTTGGTGACCTCACCTGAGGGACAAGGTGAGGGAGTGTGAAATAGGGACTTGGAGTAATGATTGTGATAATTTTGATGATGTAAGGTACAACCCATCTGAATTACTTCCTCGAGTCTAAGCTACAAAGATTCGACAAAAAAAATGGTTCAAACGTTGTGTTTTCAATTTAGAATGTGCATTTCCAGAGAATTACTTATTTACTGTATACATTTATTAAATCCCACTAGAAGCTGCACGCTCTTGAGACCGTTTTTTTTTTTTTAAATCACATAGCTAATCACATGGCTACCTCAAAAGATTTTCATTGCCAAATCAATATCGATAGGTAGGTACGCCATTAGATAATGACTGTTCGAAGTTCTTATTCGACCTACTCAATTCCTTTTGAGCCAGAAGAAGTAAATTAACTGGATAACTAGTGAGAGTGCATTAATGTGTTGAAAGAATTTGTTCTGCGATGAGGATATCGTCGTGAAAGAGGTGAATAACACTCCGAACTACCTATTGTGCAAATTATTAACAAAGGAATACATGCAGAGACAAACACTTGACCAATATTCGATTGACATATAAAGTTATAACTCATAATCTTTCTATGTAGATGTGATAAGTGAATCGTTGGACGCATATACCAGACGTATTTTGTTCATAGTAACATCTCAGGTTGACAAAGTTTTATAATATCTCAGAAATTTTGCTTCCTAGTCCACCTATAGTAGGGAGCTTTGTTTTCTTCTTCGGGAGATGAAGAATTTCGTTCCTCCAAAATCAAAATTTCCAGTCGAACTTTGGGTTTCAGACCGTGCTAAACAACTTTCGTTTCGTGTGTACCTATCTGTCTGTCCGTTAGTCTGTCTGTCTGCAGATCCTTGTAACAAACTTCCCGGGATTGTGCGGGTTAGGCTGTAAATGGTCCCCGATGAATTTCAATGCGCAGAAATCAATACGCAAACCTCCACCCATAATTCTTTCAGGTTCTAGTGGTCTGATCGTGCTCAACTTTTTAGCATAGTCTGAGAAAAACGATCTGATAAGCTGACACCAATTTCAACGAGATTGTATCATTAGTAACTAGGTACTCCAGAAACGCGGACGTGAAATCCTTGTAAGAAGCCTAATTCATAAGGTTTTTTCATCCGATGTTGTGAAATGTTCTGGGAATGTGAGAGTTATTTTCCCTTGTGAGTTGCATTACTCATAAATAAATTCATCACTCTGCGCATGCGTAAACCTAAAATCCATACCATAATTTTCTACGGTTCTAGTGGTTTGATTGCGCTAAAATTTTCAAAGTACTCGGTGGGCTATACAATTGCGCTTCAGACCCACAACACATGTCGACCAATGTTTTGAAGGCCATGTCCCGCGGCATCTCTGATCCGTAAATCGTAGTAACAAGCTAATATTCCACATCATTCCAGATCAACTAGAACATTTCAAAAACGTTCAAGTTATCTAGACGAGTGAGCTCACCCAACTTGGCAGACGTTTTTCTCTTCCATAATGTTCACTTAACTAATTTTTCCGAAAGTTTTACTTCCAAGTCTACCTACAAGCAGTAGAAGCTTTGTTCTTATTCTTGGGAGATGAAAACATTTGCCTCCAAAATCAAAATTTCCACCCACTTTTCTACGTTTTAGACCATTCTGAAAACTTCCGTTTCGTGCCTGTATTTCTGTGTGTGTGAATGTCCAGTCGTGTGAACCACAAATTCCTGGTTTGAAAAAGTTGTCATAACAAGTGAACCCCAACGCGCTCTAATCACAACTGACCTACACGTTGATGTGCGATGAATGTCGGTTTTTTTATGATTTAATCTTAAAAATAAAAAAAAAACTTTCCTCCTCCGGTCATGGTTTCTTTTTGTTTTGTTTTGTTAGGTACTAATTAGTTGTGACCACCCTTTCCGGTGGTTCGACCTTAACACTCTCAATGCGGATGTATCCATATGTGCATGGGCCCACGAGTCTGACGAGTGTATCCATACGGCTGCACGCTATATGCATGCTTCCCCTCTTTTCAAAGAGCTCGTGAGAGGGGTGGATACGTCCGATATGGTCCAAAATAAAATCATGCAAAAAAAGTTGGAAAATGAAGGGAAAGTGGTGCTGGTTTGCATACCCCAGATTCTCGCAGCGTGCGGATGTAGCCATATGGATACATGGTAAAAAAAAAGTAAATTTGCGTTTTACGCACAACATAATATGTAACATGATACATAATATTATTATTAAAAATACGTTATTAAAGGAATATTAGGTTGCGAATAAAAATGAGCGTATCAAAAATCCCGTCAGGGTCGAAGACCAGCAAAAACCGTGACGCATTGAGAGTGCTAACATTTGCACCTTGCATTCGAGGAGGACCATGTTTAGGGTATTTTCGTCAACATGTCATGGGATTATATCAGCATCTCAAATAGGCTAACGGCAAACAGGTTTAAGGCTCTCAAATTTAAAAAAAGACAATAAGAAACAAATCGACCAAAAGATGTCAGGGGCATTCGGGTATACTAAACTGCAAGACCGTCCGGTCTTGAAGGAGGGGTAGCTCCATTGCGCCGTGCTTTAGTGTAGGCGTAACTACTTACGCTTACTGGCGCGTCATTATCAATACCAAACCTATAAGTGAGTTTAAAATGAGAAAACAAAACTAAAGAATGGAGCCTTTTCTTGCGTGATGTTGACATACAAGTCTGCAACACATTGGGACATTTTCATGTGTTTTCTTATTTTATTTATTACTAGGCAGATCTCACTGCCTAGTTACCAACAGAGGACTGTAGTTACCAACTGTTGTTTATTGGTATCCCGTGAGCAAGTTTTCGTGACGATTTTTTCAGTATATGTGCCAAAGCACAGACATAAAAATCTAAAAAAACTAGAAACATTGAAAATTTTTAACGTAAAAGAGAACCTTTGGAAAGTTTGATTGCGAAAGGCATTAGAATGTGGGAGAAGAATGAGAGTACCACAGTTTTGTAAGCCAAATTTAGATGTAACATTTTGTCAAAGCTTTCACGGCCAATACAACGGAATGTCGAATAAATACAGTTATTTTGGTTTTTATGATGACCAGTAAATTCTGTGTACATAAACACAATGTTCAACAGCTGTTAATTCAATTTTAGGTTTTCTCCATCGACTTAGTTGCGACCAAATTATCAAGTCATCAAAACTCTGAACTTCATTCAATCCGTTATCCAGTGAGCTTGGAGAATTTGACGAGATGTTGGAGGCTTACATCCAATGGATTTTTCGATCTGGGACTTCTCAACCTCCTGAAGTTGGAAGCATGTACTATCATTTGTGGAGAAAATCGGTGCTCACTAAAGGCTATCAATCGAAAAAAGAAGAAGTCAAAGCTGAAAAGATCGACTTATTGAATTGGACTGCTCATATATTTTCACAATCGGTGGCAGCTGAGGAGTCGTGGGACAACTCTTTGGGGAGAGGGTACTTATCTGCCAAGCAGATAGCGGCCGTAGGAACGTTCCTGCCAGAAGAGCTCATCACATTGATTAACACTGGTCGACGATATACAACTCTGATAGGTGCTGTCATGATTGCTGATATATCCGGATTCACCACGCTATGTGAAACGTACGCCAAATTCGGCCCTGAGGGGGCATTTTTGCTCACAGCAATGCTCAATAGCTACATTGGAGCAATGGTTGATTTGATTTACACTTTTGGTGGAGATCTCCTCAAGTTTGCGGGAGACGCGTTTATCGCTATTTGGCACTGCAGGCTCAGTGAGTTTCTGTCGTACAAAGTTCATGAAGCTATATCGTGTGCCATGCACATTCAGTACTCTTTGGGTAGCTACCAGACCGATGTAGGGGTGATGCTTAAAGTTAAAATTGCTGTATCAGCAGGGAATTTCGTTTTCAGTCTCGTTGGAGATGAATTCAACAGTAGCTACATAATTTATGGATATCCAGTATTAGAGGCGAAAAAAGCAGAAGGCATGGCTGAATCAGGTGATACTATTGTAGCGCCATCGGCTTGGAATTTCGTCAGTCCACGAGACTATTCGTATGAGGCCATGTCTGAAGGTTACGTCAAGATGAAGAGAATACTTTATGACCCAAGAGTGATGACCAGAGAAGTGTTCGATTTTGATGCAAGACAACTGGTTGAAATCAATATAAAAAATGAAACACTGCGGAATCTCACACGTAAAACCGATCTGGTTTCAAGCACAATGACCTTTGAGGAAAACATCCGTCCAAATTTATTTGGGCCTGCTATTAAAGGTATCAGTGAAGAGTTGAGACCTTTTGTGATTGCACCTGTCATGCAACAAATTGATGCAAACTCGTCTTTCGAATACTTGACGGAAATGAGACAAGTCACTATTATGTTCCTAAAGATGAAACCAAATACTTCTCTCGAATCAAGCGTCATAAAACTAACTGATATGGTGTATTGCACGATATCGAAGATTGTGAAGAGCAAATTAGGTTTGATTAACAAAGTATGCATGTTTGATAAAGATATCATGTATTTGGTGATTTTCGGCATGAAAGGTTTCAAAGAGAAGGACGAGGCGTTGAGATGCTTGAGATGTGCCTATCAAATTCATACAATGTTAGCGACTGAAGACCTCATCAAGAGCTTATCTACAGGTATCACAATAGGTACAACATACTGCGGTGTAGTTGGGCATCCATTCAGAAAAGAATATACTGTTATCGGAGGAGCAGTAAATCGCGCAGCCAGATTGATGTGTGCCTTCAGTAATGTTATTTCCTGTGATCATCCGGTTGTGCTAAACTCAAAACTTCCTCTTGTATACTTCGATCGACTCCCGCCAAAGTATTTGAAGGGTATCGGCCAGGTTTCGAATATTTACAAATATGAGGAAAGAGGTTTGGATACCTCAAAGATTCCACCAATCTTGGGACGCACGGACATCCTTTGTAAATACAAGGATATTCTAGTGGGAATTTCCAAATTCAAAGGTATTATTGTCATGGGTGATCCTCGGTGCGGAAAAACTCGTCTTCTGAATGAATTTGTAGAAATCGCTGATGCTTTATCTTGGAGGTCAATCTGGATATCTGTACATACGACTCTCCGGCATGGAATATGTCTGCTCCACAAAGTTTTTGCTAACATGCTTGGACGTACGATAAAAGAGAGAATGGCTACGCTGATAAAGTTATATTCGGATGACCCATGTTACGAGTATCTCTATGTCCTGAATGATATTTTTGATGTCAATTTCGCATTTCCTTACAAGTATGTGACTCCCACAGAAATGACACCGCTATTTCTTTTCAGAAGAACCCTGAAACTAATTTCAGTTAAGACGGTCATTATAATTGATGATGCTCATGGTTTGGATCACGAATCTTGGAGTGTGTTTTTGGACATAATTCAACATCCGAAGTACATTGTGGTTTTGTCACTTCCTAGTGCTTGGCAGAATAAGCAAACAGCGATACAAAACTGTCTCTTTAGTTCGAAGGTTATTACATTCCACCTGGAAACTCTCAATGTTGCGTCGGTTCCAGCCCTCGTTTGTCAAATGCTTAACGTTGAGGCAGTGCCTAGAAAGTTGGTAAAAGTTCTAGTCAAACTGTCTCGGGGAAACCCTGGCTGGGTACAGACCTTCTTGCTGTCTTACATCGAGTCAGGATTCATAATCATAAAACTGGCTGAAATGAACAGTCTAAGCGCAGCTGTATATATTATTCCAGATAAATCACTATTGAGACCTGTGGTGTACACTGGAGATGAAGCAGATATACAAGCTAGGAACTCCAAAGATTCTAATTCAGATTTGGACCTGTTGGTACCGATCTGTAAAATTCAAAAGCAGCTAGATGAAAATGCCCTTCCTGCTACGTTTGATGACGTAATAATGAGTATGTTCGATAGACAATCTTCTTTTGAGCAGCTCCTGCTGAAATGTGCTTCAGTTCTGGGAACAACTTTTTTCAGATCGGATTTGATTCATGTGATGGGCGGACCGCCTGAGATGCACGTAGCTCCAGCAGTCAAAAGATTGTTCCAGCTCCACGTCCTCGGCTGTGCAACCGACGAAATAGAACAAAAGAATGATGATAACATCGTCAGGCTGGGTGATAAAAAACCTAAAGAATTCAACCTTGAAGAGGTAAAATGTAAATGCAAGCATTCCATGGAAGATCTCCACGGTCTGCCGAACTATGCCTACTGTAAAAACCTTGCATTTAAATTTAGCGTATTTTGTACCACTATAAATGCAACTATCCCTATGAACCAAAAGATTGATTTTCATGCAAGAGCTCTACAAAGTATAAAATTAAGAAGTCAAAAATGTATGTACTGTCGTCTAAATGAGGCTGAAGGGCCAGAAGAAGTGAAGAAAGTCGAAGAAGATGGGGAGGGAGAAGAGGAAAGGCACGATAGAAATTATGACGACGAGGAAGATGATGATGATGACGACGATGATGCAGATCGGCCAGCATTCGCCGGTCTACTTCCAGGCCTACAGGGTTCAGATGAAGGTACCGGTTCAACCACGAATTTGATGAAAGAGTTGGCACAGTTCCGCAAAAAAGCTGCTTTTGCAGAAAAGGACGAAGAAAGCGATAAAGGCTCTCTGAAGCAAGAAAGGAATATGTTGACTGCAGTGACAGATTGTATGAAAAAAGTATTTTTCAGAAAGAAGTACAAAGTTTCTATTGATTATTACGACTTAAAATTTCCCAGGGAAATGAAATGTACATGCTACAAAGAACTGTCAGAGACTTACGAACAGTTAGTCCACCACGCCAGGATGGCTGAGCTGCTTGTGACGGAATTGAAATACCTTATAGCCTTTGCAATTCATTCGTTGGCGTTCACAAGATACGAGACGGCATTACAGCTATTGAAGGAAGCTGAAAATACGAGGGAACAGTGTATAGCGATTTTGAATCAAGATTTGCAGACCGCTCAGGACAAGGCAAAGGTTGAGAAGAAGAAAAAGTCAATTTCAACGCAGTACATGAAGTATACAAAGAAACAGATTTTAGCTTACCTTGGTAAAGCATATTTGAACCTTGGAAACGTAGTAGTAGCATCAGCTCATTTGAGTGTTTTGGCTAAGCGGTCTGATATAATGGTAGTGTTTTGGTTGCAAATGCTCTTAATGAACTGGCCTGAGATTCCTTTAACCTATAGAAAAAAACTTAGGAGAGAAATGGTGCTAAAAACTGACGTCCATCTGTCACTTTCAAGGACTTATCTCTTCAAAAATGATCTAAAAAAAGCTTTGAAAATGGGGAAACGATCTGCTGTCTATGCAAGAGCGACGGAAGGTGTGCGACAACGTTGCTTCGCATACACGTATGCACTAGAATTGGAAGTCATAAGCGGCCATTTTAACGCATCTAGGAAAAAAGAAATGAAATTTTTAAAATCTGCTCTGAGCGTTTACGACAACACAACGATTACGAGTACTTTGTGTATGGGGACCCTTTACACGGCTGTGTTCAAAAGCAGATATTATGCTGGAAATTTAATGGAGTGCATTGAACCTGGAGAAATAGCGTTGAAGATAGCCCAAGCGACCCTAGCCGTTGATGCAGAAATGTACTTACTTCAAAGACTAGTGATGGCCATGTTACACACCAGAAACTTTGAAAAGATGCAGGAAATTCTTCACCCCAAAATGTATATGAAAGAGGAAATCAATAGCTACAATCACGTGTCTAAAATGAAACTTTATCACCGCCTGATTTTAGAAGCATTCCTTGAAGGGTCCATAGCTCTGGAAAATCCAATCCGAATTTTTTCGATAATGAAGAAAACTGTAAACCGTCGACATCTGAACATAGAGCATCCCATTACCAGATCTTATGGTCTTATTGTATGGCTCTGGTATCTAAGAAAAGGCGAAATGAATCGAGCAAATACCTGGCAAATTCCAGAGTACCCGGAATTGGACGTAGGACAGGAAAGTCTGTCGGATATGCTTCGAATAATTCAGTGCCAGCTGCTTTGGTTGGAATTCAAAATGCGAACGAACGTAATGATGTCTCCAAGAATGGAGGTTTGTTCCACCAATTTGCGCTATCTGTTTAAACTTATGAAAAAGAAGGTGCACAAGTTCACTCCGTATTTATTACCAAGATACTACCATCTCAGATCTTACTATACGATTTTAAGCTACGACAAGTTTGGAGTCAAATCTAACACATTACCAGGCTTCAAATTACTCGCAACAGCCCATCAGTTTGCTGAAAAGCACGGAAACATCCTGGAACAGGCTTGGATCAGTCACTCTAGGAGACTCTGGTACAAACCTGAAAAAATTTTGGACCCGGATTTTTGGATAAATCACATGGACGACGACGCTGTCGCAGTCGAAGACTTCGATAACTACAGTTGGCCGGACATCATGTTCTCCCTCAAAGTGCCAGAGCGGATCGAAGAGGAAATCAGGAGGTTGCGAAGCTTCGTTAGCCTTCCAGATTCCGTCAGCATCGCTTCCTCGAAAGGCGAAGATGATTATTAGCTGTAAACACCAATGTCAAATAATAATTACAATAAACAGAGCAAATCTCAGCCGTAAATTATTTCTTGGCCTTGTAATTTCAAAGCTATCTATATCAGATATCTCAAAAACCATTACCTAGTTATTAATAGGTAGTTCAGAGTATGTATGCCTAGATTCAAACAAATTCTAATAAAGTTCATTGCTCTAATTTTCCTTTGTTTACATTTAAAATTCCGTTGCTGGCAACGCTATTTCGTATATTTACTGTCCATGAAAACTATTCATCCAATTCATAAAGCCAAATTTGAAAAGTGAAGCATGTAAAATTTTCTACCGACCTACTTTTTATCTACTGACATTTGCAACATCACTTTTGGTTAATCTTGCAATTACCTGCCATGAAATTTGCAAAAAGTTTGCAACGAAGTTAGTAACAAGTTAGTTCTTTCTATAAAGGTCGTTGTCCACCTTTTATTTATTGTCTACAATTATGAACTAGATCAAATATCTGAATAGATTCCGAAAATCGAATAAAAATCCGTTTCTCCACGATCCAAAGGTTTTCCCGAACTAACTATTGGACAAAATCATTGAATATGAATGTGCCTGAAATCTTGGCATCACACTCATTAACTTCAAAATCGACTTTTCAAAAATCAGCGGTAGTTTCGTCAGAAAAACTTCCAAAATGAATGAGTAGTACTTTTCCGTTTGATTTGAGCATACCAGTCGATGTATGTTCATCTATTTGCACCCTCACATGTGATATACCAACCCTACCAAAGGCAGCCACCGATCATAAATTTGAAACTCTTAAATTTGAAACTGATTTGAATTTAGTTATTTTGTTTCTCTTACTTGGGTTATTCCACCCCCATATAGAATCAATTTTAATAGGCTTTCTATTCAGTAGAATAAGCCGCCTCAATATGACCTAATTTCAGGGAGACGTCCTAAATAATAAGTGTTTGGAGTGGGAGGATGGAGAGTGAAAGACCTTGTAGCTGAATTCATATGGTGATTGCAGCGGTACAATCCTCGTAGGCTCTACAAATCCGCTAGCTGAATCAATACGATAAAAGCACATAACTATAATTTCGCCTGATGAATTAATAAAATGTGTATTTATATACCTCAGGCACAGTAAGTTCAGCCATACGATCCCCATAATTAGCATAAAAGCCTTCAAGGAAAAGTATAGCTGATATTTTAAAAGTTTAAACAACCCTGATAAAGAAAATCTTATTCCACCATTTCAATGGGTATTGGCTCAAATATGGGCAAAATTTGACATTTTCCAAGTTTTTCTCAGAAAATAATATTGAAACCGTGCGTGAAGAAACTTTTGGAGGAACCAAAGTTGTAGAGCACACAAATTCCGGCTGAAGCTACAGAAATCCCGGTAGCATCATTCAATGATAATTTACATAGGTATTTATTTCAGTGAAAACTAGACCGCTTACCGAATTGAAATACTGGATTGTTTTCTAGTACGTTGTATTCGTTCTCTGGGTTTTTCTTTCCTTGTAAATTCTGTTACTTTCTTCACAAATAAACCTTGGAAATACAAATTTCTTCTTTTTTTTATTGAAGCAATGATGGCCAATACTCTTTAAGATTGAATGAATAAATATATATTTTATACTGAAATTTAAATTTTGAAAGCCGGTTGCTTGTAATAACCGCTTCAGAGCTCTAAAAATACCTCGCCATCACAGAATAAAGTGGGAATAATGCTCTCCAATAATCCTCTGGGGCGCGAGTTACATTGTTGAGCAGGGGTCTAGGTGGAAATCTAGAAAAAGGAGTGAAGAAGAAGAAACATACGCCATAACATGTGTCGGCTATGTCTACCAGCTGGTTGTGTGAGTGAATAAGTAAGAAGAATAAGTAGAGATAATCTTTTTTATCTAAACAGTTGATAAGGCAGATGTTTATTTTTTGTTTTTGCTCAGTGTGTTGATTATAAAATCAGTTCCTGCCAGTGATTTGTTTTGAAGTAAGTCTAGTCGATAAATAGAGAAATAGAGACGTAGGGAACTATTCAATTCTGTCATGTCTTCTATGACATTTGGTCAGAAAAAGTTCACGCCCACCGCTCCAGAAAAAGGTAGTTTCCCTTTGGATCACGATGGTGTCTGCAAAAAAGCCATGCTCCGCTACATGATATGTCTCAGAGAGTCCAAGAATAGCAATACCAAGTGCAGGGAGCTCGCCAAGGAATATCTAGCATGCAGGATGGATTCAGGACTGATGGCCAAGGAGGAATGGAAAAAATTGGGATTTGAAGAAAAAAAGGAGTAAAATATGCAGCTCATAGACTTCCTGAAGAATATTTCGTACCTATAGACTATATTTTTTTGAGGTACATACAAATTGCTTTTAATATTCATTGATTGCGTTGGACTACTCTAAAAATACTTACCATTTTGTGATTTATTTGTCGGATGGGTGCCAAGCAACATTATTTACTAAGAGTACTGAAGAAGTTATCGAATTTGTCTTAAAGTTATTGCTAGCTACATTGCAATTGGAACTTGAGTTTTCAAAGTACCTAGTTTCCTGCCTTAACGGCCTCCTCTTATCCCTAATCATCCCACAAACTCTTGACGTCATTTACTATTTTTTTCCAAGATCAGCCGGATTTCTGCAGAACACGAAAACGCACGACTACCCCCGAATCAACAGGGGCAACCCCGAAAGTAATGTCTCAACATACCAAAGCACTTCTATTATGCAATATTGGTAGTTGGCTATTACGTCGTTAGTAAACCCAAAGACAAATATGGGCAAACGTCGGGTCTGTTCTATTCGCTCTAAATAACGGCTACCTAGGGGGGCGGCCATCGCAACCCTCTCGTACAACCCTGAGAGTCAGCAGTACCTGCGTCTTATGAAGTTATTATCCGTTTAATTAAAGTATAATTGGAGGATTATCCGTTAAGCTAGCAGTTAAAAGATTCGGTAGAAGTTCAGAATAGAGGGCCCTTCCTGATAAGACCGTCGTAACCCGATGTCTATGCATCGATCCACGCTTTCGATATATAAATCGATGATACGCGTTACCTCTACAAACTCAACTTTTGAATATGACTTCGCTGGGTTCAATTTGTGCATAATGTGACTCACGATGTGTGTTCTGTCTAGTTTGCTGGTCTGGATACTCGCTTCGCTCGCATCTCAAAAACAAAAAAATACCCTACATCAATCCTTCTAGTAAAATATAGGTCTCTATATTTGGAAGTCTTCTAGAAGAAGAAGAAGTCTTCTAGAAATAGAAGGTTGACAGTTGTGCTGATTCAAGAACGAAAGGTTGAATAGAAGCGGGAAAGATGGCGGGCCTTCAGCTGCTCGAAGGTGGTTGTGCAAAGCAATCCGACATGGCAGCGGTATCGATATTATGATCCTATAAAAACATCGATCCTAGTACACATCGATATATTCTTCTTAAAAGGAAGGGCCCCCTATTCTGAACTTCAGCCAAAGATTCATAAGATGCAAACTGAACCAGGGTAACCGTTGATTCTATGGGGATTTTGTAAATTGCAAATTTTCTATTATGTTTGTTCAGACTCCAAAATGCCTACATCCAATCTAAACATTTTTTTCAGGTGACGAAATCACTCGTTAGAGTTTGTATACATTTGCACGAGACAAATAGTACTACTAAATACTCCTCCATATCTATTTTTCGAGTTAGAGATAAATTTTGTTTGTTTTTAGGCTAGCGCTCTTTAATTTGACCTTGAAGATTAAATCTACGTTAATTACGACCAGCAAGTTTTAAAATTGGATCTCTGGAAGAGGTAGGTACAAAATGTCGCTATTACACTTTCACTTAAGACGCCAGTATAGTACGTGGGTATGTATTTTCATTATCTATTTTCAAGTATCTGATTGTGTAACAGATGTACGATTTTCCAGCTAAATGTTGGTCTAGTAGTTAGGGAGAAAAGCTTCAAACGAGGCACCGTGAATGGAAGCGTGCGAAAACGTCAACAAATGAATACGTTAATAAAATAGATTTTCCATTTGTATATTGTTCCTAGATTCCTTCGGACCCACACCTTTCCCTTGGTTTTCCCATTTGGAAGTGCAAAAGATTTTTAGAATGATAATTGCTCGTATGTTTGAAGGTAAGGTTTTGGTGCAGCAGTTATTGATAGCTAATTATGACTCTAAAATTGGTGGAATTCTACAAGGCGAAAAGTATTATGCATTGTACACATTTTTTGGTGTACGTTATCATTATTTTTGGAGCATCACCGAGTTTAAGCCGTAATTATCAAGATTTTAGGAAAAATTATGTGATTATTCACCGATGATAAACTGCCGATACGTAGATCAGCCGTTGATTATGCCAACACAAGAGTAAAACAGAACTTATGCACGTGAGTAGGCAGAATTTCAAAAAGATGCTGTGATTGGCATTAGTTTATCAAGGAGAAAATAAGTCCATACAGTGGACAGGCGGATTATTCAAGCTTTTGTGTTTCTCTTTCCAATAACAAACCTTTCGTAATTGTTCATCTCACCCCTAAATTGGTTCATGTAATTACCCATGTTTTAAGGTGCAAAGAATCAAAAAAATGCATTACTTAATTTTTTTTTAAACCATCCACAGCTTTTTTCCCAAAGTGTATGAAATTCGATTGCAACAATCACATAATGGAAAATAGTGAGTCCACCAATCATGAGGAGTACTACTGAAGGGTCAAAATGTTAAAAATGCTACAAATTAGTACACAAAGGTTTATTATTTCCACGTAGATCAGTATGCCACCATGCCTTTCGAATTACTTTTCGTTGCCTCAAAGGAACTCCATTATAAAGTCAGCACCGCAGGGTGATTAGGAATCTTGGTCATAGGAAATTGGTTGCTCAGTCCTTCTCCATTACGAACTGTATTCTAAAAGACCCAAAGGTACTCAATTTCAATACGGTAAATTGATTAGGAAAAAAATAACTGCAAGGGCCACTCAGCTGATTAGTGTCCGCTCCGTACATTCTAATTGTATTCTAGATGTCCAAATGAACTCCATTTCAAAATTCAGCGCCGACCGAGTTTATGAAATAAACAGCATAGAATTTAAAAAGTACAATTGGCAGAGATAACAAAATATTTTTTTTTTTTTTTTTTACTTGTGCCTAAATAAATCTGAACATGAGTTTCAGAATTTCCATTTATTTGTTTGTTTATTATTATCTTCCTTATTTTTATTTATTTTTTGCAGTGAATCTTTCATGGCTAATAATACTGTCAAAGTACTCCTTTGCTGCACTGGGAGTGTGGCTGCCATAAAATTACACGATATACTGAAATTATTATTGAACCAAGTTGTCACAACTGGTTGTGGGACGTGGAGATTCGAAGTAAAAGTTATCCTCACAGAAAAAGCCCGCCATTTTTGCAATGACAAAGACGATTGGCCATTCCCAGAAGTCCAAGTTTATTCCGACGAGGATGAGTGGAGCAGTTGGAAGGGAAGAGGAGACCCTGTACTGCACATTGATCTCACCAAATGGGCAGACGTCCTCCTCATTGCACCACTTGACGCTAATACATTAGGGAAGATTGCTAATGTAAGTAGACAAGAATCTTTTAGATGAGATCCTATGATCAACAAATAGGACCTACTTGATTAGGTAGATTCTGTTGAACGGATTTGTTTCAGTTAGTTATGTGTTTGACTTTTTAAATTTCTAAAACTAAAGGTTTATAGAAACGGTAGACATCTCAGGTAAATCATTAGTACTTAAAGCTGTGGAAACACTGTAAATGCCTGGGAAGTTCTGATTAGGCCACCAACTTCAGTATCGTATTTTTGAAAATCCGGTCACAGTGCTAGTTTCATCATTGTGCGAGAGTCTAAGCACCTTCCAAACCGCCTGACACAAATTTCTGCATCAGGAACGGAAGATTCTGATCATAGCAATGTGTAATCAGACGCAATTGATTACTGTCAGCACCAACTAAGTGCATCAAAATGTCATTATTTCCTCTAAATTATCTACCATATATTCCGAATCTCTTATTTGGAGCGTACGTATTTATTCATTCTACTCAGAAACGTTTCGTCCCGCAGTTTCTGAGTAGAATGAATAAATACGTACTCTCCAAATAAGAGATTCGCAATGAATGTGGTCACTCCACTACCCACACCCACTATCTACCATATAATTATTGCCAACAGTAATTATTACTTAGTACTGCCCCTGTGTGTACTGCGTTGCTCGTATTCCCTAACGTAGTTGAATAAAGCGGTAAATTGAAAAAGGAAATTGTTCCAAACTCACCTTGTAGATTAGGATGAAATAGTACTCATTGTTTCCCACCCGTCCCAACGAAGATTAATTTCAGATTTCAGCGTTGTGGAAAAGAAATGAGCGTCGGATTCGTTGAGCTAATGGCGGTGATTTCGTGACCCCAATGATTATGTTCATCTTTCCAAAAAGTATTTTTGTTCAAAACAAGCATCTTATGTATAATACCAACACTTCGGCCCAAGATCACCTCCAAAATCTATTGAATTTTCGACCGAGATGTCCACGTAAAATTTTGGTTGTAATAGTGTTGATTTGGTAAAATAATTTATGCCTATTGGTATTACCATAACCTGGGCTCTGCCTGCAAAATCACTCAATGGCTCTAGTTGAGTAGAACCTCCTCAAGCAATACAAAGTCAAGCGTTTTAGTGTGGTAATATTGTTTTCCAGGGCTTATGTGATAACATGCTGACATGCGCAGTCCGGGCCTGGGACCTGTCGAAACCGCTGTACTTCTGCCCAGCCATGAACACAAAAATGTGGGAACATCCCGTAACTGCCAAGCACGTCGAGCTGCTCAAGAGCTGGGGTTACCACGAGATCCCTTGCATTGCCAAGCTCCTTATGTGCGGTGACACTGGACTCGGAGCAATGGCTGAACCACAAGATATTGTAAACACGATCGTCAAGCGCGGATGCTCAATCCTTCATAACTGTCTACTCGTATATCAGAAAGGCCTTCCTGACTCTAAATGGTGAATGGTGATTTCCTTGGTAAAGTTAAGTGAGATTATAAAGAAAAGTGAAACTCTTCCAAGTAACTATGGTTCGATACTGCAGTGTTGAATTTTGTTTGGGTTTAATAATGCGAAAAATGATAGTAATTCGTGTGCGACACGCTCGCTGATAAGTTCAAGAAATATATTGTGAATAAAAATATTGCTAGTCATTACAGTTTACCATAATAAGGTTTCACCCCACCAAGGTTGATGAAAGTTGTGGACCCAAATAATCGATTAGCTATGTACGGTAAAGAGCCCTTTTTATTTGATGAGTGAGGGACATAAGGCTTCTTACTGTACAGTTTCAGGATATTTTGGAAACTTAGATCTTAGGGTGTTTGGTAACTTTCCAAGGCAATAGGAATGAAGAATAAATACCGTAATTTTAATCAATTATTTCTTACCTACATCGATTTTATGTTTTCCCCCCACTCATACACGGAAAAGGAAGACTTTCATTCGATTTCTTCATTTTGCAAGATGTAAAACTAATCTGGAAAACCTCAGACCCATGGGTAACCCTCATTAAAAATATTGTAGTTCTTTCATTCTGTACAGTTATTTTAAAATCGGAACTTCAACAAAAAGTTCTGTTTAAATTATGTTAAACTATGTTCATGGACAAGGAAACATAATGCAGGGAATACACAGTGATGGTGGGAATGGCACCAACTACTTCAATAGGGCATGTTCAACACTAGCACTCCTTCCATGACAACAATAGAGGTACGTTACAACAGTTAAATTATTCAAATTATCCATCATTTTCACAAATAACATCATTTTAAATTTTTTGAGATCTCTATTCCAAATCATCGAATTCAAAGATCGTTGATTAAACCAAATGAGGTGAAAATTTAAGTGGAAAAACAGTTAACCAGGTGTCATCCGTCTAAAGCGTTGACCTTAAGCATGCTACAGTACCTAACCATATTTAATACCTTTAGCATATTTCACTCGCATGTGAATTCTAATGCACTACTAAATGCCTTACTAAACTACTACACGTTTTATAGAATAAAAAACAAATTTCAATACAAGAAATTATCATTGCCAGCTCTCACTAGAGGCAACACTTCTCCTGACGTTGGACATTGCAAACATCTTGGGGAGGGGGGGGGGGGGGGGGTTACCATTGTTAAGTCATAACCACATCATACAAAATAAAGGTATTTATTTATAATCGTGAGCTTTATAATTAAAAGTTCCACTAAAAATGACCTAAGGTGACGATAAGCTACTTCTTCAATTATGCCTGAATATACCTCCACTCCGAAGTTTTTAAAAAAATATTTATAATTGATAAAACATTTATCACATTACCACTATCACAGATTGGTGATGAACGCAGGGTTTGATGCCTAAAGCGTGCCTTCGATACCTCGGGCTAACCTGCTCCTTATCTGCCACACTTCCTGCAAGTTTTAACAGAATAAAGATAGTAATGAGAGGAGAAATTCAGTTACATGAACTGATACTAGTTATGAAATTTCATCGAAAGCTTAATTGGGGAGTCTACTGATGAGAGGATTCCTTAGTTGATGGGGCTGATAATAGGTCCCCCGTGTTTAAATGAATCACGAAGAGGAGAGCGAAAATCGAAACACAACGATGAACATGTTAAAAAGAACCCTTCATGATTAATATTTCAACTTCCATTTTCTCAGCGGAAAATGTATGTTAGGAATTGCTCTAGACCACGAGCATGTCAAGGATCCCCGTCATTGATAAAAAGAAGCATACTCTGACCAAAACATCCTCAGACGTTTCACCATTTTACAGATAAAGTAGGTCTTCAAAGAAGACTTTAAGACAAATCAAGAGCCAAGCAATAAGTATTTTTTCAAGATGAATTAAAACATCAGTTGTTCCAAATAAAATACTACAGTGCAGTAAGTCTTCAGATGTCGTGAGGCATGATGAGGTGTTGTTCGTAAGATAAAAACTAATGAAAGTGCGTGCCCCAAATTGTGTCAAATTAAGATTATGATTCTTACAAGACAGCTTCCGGTAAAAATGAATATGACATTTATTAATCTTCCTTTAACTACATTCAAGTTCATTCCCACGTGTTGAAACTAGTATGTATTCAAGACTCAAGAGCGCTCTGTTAAACTCTGTCTTGCAATACTCATATTGGTAGAACCTATTCACTAATAATCTCTTGAGGATTGAACGAGAACCGTTCAAATTAGGTTTCAGCTTAACAAAATGTTAAGAATTTAGCTAATTAAGTACCTGGACACTCAAAGGAAAACCTCTTTTCTTGGACATTTCTTCAATTTCCTTGGCGATGTTTTCTTGTACTGTGCCCTCAACGTTGATATAATAGCATTCTGATGCTGCGTAGTGGCCTGATATAGCCTTCCGAAATCCCTGAAATGGTCCCACCAGAAGATATTTTAATGTATTTAACATTCAACAATTTTCAAATAATAGAAACAGCAGAGTTTAAGAAAAGAACTGAGCTGAAGTAGATCTGTGTGGGCTTCACTCTGTTAAGGTTCTTTATCGAAGTGAAGAACTATTCCTACTGTACACCAAAAATACTTTCTCCATGTTAGAAAGAGAGCATATCCGAAAAAAACGACCAGTTGACATGAGTGCCATCGTGCTCTTCAGATCTCTCACAAAATAGAGCGAAATCGTACAGTTTTTTATTGCTATCATCATACAAAAGTCATTTTAATTTTTTGTGACATAATAAATGAAGTCACCTGCGTTTTGTTTGCACCAGATCCATGAATAAGAAGAGGGTGGAAGAAAACCGTATCTCCTTTTTCCATTAAGAGTGGAACTGTCTTATAGTCATCATACCCAACCACTCCGTGATAAGCTTTGTTGACTCCACCCTAAAACAAGAATGCACAAGCTTAGTATTAGAATGCCTGCATTAAGAAATTCTCTGGGACACAATGTCAGCATTGTTTCAACCTAAGAGTCCTTTTATCAGATTCAGGATATTCATTTTTTTCAACTCCTCGTCCTAGACAAGGAACTTAAGATAAATACGAAATTGCAAAACAAATTTGTGCCTCAGTTGTACGCAATGAAAATTTACCCTTAAAAAGGATTTTTGAAGACTGTTCTAATACGCACTGTAAAAATTTCGAATGAAAATATAAAACACGTTTGTCCAAGTTGTGGATGACACTCGAATCCGTAGCATGGATGGATCTTAAAAGACAATACCTAGGTAATGATACCATTGCTGGTGTACATAACCAAAACCTGGACATTGATCACATCGAGAATATTTTTTTGAAAACCGAACAAAGAGGTGAACTAAATGAGGATATCTGGACTTAGTAGGTGGCAAACTATAGAATTAGCAATATGGCACTACACAAATATCCTATTCAGGGTGACCAGAGGCAGCATTGAAATAGGAAATCGAATGCTCAAATTTTACGGTTTACATATTTAGCGTGTTAAACATTGAACAGTTTTCTTAAATGATGCCCACTTTTTGGACTGGGAACCAGCAATTGGTAGCATGAACGCTGAAAAACAACCATTTGCCCCACACCTCATTCTGGCAGAATTTTAGTAATTTTAAAAATTATAGTCAAAGTCCTTTTGAACTCCGTTTTTCGTCTGGAATGTGAAGGAGTGTTGAACAACTTCATCTTTAAGAATTGTGTCTTTAAGATGTTTCATCCCAACAATTTCGTCAAAGAACAAAATGAAAATTGAAAGATGCACATTGTTGTGTTGTTGAGAAACCTTGAGGCGCACCGGAATTGTTTAAATATACCTTTCAACTGCGAACAAATAAAATCAATTCACCTCCCAATTGGGATAGTCATGCTGAAGGAGATTCCCTTTGTGTGTGCCTGGAAGAACAACAAGGCAACCGTTGTCCAAATTGATACGCTCCATAGCTGTCCAAGCTGCAACAATACGGTTTTCGGGACGGAAAGGGAAGTAGTACAGGTCCTGATGGAGTGGGTGACGGGACGTCAGGCTTCCTGCATCTGGCGGTTTGTTTATAAGCATCGTGTGCACTGCTTTTATGTTCGGCCCAACGAAGCAAGAAACGTAGTCCAAGAGCTTAAATCAATAATATTCAACGAGTCATATCAATGCATATAATTAGAAAGAACCGTAATTGTTCAAGACTAGATCAGTTAAGTTTGTACGGTTTCTAGATTGGAAATGTCTTGGGATAATATATGATAATCTGATAGTCTCAATCGTGTAATGTTAGTTTATTCCAATCTGCTTAGAGATGTCACTTACTTTGGAATGGAAAAGGTATTTTTCAAAAACTTCATCATATACAATATCCTGGGCTTTGTTATAAAGGAATTGACCTTGAGCACCATTCTTCATCAGGGCAACATCTTTCATGAGGGTTATACCACCCTTTGGAACGAGCCCCTCGCATAAATTTACGAACCTCTCACTGAAAAAAAGGACACGACCGTGAACTAAACATAAAGCAGTGCGCGGAATCATGAATATCGTTAATGCTGACCTACCTGCATTGTTCAAGTATTTCATCTTCAATCAATTTTGGAATGACGAGGAAGCCATTGTCTTCGTAGAATTGTCGTTGCTCGGTAGACAACAATGGAGTAGGTAGCGTGTAAATGAAGTTTGTCGATTCCTTAACCAAACCGGAATTTGTAGGGACCTAAAATACCAACTCATTGATTAAGATACTTATTCGCAGAAGTTAGAATATACCAACCTAATCGCAATACAATACTGTAATACTAATATTGAACTCTATAGCAGTTTAATATGATTGCTTGCTCGCATTTCAGGTACAAAATCCCGATATTAGTAAGATGGCCCGAAAATTCAGATTTTGTTTTTCTCCAGCTAATCCTGCTGTTGTGTAGGGCTGCAAACACTTTTGTAATTACCTAATGGTACAAAGCTGCCTGGCACTACTAGAGCATAAATTAAATATTTCCCGCAAATTAAATCACCATTGAAACGAATCCCAATCATTAGCGAATGAAGTCACGATGTAACAAATAAAACGGACGATAAACAACCTTCAAGTCAGGTCAAGAGACTGAAGAATATTAAAATTTCCACACTAGTGTAGTAAACTCTTTATAGATTTATTTGGACATTGGGAAAACATCATTAGGGTTGCCTATAACATGACCCCCCCCCCCCCTTCTTCCTGAAGTGTCTGTGAAGTCAAACGATTCCCCACCTCCTACCGATGTTTTTAAAGCCCGTCGATTTTGTCGCATAAATCTCAATTTTTAATAATAATGTTGATAATTGATTCAAACATATGCTTTAGATTACCTACATCATATGTGTTCCCATCCCAACATTCTCCGGTTCTTTCGTTTCTTCACATTTAGAAACCCCCTTGGGTTGCGCCAGAAAAAGGAATGTCGTTCCTCCATGTTTGAAACCCTACCAATTAAACAAATGAATTCTATATTTTTTTTTTAAATACATATGTTACAAAAGTATTAAGGCTATCATCAACTAACATATTTTACATTCAATTATTAAGGAAGTTCAAGTAGTTAGGCAAAATTTACAGATATGCACGGTTCAGGGATTCTTTTTCATCATTCACAATATGATGAGACTGGTACAGGACCTGTTCTTGGAATGGATCTGAAAGAATGTGAATTAATAAACAGATCCAGATCAAACAAACTAACCACCTTGCCAAGCTCTATCACCATCTGTGAAGGTAGTTTAAACAGAAGTAGAAGTTGAACCGCCATTCCTAAGCCCTAAGGTTGACGTGGAACTTGAACAACCAGAGGGAGTCGGTTTGCATGTTCTAAATAGCAAAGTTCTTGATAGTGACTATCTTGTTTTATTCGGCAGGCAGCTCAAAATTCATCAGTACATGAAATCACAGAAGTTGCCTACCGAGCTCCTCTAACAAGATCGCTAGGTACGCAAAGTTGGATTTTTTCCCACATTCCTCATCATATTGTTTTGAGACATTGCATAAAAATACAAACAATATAGCCAGTTATTGTTAGACCTGGCTTTTAAAAATGATTACTCACCAAATGGAGTGATTTAGGGGATAAATGTCCACGGATGACCTGCAATCGCTCCAAAGCCATCTTACACAACAATATGCGCTGAAAATTATTCGTTAATCATCAACAAATTACTTCGATCATTAGCAATTACTAACATAAGTAACGAAATGAAAAGATGGTTCAGTGAATGGGTAATTGGACTTACTCTATTTCAGAAAAGAAAGTAGAACTAAACACAAATCCAGAACCAGAAACCTCACGTTGGGGAGGCGTTAATTATGCTCGTTTTACCTGGAAATACGAAGAATCGAATAGAAGATGAATAGAAATTAGAGTAAATTAGACTAATGAAACTTTGTATTCATACTAAACCTTTATAATTCAGCTAAAGACAAAAAATCAACTATTTTGTTTAGTTTCTGATTGGGTGACGATTCCTTTTAAACAATTGTTTTCCCTTCTTCCTTAAGACTGCCCTAACGAAAAATATGAGATGGGACCAGGTAACATTTTTTCTTCAATTTATTTATTCCATTTGAAACTCCACGATGATACCTAACCTTATGTCTGAAAACTGAATTACATATGACAATAACGTCTACCTAATACGGATGACCATTTTTAAAAAACACCATCATCAATCTAATCGTTACCAGAAGAATAAGCTGAACAATCCAGTTCATAAGCCTTCAGATTGAACTAAACAAGAAAGATGCAAACGGTAACTAATAATAATATGAAACCGCACTGAGAACTCAGTAGGTGGTTCCTGATTTTTATTTTTTGTGAAACAAAACTAATGCAAGACTCGTCCAAGTGCACAACTAGGTACCTTACCTTCCAATGTTCGGAAGAAAGTATTGAGAATACTTGAGAATACAAAGAATCTTTGGACTGAGATTTCAAGGTTAGATAAATTTGAAGATTGTGTATTATGTAACAACATTTGAGTAGGTTCTCCACCTGTATAACAACTACCTGGGTGACAAGCAGTCCGAAATCAACAAGCTGGTTGTTGTGATTAAAAGATTATTACACAATAAAAAGCTACCTGCTACTCATTCTCATGAACCAATCATCATCTTCATAGACTAATCCAAAAGTAAAAGTCATCCCAAAGAAGAGAAAGATTTGAATAGTAATGGAAAAACCTTTATTGTTATTCAACATTGTTTCATTTCATCGTTCAAAAATAAGAGTTCGACTGTAAATAACTTTCGTTGTCCCAAATTTATCACAATCGAATAAAGTACTAGAAAAAAACGCTACAAACTATTACATAGAAGTTCATCACTTCTGTACTAGAATAACCCTTTTAAGTAAATAATTGATCTTTGTACATTAAATGCAGTCATAAATACGTTATGTAAACTGGGTGTCTCGAGCCCCCAATCTTGTCTACTCTAGATGCCATAGAAAGAACACCAATCAAGCTTAATGCCAATTAATAATGACCATTTTAATAATCGTAAAACCCCTGCCCTTATTATTGCGAGCCCCCCCTATGAATGAGAGGAATTCCCCCATTCTGCACCACCCTCCCGCCTCAATCAGACGTTTTCAAGCTTCTGGGTCATCCTCTGAGCGTGGCGGAGCATATCAGTGCATCCACCTCAATGGAAGGGGCAACTATACCATTCCATCACCTCACATGGTAGCAAAGCGTGGTTATGATCACAGGCCCTTTTACGATTTTCTGTCCTGAAGCCCCCGATTATTCGCATTCCCCCATAGGCTTGATGCCATTACTTATGACCCCCTGACGACTTGGGGGATGAACCAGACGGTTTCAAGCGTCTGGGTCACCCTCTGAGCATGGCAGATCATTAATATCCACATCTACCTCATTGGAAGGGGCAACTACACAACTGTATTTCACAAAAATGGATTATGTAGGTCTGTCTACGTGTATATTATTAGTTAATCTCCGGAGAAAATATACATTTAAAATCCAAGATCCATTCGACTGCGGGATATTTTTCATTCCTTTTTCAAAGCGTATAAGTAAGGTAGAAAGTGTGTAGTTTTGATTGTATTTTTTTTTTTTTTTTTTTTTTTTTTTTCCATTGGCTAGAGATGATTGGAAACGTCCACAAGCCAACAGACTTAACCAACCTATTTATGTCTAGATTTCTTACATTGTCTGAACAAACCCAAAAAGTCATTGATCCCCTGGTATGTTCAGGTGCAAATGTACAAATTTACATTGCCCCAAGTCATGCCATGTCGGCTGACTCAGCGTCTGCACGTTTGATAGAATAGAAAACAAAGACTGCAGAGTAGACACGGAATAAAACCACTGGCCTCGTAAGTAGGGTTAGCAAAGGACCCTCCAGGTGTAATCCCTAACTGTGGGAATGAGCTATAACTCGAAACGTCCCCAGGCTGAAATAAAAGTGGTACTAGGTACGAGCAACGTTTGCATTTTCACGATCATCCCAGTCACATCTAAGAGCGTCAGGGGAGTTGGTAGAGGGGCTGTCATGAACTAATTGGGTTTATCAATGGCACAGATCTGAGCCTAGAACTATTTTCAGACTATCCAGCTTAAAAAATTAAATGAATAAATAAATAGCATTCAGAATAACTGTCCAAATGACACAGCTAAAGATTTAATGATCCGAAATTGTCGGGATTCCACATACCTAGCAGGTAGTATTTACTTCGATAATGTTGTTCTTGGTGTATTGTTTTTGGATTGAGAGCCAAGCAGAGGTTCAAAAACGAACCAACTTGAGTCCCAAAAGTTTTGTTCACTCACTTCTGAACTCAAACTCATTAGGTTGATGATAACTTGATAGTTACATGAAAAATTCAATTAATTGAAGAAAAAAAACTTACCATTTTAGGATAGTAATTTGGTCAAAACTGTAATCTAGTAATCTAGTTACAACTTTCCACCACTGGATAGCTAGTAGGAAACTGCTTGATGAGTGGTCGCGTAACGATCAAGGAAGATAAGATCCGAACAAATATCAAATACAGACACTTAGCATTAGACGTTTGTCAACCGCACTATCCTACAACCAGTTTTTTTCCATAACCAATGTGCATTGACGTAACCAATGCACCCCTCCCTTTGCCTAGCTCGGCGTCAATGGTGCACCAAATTGAAAAAAAAAATTGATGAATTAAAACTAATCAACTAAAGGAGGGGAGCTGGAATTGGTGACCAATGGATGAAATCTATTTCCAATTAATAGTCGAGGTCTCTGCGGTGGAGGTATACCTTCAGCACCCATGGATCGTCTTCATTAAACACGAGATAAATTAAGCAATTAATTTATCGTTTAGTCAATCTTAATTTCATTTTATACTTTTCATTAATATTAATGAAATGTCTACTTTGTTTGACTAATGAAATGTCAAACTACGCCTTCTAAGATGTCGCAGCCATGGAAGCATGGATCAACAATTGAGAGTAACGATTTTCATGTTCCAACTGAACACGGCCATCTTTCGACTTGGCAGGAAGGCGGGGCTCAAGTGACAGAAGGAGGGAAGCTAAACTTCTGTAACTGCACTTCGTTCAAAAGATTTTTTTTTTTTTTTTTTTTTTCATCTCATGATCATCATCATCATCACATAACTCTACGAGAAGATATTTTAAAGAAAAAAAGAGATATTATATAAATGTTGACATTGATTGCTTGGTCCTAAAGGTTATTTATTGTTAGAGATTGAAATTTAGCAGCCTAGGAGATCTCTTTTTCTTTCAAAATATTTTCTAATAATGGCAAGTAAAATTAGATGTTCATTTGTCTATATTCAACCCTTGAATTTTACTTTCAAGAGTTGATCATTGTGTGCACAGAGTACAGGCTGGTAAAGAAATTTAAAGTGGGCTGTTTAAATGAGGAAACCACTGATTATGATAATGAATTATCGATCACTCACCAGACAATGTTCAGCAGTATGTTTCCCCAGGCCAGGGGGACGTCCTACCTGTCCTGGAAGAGCTGTTGAAAGAGGTAACCATACCAACGAATACTCCAAAATTCACAATCCGTGATATGTAATAGGAATCAGGCTATTGCAAAGTTACTACTTGGGTAAACACTGATAGCAACTTGCGAAATAGCAAATAAAGAGGGTGAAATTAATTTCAATAGGTCAATTTCGGAGGATTTTAGTGAAAGGTAGCGAGAGCGCATAAAGTTGTTCATGGAATTAGGAGAAGAAGCGGGTGAGGTGAAATTGTTGGAATGATTCCTAATTTGATCCTAGATAGCAGCTCTCGGGTCACTGCATTGATGGCTCTAACAATAATTTTTTGGATTCCAAGTAGTTTGAGACAATAAATCAACACATTTTGATTTTTTTTTTTTTTTTTTAATATTAGTAGGTATATTTTATTTTTTAATTGATTGATCAATTACTGAAAAACGTAATCCAAAATATAAAGTATCTAATTATCAAACCTAAATATTACATTTATAGCTATGCTCTGAAAAACAATTTTAGACCCTGACATGTCACCATGAGTCTTTTACAATGCAAACTCAAGCTGATTATTGGTACTGGAGAAATTCAATCTGTTTTTCAATAAGAACATATAGAGAAAGTAAGAAATGATTGCACTGACCATGTAAATATACTGGCAGTTATCCTGCTCAACGGCAAATTACAAGAAGAACGGCTTTGAATGGGGGAATTAAAATTGAGGTTTGATCCACCATCATCATTCTGACAT
This sequence comes from Creontiades dilutus, assembly GCA_031894815.1. Classification (NCBI taxonomy): domain Eukaryota; kingdom Metazoa; phylum Arthropoda; class Insecta; order Hemiptera; family Miridae; genus Creontiades; species Creontiades dilutus. Next base: position 505,410 of record JAVIWC010003164.1, read on the forward strand.
GGAACAGTAGCTACATGATTTGCACCGAAGTTACCTTCCTCCACAGTTCGTTTGTTAACGTGACTTTCAAATTCAACACTTGTTGTCGTATTTTAAATTTCCAGACTTGACAAAAACTAGGTCCAGGAAATTAATTTCGTACGGGTAGTGTAGTTTGCTTTAATTTTGTTAAGAATTGACATTAACGGGCTAATAGAATTTCGTTGAAGAAGCATTGAGTAATAAACACGTGAGTAAATACTTTACAACTAGCGTGTCCTTTAATGTGTAATTATAAAGAATATTTGGAACTTCTAATATAGGGTAAACCTACTTAGTAATGCTAGTTCTTATGGTAAATTTGACAAAATACCGATTATGTATTAGCCTATCAAAATCCGTTCTCAGTCCATTTACCTATGGATTGTCTCGGATTATGGGTTGTGGGAACTGTAAGTTGCCAGATGGTCTAGGAAGGAAAAAAGGAGACCTTATGTAGGGCGGTTCTAACAAATCACTGAAATCAGCCTTATAATTTGTCACATTCAGCAGTACTGAATGAGTGTGTAACTGATTGAATGGAAGCCCTAATTAACAGAAGAACAATTGAAATGCTAGGAAATTCTTAGGTTAAAACTGATGGGAAGTATCTTGAAAATTGCATATCAACTTTCCGCTAAAATCTCAACATTTTATTGAAGTAGAGTGCCAAATCAAGGTGCTCCTTGCATTCCGTCTTTCCAGGTTTGAGTCCCACTGTGATTTATTCATACAAGTTAATGAGAGTCTTTCACTGTATTACAGAGTTATGCATTCATACGCAAGAGAGATTAGTTCTGTTTGTATAGAGAACTCCAACAAACCACTATGAAAGCAGTTTACTCCAAACTCATTACTCTTTTTCAATGGTAAATGAGATTCGAAAAACGTTTTATTCTGCTACACCGACGAGGTTGAAGATTAACACTATTGCCCCAAAGTGTGTACTGTTAAACGCTCATATGTGCAACTGATGCAATGTTGTCAAAACCATTACACAGCGTTCATCTGACAGCGACCTTAAAATGGTTCTATACTAACAGCAATGACTGCACCCTTACATCTTGAAGAGTCAACTTTGTATTAGTTTAGGTTTATATTCCAAAAAAACTAAGGATATCGAAAAACTCTTTCCAATGGTATTTCAAGTACTGATTTCAGTCTTTTAAATCACCTAACGTATTTATGTCAACTTCGTTTGATCAAACATTGGAAAATCTTAGAATTCAACTTACTCAAGAATCAATGAAATAAAAACTGTATTATTACATTTTTTGAAATTTAGTTGTAGTGCCAAACTCCGTCAGATGATTACTACTACTAATTTTGGTATAAATTTGAAGGAAAAAAGTTCTGCGTTGTTTTATGGTTTTATTACACTAACTTTTAAATTTCAGTTCAGAATGTCGGATAGCGACAGTAGTGAGGAGGATAGAAGAGAAAGGGATGAATTCGCTGCAAGACTAAGGAAGAAAGACAAAGAAAAAACTCGTAACATAGCTACATCCTCAGGTATGTTTTTAAAATGGGATATAAATGGTATGCCCCTTACGAAGACGATCGTTAATTACATGTTACAGCTAGTAAAAATCAATGTTTCACTGAATTTATCTGTGTATTCATGTCTTAATTTACATAAACTTTATTTCAATAGATCGAAAGGCATTTGAAGAAGCAGCCAAGAGGCTCAAACTCGATATTGAAAGTCAAGAGAAACTAATACCACGTCTTCGTGTTGAATCTCGAAGGAAATATTTAGAAAAGCGTAAGGATGATAAAGTTCAAGAACTTGAGGCAGATATATTAGATGATGAATATCTCTTCGGGGAAGATGAGTAAGTTTATACATTCATATTATTAGTAAACATGCATTTTTTTAAATTGAAACGATTCATTAGTTTAATAATGGAATTCAATCGAAACCAACAATTAATTTTAAAAAAGTTGTACTAATGTTAATAATATTACCATTCCGCCTTTTGCACACAATCATCACATTGCAAATCTTATTGCTTTATATCTTATGGTATGGCTGTATTTGTAATCAGCTATATTTCTTTGTTTAGAACAAAAATGATTTGATTTATTGGCTCTTAAAAACTTGAGGATGCATGTGCGAATTGGGCCTTTCGGCTTAATAATGATCCTACGAGTTTACCTTTTCGTCCTTCTATTATATGACATTAACAGTAATCTCCCTTCAGTTTGATAGTTCTATCGTTTTAATAATTTCAGGCTCACTGAGCGCGAGAAGAAGGAGCGAGTTCACAAAAAGAAATTGTTGGAGTTGGCCAAGGAGCATGAGAAAGCTCGAGAGCTCGAGCGCGTACAGCGCTACCACATGCCCAGAGACGTCAAAGATGTTTGTATTAGTTATTACTATTGCCGTAAAAATTCTAGTTGCAAACTATCCAATTTCTAGTTGCACTTCTTTAACATGTTCAGTGCGGGACGAGACGTTTTGACCTCGCACTGTTGCTTTCATTCAGTACGGAACGTTTTTCAGTAGTTTTGCTTGGAATACGAGGGGCTTCGAAACTAAAGCATTAGTGGTAGGAACTAAACTCCAGTAGTCGAGTTAAGGGCGTTGTGCCCTACTCATCTCCAACATAACTATGCACGCTACTAAACGGCACGGAACTTTTGACCTAGTGTCAATGATTGGTGGCTTCACTTTTATGAATGCGAAATAGGATGTTTTAGACCCCGTAAAGACATCAAGTTTATGCGTTTTGTGAAGAAATGAGTTTATTCATTAATAAAAATAGATATTTGCATACCTAATAAGTACATTTTATTTGAAGTGTATCTATCTGAAATATATATCTAATGAATCTAAATCAAATAAATATCTATCTGAAATATCATACTCGTAGAGTTGTATAGTCTTGTGCTGAGAACTCATATAAAAATGAAATCACGTGTTTCAAGAGCACAGCGATATCATAAATAATATAATACATTATTTTTACTATTTTCGCTGTAGACTTCTTGAGCTATATATGGGGAAAATTAGACACGACTGAGAGAGAACGTATTCAATTTTGTGGGTATAGACTGTGGATGGCTCTGGAAAATGGTAAATAGTTCATTGATCCAAGGCCTGCGGCTGCCGTACATAGTGCTAGGTATAAACTATAGGGCAATAACTAGAATTCCAGGAAATAATAGGTTTTCGGGGAAAGAAACACGAAATACTTGTGAATGATGTGGAGAAAATTAGTTGCCGCACTGAACATGTTAACTTTTGATCATAAAGGCACAATCACTGGATATATCATCAAGATACATTTTGATTATTGCACGTAAAGCATATCGTTTCTAGGTAAACCAATTTCTGGTTTCCTGTTAAATTTATCATTTTGCTATATTCTTGCCTTCCCTAGAGCATTGGAGAGTACGAGGAAGTTGACGAAAGGGAGAAAAAACCAAATTACGAACAAAAGAAATGGGAGGAGGAGCAGATGAGTTCTGCTGTGTTCCGTTTCGGTGCGAAACAGAGAGACCAGCAGGATGTGGAGTACGACCTCGTCCTCGACTCACAGATTGACTTCATCCAAGCACTTAGCATGCCTGGCACGAAAGAAAGGGTGAATTTCTTCATTATTTTCAATATTATAATAATAATTTTTATTATTATAACACACATCTTGAAATACATGAAACACATCTTTTCAATTGAACGAGTTCGGTGGAATTACCAACTCTTTGTTTGAATATTGAATTTGAATAAAACGTGAAGAGCCTGGAAATTATTTGGTAACTCTATTTCATTTTATTTTTGTATTTTTAATAATAGCAAAGGATTGTTTGCGATTCCAGCCTGACGAACGTCCTATGACTGAGGCCCAGAAGAAACGAATGACGATAGAAGAAACCCAGAAGAGTCTTCCAGTTTATAAATTCAAAGATGACCTTATTCAGGCCATCAAAGATCACCAAGTAAGATGTATCACTTCACCTGAGAATCAAAATTGCATGCTGATTAATGGTGAAATTGAAATTATATTTAAATAAAGGGTTCGGGGAAAATTACATTCTATGGGTGTAGTATCGGTAAAATTTACCGCGTTGGCTTTGCCTGCAGGTTTTGATTATTGAAGGAGAGACAGGTTCTGGCAAAACGACTCAAATCCCTCAATACCTTTGGCAAGCTGGTTTCACCAAGGACGGGAAGAAGATCGGATGCACTCAGCCCAGAAGAGTAGCTGCTATGTCTGTTGCTGCTAGAGTGGCTGAGGAAATGAATGTCAAACTTGGAAATGAGGTTTTATTTTTCACATTCAACTATTTATCTTTGCGATGTATCTTGAAAGGGACGGAAAAACCAAAAGAAGTTATGGTTATAGATTTTTGTACTCTAAATTTCAAGTAAATCGTAAATAGTTCAGAATATTGAGGAGGAATCGATCGCTGCCTGTGAATGGAATACAAAAATATTTATCGTCCTCTAAGATCTATAATTTTTTTAATTTCTGGAAGATCTATTCAATGTAATATTCTCCGAAATTGAAAACAATGCCAATTCTAACATAAGGGTTTATTTTTTAAATATTGCGCGGTTGCTCGTGTCATTGTGACGTCACTTTTAGGTTCTGAAGCTGCGGTTATTGGCTATGGGTGAATTTCTACGGATCTGAAACCTATCTCAGTAGATTTGTCGTCCAAAATTATTATACTCATGATTCTTTCACGTTACTAAGCCATTTCCTTTCTTTGTTTCCTCTAGTGGAGAGCCCCTGGTCATTTAGACTGCTGGGCCACTAATAATTTACTTTTTACATAATGAAACGAACGTGCGATTGCATCCAAAGAGTTGTTGCTACTTTCGTTGAAGAATTACCGTAGACAGATAAATTTTAACCGAAATCGGCTTTAATTGCTTTGCTTGTCTGTTGCAGGTTGGATACAGCATTAGGTTCGAAGATTGTACCTCAGAACGTACTGTTCTCAAATATATGACTGACGGCACGTTACACAGGGAGTTCCTCTCTGAACCAGACTTGCAGACGTATAGGTTTGTAACGCTAATATTATTAACTATTAATGTAAAAGCGTACTAGTTTCTTTGTGATCACCATTCGATACCTCAATAAAAGAAAATGTTATATGGTTACATTTACCAATCGAAGCCTTGAAGAAGAAGAAGATCGGGTTATTATTATTACTAAATCTATATGATTTAAAAAGCATCTACAATACCGAACCTGCTGGTAGGTAAGAATTCGAAAGTTTGCTAAGAATAGCTGTACCCTCTCTTGGTTCAAGTGCAGAGATTATCCTTGCCGATTCTCAGCTTTTTGAAAATGCTGATACCAGTAAAATCTGGATCTATTGAGATAACCGGGACAACTCTCGAAATCCCACCAGTTGTGCTCCTCCTAAAGTCAAAATCCTTTCTACCAAACCGCCGAAACTTCGGGGATAAAATATAGCAAATTAAATAATACAAAAATTTAATAAAAGCTCTTAACATGACTAAACTAGGAAAGTTAAATAAACGTTCCACGTCAATTCAATGTAGAGACCTGCATTTGAACGGACTAAAGTAGTTCAACTTGGATTTACCCCTGAGCCCGTGTTCACGCTACCTATATGTTTCCGTAACTAATACCAATCCATACACTTGAGAATTATAAAGCCTCGATGATTAATGTTGTTGATGACTTTGTTTACTTTCTTTTATTAGTGTGATGATTATTGATGAAGCTCACGAACGCACTCTTCACACAGACATTCTCTTTGGTTTAGTGAAAGACATAGCCAGATTTAGACCGGACCTGAAACTCCTCATTTCATCGGCTACTTTGGATGCTGAAAAATTCTCGTCGTTTTTTGATGATGCGCCTATATTTCGGATACCTGGTAATATATATTTCATTTATTCGACTTCATAAGAAGTGTTTTAAAATCGTAATTGTGTTCAAAGCATTGTTAATTGAGTTTAGATGAATCGATGCTGTGCTACGCTTTTTCTAGTTCCGCCATAATATGAAAATAGCTTACACATTAATGAGATACTACTTGACGTAACCCACCGTTGGTTTGTTCAGAAAATATCCACTGGGCTTTTGCTCATAAAATAAGTATTTGGTAAGTACCTCAAGGTTGGACGCTCCTGATTTGGTTAAAGGTACATATCATTATGACTTAGTAAAACCGTCTCCATTTTGAACAGGCAGGCGATTCCCAGTAGATATCTACTACACAAAAGCACCTGAAGCAGATTACATTGATGCTTGTGTAGTCTCGATACTTCAAATTCACGCAACTCAGCCACTGGGAGACATTCTTGTTTTCCTCACTGGGCAAGAGGAGATTGAGACGTGCCAGGAAATCCTTACAGATCGGGTTCGTCGCCTCGGCTCACGGGTCAAAGAACTAGTCATTCTTCCAGTCTATTCTAATCTTCCATCAGACATGCAGGCAAAAATCTTCGAACCCACTCCACCAGGCGCTCGCAAGGTACTATTCAGTGTTGTAATTTTCTATACCTACATTGGATATAATAATTTATACATGACATCCCAAGAACAGAATCACATCTCATTTCTGAGGGCGTATTCCGTTTCTCCGTATATCCCTGCAGTTTCCTAAAAAGTCATGCCCTTTAAGCTTAATTCTATTTCGAATCATTTCGCTTCCATTGTGCAAGTACGTCTTAAATATAGTAGATAGTGCACTGCAAACTATGGGAAAGTATTTGCTACAAAAACCTTACTAACGCTGAAAATATAGACTTTATCCGATTATTCATAGAATCTAAATGATACATTTAAGATTTGGCTAGCGAAAACGCTTTTTTAAGAAAGCGTAGGGGCAACGAATTTTATTCAATTCCATACCTATATTTACACTTTTGTAAATAAATTCCTAAAGCTCAAACATATCAAAACGCAGATTTAATGCTGCCTACCTTTTACCTGGCATCTTACAACTTATTCTCCAGAACGAATAGAAATAGTTGAAGTAGTTGATATATTATGACAACAGATGTTGCATCTAGTTTTTAGTTCATAACCCCCTTCACCATCAAATGTAGTGGATGTTATCGGATCTTACTTCTACTCCCAAAAAGAATGTGTACCTACTGTCATTTTCATCTTAATCGTTCGTGATTCTCATAGCAAGTTTTCAGTTGTGGTCTCAACTCGAGGAAGTTACAGCTTTTTTTTCAAGTACATTAGTTAAATTAAAACGATTGAGTAGGTACCGTAAAATATCGACTTCTCTAAATAAAATATAAAGATTTCCATTGTAATGTATTTATCCATTTTGAGAACACTACTCGTTCAAACTGTGCATCATCGGTATGATAAAAACAAAATAAAACATACTTCCTGTTACCCTATTTTTGATGTTTTATTGGGTCCTTCCTGGAACTTTTCTTAAAAACCCATTACCACTCCCCATAAATATTTATGTACAGACATTCTTGATAGATGACATTAGAGCATAATCTAAAAACTTATTTTTTTCGAGCTTGGTTGTTCCATTCACCACCGAATATGTGTCGACTTAGTTTGATCCTAGAATAACCAATAGAATGTTAACAAATTGTTGTTGGAAAAATCAAAGACAAAATGAATAAGACATTGTTTTAAAATAGTGCAATAAACTAACTACTTGAAACTTTATTGTTGGTTGAGGGCATAATTTAGTTGTGGTATAACAACAATTGTCGTGATTTTCAGGTAGTGCTGGCAACCAATATTGCAGAAACATCATTGACCATTGATAATATCATCTACGTAATAGATCCTGGTTTCTGCAAACAGAATAATTTTAATTCTCGAACTGGCATGGAGTCCTTAATAGTTGTACCAATTTCAAAAGTGAGTTATAGTTCTAACCTTGGAAATGTGTTTCTTTACTTTATGCAACATTTTTATGAAGCGTGGAAATCGACTCTTAATTTACCTAAAAATCATCCTTTGCCAAACTCAATAACTGTGAACACTATATCTACGTTGCTGTATATTTTGCAGCCCCAACACCTCGAACGAAAGTTTTATATAAATAGTAGAAATAAAAAATAATTTCAAGTTGGTTGGCTGTAATGGTTATCTCCATGGGCGATATACTTCGGTGATTCTACTTGATCCATCTTGTTAACTGAAACGACGGTTGACGTCGTAGAATATTGGTAGATAAGAATTGAGCCTTGCTCATCGCATGCATTGGAGAGGTGAACACCCCTGGAACCAGGACTTGGAGCTAAACAAGGACAAACATGTATATGGCCACGACCTGGCCAGGGACCTTCACGCATTCCTGAAATCACTTTTACTTCAGACTGGGACATTTACGTAGTCCATCCTATTTTCACGAAATAAATTAGTTTTATTTTGAATCGATTTCGAGGGTTAGTTCACCATCAGTGAGAAACTATAACTGAACATTGTGATGGGTATGGTTAGTTCTCCCTTCCCAATTCTTCAAACCCACACCCCTGGGGACAGCTTCTAGCGTCATGGTCATTCTCTGGGTGTTGCGGGCATTACACGCCCCAGCCCTTGGAAGGGGAAACTAAACCAATCCATAATCTCCCAAGTTCAACATACAATAGTAAGTACGCAGCATACATAATCACAGGTGAACGGAGCTCGAATGCCATTGGTTAAGACAAAGGAAGGTGCTGGCTGTTACAACTAATCATATGCAAACCAATTGAAATGAGGGAATTGTCAGATGAGTTGTAGGGGAGGACACAAATTGTTTAATACTATCTTGATGTAACTATTGAAATCGATTTAACATTAACAAATTATAATGTGGAATGTACAACATGTTCCGTTTTCCACGTGATTTCCGTTTTCTTCTCTTTAGTTGGTATGAAAGCTTCTACGTTGTTAATGATTCAACACTAGGTAGCTAACTAAACCTGTCGAATGACTTCTATTTCAGGCGTCTGCAAACCAAAGAGCTGGCAGGGCTGGTCGTGTTGCAGCAGGGAAATGTTTCAGGCTGTACACCGCCTGGGCCTACAAGCATGAATTAGAAGACAACACTGTTCCAGAGATTCAGAGGGTTAACCTAGGAAATGTTGTCTTGATGCTTAAAGCCCTTGGCATCAACGATCTTGTGCATTTTGACTTTCTGGATCCACCCCCTCATGAAACCCTCGTAAGTTCATATAACTATGAAACTCCCAGTTGCCCAGCACATACCCAAAAGCTTTATTTGAACAACATAATTTCTAGCATATTTGCATATTTTTCTCTAAATTATTCTACAAACTTTGGCTGTAAAAACATTTTTATCAGACATCTTTTTTAGACTATCTCGTACGTATAAATTATACACAGATACATATTCACATAAATTTTAAGGCTTCATAGCATTTTGTGCATTTTTTAGATCTTAGCGAACACCTATCATATTAGTTCAAATTGTCAGTTTACTTGTGTAGCACAAATTGTGTGACGTATTTCGACTCAGAATGTATAACTGTGTGGTTTTCAGGGAAAGAATGAATTCGTCATTAATGGTCGATTAGTTGATTGATACTTTTACAAAATAACACCTGCTTGAACCTGTGTTCCAAAAGTTTTTACTTATAGTTCAAGCTGATTACCATGTTTCATGAATTGCCATATTATTGTGTTTGACAAATAATTTCAGGTCTTGGCTCTCGAGCAGCTGTATGCGCTTGGTGCTCTCAATCATCATGGTGAACTCACCAAGTTGGGGCGAAGAATGGCTGAATTTCCGTTGGATCCAATGATGGGGAAAATGCTCCTTGCATCGGAGAAGTAAGTTTCCATACTGCTGATTCTATCATTCCCTCTCCCCAATATATGGGCGAGGATATACCAAACAGAAAACATACGAATCTGAGGAAAGTTAGTACGTGTGTCAATCAACCCATATGGCATTGATTGTATTTCGAGGTAGAGTGAAGCCCTGGCAAAATCTTACTCCGTAAGCATATTTACGAGGTAATTACCTCATCGACTAAATTTCCATAAACGGCGGTAACTCGGTTCGGAGGAACCCCAACGAAACACAAATTTTAATTTGCTTATTTATAGATTTGCAAACATTAGTTAGTTTAACCTGATGAGTGAGAAGATTTTCTAAAAATGCTCTACCAAAAGATACAACGATGGCTCAGAATAATTCCACAATATGTAACGTATGAAAGACTAAATGAAAGTGTTACATATCATAGTTTAAATTGATGAATAAGTAACCGCGGGCGTTTCATCACCAGGCCTCAACCAATACAAAACGCCACATCCAATATTTTCTTTTTCAGTTTTGCTAATTTCTTATTCATTCATTTTTTAAAATTAGTTCCCATATTTATATTGTTTATCATTATTTCGTCCACTATTTTTTTTTTTTTTTCCATTTAATTTAACCAAGTGAGACTCCTACTCTTGATCTTAAACATCATTCTGATGGTATGGGGTTGAATAGGTAGGTACACATTTTGGATGGAGGAGACCTCGACCTTCTTCATTTTAAAAACCCAAGTATATACATTCACCTTTAAAAATTATGAGGGTGAGGGTTTAGAAAGTTGATTTCTGTTTGAATCAAAATCTTTATCTGAAATAGTATATTCCCAAGTAATAACCAAGATTGAATCAAGTACATAACTAAATACATTTCCAAGAGTAAGCGATGATATTTCGAAGAATAAACCGTAAATTAATAACAACTACGAAATTGGTTATTACGTACTAAGTTTAAGATTGTTAGATCTTTGGTGAAGAAAACCTTACAATAATACGTAACAACTACATTAGTTGGTACCAAAGTAAAATGGAAAAAAAAACAAGTATCTTCACTCAAGTTTGTAGATACATGTTTATATTGTCTAAGGTCCATGCGATAGCTTCTCCAACAGTGATTATTGTCAAACACGTACCAATTGGGGTCTAGGGAATCTCGAGAAATTGTGTGTTTTGTCGATAACTTTCAGGTGGGATACAAACCACAGTGCTTGGAAAATCAAGAATGAATGTAAAGGCACAATCCATTTTAAGAGCAAGAAGTGCAATGAATGTGAGTGATTTGAAAGTTTAGTATAGGTACAAATGTTATGTTCAAGGAAAAAACCCATACTCGAAGCGGTTGGATTAAATCGGCCCCATTCAACCGGTTAGAATGTTGCAACTTAGTTCAAACTCAGTCGGTGTCAATATTTTTGGGCTGTACGACAAACATAACCCATGGTTTCAAATTACAATGATTGATTCAGATGGTATACAGTCATAACTCATTGACCACATATTATTTGTCAGATAGCTACGCTTAAATAAATTAGTACTGAAAAAACTATGAAATCAGACGGGCCGCTAGAACAGTAAATACATAATCTTTTCAATAACAACCATTTTTTATAGATCAACACGAATAATCCCCCCCCCCCCCCTTCACCAATGTTCGTAATACATTTTCTTCATTCAATTGTTTTAATTGTACAATCGATCATGACACATTGACATTCATATTTAATTAATAATTTCTGGTTAGTTAATTATTTGAAACATTAAATTTCAACTATCTTTGATCTTCACTCCATCTTCAATTGAATTTCATCAAGCAACGGAACCTCTTGGAAAAGCCTAGTTCAGTTGGCGAGTGGAGACACTTGTTTTTCTGTATCACTTTGAAGCTTGCGGGTGATTAGAATTAGAATATGAAAAATAAGAATGCGGTACACTGGCACTGGTCGGTAACTATGATGTTCATACACGCTATAATAAAATATGGGCTCCCTAATTTTGTGGAAAATTTCTCAAGTCATGGATGTCGGACTAAAACATGTTCTTAACAGCACATTCATTCAAATGGGAACATCACCTTGTTTATTGTGAGATCATCAATCAAATTTAATTGCATATAACAAAGTCAATTGCGAATTATTTAATGGATTCATCACCTCAGAGACGTGAAGATCTGTCCGAATTCCTTGAACACACAACCTTCGATCGACTCTCGTGTTGCGAGCAGAACAAGGTATACACCTTGAGGTGATCAGGAACATTTTGTTTGAAGATGTTCTGCGGATTCAAAATTCCATCATTAACCACAACACTACTAAAAACTTAATTTTAAGAAAGTACAACACAATATCGTTGTAGTGGAATTACATGTTGGATTCCTCACCTGAATATGAGGGGTTTCAATATTCTTGGCCACAACTTTCTTTCTACTCTATACTAGTAGCGAGTAGGATGAGAAATGCAGCTGTCCTGGGATGATTCGTCACTGTTTCGGGGTGAGCTTGAGCTTGACGAGAAGATTTCTCCTTCATCTGAAGGGGCTTTGCGCTTCTGTCTGTCGTATGGTCTTTTGAGAGTCTCCTCCAATACCGGGTCATCTTTACAGTTTTCTACAGCCTTCCTCTTGCTTTGTCTACCCTCACTTCCCGAAGAACTGCTTCGTTTCTTCTTGTAAGGATTCCCCATCGTACCATCTTCAGCCCTTCGTGACAAAGAGTCCGAAGGATCAGGTTTTTTACTTCGGAAATTATCATTTACACTCCTACAATCCAAATCTTTCAACGATTTTTTACAACTAGACTTAAATGGAATTTGCGCTCTCCCATCCTCACCAAAAGCCTCTTCACCCTTCTTGTTGGTGGAAAGCGAGATATTTCTATTTTTAGTGAGTCCATCGGGATTGTGCCTTTCATCTCTGCTATCTTTGCAGTATTGAAATGTTTCCAAAGATTTATCACTATTTCCACTACCTTTCGAACTTTCTTTTCCAGCTGATTTTGAGTTAAATTCTTTTGAATCTTCAAATTTCTGTCTTCTCTTGGGACTACCACTGCTTCTGACAGACTGTTCTCTTTCTGATGATCTTTCCTGTCGACTAGGTATACGTTCTTGACGTCTATACCTTGTATGACTGTTGAATGTGGATAATGAGCTGCTTCTTTTTTCTTCACGATCCCTTTTTGGACTGCAACTTCCTACTGATCTACTAGTTGACCTACTGTCCCGCTTACTGCTGGGATCTCTTGTTTGTGATCTTCTGCGGCTACCTTCGCTATCCTTACGAGGACTCTTTCTTTCCTTTTCATTTCTTTTTGACGAATTTCTCTTATCGTCCCGCTGAAATGGCGGATCCTGTTTTATGCTTTTTGCTATTACCCTTTTTTGATGATCGAGCTGAGGAAATAGTTTCTGCGAGTTTTCCAAAGCTTCTTTAGCTGCGTTCATTTCTGCTTGTTGTATGCTATGTCCTGTGGCCTGTGCTAGACGTTTTCCTTTAAAGTAGACTGCAACAGTATAAAGTCTTGTATTTGTTGGACCCATGCACTCAATAACTTTATATATGGGAATTTCTGGTTCACCACCCTCCATGGTTCTTAATGTTAAACAGCATTGTTGTAATTTCGACTTGGGATCATTCCAGTCCTGATGCATTATGAAATCATGTAATCGTGGAAAGAAGCAAACATTACAAAACGTCTCACAGTATGTTAACCCTTTATCGACATACAGAGCACCTAAAAAGGCTTCCAGTAAATCAGCTCTATCTTTGGTTTTCAATTCTGCTTTTGGAGTTGCGTAAATTGCATGAGCTGCAATACCAAGATCATCACATACCACAGCTTGAGTCCTGTTATTAACTAGAGAACTTCGCAATAGTGAAAGGTGACCTTCATGATGCTCTGGAAAATATTTATAGAGATAGTCAGAAGCAATCAGTTGTAGAACAGTATCGCCCAGAAACTCCAGTCTTTGGTTCGAACCCAACGTCAAATTGGTAAAACCAATACTCCTGTCAGTAAAAGCCCTCGCCAAAAGCCGAATATGATTAAACTGGACTCCGATTGAGTTTTCGAATTCAGTGAGATCTTGAAGTATTTTGAATTTTGAAATCCATTGACGATCACCATTAGGTTCTTGTTCTTGCAGAGGATGTGGTGGGTAGTCCACCCAAACTTTAAGGTGGATCTCTGATTCCTTAAAAAGTGTTTCTCCGAAAACCTTGTCAGCTGCCTCGATATTCCCATCTAGAAAAAGTGCACCCATGAGGGCTTCAAAACAATTAGCCATTGCATGTCTCAATTCAAGATCGTGGCAGAGGTCAGACCCATGAGCATAAAGCATGTAGCCATCCAGTCCCAGTTTTTTAGCCAGTACGGCAAGGTGTTGATTCTGGACAATTGCAGCCCTGTAAGTTGCAAGTCCTCCCTCTTCGAGTCTAGGGAATAAATGAAACAGGTGAATGGAAGTAACAAATTCAACCACAGCATCACCCAAGAATTCGAGGCGTTCATTATGAGTTATATTTGATTCCGTTTCATACTTTTTACCAAACCGGGACATGATGTTAATAAGAGTGTTGATACCTCTTTTTCTAGTGTTAAGATAGTGGATTCTCCTATCACCATATTCTGGTTGGCGGATACTACAATTTGTCAAGGAATTCCTTGCATGGTCTGGGTTGGTACCAAAATTTTCTCTATATGAAGGATGGGTCAAAGCCAACTGTAGCAAACTTCTATTTTTGAATGTGTAGCCTATATCACTCTCCAGCACATCCAAGGATCTGTGGAACCTCAAATGTGATACAAGCACTGGTATGAGCATTGCATGTTGCACAATGTCACACATAATTCCCGTCCGGTAAAACCCCTCAGTGGAGATTGCAATGGTTACATCTCTTTTCATTTTACTCTGAGTCCTCATTTCCTGCAAATTGTTTTCTTTCGACTCCAGCTTTCTCTTATCATCAAAAGACGCTTTTGGCATATTTGCTAACAAATGGCGGAACTTCACATACTCTCTCCAAGCTTTTTGGTATTCAGGGTTACCTGCGTAACTTAGTTGAGGGGGTCGGATCCCAAAATGAACAATTTCAGGAACTTTGATTTCTCCTGGCTTTGCATCTCTCTGATCACGATCTAACTGATCCACCCTGAGTGAACAGGGTTTCTTCCCAGGAAATGTAACGACCATACCTTTAACATCATCAACATAGTTCTGCCATTTGTAATTAGACAGGTTTACTATTTCCTTTAGCTTGTCCATATCTATGAGAGGTTTGGAGCTTGTTAATAGGTGGCTCAGGACCTGGTTCATCGACAACAATTCTTTTCCATTTTCTGGTAGTTCCCTAACGAATCTAGGCATGAAATGAAACTGTGAACAACCACTAGAGTCACCAGCTGCTTTAAAATCCAAGTCAACCAGTTCCAGAATCTCTTTGAACAAGTATTCGTAGAAAAGATCGAGCTCTTTGATGATAAAATGTTCCGGCAACTTTTCTTCTATGTAGAGGATAGTGTATTCAATATTAAAACGGATCACTTTGCAGACAGGAAAATTTTCCAAAGGTTTGTGGGACAGCATCGAAAAACCTTCAAAGATATACTCATGATTATCATGTTCAATCATAGTAGGAGTTTTTATCAGGAAATTTGTTGGAGGTGAAACTGTAATTCTGTAGTGATGCAAACGGTCTGCATTGTTGGTAAATATGTTGCACTTTTCCAAATTAAGTTCTCCAGCATATATGTTGTGCCGGATCCCAGACCGTTTGGCTTTTGCACTGCATCGACAGAGGGGCCCGTCATTCATTTCTCCTGGGTCATTGTACCACAACTCTGGATGGAGTCTGTCGGGATGTGATTTCTTCCTCTCAAGTTCCTCCATCAAACCTTCCTCCTCCTCATCCCCAGAGCATTCTCCAGGTTCTGCATCACTCTCGGAATCACTGTTTGTATTACAACACTTGTGATGGTGCAGTTTGTTCTTCCGATTGGGTATAACATACGCCGGTTTTCCGTCCTTGGCTCTCTCTGCTCGTTTCACCAATTCATACTCAAACCTTTCACAGAGATTGACAAGTTTCTCAGTCCCTTTTGATACTTTAGGGTTTTCATCGCATCTTACATAATACAAATCAGCTGGTGCAGTTCTAGTCCAAAATGTTTTCTCCTTCTCTATAATGTCTTCTGGCTTCATCTTGCTGATTTCCTCCAACTGATCGCTCATTTCGTTACTGGAAGCACAATTGTTCAACCTCCACCTGTCAAGAAGTTCTTTTCTCTTGCTGAGTTGGTTACGACTGGATTCATTAGATCGTTCAGATGAGAGAGACTTGTCTCTGTACCCCCGGCGGTTATCTCTGCTTCTGCTTCTACTCCCATGGTACGTCCGGTTCCGCGGTCTGTAAGCGACAGGTGATTTGTCAGTGCATCGTCCTCTGCTGACGCTCCTAACTGGGGATCTAGTCCTGGATCGCCGCCGCCTTGGCGGGCTGGGTCTCTTTTTACATTTCCTAATAAAGTCCTCCATGAGCTTGGCTGTATGGTCTCCGTCAATATCACTTGTGGATATTGGACAAGTCTGCGGCGTTTGCGTTGAAGGCTGTTGCAAAGGATACCCAGCCCACATTTCTGTTGGCGGTGGAGTGCTAGTGTAGTACTCGGCATTACCTGAAAATTCAGGAGGAGGGCCCATCGCAGAATATCCGGGTTGATACGGCAAGGGCGGATATGAGTATGTGGGATATCCCGCGGGATCGTAGTAGTTATCGTTTGAAGATCCGGGTTCTGAATTTTCCATTATATTGGTATTAAAATTACCTCTAATCAACAAAACCGGCAGCTTACCTTTACAACATTGGCGCCTTCAAAATTATAGCTCAAGTAACATTGATCAACCTTCGCGGCAGATATTAGGTAGCCATAGAAAATACTTGTGTAGGTACATACCACTTTCGCACTTTTATGTATTATCATCCTTCAATAATTCCCGTAATGTCATTTAAGCGAACTGAGTTTTCAATTAGGTACTTGTAAGTTTTATTAAAACTGCAACTGCAGCTCATTAGGTTGTTTATTTTCTTGTTTGCACGATGTTGTGGTTGTTGTACTGTTACTGAAAACCACATGGAATCTGATAAGAACAGGAGTTCCATGTAGGAAAATTATTGTATCCATAATGCCTCCTTTGGAGTCAGAGAACAATGAGGGGACGGTACTCCCCCCTGTTTGAGATTGTTGATAGATTTGTTGATATACATTTTTATATCAAATATCGATTTAGAATTTTTTATTATGTCGATATTAAGTAAGTATTGATGTAATAAATTGTTATTGTTTCATTCAATGGTATTAAATTTTGCTGTGACCTTTATTAAGCATTGTTGAAATGAATTTTTCTGAAAATTTTGGAGGGGAGTGAACATGAGATCAAATTCTGATCATACTTTCACATCCCTCGCTTCATTTCTTCATAAAAATTGAGGTTCTCAATTTAAACTCTATTCTTGCCAACATCAATTTAATTTGCTTCGAATTGATTTATTTAGTTTTGCATTCCTTATTATTCCATTCCAGTTAATTTTGGTATTGTTTAAATTATAGTTGATAATTATCAATTTAATTAATTGCAGTTAATACAGAAAATGAGGTTAAATGAATTCCTTATGAGGCAAAAAACGTTTTCTTATACTACAACCCCCCCAAACTCAGCTCAATATTAAACAAATTCAGTTTGTGCATGCTATGTGTGAAATAACTACATTTTCAATTTCATTGGAAATTACATGAAATCTCTAGGTATAAGGCTTGCTAAAAAAAAATTGTATGAATCCAACTTCTGCATACACTATGGCTACTTTTGATCTGAAAACAACTAAATCTACCAGATCACAAAAATCGGTAGGTTTGATTCTTCTCTTCTGTATTTACTTGTAAAATGCTTTCAAATTAATACAAAAGTATAAATATTTACTTATTATATGAATCCACTCTCCTAAACATTTCGACTTTTTATGGAAGACATTTGTAGTTCGATTTGTACTCTAATGGGAAATTTATTAAAAAAGGATCCTTGCCATCCATTTATCTCTGCCAGCTGATGGACTTATAACTGATAATTAATGGAATAAAATATCAATAATAATTAGGAATTTGTTCAACTGTTTTAAATTGTTCAATTTTAAAATTCCTAATTTATATTTCTGTACTTTAACGCTTAATAAAATGAGTAACCATAAAAGACTCAACTATCAACTTTATTGAACGGGGTCTTACCACTTTGGGAAAAGGGGAACTCCCTGAGGCAAGGAGCCTCCAGGGAGGGAAAATGGAAGCAATATTATTATGAAGCTAGTAATTTGAAAGCGCTCAACTTCTACTCTGCACCAATGTTCATATATCCAACGTACATATATACGTCACAACACTAGTTTTTGTTTTTCTTTTAGTCCTTTTCAAAATACGGGAGAAATAAATTTTTGAAAAACGCTAAAAGCCTAAAAAAACATTAGTGTTGAGATGTTAATTGTTTTTGGCTAAAAGTTAGTAATTGTTTCTGTGCTCTCGTAGATCCACTTCTTTATATTGAATTAAATAGATATGTATTTTTGTTGTTTTCAGGTACAAATGCAGTGAGGAGATCGTCAGTATTGCGGCGATGTTGTCTGTGAATGGAGCAATTTTCTACCGGCCTAAAGACAAACTCGTGCATGCGGACACAGCACGCAAAAATTTCTTTTTGCCCGGTGGTGATCATCTTGTTCTTTGCAATGTCTACAAGCAATGGGCCGACACAGATTACTCCACTCAGTGGTGCTATGAAAACTATATCCAGTACAGGTATACAAAACAAAACGTGGTGATTATGAAAACGTATAAATACGGTAGTGAAAATATTCTACATCAAGAGACTACGTTATGCTTGACATGATAAACACTGTTTTTAATGCTGATACCAACGTAGAATAGGTCTATGTTGGGTCTGAAAATGCTTTCAAAATTAGCTGCAAGTTGAAAGTTATTGGTATCTACTTTCCTGAATGAAATTGTTTGGGTTGAAGGTGAAAGGATTCTTTGGAAGATTTGCAAATTATTCAATTTATTGACTAGTTTCCCCACAACCTGTCCTTGTCAGGACTTATGGATGCGGGTGCAAAGGCTGATACATGCATTCTCTTAATATTTGTGATGGAAGATATTCTAGAGCTAGGTATATTTAATACTGTAGATACATTTCTGTTTTGAAATATTTTATAAAAAATGTGTGGTAGAAGCAATAAGCAAAATGTAGCTTTTATAACAGATAATGTTTCATATATCTCCATATTTATTATTAAGCATACTAAATATTAATTATTTCTGTAGATCAATGAAGAGAGCACGAGACGTGCGAGAGCAGCTAGTAGGTCTGATGGAGCGAGTTGAAATGGAAATGATGTCCAACCCCCTTGATACAGTGGGCATTAGAAAGGCAATCACAGCTGGCTACTTCTACCACATAGCTAAACTGAGTAAAACTGGATCGTACAAAACGGTGAGTGATGGTAACAATTCGAGTGTATGAGTCAACAGACAATGTTGTAATAATTGAGCTTTTTCATTTCGAGTTCAGCACATTTTGTATCTCCCTTTTCATATCAGCACTATTTTATATAAAATATTTCAACCCTAAACTTGTCAAAGTCTTCTACCAGTCTGGGAATTGAGCTCATGATGGATTTCAAACTGTTTTTCGTGATTAATTTCTTACGTTGAACGAATGCGATTAATTAAGGTACCTTAGTGGCATGTTAATATTTTCTTAATTTTCGTATTATCTATTGTATTATCGATATTTTTAACCCTCGTTCAGGTGAAACACAACCAAACTGTCATGATCCATCCCAATTCAGCTCTTTTCGAAGAGCTACCAAGATGGGTCGTCTATCACGAACTAGTCTTCACTACTAAGGAATACATGCGCCAAGTCACTGAAATCGAGAGCAAATGGCTTCTTGAAGTGGCACCTCACTACTACAAGGCAAAGGAGCTTGAGGACTCGACCAATATGAAATTTTCCAAAGTCATCGGCAAGACGAGGGAGGAACTTAGAACATGAAGATATCCTTTGAAGTTGTTTACAGGCTCAAACAACAATCTTGAGGCCTGGATTCAAAATTTACTCATCGCATCTCTTTTGCTTTGAGAAATAGATATGGGCTGGTTCCACTTTTCTATCTAAATGTTCTTACTATTAATTAATAGAATGAAACTCCTCTTGGTTGGAGCTTGGTATAGTTCATATAAATATATTCTCATTTTAATCAATCCTTGTGATAATTTCATTAATAGTACTCGTTCGTTTTATGTAAAGTACATTCTGATCCTGCTCTCCCTGGAACGAGTATTTCTCGCATTTTGATTTTTCAAGATTGGTGACGATTTGAAGTTTTCTCTAATCTAATCTAAAGGGTACAATGACGTTAGCAGTGCTCTGAACTGGGTTGCTAGGAGAAAATTCTCATACAAAAGCTAAAAAACTACCACAGCACCGGATATTTAAAATTTGTGACTCATTCATAAATAGACGCCATTCGATCAACAAGATGAAATTTGGGAGAGGCCCAAGCCATTGTTGTTTCCATTCAACCGATGAAGTTACTTCTGAGTCTAACTTAATTTCTGCTTGACATTGAATTTGTGATACTTATCTACAACCCAAACCGCCACTAACAAAATTACGAAGGCCAATTTGAAAAGTGTTGGTTCTACAACCCATCTTTGGTAGCACGTTCTATAGAAAATTCGTGTGGACAATAGTGTTTTTTTCCTGCAGAGTTGTCTCTTAGCTATATAAACTTCATAGTAGTTATTGCACTTGAGAGGGATCAACCAACAGCTCGGTTTTGACAGTGGGAAGAAATATTGATGTTTTCCCTGTCCAAGAGCATCTTGTACGTATTAATTTCAGAAATCTCTGATAACTGTATGTACGTCGAACACACTACGTTACCCCATAACCTATTATTAATAATTATTCATCAATAATAGGTAATCACTCGTCATGCTAAAGCGTACCAACGTTCCCTAAACCGCATGAAGCGGCGGTAATCACAGATTTCTACCGACCAGTACAAAAATGAAATGCCTATAACAATACTCAATACAAACTGAAGACAAAATACTGATTCCTTCTGTGGGTTGGAGCCGTTGATTTTGGTGAATTAATCCTTCTAGTGTCATCTACATCAGTAGCTTAACGTCAGAACATGGAAGACAAAAACTGTATTCCAATCGAAATTGGGCAATGTCAATTGTCTTCAGAAGTAACACTAACAATAGACGAAAATTTGGGGGGTAACGTAAAACACCTATTAGTCATAGGTGTAAAATCAAATGGCAGGTTATCATGCACTGTTGTTGCAAACAAACTCAGTTCAAAAACATATATTTATTGTATATACTTTGTAGAACTTGCGTTTTTAGTGACATTTCCTTGCATGTTCGATTTGTCAACATCCATACAACCAATAATTGTAAATAAAGATGATTTTTTTTGTACACCTGAATGGCATTTCTATCAGTTATTCCTCCAACGATAATTGTGTCTTTCCAAACCAGATCCTCAAGGTTTTGTGCGGAGTAATAGTATATTAACGTAGACAGGGCCGGATTTAGCAAACTGCCGCCCCTAGGCCCAAGAGTATTTGCCTCCCCCCTGCACCATTTCTTCCTCCTCCCACCACCTCATTAAAAAACCTATCACCAACTCCCCTCATCATTACTGTGAAGTATTTATCAATATGTACTGTAGTACATATTGATAAATACTTTACAGTAATGAAAAAACGGGAACAAAATTGGCATACATTTTTTTACTTCCACGTTCAAAAATAATTTATAAAGCCTACCTTCTAGCTTTCTTTCGAGCAAATGTAAATTGAACTTCACGGCTAGGACCACCCTATTCACCTGGCTTAGCGCGGATCCTTTCTTTTGCGCCGACTGTCAGCCTAATACTCATTTTTACATTTTTCTTTTGCTGATCGTTCCAGATCGTGAAAATTTTTCCGTAATTCCTCCAGGAAGCCACACTAAGATTGATAATATCTTACAACTTTCCCAAGATTCAAGGTTTCATCCTCCAATTTTACATTTATTGTGTTAAATCTTTCAAGAATTGATCCCCATAGGACCACCATAAATGTTGTTTCAAGGGTACTCAGATTTCCCTTTAGAGTCCTGGCTTCATTTCTTGTTGCGGGCTTTTCGTCACTATCACTTGAAATATCATCCAAACTTTTTAAAATGCTCTCTCTGCTGTTATTGAAATCTCGGCAGGCGTCGTGACGAGCCGACCACCCAGTCTTTGACAGATTTTGCAACAATAAGGAACAGTTCCTCTTCAAAATAGCCCATTTATGGGGTGGACTAATAAAACTTATACAGGCATGATTCTGCTGCACACAAACCTACAGGTTTAACGAATGCGCAGCACAAGGAACATACTCCGCTAGAGGACTGACTTGCTGGATGCGTGCCCGAACGCCAGAGTAAATACCTTGCATGTTCTAGAGCAAATACACAAATAGACCTAATAATTCACTGTACAATAAGACGTATAAAAACATTTTCTAATGCCAACTAAAGTTTTTTTTTTTTTTTCATGAGACTTGGAGCGCGTCCCTAGGCCCGGGCCTATGCGTAAATCCAGGCCTATTATATATTTTTTTTCTTTAAATATGTGATACGAAATCATTAACTTGCAAGGTATCCGCTTCGTCTAAAACAGTCTAGATAAATCGTATTCTTTTAGGATTTTGCAGAAGGTACTTCGAGAAAATTAGGGATTAATAACTTGGCAATCAGCCTATCTCTACGTCCGTTAAAAAGTTACTATGCCAATTACAAACAGCTTTATAAATTAGTGCTCAAGGAGCTCAACTCAGAACCCCCCCAACCCAGTTCGCTAAGGAAATCTCGACCTACCTCAATTGTCACTGCCTCTAAAATTCCTTTCACACTTCGCACTCCGTTGAACAATTTCACTGTCGTGCCTGTCTGACAACTTCCCGTGTCCACTAGCTGTCTCGTGTAACTAAAAAATTCGTACACTTCAATGTTATGGCCCTGGTATCTCCACCCTCCTAAACCGAACAAGTACATTCCCACTCACTAATGGAGCTTCTCCTTTCTCTAACAACACATTCGAAAAGAAATCGGCCGTACGTGAAGGTAAAGACTTATCTTCCCCAGCACAAGTGTACGCAAACGAAAAATTAAGACTGCTATTGGAATGGAACCAATGATGTGTAGATCATTGTAAAATTTTCATCAAATTTGAAAGTTGTAAAAATATAATTTTTTGTAAAAGGATTCGTCCTACACAGATCTCATCTAGGAGCAATAGTTGGCTGTTCTGACTGATATATGAATTTGAGGTCGAAATAATAGCGACGAGAAAATGCAAGTACCTAAATAGTAAATAAGATTTATTTGTGATTTTCTTTATGTACAAACGTCATTTTTTTTCTTTTTTTTACATATTTACAACAAATATTATAACATATGCCTGATGATATAAAATGAGTACCTAAATCTGAAATTGGTGGGGTTAGAGAAACAATAGAACTGGGAACTTCTAACAGGACCAAACAAACGTATTTGGAGAGTTTAAAATCGATCAAACGGTAGTGCATCCTCAAGATTTCTTGGTAGCTTTTGTCGGACTGGCAATCGCGTAGTTTTCAATCAAATTACCGATTGTGTACGATTGGTCAGAATCATTGGAAAGCTTGTAACCCAGGCTCTGGATCTCTGCGAAGGCTGAAGAGTCAATGAAGCCAATCTCCTGGGGAAGTCCTGTAGCGTCACTTCCAGGAGTTGAGACGATATGGCCCTCGTCATTGATGATGTAGACTCGTGGAGCGCCACCGCTTGTACCTGCCAGGGGAGCAGAAAGGTCTCACGTCTTCAGAGATTATTCTCTAGTTGACAGAGGAGGTTGCAACCCATGTTACCCAAGATGCATTGGATACAGGCATCTCGGGCAAACAGAGTGCACTTGTCCTACCTACTTGCACATGTATTGATTGATTTTCAGGTACCATCACTAATTCCAACTTATGATGTAAATTAGAACGACCATGGAATTCAATACAGTAAATTCTATCAAATCTTGGTAACTACTCATACTTATCAAGAAATTGCATTTCCTTCACACTGTTCTCTAATTTAACTATCTACTATTTTTTTCTCTCTAATTGGTAATATAATCAAGACAAAGAATCTCGAAGCTGCCAGGTGTCCTGCCCAGTCCGGGGGCAGCCTCCCTGGACGTTTCACAAACGTATGCTAAAGCTGCTTGACCAGAAATTGTCAGAAGGATTTGAGAAACGTCGTGGTTGGTGGGTCCGGGCCCGGTCAGGACATCCTGGCTTGTTAAGATAATAGACCTATATTTGTCTATTTGTTTAATAAAAACTCGAAATAGCCTCTTTCAGCAGCCGACATATCAGATTTCCCCAATTAGACTGAGCAGAGAAACAAACAATTCTATACTTATGTATTTAAAAAAATACAATTGTTTCATATTTTTGAAAGATAGAGTTGGATGAAGTGGTCCACTTTCCTTATGGATATTTCGTCCTACATTAGTCGTTTTGAATTGGTATTGGGGCGAATGTAATTGAAATGTACCAGCATAAGACATACAATTTGCATGTATGTATAAGAAAACACATTTCCATGCCTTTGTTACACAGACCTTCAGTCTCAATAATTCCATTTGGACTTAAAATATAATACTACATAGAATAAATTACCAAACTAAAACAAGTTTATATAGAATTTCATTGGAAAGAACATTAATATAACTTTTCATTTCGAATAGAATAAATTTCCCCAAGGCCGAAATATATTCGTCCACGTAAACAAATTATAATACAAGGTGTAGTATGATACTGTTATAGAGAGAAAACAATTTTGAATGGAGGCTTTTTTTAAATAAGGAAATTCAAGTAGCAAGAGAATGCTTGACAAATTTGGATTAAAATAGGAACCTTTTGAAGGTTACCAATTATGGAGGAGACACTGGCTTCCTACCTACAGATAGGTACAGAACATGTATGTCTACATTGGCTTATCGCATATAAGCCTGCAAATGTTAGACTAGAATGCTAAAATGAGCATGATTAAATGGTATGCCCTCATTCATGTACACAACCAGTTCCCGATTCATAAGGTCACTAATTTCAATACATGTGCAAGTTAGCACAGCTGACCATCATTATATCCGGACAAACAGGATTTTAGAGAGATCAAAAGATAATATCCAAAACTAATGAATGGATTCAAGATGTGAAAAGCATATTACCTTCATCTTCTTCAATGAAGGCTTGAGAGTCTGGTTGGAGAACAATAACGTTTTTATCATGATCGATAGTTTGATATATAATTTTCTTATGTCCATAAGCCTGTTCACCTTGGATTTCCACACCTTTCTGGACGTTGGATAGTAGCAAAGTGTTGAGCTGTTCTTCGTCGATGTCGTTGATTACTACAGCTGTCATGTTGTTGATATCCTCGTGAAGTGTAATCTCCCCGTGGTTGCCCTGGGCATAGGCGATTTGCGCAAACTGATGAGCTCTTCCAATGTCCTCTGTGGTCGCAAAAGTGATTTGCTGATCGCCTGCCATAGCCATCATGCCTTCGATGGCCTGGCCACTGTGGTGTTCCACCACACCATCTTCCTTGACAATCGTGATGTTCTGTACACAATCGCCGCTGATGAGTGTTTCATGCATCACTTCTCCTCCTTCTACTTTGTGCACTATCTGCCCATCCTCTGTCATATGTTCTACATTTTCCACAATATGCTCTTCCATTTGGCTTGAATTGAGATCGGAAATAGTGAAGAATTTCTGAGGGCTTTCACCTTGCTGCTCTTCATTGGCGTGCATTACCATCTCTGGCTTCACTACTGTTTCGACCAAATCAGCAGCAGCAACTTGCATCGCATGCTCATCTGTGTTGGGATCAAGGCTATTGTCATACTGCTGGTTCGCATACTCTTCTTGAGGTTCATTTTTCACTACTTGAATCCTAGGGGGTTTGGGTACAGACATATCTTTCCTAACTTGAGGTAACCTTTGGAAAGAAATTTTCTCTTGTTCTTTGATCTTTTTAGGTATAACGAATCTATTTCTCTTTTGGGACCCAATAGGACTAGAAGCCATGGAAATAGTTTTAGCTCCTGGAAGTAACTTGTAAAGTTCGTTCTTTTCATCACTTTCTTCAATATTACTGACATTAACATCATTCTCGCTGGCATTTATTTGTAACTTACTTTTCATTTTAACTTTGCCATCACTGCCTTTAGGCATCTTTTTCAAAATAATGACTTTTCGATTACTGTTGCTATTACCATCGTTCTCAAAGACAACTTGGAAAGGAGATGACTGATTAGAATCCTTGACATGTTCCCCTCCTTCTTCTGGATGGTAGTTTTCCTCGCCTGGGGCACCACAAGCGTTTATTTCTTCAAGTGTGCCAGTGATTTCATTAACTACTCCAGGGCCTTCCTCTAATATCTCTTGACTCTCTTCCTTGTCTGACATATCTTCATCTGCTATATTATCCTCGTCATCTTCCGCTTTGTCTTTAGATAACATGGTCATCCACCTTTGCAAAGAGGAAATTCCAGGAAGGGGGTAATTCAATTTGTGTCTCAGAAAGAGGTAGCAAGCTTTGCTCAGATGTTTGATGGTAAAAGCAGTTAACATTTCTTCTGGCGACCATGCAACTTTCTTTGTTTCCTGGAGGGCCAGCTTGATTTGATTAGGAGTTAGGAAATATTCTAAAGCATTGTTTGTTCTGTTTATTTTGGCCTGGAGAGTGCTAATTTTTCTTTTAGCGATTTCCAATTCTTTGTTCCTTTCAGTAAGCTTCATTTCTAGAACTTTTTGAGCTTCTTTACATTCTGTGTACTTTTTAGACATAAGGTTTTTGTCCAAGACAGCACTGAGATATTTCTTCATCAAGTTATCATACTCACGAATTTTCTCGACAGATGTAAAAGCCTTCCCGTCATTAGAGTCATCGCCCTGAGTAATCTTTGACAACCTTGAAGGAGTGGATCTTGCTGAATTCACTGGTGACACAGGAGGAAGTGGGCTTTTCGATGGGCTCGATGGAGAAGAATCTTTGGAAGTTGCAACTCTCCCAGAAGGTGGCCTAAGACCCAGTTTACCAGGATCTGATACTTTCTTGAGAACTATAGTGCGGCCGGATGTTGTGGATGAGCTATCAGGAATACTCATAGGGATGACTGCTGGTTTTCCTGACTTTTCAGCAAGTTTTTTGAGGACCAACGCGCTTCCTTGGAGTATCTTATTGTGGTCAGCTAACTGCTGAGCTCCCATGGTCTTCCCTTCAATAATCTTAGTGTGTTCGGATATTCGCTGTTCAACCAGTTGAATGATTTTTTCCTTATCTGACTTTTCATTGTCTAAAATAGAGTCCAAATCTTCAGGTAGCGGTTCATCCAACAACATATCCTCACCAACTAGTCCGTCGTCAACAAGACTATCTTCAGTTACTGTTTTTTCTTGTAAAAATTTGGGGAGTTCTGCCGGCTTAACCTTCATTTGATTAGTTGTATTGAACGTTCTAGAAGGGTCAGATACATCATTCTCAGCTGCGGACATCGGAGAAGGTGGATTATCTACGTCTGAATCTGACTCATCACTCATCTTCAATACCTTTTTCCTTGAAGCATAACGTTTAGAAGCTGAAGATAAGTTGTCTAACTTCGCCAGCATACTTTTCTTTGACAATGGACCAGGCCTTGTAGCAATCTGATTAGCAGGTGAAGCTTCAGTATCAGAGTCAACTCTTTTCCGTTTAGATTTTGGTCCAGGCTTCGATTTGGGAGCAGACTTTGCTGTCTTGTCACTTTCCTTTATTCTAACCCTCAAAGATCCAGAATCAGCTGCATCAATGACCCTTTTCCCCAAACGTTCTAGAGACACGATTGGTAGCGCCAAAGCAGCCAGAGAAACAGTTTTGATGATAGGAGAACCTGAGGAAGAAGAATCTTTCCTAGGGCGACCCCGAGGCCTTTTGACTTCAGGTACTTTTTCGTTGAAATCATCATCTTCGTGCCCTCCAAATAGCTCTTTATTGCCACCTTTTTCAATTTTTATCTTCTTAGCTGGTACTGGCTCCTCAGGCTCAGATCCAGGATCTGATGGTGCATATTCTTGACCAACTGTCTCATCATCAGTTGGGGGTTCGCTCTTGATGTCTTCAATGATTGGAAGAGGCATAGAAATAGAACTGGTGTCGGGTTTATTTTTTTTCAGACCCCCTCCTTTCGACTTTGATCTCTTCCTGCTCATGGCTTTATCTTCTCCTTCAGGTTCATCATTGGAGTCTTTCTCACGAGGCTTTTTTTCCGTGAGGTACAAGGATGGCACAGCTGAAATGAAAACAAACTCATCAAGCCTCAACACAATTTGAGCAGATATTTGTAAACTAAAACATTAAAGAATTTCTGCTGAGGAGATTGATGGCACTGAAATGGCTGATAACAGTAATAAGTTATAGAACGAAACAATTCAGACTCAGAAATGTAACATTGGTACATGAAATTTTATCAAGCCAACTTGTGTGTAATTGGAAAGCTCTTGCCCCTGACCTGAGTTTATCCCGATGCAGTCGGTCCAGTCCAAGATCAATAAATCATAATTATTAATGTCTAACGATTAAAAAAACATTTTTATTTTATTTTATAAAACATAAAAAATTATATCTTTCCGATCGAAATGTTTTAATCTGATCCATTAGGCAATTTAAAATAGAATGAATGATAGCTGATTACGCAGCTAATTTTTACAATAAAAGTTGAACAAACTGAGATTGTGCAGCTGTGGGATCAATATGACCAAGTAGCTTCTGTAGTATTTTTGCAAGGTTGCGATATCCATTCATGAATATGGCATTTAAAATAAAAATTATTGATAGTGGCAGCGAATGCGAAGGAAAAAAATTTGGTCCATGTTGAGGTGCGTTCAGGGCTAATAGAAGGAATGCGGAAAGACTCCAGTTTTGACGTTAAGTACTTTCAGAATCGTGATCGAACTCCCAAGTTGGATTGTTATCAATACTAACGCCTTGCCAGGAGGATTGTTAAAAAAGCAGGTAATACCTGTAGCCAGATAATACTTACCTTTTGGCTTGAGATTCCTTCTGCCCCCGCCAGTTCCATCGAAATCCTTGTCAGTGAAGTGATCAGAGCAGATACGAGCTGTGCGTGCGTTCAACCCCGAGTCCCCGATCTTCTTTATCCACTTGTCTGCAAGATTATTATCGAAAGGAAACCTGAAAAAGTAATTAATGTAACACTAAATATTGAATACTGCAATTATTAAAAAAAAAAAAAATAAAAAAAAAAAAAAAAAAACATTTATTGGGAATTAAATAGAATAAAATGACTAGAAACCAACCCAGATCAATATAAAGTTCTTTTTGGTAAGAGTAGGTATTGCCTAAGCTCAGAAGAGAGAATTGTGATTTGATTTTATACGGAAATTAACCATCTTCGGTAGTAACACACCCAGTAGAACGTTTCAGTAGCTCCTTCCTCTCTACTAACAGTACTATACCACACACACTCTAATTCCAGGTACAGCAGTTTTCAGCTTCTCTATAAAGAAAAATTATATACCTATTGCAATTTACACAACCCTTTAACCATCAGCAGATTCTAAAACCCATGGCGAGAGAAAGTTAAAAGTACAACCGATTTTCAAAGACTTGGAGTTGGATTTTTAGCTGAAGGTTATTTTACATAGTGAACCTAATCGCTCACAGAGAAAATTATGTCCCTCCCCTTCAAAATGTATTAATTTTTCGGCATCAAGAATCTCTGAAACTCAGAAATAAGAACAGTGTCATTTTGTTGGGGATAAATACAATTTCAAAGAAAAGAACGCACCATCCAGCTCACACTAGGTACGTCCGTTTATGCTTGTCCACACAGCAAAAATCCCCTACTAAACTACTACGATCTGATACAAATGGATATCTAGGCTGATATATTTTCGTTTGAATTTTCTCATTAAAAGGAGATTATTATAACTGTAGATACCTACTGACTGACTATTGTTACAAGACGGTCGGGGCAGCAATAATTTTGGACATGCCTCACCAGTGTTCACCAAACCGAATTATGTACATAGGAAAGCAAGAGAACGATGCTGTTGTGAGGATACAACCTGGACAACATAATCGGTACTAATACTGGAGCCAATCTTCTCCAGATATTTCAAACAGGGGAATCCACAAAATATCGTAAAATCGAGTATGGGCTCCGTTGCACTCAAAATGTCTACTGGTTGATTGAAGTTTCAGCCGAAACTGGGAGTATCCATTCTTAATGGAAGGATTCTTGAAGGGAAGAAGTGAATGCAAGACTTTGATGACAGAGGACACCCTAATGATTCATAGCATTGCTGTCCTGGCTATTGAAATGAGCAGTTTTATAAGCTACTCGAGAGTGGGATTCTGCTTATTAATTACTACCATGATTTCGTTTTTAGCTTTATTAGTAGAATGAGGGGATCATAAGAATGGATTCATAATTATTGTACAGATAAAATAAATTAAGAGTAAAAGTTCAATTTTTTGTTTTAAATTTTATTTTAACCTGCAGATGGGAATTAGTCATTCGATTACTTTGCCTATTAAGACTATTACCAAAACCAGAACTGTGGTTGTGATCTATAAGATGCAAAATCATTCAACTCATCATACTTAATATACACTACATTCATTGACTACTACGAATCGCATTTTTTAAATCCAAGGTAAAACGTAGCTGACTATTCCTTTCTAGCAATGATCTCCACACGTCAAATAACCAAGCTAACATTTGCTGTTTTGGGGGTATGTCATTTTGAGCTATACGAATAATCAATTTTATCGGTTATGGTCTTGATATATTTTAGCCTAACTACTAAGCAAAAAATTACCTGTAATAAGATATTTGGAGTCCTTCAGCGCGGGTTTCGAACAAATTGTTGCCACAGCAAGGCACAGAACAGTTAGTACCAGGAGTTCGTCCCTGAAACAGATTGAAATCATATATTAGAATAATAAATCCACATCCAAAAATGATGCTCCCCACGAGAGTTTCATCTCTGGACCTTCTTCGCATGCAAACGATTACAATTTTGACGTACCCTGGTCTCCGGTTCAGGCTTCTTCCTAATCATCGGTGTCGATGCTTTAATGGACGAATTCGGCTGAAATCAAGAAAATACTATTTTAAGGAGACTGGCAAGTTTCACTTGACACGCACGCAGGGACAGGAAGTTGAGCAACCAGGACAGACATGTGGATAAGCAAGAAATGAGATAAATGCCACTACTCAAGGGTAGGACTTGAAGTTGGTTTATATTTTAAAGGTGCTCTTCCTACGCAAAATCGAAACAACAAATTAATAATCAAATCTGTAAGCTGTTAGAACTCAAGCAGGAGTATCTAGTTGAAGGTGAATGTTATTAGAAAAACTACAGAAGTTGAATGGTGACGGTTGATAACCAAGGATCTCCAGGAGGCAAAGGAAAATGGAAGAGGATGCAGCTTCAGAAACAGGTAAACATATAAGTCATTAGCAGGATAATGAGGTGACAGAAAGAAGAAGATGCGGAAAAAAATAATAGAGAATAGGGATGTTACTGGCAGACAACAGAGGAAAGTGAAGAATAAAATCAGGGTCACAAATATAAGTTGATGAGTATTTATAGAGGGTATTACTGTTCCCTAATAGATAGCTTTCACACCATGGAACAACAGGTAAAACCAGCAGTCAATGGAAGGAAAAACAAGAGACGAATTGAAGGACAGTTAGTTTGGCGAAGAGGAATCTCTAGAAGCGAAGCGTTGTATGATTGGAATATCGTACCTGGAGGTTAGTGGTAGTAGAAGATGGGCTTGGTGACCTGGAAGCAGCCCTTTTTGCCACACCTTTCTTGGTATCTTCTCCTGTGTCCTTGGCCACCTTAGCAACAGCAGACAGGGACCTGGATGGTTCTCCTACCTGGGACTTGCTATCCGCTTCCTCTTCCTCCTGTGAGTCACCACAGGGAAGGGGCTCAACCTTCAACTCAGTCCCTCCGCCCTTCTCATGAGGTCGCCCTGCCTTCTTCTTCCTGTCGGAATCGTTTTCAATGCTGTTACCAGCAGAGACAGGATGAGTAACAAAGATAATGTTGAACACAGGATTGATAATTTTGGCATGCAACTAAATTAGAAGTCATGCTTACATGCCCAACGAATCATCAGTTTCAACAAAATCTAGGATCATCAATAACAGGGAAATTCTATTATAAAGAGCCTATTTCATATAATCAACTGCAAAACATTGATTTACAGTTGAACATTGATTACACACATCCCCATCATATTAGGAAACTATAAAATAATATGTCTTGGCTCGATTTTTCATTTTTTCGTGGTAATTACATAATATATGATGAGACAAAAGAGAAAATTTCACGAATGTTACAGTTTCTTTACTCTGAGGTACATATCCAGTAACTCGTAACTAACAAACGGAGTCATGGAAAAAAACAGAATTGTAGATTACCGTACCACCTGTAGTGTACGGTGTGGTTAAGCTTGAACCACTATTTTACTTTCTTCTTCTTCTTTTTTTAAAGGTTTGTCCCCATGAATAAATTAATTTCGGCTTTATGATTTTTATCAGTCACTGGCCCAGTGGTCCGCAAATTTTTTTTAGTCATGACACCCCTTTTCGTGATGGTCTCACTCTACGGCATCCCATCATACTAACACTGGATTTCTCAGAGAAATAAATTCGGAATAGAAAGAAGTTGTCATATAGGACAAACACTTTAATTGATCGTTGGGTGAAATGGTACTTTAATTCTTTCCTGCAGTGATAACTCGAATCAAATTTGTTCTCGATTTTGTAGGAGGTAGTTGGAAGAGGCTAACCCTCACGTCCTCCACAGAGCTTTTCAACATTCATCGCAGTAAGTTCCGTATTTGTTTTATTCCCCGCACTCTCTGTTCTAATTAAAATTATTCTAAAAAAGATTTCGGCCTTAAATATGTTTCGGCACGTTGCGGATCACAAACACGGCCGAGTGAATTAAATCTCCATAGGAGCGACCGCCAGTGACCCACACCTCTAATCATAACTGCATTCCCATAATTTTCTAATATTTTTTTCCTAGTCCATATTCGAGCCAGGTCATTTTGGATTAGTTTAACCGTTGGTAAAATATGAATAGGGGCCATTAGGCTCAAATGACTACCAATGTAAGATTTTTAGGAGAAATTTTGGCAACTTTGATCCATTAGTCCGTTGAAATTAACTGAAAAGCTTTGGACGACTTACTAAACCTCTTTTCCCTCTCGTTTTTCCTTTTTTACAAAACAACTTGAAACATAAACTAACTTACTCTAAAGGGGGTTAAACATATTTTCTCGGTAGATTACGAAGGTTCATTATAAAAAATAAACACAACAATCAAGCAATATGTCATCATCAACCTATTAACGAAGGTTGTGATGTAATTAAGTTTCATTGTGCCTCATTTGTTGCTGTAGACAAAATTGTGTGAAAATGGAAAGCAGGTTGCACTTTATGATAAATATTTGCTTTTTAAATTACAAAAGTGCTTAAATCACCCTTAATTTATGTCAAAATTCGGTATTATAATGACTGGACCAGAAATGGACTAGGGTTTCGGCAGCAGTACCTTTTTGGGAGAATTGAGACATCAAATACATTTTAGAGCTTTCAAGCAACCCTTCAATTTCGCTGTAGCACTTGAAACCACATCAGTTCATATGATTGGGTTTCTCACCCAAATTGTACCTGGGACATTTTAGATTCGTAGATAATTTAACATTCTTTACCATACAATTATGCTATCATTTGCTTTAGGAAACCTATTAGCCACGAAATTGTCGTAACATGGATACGGATTTGATCTGTTCAAAACCTTTAGTGACGCTAACAGCATTTTCAAACCCCTGATGCAGGGCCGTGCAATACAAGGTGTAATGGAGTTCTTATCAACATATTCTGTTTGAAAAGCTTCAAAATATTAACCACAGGACCTTGAAATCGGCAATGTAAAATAGAATTACCTATAGAACAACAATCATATAACATACATTGACATGGGATGAAGAGAGAATTTTATAATTTTTTGCACTTTCTATCATCATATTGTTTGATAGAAACATCATAAATATTAAGCGTAATGTTTGTTGACCTAAAACTGTCAACTATGACATACTTACACTGCTATCATAAACAATTTTTCTGAATAACACCAATTCGACTATAAATAAATGGACAACATTGTAAGGTGATTTATATTGAAAAATGAACGGCTCTTAAACAGTAAAAGTCAAACATAAAAAGATTCACGAGATTACGGAGAAAGGTTCCAAACAGAGAAATAATACTTCGAGCAATAGGAAACCAATCGAACAAAACACGATAGTATCCTCAAATCATAATCCTTAAAATATACCTCCCGAAATGAAATTCAAAACTGAAATGCATTCCTAAACACGATCGGAGTTTATAAATTGAAAAAAAAAAAAAAAAAAAAAAAAAAAAAACGGAAATTGGCTCGCATAGGCAGTGCTTAAATCGACTAGATTCTTCACAAAACTACAGTAAAAGCGCAATCCAAATAATAATAATAATCAGTTAGGAACTTTTGAGAGGAAGCGAAACAAAAATGTGACACACAAAAATTTACGTGATTTTTTTTCACGGATTTTAGAATGGTTATACAGAATTAGAATCATCAGAAACCCTCCCATTGGTTGGTAGTCCCATAACGTCTGAAGAAATTCTAATACGTGCGTCTGTACTATTGGGGATGCCTTGCATCAATAGTTCGTTCTAAAAAAAACCATTGCCGTATTGTTGATAAAAAATTGTCACCTAACGATTTGAAATCAATAGGTAGAATTTAGGTAATACGCAAGTAAGTACCAAGGCAGCTAACGTATTGCAGACGGTATCATTATCAATCTTGGTTATTAGCCAAGAAAATAAAAAGGATCACTGAACTCAGACAAAATGAACATCATAACTCTAGCCCAGAGTTTTGTTTAGTTGTAAATGCGTATGTATATTTAAGTGAGAGGGTTTTCCTGGTAAGTATTAAGAAAACAAATTCATAGTAGGTAAAGTGGGTTGATAAGACTAAAGCAACAGTTTTGGCGCGGGACAGAACTGCTTCATATTCGGATCAACTGACAGACGCCACTCGGTTATAAATAAAAACGATTAGGTTCGAAAGATCAATGAAGTTAATGGCTTACCAGTATCTTGAACTACAAAGAGAAAGTGAAGCATAAACAACACAATCACAATCGGATGTGATACAACTCGATGGATACGTCAAACCCGTCAACAAACACCGCAAAAGTTGAAAACTGACGCGAAGGCAACAACAGAAAGGTCACCTCAATACCGACGCCATTTTTCACGAACGGAACGTCACAATCGAGGGCGAGAGAGTATCGATAGTTACTATCGATAGCACGACCATCGAACTCTTACTGATTCGAATATTCGATCACAATTATTTCATTCGTTTCTACCATTAAGTTTATTTCCTAAACCGTGTAAATTGTCTTTAATATAAATTAGATGACTTAAATCAAAACGAAAAGATCGTTATAAGTTGATACCGGCAGTACTGCTTAGCGTCGCCGCCCTCTTGTTTCCAAAACGATCGTTGTTTCATTACCGATAATGAACCTTTGTAATAGACCAGAGAAATAACAATTTTTAACACTCTCTCAAAATTCGTAACTTTAGGTTTCAAATCATTAATTTATTTATTGGCAAAAGAAGAAATGTCACGGACATTTAAAAAAAATAGAAATGTCATTAAACATGAGTTAGTGCACAAACCCTGTTAGCGCACCGGCAAAACGTTCAGTGAGTACAATATCTAAGTAAATACAAATCGGGCACAAAAATTACAATAATAAAGAAATCTTAAAGTTTACTACTTTTTAAAAAGTCACCACTGCTCATCCTAAAAATGAAAAGATTACTATTCTTCTTCAGTAACAAAGATCTTGAGAATCTTCCTAAATTTAATTTAGTTACACACAATCTGTGTATTGCAATTGTGTTCTAGATGGCATAAAAATAGCACCATTTTTCGGAGACAGCGATAAGGCGAGTAAACTCGCAAATATGCTAGCGTATGGCTAGCAATTAGTATAAGACTTAGAAGCTGGGTTAACCCACTACTTAATTAGTATACAGCAAAAATTGAATTGGTCATAAAACAGTTACCAGAGGCACTTCACAACAAACGTATCACTCAAACTATCTCCGATCCTAGTTTTTCGCAAATAGGTCGAAATCAAGATGAGTTTTTCCACAAATTCCGTAATTATAAAGTTTTTGAAACAAACAACATGTTTTAAAGTTTCAAAAGCCATTTAATGTCGATAAAAGTCCCACTACATCATAACTTTATCCAATTTCTTTTGTATCAAACAGTTGAGATTAAATAATCAGTCCCCAGCCCTATGTGAAAACCTACTGGTATGACGGAATTACACCATTCAAGTTCAAAAATTAAACTATTCAGATTTTAAAAATGTTGCCAGGACAATAAAAGAGCTACAGGTTTGTAATATGCTCTCCAAATCCCTCTTCGTCCCTCGATAGAGACGCATATGCAGCCCCATGAATTTCATTGCAAAACAAATCAATTCATTAGCCTGCGATGAGCATTAGTAAAATCGGAATTAAAAAATTCCCATACCCGGAAACTAAGATGGTCTCCTATAAATCCAGCCATTACAAGTTCCCTGGGGAACTACGATTTATCGGTATTACTATGAAAATTCGTACCTACCTCCAAAATTTAAGTACTCAAATTTAGAGATGAAATGAGAATATCATACATGACAATTATGACAATAGCATTAAGAGAACAGAGATTTTAACTCAATTTCGTTCACAAAAACAACTATATTCGAACAGTGTTTATGTCCGTCTCCTCCGAGTAAAAAGGGCGAACCCCACACTATCAACATTTTACAGGAGTTTTGTTATACACGTAAAATGTGTTCACTAAATGGGAATTTTGACACTCCATTTTTCAGTGAGCTCCTTGCAACCCATTATGTTGAAAAACTGTACACCCTGTACACTCAAAATTTAAATCATTAGCGTCATGATTGGCGGTGTATTAGAATAAGCTAATTGCTATTTATCCAGAACCCCTATCCATTTGTTTCACCCCAGACGTGGAACGTACCTTGTTTTGTCACCAGTCATTATGAGCAGATTACGAACAGTAAGTTTTCGTTGGCAGAAAATTGATGATTTCTTTCGGACACTTCTGAACTGCTTGAAGATCGAAGTTGATTATATTTTTCTCTTGCTGGTTTCCATTTCTTCTACAAAACTGTTCTTACGTTCCCTACATCTGCCTTTTTGGTAAAGGAGAATGTCATGCTTCTGATTTTTCTAAGCATCATTAACTAGATTTATGTCAAATCTATTGCATTTTATACACCTGTCCTTTGTGAGTGGAAACTTGAGTCAACAGCGAAAAACTCTCGAAAAACAAGGATTTTCCTCATCACTGAAACATTTTTCTTTGTACACCCTGTACATTTTGCCAATACTCAGAATCACATATGATTAATCTTTAGAAGACGTCTTCCCGCAGCAATGAAATTCAACTCTAGGGTAAGGAAGAACGTAGTCTCTCACGAACTTTTTTCTGTCTTTCTCAGTTTTTCGGTGATTTTGAGCCGTCATTTTCAACGCAAGTCTTGCTGAGCAATGTTTCCATAATTAACGTTCTTCGTACATACTCTTATAAACGTCTCCATTATTCCCAAGAAGAGAGAACAGCAGACAAGTCTTCTTTTGCCTGCTACATCGATGTGATCATTAAATGTTGTGCTCTTCACGGATTTTCTGAAGTATAACTTCTGAGTAAAACTGTCGAGTCGATATTCGAAACAATCTACTGGCGAAACGAATATTTCCCCTTGCTTCCAAAGTCCCCCCCCCCCCCCCCCCCATTAATAAGTAAATTTGCTTCTTCTTTGAAACAACTATCCCAACATTTATGTTACAACAATA
Organism: Creontiades dilutus; assembly: GCA_031894815.1. Lineage (NCBI taxonomy): Eukaryota > Metazoa > Arthropoda > Insecta > Hemiptera > Miridae > Creontiades > Creontiades dilutus. The sequence goes on from JAVIWC010003164.1 coordinate 543,341, forward strand.
AATGATTGAAAAAGTTGGTGAATACGCACTCTCAACTACAACACGAGTTGTAACGAAATCGGACAAATAGATCATGAAAATGAATCACTGCCCTCAAGCCATTATAACAAAGTAATTTACAGGATAGTAGTGGTTAGGTCCTAATCTGCTAACTACTGAAAATTTAAATCAAATCAGACTAAAACCTTATACAGTTTTGGTGACAGGATGGACCATAAACATCGACACGAAACTAATCAGCAAGTTACTTATAAAAATTATCACTTTATTGGAATTAATGGTTAATTGTACGCCTCAAATGATTATTAAAAGAGTACAATTAGCAAAATTAATTGCTACAAATCAATCAGCATGGCCGGAAATGCAAAAAGTAGGAAGTGGCAACTTCGATTTCGAAGGATAATATTTTCGACTCCTTGCAGGACACCAAAGCTTGTCTACTTTCGTGACTAAAGCAAAATAAATTGAAATGAAATGGAAATGAGTAGCTTGTATAGATAACCAAGAACGGTTAGCTGACTTAAATTGGACACGTTAATATACGTAGATTCATCAGTAACAAGTCAGTTCCGTAGAATATGAAGCTAAAATTAAATATTCCATCTTGAGTAATCCATATTGATTGGTGAATACACCAGTGGCTACACACTTGACGTATGCTCAATGAAAATGTAGGTATCATTTTATCATAGAAGGGCTTAACGTAATGTTTTGTCCTTACAACGAATTCGTAAATTCATGGAGATCATTCTAATATATTCACAGAATGATTTGGAAGGACTTCGAAATTATTGTTTATTATTTTATTCCACGTTTTTTAAACCTGAACCAAATAATTTGGAGGAGTGGGTCTATTTCAAGGTCAGTTACAAAGGTTCATATTAATGAAACAGTCAGTCAATAATAAACCCAAATCGACAGGTAACACGTCCATTTTCTTCTTTGGAGCTATACTGGAACTTCCTTAAAGTTATGTAGATTCCACTTTGAACTGCATAATAGTAGAAATTGTTTTTCCAGAATATTTATTGGAATCCGTTAGACTTGGTTCGATAAGAATCATAACAGCTACGGAAGAAGTAGTAGGTATAGAAAATAGAGCGCCACGGCTCTTAACCCTCACCATGTAGTTTAGTTTTACACATAAACCTTGTCTAGCTTGAAAAGATCCAAGACACCATATGGGCAAACTCTGGTTGGACCAAGCTATATGATGAAGAAGATATAAATAGTGGTATGTACCTGGTTTCCAATTCTGTCTTCTTCCAAATCTCCACCTCTGCCTTAACTTTCTGAAGCATCTTCTCCTTCACAGGTATACCCACAGATGGTATTGCACCTGGCTTTAGTTTACGGTAGAAAGTGTCAGACGGATCCTTTTTGGCTGTAACCGAACCGCAATCACAAAGAATTAATTTCAGGTAGTATTGACTTTCTTGGACTATACATTCAGAATTTCGATTTCCACAAGCGAACCTCATCGAGTAACGGTGGCCCGAATTTTTCGAAAATCACGTTTAAACATTTGTTTCATGGGGTAATCGAGAGTAAGTGTGTGCTAAGCAACCCAGAATGCCACAAAATGGTTTTCGATTACGAACATTTCTATTCCAACATTTTCGGAGTCATTGCAATAAAAGCTCCACTATTCAAGAATTCGCTTTGAAAAAGAAAAAAAATCCTTAACTAACAAATGTCTGAATTACTAAACTGCTTAGCGAGATGAATTACTGAGCAACACTGCAAGGGCACCATCCGTTCAACAGCTATTGGTTTATGAGCGTTTTTTTGCAATTTCAGACCACTGTGAGTCCCTTGAAATTAAACTAATATAATAATCATTTTGCTTATAATTGGTGAAATTTACATGTGCTTATAATACAAGAAAGATACAAGGTGCTATAGGATACATTTTATAGAGCCCTTAAGCTTATGTAAGCCTACTGTAATCAACTCTTTTTTATATTAATTTAATCTAATGATACTGGTAGAGCTTTAAATGTGTATTTACCATCGTAGTTGTAATCATTTTCGTTGAAGTGTTTGCTGCAAATATAGGCAGTTGTTGGTCCTGGCGGTTCAAGATTGACGAGCTTTAACCAAAACTTCCGAATGGAGCTGGGACCAACTGGGAATCGATGAAGTGAAATCCCCAGTTGTGGAAAACATTGTTGCCGACAATCTGTAATTATGCAAACTTTATTACTCTTGGAAACTAAATCAGTACCAGGGAGTGGTTTTCTACCCTTCCTGGATTTAGATGACTTCTGGCCGGAAATCTTTTCATCGTCGCTTTCAGAGTCACATTCAGTGGATTTCGATCGAGCAGATTTTGGTCCAGGTTTCCTATAAGGTCTCGAGTTGGATGATTCCTTATCCTGTTCTAATTTGCGGGTCTTGGCCGTTGAATTCTTCAACTTATCTTCAGAAGCTGAAGAATTCCCTTCGTTACTATCAGAATCACCTTCTCCTGACTTTTGCCGAGCGGATTTAGGTCCTGGCTTCCTACGAGTAATTTTAACATTCTGAGGTGCTTTCGGATCCTTGGAGTCATCTGGTTTTGGGCGCGTTCTTGTTGCTATAGATTTACTTTGCTTGTCTTCAGAATCAGAAGAGTCCCCTTCGTCGCTATCAGAATGACCTTCTGGTGCTTTTGGCCGAGCCGATTTGGGTCCTGGTCTCCTACGAGGAGTTCTAGCATTCTGTGATACTTTCTGGTCCTTCGAATCGTTCAATATTGTACGGGATTTCGTACTCTTTCTTTGTTTGCTTTCTTCAGAACCTGAAGAAGCATCTTCATTGCTATCTGAATCACCTTCTGTTGATTTCAACCTAGCGGATTTGGGCCCTGGCTTCCTCCGCGGGGTTTTGGAGTTTTGTGATCCTTTTGGATCCTTGGACTCTTCAGACTTTTGTTGGGGCTTCCTTGTAACAGGTTTCTTCGGTTTACTGTCTCCTGAATCAGAGGAATCTTCAGCATCAGCTTGATCCTTCTTATTGGTCTTGCTACGAGTTTTAGACTGAGACGTTTCCTCCGCATCTGACGAACTTTCCCCTTCATCAGAACTAAATTTTCCATCTTTGTTTTTTTTCATAGATTGACTTCCTCGGTCAGACGCTAACTTCTTTTCCTCGATAGACTTTTGCTTTGAACGATCTCTCAAAATTCGATCCACAGAACCATCTGATTCAATTGTATTTTCCCTCAACATTTCCAGTTCAGTTCTTCTCTTTCCATGTTTACTGTCCCCACTGTCTTTATTCTTTTGTTCTCCTTCAATTTCATTCGAACTGTCTTCCTCTTCTAGACATTTAGTTACTCCGCCGTCTTTATTATTTTGTTTATCTCCAGTTTCGTTAGAATTTTCTTCTAAATCCCCTGTTAATGCCTGCAAAACATCTTTCAACTCCAAACCAGAAGTCTCCGCTTGTTTCTGAACTGCGTGTAGAGGTTCAACCTTATCTGCATGCAAGGCTTCCATCATATCTTCCAAATTAGAAACGTCAAGAATTTGGTCATGATTAGTCGGATTCGGCTGAGATTCGTCAATAATCTGATCCACTGATTTACTGAAACAATTTTCAACAACTTGCTCATTTTCATGTGCATCCTCTCGAGCAGAAGCTTCAGGGGTAGAGTCATCACCAAACATCGCCTTCATTTCGTCATCAATGCCAAGATCTGGATTATCCACCGTAATATTCTCTGTGGTATCAGCTACAATATTGGCCAGGGATTCGGACTTATCCTCTACTGGGAGGGCTGCAGGCTCCAGCTTTCCTTCTACTTCTTCATTAAGATTCCCCGTCGTGATATCGGCTTCTAAATTTGTAGCATTCTCACTATGTGATATGTCTTCATCCATTACTTCATCAGCAGTGCCACCGCCTAGATCACTGATGATGTCGGGTGAAACTTCATTATTCGATTCCATATTTAACTACCTGAAATGATAAAATTAATGATCATTAGAAGAATCATTCTTCATTCAAGAACCAATCTTGCAGCATGACAATAAGAAACCCCATCCCCAGTGATATTTACGTAATATATTCACATTTGAACACTTTGAGGGCACAGAAATTTCAATGATCAAATCTTAAATATTACACATCTATTTTAGATCCCTATACATCATACCGTTCAATACAACCTACTAGGAACTCTTTATTGACCCAAATAGGCACAGCGAACAGGCAAATAACATGGAAGTGGCTTGTATAAGTATTGTTTATGTTGTTAGGTACACTATTTCTACTCTTGTCAATTTTACGAACACAAAGATCTAGTGTGAAAATTTACTACATGGGTTGGTAATCAAAGTTAGAGTCAGACTATAATGTAGTCTAGATTAATACGACTCTGTAATTCAATGATTTTTGAAACTATTTATTCAATTTTTATTAATTTTATTTGCATAATCATATACTACAAGTAAATTTGATCGATGAATCGTTCCTTACTGTTGCAGTGAAAAGAAGAATCATTTCAAGAGTATATTCATTGAGGCGCCAAAAAAGGTGACAATGTTGGGGTGTTGCCACAAACTATTAAGCCTTGGTTATTTTATAAATCTTATTACCTTCAAGTTTTGCCTGTTTGGCAACAACTGGGTAATTTTTAAAAGGGTAATATCTTGCATGACACAGACTACATACACACCTCTCTCCAGAAACGAATCTAAGGTCACTTGCAGCCACTTTCAATAGCAATCATAACAGGTTGAATAGGGTTCCAAAACATTTTCCATATAAATACATAAAAAAGATGCCTATTGAGACCGATTTGTTAATCCACTATTGAAGTGTACAGCTGTACATGTAACTTATTGTATAGAAATGATGCACTTACTAATATCTAATCACAAACAGGTAAACTTTTCTACAATCCTCCCTTTCACCCTTTACCTCAGAAATCGCAATCAAGTTAAGGAGCTCAGAGCACTCATTGGTTGGTCAAGGTAAATGAGAAAGTAAGGCAAGGAATTCTGGAAGACTAATTTACCATCCACAATGAGAAACATTACTGATCTAAAAGCGGTTGTAGGTTAGGTCTACCTACTACTGCTAGTGAACTATGTACTCCCTATCTAGCCCGAGTTAATAATTACTAGTGATGAATTTTAATGGAACGAGTACCTATCTACCGTGAACATACCCAGGTTTTTCAATGAAACCTATCGCAGCCTTACTGTAATTGCTAGTAAGTACCCTTCATCATCCATACCTAGGTATATTGAAATCCAAGTGCTGAGGTTACTCTGTTCCGAATAAATCACGTACGGACCTACAATTCAAGGTCAAACATTTTTAACTGGGTCGTTGGAAATTTAAAGAAATCATTAATTTTTAAAACAACGGTTTTCATTCTACTAATCAGCAACCACAGCTTGCATATCAACCACTGGACAACCCCGCGCCTAATAAATGAAAATGGCGCTGAACAGTGGTTGGGTCGTGACGCGACGGTGCGGCGCGAAACCCATGTTCTGTCCTCCGAAAAGTTTGAATCTTTGTTCCAGTAACTAAATTATATTCCAATCGTTATGTCATGATCATTTCCAGAGGTCTAGTTCAGTAAGTGTCAATTCCACGAACAACATCGGATAAGACTACCGTTCGAAAGTTTATCGGATCCATCGACAAACGTAAAAATGGAATCACTGGTAAGTAACTCGAACCTTCTTGGCTTATCATCCCCACATTATACTAGGAAAAAAAATATTTACCTTCATGCAGAACGTAGAAAACGGCCGTTCCTCAACAATTACAAATACACTCCGCTTTAGATTATTTTTTTCTGCTTGATAATCACCTGAAAAGAGTAATCTTTTTCGAGGGGTTTGGAGGAATCTTGATAAATCTGACGGAGAAACAACGAAACGTACTGAAAAACGAAGTCGGAAGACGCACGGAACCGAACTTCTATCATGGAGGAAGAAATGCTACCCACTGAAAGATATCTAGGGAAAACTACATGGTGCTACAAATAAATTGGAAACTATTCCAAACTGCTTACAACCTAATCTTTATGATTTCATTTATGTTCAACTCACTTCGAAGATCCTTGAAATTCACTCGAATTCGTACTTTTACGATGTCCGTGAAGACGTTGAGCTGTTGAATTGTTAGCCTCTGATCGACTTTCCGCAAACGAAGGTGCATGAAAAAAACTCAACTTTCCCGCATTTTTTCGAATTGATTAATTTAGGTTTTGAAAGGGAAGACCGTGCAAAACGAACAAAGAAATGGGAATTTCACAAAATTTTCCTGTGCAATTCTCAACTATGGATGATACTTATGAAGAAACAACAGCTTTTATATTGAAATTTACATAACTTTTTAAAATTCTATCATTCAACGAAATGGATATGGATATATTTTTATTTCAGCATCCTTCTTCCCTAAATGTTAAGTAGAAATCCGCATGACAAAATGTATTTTTTTTTAATTTGTTGACAATGAGAGAGAAAAAACATTTATTGATCATTATATAGGGTGGAATGTTGGGTTAGTTGGGATCTGTGACAATTGTTTTAAAAATATATTTAAGATTCTCAGTAACTCATTTTAGGATGTCTAAAGTAATTACCTAATTAAATAATATCCGTTTGCGTGGTGAAACCATATGTCAGAATGGATTTCCTCGAAAGGCAACTTTAGAAAATTCTAATTAATTTTTTTTAAGGAACTGCCATAGCTTGATTTTCTTCGAAAACTCTCTAAAAGTGGTAAAACGTTATGTTAAAGTCATTAATTAATGTCTATTGTAGGTGCAGGGGACTAATGATTCAAGCATAATTTCCAAACATTCTATGGTGCAACGAGGCTACTTTGAGGACGAAATCATCAATCATTTTGTCACTAAAGACGCCAGACGTTCCCCCCTAATTAATATGGGTTACTTCGTTCGGGCTCTCGTTATGGATTATACGATCAAGTCTTTTCTGCAGTCATTGAAGAGTTTTCAGGTATGTACGTATCTATACAAAACGTCTTTATTTCAATGCAATCAATGATAAACTTCCATGGTTAGTCAACAAAGATTTTTCAACTAAAAAAACACTCTAAAAGAGGATGTAATGAATGGAAATGAGATCGTTACAGGTGATGGCATTGATAATTTAGGCTTTTAACGTCAAATAAAAAATGGTTTATGAATGGAAACATATATGATTGACCATGATTATTGTGCACATTGGTATTCAAAAAATTTGGAAGAAGAAGTGCAACACAAGATCTCAAATACCTGAAGGAATCCTAAAGTAACATACGATTTGTGCTTTTTTTGAGAATCACCCATGTAGGTACTTAAATAAGTTACAAACGCCGCAAATTGTTTCACAAAGGTTCATTATTTTTGATCCCCCTCCTCCTCATCAACTTTTCGGGATTTGGCACCCATTTTCTTCAACATTTTCACGCTTAGAGTGCAATGTCTAAGCCAGATGAGTTGACAGAGTTAAATACGAGGTATTGCAAACTCCAAGGATATTCTTTTATACTGTCTTCCACTTTCTCAACTCACAAAGATTGTATCTCAAGCAGTTCCTGCATTTTGAAATCTATTGTTTGTGACCAGCAGAGAGGTAAGAACCGATTTAACGGATTCCCAATGGCTAATATCCTACAAAATTATTATAATCATTTCAATGATCATTATTATAATCATTCAATTAAATTTATTTATATGTTTTAATACTAATTGCTAATATAATTATTATGTTTTAGTCCGCGAAGTAATTAAATGTTTAAAAACATGGGCATGTTACAAAGTACACTCTTTCCTCCAAAAGACCAAAAAGGCATTTCTGTAGAGAAACCTGCCTATTATAACAACTTCATTCGATATTAAAATAAGTTGGAAGAATAAATGAAGCACCGATAATTTATTAAGATAGGTGTGTCTTGATAGTTTTGTAGTTTACGTCCGTTACTTCTACCTTTGGAACAATCATTAATTTTACAGATTTGCTGAATAAACACAGCCTTTGCTTAAATTGTATGTATTATGTGTTGAGTACACTCAACTGTATCATATGTGTATTCAAATCCATTGATTTTAGATTCATATTTCATTCATTCATGTTAATGTTACTCCAAACGATAAGGATGTTGAGAAGATATACTACATGTTGTTTGTTTCAGATTCTATCGTTGGGCGCAGGCTTTGACACAACATACTTCAGATTGGTAGTTCTATTTCCTGATATTTCGTATTTCGAGGTTGACCTGCCTGATGTTGTTGATAACAAAATCAAAACTATCAAGCTTTCACCGAAACTGAGTTCAGTTCTTCTCGATGTGAGTGGTATGTGGTATTGTTTCGAAATTACACTGACAAATTTTATAAGAGTTTTTTCGAGCGCTCGTGTTTGCTTTGCCTTGATAAACCATCAAAGTATCTACACGTTTCACGTACAAGTTGGTAGGTATATAAATATCATACATTGCGGAACTAGAATTTTCTACTACTTTGCGGAATAACCTACTTTGTTTCAGATGGGGATTCCGAATTTCGTTTCTATAGAAGCAGAAATTACAGCATCTTCACTCACGACCTGGGTAACACCACTGGTCTGGATCATAAATTAACCCAACTGGGTTTTGATTTTAATCGACCAACTATAGTGTTTTCGGAGTGCGCCATCACCTACATCGACGAAGAAAAGTTGTTACCAGCCTATAAATTTATCTACTAGTAACTTAACATTTAACACTTGAACCATTTAATTTTTTTTTAAATAAATGAACCCCTTTATTGTAATTTTAATTTGTTTCCCCAGGTCTACAGCTTTAATCAAATGGATCAAAACTCAAATTACGGCTGCAGTATTTCTGAACTATGAGCAGTTCAATCCAGATGACGGATTTGGAAAGATCATGGTCAGTCACTTCAATAAAATACAAAGTCCTTTGAAGTCATTAACAAAATACAGAACACTCGAAGAACAGAAGAAACGGTATTGTGAAGCAGTATGTTCAATTTTCTTTGGATTGTTTTTTTTAATTTTATATCGTTGTACTATATAAGGTAACCCATTTGTAGTATAGATTTTCTGAATAGTGGTTAGTTGTTTCTGTTCTTGCTGAAGTAACACAAGGTTTCAATTAGATATAGATCCTCGGTGGATATGTATCACCACCAAATCTACTCTTTACCAATCATTCTACTGTTTGAAACATCTAGAGAATCTCTTTTCCTGTCATTGAATTTCTTTTCATATCTCTGGAACGAACTTGATTGAAATTCATTGGTATTTCTTTTTCAAGCTACCAATATAATTCACTATAGCTCCCATAGATGTTGGTATCTACCAATAGGCTCTACAATATCCATTCCACCTATTTTTCAATAACTACCTACGTAGAATAGTTGACATCGTCTACGCAAGGATATTGAGGGCAGTTTGCAGTTCAATCAAGTTCTTCCTATTATTTTGTTACGAAAGAATCAACGATGTAAACAGAGGTGTTGTGTATGGTTCTTCAGGTGTTAGTGAGAAGCACTACCCTTAACCTTGTAGAAAAGCTCATGTGATATAAACTCAAGCTAATTTGCGATTCGTTAAATTCGATGGTGAAATCGTAATATAACCTGTTAGGGGTACCTGGAATAAAGTGAAAGTTTGGAGAGCTCTCGAGAAACATATCTTCATATTTGTGAGATGTCAGCGTTTTATTGTTACAGGGATGGACACATTGTAGAGTATATTCTGTTATGGATCTGTTACAACATATAATGGACCCCGAAGATATGGCTAGAACTTTCAGGATTGAGCCTTTTGACGAATGGGAGGAGTTCCATCTGAAATGCTGCCATTATAGTTTGTCAATAGCTACCCAGAATGTTGATGTTTCAATTTCACTTCCCACCTGCAGTTATGAAAGTAGGTGAAGTGAACGGCAGAAGACTTGAAAAATTAAATTATTATACCAAAATAGTTAGAATAGCTGGTACCGTTCATATTTGATAGAACAAGCACTACTTGTCTTGGTCAATTTTATTGTGTGTTACTACTTAATTTCAACAGAAAAGTTTTTAGTCTCAAGATTCGAATTCTAGAGGTTGTTAATGATTGCATTTAGCTAATGTTTTATAAAATCTTTCGCTATTTTTACAGGTTCTATGAGAAAGAGAGTGGTGCTGCAACAAATTACAGCTTATACTGTGGAGAGGTTTGCCCATTCCTGTGTTGAGATCAGTAATAGTGGAATTCTCATCATTGGAGGGTTTGGATCCTCTATCTCACACCGACACAGGAGGTCTAATGAAATAGTGTACTTGGGATCGAGTAGCAAAACGGTCAGTCTGTCAACCCAAGACTCCTCAGTGACATGGGACTGTTTATACACAACCTGCACAGTTTTTGGGCCAAACCATTTCATCATTTTCGGCGGGCGAACGTCCCCAACCAAGTATGTTTTTAACAGCCAGAAGAAAACGCTGCAAATTATTACGCAATAGTTTAAAATATCTGTATTAGACAACCGTCTTACGTAGCTCACTGGACTACAAAAACTGGCAGCTCACATATATAAATCCAAAGGAAATTAACAAGATACAATTTAAATACAGGCGTCAAGAATACTTCCGTTTGTTCTCTTCAACTGAATTGAAGCTTGAGAAATATCGTTGTAAATAGTATGACCATACAGGAGAAACAACTGCTACTTGGGCTGTCCCCAGCCACCTGGCCTAGCTCAGACCTCCAGTTGAACTTTAAGGCTTCTAGCCTGACTGTCTAAATGACCGATTTTTCAAATGATGAGTGAACACATGACCGTACAGCAATCCAACAAAAAACTACCGTCCTACATCAAATGTTTTTGATATTTCAATTTTATGATAGCTCAACTCTTAAATACCCTTAGGGCTGATCCAGGATCAATATAGGATTTTGAGCCACATTTTGTGAACTTTGGTGTAGATGTCTCGGAAAAAACTTCAACCAGTGGAAAAATAGAGTTTTTTTTTTTTTTTAAATTCAATTTTTCTAAATCTGAGGAGGTTACAAAAAAAATGTGTACAAAGGTTTATCATTGAAAATAACAAACCGAAAGACTAATGAAATTGAACAGAAAGTGTAATACCAGCGGAAGTCAGCTAGGAAAGTGAAGCGCTTCAATGTTGTTATTTGGGTGATCAGGAATTCAGTAAGGGACAGCACCACTTTCAACCTCTGCTAGGGGCAGATAAAATGGTTTCTCTGCGGCATCCTCATCGTTAACAAAGAGTAGTTGTCCGTTTTTTGAATGGCATATGGCCTATTAGGTCGCATGTCGCTCAGCTAGGGCGAGCAATGCTGAAGTAGGCCTTTTTCTGAAGATGGCAGAGTTAGCTCAGAAAGTGTTTTTGAGGAGAGGGACTATTGACGTTGCTCTTTAAATCCTTATGTTTTCCATGAATTTGTTTAGTTGTGTGATATTCCACAGCCATTCCGACTGGAGTAAACATTTCAAGTGTTTTTTTGGTGGTTCATCACACGATAGGAGAAGTTATTAAAATTATAGAACACTTTCGTCCAGACACCACACATAGTAGAACTCCTCCTGCAGTGTTACCCAAAGGTATGATTTCGTAGGTAAGGTATAGGTCAGAGGCGGATGCGTTGAGGGTGATAAGTTAACCATCTTCAGAGTTCTAGATGACCTATCGGATAGTTGAACCTATCTCCCATACCTGCGCAAATGGAAGAGGTCTTGAACGATAGGTTCCCTATTGCACTCGACCTAACTTTCAAAAACTCTCCGATAAGCTGACACCCTCACCCTATACAAGGTGTTCCTGCAAAGGATGTGGACAAGAATAAATGAGTAAACTATGTTGGAAGCTCAGAAAATGTATTAGAACAGTATACAATAATAAAGCACGTTTTAATCAAATTAAAGAAATTCAATATAATTTATTGGAGACGATCGGAAGAATACGAGACTCTCGTTACAAGAGTGCAAGAACTAGATGATGCAAAAAACAGTAACGTTTTCTTACGTCCACCTGAATTGATCATCTGATCTCTAAATGATCTCTAAATCATCTCAACTCATCTGATCTCTAAATGTGGGGGTTACCTACTACTCGGCATTTACAAGGTGAAGCACTGCTGCAACTGAATGCAATGAAATTAGTTTATTTGCTGAGGGAAATTAGTCACAGCGGGATTATTTTACTTTATCTACGTTATGAGCAAAAATGGTTGCTAATATTTTTCGATGACTTGCCGTAGAATAGAAAGTTCACTTGATGTGTTAACACAATTTACATTTGAGGCAATTTTTGAAAATGTGATTTTGTCTGTTATATAGTTGTTCTTGTTTTTTAACAGGGAAGTCAATGTAGATCCTGTTCTCGTTCACGTCTTGGATGGGGAATCGGTGGTCCAATTGTCTCCATCGAAAATTATCTTAGCCAATGGAAACCGACCATGTGGAAGGTGGAGGCACGCTGCCGTGCACTATAATCAGTCTATATTGGTTTATGGTGGTAGGAATAAGAAGTTGGAAGTAAGCACCTCAATTTACATAATAGGTCGTATTTGCCTCTCTTTAATGGACCTAAGTATTTATTTTATATTACAGGTTTTTGGGGATCTTTGGGAACTGAGATTAGTAGAAGCGAGCGAAAACTGGCGGTGGACACAGAAAAAGTTCAACCAGAGCTTCGCACCCAACGCCAGGTTTGCTCACGCTATGGTAGCTGGGGATAACAAAATTTACATGAGTGGTGGTCTAGATGCTAGGTCAAGTCCACTCAATGACGTTTGGGAACTCAAGATAGAAGTGAGATTTTTTTACTTGTGTTCACCTTTCTTTGAGTTGTTATTCCTGCTGAAATATTGATACCTTCATAAAGGAATTTCAGAACCCTTTCTTCCTTTTCTATCATGCTAACTACTAACTTTTTCATGTCGAAGAGTGTACTGTATCATTTTTATTCGCAGAGATTAGATTTATTTTCAACTGAAGGTTAAATTCAATTCCAGTATAATTCATCTTTCAATGCCATTCTTTTCAATGTATTTTTTTTTCTCAAGTCATTTATGCTATACTTTACCCCTGTTTTATCATTCCTCATCAATATATGAAGCCAAAGTTAACGAAAACATTCAGTTTCTGTGCTGCCAGTTTTTAAGTCCAAAATTTTCGTGGTGAGAAAAACTGAATCAATTTTTCATCGAATAATACGGTCATTTAGATTACTTGCTGGTAAATCAGCCCAGTTGATTATCGTGCAAGTGGTACCTGATGCTCTGCTTTTCAATTATTTCAGGAAGAAAAAGTCACTTGGAAAAGTATACAGACAGCTATCCCCGCCATGTACAGTCATACAATGCATTACCATAAGAATAAGCTAATACTTGTTGGAGGAGTCAACACTTCACCAACGCATCAACCCAGTTTGACGATACTAGATCTCTCTACCTTACAAGCCAGTCACTATAGTTTCGAGGTAATTTCCTATATTTTTAATAATTAACCAATATTTAGTCTCAGAGATAAGTTGTTGTTCAATGATGGCATCGATTTTTCCACCAAAGACACGGGCTACAAACTAAAAAGTGGTCCAAAAAAGCTCACACAGTACAGAGTTGTGGTTGGTCCACGGTGACCGTACATATCTGCATGAAGCAACTTCAAGATAATATAGTATATCATACTATACTATAGCTACACTAAAGATCTTTGATGCAGTAAATATTTCCACAATTTTTTGGACATTCAGTTAACATTACGAGAGCAGTCTCGTTAGGTTTCCAGATAACTGAATGTTGACAATTTAAAGTATATATGTTTTCTTTCAACGTAGGTAAGTCAATTGTTTTGCTTCTTATTTTTTTAAATAATGTCTGAAGAGATATGACTTAATATACATTTGTACTTCGAATAGACTGCTTAAATGGAAATCGTTGCGGTTTCGTGTACAAGACTATAAACGGAGTTTGGTATGTGACCCGATTATAGTTAACGCATTTCGAACATAATATGTTTCATATTATGAAAGAGGAACTATCATCTTACATTGGAATCAGATGACTGATACGCCATAATGATAATTTATTATCACTTTGCATACATGCTCAACTGGACCGAATTTCTCAAGTTGTTGTACGAATAGGTACCGTAATTATGCTCGACTCCCAGCATTGTAAAGAGTAGTCATATAGGTGAAGTAAACCTACAATTTAAAAAGAAACTAGACAACACAAAATTATGGAACTATTGAGTAAGTACTAATTTTAATACTGCGTTGATTAAAATAAACTTCATTGGTTTTAAGGAAAGTCTCCTACCAGTGATGCTCCACAACCATGCAAGTATTTTAAGCAAGGATGACTTCTCGATTACCAGCTACGGAGGAGGAGGCAACTGCTTTTCATTTGGTACTCATTTCAATAAGCACCCTTTGAAGATTCTTGTGCCAGAAATTTAATTAAAATATTATTATTAAAATTAAAATATTATTTGATTTTTCTTTGAAAACCCACATCTATGTTGTAAGAAGAATTATTGCATTTTGATCTAACAAAAAGTTGTTTACTAAAATAAAAAGCTTTTCTATTCATCTGAGAAAAATAAAAATCTGAACCATTACAAATATGAGTATTGAAAATGTATGTATTTTTTAAAAGAAATAGGTAGTGCAAGTTACCTTAGCACTATGGTAATAGAGAGTTCTTGCATAATCGGGGTGATTCAGAAACTTTCGATGCAAGTTCACTGGGAACAACAACAAATCAACATGGTTGTTGGGATCCACGATTACTCAGCTTTGGGCATTAAAATCAGGGAGCCAACTTTTATGGCTGCACGGCAAGTACGAAGTTCTTCATACAAAAACAGGCATTAGAGCTTGAAGCATAATAATTTTATTAATAAAAACTATATTAAAGCGAGTTGAGCTAAAAAGAAAATCTGAAAAACAATTATTTATCCGGGTTCATTCCTCTAACTTGGCAAAATATGGCGTTCTTAGGTGAACGCTGGTCGATCGGAATTCAACGCCTTGGTGAAATCCATTTTGCGGGTGATCTCCGCTCACCAGTTGAACTGTGATCCAAGAGTTAGTGAAAGCGGTCCTAAGTCATATAGCATGCCTAGAAATGATGCAACTCTCAGAGACATGTTCTATTTTGGGATCCATAAGGGGAAAATGCAAAATTACGTAAACGCTATACCTACAAAGGTAATTTGCAAAGCAAATCCTTGTTAACTTGACCGAAATACTGGAATGTGCCTCGGAAAAAAGGAATTCATATTAAAAAATACTTCATTTAAATATTATGGATGTAATAAGATGTATTTAACTAGCTCGACAACTAGTGTTAAGTCATGAAACTGATATACATACATAATTCTATGAACAAGTCGTTCAACCAGTATATTAAGAAATAATTAAAATAAGAACTGTAGAACAGACGAGCTTCATCCCAATGGAGAGATCCCTACACGATAGTAAACAAAGATCATAAGTGATTTGCTTTTTCTTGCTGAATCAAATCAACTAAGGCAAAGGGTGTAATTGATAAGATCTATCGCTGTTTTTGCTCAAGACATCAACATTTTTACTATCATGTTAAGGCTCCTCGATTTGGGTGAAGGATGAAGTAGTTCTACGTTAATATGCGAGCTTATTAATACATTCAAGATCTGAAATATAGCTACAAACTTGAGAGAAGTAGGTAGAATATTTCTACGAGTCCTAGATCGGGGATTCAGACTTGTTTAATTTATTCAAATAATACATTCAGTCTTTTTGCAAACATAAACCGAAACGCTGCTCAAGATGTCGAACGATGAGCTATCGAGGCTGTGTGGTCAAATATATACATGGAAGGTCAATATAATAAGGAATATTCTGATGAGTGTGGGAAGAATAGAACTGTGATGTAATAACTGAAAGTAAAAGTAATTAACAAGTTTTTTCACAACAATTAATACCGACAAACAATAACTGACTAATCAAGAGAGTTAGTAAGACAAGGGGAATGAGAATCTCCCCCAGCTGAAGTGCAATGAATTATGCTTAAGAGACTAAATGCATTGTAACTGAGCAAATTAAAGTCCAATATACCACGGAAAAGGTACTCAATATTGAAAGATCATGACAAACGTTCCACGCGAATTAAGAAACTTAATTCTCAGTATCTAAACAGGGGTGTTATAGTTATTACTCACCCAAGAATCCGATAGAAAGTAATCTTTAAAATCAGCTAAAGATTAAATTCCACAAATTACACTCAATTACAATAGGAAACATCACAATCGAGGATAGAGAGACAGCAACATGGTCATAACGACCACTAGATCTGACTTCATACCATTTCTATGGCAGAGTACTAAATGAAGTTACAGCCTCGACACTAGTGTGACTTGAGCCTTTCATCGAAGTACACGAACTTTCCTGTCTCTGATGAAAATTTTCCTTCCTTCCTGTGCGACAGTTTCAAATAAAATCGTTAAACCTCCCCAAAAAAAAAAAAAAACAGTTTTTTAAGTAAGAAACGGTCTAAATGAATGAAGCAGAACGAGGAGTTCCAGCCATTCCAAAAATAAAAATATTAAATAGCTGTACAAAAAATTCAATATCACAGACGGTAGTTTTTACTTGTTCGTAACACTGTTAGAGTTTTCAAAGTTTTTTGGATGTCAATTTCAATATACAACCAACACCAGGACTTAAACAGTCGACGTACGTCCAATAAACCCCTGGAACTCTTCTAACAGCAGCTACAAGGGGTTGAATAGTACTAATAAACATAATACAAGACAATTGTATTCAAACAAATAATAAAGCTTTGAGTAAATTAAAAAACAACACGAACACAATTTGCAGCGAACGAGAAGCTGCGTATTACAATGTTTTTCTACCATCTACTCTAATAACAAAAATTTAATTTATAATTTAAAAAAATACTATACATAAGAGGAACATAATCCACTTTTACGGAAAATTGAAACGCGATAACAGGCTAATACATCAACAGGAAAATAAACTTGGAAGATTATAGAGAGGCTGCAAACTAAGTAGCGCAATGAGGAGTAACAGCGGGAACTTAGTTTGTTAAGTTTTTCAACATTATTTATCGTACAAGGAATTTCGAACATTTGATTGGAACCTACTGGTAAGATGGAACTAAGCAACAAACATATCATCAGATGGATAGATGTCCTGTTGCAAGTTAACAAATCATCACGAAAGTCAATATATTTATAGTTGTCTACAAGGCTAAAAGCATGTTCAATGACATGAGTCGAAAACATCAATAAATGAAATTTTTATATTCGTCGGAGCATAGAACATTTGAATTTTCGATGGCAAGGAATTGCCTGATGTAGGAACATTACTAAATAGTGATATTCTTGCTGTCAGTTTAATAACCTACTAATTGTCAAATTGAATCAGCAATTAGGTTTAAAAAAGGTATCTTTTTGTAATAATCTACTTTTTGTTTAAAAAAAAAAACTATACTCGGCAAAAAGAACAACGTAAGCGACCCAATAAAAGATCGTTCACCTGCCAGAATTGCACAGAATTTATTTCGAGTGTTTACGAGAAGAAGAACGAAGAACCCTGCGTGAAGGTGGGTTGCGCAGGGCCAAGACTTCCTCCATGGCATATGTCAGAGGTGAGCTGATGAAGCTGCAACAATGATCACAGGTGTAAGTACAACCGTTAAATGAACTATAATCTAGAACCTTAGATGTAAGAATAACCTAACATATTTCTCCGCTTGACAATACTGTAGTTTAGGGGTCTCCTCAAGAACGAAATTTATTTATTGCTCTCCTTTATAAACTCAAAATTAATTCACCCAGCCATTAATATTTCCCTACACACATGACTTCCCAGGGTGCCAAAATGCCACAATCGCGCATTACGCTGATGATCAGGCTGTGCTGGTTAGACACTCTTCAGGGGAATATGCCAGTCAAGTACTTCAAGAGTACATGAACACATTAAGTGTATGGACCAAACGTTGGAGGATAAAAATCAACACCCAGAAGACAAGCATGGTCTGTTTCACGTACAAACGGTCTGTTGTGATACCCACACTATACCTCTTTGACCAAACTATAGAGTATGCTGACTCAGTGATGTATTTGGGTCTTAGGCTGGACAGCCGTTTGACCTGGAAACCCCACATCAGCGACATTGTGGTAAGAGTGCGTGAGAGGATTCGCCAACTGTACTTCCTGCTTTCAAGTCAAATTCTACCTCTTCACGTGAAGCGTTTACTCTACCTGTCGTTACTTAGGCCGATCTGGCTATACGGGAGTGAACTTTGGGGCTCGGCATGCAAATCACAAATTAAACGCATTGAGACCGTTCAAGCAAGAGGGGGCACCATGGTTTGTCCGTAACGAAACAATACGTTCAGACCTCTCAATCTCTACAGTCACAGAGTCCATCTCCAAGTCCTACAACGCTTTAGCCGAATGTATTATATCCCACCCAAATACTCTTGTTCGAGACATGCTTTCAAGTCCAAGACCTCATCGTGACTCTAGACGATTAAAACGCAAATGGCACTCGGATCTCCTGGGTTCCTGATGCTCCTCTGCTTATGAACCACCGTACATAAAGGCCTTGTATCCCCCCCAATTTGCTTTCAATTCAATCTGTTCTCCGGGAGTCGAGTCGTACACCACCTTTATGAGAATAAAATTTGGATGATATCTTCAATTGCAGCTATAGTTTCCAGTATATTCACTTGCATCATTTCAAACGGCAGTGAAAATGAAATTAAAATAATACAGAGAGTAGCCTTCTTGGAAAATCGCCTGAATTCCTGGGGGATACAAATTGTAATTAATAGTAAGGCTTTTTTTTAATGGCTTGGACTGTTTTTTTGTTGTTTTTTCCCATCTTCTTTCTGAAATTGAAAATGGTGACCAAAACTGATGAAATATTGACTAATTAATCCACTTCTCATGGCTGGAGATGTAAAACTGCAATGTACTTGACTGTTTCGCACTGACAGGGGTCAGAAAGGTTTTACAGCCATCACTCTTTGAAGTCCAGTGAGATTTCTGGTTGAACAACTCAGACCTTGAATGAGTTACATTTAAAGCTTCAAGGTTCACTAATTGATTTTTACATTTATGTTCACATAACAAAGCTTTTAACTTGACTGGAGACAGCACGTTTTGAAAAACCTAATTAGCACAGTTTTAACCCTAAATCACTGTTTGAAAGATGCGTTGACCAACAACTAAGCGATGAACATTTACACTGCTGGTTGAAACCTTGCCTCGAACAGCACATTAATAGCTGTATTTTTCCTCGAATTTATAGAATTAAAATTGTTAACTGAATCCAATTTCGACTATCTTGCTGTAAAGTAACAACCATTTCTCCTCACAAATTTTGACCAACTTTATCGAAGCTCAACTCTCGTTTGGGCCTCCATGCAAAAAGGGTGGAGACCCCCTAGTGTAGCTAATATCGAACAACTAAATTAGATTTTGCACAATAACTGCAGAAGAGGTAAGTTCGATTTAACCTTACATAATTCTTAAATTTACCACCTTACATAATTCTACCCAAGTTGGAATCCTATTCAATCCGATTTAAACTATATTGGGACGGATTATCATGATTTTACAAGCATCACCATTTTGATCAATAATCAGAAACTATTTTTAACCAACATCCACGATGATTCCTCGATTCAAGCCGTGCTTCAATTTTTACCAAAATTCCTTATTTAGCACAAAGTTTATTGTGATTATTAATAAAACACGCTCAAAAATATATAGAACTGCTCTTAACTTCAATGGAATTCAATCAATGTATCTTTATTAAAGCAAATAGTTTTTCGTTTTAAAATCCATCGATGTAATGTATCTTTAGATAAGAGAAGTAAATGAAAATGGATTCCAACAACCAGGAACGATATAGGCAAACAATAACATGTGCAATTACTTGTCGTTTCCACGGGAGTTCTTTCGTTGAACATCTGGAGAAGATTTTTTCTGCATTAGTTTCAGCATTATTGGAGTAGGATTTTCAAATCCACTTGCAACGGGAGAGGATCTGGATCAAGAAAGAGATGGATTAATTGTGGAACTAGTTCTACATTTTCACAGGCACAAATCATAGAAACGATTGATCGAACAAAAAATACATTGATAACAGTTTTTATCTGTACGACTTACTTGGGAATTGCAATACGTTCTTCGGACTTTCTATCTTTACCCTTCTTTTTAGCGTGGCGTACCCTTAACATTTTTTCTGGGTCTCCAGCCAAAACTTGAGCCCAGTTGAAATCTTCAAAACACGTGTTCGCCCCTTTGTCTACGTTCCTTGTAACTCGACTAGTAATTCTGAAAGTTGGAAAAAAAAGGAGTTATGCTTTTTCAATTTTGTTATTACATTTTCTTCCTTAGAAAAATATCTTTATCGCCTAGAAAAGAAGTGGAATCAAGCAAGCCTCTAGGTTTAAAACACGTTAGAAATACTTAGGTGAGAAATATTTTTGCAATTGCATTGCTATTTTTGGTTCTCACAAAACTCTTACAATAAAAAATTAATGAGTATTAAACCACAACTAACTCGTTATAATCTGCACAGGGCTTTCTGTTACCGACGATCTTCCTCTTTATTTTCTTGGGGGGCACGATGTTCTCTCTTTCTGCTATTCGCTAAACGTAAAGAAATACAAGAGTTAGAACATCATATAGAACACAACTGTTTTCAATAATGAGCAAATATTATAAATTGATTAAGTAAAACCGAAAGTACAACATTAAGATGACGTTATGAGTAACGCGGAAAATAAAATGAAATTGAAGATCATGTGGTAATACCTTGAAAGCTTTTCGGTCCAACTTGGCATGAGAATCGAAAGTCACTTTCATATCACAAAGAAATCCGGCTTGAACAATCGCAGCTCGTAGGAGTTTTTTAATGTATTTGTAGTCGGGTTTAGTAGCGAACTCTAACGAAGAAATATACGCGAAGTAATCGAATAATCCTGGAAACAGAAACAGAAATAATGATTTACACACAAAGTAATAGTTTTCATTATTCTAAACAAACTGTACGAACCATACAACTACCTAAGTTATTATTTCATTGATAGCGTGCTCAGTATTTAATCGGTAGAGTAAAGAACATCAATGATCGGAGGAAAATATTCATAAGGATGGGCGGAACCAATTTCTCCCATCAAGTTGAATGGAATAGTGACAACTCGTTCACCCTACCAATTTCGTCTAGAACACCCAGATCCAATCTCCTAAATTCGCAAATTACAGTATTAAATTTTTGTAATACAATCTGGGATGGAGTATTTTCACACTTGTTTCGGATAATTTTAAGGCAAAGAAAAAAAAACAATATCCTGCTTTTCAAACAAAATATTTTTGGGTTTTTACAGATTTTTAATTAACATCAACTTTTTAATGAAATTTAATAATAGTTTCAGGAATAATGTTCTTAGTGGATACAATTTTTAAAAATAAATTTCGGCTACAAATGTTTAACGTTAAGAAAATATACTTGAAAAAGCGTCTCAGGTGTCCTTAAAACAGGTTTCCACGATGACAATTTTTCAAAACATTTTGTAGCCATTGCTAAAGCTCCATGTTCTACAAAAATATATATTCTTTTTATTTACAACTGGAAGTTGTGTCTAACAGTGGGAGTTGTATAAATCAGAATTATGATTTACATCGTTTGAGTTGAACAGCACAGCTTTTCAGTAAATATCAACTACAATGGAATTCAATTAGACCGTTTTAAAAAGTTTAAAGCACAAGGGGTGCTGTGTTTATGAGCTGTTTTGAACATGGAGTGGAAACATTAAAACGACAGTAACGATAGCCTACGAGGTCTATGGGCTGCAGGAAGTTTGTGGTAAACTCCGGCCTAGATGGACGAACATATCCCAAGTCCTTATTAGTGTTCTACTTCAAAAAGATTACAAATTATGTAATAAATAAGGAAGAAAAGTGTTAGATATTATGAGAAATATAGAAGTCCTTACTAGGGGGAGGAGGGTGTATAGGAAAGGCAGTGACCAAGAAATTTTTGATGTCGAGCATGGCATCTTCCTTAGCAATTTCAACTTGCCCCGGGTCGCTGAGGAAGTCCTGCCAAGGGAGATGTCCGCCTAACCAAGAGACGAGGCAGTAACCCAAGGACTCCAGATCACTCCTCCTACAAATCACTGGAACACACACGGAGAAAAAGAACACGGAAGAACACGATTAAAAATCACAAATTTGAAATTATAGTACATACATTTAAATCGTATTAAAAAAAAAAAAAAAAAAAAAAAAAAACGAATTCTTTCAAAACAGATGTCCTTGAGAATGAAATAAGTCGTAGAAAACGTATGGGGCTTTGCTCCATCACCTACCTGGGAAGAATACTTACTACAAAGAATCGGCAGATTACAGAAAAACTGACCCAGGTGTAAAGCCCAGCTGGAATGAAGTTGTGAGAGCTATGCAATGCTGTTGAACGAATGTACAAACACAAATAAAGTACCCCAGGGAGCTCCTGAAGATGAACCACCCAAAGAACAATTGAAACACAACCACGCTTTTCTCACCTGTTTACAATAAGATTTGTACTTACGTTGTCTTCACCAAGAACATTCCCAAGCTGTGGAGACATGCACATCTATATTCAACAATTTTATCGTCTACATTCACCAGGGTCTTACTTTTTAAGCTGGGAGTGCAGAAATCACTGGTGAACCCCGTAGCCTTTAGTACCAAGTATCTGAAAATTACCACGTTACCCTTTCTAGCGCTATACCAACTCTTATAAGCAACGAATATTTGAAGTTTGATGGAAGAAAGAAGGTATGGCAGCGAAAAGTGGATTTCTGGCAAAATAATCATATATTTTGATTAGATGCACGATAGAAGAAATACAAACATCAAATCTCACTCTTAGATTCATAGTATTTTTGAGAAATGAAATTATTGTCCTGAGAGTGGAAAAATAATACACTCCATCACAGCGGTGACACTTAGCACGAAGATGGGGCAGCCCCTTCGGAAGTTGAACTGAGGAACATAAAAATCAGTCAAGTCAGTTTGAGTGGGGAAGTGGTTACTGATCAGGGTGGTTGTGAAACCTAAGTTTTCACAATCATCTATCCTCTATATTGCTTTACCTGTTACAAAATTTGAAAATTATCTAACGGTACACGTTTCGCAGTTATGTTTCACAAAGTCAATAGTGAGGATACTTGTAGTAGGATATCATGGGCGGACTGAATCCCGAACCAAAGAGAAGAACCAACAAAACTCGGGTGAAAAGGGAAGAAAAATACTACATCTGATATAGAAAAATCAATATGAAGAACATAACATCTAAATAGTGGATAATACATACATCTGAACATAAAGCTGTCCAAGCAAAACCAATCAAGATATCAATGAATGTTGGAACAACTAATCAAAAATAAAACAGTATTTGTTCAGCACAACCAACTTGGAAGTGATCCAATTTGGCTGATGAATTAAGCCTGATTGATTAAAGCGAATCAACATCCTGGGCTCAACATCAATGATTGAAATTAACATCGTTATGGAACCCTATCAAAAGTCATCCCATCTCCTTATCAACTCCCAAATTTTTTCTCATTTCACTCTTCAACCTATGTCCACGAGATTACTCGAAATATCAAAAATATATTTTTTCTTTCTTTGTTCCACTTTATTTACAAAAAAAAAAAAAAAAACAAATTCTATAGAATCATATATCAGCAATCCTTGGCAATCTTAGTCATTGCCACATTGTGTTTAGACTCAGAAAGTGTTTCAGAATAATCGCTGTGCAAGGGTATGTGACGTACGTAGTCAGGTTTGATAGGCACGATCATGTTTGATGTTACTGCACCGTTTTAATCAAATGAACCGGTAAAAAACTAAAGATGTATGTACCGCTCAGTTTTCGTCAGCTTGATGAGAAAGGTCTTCTATAGCCCAGGGGTTTAGAGATAACTATGTGCCCTATTATGTATTGAGACCTTGTGACTCAACATCCACACACCTATCAACATTCCTTCCATTTTAACTCAAGCAAAACGTGATAGTAATTTTATAGATTACACTATGGGTCTCTTTAATTACTGTACATAATGGTACAATCTAATGGACAATAAGGGAGAAGGGAAGATGGGTAACTCATCAAGGACATTAAATGAGTGAAAACAATAAAAAACATAAATTGTGAAGATGTGACGTAAAACTGAGATGAAAATGTAGATAAGAAAAGTACATCAAGATATCTTGATCGGCTTGCTGAGACATACAAGTAAAAATCACACAAGAGATAACGATAAGAATTATAGAAAAAGGAATAGATAAAAGAGAAGGACTCACCACCCTTGTGAGAATCGCGGGATGAGAATTCTATGGTGCCTGCATTGGCCATTCTGTGGTCCTGGACGAATTCCTTATGGGTGCCATCTCGGTGTTTATACCTCGCAACAAGGCCGTAGTCAATGAGATAGACAGGGGCGGAAGACTCATCGATAGAACCAAGTACCAGATTCATCGCTTTGATGTCGGCATGGATGTAGCCCTGCTCATGGACGTATTCCAACGCTTCGACCTACAGGGTTTTGAATGTAGATGTAAATTAATCTTATTTTGGCTTATTTTGTCAGAACTAGTTTTTATCCCAAATGACTAGTTTATGGAAAACTAATCAATGAAATATAATAACAAAATAAAATTCGTAGATAGAAGTGATGATACTAGACCAGCTGAATCAGTATTACACCCAAGTTACTAAACGCACTGAATCACTGGCAACTGACTCGTGGATGCCCATGTTAAGAAAAACAAAGAGTTTTTAGAAAAAATGCAGTAGCCGACACCGATTCAACTTTTATAATTCTTTAATTTTGTGGAAGTATACCACAATTTTTTTTTTCTAAAAACAGGGTTTTTATTTTTTTTTTTAAGTCACTGGTGAAGCCCGTCACGTTGTATTGAAAATTTAGGAGAAGTTAAACGGCAAATATTAGAAAAGCCCTCCAACTTATTACATAAAGGTTAACTATTTCTGCATTGAGCAGTACTTTGCAGAGCTCAGGGTCTTAGCGTTATTGAATGAAATACATGGGCATTGTATAAATATAAATCTCCACAGACAAATTTAACAAAACGACTCCATACGCTTCACATCTGTATACAACGATCGATATAATAAACTGGATTTCTCGAAAATGAACAGCTGGTCGATCATCGCCGACATAAGAGGATTTTTGCTGGGTTTGCTTGTAAATTCATTCGAACACATTTCGACGATCTTTTTTCATGCCAGACAAGATAATTGAAAATTAAGTTTCAATTGGATAATTTTCAAAACTTACGACATGTACTGCCAGAGTGAATGCCGTTTTGATGTGGAATTTGTTGCCGTGTTTGATGAGCATTGACTGGATGCTAGCTCCATACTTGGGCAAGATTATGAATCTCATTCGTTGATCTCGGAAGAAACAGGTCCCGAACGAGTATATGTGAGGAACACCTAGCGACCGAAGTCCTTGAGATTCTATCCACGCTTGGACTGAAAAATTATACGAAAATTATTATGTCAGTATCTCCCTTCTACAAGTAGGTACATAAATAAAAGTATTTACAAACATTCCAATATTTACTGACAACTTGTGGAGTTTGGAATACAACAAAGTAACGTAAACCCCTTAAGGTACTTGGTAAGTATTTAAAAAAAAAATCAATTTTTCAAAAAAATTTTAAAAATATTTTACATTATACGGGGAACGCAGAGAAAAAAGAATTTTGAAAAAATACCAATTGGAAGTGAGGGAAAAAAACGCTGCTAATTCTTTCACTGGGGTTTATTATTCAATTGGCTTGCGTTAATGATTTGAATTTCTACTAAGCTTTGGAGTGTGCGTGTTTCACAGGTGATAGAGCGATTATTGAATTTCAGGAGAGTTAGTTGAGAACAGTAAATCTGTTCTCAACCAAAATACCTATTTGGATTGATCAGTTGATCATATTTGTGTGTCTCCTGAAATTCAATAATCGCTCTATCACCTGTGAAACACGCACACTCCAAAGCTTAGTACAAATTCAAATCATTAACGCAAGCCAATTGAATAATGAAAACCAGTGAAAGAATTTGCAGCGTTTTTTATTGTTATCAGAATGCTTCAACCCGTGTATCGGCTACAAAGCCTTTTAGGAGTTCACTCCAGTATCCACATTACTACATCACTACGTTACTGATATCAACACAAAAACAATAATAAACCAAAATAACGCGAATGTTGGCACCATAAATCGGGCCATAGATCGGGAATGGTTTGACCTACGGACCTGGGGAGGGGCTCATTCGATTCCTCGAGGAAAGTTTTTCAAAAAAGTACAAATTTAGGCCGCCTTGACTTTTGCTGAGGTTTTTAGGGATTTCACAAAACTTTGACAACCCTTAAAGGGCACTTAAATTAAGTGAGAGAGCTGGCTCAAAATTGGGGCGTCGCCGGACCAACATGGATTTTTCCTGAAAATGTCAGATCTTTTGCTCCAGCCGTTTGGGAGAAATCGTGCATACTGCGGACGGACGGAAAATTTTTTATTGCAGATTCGGATTCTACACCCTTTGAAACGTAAACCATGAAATTTTCAGGGGGGGTTAGCATTTTTTTTTTCAAGAGCGATTACAATGGTTTATTATTGAATAATAAACCAAAATGTTCGAACTGCAAGGTCCGCTAGTGCAGGCCCGCATTATAAGCAGGTTCCTCGTCCTCGCAAAGAATCAAGAAGTAAACAAAACTGATAAGACCTTTCTAAGCCATGAATACTATAATCTATATATAGACATTCAAAAAAATATACGTCAAAGAGGTGAAGCGAGTTGAAGCCTGCGGGATCAAGAGGGAACGGTAATACCTTCAGAAAAAGGCGTCTCCTGAAAAAGATGTTTTTCAGCGAGAATGCCCCATTATCTCCGTTATTGTACAACTTACACACTTAATTTTTTTTTAGAATGTTTGTAAAAACTTAATACACAAACTGTGCAATGGATTTTGCGTATTTTTTCTTACATCAGATAGGTTTTAATGCTTACCGAAGATTATAAGCCTAAACTTGAAGTTTTTTTTTAACTCCCCCCAATTTTTCCTAGCCATTATACGGGAATTTCCATGACTTCATCTCTTCAGAAAAAGGCGACAAGTTGAATAGAAGCTGGGAAAATGGGCATGAAACTGACTACTTTTCAAGAGGATTTCATCAGTCCCGAAAAATTACCAACTACTCTTAATGCGATGCTCGACGCATTAATGTCAGTTTACTTCAAACAGACGCAATTATTTAATTTGTACATCTGTGCAGGATGTGGAGTAACTACGTTTTTTAGTAACATTTCTTGTGAAACCCGAATTTTGTAGAAAAGAGACCAAAACATGTGTGAGACAACATTTTGCCAAGGGAAACAAAAAATAAAACGTTAATTGTGCCAACAATTATTGAATAAAATCATAGAAATAGATTGGCTTATCATGTTGATCAAAGTGGAGATATCTTCTTTCAACGAAAAAAGTTCGATCGAGATTATTGTTGAAACGAAAAATATAATAGCATATTAGTAAATTTATTCGTGAATTTCAAGCACTAAGATATTATACTCACTGGTACTAGTCTTAGCAGCTCTTAGATAGAAATTTCTCTCCACAAAGAGAGGCCCACTCGTGTAAGGTTCCTGCGAATAAACACAATATCAGTATAATCCAATACAATATATTATTATGTATTGTTAAATTATAATGATTTTGAGGAGTGTAGACATGAAGGTAAACGCTACAAATCAAAACTGAAGGATGGTAAAAGAAGTCTGAAGTCGGAACGCAGAAGGAAAATTGAAAAATATATAATTTTTTGCTAAATTTAAATTCATATTCTCAATCGTTTGGGACATGTGATTGGTAAATATAATATAAAATATTATCACGGAAAGAAGTCCGATTTCGCACAAACCTAAAGAATATTAGAGAAACCAGGAAGGACTGAATAGAATAAAAGGTCAAAATTCTGAGTAAACTCGTAGTTGGTCGATATGAAATTAATTTAATAGGCTCTACGCAAACGAAAACAGGAACCCTACAAGTGTCAATTTCAATTACAAAATATGAGCAAGGAAAAAATAACGATAATAAATAAATTATAAAATAAACACAGCAAAGGTAATAAACATTTATCATTAGATTCGGATATAACTGAGATAAATTGAACTGACTGCCATTACTTTGAAGGTTAAAAATTTGTACAGAAAAAATAATGCTCCAAAAATAATTTTGAGCCAAAAAATATCAATGAGTTAAAAATACATTGAGTAGAATGATGTCAAACAAAACACAACCCCACCGTGACAAATAATATTCCACTAATAAATGGGCCTATCATTATTTAAATTTAATTTAATTTGAAATCAAATTTCTGTGTCATAACATTGATCTTTAAATCTGCGAATTGCTTAAATTCAAGAAAGCCTCGAATAAACGAATTTTTAAAAGCTCACCTGTCAGTTTTTCAAATTATTTAAAAAATATATATAGCAAGTTTCGAAATTGCTAGGATGAACGGAATTGAATATGACGTAGGAAGATATGCAATTCTCATTATAAACTTACCATTTTAACGATGAACGACGTGTCTGGAGATACTGGCTTCAAAACATCGTCGGAAGCTGCAACGAAAATAGTATGAATGAAAATCAGGTTCAATAATATAAAAGGCTACACAAATTCAATTTCTGGTTTCAAGGAGGCGTATAAGCGATTTCTTTGTATTTTGCATTGCAAGCCAGAGTCGAATTAAGGTTATTGACGTCATAGTTTCGCGGGAAAGGTCCTGTTTTAGCCTAGCTTAACAACGTTCAGAGATTTGAATGGGCGCCTGAGGTTTAATACTTAAGGGAAAAGAAGAAGAATATAGCTTTTTATGCATCTCAGGGTGTTTGGTTCACGTTTTGGTGCTACTTGGAGTGCGAGTTGTGTGTTCCGTGGACAACTGGGTAGTGGATCACTTTGTGGACGAAGAGGGCGACCAACTTGTCTAACGCGCTGCTGCCAAGTGACTTCCCATTTTCAAAAATTTTTTTCACCCGCTTCCCAAGATTGATGTTCAAGATTAACAATTTTTTTGTTAATTCAAAATTTGGGTACTACTCTTAAGATGGGGCAACCACTTACTGGAAGTGGTACACGAGTGGCAACCAAAATGGTTTTGTTTGGTAACAAAAATGGTTAAATCTAAGGAAACCAGCTGAAATTTAAACTAAAATTGTCTGTTTTTACCAAGGCTGTAATTCGAATACTTTCAATAATAATAAAGGTGCAAGGTCAAAAATCAAATAATTAATAATTAGTATAACAAAAATGAAATAATTATTCTATCTTACCAAGGAAGATTTCACCAAATGCACCGAGCCCGATGGTCTTGCCCAGCCTCCATTTTTTCCCGGTCACATCTTCGATAATCGCAGCCCCTCTCACATCTGGTGCCTTGAAACTGGTCACAGGACTCTTCCTTTTGTGAATCGTCATGTTGTCACAATATCTGGGCGCCATTCCTAAAAATATATTTGATGATATGAATCAAAGTAATTATGTATGGTAACTATAGGTATGTAATTATGAAAAATAGGAATATATTAGTGTTATTATCCGACGTAGTATTAGTGTTTTTCCATCGTATACGGATACACCATCTCCCAAGTTTGTAGCATGTGCTATCCTCTCACCAGCACTCATCTATCAGTAATAGATAATAGAATATTGGCGTACAACAACGTAAATTTCTCTTCTAGCGTTATTATATCTCATCAGCTACTCTTTTGTTTATATTGTTCTAATAATATTTTTTGTTTTCATAATGTCCTTGTACATGGGCATTTGCGACCCTCTTTATCTGAGTAATCACACGATAGAGGTAAGCCTGATGCATCGATGGATGTAGAAGCAAAGGGGAAACTAATGAAAAACTCAACTTCAACAAAAGATAGACAATTAATGTAAGGGTTTGTAGGATGGGAAGGCGGGACCCAACAACCCAAGTAAATGATCAGGCAGTGTTAGTGGTTTTTTGTTTTTTCAATTTCAGAGACTCATAGTTTCAATGTGCTACAAACCCCTTATAAAAAAAATCGTTTTTGCCTATAGATTTTTATTATCTTCCTCACTCCTAATTGATATTGAAACATCGATACCAACATTCCTTTATTTTAATATTGATATCAACAAAAATATCTCTGGGATACCACTATGAGTATTAATAAGAAGTAGGGCTATTGACTCAATGGGATTGAGAGTAGTTAAGATAGTTGAAACATGGAGTGTCACCAGGCATCAAATTAATTTAGCTGCAAGGGCTAAATCGCCAATCAGCTGATGTTTTGGAGTTCGAATAATACCAAATATAAAACTGTATTTAAAGGTTGACGTGCACAGTGATTTTGAATTACATGTCTTATCAATTTACAATATAATAAAAAGGTACTACGTTGTTTGGCATGCAGGAAAACATCTTAGTCAGTTTCAATGTTCTCATTTGATTTAGGTTAAGTTTGTATCTTGTTATATTCAGCCAAGGGTAATTGGAATTTGATAATTCCCAACTCCAAACAATCGTGTCATTTTCCACACCTCTGCTGTGAACATATCCGGTACAAGTGGCAAGCTTCTGTTGACTAGAAAGTTGGGGGCTCCATAGAGCGACGCTCAAGCCAGCAGCAGGCCATTATCCAAGCTGGAAGCTTGTAGTGGTTCCAAGCAGGAACCTGGTGAGCTTTCAAACATGAATACCCAAGGAGTGACTTCGTGTTTGGAGCTAGAAATGTGTCCCAACTAGGGATGGTAAGTTGATCATGTTATGCAGTCTGCATGCAGGGAAATAGTTCAAGTGCTCTGAATAAAACGTGGAACACTGTAAAGCCTGTGCCCTATCACCTCAAGGGAAGCTGTTGAGCGAAGTACAAAATTCATCAGTAGCAAAACGAAAACCCTTGTTTGATACCCTTGGTTCTCGTTTATGGGGAAGCAAACAACTAATCAATGCAAGATTGCACGTAATGCAAGATGCAACTGTACACCCTGCATAATAGCATGGAGCAAATACTCAATACACTGGTCCACCGCAGATGGAAGTGAAGGACAAAAAAAGGTGTGACAATGGAGTAAGTTATTGTTATTATGTTAGAGCCCTCCAACTTCCTATTACTGCACACTGTTCAAGATATTATAATGCCGTGAGATATCATGGACATTGGCGAGATCAAAGCACATATCAAAGGCACGCCTTCTTATCAATATCAACTTTGAGATTGGAAAGTCATTTCATTGGGCACATAAGTAACAGGGTAGAAGTCGAGAATGGGTAACCCCTTCCTGATAAGACCGTAGTTTTATTGAAAAACCCGATGTCTCCTATCGATATAGGTCCACGCTTTCGATGTGTGTTCTGTCTAATTTGCTTCTGGATGCTCACATCTCAAAAACAAAAAGATATCCTACATCAATCCTTCTAGTAAAGTTTAGATCAGTTGGACAAATAGATCAGAATGTGTCAACACGTGTGTCTCTGCGTGTTAAAAATACTTTTATCGCTATAACGGTCTTGAAAATCATTCCACAGTACATGGCAATGGTATCGATATATTATCCTATATATATCGATGAAAGTACACATCGATACATCTTCAAATGAGCCCGATAAGAGGTAGGGGTTACCTTTTCTCTACTTCAGCCAGTAACAGTAAGTGCACTAATCGATGTTCAAGGAACGTAAATGTTTCGACTCTCTAGAGGCCACCATTAGGTACAGTTATGAGAAATATAACCTAGTTTATGGAAGAGTACACGTTGCATCGCCTAAATACGCAACTATCCTCAAACCACTAGATGAACCCACCAGTTCATCAAATAGATAGGTCTATCGTACACTCAGGTGATCAAGCCCATTTTGCATTACCTTACATTCGGTACAACCACTACCTTTAACAGAAGTGGCCCTTCGAGTAACACAAATATAACATGACCATAAGTACTGAATTGTTTATGATGTAGTATGTGTGTAAGCCATAACACACAGTACGACCATTTCATCGCTTTTGGACGCTATCTAAACGGAACAGTGGATACAAAACAATATGCTTATGATGTCAAAAGCAGCCTACTTTATGTTTGCGTGAGGTGAAAGGGGAAATTCGGCGAAATAGGCAATCCATCTAAGCACATAGATTTTGCTTACTTGAAAATCAAGACATTCAGCCCTTGACTGTTACGTCATTAATAGGGTCTTGTTAATTGATTTATCCGTTGAAAAGTATCCAAGGTATTCAGACGTGAAGACAAATTCAACATACAAAGTACTTAACCGTGCAATAGGAATACCCATTAACTAAGAGGTGTCCGGGGTGAATGTAGCCATTGAACCGGAGATTCTTTTCCGCGGAACCTTTTAACAGCTAGACAGTTTAATACTTTCAGAGTCTACATGGTCTAATAAAACATGATCCATAAAATAGGATTGAACAACTATCAATAATAATGATTAGAAACTTGAGTTTTGTAAGATAATTACAAAAAACTTTTTATTGGGTAGTTTACATCAAAATATTACCAGAAGTGTACTGATCTAGTGGTCTTACCTCATCGAAGTCTACATTGAGAAATGGAGAGTATAAGAGGGAAAAGCGAATGTCAAATTTAGATCACCAAAAACTATCAACACCAACAGCTGTAAGATCCGAAATTTTGCAGTTAGTACGACTATCTACTTAAAACAGTCCAACGCCAACAATCACAAACAAAGATGCCGAGGGAGACATTTTGCTCAGTTTCTCCAAGACTTTCCCCACCCCTCAAATGTCGATCAATCCCTGCCTTCTTGATTAATAAAAATTGTGTGGAAGCAGCATGGACCTCTGTCCGTCAAATGGTACATCATTCCACCACACAGATTAAAAAGAAAAGTGGAGGGAGCCACAAGCCAACTCTCAAATAATTGCGCTTGCTTCCTTGTTTTTAATTTAAAAAAATTTAATCCCTGGTATTACATTTTCCCAAATATCTTTTAGCGAATCCTCTAAGGTCAAGATGTGCATCTCTCCTGGAAGTTCTACAATTGAATCAGTTTTATTGGTAAGAGCTGATTTAATTAAGTTGTTATTTGGCTCAACATGAATAAACAAAGTGGTCTTGCTTAGCTGCTGTGAGACTATTAATGATGAATTTTGTTTTCAAACCCTCTATTTGTTTCTTTTATTGGATCCAAATCATTAGTGATTTAACCAGATATATTAGCAGATTGGTTTAGTCAAAATTATCAACTATATCTTGAGTGATTCCTTTGGTAAATTAGAAAGTAAGGTATTACTAGAAAGTAAGGTGTCATGATGAAATTGTGATCATGAACTCATGGCACCATGACAGTTCATTAATGCTTCATCTTGCGCCGCTATGTTCGCACCTACACTCTAAACCGTCACCTTGCAACTGCAATAACCAAAGAGTAAAAGATCCACAACACATGTGTCGACTTAAGCAGAAGTATGGTGGCTGAAAACAGGTGCCTGTTATGTTACACCCTAGGCAAGAAATCACGATCACGAAACCACTAACAACATGTTTTTAATTCCCGTTTTGACTTGACATCCGTGTTCGCGTTCAGTTTTCCGTTCTAATTAGACTTACGGGGTGGTTAAGTTCAACTTTCTTTCCGGACCCACACAATTTTATTACTATTTTACTGTGTACTGTGATTAGTGTACTGGAAAGAAGTTGAGAAAAGACGCGATATGATTGGTTTGAACAACACGCGCCAATTGAACTTCCTGGCTACCTTTACTTTCTCTTCAGTTGACTTCATTCCGAACATGTAAGGAACTTTGTAAATTATAATGGGTTGACATTACCCCATTTTGGTTCGAAGCCCTATTCCAAACTATCAGTTTTTTAGGATGGTGACGTTCGCGGTTGATGCTACCTACCACTGATGGAATGCTCATTTCCTTCGCGATATGTTCAATATATTATGCGAGCTGCACTTCTGGAGTCAAAAAGATGGTGTAATCGTTAACAATTTGGATTTCGGTGCGTTCGTCTATCAGGAGAAGAAGCCCAGTACCTCCTGCTCTATCCAAGATGGGAAGAAATTGTACTGTGAAGGGCGTGGCATCGCTATTTCACTCAACAACAAAAGACCTAAGAAGTTGAGGGATGCTCTGGCAGAATTTGAGGATGCTTTGTACGAAAATCGTCTAGTACGCTTAGAATGGAAATGCTCATCTATTATAAGGGCAGTTTTTGATGGTGGGCAGCAGTCGTACGTCAAAATCAATCTGCAATCTGGAGATCCTGAAGAATTTATCCACGACAAATTTGTGGTTGGGAAATTGACATCTAATTATGTTTCAGACGTGGCTATGTGCTCCCATCATGCGGTGTTTGCCTTCACGGACAATCATCTGATGCATGCTTATTTGTCGAAACCCTCATTTGGAAGGTCTTCTATTAAAAAATGGAGTCATCTCGACGTAAGGTTGCAGAATGTAGATCTGTCTGGGCCATCAGGTCGACGCCTCGACAAAATGTTGTCTTTCAATGTCACAGGCGATATGATACTCATGTGGTGGAAATGTGGAAAAGACGAGGTATATCCATGGAGTCCCCAAGTTAAGGCTGAAGACCGTGCCAATGTTCACATTTACTCAGTGAATGGAACTAAATTCGATCTTGTTTGTTATTACCGGACCAAATTTGATCCTGTTAGTATAGTTTTCAGTAGAATACATCATTCGACAATCTACACCATTCAGCAAAGAGTGTCTGATGACGGAGAAGTAACCTTGGAATGGGAAAACGCAAATTTAGACTGCAGGGTTTTACAAAACAATTATTCCCTTTCCCTACCCCTCTCCACCCATGTGTCAGCGTTGGCTTTAAGCCCCAAAGAGGACAAACTTCTTGCTACATGCATCGATGGGTCTGTCTTGGTCGCTGATAGTTATGGAAATGTCGCCAACCGTGTTAGAATAAATCTCATTCCTAGCCTGGTATCTTGGCATCCAGACGGAGCCCTTATCTTGATAGGAAACAACAAAGGTCAACTGCAGTGGTTCGACAGCGCCTTGGCATCTGTAACCTGTCAAATAGTCAACCATGATGCCAGTTCATCGACTCTGGACATTGGTTGTTATTTCAAATATCAACCCAATCTAGTGGGTTTACATTGGAACCGCCGAGTGAATGTTACATCTTATGATGACCAAAATGACTTTTTGCTTTTGCACTTCGAGAAAGGGCCACTTGTTGGAGTTAAACTCCTAAGACCACATGAAAGAAAACTATCTGCAGACACTATTGTCTACCAGTACCTAACTTCAGGTTCGTACAATAGTGCATTAAATCTTCTGCACACCATTGACTGGGAGGTAGATTCAGAACTAGCCATGGTAACATTGCAATCCATAGTTTCATTTCTTATGAGACAGCCCTTATCTCCTTCCACAGAATCTGCCATTGAGAAGGCATTGGGATTTTTTTTGAGCCCTATCAGACCGATTCCAGATGACATAGCTTCCGAAGTGGTTGATGGAATACTTGATCTAGCTAAAAGATTTTTCCACCTACTCTTGAGATATCAATGTTTTGATAAAGCTTTCAGATTAGCCATCGATCTGAATAAAAAAGAACTTTTTATGGATCTGTATTACTATTGTAAGGATGTGGGTAATCATGTGATGGCTGCAGCAGCTTGGGAAAGGGCAGATGAGGTACTATGCTCGAGTTGTGAGGATGAATCAGAATGTAGTTGTGATACCTCAGAGTCTCATTCCTCAAGTGAAGACTCCAGTTCAGCTGAAGGTGACATTGAAACAGAATCTACCAAGGATCTCCGTGAAAAGATTGTACCGCCACTACCCATTCTTAGTCCTCTTGAATCTGCGAGAAACAAATTATGCTACTCCAGTATCCTCCAACAACACAATTATCGGCGAAATCCACCCACCAAGTCTACTGACAAACCCACCAATATCATTCCAAATCGTTTGGATTCCCCATCCTCTTCTTTCAAGAGGAGTATCAACAGCTACCCACCGTCGACCTGTGTTGCTGACTACTTGGGGCAAGATTCATTGGATAACTCATCTATGATAGAAGACACCTGTTTGGCTCATCACTCCAACATTCCTTCTAGTCGAGCACCATTGCAGTTCAATACTCAAGGTAACAGTCATAGTATGCACTTCAATCAGCAACCAATTGGCGATAGGTTCCTGTGCCCCAAAGTTCTGTCAGTTATGCATTCTGATCAAAATATCGGGATTCCATATGCTTTGAAAGTTGCCAACGTACGACGGAGAAATATTGATCCAACAAACCGCCATAATGAAGAGCACATGATCCAAAGTCCTCCTATTGATTGGCGAATGAATGGGCCTGGAGTGGTTGATATACAGAATACTTGTTCTCAATTGCATCGAAATACCTCTCAAAGTAGGGACTTCCAAAGCAATATATTTGACTATGATCGCGTCAGACACCAACCTGATGGCATTGCTGCCCATAATTATCCTCCAGAATTTCAATGCGGTGACCCCAAAGGTTTAAGACCGAGAGATCCTTCTCAACCAAGTGGTTTGCATTTGAATGGTTCCCATGCAAGCAATTTTAATTCTCTTCCCAATGGAGGCTACAAGCCTTCATATGGTGAGAAACATCGAAGTAGTACGTCGCTAACTACATTGACCTCAACTCCTGATATAATTGATGTATCCAAGAAAATTCCAGAACAACCAATAGTTGCGTCAGCTGAAACGGAGGATGGAAAAATTAAAGTCGTACACTTTGGTTTAGTGTGACTGACATTCAATGTTTGTGAGCCACCTTTACTATTTTTTTTAGGGAAGTACCCAAATAATTCCAGTACTATTGTGATCAGCAAAATTTTTAGGTGCAGATTGTAAGATAGTAGCAAGTGCCTATTACAAACCAAAGAATTGTAAAACGCGTAAACGATTGTTTCCCATTGTTCGGTTCCCAAATCAAACTAAGCAAAAATTATTTGAGCAAGATTCACTTAATCTGTAAAGTGAAAGTACTCAAAACTACCTAAGCCTACCTTGAAGAATTCAGGAGCGCAATTGTCCAACTATGTTTGGAATGCTGCATTTTTTGGAAGACAGCATCTAGTATAGATATATTCTGTTAGGCTTCCCAGTGCTGATCTGTCCATTAATAAGTGCTGCATGACTATGCACAAGCATTTACAAAATGCAAATTAATTTATTAACCACTATAATATAGTACATTATTCATATTATGTATAATTATTGAACTGTAAATTACAAAATTTAAACTCATTACTGTGATAAGTACTTCCAAAGTAAATCATGTGCTCACTAGGTACTTTACTATAAGTTATATCGCCGTGACCGAAAGGGTTAATGACGCTTCGTAATGTAGTGTAATCAATAGTCTTTTATTTTTGTTTCATGCTAAAATCTGTAAGCAACTTTAAAAATATGTTTGTATTCTTTTGAGAGGCGGATTCAACTGTATTTCCTGTCATATCGATACTATTTTTAGAAGGTAGTGCTGTTGAATTAATCTGCATTTATTTTATTTAAACCGAGCCATACCTACCCTTCCCGAAATTATTGTTTTCTGCCTTTTCGTTTTCCTAGGATGGATGCGGTCTCTATGTATCATCTGGTCTCTCAATCTAATTACTATCAACCATAATTGTGCAGTACATGTTCACTGTGGGTGAGCCTATGTTTCTCATAATTTTTTAATCGAAAAAAAGGAAACCATCCTAATGCATTTGAATCCATTTCCACTTGGATGTATCGTAATATTCTAAAATTATCTGTTGTTAATTAGAAGTACCTGCTCTGAGCTTAGATTTGAGTTGCCTAATTATCCGTCCAATTTGTTATTGCTTAGAAATATTTATGGAATTATAGTGTAACAAAGTTTAAATCACATATTTATTTATCTATTTATGATATAAATAAGCTGCCTATTTATTGTTAATTTTACACGACATTTACGAATTATAAAGATTTTATGCTGTAATGTGTTTTTGGATCCCTGTTTTAATACATTCATTTGAGTTTGATTTGATTGTCAATTGCTTGGTTTTTGCATAGAAAATCAAGATATCTGTGGACGTTAATGAGTTCATAAAGATCACTCCACAAGAGATCGAATTTAGAAGGAAAAAATATTGTTAACACTACTGTGAATAACCAAGCACGTTTCACGTTCACGCGGTTGTACATGACTACCTTAGAAGAAAAACGCTGCAAATTATTACATAAAGCTTTATTGTGTATGTTGTAGATTGACGTTTTACGCAAATCCATTACATTAATTAACTTATAAGAACACATAAGCGTAAGTGGCTACAGAGATGAAATTGATGAAGTAAAATGAAATACATAGCTAAGCATCACTAATCCATCTGTAAGTGACAAAAAAGTATATCGCGTTCTCACAGGTTCTTACTGTAGCAGTGAAGACATTTTTAATGCATAGGTTCTGTCTAAATATGTGTATAAAAGTTGGCGTTGGCTCCCAGGTCGTAATGTCTGAACTACATGTATACAAAATGGTTTCTTTTAACAAACATATTAGTTGGACCTTTTGATTTATTTTTCTTGGACAGTTAGGATGTTGGATAACGTGATTACAAGGACGTTCTGCAGCGAAAGAAGAAAACAACGCTCGGACTTGGGAGTTGATTGTGCTAATAGGACTTACAAGTCGTATATAGGAGAAATACGTCGGCTAATTTATTCGTCGCCGTTTTTTTAACACAGATAGGATTTTGAGAAACGAAAATTCTGTTGTTTTGCCACTGAATACGTTCAGGATTTGGAGTAGCGTTCAAAATTGCGGGAAGAGAACCAAAACAACTTCAAAGAACATTTTTAGAAAGGGTTAAGATAAAAAATACAGTTAACTTCCGAAAGGACATCCAAAATTTACTCCTATTTGATTTAGGGACTTTAAATTTATAGTTACCAACGATCAAGGGTCCTAAAGAATGCAAGATAAATTTTGTTTAAAAATTCGATTTCTTTAGTTTGTTGTTATCAAGTTAATCCCTGAATAAGCCCAAGTTTTGGGGAAGAAATGTTTGAAAATATGTATTAAAAGTGAAGATAGAAAGGTATATTTTGTCATTACGTTACCCCTTCAACAAAACAACCGATTCATTCCTCTAAAAAGGTGCAAAAAGGCTAATTTAACAACTAGAAGAACGAAGTAACTATATAAACTAAGGGAAGAATCAGTACTGAGGACTATTTATGCATTGTGCTCTTGACTCTATATTAGAAATCATAATACGGTTTTTTCTGGCTTCCTCTAAGTTTTATTGGAGGGTTAGCCTCCCTAAGTTAGCTGAACTAACACCTGCCAGCGTTGTGGTTTCTAAAATTAACTATTAATTGGTCTTTGTTGTCACAACCAAAAATAGCACACAGCTGATATAGCTTTGTCAATTCAGTTAAGGATAAAGGTCAATCCAAGTGCCAGGCAATTAAATAATTTCCACCTACACAGAATGCATGTGAATTTGTGCTTGTACCTAAGAAGGTAACCATGAAATTGAGCGCATTGACTTTCATCTCTCTGCCCTTCTAACATTTTTTCAACAAATAAAAAAATTAAATAACATATGTACCTCTCCAAGAAAAACTAATTAGCACTCATTAGGAGTGCTAAATTTTATTTCCTAACGGAAAAACACAGCTCTAACTCGGTTTCAATTACTTAAACAGGTCGAACTACTAGGAAGGGTACAGTTCAGCTACCAGTGCATTTGACAACACGAGTCTACACGATTAAAATTGTCTTAACAGCACGATCACAGGCCCATTGACCAAATTATAGCCGCATCGGTTTCTATGGTAACAGACTCACTGTCACTGTAAGTATTGGAACTACTTATCAAACCACCGAATTTGACAGTATCACTACTTAGATCCCATTTCAGGCCTTTCGTAATGATTTGGCTTTCCTTCGGTTCAAACGGTAAGAGAGCGCACCAGTGCTTTTTGTCCCTGAGATGACGGGGAATGTGAATAATGTGCTTCCCACGCGTCAGATGCCATGTGAGAGAATCTTTAGATAGGATGTACAGTGATGGACTACCAGGAAGTTCTGGACCCAATCTTAGAGTGTTGATGTTGGAGTACGTCTGATCGATGCGCCCACTGCACTCACAAATCGCCACTACTGAATCCAACTTAACTGTACACCTGTAAAACATTAGATCAAGAAAAAAATCATCAGTCATCCGTTTCAATTCTTTTTTTTCTTTTAATCTTCAAAACATTGTTGAAAAATATCAATACCAAATATTTGAACGTTGAAAATATCGATGAATGCCCACAAAAGTTTTTAATTAGCGTACGAGAAGAAAGGATAAAAAATACTGCAATCAGGTAACAAAACAAACCTTAACATAAAAAATAATATTCCATTTTTATATACAAAGGTCCACTATGTTCAACCTCAACAAGTCGAAACTGAGGTGTTGCCAAACCTCCAACATGAATGGGGGGAATATTTTCCAATCGCAAAATACTCCTCTTCAACTACCTCGTATTGGCAATCTGACAAAATCAGGCAGATGAACCAATGCCAAGCAGATTTAGGGATTGGCAAAAAAAAAACTGTAGAGGGAGCTTGCAGAACCCTCACGCGATTCTTGGAGGAGGATAAAATAATTGTCATGCCAACTCACCCCGTTCTCCCCACAGAGGTGATATCAAACACTATTTCAATTGTCTGCTAACCCAAGGCCTTAATCACGACCAGGTTAACGAGAAAAGGTGAAGGAGAATTCCCCAGCTCTACCTCATGGCCAATGACAGTAGCTATCCCTTGAAATCAATCCCGCCTTTCGGAATGTATGCCATCATGGTAAAGAAAGGCAAGAACCTCATTGAGTGAATAGAGGCGACAATACCATGAATACTGTCATTGATAATGGAAAAAAGTGTAAAAATTGTTAAACCTATACTTTTCAGGAGAAAATAATTAGAAAAAAGTTGATCGAGCTAGAACGTTATACTATCTGAGCACAAACATGAGCTAACATTTAACCTGAATGTTATTTTTTCAAAGTTAGAAACTGAAAAAAATTGATAAATAATGAAACGCTTTGAAATTGATAATATTTATACACAAAGTGCTGAAATTCATAATGTACTCGTAACATGCTCGTTAAGATATTTTTTGCTAACACGATTTTTCAAAAGACGTTAAGATAAGAAGTCATTTTGACTTGATCAGAAGGCTGAAAGGAGATAACAGAAGTATAAGCAAAGTAAGAACGGAAACCTGTAATCAGAATCTCTCACAACTATTAAAATCCCCCAGCCCCCCCCCCCCCCCCCCCCCCCCCCCCCGAAGAATATAATACGACACTGAAGAAAACAACAAGATTTATTGAATAGCTAATTTTGGGGGTATATTACCTCTCCATAAGTGCTCTTAGACCTTTTTCGAAATCAGTAAAATTTTGATCGGGAGTGTGTATGACTTCACATCCATTCTCTCGACAGGAAGCGAGGGTTTCTGGTTTAATCGAGTCAAAGTCTCCTGAGACAATATCAGGAAAACGTTTGGTAACACCTGCTTTGGAACCCTGAAGAAACTTGAACCACCGATCCGTACCTAGTCAAATAATTGATAATTACTGTAAACCAACTTTACCACAATACAATACAGACATTGTGAGAGTGCCCTAAAACGTATAGGAAAATTTGGGTATGTATAAAACTGATCCAACAACTTCAGAAGCTAGTTTTCTGGAAGGTTCCTCTCCTTTTAAAAATACATCATTACCAAAAATCAATGTAAGAAAAGAAAAAAATGAAGCTTTTTCTAGCGAGAACTAATGTATACATGAAATACTAGAGAGTTTCCATGGCGATAAATGAGTTTCGGAGGTTGAACAGTATAGTAACTATAGTTGATAACGGTTATCAACTGTTGGTTGAAAGATCCACATTTCTCAAGTAGTACTACCTTTTTTGTAGTTTCATCAACATCCAAAGGTTGTGTTTTTATGACGTGAACAACTAATTCTCATCTGATATCAGTAGGTAGAATTAATAACAAAAAAGAGAACTCGAAACCTATTGTACCATCATAAAGAATGGTCCACACTCAACCTCCGATTCACACGGAAGCTTAGTTCAATCATAGTTCTAGGGTATGAAATAGAAACGAATTTCCGAATTCTTAAAATTAATATCAGGAATCCACCGGTTTAAATTAAAATGCAATGTAAGAAACAAGAATGGAATTATGGTATGATAACATTAAAATTATATCAATGTTATTATCCAAGTGTAAGGGGTTGGCAATAAATAAGTAATGGAATGATAAGTTAGGTCAGTGTAGTGTTAAAGCCCCTCTTCTGTATAACGTGATAAGACGCTCATACTGTCAAGCAATGAACGCTCGATGGTTTTGTGTTCAGCTCTCTTTACGCATCAATTTAAAAAATCTTTAATGAGTTTAATTTATTCCATAAACAATTTCATTTTTTCTTGGGAGGGATGCATATACATTCAAGCAAATATGATAAACATTCAATACCATACTCGTTTCTTCTTCAATGAAACCCTCTGTCAAACCAAAGCATTAATGTATCACTAATACGTTGATTCAATGTTCAGCTTTTCATACTTTTAAGCCATTATATTGTCTTTTTAAAGAAAATGTATAGACATTCGATTGAGGGACTTGTTCTAGTTGTGAACTTGAGAACATAATCATAGACGACTACTACTAGGCACAACTAGGTACCCACTCATTATTAATTTTTAGTAACATTTTTTACAGCTAATAGTTTCATTCAATGTGCAGACTGCATACGAAAATTGAGATTATGTCATGCTCTGATTGCTTGAGGGCACAGGCTGTAACAAATAATAACTCTAAGGGGAGATACTGCCTGTCAGGTTTTGTCTGCTGTCGAATTTTGATTCATCTTGAGTCTTAAAATGGCTTGAATTTTACATACTCACCTCCATCGAGTGTAGATTTGAAAACCGCGTCGTCCCACAACTTGCACAACATTTCAGACGGAACAGCAATGTGTGTATTTAGTATCATTATGGCATATGATCCAAATGTAAACCTCATTGGATCATTAAGGTCGAGGGGACTCCATTCCTTGAAATGACCAGCCGCCATGTTTGCAACTAGAGAAAATGAATACATCAATCATTAACTTTTTTAACGGTTTCTAACTGTAATTATAGGAACAGACTATGGATATGTAGATATTGATTAGCTAGACAATTGATACCTTGGTATAGAGAATGGGACTCCAATGCCCTCGTAGAATTTTGTGAACAGCGTCTCCATATTCACACATACATTTGTATAGGTAAATTTTAAATGATTCTATTAAGCGTGTTCTGGGTGAAAAAACTACTGTTTTATTTGAATAAAAGAATAATCATTTATAAAAATAGTTGTTACAGAAATACCAATGTTGAAGTAAAAGTGTATTTCTAAGGATTTTAATTCTTTCCCAAAATTACTAGGAAATGACACCTTGCTTGTGTCAGCAAAAACCTCGTTTGCTGAGGCAATGTTAGGACCAACTAAAAAGAACGGTTTTTTTTTTTTTTCTTTTACATTAACTCCCTAAATAAGGATTTTTATTGCCCCTACACCAGACGGATGTTCAGATTTTTAATTAAAAAACCTTGAAATGTAAAATCACAAAGTTTGAGGAGGGTTAAACAATTTGTTTGCTATACGATTGCGAAGGCTTACTATTGAAAATGATGAACCAAAATGAACTAATCACATTAAATTCTCAGGAGTGGAATCAACAACTCTTAAAACATTAGTTCGATTAAAAACTTGGTTCATTTCTCCTTTCTTCTTTAATTATATCTCATTGAATCCTAATTCCTTCATTTCCAAGAACATTTTAGATTGGTGGTATATTAATCGATATCTCCCTGAAGAAGAAAACCGTTTTCTACACAACAACCCATACCCTTTTCGGGGCTGTAATCCCAAAACCAAACTGTA
The DNA here is from genome assembly GCA_031894815.1 of Creontiades dilutus. NCBI lineage: Eukaryota > Metazoa > Arthropoda > Insecta > Hemiptera > Miridae > Creontiades > Creontiades dilutus. The sequence continues at coordinate 587,425 of JAVIWC010003164.1, forward strand.
CAACAACAAGATGGAATATGTGATAGCAAAATGCAAGGCGGAACAAAAATTTCGGCCTGGTAATTTTGAACTAGGTTGAACACATTTCAGAGTTATACCTACAGTTTATTAAAGTGGGAGCTCAACTAAATTACTGTAAACGAATTATTCAATTCGGTCTCTTCCCAAGTCAAACTAGGTTATAATACTTACGCTTTATGATTATCAAAAATACCAGCCTGTTACGTGAGATGATTGTGCAGTAATATTAAAATTTACAGGTCGAACCTCTAATAATGATTTATCATCTTACCTCAGAACAGTGGTGAAACTCTGAGAAAAGACAAACTGACAAAGTTATTGAATTGCAACAGTTTAATACTGATACGGAATATCCTGGAAACAGCCTTCCTTAGCCGTCACGAGATAGTTGTGATACGTTATCGGCAAGATTGATAACAGAGGCGGGAACGGCGAGTCATGAAGTCCCAACAATTCTCTACTTGGGATAACACTTCACATTCTACTGAATAACGTGCTGATAAGTAATTTGATGACCTTGAGTTTGTTCTAAATAAATGTGTGTGTGAACATCCCAAATAATTGCCTCTGGCATTTTCTACCTTTTTCCCATTCCGCGTTCTGCCTGGGCGTGTTCTGTTCTAAAACGCTGCAAATTATTACACAAAGGTTTATTTTACTACACGCCTACCTGAACTTGACTGTTCAACCAGAGACATGCTTCCTAGGTACACTCGGAAACACATAATAAAACCTCTGCCAAGTGGGTGTGGCACATAGCTTCCTCGTATCTATAACATGACTGTATAGATAATTGAAAATTATTATTGACTAAAGAACTTCGTTCAATTAGGCGAAGTAAATATTGAATTAGGGTAAATTTATTGTCATGCAGGAGCATAACTTGAGAAAATAAAGGTAGGCATGTTCAACTATTGAACAAACTATAAAATATACCTAATAATAAAAATTGACATTGACGCTGAATGGATAGATGACTGAAGTGATAAATAATAATTATTATTATATACATGCATCGTTCAATGATGGTTCAATATGGTTCGATCCAAGCTCGAGGCTAAAACTTTATTTTCTCTTTATTACTCACGAGGACCATCTTTACATCAGTCCGAACAATCCCAGAAAATTTCATCGATATCAGTCATGAACTCCCAGAGTTATGCGTGTAACAAGGATTTCACGTTTGCGGATGCGCAGAGGCTACTATTGATCCGGGGGTCATGAAACTTATAGGGGATCATCTACAATCAAACCGAACAATCCCAGAAAATTTCATCGAAATCGGTCAAGAACTCCCGGAGTTATGCTTGTGGGGAGGATTTCACGTTTGCGCATGCGCAGAGACTACTATTGATCTGAGGGGCCATGAAACTCATTGGGGACCATCTACACAACAAACCGAACAATCCCTGAAAATTTCATCAAAATCGGACTATAACTTCGTGTAGTTTTGCCCGTAACAAGGATTTGCTGACAGACAGAGAGACACACAGACAGACACGGAACCAAAATTGTTCAGAAAGGTCTAAAACGCAAAATGCGAGTGGAATTTTGGAGACAAACAAATTTTCACATTCCGAAAGAGAAAACAATGCTTCCGCTACCTTGGTAGACTCGGAAGCAATAACAGCAAACGATACTATGGCTTTTCCAAGTCAGATTCGGCTATATCCAAACCAATTTCAGAAATTTTCAAATCAATTTCAGACTTTTCCATTTTAATTTCATAATTTTCCATTTCAATTTCATAATTTTCCATTTCAATTTCATAATTTTTCATTTTAATTTCAGAATGGGATCAATATCCGAGTGGGAGCATAAGAAAGGGGGATAAAGAGAAGGAAATGAGTAGATAGCACACAAAATGCATTATTAAAATAAAAAAATTATCACAAGAGGTGAGAAGGCTCACCGAAATTGATAAAATATGCGCATGTTTTGCTTTCGAGTCTGCGAAGCAGCGGAAGCTTTTTGTTCACTTTCGGAAGCCAAACAATTTTTGTTGTTCGAATTCAGAATTTTGTGTTTCATAGCTTACTAAACAAATTTGGTTCCCTATCTGTCTGTCTGTCAGTCCGCATTTCCTTGTTACAGCCATAACTTCCACAATTTTGAATGAATTTAGCTCATATTTTGAGGGATTATGGAGATAAGGTCTCTAGAAGGACCATACGAATTTCATCTCAATATAATCAGCAATACGCTAACGTGAAATTTTTGAAACATGTATAACTTTTTGGCTGTTTCAAGAATTTCACGTTAGCGCGTTTCACGCTATCAATTTCGATGAACCAGTTCTTTCTCACCTCTCGTGATAATTGTTTAATTTTATTAATGCATTTTGTGTGCTACCTACTTATTTCTCTCTCTTTATCCCACTTTTTTACGCTCCCACCCGGATATTGATCACATTTTGAAATTGAAATGGGAAATTCTGAAATTGAAACGGAAAAGTCTGAAATTGAAATGGAAAATTCTGAAATTGAAATGGAAAAGTCTGAAATTGAAATGGAAAATTCTGAAATTGGTTTGGAAATTGAAATGGAAAATTCTGAAATTGGTTTGGAAATTTCCGAATCTGACTTGGAAAAGTTGTAAATAACAATACAAGTAACAAGAATTGTTGTAACAAGCTTATATTATACCTCATTCGAGATTGAATAAAATATTTCAATGGTCTACAGATGTATGTTACCAAGATGAGGGAGCAATCTACGACACCCAACATCTCAGACTCTGTTTCCATACAAAGACTATGTTTAGTTTGACAGCTGTATCACAATGAAAACGCTGAAAAGTGTAACACGAAGCTCCATTATTTCTGAGTTAGAATAACACTTTTACCAAAACCACTGATCTTATTAAACATGAGATATCGAATAAAAAGAAAAACGTTCACCACCTGGGAAACCTCGGGTAGTGAAAATCAGTGAAGAGGCGGGCAGCAGAGCCTGTTCAAAGGGATGGTTTGAGCTAACGGCAGCTCAAGTATTTTCATCTTAAATGCAGTGCCGAGTTTAGATTTATGTACTTCAGACTGCGTCAAACACTGACTGATCAATGATATACGCAGAGGGGCTATCTAACCCACAAATAATAAACCTCTGAGTAATAATTTGAAGCATTTTAAAATCAATTTTGAGGTCTGTTTTGAAAATTAACTGTTTTCGAGGGGAAGCTAAACATTTAAAAATCTAGATGGTGTGGCGGGGGTTTATTCATGCAGCCCCTGGTAACCATGAGTAATATCTATTGATACTTTATTTAATTATCTCATCAATCTAAATGCACACGTCCATTTCAGTTGGGGAGAAAACCAGAACCTGGGTAGGCTCATATTTTTGTTACTGTATTCAGAGCATATCGGTGAGAATCTGCGGAAATGAAAGAGTTCTGGGTGTTACTTCGTTAAGTTGATCAGGAAGTCGTAAAAGATCATTGAAATCACGAGAAACAAAAACCTTTTTCCATCGAATCTTTTGAATTTGTCATTCGCATTTAGGTACGATGTAAATCCCTTTGGGGTATTTATGAACAGTAAAACATCATTTCGCACGCAAAACTTGGATAGTTAAGAGATAGGAAGAAGCTATGTGTGTTCCCACCTACTGAAAAGTCCGATAAAGCGGATATATTGCCGCATTTTAACCTTGGGAAACAGCTCTCCTATCACTTTTTGCAAGTTTTTCTCCGAAAACTGAGGTAGGTAGCTACTTATTTAGACGTCCTACTTTACTGATTTTCTTCTTAGTTCACGAGTTCTTCTCTGAAGGTAAGGAATTGATCAGCATTTATCTGTTGCTACTTAGAAGTAAACTTTTAGGGTGTATTTCCTTAAAATCCCCGCTTCGCCAATGATTTCAAACATCCGCTAATATTAATTGATTAATAGTTTTGAAAAGTTGACCGGGGTTTCAGAAACTTCTTTCCTGAATAGACGAATGCCACACCATTAAGATCCACATCATAATCAAGAAACTGAACTAGTGGCATACAGAATTCCTTCTTCAAAAATCAATAATCAAGTCCCATGAATCCCTTTTGGTATTCCAACGAAGTATGGATCTAACAATTGTAAAAAAAAGGCAAAAAAGGAAAGTCTTGTTTTATTTTATGACTTAAAAAAATGTAGGAACAAATTTTGAAGGAAAAAACATTCTTTACAAAATTGCTGAAGGTTAAATTTTCCACAAATTACCTGCACACGTTCTTTGTCAGGCGATTATTTTTGGTGCAATCGAAAATTGTACGAGGTTTGTTCGTAGTGGCCCAGTTATGCTTTATCCCTCCTGATTCGAAAGAAACCAATCAAAGTATCTTCTTCGTAACCCTTACAAAAATCCCTTTTCATCCCTGAAACTTCGCCATACTTTTATATATACTTAAATAAGTTTAAACAAAGTTCGAATTTAAAAAAAAAAAAAAAAACTTCATTTACGTTCAAAATATCACGCGGTGATTTGCGCTTACAATGCGAAAGTTGCGGGTGAAAACTGCTCTCGAGGCTGAGGGTAACTCACCGTATATACTGCTGGGACCAGCAAATGAGTGATCCAATGTATAATCTGTGCATAGTTATGTAATGTTATGGTTTATGAATAGTATAGTTTATGAATACCAACTACAATTTCTCTGGATAATTCTAATTCATTTTGTGGTCATAGGTCTGCGTACTTTTGGACAGGCTTACTTTCTATACTTTGTGTTGATCGGAATTAAAACATTTCGGTGGTTTTTCAACACCACTACAGCGGTTCAAGGATGTCACTTGACCATAGTTTCACCTGTACGTTAACTTTCTTGGGGTGTTGATAGGCCATGAGTTTTGTCGGGGGCAAACTTTCCGAGTGGAAAGGACTCTGGAAGTGTTGGACAAAAATGTCGTTGAAAGTCAAGTTGCAGTGCACATTTATGGTGATTCAATGTACGTATTTGAAACATGTTTGACATCTATGTAACCGTATCATGCTCTTCAACCAATTATTGGTTGAAGAAAAAGGCTTGATTGGTAATTATTACCAATCAAGCCTTTTTGTTTGATTGGGTACGGCTTTCGATAATCTACTGCAGAAATTGAAATTGTTAAAATGTTAAGATTATAAATGTACCAAATCTACCATAAAGCATTTATTTACTATTTTTATTCCCTTGCTGTTTCTACTGTTCTTGATTTGAACTTAATAGTTCCGTTTTTTTCTTTACTAATGTTGGTGCAATTGGACTCAAGCGTTAGCTTACACGTAAACAATACAATAATAGCATGTGGAGCAACCAATATATTTATGCCTAACTAAAAGGTAATTCATTCGCCCAATGGAAATATTAAAATTAAATTGAATATTGAATAATAGTCTCAATAATATTCTGAAATTAGTACTCAAGACGAACATGGATTGCTATTGCTCAGATCTCGTGTGGCTTCAAGAATACCACTTAGTATAAATTTGGTGGAAATATAATTAATTTTTGTTTTTCTACTGTATTTCGTCATAGACATGTGCAAATTTTGAAAAATATTAAATCTAAATCATTTGAGGCTCAACATTTTTATATGCAAAAGTCGATTTGACCGTGAAAGAATTAGAATTCGATCACATCCCTCTTCTTAGTAAATTCGATTAACGATACCGATTATTCACGGTCAGGTTTAATAAAGAGTCTGGAGTTAAAATTTTAAAACAACAGTGTGATAATTAAATAAACACTGAATTATTCCTGATTCTCCGTAGCAGAACCTACCAAATATATGTGTCACGATGAGTAGTATTAATCATTGCCTATTTGATGAATTTGTTAACACTTTAAAGGCACCTGTATAAATGGACGAGATTGTCATATCAGGATTTTCGGGGAAATTTCCGGAATGCGAGAACGTAGAGGAATTCGAGGAGAAGCTGTATAGCGGAGAGGACATGGTCACCGCAGACGGACGAAGATGGCCAGTGGGTAAGCAATTCCCGTTCTACGCTTAATTTTATCTATATAAATAATAGTTTGAACAATCAGCAGACGACAGAGTCCAATTCAATAATACTATGGAAAACGATTACAACCCTATGGGTCAGGATAAAGTGAAACTTGGATTCGGAAGTAGATTTAGCAACTATTTTTGACAAACTGCCTCCTGGACTTTAAAGAGGATAACGAAATTTTTTTAACAGTCACCCGACTTTTTATTTGAAAATCACACAGAACATTAACCAAGGCATGTACCTATACAAAATTGCAATATACACTGTAAGGAGTGTCTCTGACGGATCAGCAATCCAATTCCTTTCTTCGCAACGTGAAAATAAGAAACCAACGGCGATTTGTATACTTTTCGCGAGGAATTGAACCACAATATTTTAGGCTACCTCGCATATACGCAAATGTGCGCAGCGCACATAAACTTTGTTTTGTCTTATGGGTAGTTCTGGTTTTTTATTGCAGGTTCGTTCCAGGCTCGATGACACTTTGACACCTGAATCTTATTTTTTTATCGCGCTCGGCGCGCGGCCAAAGATCCTCCCTGCTAAAATCGATATAATATATATATATTATACGGAGGACAATTTTGTTTTTTACCTGCTTGTTTTTTGCTGAATTTTGAATATGACCATGTTTAATTACCGAAGACTGGGTTTAATCATTATCTGCAGATCAGTGAGTTGCACGGAAGGACAATCTGAAATAACAAACCTTTAAATGTTCGGCTTCAACCTGGAACGATTGTTTACCTCACTTTTTTTACTTTCGTAAGACAAATACCGTCAAGCCCAACTCCCGTTTAAAAGGAAACAAAATCACAGCAAACTAAAAACATTCACAAAGGATTAGTATTTGTGTAACAGATAACGTCCCCGTCTACTGGTCTACTCGGGCAGGTTAGGCAATGACCCGCAAGACCTCACGGTCTTGCTGGTGAGGTAGATCCATAGCGCCGTGTTGACTTCTCACCACCGATCGTTTATTCCTGGATTTGAGGTCGGATAGAAGTATAGGTACACTTCGGAAGAAGGTTTGAGATTTCTTTTAGAAAATTTAGTCCTTTCTGAATGAAAAATTTTTTGTCAGTCATCTCAAAACAATTATTGTACTAGATGGCTGCATCACAAAATCGCTCAAATTGTAGTTGTAATTGAGTGTAACGATCTCTAAAACTTGATTTGGGAAAAAGAAGGACTTATTTGGTTTTTCCCATAGCTTTCGAAATTTCGATATGCACCAATGCTGAAGGAAGAACACGGACAAACAAAGAGATTTGACCACTAGCATTATAACTTATCTCTTGAAATAGAGAAGTTAGATGCAATTGAAAATCGGGGAATATTAGGTATTTTCGTTTGTGGTTCTTATACTTTATGAGATCAGTTTTCGAGGTTGAAGAGCTGTGTTTATTCAAGAAAATGTGTAAGGGAGTCAAGGGTTTGGGAATTATTGGAAAATAAAAAAGGCTGCCCACTTTAACACATGGGCTTATTATTTTTTTTTTTGAATAATGCATGATTGCTCGAGTCATTGTGAGGCGATCGAGGTGGCTAGCCGTCAGGACTAACTCTCAAGTCGAGTCCTCCTGAGAAAGAAGAACAGATTTTTACTTCAATGCTAAGGCCTTTTAAGGACCGTAAGGCGTAAGGGCAATGCAGATTTGGAATCCTTGCACCTTCAAATGTAAAATAGCAAAATTTTCCAAAGACTTATTACTGAAAATAATAAACCCGAAAAATTTTGCCTATTTGCCATCTTCTTGTGAGGAGGCCACTTTAGATTCCAACTTTAATATGGTAGACTAAGATTTTATGACTTGAGCCGACCCAAATTTTCAAGACGTAATATCAAACCATCTACGGAGATGAACACCCATTTTTCCCGTCGGTTCTATGACAGGTTCGCGAAACAAGACGCAACAATAATTAGATGACGATCGCAATTTGCCATTTCTTCAATGGAAAATAATTGTTCATTATGATTTGCACATGAGAATTACGTGCACTAGGATTACAATACATTACTCGCAACAAAAAACGCTGCAAATTCTTTCACTGGGGTTTATTATTCAATCGGCTTGCGTTCATGATTTGAATTTCTACTAAGCTTTGGAGTGTGCGTGTTTCACAGGATAGGGCGATTATTGAATTTCAGGAGATATACATGGAGACCGTGAATCTGTTCTCGACCAAAATACCTATTTGGATTGATCAGTTGATCATATTTGTGTGCCTCCTGAAATTCAATAATCGCCCTATCCTGTGAAACACGCACACTCCAAAGATTAGTAGAAATTCAAATCATGAACGCAAGCCAATTGAATAATAAACCCCAGTGAAAGAGTTTGCAGCGTTTTTTTTTTAATTGAACCTCAATACCCCCCCCCCCCCCCACAATAAAAACATCTATAATTTATCAAGTCCTTTGCCACTCGTATTGCGTTAAAACTTCCCCAAATCCAAATTTAAACGATGTAGCCAAAGGTAGACAGATATAGAGGGGGCACACAAATATCATCAACTGATCAATCCAAATAGGTGTTTTGGATGAGAACCGATTTACGTCGTCTATGCATATCTCCTGAAATTCAATAATCGCTCTATCACCTGTAAAACACGCACACTCCGAAGCTTAGTAAGATTCAAATCATGAACGCAAGCCAATTGAATAATAAACCCCAGTGAAAGAATACTTATTTACCCCAGTAATAATATTGAATAATAAACCCCAGTAATAATATTGAATATTATTTACCTATATATTATCAGAATGCTTCAACCCGTGTATCGGCTACTAACTACACTACAAGTATTCACATCGGCTATCACTCCAGTATCCACATTCACTACAACTCGACGCTATCGGCCGGACATCACTAGGTTACAAACAAACAATAATAAACGAAAAAACGCAAATGTTGGCACCATAAATCGGGCCATACATCGGGAATGGTTTGACCTACGGACGTGGGGAAGGGCTCATTCGATTCCTAATGGTATGTTCTTCAAACAGGAAAATATTTAGGGCGATTCGACTAGTTTTGAGGTTTTCAGGGATTTTACAAAACTTTTACAGCCCTTAAAGTTCACTTTAAATTGAGTGAGGGAGCTGGCTCAAGAATTGGGGTGTCGTCGGACCAAGATGGATTTTTCCTGAAAATTTCAGATTTTTTCCTCCAGCCGTTTCGGAGATATCGTGCGTACGCGCGGACGGACGGAAAATGTTTTATTGCGGATTCGGATTCTACACCCTTTGAAACGTAAACCATGAAATTTTCAGGGGGGGTTAGAATTTTTTTTCCAGAGCGATTGCAATGGTTTATTATTGAATAATAAACCAAAATAGGCAGAGGTAAAACATATCAGCCGCGCAGTGTGTTGTTATGAATAAATTTGCTTGAGTTTGCAAGTGTAGTCGTTGTTTGTTTGAACTAAATTACTGCGAACAAATTTATAACATTCATGATCAAATTAAATTGTTTTTCAACCCGTTATAAAATAAAACAGTGTCAATTCAAACTCATGAATTTACTATTTTTTAAATAATACTGTCCATGTGAGGTTTGTAGACTTTTAGATTCAGAAATTCCGATTATTTGCTAGGGATGAATTTCTACGGATCTGAAACCTATCTCAGTGGATTTTTCGTCCAAAAGTCTAGGAAAAGGAAGGAAAAGTAGCCTACATCAGTAAAAATTAAGTTGTTGGCTCACAGCATATGCGTGTGAGGAGATCGGGCTGGCTTTTTTTACATCAATTCTAAGGACTTTTATGGCGCGGAGGGTGTACGGACATTAAAATTTTGTAATCAACTCATTGAGAACGTAAAGTGAGAAAGTTTGAGAGGTTTTAAAAAATGTTTCCCGCACCATCACAAAAGCTTATTGAAAATTCTGCATGAGGTACCGATGTAATCTGAATTGAACGAGAAGCTTTAAATTTGTAAATAATCTATTCATTCAATCTTTGTTTCAGGAATCCACGGCCTTCCAAGTAGAAATGGGAAGTTGAAAGACCTCTCTCGGTTTGATGCAGCTTTCTTTGGAGTGAACCCTAAGCAGGCTGATGCAATGGACCCGCAACTTCGAATTCTCATTGAAAATACCTACGAAGCAATTATCGACTCAGGTATGAACAAAATTCCTACATCATTAAGTCCAAATTCAGATTCGATGGAATTCAATTACCTAGAAGAAGCCGTAGGTAGATTTTGACGTGGATAAGTTTGATTGCAGGGGCCATCCAATACATTCTTACCGTCTATTTAGCTTGATTTCCATTTCAATCAGTTTTCATTCAACAGAAACGTTTCTCAACGCGTTCTAAAAATTGAAATTTATGCACAAAAAAGGAGACAGCCATATGCATCATGAACCGCGGGATAAAGGACCTGCGGAAAGTTAATGAACAACAAATACCTACCTACCAAAACGCGATTGTGCAGTATATACTCTTATTAGCATCAGTAGTATGATGCGTAGTATCCGCTGCCTACAAAGATATAAATAGAGTTCTCGCCATAGAACAACATACATTCCTGTTCTCACGGACTCCCGCGTGATGGACAGAGATAATAGATCGCAGAGGATTTTGATTACACAAACCTGATGAAAATTTTGCAACCTAAATAAAATAGTATATAATTAAATAATTTTAGCATAGATTTATACTATTTATTGGTGTTAACGAGTATTTTTGGCATTGGCCTTATGCAGATTACCAATTACTACAATTATTGTACTTTAGTAAATTAAAAGTATACTTTAAAGAAATGCTATCCGCGAAAGCGTTTATTTTAAACACTAACGTTGTATAGCATACATGCATGATCGGTTTGAACGAGAAAACCTCCTAAAAAGGTCGCTATTAAAGCTAAAAACGTGTCTTTATTTGATTAGTAGATTATTAATATTATTACTTATTAGCTAAAGTATTGTTCCATAAAATTAATAGGCAACATCTTAGTGTTCACTTGATGCCCGCTTTTCTCCTTAGATGTATAATGAAAATTTAGAAAACATATAGATTCAATGGTCAACTACATAAGAATAAGAGGAAATCTATTCAGTTTCAGTTCCTTTGGACATAATCGTGTATGATTGATGAGCTCGAGTCATTATCTAACGAACAGGGATGTGACTTTCCGGTCTCACTACACTATATCACTATACCAATTTATCTCTTGTGCTGTCACAACTCTCTGAATCGAGCTCGGAATAATTTTTCTGCAATAATTTTCAACTGAAGAAGTTCTCCCTCAATCATAAAATCATAAATACTGCTGTCAATAATTTTCTGCTCATCGTGAATTTTATGAAACGTCTTGTGCATTATGTCCAATATCACAATCAGCCTTGAACAATTTCTCAAATACTTCAGTGTTGGGCAAAATTTTTGGTTGATAACAGCGTTCCAATGACGTTCAAATTAAGTTATTGCTTTTGAAATATTACAATGACCGTATGAAGCTTAGATTGTGGTTCTTTCAGTCTTTGAGATAATTTTCAAAAAGAATCTCTCCAACTTTTCATTTCATCCCCATTCAAATATTCATACCTACTTCCATTTAAGTCAGCTAGTCTTGCGGTCTTGGCCACTGTGCACCGGAACCTTGAGAACTGTCAAAATTGAACCTCCGTTCCTGACATACCTATATAAGTAATCTATTCTGCCTGAAGGATTTTTCGTGGAACATAGTAAACAGGAAAACTTGAGTAAAGTAAGAAACATTCAGTAATGGTTTGCCATAAATAGTTGAACAATGAATACTTCTGAAACGAATTTTTGAACTCATTCGGCACACAATGACAAGACGGCACATCGATTTATACTCTAAAACTTATAAAACTCTGTAAAATGTTATCCAAGCACTGAATGTTCCAGAAATGTTAAGAGTGACTAGCATAAATCACCTTTGCCTATAGCTCGTCTGCCGTTCAATGTAGAATGAACATACATTGGAGAGCTGGTGAATAGATAAGAAATATTAGATATAATATTATTAGAAATTTTCAATAATGAACATTTGTAATCGATTAAGAAAAGGCGGCAAATTCTTTCACTGAGGTTTATTATTCAATGATTCATGATTTGAATTTCTACTAAGCTTTGGAGTGTGAGTGTTTCACAGGTGATAGAGCGATTATTAAATTTCAGGAGATATGCATAGAGCACTTAAATCGGTTCTCAATCCAAATACCTATTTGGCTTTATCAGTTGATTATATATGTGTGCCTCCTGAAAAATATTTTATTTGAAAATTTTAAATATCGTAAGACGGAGCATACATATCAGAATGCTTCAACCCGTGTATCGGCTATAAACCCTTTTAGGAGTTCACTCCAGTATCCACATTCACTACATCACTAAGACTGCGATAAAAAAAAAAAAAAGTAAAAAAAAAACTATTATTTGTTTTGATTTCAGTAACTTAGTGAAGTAGTGAATATGGATGCAAATGTTGGCACCATAAATCGGGCCATACATCGGGAATGGTTTGAGCTACGGACCTGGGGAGGGGCTCATTCGATTCCTCATGGAAAGTTCTTCAAAAAAAGTCCACATTCAGGCCGCTTTGACTTTTTTAGGCTTTTAGGGATTTTACAAAACTCTGACAACCCTTAAAGGACACTTTAATGCCAATTAAGTGAGAGAGCTGGCTAAAGAATTAGGGCGTTGTCGGACCAACATGGATTTTTCCTGAAAATTTCAGATGTTTATGCTCCGTCCGTTTGGGAGAAATCGTGCGTACGGCGTACGGACGGAAAAATGTTTATTGCAGATTTGGATTCTACACCATTTGAAACGGTGAAATTTTCAGGGGGGTTAAAATTTTTCTTCAAGAGCGATTACAATGGTTTATTATTGAATAATAAACCAAAAAATTAACTTAGCACCCTACAAAAGTTGTGTTGGTTCACATTTCAAGTTACGTAGTTTTCGAAAATCGAAAAAAGCCGTCTGCCGTCGGAAGTTTTTTTCCAAAATTGGAGGACCCAATATTATGAAACTTGCCTCAAAAATTCAACAATGAACCGGAATGTACCAGTAATCGCGGCATCTCGATCAGTCAACTCTAAGGAATTATATTTAAGGATTAACCTATAAAAAAATTAAAACCTCAAAGACTAGTGGGGTTGCTGTACCATCATCCGTTCGCTCAAGATTTGAAAAACGGACGTCCACGGTCAAGTAGGCGGTCGTGCTGGAGAACGGACTTCAGTGCCCCGTAAACGGGAGTTTTGAGCTAGACCGCGTGACTGGCGACCGCTCAAGTATTTTCATTTTGAATGAAATTACATGTTAAGGAGGCGAGAAGTTTCATGTTCAGATAATTTACCACAAACTGAATCTAATACAGAAATTATAATTTGAACCGTTTTCTTCTATGCATTTCTGTGAGCTTGGCTTTTAATATAAGAGAATTAAGAAATCTTCACCATTGAAATGTATAAGCACAATTACTAAATTACAGCTTCACGCTTCGACTAAACTGTGTTCAACATGGTTTGTAACACTCTTATGCTTACTGTAACTAGGAATCATAATCGCATTAGATTCAAACCATTAGTTAAAGAAAATAAGAGGGGTAGGTATCTACACAGCCAAGAAAATCAGCTTTAGCTTTGAAAATACTGCTGCAATTTAAATAGCTTTGAAAATGGTGCTGCAATGTAAAATTGAGTTTTTCCAGGATAGTTTGTTAATGATAAATCATACAACCACTCCCATCGCCTAATAGACGGAGGATATTTATGAGGCTGAAGTACAAGAATAATTATTGTTTCATTCTACGTAAGGTGATGAACGTTGATGTGTCTCCTTTATTTACTTTTGGACCAATTACAATGTACAAAACGGTCTTGACTGGCTGTGCCCCAATTAAGTCTAATTTGTTCCCTATTCAGTTTTCAGGGCTGAGGTCTGAAATGACTTCCTTCTGTATGACTGCTGTATACCAGTAAAGCTAGGGAAGAATAACCATTTTTATGAATGACCTACACAATGAATAATGAGACATCCACTATTACCCCAGTTTTAAACGACAATTTATTTTGAAGTCGTTATTGAACTATTCTGACAATAGCAGCTACTTATTATGTAAATCATTTTGTAACTAATGAGTTCTTGGAACTTTGTGTAGGTAATAATCCTGAAGAGTTGAGAGGCAAGAAAGTTGGAGTCTATGTCGGACAAACAGCGAGTGAATCGCTCGATCTTTTGGGACGGGATCCTGAAACGTTGGTCGGCTATGGAATCTCTGGTGGCAATAGAGCCATGACTGCCAACAGAATCTCATTCACTTTCGATTTTAGAGGTACACAAATTTTATTATCACACAAAAAAAATTAATTGTAATATTATTAATAGAAATTACTCCGGTCAGCTAGGCTAAACGCGGTTTGGAGGCATTAGTGTTATGGTAGGTATTCGTTTTGGCTATCCCACTCACAAGTCCCTACACCCTTATAATTCATGTACACCTAAATCGTATGCGATTAAACTTTCTTAAATATGAACATTCCGATAATAAGAGGGCAAGTTATCGCATTCTACTAATCTTTTGAAATTTGAACTCGTTGTGTACAAAGAAATTTTAAACTGCCAATTTTGTGTCAAACAAGCTTGCCCTACATAATATTGTGCTATCCAAACAATGATTTTTGTTTTTCATTATTTTTGGATAGGTTTTTGGGCATATTTTAATTCAATTTATTGTTGACGCACAACGTTCTTCAGCATAATTTTGAGCATAGTATGTCCCATTACGTAGTTGAATAATTTTTCAATTAATTAATGACGATTTTTAAACGATTAGTTTAGTTTTCTTCAATTTCTCCAATTGTTGCGCTTAAAATACCTCATCCTGCCTTTTGGAATGTTTTTTTTAAGCATAAACACGAAGTTTTTATCTGAATCCTAAAGATAGTTATTGACCCGAATCGATAGAGGAAAAATGGTTTTTATTTTTGACATTTTTTTGACCTCCTCAAGCGTTGCTGTAACAAATAAATATTCGAGGGGTGACAGGATATGGGATTTATCAGGTACAACATTTCCATCGAGGGAAAATACTCTTTTTAAGCAACGTACACCTATAATCTTCGAATATTTGTGACCATTGGTTTGAATAATTACTTCATGAATCAAATAGACTTCGCGATTATTTCAGGTCCTAGCTTCACTCTTGACACAGCTTGTTCAAGTGCTTTGGTAGCATTCCACCTAGCTGTGAGCGCCATTCAGAGAGGTGAAATCGAAGCAGCTATTGTTGCTGGAATCAACATTCTCCTGAATCCCAACACTTCCCTGCTATACTTTAGATTGAACATGCTCAGCGATGATGGCACTTGCAGAGCTTTTGACCAAGCAGGTAAATCACCAAATAAAAAGAGTAAAAACATTACCAAAATAATATACCTACAACACGCGATATCACTAAACAAGTAAGTCAACACAGTCCAGCTCGACTTCACTGTGGTTGGTAAAATTGAAAAGGAGTCAGTGAAACGTGAGGTCCCTCCATTTTAATCTTCCAAAAAAGGGATTTCGATGTAAAGCATTCTGTTTTGCATCATGGTCTACCCACAGGTAGCGAAAGCATTTTTTCACTTTCAAGATTTGTGCAATAGCAATATGTGAAATCAACATTTTCAATCGAATTTTACTTTTTGCACTATTCTGAGCATGTTTCATTCGAGTCTGTACGTATCCACCAACTCTTGCAACAAGCTTAATATATACAATTTTCATCTGATTTTAATGAACTTCTCAGGGGGTGGTCCTCTATGAGTTTCAGGTTGGGGGGTTGTGGATGAGATTGAAGTAATGCTAGCGACTTTAAATCCGACCCCTTGAGGATGAACCCCACTCATCAAGCCAGTACCCTAATACTCGAAATTAGTCGTCATTAAACATATAAATTTTCATTATTTTCAAACCATTTTCGGTTTTTGTGGCCGTTATTCAAGAAGACAGCTTACAATAAAGTGTCTACATAAAACATGGGAAACGAGCATAGGTACATTATATTTCACTGAAGAGATTTCTTAAATTCTTAGCATCCAGTTTAAATACTGATGCATAAAATAGTTAGATAAATCTTGAACTCCTCTCGTATGAGATTTTCAAATCAACGTTTTTTATGTTGTATCACACTTTTATTAGCAATTTAATGATAGAGGTTTTTAAAATGAATAAAAACGATCTAACACTGAACTTGATTCACTCTCTAGGAAAAGGTTACGTTCGGAGTGAAACCACTGGCGCCTTTTTTATACAAAAGTCTAGTAGTGCCAAGAGAGCATACGCCACTGTTTTGGGAACTGGGGCAAATGTGGATGGCTACAAAGAACTTGGAATAACGTACCCTATAGGAGAGAGACAAAGTGTTCTCATTAAAGAAGTTCTAAGTAGAGCAAATGTAACACCACGTGAAATCACGTACGTTGAAGCTCATGGAACAGGAACTAAGGTCAGAATTTATTCCCACAGTGATATTTTAAATCAGTAGTTTATAAAGTTTCTTTGGATGCTGTTAAAGGCAAGTAATCTTCACAGATTCTCAATAGATTGTTGCTAGAGTATTCAAGATTCTTGAGATTTTTTAGCACTAAAGACATGCTTCTTAATATCCTCTAATCTCAATGCAAAGGTAGGGGACCCTCAAGAAGTTAATTCTCTACACGGCCTGTTCTGCTCCAAAGTTGTGAGACCTTCACCTCTTTTTCTTGGATCTGTCAAATCCAACATTGGCCACGCAGAAGCTGCAGCAGCCGTGGGGCAACTGGCTAAAGTCATACTGGCAATGGAAAGAGGCATTATTCCAGGAAATCTACATTACAAAGTCCCAAACCCCGATATACCTGGATTGAAAGATGGAACTATGAAGGTAAATACAACAGAAGAAAACGTACTGCAGTTAAATCAATCCATGGCAATAACTTTCCACATTTATATTTTCCAGGTCGTAGATAGAAATCAATCGTGGGCAGGAGGTTTAGTTTCTATAAATTCCTTTGGTTTTGGTGGAGCTAATGCGAATGCCATTCTAAGATCTAATTCTAAGATGAGAAACTCATCAACTACTGAAAATGGGATTCCCAAACTAATAACGTGCTCAGGGAGGAGTGAACAGGCTGTTGAAAGAATTCTTCAGAAGGTATTCGTTGGACATATATTATATAGTATCTTAAATTCACTTTAATTATGGTCATGGAAAGCAGAAAAATTCACAACTAAGGAGTCATCAACTTTTATTTTAGTCAACACTTATAAAGACATTCACAGCAAAGCATTGGAGGATGTATTGTTGACATTAATATCAAATATGGGTATTTTTTTAGGGGAAGCAGCTGATTGACAATGCAGAATTCTTGTCCCTACTACATGAAATTCACAAAACGAATATTCCAGGGCATTCGCATCGAGGGTTTTTACTGGAAGGCAATGAAACATCAATTACAGTACGTTGTGTTAACTACCAATCGATCGTGCATTTTAAATCATGGAAATTAAATAATACTCGAACCCAATGGCTAATTTTTGATTTCTGCTTCAAGGAAGCCCCTCCAAAACGACAGATTTGGTACTTGTTCTCCGGAATGGGCAGCCAGTGGGTTGGAATGGGAAGACAATTAATGGCATTGAATCCCTATGCTAAAGGAATCAAAAAATGTGCTACAGCTCTGAAGCGTGTAGGAGTTGACTTGATGGCCCTGCTGAATAGTAATAGTGAAGAGGTTCTAAATGTTGGGAATAGTTTCATCTGTATAGCCTCCATCCAAGTATGTGTGAGATTTGTGAATTTGCTCATCTCTAGAATTTGATTTCACACGTAGTTTTACAGTATCAGCATTAGGCAGTGTAAACTATTTACCAAAACAGTTGCATTTTCAAGACAACTAAGATTCAACACAAGACGCTGAAGAAATATTTTTACGAGAAAAACATGATACAAAGAACTGATCTTACTTTTGTTCATGAAGTTTTACAAAACAATAAATAATAATACGTGATTCTTGGTTTTGGTGTTTCAACTGCTTAGGAAGCACCTCTTAATGAAATGAATAACAAGATATTTTGTAGGTTGCCATGGTCGACCTTTTGAGTGAACTTGGAATTGAACCCGATGGTATCTTAGGCCATTCTGCAGGAGAATTGGGATGTGCATACGCTGATGGAGGTTTTACTGCGGAGGAAACAGCTCTTGCCGCTCACTCTAGAGGACTTGCGATAGATTCGTGCAATGTGAAAGGAGGAGCAATGGCAGCTGTGGCTGGTTGGTATAAATGTTAGTAATGGTTGAAATAATTTCATATTGGAAGAGTGGTATTGCATTTAACTGCTGCATTTTCAAGGATTGACCTGGGAGCAAGTGAAAGAAAAACTTCCTAGCAATGTGTACACAGCTTGCCATAATTCCAAGGACAGCGTTACAATATCTGGCAAAATTGGAGACGTACAGGAAGTTGTGAAGAAGTTGGAAGCTGAAGGCATAACTGTGCGTCCTGTCAACAGCTCTGGCATAGCTTTTCACTCTCCGTATGTGTCCCTTGCCAGTCCATCATTAGTGGAATTTATCAAAAAGGTTAGTTAATGAGAGATCAACTGAAAACGCATTTCCTATTGAATATTTCTCAAAATATATAAATTATTTTATCTCCTACAGATTAACCCAGTAGTAAAGCCTCGAACCAAAAGGTGGGTCAGTTCATGCGTTCCAGGTCATTTGTTGAATGAACCTTGGGCTCAGATGAATTCTCCTGAGTATCATGCTTACAATGTCACGTCCCCAGTGCTATTCAAAGAAGCCGTAGATCAAATTCCAGAAGGATCTATAGTTATTGAGATCTCACCACATGCTCTGCTTGGTGGATTGGTAAAAAGGTCAGTCCCTGGATCTGAAGTGTTAGGGCTGGCAAAAAAAGATGTACCCGATGGCTTGAACTTTTTTCTTCAAACTCTGGGGAAGTAAGTTGGTTTCCATTCAATAGTAGCTAAGAATTTGATGAAGGATAATTTTGGTGCTTCTTCCAAGTCCTATAACCTCTCTAATCGGTTACTGCTACCTAGGCGGTACTACTCGTTTTACTGTACTTTACCGGATTGGAAACATAATTTTTTTAGGTTATACAATGCTGGAGTTGCAATCGACCTTAGAGCGCTGTATCCCAAAGTGGAGTACCCAGTTTCACGTGGAACTCCAATGCTGAACAGTCTTGTAGAATGGGATCACTCTACAGAATGGCAAGTTCCTCTTGAAGCAAATGTAAGAAATGAATGTCTAGTTTCTTCATTGTACGTTAAAATGAAACTGAGCCTGAGAGTATATTAACTGAATTGTTTTGTTGTTATGAACAGATGTCACTTCAAAGCGGTGTATTCGAACAAGTAATTGATTTAAAGAAAGAGGATCAGAGCTTCCTAGCAGGGCATGTGATTGATGGGAGAATTTTATTTCCTGCCACTGGATACTTGGTAAAACATACACAACATGCTTAAATTGGTTATTTAATTTAAATTGTGTGTTAAGTTTTCTATTTTTCTTTTTATTAAGAGGCCCGAACATGCTCACTTCAAGAGCAAATATAAATGTATTACTGAACGGAATATGTGACTGCCATTTTCTCTTGGTTCACCTCTTACTTGTTTTATTAGTAGAAGGTCGTAAAGTGAGCGTGTATGGGCCCCTTAAAGGAGCAGAACATTTGATTTTATGGGTAAACTAGAAGAAACATATGCCATAGACTTTGAAATGTATTCCATCGTACATTTTTTTCACATTTGATACACGTTTACATGCAAATCATGCCTATCTTCATTTTTAACTGGGTAGTTAGCTTACCATCTATCTCTCGAAATTATTCAACAGAACAAAAACTTTCGTGAATTGTAGACATTAGCTTGGAGAGCATTTGCGAAGCAGGAGGGAACAGATTACAGAGATCTACCAGTTATTATATCAGACGTTCAAATCCACCGTGCCACTGTTTTGACACTGGAAGGTTAGTACAGAAACCTAATCAAATTCGGAATTTGCTTCCAGATTGGAATTTTATGAACTGATTGTGTATAATACCAGAAGTTCCTCACATTCAGGTTCAGTTAAACTGGCAGTCAACATTTTCAACGGTGCTGGGAGATTTGAAATATTGGATGGTGAAAGTCAAGTTGCAACAGGTTGCATTGTTCGATTGGATGAAAATTCTGGTATAGCACCATCCATAACAGCAGATGAATCCACCCAATCTCCTTCCTTCTACCATTCCAAAATTGATGCTGATGACGTCTATAAAGAGCTAAGGTTAAGGCGATACGAGTATGAAGGCGAATTCAGAGGACTAAGATACACTGACATTTCAGGTAGAGTATTTTTGACATAATGTCACGGAATGGGAAGTAGTCACGGAATCACTTAGGTTCAATGAGCAAAGGAATAAAAGGAATAACTAGCTAGAACAACTTGCTTAAAGAAATAAAATAATGAAAAGCTTGCTAGAATAAATCTCCTATCAAGTTAATGTGAATAGCGAACCAAGCAGTTACTGAAGTGTTTTCTCGTCACAGGAAAGTCCGGGCGTCTGCATTGGGCCGATAACTGGATTACTTTTATGGACACGATGTTGCAATTTGAAATTGTCGGTAATGATACACGGGAACTTTACCTTCCAGTAAGAATGGAAAAAGTTATAATCAATCCGAAGAAACACAAGGAATGTATTACAGCAGAGAAAGGTAAATAAACATATGTATGAAGCGCATATGCTAGCGGGAAATACATGGTACCACTGTTTAGGGAAAAGTTAGTCGCAGTTATGTTCGTGTATCTTCTTTACCACGTTTATCCTTTCGTTGGTTTAACCTCCGATGATGTCTTACATCATAATAATAATTGCCTCTCCAATACTTGGATTATACCAATGGATGATCCACCTTGGAACGTACATACGTACGGTGTGTGAAGAGCTGTCTGACTTATACCAGAGGTTGGTACTACCAACCAGAATGGTTGAATGGCCTTTCCATATTTGTTTAGAGGTGATAGAGGCGTTCAATTCCCAGCCTTAGTCGGATCACTTCTGGTATCACCGGATAAATTCTCCGGTATTCCTCACCACGAACTAAGTAGGTAATGGCTTTAGTGAGAATAAAAATTGTCATAATATAAATTACAGTTCAATAACAATGATGAGGAAGAAGAAGTGAGGGATGATCGTCGTTTAGTACGAATTATTTGCCTTACTACTTACGTACCTACCCATTATATTTTGATAAATACAATAACATTTTGTTAATAAAGAGGGAATCACAGCGATTTCAGTAATATTCAAAACTTTATTGATAATTAATCCTTATCTTTTGGTATCACCTTGCAGATGTCATTGTGTACAGTAACAAAGAACTATCAATAATCCGTAGTGGTGGCGTTGAAATAAGGAACCTAAAAAATAACCACGCTAGAAAGCGACCCATCGCTCAAGCTCTTCCAGTACTTGAACAACATATTTTTGTCCCCTACAGAAATGCTAAGGTTGGTTGCTTCTAATTGAACTATCTTCATGTGATGAACAATTATCTTTTTTTTAAATATGTTCCATAATTACAGACAATGGACATCCTCGACGCGACTAAATGTGCTCTTCAAATTGTGATGGAAAACTCTGAAAGTTCAGCAAAAATAAAAATAATGGAAATTGCAAACGAGACAAATAATTTGTTGAGTCCCTCCATAGTTGATATATTATTACTGGAGCCGAACATCGTGGTAAGAATCCTCAAATTATTAAATAGGGGTAAATTAAACTCTAAAAGTTCATTAGAATAATTCATTCTTAACTAGAAATCTGAAGAGAAGTAGGTAATGCTACGAATAGAGCGTTAAACTCAAATGCAAGAAGAAGAGCTTCACTAACTAATATGATCTGAATAAACGAACCACTACCGCATAACGTTTGATAGCCGTAATATTCGAAACATAATGTAAAAAAATGGGATTACCTACAAATTCGATTTTAAAAGATGCATCTCTCAAGTTTAGGATTTCTACCGAACCTCTCAAAATGTACATACATATTTCATACCACCCAGTAAGTTTCAGGAACAGGGACCAGTAATGGTGATAGTTATCACCAAAATAATGACATTAAAACTGAATGTGAGCATACTTTTGTCATCTCTGTAATTCTCCTTATGTTCCCTACTTCCAACATTTACTTTTTTTTTTAATTGCAGGCAGACGTTTCAGTTGTCACCAAAGATCCCAGCAGTTTTGCTAGTTTGAGTGAGAAACAGATCAAAGTCCTTAACCAAAGCATAGAGGTTACTTTGAGTGGAAATGCTCACATCATTGTAGCTACTAACATAGCACGTAACAAACAGCTAAGAAAGGAGATGGTTACACATCTGAGATCAGGATCTTTCATTTTAACTGTAGAGGAAAAAAGTAGTGAAATCCACGATGACTTGGAACTGATAGCAAGGTTTCCCTTCGAGGCTAAAAAACACCTTCTTCTCTATCGCAGAGTAAGTTCAATACTGAAACACTTTGTGGACGGGGACCAGTTTTAAATTACCAGTCCAGATCGATTGTCATCATTCGAGCTGTTGACTAGATATCGTAGCTTTGTTATAACCTAACTTAATGCACAAGGTTCTTCACTGCCCAAGGAGAATTGAGAAGGGAAGTCTAACTAACTTCTAAATCCTTCCTCAAATTTAATGTCCAGAGTGCAAGATGATGTCAAAATTTTGCAATTTAAATGTTGTTTGAGTTTTTAAAAGATAAAACTTCTGGCCTACAGCGTAGAAACATATTTCAAGAATTTCAGTACAAGTCTTGATTGAGTGTGTTCAAGTCGTGTTTGTTCACAATTCATGTTGTAAAGGACTTCACCATGAGGGAAGAAAGGAACTTTCTATGGCTTGTCATACCTTTCAAATATAATTTTTATTTCTTTGTTTAATATATTACTTCGTTCGCTTAATTCTTTTTATCCCAGTGCTCCTATGGTTACAATAAAAGAACCATTTTCCATATCATTATAAGTGCCAACTAGGTCGTTTGAGCAATTTTTATTTTGAAGTCAAAATATAAATGGAAATACATTTTGGAGCAAGGACTAGTGCAGACTTCTTTTGACATTTCAGGCAGTTAGTAATGCAGATTTGACAGTTATGAAGTTGGATGAAAACAATTTTTCTTGGGTAGATCAAGCAAAGGAATGGATGAGAAAACATGGAGATTCAGGCAAAAAGCTACTCCTTCTGAGCCAAGGAAAAACAAATTCTGGAATCATTGGGTTCCTCAGGTGTTTGAGGTTGGAAGATAAGGGTAAATCGATCAGGTAAAGCTAGTTTTATCACATTATCATTAGAGGGGGTGCGGTTATTGTGAAACTGTATTCAAGGCTCAGTGTGTTTCAGGGTAATGTTAGTACCAGAAGGAGTATCCTCGACAGATGCAAATTTAGAAGATCAAATAAAGAAGGATTTGGCAGTGAATGTCCTGCGCAACGGTGTATGGGGTTCTTATCGGCATCTGAGGCTGTCAGGGGATGACAACCAATCAGAATCCACGAATGCTGCTACGTCCACATCAACACTCACGCAACATGCTTACGTTAATACACTTGTGAGGGGTGACTTATCCAGCCTTCGCTGGATAGAGAGTCCAATATCCTCAACAGTCAGGTACCAATCTATTCATTTCGCAAGAGAAAACCACAACGTTTTGGCTAATTTATTTGGCATATTAAGGGATTCAGGAGGGTACTCAAGATGAACCCCCACTAGTCTAATTTTTGCCATCGGAATACACCCATGATGAGTAGTTAAAATGCAGTGATTAATTGGAGATGAAAGACTATTTCACGTTCTTTCAGCTATTTTGTCTCCATTGTAAGTCGAGAACAAACCAAAAAGCTATACTTTTCAATCTACCTGATAGACGTTTTACAATTGAAGTCTTCATATTTTTTGCCCTTCATAGTTGATATATCTTTGTAAAATGTAATTTTCAATATTTATAAAAACATTAGGAAAGTTGAGACGACGAGGTGACGACAAAGTAAATGTAATAACGGTAATATAAACAAATGAAAAATGGCAATTACCTGAAAATGGAGTTCATTGGAAGCAAGATATATTTTTAAAGATCCATACGACCTTAGAAAGAGTTGGGCAGATTCTACACTCTTCTCACACTCAGAGGAATCAGGGTTTGTTATAGTAAACTGATCTTTTGAAATAGGTATGAATCATCAATATTTCATTTCAGGCACAGTAACGGAATTAAGAATGAGCTGTGCACTGTCTACTACGCTCCCCTCAACTTCAGAGATATCATGCTAGCAACAGGGAAACTTCCTCCAGATGCCCTACCAGGAAACCTAGCAGGACAGGTAAAATTATACTCATTCAAGATAAACCAATGCGTTTTGATAGACATTCTTTTAAAAAAATTAATTAATTAATTAAAAAAAGCGATATTGAGCGAAAATTACGAGGCCAAGCCTGATTATTTACACACATTGTCTATTTTATAAATGTAAACCGTACCCCCCTCCCGCATGATTCCGCAATATATTACCTTTATTTTGTAGTAGGTATCAATCTTTTTTGGGAAATCACAACATGTGAAAAAAAGTTTATATCAATGGGTATCTCCAAGGTCTTAGGAAGTAGGTCGGTGTAGACTCTCCACAAAAGCCTTTCATTATTAATCAAGATAACGAGAAACAAAATAAATGAGAAGCCTTTTAAAAATGCGTGTCAACACTTAAAAGACCTTTTATGAATGGCGTGCTACACATTTGCACTCTCAAGATTGCTTACTTAATCCCTCTCATATAAGATCCACATTTCAAAAGGCCGAGGAAGAGAAGGATTTCAGGTGCACAAACCTCTGCCATAACAATGTAAGAACAGATTAAGGTACACTTTGTAAAAAAATAATGTGATTGAATCCCAAATTAAGCGATGAAGAATGTTGAACAGGCTCCACTGTCGTTCCAAGTTTCACTCGGGTGAAACTTCAGTTCCCGATTACCCCAGGTACTACCTACTGATCGGTACCTAATAGAACAGAAGTGACCTGAGCAAGTAATATCGCTCCCATTCTGGAAATTACAGTTCCCCATGCACCCCCTAATTTTGAGATTACCTAGTTTCACCAATCGCCCGCTCGTTTCAATATCAAATGAAAAAGTGGTATTCAACAATTACGAAGTGAAATCCACGTTTCTTTTTAAAATTCATTTTGTGACGCACCAGCAACTTATTCCTGTTTTATTCATGTATCTTAAAGTTGGGGATAATGGAGGCAATAAAGAAGATTTTCGAGTGGAAAGTATGAGCTCTTATACTCGAAGACACCCCTAGATACGCCATCTACTTGTTTGAATCCCTGAAATGACTCATTTGCCTATACCAAATGATGTAGACAAATTATTTTCGTTGTTTTAGGATTGTGTTTTGGGATTGGAATTTGCTGGAAGGGATTCTAATGGGAAGAGAGTAATAGGAATTGTGGAAGCTTGTGGTATGGCCACTTCTGTGATGGCTGACAAGGGTTTCTTATGGGACGTGCCGGATGAATGGTCCCTTGAAGAAGCCTCAACTGTACCAATCGTCTACTCCACGGTGAGATAAATGAAAGCTATTTATTTAGTCATATCGACGTAGTTTGATTTTTGTGAGTTCTTTGAGATCAGTTAAAGGCAAAGCCGTTTTGTTTCTCAAAATGTGTCTAACACGAATTTATCTAATAACCCTTTATTTTCATCGAATTTCGGTACAGGTTTCTGGGGTGATGCGTGTCTCTAGATGGTTTTTTATGCTTCAGAAAGGCTTAACCTGAAATCTATATGTTCCACGCATACATCCCACAGTCTGGTTCTGATTTTGAGTGAATTAGGTTCAAAAAGATACATTGTGATTGCTCAGTGTAAAATGGATGTATTTCCGTTGATAGGGGAGCTATTAATACAGAAGATAATACAGTGAATAATAAGAAATTTAGGTGAAGGTTGACGCAATTTCCTTAACCTTCAGTATCTATTAGTTAAACTTGCAACAAATATAGTTTAAGCCCTTCTTTCCATCAAAGAATAGTGATTAAGTTACCATAGTACTGATTCACTGATTCAGCCAGTCCGAAGTGAATAGAGGTAATATAAGTTTTGCTCTTCTTTCTCACTAGCCAAAAATACAGAGCAATAGCGGATCTGACACCGATGTATGGTATCTACAACAACAGCTCCTGGACACTGCTCTTTGATTCCGTTTCAAGATTATAATTCTTTTAAACTAACTTTTGTTCGTATTTGACCTTTATTTGATGTTTCAGGCCTATTATGCTCTAATTGTTAGGGGGAAATTAAGAAAAGGGGAGAGCATTTTGATACACGCCGGTAGTGGAGGAGTTGGGCTGGCAGCTATTACCATTGCTCTAAACTTGGGATGCAAAGTCTTCACGACTGTAGGTACTCCAGGCAAAAAGAATTTTCTCTTGAAGACCTTCAATAAGGTAACTACAACATTAATTAATTCTGTCACTGCAACTAACAACATGCTCAGCAAAGCTTAAAACGCCGAGCACTTTTATCAGCAAAGGACAAACAAAACTGACTAAACATGCAGCTTCTAATCTCAACAGAAGAGATTCAAGTTACAAAATGATTATCTTTTTTAGCTGAATGATTCAATGATCGGAAACTCAAGAGATTCAAGCTTTGAATGGTTGGTCCTGGACAATACCTCAGGAAGGGGTGTAGATGTTGTCCTCAACTCTCTAGCAGGCGAACAACTACAAGCTTCTGTTAGGTGTTTGGCAGAGGGTGGTAGGTTTTTGGAAATTGGGAAATTGGACCTGTCTAACAACTCAGCCTTAGGTAAGTTGAGCCAGTTCAATGCTGTGGAAGCGATGTTATATAACGATCAAAGATCAACAACTTTTCTAGAAACATAAACCAATGAACAGATAAGTATTTATTTTTATCTGCACTTAGGGATGGCATTGTTTCTGAAGAATACCACTTTCCATGGAATTCTGCTTGATGCGTTGTTCCAAGTAGATCTTAGCCACCACGAAAAAGCAGAAGTCTCTAAACTTATGAGGGAAGGTATCCATTCTGGTGAGGTGAGACCACTGCCCGTCACAGTCTTCCAGAACACTCAACTTGAAGAAGCCTTCAGGTACGGCATCTTATGTATAGTCGCATCAATCGTTCATTCCTGTTTATTTTGCTTAAGCCTTCTAGTTTTCAAAGATTTACTTTTGAAAATATTTTATTAGGTACATGGCAACTGGTAAACACATAGGGAAAGTAGTTTTGGAGATAAGACAAGAAGAATCAGACAAAATATTTGAACCAAGTCAGCAACTAATCACTGCAATCAGTAAAACTTATATGGATCCTGGAAAATCGTACATCATTATAGGTCAGTTATCGCCTTTTATTATTTCATTCTTACGAAGGAAAAAACAACTAGTATTTTAACATGTAATTTTTGCTGCAGGCGGATTGGGAGGCTTTGGTTTGGAGTTAGCTGACTGGTTGGTAACACGAGGAGCAACGAAACTAGTCTTAACCTCCCGATCAGGTGTCACCAATGGCTATCAGGTGCTGATGGAGTAATTGATGCTACTGTTTCACAGATGACAAATAGATGATAATATAATGTAGGCAAAGTGTAACCAGCACTAAGCAATAAGATTTGAATGACAGACAAATCTCATCCACCAGGGTTGAATCAAGCTTAAGGAAAAGTTGGGTCAATCAAACATGGCAACTCTGGCTGGAGGTAGCCCCCTTGACATTGAAAGGATTCGCCCAAGAGAAGAAGTTCTGAGATCAGCTATGCGGGTAGCTGGGGGTGTAGAATTGTGTTCCCACTATTAAGGGAAGAGGACAGCCCATCGCTCTCGTGATAAGATTCATGTCCAATGTGTTTTTTAATCATCATTGTAAAGTTGATTTGTGTTTTGGTCAGTTCATATTCGTTATTTCCCCTGTTTCGCTTTGTCTTTGTTCATTCCTTCAGTTAAGTATCTCCTTCAGGCATGGTTACTGATCGTAATCAATTCTGGGCACTGCGTTGCTTCTGCCACAAAATTTTCTACAGCGCTATTTCAATGTGTACTTTACAAGTCGAATTTACTGCAGTAGAGAAAATATATACTTCTTCAAATAATATTTTTACAAAACTTCTAGAATACATAATCACCAACGAGCTCGAGAGATAGTGTGAATCAAGTTTTCAGTTAACTGAGCCCAATCAGAATTATATTGTTCTCATACTTTCAGGAACTGTGCTTGAGAAGATGGAGGTCAAAATCCGTTCGGGTCCAGATAAGTAAGATTGATTGCACCACCCAAAAAGGAGCAGAGGAACTCGTAGCTTCAGCTAATCAACTTGCACCAGTTGGAGGGATCTACAACCTTGCTGGAGTATGTATATTTTAAATAGATACTGATTTCGCATTATTAAAATTCAGCTGGTCCTCAGTTTAAAGTGAAGTGGATTCAATTACCATTTAGATTCTTGAGCGTCATCAAAAGCAGGCTAATTATCTTCCATGCTTTGTGTGCTTATAAAGGTTCTACAGGATGGGCTATTTGACGAGTTGAAGAAAGAAAGCTTCGTGGCAGTATCTGTTGCTAAAGTGGACGGTACATATTGGATGGACAAGATAAGCCGGTCTGCTTGCCCTCAACTAGACCACTTTATCGCCTTCTCTTCAGTATCTTGTGGACGAGGGAACGTTGGTCAAACCAACTATGGCTACGCTAACTCAGCGTTGGAGAGGATTTGCGAGAACAGGCTGGAAGAAGGATATCCAGCGGTAATAACCTACATGTAAATCTAGTCAGTTAGGTGAAAACTCCCTAATCTGTGAGAGTTTTGGTAGGCAGTTTGGATTTTAATGCTGCAATTATTAAGATCTAAGTACAAGGAGGATACTGTCCACTTTTACCAAGATGTGTTTGCTTACTGAATTGGTGTTTATGTTTTGTTCGTGTACTCTTTCAGTTGGCCATTCAGTGGGGAGCTATTGGTGACGTTGGGATGATAATGAAAGATCTAAAAGGTGGGGATGAAACCAAGGTCGCAGGGACGCTACCACAGAAAATTGTTTCTTGCCTCAACACTCTTGACATATTTTTGAGCAGAGCCAAAGGTGGGAACAATGTCGGTAAGCCGTTACCAGCTGTTGTCTCTTCTCTCGTTCTGGCCAACAAAGGTTTGTCATCCTCTACATCTTCAGCAGCCCCTACCACTATTTCGAGCATAGTGGCAAACATTGTAGGTAAGCAGTTTCTTTCACTCATTTTTGATAGAGTGGTAAGCAAAGATACAATTCACTTGGTAAAATTACAATCACCATAGAATCCTTATATACTTGTTAATTTAATTTCAGGGATCAAAGATGTCAAAAAAGCTGGAGATGCTACTTTGGCAGAGTTGGGAATGGACTCACTCATGGGAACAGAAATTAAGCAGGCATTGGAAATAAATTTGGATTTGGTTATGAGCCCAAATGATATAAGAGGCCTAACTTTTACCAAGCTCGCCGAGATGGATCGCTGAATGTTGGAATATCAACAATTTCAGAAAACTTCTACTTAAATTGAAGGACTCGAGAATCTCAAATCTAGCTAAATTCACTTACACATGCAAAAAAAAATATTTTAATGGTAGGTAATTAACAAATCTGGACGTTGGTCATTTGTTGAAGGCTGATTAGTTTAAACTACACAATATTAATAAAGATTGTATAAATAGTACCGATGCAGTAGCAAAGCAAGGGTTAACCAGTAGGGGTATTGAATTTATCTTTGAATTGTGTGCATCAAATAAAATTTTATTTATTATAAATTATTTTTGTTTCCATCTTTTTACGCTAAAATTTTTCTCACATATTGTATGTGAAATAACACTAAACTTTGAACCTACCTACGTTTATTCAGTTCGTCCGTTAAAAAGGGTTTATGGGGTAAATAACATCAGAACAAAGAAAAATCATTAATATTCATCTTACATGGCAAAAGAGTTAACATGAATTCCATGCCAAGCACCTCTTGCTGGAAACGAACTCGTGGCAAGATTATAATGATAAATTTTGCGAAGGTTAAGCCAATTATTTTAGAAAACCACTCAACAAATATGCTTAAAAATGTGTACGAGTACAATTTTATTACTGTGAGGAAAATTGAGGAATCTCTCCGATTTTCTACCGCTCTCTGGATTTTCTAGTACTGTATGTGAAAATCTAGTAGAAACAGGAACTATAACGCCCCCAAATCAAAATAATGGATTAGGCTGTAGGGGATAAGTTATTAACGGGTGGTAGCGCGGCCCAACCCGTACGATACACTGCAGGCAACAAATTGCATTACACGATGAATGAACGTTTTCAAAAGGACAAGACAAGATAGCATGTCGTGCTGAGTTAGAAACTACAAACCTGTGACGAGGACCGAATAATGACTGAACTCTGAAAAACTTCCTGTCTCCCCAAAGTGTCAATATTAAGAAAACAAGGTCGAAAATGTGCGAGAAATCCACCCCACATAGTTCAAGCAGTATCCACTATATTTGGTGTAAAAAAACACAATTTCTATGGACTAAGGACATTAGATAGTAATAATGCAATTCTTACAACAAAGTGGCATACAAGATGAAATTAAATTATAAAAATATATTATCAATAAATAAGAGTATTCTAACACTTGTGGTGATTTGCGGCCGGAACTCTCACTGTGCTGCACCTAAAATATTTAAAATAGAATAAAAGTGGAAAAGAATGTTGACAACATGCAGTAAAACACCTTGGTCAGGCTCAAGATCAAACTATAGCCTATAGTTACCTTTTTCGAGTAGAAGGGCAGAAAACTCGTCTAGATGAATTTTCATGTGTTTCCTCAATGCGCTGTGTTGTCCAGCTTTATAACCACAAAACTGGCAAGCATGGACGGAGTTCGTACCTGTATATGAACACAAAAAAGTAAATCATTGATATAATTTTTTTTTTATTTAACCAGAAAGGAGGGATTTTTTAACAATGTGAAGGTAAAGTTGAATTGATACTGAAGTACTTCGTTAAGATTAATATTAATTTCCTCATTTGAAATCTTAATAGCACGAGTAAACGCTTTTTGCCACCATAATCTGCTGATATCCTTGAAGATGATTTAAAAAAATAGTTTCATCAAAATTGTCAGAGTGATTTAGTCATCCAATAAAATCCTGGCAAGGAAGTCTTTTTCATCACATCACACATAAGTATAAATTTCATTCGAAGATCGTAAAAAACCCTTTGTATTAGACAACTATTATTGTATAAATCATTCACCAATGCAAGTACAATAGTAGAACCCCTCATATCCGACCTGTTGATTACTTCTTTGGAACATCCACCAACCACCCGAACCCCGCATCCAGGCGCAAGTCATTTGCTTGACTCGGTAAGTTAGGCATTCTGATTGGGAGAATTCACAACTGGAATATTTTATACTAGTCTTGTGCATTTCTACGCGTCTATGTACGTTTTAAATGACTGGTTTTGTTGCTTGGGATATCCGACCTTTTTTGAAGTACTGAGGTCCCCTGAGGGGTTCTGCCGTTTGAAATTCAAAAGTCAATCCATATTCTAATGTTACCTGTGTGCCATTTCATGTGAGATACCAAAAGGGAGCGCTGGTTGGCTCTGAAGTCACACTGATCACACGCAAAGGGCTTCTCACCTGAAAAAGAGACAATTTTATCATCATTTCAAATGGTGAATCCTAACGTAGAATCTTCTGCAGAATTACTGTAAATATCAACAATGACCACACACAAGAAATTGGACTTTCTTCCAAAGAAGTTCTTGCCAGTACATTTCCGAAATACTGATTTCACGACTACACTGGACATGTAGAGATAAAAGAGGGAATACGAATGCCATGATATTTTCCTGACGTTGTACTCATGTAATGTACATATCCTTTACCAGAATCAGGAGTCTAATAAATAATTGTATACAGCTACGGATATGTATGTATACCTGGAATTAAGATGTATATAAACATTTCAGGGAAAGTTTCCATCGTTTCTAAACCTCTAAAACGAAAAAAAAAAAAAAAACATTTACCCCCATTAAAGTTGATGCCAATGCATAGCGTAAAGTGAACAACATTTTTATGGACTTCTCTCGTAGGAAATTCCACGATGAGACAAGTTGAAGAGAATGCGGTGCCTCCATAGCCCTGCCGATCTACTTCTTTTTTCTTCTATAATCTTTTTCCGGAGGTTTCTTATATAATTATCCCTAATACTCCACAGTATTTCCGGCTTCCCAACCATCCCTCACACACTACCCCAATCTCTCCAAAGTAGTTGCCAGGGTGGATCGTTCATTGGGTTAACAGTTAATAACGACAACAACCTAGCTCGTTTGCCTTAAATGATAACATACTAACCAGTGTGGCACATCAAATGTCTCTTAAATGTTGCGTGTTGTGCAGCCTTGTAGTCGCAATAAGTGCACGCATATGGTTTTTCGCCTAAAAAGAATAAAATCAATCAATAATAATAGGTAAGTCAATAACTCAATCAAGTCTAAGGACGAGTTTAATAATTCACCAATTCTTAATTGTTTTAATAAGCACAGAGTACAGAAGTAAGGAGTAAAACCAACGGAACCACAATATTTCCCAGTAATATCATTGTAACAGGAGCTGGTGGTATCCAATCAAATCAGGCAAGTTATTTGAGATGTAATAAATGCGTTAGCTGTCTACGTTAAAGTTGTACAGCAAATAGATTAATATTTTTTCCTTTTTTTTTTATTCCAACGCACCTGTGTGAACTCTCATGTGTTTTTTTAGATCTGACTGTGCCCTAGCTGCGAAGTCACAATGCTGACAGACAAATGGCTTCCCATCTAAAAACATGAATAAATAAATATGTAAAGAAAATGCATCACAACAACATAACAGATCATAATCACTAAAGTACCATCTTGTCAAATACTATTTGGGATATAAATGGCAATCTTTAGCATTTAGCCAAACAAGAATAGCCAGTCAAGAATGTTTGACTCATGTGATCATGGTGGCTGTGATCGACTGAGACATATTCGCTATGGGAACTCTAGTGACGATTTTTCCCTTCATTTTGATGAAGCCAATCAGATTAAGTTATGTTTCAAAATGGTTTTGGTTTTGTGACCATTTTTCTTCGAATTGAAATAAAAGAGAAGCATTTTGGGGTAATTTTGTTTGAAATATCTACGATGTTTATACAGCTGTAATTGTTTTTTAAACTTCTTAATATTGCTAGAAAAACAACAATTCGTTGGGAGGAATAATGAAAGCTAATCTGATGATTGCACTTTCTAAGATTGTTTCACTTTTTATAAGGACAATCTTCCAGTTTGGAACCATTTAGCTAGATACCTAAATAGCATTTTTACATGAATGGGAGTCCTCACTAGGGATGGGTATCGTCGAACAAGTATCGATATTTTGTACCGATACTGTATCGGAAGGTAGGTATCGATACTCCAAATATTGGTCAGGCAAAGTTTCAATATTTATTAATATCGAGTATCGTTTTCAACATCAATTTTTCAGAATTAAACAGTAAAACACCTAAGAAGATAATCTTTGTTTTGATTTTTTGAACCTGTGAGAGGTAAGGTAACAGTAACAGTGGGTACTATACCAGGGCCGGATCTATACATTTTGGCCCCCCTGCAAAATCTATCCTGCGCCCCCTTAACAGTACGTATGGAATAGCCCCACCCCTAGGTAGGGATTATTTTCACATCTACAACATAATTTTTGTAGCTAATAAGCCTAGTGGTTGAAGGTAGATGTAATACAAGCATTGTTACGCACACAAGCGTGATTGAATATAGAATTGGCAATAAGTCGATTTTTTCAGTAACGAGATTCTTTTATTTTTGCGGCAGAGGTCGGCACGCCATTGCAGTGTTTCGCGGTTCTTAGTTCCGGGTATTACTATAAACGTAATATAGCCTCCAACTGCTGCCTTCCTAATTCTTCTTCTTTTCCTGTTTTCCTTCTACTATTAAAGCCACTATTTCTTTTACATTCCAGATTCCATTACAAGTTGTGAGACAAAATTTGCCGATATTTCGAAATATCGGAATTGAAGTATCGATACTCGAAATTATCGGAGGGCCCAGTATCGATACAAAAATATCGATACTCAACGGTAAAATACCGATTTTTTGAAATATCGGGTATCGATACCCATCCCTAGTCCTCACACACAGAATACATCAAAGTATGTAAGCATTAGAGACAATCTGACCTGTGTGAATCTTCCTGTGAACCTTTAGATTTCTAAGTCGATCCGTTCTGTAGTCGCAGAAGTCGCAAGCGATGATTTTTCCAACTAATAAGGACAGGCATACAATTATATTGAGACAAAATAGAACCAACAGATGACAAAAGAAACAAACTGTGAAGATGGAGTATCGTGAACTTCACAACATACATGTAGAGGCTGACTATTGATTGTTACACAGTAATTATTTCACCCAATCTCAGATTTAATTCGACTTTATTGATTCATCACACCTGCTTTTATCCAAAAGAACAAGGGAAACAGGAATTATCACAATGTCCTTCTCCATCATCATTACTATTAAAAATATTGTTGTATATTGTTAAAAATATACCACAAATTATTTGATTGTAGTAGGTACACTCAAGGAAGATTAGAAGTTAACGTCAACTGTGGAAATTACAAATAATCTGTAAAAACTTAATACATAAAAGTGTGTTATTCTTGGTTGGCAGTGGAAAAATTAAAATTTGATTTGTTTTAAAGGCCAGATTTATGTTAGCAGCTTTATCAATCTTACTTCCAATGAACCAAATCAGAAATGACGGTCTTCTAGAACCACGAAGTATGCAAAATAAAACGCTTCCTTTAAATTTCAATGAAATTCAATGTAATAAAGGCTTTTTTGGAGAGTGATAAAATGGGGCAAATGAACTGAGTTGCATTAAAGACATCTGAACCGAGAATAAAGCTTAATAAATAAGAAAGAAAGATACTACATAGAGCTATTGAGACATGCGGAGGTCAGGAGCTACTTTTCAAGAAAAAAGTGGGGGATTAAATGATGTTTCCAAAGAACCAAATGAGATTACCGTATTTTAACACTCCCCCATAATCCTCCATAAGAAAGATTTATCAGAGATTAGGATATATAGATCGTCGTCACGACGGAATCGAATTCTCCCTAAATCCAGTGATTCCAGAAACTTTTCGATATAAACCAAGCAGGGTAGAGGAGGTAAACGTAGAGTTGGTAAACATTTTTGAATTGTGAGCCTTGTATTTCTTCTCTTTTGGACAAATGAATTGTACCAATTACACGATTAATGGTATCCACTGGTTTTATTACTTAAGTCAAGAAGCTGTTTGACAATTCCCTATTGGCAGGTATTTATTTTCCCACTGAACCCCTACCGGATTTATTATTCAAAATGGATAAACCCAGTACTTCCCAGCGTTTCCAGGTCCACAAACTAATAATTGATGGTTCTTGGATAACTATAAACGCCACCAGCGCAGAAAATTAACCTAATACACTCCATTCTAATTTAAATGTGGCAACATAGAAGTATATTAAGACGAGCCAAGGTACAACTATTATGTAGTACGTTTTCTGTTTCTAGATCCAAGTCCAGCTGTTATCATAGCCGCCTTTTCTTCCAATGAATGTACAAATTGGCAGTTATTTAGACATACAGTCGATGGTTGTTAGCTTTTACGTTTAACTTACAATGAATATAAGTGTCTGGTTTCGGGTCCACGGGCGGAGGATAAGAGCTAGGTGTCACTGCACTGGTTCCATCATGTCCTGGACTTTGATTTGAATTCCCCAGCTGATTATGATCACTCGGTTCATCTTTTATTACAGCATCTCCAGCAGAGCCTATAACTGTAGATATGTAATCTAAAACGAAGACGAACACCAATTTAATAAATGGTATTTTCCATAGATATCAGCCACGGAAAAAGTTGAGACAGTATCATGCAAAATGATTGATCAGTATTACGGATTAGAAAACTCACTTCTGAATCATAAACAAATTTTACGAATAAGAAACATCTTACGTACACATGCTTAAATAAAATAGTTTTTATTGTTTTTCACGAGCTGAGAGCTAACGACCTCTGAAGAAGGTTTTTTTCACGTTTACAACATAATCAACCTAATTGAATAGAGTTAATATTCAATTTGATAAACCGGAATTGATCACAATACATTTGAACTTGTAACGACACGCGTTTATCATTACCTGTGTGGAACTTCATGTGGTTTTCCAAATGAGAAAGCTCACTAGCTCTGAAATCACACTGTTCACATGCATACGGCTTCATACCTAACAAAGAAAAGGCACAATAACAACATTGAATGATAAATTGTTGTTCACTATTCTTAAAAATGCGGAATCTAACATAACTTTTCAATTAATAACGTTTTCGTCTTACAATAAACACAATAATACGTTTACTCTTATGCTCAACAGGTGTTCATCTACTTGTAATTGTTTAGAGTAAGTTTTACCTGTATGAGTAGTCATATGATTCTTCATACTATTCATTCGCCTAGTTTTATAGCCACAAACGTCGCAGACATGTGGCATCTCATCTAAAAAATAAATAAATGTAATCATTGACGATTGTACGTAATAGTTATTTAATTAGAATGGCTAGGTTGTCCAGTAGTGATTCATACTGATTGTATCTTATGGAAAAAGTTGACATAAGCTACAAATTAGAATGTGATAATACAATAACTCATAATTGACGTTGACCTTATTAATGTGGTGGGTGTTTTTTCAACATTTGGGCATTCCTAGTGGCGTCATGCAACAACTTCGTAAACAGTATCTTACCTGAGTGGATTTTCATGTGCCTCTTCAAATGGATCATCTGACCAGCTTTGTATTCACACAGTTGACAAGCAAAGGGCTTCTCACCTAATGTTGAAAAAAATAGAATACAGTTTCAAACAAAAGGTCGGTTACAAGGAGAACAATGACAGCTACCTATGAGTCAATAAAATGCTTTTAGATTCCATCGAGAATATATTGTCATTTTTCTACAATAGTTTTATGGTTTTGAAAAGTGTGGTGCACTGGAGATAGGGTGATAGTGGGAAGGGAGCAATGCACTAAACGGTGAAACATCATTACAGAAAACTTGATTTGAGAAAGGTGGTTACTGGCATTTAAAAGTAGATATATGCCTAATGAATATCCAACACATCATTTAAGACACTACGGTACACCACTCACAGCATCGTAAGTATAACAACCAGATCGAAGTATACAAAGAGGAACTGTCAAGTTTTCAGATCGAAACAAATTTAGGAAATGCCCATTGTTAGTTTAATTCTGGATTAGTTTACTGGTTACTTGAGTACTTGAATCAGCTCCAGATGAGAAAACTAAAACGTAGCTGGATTTTAAAATGTGTATACTTATAATTACACAAAGTATAAAAGGATAATATAAAGAATAAAAACAGTTTTGGGCAGAAAAAAAAACACTAGTTACTAACTATGAAATAACTGAATTGATCAGTAACTTTCACAACAAACCGCTAAAAAGAACCCTCTTTGAGAGGTAATATTTGGATTTTATTCATCTTACCAGTGTGGGTCACCATGTGGTTTTTCAGATTACTGATTTGTCCAGCTCTGTAGCCACAAATGTCACAAACATGAGGTTTCTCGCCTATGGAAAAAAAAACAAAGAACGAATAGGATTTTCATCTCACGATTTCAGAGAAGACGGTTTACTTAAAACCAAAATAAAATTATAATGATTAAATGCAGTAGTATTAGTTATATTTTAGAGCACTTAAGTGATCTCACAAGTAAGGGGCCCTCCAGTACGGCTGAGTAAAGTATAGAAACATTTGAAAAAGAGAGGAAATTCCGAGAAAAAGCCACACAGCATTACTTAATTTTCTTGTTTTTGTTACCAACTAACATCGTAGGTAGATTTTCCTAAATAATTTAAGTTATTTTTCCGTGCATGAGCGGAATGATAGTTGTTTCTCTGAAATGTATAACTTTGTTTATTTAATCAAAATCTTGTGCAGGTAAAACTCCTAGGTTCCACCAAGGGCTGCTGCACCATAAATATAACTATTACTCACACAATCAATCAATTTACAAAAAATTATAGAAAAAGCCGTCCAGATTCTCTTTAGGGAGAAAAATTGTAAGGAGGCTTTTTAAAAGTAGTTTTTTTTTAGAGTAGAAGTTCTGAGCGAATAGTAGGTACCTATCTTATTAATTGATGTGTTCAACTGTTGATTCAGAACTTTTGACTAGGGGAAAGCGCATGAAAACCCCTTATTTGATGAGCGAAAAGGTTGAAAAACTTGAATTTCACCGTAAAAAATGGGTTTTCCGCATTCAAACGTCAATTTCTCCACTAACTTCAAGCATAACAGATTTTTTATAATACCGTTAGGAAGCTGAAATTCTGAAATTGTAAAAAGTGAAGATTTTCAAAATTTGGAAAATTTTTCCTCATCAATTTCCTTTTTTATTTCACTCGAAAAATTGATCGCTATTTACAACGGTAAAATCACACATGAAGTTATTCCTTCAATTAAATGCTTGATGATCATTTTAGTGAGTTAAAGTCGAAAACATGAAAAAAATCGTAAAACAAACAACTCAAAAACTAAGAGAAACAGTAATAGGGTTTTTTTCTCGCAAATTCGTTGTACAACCGATACCTGGGCTGTGGCAAGTACCAAAGGTTAACAGCCTGCATAAATTGATTTAAGGGCCTAGGACACTTGACACTCAAGACGGTAAAAGTGTACACTCGCGAGGACACTAGAAATCTTGTCCAAACCATTGAGGACACTTAATAGAATCAAGTTGATACCTGTTCTAATGTCACACAATAAACCAGGAAGTGAATAAATTAAGGTAGGCATCAGCAATGAGAGATCTAAAAAAACCTGCGTATTTTGATATTGTCGTATCAGTGGGTACTATTCAGTCAGTCCATCTCTGTTGTGTTAGTTTTCGCTTATATTTTCGAAGTTATTTATGGGTGTTAAGACCCGTATAAACTAAACGAGTATGATTTGCGAACACTGTTTCCAAACAATCAAGAGCAAGATGCTCAGGAAGTGTGAACTATCATCCACACTGTGATGGATACGGTTAGTTGGCCTTTTAGAATCTCCTGATTTTAGAATCTGTCGCCCTGGGAGAAAACTGGACGTCTGCAAGCGTCTGGGTTATCCTCTGAGCGTGGCAGAGCATTATCAATGCATCCAGCTCATTGGAAGGGGCAACTATACCATTCCATCACCTCACATCCATCCATGGATTCCATTCCTCACTTCTCCCAAGGCGACAGATTCTAAAATCGGGATGGGGCCAACTAACCATATCCATCACAACACTGAACAGCATTTATCTTACTATAAGGATTGATTTAGGATATTTTTTCATTTTTGACATGCGAGTATCCAGACCACTAAACCAAACAGAACACTGACCTTCACATAATCTCGAGGGTATCGTACTGACTTAACCAGTTGAGACTTTTTATCGAATATCCCTGTTCACCTCCGGTGTTTCAAGGGAGGGAGCAAAAATATTCTTCAGTGTCAGCTTTCAAACTTCCACAAAGTCACCTCCCCTCCTGAGCTCCGTAATTTACTTGGTCAACCCATTTCTGAACACATTGCTGTTTTAGCAGAATTATTGCCCTATTGAATGCCAATTGCACTCATCTTCCATGAACTTGTTTGAAGAAACTGCGCCTCAACAAACGTGGTTTTTGTTTCCTGAACTTGGACAATATTTTGGCCAACTTTTCATTTTTGGATTTATTACACTTTTAAAGTTTTGCGGATTGAGGATTTTCCTTTGTTTTAGAAACTTTCCCAGAGATTAATTTTCATTGTCCCGAATAATACGAAATGATTCAATGATTGGGCTATTGGTGTACTCAACTCCCCAATTTACTCCACATTCCACATCAGATACAGTCTTACCTGTGTGCGTCATGATGTGTTTCTTCAGGTTACCCATCTGTGCACAACTGTAGCCACATGTATCGCAGCTATATAATTTCAAATCTAAAACAAGTAACATATCATTGAAGTGATTAAATTTTGGGATGTTCAAGCGTAGGTGTTTTCAATGTTTACAAAGCACCTACATGCGTTAATCTTGCGGGACGCAAAACATTTAAATCTATGAGCTAAATCGAAATTTACGAAAAATATAATTAAATTAATACTATCTAATAACTGGCAGTGGGGTCCCTGTGTTTGGATAATATTTTAATCAATATAAATAGACAAGATAAACAATTATTTTCTTCACATTGAAAATCATTTTCAGGTTTTACATGCAATATTCACAACTAGTGACTTCGATTACTCTCTCTAAGAGTGTAGAGCTCTTGAGAAGAAGGCAGCACAGGTCCCTACAAGCAGTCATATCACTAGGTTCCAGATTTGACAGTTCATAACTAAAGAACGTGAAATTATATCCATAAGGAGTCAACTAACCTCCTGAATGACCTTTCATATGTATCTTCAGATTTCTGATTCGGCCAGTTTTATAGTTACAAATGTCGCACGTGTGAGGCTTTTCCTCTGCAAAAGAAAAAAACCACTATTTCATACACCACTATAACGGTAAAACACGAAGAAGATAATATTAAACTAGCATTCACACTATGTACACTTACGACTTCGTGTTGAGTTCGATACAGCTTCAACAGCTGATGAGCGAGTGACGGTTTTTAGAAGGGGCTGTGCTGACGAGACGTTCGTTTGGCCAACCTGAGTTCTATCTACAGTCGCCTGCTGATCACCAGTGATCAGCTTGTTTTGGACCTTACCTTCGGTTACAGATACCTTAGCTGATTCATTGGTAGTAGTTTTGTTTTCTGGAACAAACCAATTAGATACTTGATAGCGAACGGAAAATGCTATCATTTTCTAGTGAAGTTTCTCAAAACAACATAAATGATTTCTGTGTGTTGAAATTTCTAATTTTAGATTCAAGAATCGAACTTTGCTCCCTAGAAAATTGAACTACAACAATTCTATTCAATGTTCGATGGTAAAGTAGCGAATTTATTTAAAAAAAAAAAAACGACATTTCAATACATTTATTTTATCACAATAACTACTGTATACTAGAACAATCCAATGGCAAACTTTCTTTCGTGTTTAAACAAATATCTGTTTAAATATATATCTGTTATATACCTGTTAACATCATGAGAAATGGACATTTTGTTTTTCTTCCAAAACGTTTACCGAGCATCAACTTGAATGATTTTACCTGCATGAATCCTCATGTGGTGCTGGAGATGAACTTTTCGGATAGCTGTGTAATCACAAATGTCACAAGCAAAGCTCTTCTCACCTACGAAGTAACAACAGTCTGTTACAAACGTAATTGAAGCAGCTGGTGGTCGGCTGAACCCTTTGAGTATAAATGAGATGGAGGGCTATTGCCCTGAATTCAACGCTGTTTCTCTGTCAAGGCATAAGTGCCCCCACAAACGAGTTAGCTTCGGAAAGGACTCACTATGCTCGTTTCAGATTCAAATGACAAACCAGATTATCCTAATTCAAGTTTTAATGTTTGATATATTATCTGATTTCATCGTGCACACTATTATATCTAACTATAATACAAGTGGAATGGCAAAGACTTCATGAGCAGTAGCTACGAATGAGGGATTGTAATGAGTTTGTGTACGACTGCCCCCACCTAACCCCTCCCCCCCCCCCCCCAACTGCTCGATCCATCTTTAGAATTCAAAATCATATTCAAGGTTCAACAAACCCAAAAACCTACATTGACTGCCTCCGAACGTATATGTCTACATTGTTA
This sequence comes from Creontiades dilutus, assembly GCA_031894815.1. NCBI lineage: Eukaryota > Metazoa > Arthropoda > Insecta > Hemiptera > Miridae > Creontiades > Creontiades dilutus. The sequence goes on from JAVIWC010003164.1 coordinate 629,353, forward strand.
TAGAAGGGAAAGTTGAAAGGTGGTACATTTAAAAAAAAAAAAAAAAAAATTAATACTTATCAGATTTGAACCATGGAACATTGCAATCTGAGGCTCAAGAGCTACCATTTCAGCCAAGCCTCACTTGGGGACGAGTTCTTCTATCAGTATACATTGGGATATTAAAGCTATAAAATAAATGGTTTAGTGTATAAATATTAAATTTGACGAGGTTAAATAATCTCTTTCAGTATTTATGCACCGATATTCATCATCTCATCTCACATCATCTGATCAGTTTGGACATTTCTCCTTTGGGCCATTCCTAATCCAGTACAACAGTGGTGGCACCTAAGGTTTGACTACCTCAAAAATCACTAATAGTCACCATCTTATTTATACTCAAAGGTTGAACCATTGACTTATTAAGCGTAAATTTGATCTTAAAAAATCCAAGTGTAGGTATGATGGTTGTAGAATTGAAAACACGACAATGATCTGTGGAGAGATGATTTTGAATCACCAGAGCTTCAAAAGGAACAACTGGTTCACTCGTCCCATGTTTCGCCAGTTGTAGTTTGAGGTATACAGTTAAAGACATGATATATACACTTGCGAAAAGACAAAAAAAAAAAAAAAAAAAACAGAAATAAATAGGTAAATAAATTTTGGGGACTTAAATAGAGGAAATAAGATCTTAGACCTTACAAGCAAACAAAAATGTTGAATTATAATTTTCCACAAATTCTTACATAAACAGATGAGATTAAGGATAATGGTAGAATAAGTCATAGACATCTCACTTAAACTGGCTGTCAAGTAGCGTGAGGACCTACACGAAACGACATCTTAAATAACGATTACATTGTTATAAAAGATTGAGTTAAAGGGTGATCCTCAAAGTCCAACATCGTGCACTTTCCTTTATAGACATGAATCTTGACCTCAAAACAAATAAACAAAAAAGGCACAAATTTATATCCCAAACTAAATCTATAGAATGTTATGTAGTTACCTGTATGAGTTTTCATGTGCTTTTTCAGACTACGTAAATCGGAAAACCTGTGGTCACAGGATTCACATGCATGAGGCTTCTCACCTAACATATAACGTACAAATGATGTAGAATGTACACGTAATAAATTGGCAAAAAAATAACAAATAATTATACACAAATTTGATTAATTGAACAAAGCACAAGATGAGTTTGTGAAAGTATTACCGGTGTGGTGCAGCATGTGTCTTTTCAGTCGCTCAAGCGTTGCAGCTCCGTACCCGCATATATTACAAGGGAAGGGCTTCTCACCTGAGAAAGAAAGTAGAAAACACACTTCAATAGTAGAACTCCTATCAACCAGTCTCAAGAGAACAGGTCTAGTGTAGAACATATGAGAGTAAAACATGGATTCCCCATCAAGTGTTAGCAACAGACATCAACAAACAGACAGCAACATTAAGTATTTGTAAAGCACGTGATATTGGTCAACATTTTAAACAGCGAAAGAGGTTTGTTGTTTATTAGGTTGAGCGTATTGGGTGACCTTACCATTAGGTCACATATCGCTCAGCTGGAGTGACCAATGCTTGATGCTATCCTTTCTTGAAGAAGGTGGAGATGGGTTAGAAAATGTTTTTGAGGAGAGGGGGAGGGCAACCCATCTTAAAGTTACGTTATAATATTGATATCATTGAGTTCCAATTCATGTCCTTAGAGATAAGCTGAAATTTCCCCTTAGTTGCAATACTCTAATGGGATGAGCTATGAGGCCAATTTAATCAAACTTCTTTGACTGTGGGTTATTCTCGTTGAACATAACATAATGATCTCATGATTAGGAAAATCTTGGTTTTTCAATGAAAATGGACCTCTCTGGCAACAAGAGGAGTCTTTCATGGGGATTTCCAACAGCTTCTGTAAATAAGAACTTGTGACAAAAAAAATTCCTATGTGAATAAAAAACTGTCTTGTGATCATAATTTGTCATCGAATAACTGCAATTTTCAACTGTCGGAATGAGTCAAGAGTGATTCCATTAGATTCAGCACAAACATAACTAAGTTAACTCTGATTGACTGAGTCAATGACCAGTTCCTTCAAGACAAAAAATTAATTTCCACTTCCACCTGTAATGTTGGGCAAAGGGGAGTTTTTTTATAGGTTAGGTATAAGTCGGAGTTGACAAAGATAAATGGCTCATCGTCGGGATTTTTCAGATGACCTTACTGTTGGGATCATCTATCAGACAGATTACGCCTGCGCTGATGGGAAGGTGTTAAACAATAGTTTTCCTACCTCATTTGACCAAACGAGGAACAACCCTCTAATGGCTTATTGAACCAGTTGGAATTATAAGCTTTTAACTTCAATAAATGGTCAGTGCTGCATTTATAACAAGTATTAGTGGCAAAAAATTGAAAATAAATCACATCCTAGTTAGGCATTCCATGTCAAACATCTCAATGCACCCCGAATCTCAGCGATCCGTATGACAATATGTTGTCATGGTGATCAGAAGTTTTATGACCTTTACTTCCTGAAAACCCATTTGAGCGAAGAGACATTCAAACTTTATATCTATCAGAATTTCCTGTTTTGATTATTCATTAAACTGAACTTGCTCTCCCATTGCTTCGCCTACTTTTCAACGTTTCAACATTTCAACGTTCCTTGAAGGAAGCGGGGCTTTGCAAGTTCTCGGGTGAAATTTCTAATTTAAAGAAATCTACCTGTCCTTTATAAGTCAATTATGCTTAAAAATTAATAAAATTGGTACCTGTGTGAGTCCTCATATGTTTCATTAGATTGCTGGCTTGTGTAGCTTTGTAGTCACATATCTTACAGTTGAAGGGTTTTTCACCTGTGCAACAGAAAAAACTAGTTATTTACATTAGAGGAGAGGTAGTGTGCAGGGGAGGGGGGGAGGGCTCGTACAAAGACCATATTTAAATTTACATAAATTTATAATGCTTTTCAAGCAGGAAAGATGTAACTTCCTTATTCCTCTCACACTATTGATTTTTAACATACTTATGTTTAGTCTCTTATGGCCAAGGACGGAGCACCACAAATTAAACCAAAGCTCATCCATTTACCGCACGTCTGATTTTGAGGGGTAACTCTCGATTCTGGATTGAGTCCTTCTATGTTGAAATCGGACCTTGGAGATTGGTGGGGAGCAATGCAATGTTGAGTCAACTACACACAATCGTCTGATGTCGAAATCAAAGATTACAAAAATGGAAAATGAGCAAATGAACGCTCAACACAGTGGTATTTCCTAGAATCTATCAGCTAAGCTGAAATTCGAGAGGTAACATTATTAAGAACTTAATAATCTTCAACAGTCCTCTCGTAACGAAACCCAGACAAGCTAAAGTGTGAGTGAGTGAGGAAACGCGACATTTTTACGTAGTACTACGCGGTATTTCGGTATTTTCCATATTGATGTTCAATTTAGTGCATATCGGCACCCACCATTTTTTCGGACTACTTTCCTTACTCTTCAACAACCTTGAAGATTAGTTTTCCTTTATTCTCATTAATGTACAGAATGACACACTTTCCAACAACATTGATTTTCCTACAATTATTTCCTTCACTACTCCTTAAAACTCCTTATACAGCAGTACTTGAGTTTTTAGATTCAGTTCATATACCTTTCAAATAGATACTTACCTGTATGAAGTCTCATGTGCCGCTTTAAATGAACAAGCTGACCAGCTTTGTAGTCACAGAATTCACAAGCAAACGGCTTCTCTCCTAAAAACAAATATTATAGTTGCAAACACAATTGAACATGAGGTAAGCGTCTGAGAGAGATCAGAGTAAATTCAAACTACAAGAAGATTAAAAAATAATTATTTATTGGCTAGTAATTGTTAATTCCCTTAATTATTCCTGGGCTTAGAAGATTGACAAATCGACAAATTCACATAGAGAAAGAATATTATCAAATGACCATGAAGCGAATCAACATAAACATTAAGTTAAAAGAAATATTCCAATGTTTTATAGTGAAGGAGGGGTTTTAACGTTTCAAAGTGGCCAAGGGAGTTAATCAGCACGTAGTTTAGGTATCATGCACAACCCCAAACTCAAAAGGTATCTAACCAATTTGTAACGGATTTAAAGGTCATAATTGATTTGAAAATCTTTCCAAAGTACTTACATGATATCTCAAAATATTTGAATGGTATTGTCTTATTTCAATTTTTGCTAAATATTAACAGTTTTGAAATACAGGCAGTATCATTCAAACGTAAAGCAGAAGTCATTGATTTAAATGTACAATATTTTCAATTCTTGAAAACTACTCAACAGTGCAGCGTCCTTAGCAAAAATAAAGTACTCGGTCTATTGCTGAAGTAGCAAGTCACACAATGTCTCAAAAATCTCAATATACATCTCAGTGGGGGAGAGATCACGACGCACCACAACAGCATGGAAACCTTAGGTTTGTATTGTGTATTACCCAGCAATGTTTATTTCCTTACACAACCCAATGTATATCTTACCTGTATGGGTCATCATATGATTTTTCAGATTACTGAGTTGTCCAGCTCGGTAGTCGCAGATCTTACAGGTGAAAGGCTTCTCACCTAACGAAACATTGTGATTAAATTTTACACCATTTACAGTTATATAATTAAACCAATCTGCATAACACACATAGGGTTTTGGATATTCCTAACCGTTATGTCCAGAGATATTGTTATTGATCACTACTTGCTTCTGGGTCTACCAGTGGGTAGTAGAATCTTTCTTTTCACATTCAAGAACTGAAACATTTTTCTAGCAAAAACCAAAATTTCCAGTCGCATTTTGGATGTTAGGCCTTGGAGGGCTCTCAATCTCCACAGTTTTCATCCGATTTAGATACAATTTTCAGGAAATTTGTAAGTTAGACCGTGAATGGTTTCCTGGGAGGTGTAATCAACACTTTCATCAACAAATCCGCAAACGAAAAATCCACCAAGCACAATTTATTATTTGCCTTAGTCCAATGACGGTCAAATATTGAATACTAATCAGGGACACACATTTCATCTCATATAAATTCCAACAAAACGGTATCACCAGTAGCAATTTCGCATGCTCAAATGAGGATTCCATGAAACACGTTTAATTTCAATAGTTTTCAATTGATTTTATTTTTATGAAATTTACAGGGCACGTGCACTTTTTGTAGTAGATGGTCTCCTACCAACTTCATTAATTATGAATCAACCTCCAATCACTGCATGCAAAAAAAAGCCATCACACATCATCTTCTCACATCCTGGTCGTTCAAATTCAGAGGGTAATCGAGGATGGATGGTTCAATAATCTCATAATAATTTCTACATATAAATCCACTCTTACGTTTTGAAAAATGATTTAAAACACTTCAATATCTATACAGTCGGGTTATGATTACGAAGAAGCTATGTGCCAGAGCTAAATTGGCAGACATCATGCATTTCATACATTATTTATCTCGCTGAATATTTTGGTTCAGGTAATAGCTCAGTCCTACTTCTGTTGTTTGCGGTTAACGTCAAAGGGATTTATATTCGTTGCGCACAAAGTTGGGGGTGGGATTTATTCTCCCACCGGCATATTGGTGGGAGAATAAATGGCCAGTGATACCTACTGCATTATTCGGAAGTTTTCAAGGTTGGTTAGTGTTGACATCTTTATCATTATTTTATGAATAATCTGTTTTTGTATTCATGCAGATTTAAATGGAGTGGGATAACGAGAAACGGACCTGTTAAAATTTGTATTTGGCTAAGAAAAAATATATTTTCTGTCCCCTAGGTGATTGCCCTTGGTGAGCTCTGTGCAACCCCTGACTGCAGCGACATCTAGTAAAACATTTTTTGATAAGTGAAACACAATAATGCTCCTCTTAAGCGGTAAGCTTACCTGTGTGAGTCATGATGTGTTTCTTCAAATTACCCATTTGTCTAGCCTTATAGCCACAGATGTCGCAGTTGAAGGTTTTCTCACCTAGCGAAAACACAAGTTTTAATGCCTGGAATCTTGAACTAGATGAAAAATGATTCAAGAATAGGAATATGAATGTATTCACAACTTCGAAATATATTCCTTTTTTTTTATTCCTCTCTGTACGTCCTCAGGAATAGATGTAATACCATTCTATTCATAGCGGCATCCCACATATCCTTATCCTGAATGTATAAGGTTAGGAATAGAAACATATTACTATTCTTATTCTTGAATATAAATGTGCCCATCTCTTCCTTATTTAAAAAGTAATATTAACATGAATATATAAGTAACACTTATTCATAACCATACAATCTCATTCTATTTGGGCCCAGACCATTCATTTGAGGTCGACCGAGAAACCTTCTTTTTTTTTTAAAGACTGTAACATAACTTTTTTTAACCAGGAGATGTTGACTCACCCTGGGGATTTTTGGGTTCTTCCTTTGATGTAAGCCAGTGTTTCCCAATATGTGATGGAGTTGCACTATACACAGGGCCTTGGTCGTCCGGAGGGCAGCTGATGATAACTTCTGGAGCCAGCATGATTGGCTCTTCGGTTTCATCTTTGACTGTTGAGTCGTCTTGCTGAATGTAATTACTATCGTTACGTCTACTATCTAAAAAGAAAAGAAACATCGTAAATCGACTGGTAGAGCAAGATACGGCTAAAGTAAATATTTTGTTCTTCTTTCTTCAGATTCTAGGAGGTATCCATCAAGAAAAGAAGTAAACGATTTGGATGGTTTCAACTTTTGAATAGGAAGTTATCCGGATTTCCATAACTGTCAGGGAGCATAACTGATTGTGAGAAGAAAATTAGTTTTTATAAAAAACATCCCACGTTAAATGAAGAGTTAATTTTCAATAGTACTGTTTCCATCCCATGTTTCGACTCTTTAAAAACCTTGCAGTAAATAAATATTGCAATACCCTTGTATTCTTACCCTCAAGACAAGTTAGTCAAAGTATTGACCAAATACAAAGCCGAATTTCTACTAAATATCTCCCCACTTGAGCAAATAACTTATTGTGGTAAAGAGTTTCCAAAATGCGATTATTAGTACGATCAATTAAGAACTGTACTGAACAGTCAAATACTAACCATCACGAAAGACATCAGTTTTAGCTTCCACTTCCATCTCATTGGTAAGGGGTATTAAGGAGGTCGAAGGTTGACCAGCATCGTCCATTGGATTGCCCATCATATTTTGGTTTACCGATAATGGGTCATCCTCCATCATCGAAGTGGGTCCAACATCTAAACATTAATATATTCGTTAATTTAACAACGAAATTCCAAACCAATACACCTACGAGTTTAATTTAGATTAGAATGTCAGAGCATATTTATTGATCATAAAGAAAACACACTGTTTAGGAATGAAGTAGGTTAAAAACAGGAATATAGAATAACACCATCAGATGTCTGAATCTATTCCATTTAATTTTTCAAGGTGAAACCACATTTTCCATCACCACAATTCCACAATTGCCATCACCGATCACCAACTACAGAAAAATGAAATAATAAATAAATTATACTGAAAAGGGATAGCGGGCGATGTAATAAGCAAGAACTCTCGGTCTGCAATAAACTTGTAATCGGAGGATAACCCCACAGAAGGTTACAACTTCTTCTTCATTTCATTACCCCCCCTCAAGTTAAAGAGTATTTTAAAAAACGATTAAATGTACAAGCAGTTGAAAGACTCTTAAAACTTGACACAAGAGAAACAATAGAGTATTCTGACAACAATCTTACTACAATAAAAAATTTCAGTCTCATAAGTTTAAAATTCAATACATGAATAAGTCCAACATAATGGTTCCTAGTCACTATTTTCAATATCAGTCTTAATGACTACGAATCTTGTTACCCTGAACTATATAGATCAGTCAATACATTTGAAAAACATTATCACAATACAAAAAAACACAAATTGTAATCACTGGAATCAGATTTCAACAAGTAATAAAACAGACAATTTCATTAATCGATTTCAAGTTAGTGAACCAAACTCTTTCAGTTCATTTTCAGTTTTAAATTGAGCTTTCCTACAAAATATTCGAATTTGTTACGAGGAAGAATTTTTGTGAACACATCTGCTATGTTTCCATCAGTTGGTACATATTTTACTGAGATTTTACCTTGAATCACATTGTCTTTAATAAAATGAAATTGGATGTCAATATGTTTAGACCTTTTTGAGTTCTCATAATTTTTCATCATCGCAATGGAGCCTTGATTATCAACATGCATGATTGGTATGACTTCCCGATTTAGAAAATCTGCAGCAAGTCCCTTCAAAAACAGCAATTCGGCAACACAAAGTCCTCCGGCTTGGTACTCAGCGTCTGACGTAGAGCGAGCCACTGTTTGCTGCTTCTTGAAGTCCAAGAGACAAGATTGCTGTGAAAGTAGATAGCATACCCACTGACACTTTTCCTATCGATCAAGTCCCCTCCCCAATCTGCGTCACTGTAGGCGATGATTGCTGAAGGTTGAGCCTGAGTTTGCTTGGTATATGTCAATCTGAGGTCCTTAGTTGATTTGAGATATCTCAGGGTGCGTTTCGCAGCTTTCCAAGCCGATTCAGTTGGCGTGTTGAGAAAACGTCCCAGATACGAAGTGTAGTATGCCAGATCAGGTCTTGTGATGATTGCCAAATAGTTCAAGCCTCCGACAAGCTCCCTGTATGGTGTGTTGGTGATGGGGTCTTCTTTGGCTACACTGAATTTGGACTCAAATGGTGTGTGAACACCGTTGCTTTCATCCATTCGAAATTTGATGAGCATTTTGTCTATCATCCGGGCCTGGCTGAGATAGACTGTGTCTCCGTCACGAGTTATGTCCACTCCAAGGAAAGATTTAAGCTCTCCGAGATCCTTCGCGTTGAATTCCTTTTCCATGCTTACGACAAAGTGCTTTATCTTCTCCATATTCCCTGTGATCACATAATCATCCACGAAAATCACAATCCAGATTTGATCGCCAAAATACAAACACGGATCTACCTTGGAACGGTGAAGTCCGTGACTCAGTGCAAACTTGTCGAAGCGTTGATACCAACAGCGGGGGCTCTCAGCTAGTCCATAGAGAGATCTCTTGAGCTTCAATACTTTTCCCCTCGATACAGCAACTCCATCCGGCGGCCTGATGTAGACGTCAGACTGCAGATATCCATTTAAGAAGGCGCAAGGGATGTCGAGCTGACGGAGTTGGTAGTCGTTTTGTAGAGCGTGTGAGATGATCATTCGTATTGCTGAGAACGAGGCCACCGGTGCATAAACCTCCTTGATCGTCTGTTCCTGAAATCCACGTGCGACTAAACGAGCCTTTTCGTTCCATCGCTTTTGATCTTGAAAATCCACTTTGTGTCGATGGCTCTTGTCTTCAGTGGGAGATCAGCCTCAGACCAGGTGTTGAATTTCCTGAGAGCCTCTAGCTCGTTGTCAATCGCGGTTTTCCATTCAGGAGAGGTTTGGGCTTCAGCGTAATTTCTTGGCTCTTCTTCAGCGCTCAACATGCTCACCACACTCATCAGACAGAATGCTAGATTCGAATCCTCTTCTTCAGTCTGTAGAGTTTCATTGACAGGTTGGAAGGTTTCATCATCTGCCTCTTCTTCATCTACGTGTTGGTCGACCTCATAGTCCTCAAGATGCCTCGGCAACTTCTTTTGCCGAATTGGTCTTCCGGCATTTGATTGTACTGGATTTGGGTTTGGCTCTAATTGCTCTGGGTTGGGCTTAACTGATTTTGATCTGGCTGGCTTCGGTGGTTTTGAAATTGGAGCATTTACCAGTTCTGGGGGATCTTCACCCTCCTCTTCGTCCCATTCAATGACGGAGCAAGGTTGGCTTTTCTTCACCTCGTACCTGAAGTCAGTTTCGTCGAACTTCACGTCGGATGAAATGACAATCTCGTTTGTCTCTGGATTCCACAATCTATAGCCTGCCCCGGCATACCCGACAAACCTCATCACTGTTGCTCGGGGATCCAACTTATTACCCTTTGGTAACTTGTAAACCCAGGCTTTGCAGCCAAAAACTTTTAATTTCTTGAGGTCGCATAAACCACTAAAAATTTCCGCAGGGGTTTTCCCGTCAATCGTGCGGCATGGAGATCTGTTCACCTGATAGCAAGCACAACTGACACACTCAAACCAGAGATGCTTTGGGAGGTTTGTATCAGCCAACATACATCGAACCTTATTTAAAAGAATTCTGTTCAAGACCTCACTGCACCCATTTTGCATCGGGGTGTAAGGGCAGGTGAACTGTTGTTCAATTCCAAATTCTTCACAAAATTGAGCAAGGCGAGCATTTTTGAACTCACCTCCTCCATCTGAGCGCAATTTTGACACCACGATCCCGATGGTTTTGAGATGCTTGATGTAATAAATCAGCTTGTCAGTGGCTTCAGATTTTCTTTTCAATGCATAGACGGCACGGAATCTCGAAAAATCGTCGGTAATCGATACGAAGAATGATTCTCCATTGTTGGTCGGAAATTTTGCTGGTCCCCAAACGTCAGTCCACAGCATTTCCCCAACACGTTTGGTTTTGATGGTTCCCCTGGAATGCATAAACCTCCTTGATCGTCTGTTCCTGAAATCCACGTGCGACTAAACGAGCCTTTTTCGTTCCATCGCTTTTGATCTTGAAAATCCACTTTGTGTCGATGGCTCTTGTCTTCAGTGGGAGATCAGCCTCAGACCAGGTGTTGAATTTCCTGAGAGAAACATGCTCACCACACTCATCAGACAGAATGCTAGATTCGAATCCTCTTCTTCAGTCTGTAGAGTTTCATTGACAGGGTGGAAGGTTTCATCATCCGCCTCTTCTTCATCTACGTGTTGGTCGACCTCATAGTATGGTTAAAGATTGACCCACCAACCTGAATATTGGACTGCCTAACGGCGCCTTCCAATGCAAAGTTAAACAGTAGGCAGGCCAACCCATCTCCTTGCCTTAAGCCCCTGTAGGTGGTGAAGGGGTCCGATAGCTCACCCCCAACTCGTATAAAGCACTCAACCGATTCCATTGTGAGCTTAATCAAGTGAATGCTTCATTGGAACGCCCATCCCCAGCATGGCCCCAAATAGTTCCTTTCTAGAAATACTATCATATGCAGCACGGAAATCAATGAAGAGGTGGTGAGTTTGGATGTTGTACTCTCGTGCTTTCTCCAGTATCATCCTGAGGGAGAAGATCTGGTCAGTAGTTCCTTTACCTCTCATAAAGCCTGTCTGGTATTTCCCTATTTCTCTTTCGGCGTGAGGAAGAAGCCTGAGAAATAGTATCCGTGACAGTACTTTATACGAGGATGAAAGTAACGAGATTCCTCGGTAGTTCTCACATTCATGTACATCACCTTTTTTGTGGATCGGGCATATTATTGTCTTATACCACTCAGCTGGAATTCTACCCCCTTCCCATATGTCAAGTATTATTCGGTGCAGGACTTTGGAAAGTTCTTGGCCACCACATTTTAGGAGTTCTGCAGGAAGACCATCAGCGCCAGGGGCCTTGTTATTTTTTAGGCTTTCAATGGCCTCCTGAACCTCCTCAATGTCTGGGGGCTCGAGATCGTCTGTCTGCATGTCTGTGTCAAGGGTAGTGCCATTGGTGGTTCCTAGGAGGCCACTGAAGTGGTTCTTCCATCGGTCTAAGATCCTACACTTTTCGTTGAGTAATGTGCCATCAGTATCCCTACAAGCAGTCACCTGAGGTTTAAAGGGTTTTCGTATTTTATTCACCAGGTTGTAGAGTTGTCGAATATTATTTTCTGTCCGAAGTTCCTCAACTGCTTTAGCTCCTGAGACTTTTGTTGCCTCTTCTTCCTTCGGTGAATGCGTTTCTCTTGTCTTCTCAAGGCCCTGTACGCTTCCTTCGAACTCCTGGTGTGCATACTTTGGAGCGTCGGCTTGCGTGCTTCATTCTTTAAGGCCGTGATGGTAGCACATTCTTCATCAAACCATGGCTTCTTTGCAATCACGGGCTGCAGTCCCAGCACCTCATCTGCAACGATCTTCACACACTCTTTACATTTTTCCCATTGGTCATCAGTGCTTCCATCCTGACTCAGAGTGCGCAGCTTTCCGTCCATGGTTTCCACAAACTGAGACTTCACTTCAGGGTCCTTGAGCTTCTCAAGATTCCATTTAGGTAGAGGTACTCCTCGTCTTTGGTTCCTGGTAGTGGATATTCGTGCCCTAAGTCTGCATATGACCAGGTAGTGATCTGAGTCTACGTTTGCTCCACGGAAGGTCCTCACATCCCTCAGGCCTGAGATATGTCTAGAGCTCATCAGAATGTGGTCAATCTGGTTTGAAGTTCTGCCATCGTTGGACTGCCAAGTTGCTTTGTGTATATTTTTGTGTGGGAACAGGCTGCTACCAACTACCAGTCCTCTAGAGGAGGCCAAGTCTATCATTCGCCTACCATTTTCGTTTGACACGTCATGCAAACTATTCATTCCAATAGTTGGTTTGTAGATCATTTCCTTCCCGACTTGGGCATTGAAGTCCCCAACGACGATTTTGATGTCAGCTTGTGGGGCTTGATCAAGGCTCTGTTCCAGTGATGAATAGAAGTTATCTTTATCTTCATCTTCTGATGGTTCCGTGGGTGCATGAACACTCCACAGGCTGTAATTGTAAAATCTTCCTTTCATGCGCAGGTAGCAGATTCTTGGGTTGTTGGTTCAAATCCAATTACCATATTGGGACCCTTCCACTAATAACAAAACTAGTGCCAAAACCAAATACATTAACCAATGCCACAAGAAGAGGACTACGAATGCGATTCAAGTAAACGGATATATATTCGACACTGTGAATGAATTTGTCTATCTCGGATCTCTTGTAACAAATGAAAATGAAGTGGTATCGCCAAATAAGGCGGCCAATCGATGCTATTTTGGGTTAGTTCCTCAGCTCAAAAGCCTCAATTGTTCCCGAACAACCAAATGCAGCCGTACAAAACCTTGATAGACCGGTCCTTACCTATGGTTCAGAGACATGGACCCTTACCAAAGCACTTGAGGAACTTGCGCCGTTTTGAAAGAAAATGCACCTAAGGAGAATCCCGGCTTTGACGATGTTCCGAACTGATCTGGAGACGTCGGTACTAACCATCAAGTCATGGAACTATATAAAGAGAATCACGTCATCCAATTTATAGAAACAGTCGAGTACCTTGCTTGTTGGCGTGAATGACATCACCACTAGCGACTTTTATACGAACTGGAGCGATTTCCTCAACGTTTCGCATCAATTTCTCTACATCAGAATTTACGTACGTGTTCGAGGCTCCCGAATCCAAAATGAACTGCCCCACTAGATTCCGATCTTTCACTGATGACAACGCGACGAATGAATACTCTTCCTGGGCGGTGTTGGCATGATTTCTGCCCCCCCGACCACGACGTCGTCCTCGTCCACGCGAGCGATTTTTGGGACAATCCGGCTTTAGGTGGGATTCGGAGTTGCAGGTATAGCAACGCGGTTTTATATTAGAGGAAGCAAATGAATGTTCGTTACCCTGTTCATTACCGACGGCTTGATTATTCATTTTGAGCTCGGCATCCAAAAGACAGCTTTTCACGACGTCTAAAGTTAAAGTCGATGGCGTTTTCGGCGTCGCCTTTGCCTCGGCATTCTCCAACACGGTGATAATCGTGTCGAATTTCTCAGGTAGGGTCAAACACAAATGGCAGAGTTTGTCCTCTTCGACCATAATTGAACCTGCCGATTCAAGCTCACGGATCAGTTCGTCGAATTTCAGGAAATGATCCTGCAAATTTCCATCAGGGGGCATTCTCAGGGTCAACAGTTTTCGACGAATGAACAACTTTTGGAACGGTCCTTTCCTCTGAAATACCTTCTTAAGTGACTCGATCATTGAACGGGCCGATTTCTGTCCTCGCACGTACTCGATGTGCCGATCGGAAATACACTTCACGATCGTTGATTTGGCTTTTGCATCTTTCTGTTTGAAATCTGCGTCTTTCTTGTCCTCCACGATTTCTTCCAAAACATCCGCAACTCCTTTTTCTTCGAGTAAAATCTCGACTCGATAAAGCCACATAGAAAAATTGGAGTCCGTCAACATGGGTAAACCATGTTGTTTGTTGCCGTCTGTCATCGCAGCAAAACGGAATTCTTCCGCGCGCGAACACTACCGAACGGACACGACAGATTCTAAATTAAAAAAAAACTTGGGCCGATAACCAAATGAAATAATAATTAAATTATACTGAAAAGGGATAGCGGGCGATGTAATAAGCAAGAACTCTCGGTCTGCAATAAACTTGTAATCGGAGGATAACCCCACAGAAGGTTACAACTTCTTCTTCATTTCATTACAGAAGAAGATTAGGAAGAGATCCAGAGGCACGTACACGGAATCATTGTTTAAGGCTTGATTCTTTACAATGAAATCGCAGTTGTTTTTTGAAATTTTCCTCAATCAGAACGGTTGATGGGACATTAGAGCAATACCTAGGGGCATATCAAAAAATAGGTTTGTTCCAACAGCAGCAGTACTGTTCAACAATTATCAACAACAGCGCACGGCCTTACACTGTTCACAACCGTCAACTATTGATAAACAACAAATGTTTATTACTCCAACAAATGTACTTGAGCCATCGCCATAAATATTCCGGGTTTCCGGAAAGTAAATGTGGAAAGGATGGAATGTGAGAAAAACAAGACCGAACGAAAGTGGGTCTATGACCCACTTTGTAAGACGGGTTGATATTGATCAAGGAACCATCCCACTTTGATTTCTTGCAAACATATTTTACTCACTAACAACTAATAATTAGTAACAATTCGTTCTACTCCTGAATTATCATTTTCAGAAGTAAGCATTCAAAAATAAAGAATTTACTTTGTGGTCAACCTACAGTTACTCAGTTCCTTTTTCATAATCGCTTTCTAAATAATGGGCACTACAAACTATTACTATATTATGAAATAGTAGCGTAAACTCACTGCAAAACATCTCAAATTGCTCCAAATGTAGGTAAATACAGAAGAGGTGACGGTGATGTAGCTCACAACACTATCATAGCTGTGAATATAGAGAGAAATCTAAAACGGTAAACTAGGTAAGATACCTCGAAGAAACTAGATAGTGAAAGTAGCAAACAGAAATTTCAAGAATAATCTAATTCTGAACTCAGATAAACAAGAACTGTGACATTTTTAGGCAAAAAATAATAATTTGTTGACAGGAGAGCAATTATCGGTGATTTTGATAAGCCGATAACGACTTGTTGTTGCAGTTGGTGACAGCAGTGAAAAACTGAACAAGAAGATGACTAAAATTTCAAGGATTTTCTTTTTCTCAGTTTTGAAGGTATATTGCAACTTTTTCTAAAAATTTTACTTCTGTACTTCCCCTTTTTGTACTGCTTTATCAACAATGTTGAGAAATGCAATAAAAAAATTAAAATTTCGAGTTTAACCTTTTTTTTTCAATTTTTTTGTGTGAACATCCAGCTTTCCTATCATGTTCTCATATAATCTATATAATATTAAATATTATAAGAAATTTTCTTATACTATATTTATTCCCATGGTATAAAAAATAACGAGGAGGCAGAAGTAGGTTCATGGCAGCTGTAAATATTTTAAAACTTGGCTAACAAGATATAATAATCCAGTTTTTTTTTTAGCTTACTTTCATAGATAATGAAGCTACTACAATGCCTCTGAAAAATTTAAAATGAAAATTCTCGAAAAACATCTTAAGTGAAATGTATTTTGAAAATTCTGAAATTATGAGCATTCTGCTTATGATGATGATGGAATATTACTCTTAATAGCATTGGGATAAAAACGTTGTTTTTGAAAAATCAAGTATTCCAAAAGAAAAAATGAGTTCATTGGATATTTAAAAGAATTCAATTGGACAAGTTACAGAAATGTAAATTAAAATATCACAAAAAATGACTAAAACAGCAAAATATTGTTAAATGTATACTCTTAGGCAGAATATCACTCCAAAATGTTTATCAGGGATGGTAGAGGTAATTCAAAATTTACACCTGAATTTCATTAAAATTTGTTAAACATTTGAAAAAAGTCTGATTCCAAAAATCTTTGAATAAAGAAATATAATTTAGAACAAGTTTTTCTGGAATGACATTGACAGTTTACAATATTTTTGGTCACAGATTCCTCAAATTTCAACATAATTTCACATAATGTAAGATATTTTGGGATATGTGCTCATAAAATCATGCTGCATGACTGGACATTGTTTAATTGGCCACTCTTATTTCTTATAACAGCACAATCCTGAAAATCTTTTTTAACGGACTTGTTAGGGGAAATATATTATATTTTATTAGGAAAACGTGATTAGAAAAATTTTCTACAACATTTACAACATTTAATGTTACTTACTCATCTTCCACTCGAAGTGCTAGTACAGTAGCCATAGAAAGTCGAAGAGGAGCAGGAGGACGTCTGACGCCTTGTCAGTCAGGCTGAAGTTGTCAGCCTAGGAGGAAGAAGACGCACAAACTAAAAAGGTGAAGAAGAAGTTGAACCAAAAATCGAAATATTGATATCGATTAGACGATCGGACAACTTGAATCGATTGTAGGCCCTGATAATATATCGTATTTACGAAATTTAGCAGATACTGATAGTTAATAATTACCGGCGTTTTGTACTCCAGAATTTTCTAGAACAGCCTGCAGTTTTCCCATCTATGGTTTGACATTGCTGCCTGAAGGACGTGCACACGTAAAACTTGTTTCAGGGTTGTTATAAATCGATTCTATTTCCATGTAATTGCGAAGTCGTTCGATTCTATAATGTTACTTTTAGTTGATGGCGTTTGCGATTGGGAATCGCCGTGAGAAGTTTGTCTGTCCATGTCGTCGAACTGTTAAAATTCTATTCTCACTCCCATCGGTGTTTTGTGTCCTGTTAGCATTCCTCAAGTTACAGCATGTCCTCGTCGCAGACGTCTTTTTGATTTCCCTTGGGAGAAAATCCTCAAGCAATTCTAAAGACGGATCAGGCATCGTATCGGATCATCAACGGTCAACCATCTGTGGTGTCAAGAAGGTAGACCTTCACAGACTCCTAACTTATCAGTATCGCAAAATGATTAACCTTTTCCTTTGTATAGTACCGATATTATCATAAATTTCTCTACTAACTCCCGTACATGATCGCATATGTAGAATGCTGGAAATGTGTCAAATCTTGGGAAAGTGACATACCCACAAGTCTTATGAGTTTAACCGTATACCAAGGTGTTGGTAATTAACTTGATTGGATCATCAACATTCTACAGTATCATCAACAATAGTGTAACTGGCTACTGTGGTTGATACTGTAGAAGCAAATAAATAGTATCTGTATTATCCGAGTGACAAAAGTTAGTTCGACTGTCAGAGACTATCTTGTGAGCTATGTGGGACTACGTCTCTCGTCTTAGGCTACAAGTAGCACTATGCCCATCAAAACAAATTATTGACAAACTACCTGCTGTAGTATGAGAACTGTCCAAGTTAACTACTTCATGAATTAGGTGACAGGAAAGTGTCACCCATTTACATGTTCTCTGAAGGACTTTCACTCCTTAGCACAATATCTTACACTCAGTCTCCTTGAATTGGCAGCACATACTCCCAGCCTATTTGATTAAGCTATCAAGTCAAAATAACTAAGTATTAACCTAATTAGTAATCACTGAAAAGGAGAATTTCAAGAAATATGAATGTGCGTCATGCAGTTGAAGACCTCCTACCTCGGTCACTTTTTTTAACCTCCACCAAAAATACTTAGGTTGGGTTTTAGGACCTGTCATGTACGGATATGGACAGCAATACCATTTGGCTGTTGAGTGGATTAAGGAGGAATAATTATATTATTAATTATGGAGATCGTTTTCCCAAACACTTCTAGACCATCCAAGGTAGGAAACTACGTGCTCCCTTGGTCTTCTAGCTGACAGAGAATGTTCTTGGTCAGAAATAATTGGCTTAATGACCATTTAAATCACAAAACGATTTAAGATCGCATCTTTCAATCAGGAAGTGAACGCTAAAATATAATTATAATACACATAAAAGGAATGAATTCAGGGATTGGAAAAAATGGGATTTCTTAGGGGAATAATGTTTAACGTAGATGATTGCTAATAAAGAGAGAAAACACTTGATAAAAACAGAGTAGGTATTATGAGAAATCATCTATTTCACAAACATCATATTAATTTGCTTTAGATAATACTATCAATTATTGTCGGTCTTTAGAAAGTTCCAGTCATGCAGCATTGTTGTTTGAGCGAATTGTACAAAATAATCGGAGTTCATTCGGATTAAACTGTGTTGAGATCGAACTCTTAGTCCTAGAAACTATTAACTGTCAATTTTATTGTGAAAAACCTTGTTCTAAATGATGTTAACTATTCCAACAATGGTTTATTGTTTCAAATTTTGCTGACTTTTGCGTTCGCTTTTTCAAGGTGGGCTATGTTGACTGGCGTTCCAAAAAACCCTTTTTTGGACTTTGACTTGTCTAAGGAACACGAATCACCTAAATTACTCACAGCAGTTAATATTTACCAAAGGATATCTTTACGATTAACGAAATTGGCCAAGGTAATAATGACTTGTCTGACCTAGGTAGGGTCAATTCCCACAAATCTTCAAATGGCTCTAGATAGAATAATTAATTTTGATTCGACATCGACTTCGAAATTATGTCTGCATTTTCATACATCAATACTAGGATTTAACGTTGATTAAAACCAATTTGACAGTAATATATATAGCGTTGTCAGCTAACCAAAAATACGCCCTCAAAATTGACATCATAATACTTCGCAACTGTGATCATCAAATAAAGCTTATCAGGGCTGAAAAAGAGTGATGACACGGAGGGTTGCCATAACTTAGCCAAGACATTAAAATAGTTGGATAAAATGTCTCCCGTGTATAACTGATCAAACTATCTACTGACCGAGATTGGGACCTGATCAAGATAAGAGGTCTTCCCCTAAATTTGTGTCACAAATCCTTTGATCGATGTTACCTCTTACTGCCACTGGCGAATTTGATGTAGACAAAATAATTAGTTACAAAGTTGTTTGTTGCTGTCAATCAGAAAAAGGCATTTATTTTTAGTGTATTTGATTTGCTGAAAAAGCTTGATTGAGGAAAACAGCTTATCTTATGCAGCAGACCTTATGCACTTTTTTCTGAAGAATCTTTTCCATAGCTGTTGGTTACCTGAGACAGATTTGCGTGTTCATGAATATGGATACCAATAGAATCATAATGTGGAATTTTGAGAAATTATGAATACAAGATTAAAATATATTCACTGATTGAAAATGGGGTCCCGGGCAAGACGTTAAACTGCAACCGTGGTGGAGGGCTGCAGTAACCATTACTAACAGCATGAGGCATGGTGCGGTACAGTCGCCCAATGTGGTTTATGTCTGAATGAAAAGTCTGGGGCGCCTGGGTGGCCCAGAAGTGGTTTCAACTCTGTAGAAGGTGGGAGACGCTCTTTTTCCTTGGTGAAGGCAATCCCCTAGGGGACAAAACTCCGACAGAAAATCCAGTATCCTGTGAACCGCGAGGAGGCAGCCCCTCTAACAGGTTTGGCGATAGGCTAACAACCAGTCCCTGTAAAAATCTACTTGTTACGAAACCCGAAAACATGAGAAACAGCGAGCTCGGATGGAAACTAGAAGACAAAGAGGTCGTCCTCGGAATGGCTGGCTTGATGAGGTCTTGAGGGACCTCCAGGTGGTGTGGATGCGGAGGTCTCAGGCGGACGACCGCGCCCAGTGGCGGAGAGGCGTTCGGGAAGCCAAGGGCCACTTAGGCCTGCAGTGCTTCTTAGTTAGTCAATTTAATATGATTTTATCAGTATTCACGATGTTGTTGTTGTGATTTTCCAAAAAATCACATGTTTATAAGAAAAATCATATTATTACGTGTATAATATTTAGAAACTAAACTCGTTTTGTTAATTAGATGAAGTTTATGTGCATTTACTTGAAATTCTTTCACGGTTTCATTATTTTACTTTATAGAAGATATGGTACAAAGGTACCAACAATATAATATTCATTAAATGTACGCCTCAGGTTTCTCTTGTAGTGGAACAAATTCGTCCGAATTGTGATTTGTGTATCTATTTTCAGATTGGGCTGAAATGAACAACGACAGGGGCCCAGGACCAGTACCTGATCGATGGCTCAACTGCCCACGAAAAGCGATGAATCTAGTTGCCGAAAAATTCTTGGCGTTCAAGACGCCTCTTTCGAGCGCTTTTGACAGCCAAGTCCCACCTCCTCATCGCTTCACTCCATCCATGCTTATTAGCTCTACCAAAACTTATAAAGTAAATATTACCATTGTTTGTTGTTCGAATAGCGATTCTATTCAATATACAGAACCTAAACATGACTTGTATAACATTATTTAGTGTTAACTAAAGTTAATTTAAAGAAAAAATGCTAGATATCTCTTAAGGCTCCCCCTCTTCTGTGTTGCCCCTAGCGCCTCATTATGTCGCGAGTAATTTCAGAAATGTTTAGCTGGCCATTCAGTTGGTGGGCGGAGAGGTGTCGAAATCAAGTTCTGGAAACGTAAAAGTGATGTCAACCCTTACACGGCATTGGTGCTTTTCACTTTAAGCCTATTTTGCTACTTTTCGAAGCTATTAACATCCTTGAAGTTATCCCGTTTATAGACACTCTTCAACTTCCAGCGCTCTTCCATTGAATGTTAGCATGACTGAGTAGTGTTCAAATCTTGTGATACTGCTTTGATTGAGGTAACCGTTTCATATTTGGTACAAAGGTTCATTTTTTTAAATAGTACAGCGAAAATTCAACTAGACTCCTGTATGTATACTTGTTTAGTTGACCTCGGTCAAAGCTGATCTCAATTTACACCATGCTCCACTTGATCGGCTTTCGACTGTTTCGAGTTGCTTCAGTGATTGCCCTTGGCATATAAGTGTGTTTACGTCACTCACGTGAATTTTTACCTATTGTCACTCTCAATTTTTAGTCTCTTGGATTCACTAATGTTTCTCATTTTAGTAAATGACCTCCGCTAAACACAGTTTGTTATTATGATTTCTTCTGGCCTATTCACATAGTCTTGTTCTTAAGTTGTTCAATTATAATTTGAACGAAGAAACTGTGAGGAGGTGACAGCGATAACAGTTTTTATCCGTCCGAACTCAGATAAATCGAACCGATCCTTCAAGTATCCTAATAAGCATTGGGATTCAATGGAAGTGAAATTGTGTGATTTCTTGGATCTTTAAATGAACGATTAGATCAGTTTGAAAATGTGATTCAACTCTCTACAGAAGTGGTCATGCGATATGGTGGAGAGCATGTTTGTTGGAGTTAGGCTGTTAACATTATTTTGGGTTCTCCCCTACATTTGGGTCCACTCTGCCTGGTACTGGAGGCTGAGTCCCCCTTATTTCAAAAGTATCCTCATTACTTTCCTGTTCTTCCCTCATATCTGAATGATGTCAAAATATGAGAGTTTAAGCATAATACTTTCATATTATTTTCTAGGGGTTGTCCAATTCTTATCCAGATGTTTGTTTTGTAATTTCAAGTGGCGAATAGGCTTATGGATAGACCTGACCAACACGACTCGATTTTATGACAAGTCTGAAGTTAACAATGGCTATGGAACGGAGAAGGAAGTTGGCTACACCAAGATCCAATGCAGAGGTCACGGCGAAACCCCATCGGAAGAACAAACCAGCATTTTCATCAATTTGTGTCGCACTTTCATTCAGCAACACCCCCTGGAAATTATAGGTATTTTTATAAGCCCTTCTAAATTTCATTCTTGTTGCAATTTACATTCCTTCCTTTCACGATTTGGTACGATTTATAGGAGTACACTGCACTCATGGTTTCAACAGAACTGGCTTCCTCATAGTTTCATACCTTGTAACAGAACTGGATTTTTCAGTCGACGCTGCCATTCGCGAGTTTGCCAAGTGCCGGTAAGTTCAATCTTCTCACATCGTTTGCCGCTTCGAAATTTGAACATTTAAAAGCCGCTACATAAATGTAACCCCATGTGTAGCAGCATGTAGCAACATAGTTACAAATTGTTATTAATGATTTTGTTGGGTGAACTTTGTAGGCCACCTGGTATTTACAAGGAAGACTATATACGAGAACTTTACAAAAGATACGATGACGAAAGTGACGCACCTCCCCCACCAATTCGGCCAGCCTGGTGTTTTGGTAAGATTTCACTGCCTGGAAGTTATTTGTGTTTCTGATTGGTGACAGTTGGAAAAAAAACCTTACCTTGCATCTGGGTTAACTACTAGTTCAGTTAATGTTTTGTTAGTTTGTCATACAGTTAACAAATCCATAAACGTAGTTGAAACTATTAGCAGAGAAAAACACTAGTTGCTACTCTCAAGGTTTTTACCCAAAATAGTGTTCCTTCAGCGTCGAACGACCATGAAGCCGCACCGTGAAGCAACACTGGTGGGACTAGTTAATGTTTGAGCGCTTAATTCAGGAAGCTCACTACGAATCAAATCTCTCTAAGCGGTATGCATGCTGATGTGTGCAGTCACTATTCTCTTGTCATCCTTCAACATTTTCTTTTGTAGACACTGAAGATTTAAATGGTAACGAAGAGGCATCTGATGAATCTTATGGCGGAAACGGGTCTAATGCTGGTAGCGACAAACGGAAATCCAACTCACAGGGTTTCAAGTACGTATTAATTGTATTCTTCCTAATTGGTGAGGTATCTTATAGTTTCAGCAAATGAAGGAGAAATATATTCGGTTCTACATAATGGACTACATGCGTTATGACCATTCGTTATTTTGGGTTATGACCATGATCAATCGGTGGAGCGAGTTGCTGGAAAAGTGCAATCCCCAGTTAGGCATATCCGCAGGAGATGGTATCTGTAGCGGCCCCAAATGAACCTGAAGGTGTGACAGTCAGGAAGATATAACAAAACTCTTCTCCAATATAAGTGGCCACACAAAATGCTGCATTCGCTTTAACCGCAAGCACAACCCAGTACAAGCATAAAGGATACAAACCTAGAATAGTAATAAGGTTTAAGCCACCAGAAGAATTTATTGGTAGATTTCAAATGTAATAATATCTCAAACTGCTCCCTAAGGCTACCTCAACATTCCTACCTATACTTATTATGAAGTCTACAACAATCAATTCTACAACATTCTCACTTCAATGAACCTGTTTAGGATACAAGAGAGTTACAGTAATTGGGATATCAAAGTACGATGTTTAATGCAAATCTACTACATTCCCCCTTCAATAATCCAGATTCTGTTGGGCCTCTGATCTCAGGGGGTATGTTTTTGGCGCTGGCGATCTTAATTTATCCACTGACAAGGGGCTGAAGTGCCTTGTAAATATTAACTGACTGAAGGAAAAGCAACTCCCAGGCCTCTCCCATGGCCCATCACGTTGTACCATCCTCTTATCTTTCGGGCCTGTTTCCCTAAATAGTGATCATCTTATATAGGCATTTTCTTTAATCTCTCTCGCCCTAATCCGTTTCTCAACTTCTTTAATCCCCATTGCAGGCGTCAGGCAAAGCTGGGGGTGGCCCCTTAAATAGATGGACTGGGTATTGTGTACCTTCTCCGCTTCTGAGATGAGTTAAACAAAAAAAAAGTTGAAATCTAGTGATTTTTCTAGTTTTTCCAAAACAGATTGCTGCAATGACTGTTGAAACCATTTCAAGGTTACATTTCGGTTGAAATTCACTCATATTCTTTGTTATTGCTGACCATCCTTCACTCCCCATTTTATTTCAGGAAAAGGAACAAAAATGTGAAAAATCCTTTGTTCATGGAAGGAGTTACAGGTGTCACTGCAGTTCAGGATCAGCCAAGGTTATCAGAACTGCAGCAGGCGTGCATGCGCATGTGCAACTGGACGTAAGTTATGATTGATTGTAAATAAATTAGGTATTGGTGGGTTTCTCGAGGCTTAATTATAAATTGTTTTACCTTTAAACATCAAGTTCCGAGTGATAACGGTGTGTTAACTGAGCGTCTTCCAACTTTAATCTGGGTAACAGGGTTTTTTTCCATTCAGATATGTTTATGAGAGAATTTAATGGTAGTAGTTCACAATAAAACTAACCAGTCCATCAGTACTGATGGCTTACCTGCAATGTCAGGTAACTTGATGTCACACATAGGATGGAAACAACATTCCGTTCAGACAATAAAAACATGGGGTTTCCTGCACATAAAATACTTGCAGTGCATATTCAGATTCACTACCCTTTAAAACCCATCCCTACATAGCAATTTTCTGCTCAAAATTCCGTTTCACTTAAACGCAAATCATGATGCAAGAACAGTAAAAACTGTGCCAAGGGTAGGTATATCAATTTAGATTTTACTTATCTAGTTAGAGGAGAAATTAATGTTTGAATCCGGAAAACTTGGTATTTATTAGTAAGAGGAAATCGATATATTTAATGAAAAAATCACTCCCAAAGATCTATCAATTTTAGGATTCAATTCTATGTAACTTTTCACGTTAAATTGAATGGTGACGCTTCTATACCCCTGATGAAAAATTAAGTTTTTTTTGGAATTTTTCATTGAATTAAGGTTTGCTCAAGAAAATGAAAACCCACACTAAAATTGTGGTCCAACGACAATTTACTTTGAAACTACACTAATAAACATCTGGATAAGCCTTATGTATTGTTGAATTTGATTAAACAACAAATTTCTATCTGTTGTTTTTCAGGTCAGGTGGATTCCCTGGGTCACAACCGGTGTCCATGGATCGGAAAAATATTAACCTCCTCAAAGAACACCCTTACCGCGTGTCTTGGAAAGCCGATGGTGTCAGGTATATGGCTGGTTCTCATTTAATCTCGAATGGAAATTACAAACTAAATGTTGTTGATTAACTTCATATAATGAAATTAGTAATCCTATTGGTGGTATAATTATCTGGGCAGGCATAAAGAACTATAGTTTTGTACCAGGTTCAAAGGAGAGCTGAGAAAAGACTTTAGGATTGGAAAAGAGAAAAATAAAATGGTGGTCATAAGTGATGGGATGTTAACCGGAAATCTGTAATTTGGACGTGTAGTTCTGAAAAAAGAAAAAAAAATGTCTTCAGGGGTATTCCTATGCGTAACAACGTAGATATATTGAAATAAACACAAAATTTCCATCGAGGGTTGGTCATAAATTAATTTTTGTCTTCCAGACTGTAACTTTAAGCTTGTCTTATTCCTCTATGATTATGTCTCATTGGTTGCCTGGATTTGGACCTAATACAATCAGCATTTGACGACGGAACCTTGAGTTCTTCAATTTGTTAAACGATTTTTGTTTGCTACGGGAGGCCATGGCACCTCTTTCCTCGTCCTCTCGTCCACCTATAAAATGGAGTAAGGGCTACCTCCTCCATTGCAAAGGAGATCATTCAACCAAAATGTTCGGGTTCTTCTCATCTATTAAAACTTTACCTGTGCTTACCAAGAACAACAGCGACACACTCAAAAGACCTTTATTTCAGATCTCAAACTACAAATACTCTTGTCACTTCGATTGTAAGCATGATTTTGGACTAGGGAGTAATCATTTGGTAGGTACGATATTTAAGGTAATATCACCTTTTCTGTAAACGGATAACTCTTCTTTTTACGGAAAAGTTTCGAAAGAACGATAAACTTTTTCTTATTTCCACCATATTCACGAGGAATTCAGAAAACGGATTTAAATCAATGATCTTTCTTGTGATGTGTTGCATCCACCTGATCATATTTGTTCCGAAACCTGATAACTCATCCTTTTAGTTCTTTCCTATTGTTCAAAGGTTGCATACATGCAGTATAGTACGGTCTTGGTTATATTTTTTAGGTTAGTTATTTTTTCTTACAGGTACATGATGATGATTTTGGGTGAACACCAAGTCTACTTCGTGGATCGTGACAACAGCGTGTTTGAAGTGACTGGCATGACATTTGTTTCGAGGAAGGATTTAACAAAGCATTTGACCGAGACTCTTTTAGATGGTGTAAGTGTCATTCATAATACGAATTAATAATTCAAGCTTGTTCCTTCGTCTGTTCCTTATTGAACCATTCCTGTGTCTAGGTTAAGGCAGTGGGCAAAAGTGCTACGTGTTCTTGACGTTGGGTTATAGTTGGAAGATTTGTTAACTAACCAACCGACTCTTCAATCTCGAACTCTTTGCATTTGGGCTCTTATTGGTCAGTTGTACCCTTTTCCAAGCATTGTCCATTCTTCTGAGGTTGAGAAAATGGGGCAGGTAATGCAAAATGGACTTGAGAAGAGGCGGTTTGATGCCGACATCAACACTAAGACTGAGCAGTATCGTTGAAGAATTTAGTTTTGTGTGAGGTATAGTAATTTGTACTTGAGCCTTTCCAATTGTTCAAAAGTGGCATCAGTGAACCCAATGAGTTAAGTTCAAACAGCGTTGATATCCCGTTGAGTTCTTGATGATATTCTATGATTGCTGCTCACTGGGCTATGTTTCGTAGGAACAGCTACTTTATTATCTTCCATCGTTGGTTTTCCTATTTTGGCGCTTTGGACTAGTTGAATGCTAGTTGAGTAATAGGAGAGTAAGCTACTTCTACTGCACGGAACAAGTCTTGGAACTCACGTTTTCTTCTCAGCAAACTGCCCCTTGAACCCTTAACAAATAAGTGGGGCATGTAACTTTGTTCCTGATTTCGGTACTCCTTCAAATTTTCAACTGTCTCAGATCCTGACCATTTAATGTCAGCCCGAACAATCAACCTATTCAACCCCCTTCCCCTACTCTGAGTCGTCCATCTCTGCCCCTCACTTCTAACTCTCTATTGTTTTGAAGACTGGTGGCTCTGACCTGACCTTCAAGTATGGAGTAAGTGTCCTACCCCATCCCAAAGCAGGTCAACTGTAGGATGAACGCTGGGGCCTGGAGAGGTCTCTGGCTCTTTAATGTAGACTAAAGACTACTACCTGTCGCACAACATTGTGCCCGACTCACGGCCACTATCCCTTGGTGTGACTCATTTCACGATGGGTGGAAGGTTGAGCAAATGCTTTTAGGACAGGAAAACGTAGAGACTTCACATTCATTGTTTCAATCGGTGGCGAGTTATATGTACCTGGTATTTGGTTTCAGGAAATGGTGATAGACAAACATGAAGGGAAGAACATCCCACGTTATCTAGTCTATGATATTATTAGAGTCAACAAAATGGATGTTTCGAGATTGAGATTTCACCCAGAGAGACTTCAAGTTATAGAGGTAAGTTGTTTTATACAGATCTTGAACAAAATTTAATTAAATGAATTGTTCTATTTTCACGCTTTTAGTAATGGAAGTTTGTATGACTTGAAATGGAATTTTCCGTGACACGTCCACAACATTCTATCTGTACTCAAACTGAAAACACATCTTGGCGAATCAGAAAAATGTCTGTCTATGTATATGTCACTTTGTCTGCCTTTAATACGGAAGACGAGTCCCATTAACAATATTAACGATTTCGATTTTGAAGACTCAATTTCTAAGCAATTCCTGAAAGTATGCTTTGGTGTAAGGGCATTTTTACTTCCTTAGTTGTTGTATGATGCTCCTGTAAAATTTTCGATTACAAAGCGAGACATGATTATTGAAACTATTCTACATTACACTGTAAGACTGTATTGCCATCCCTTCATTTTTACTAATGATCCCTTGGCCTCGAAGGCTCAATAATATTGAATTATGCGATTCAATGTGCAATTGTAGTGTGGTTACACATTTGTATTTTGCTCGAAGATGTCTGCACAAAGTACTGACTCAATATTTTCTCCAACATTTGGTTGGCAGGGTTTATTGAAACGATTTGAATGTATAATTTTGGCTACCGGTTTTAATTACTTACGAGCTAGCTCATATAACATAGTATTACAAAGCTCACTTGTAAAAGGCAATTATTAATTCTTGAACTCAATTTCATCAACAAGAATGGCTTCTTTGTGAGAGAGGGCCTCCTGAAAAAATTTGCTTCAAACCCTACTCTGTCGTTAATACGTATTCTCCCACATAACAGGGAATACGGCTTTATTTAATCCAATCAATTCAACTAATGAGTTTAATTTCAGTTGGACGTTGTGCGACCTAGGAACCAAGCAATATTAGAAGGGAAAATCGATAAACTGTCTGAGCCCTTCAGCGTGAGGACCAAACCGTTTTTAGCTGTTGAGAAAGCTGAAAGTTATTTGAGTGAGAAATTCTCTCGTCAGCTCACTCACGAGCCTGATGGTTTGATTTTTCAACCGTGCAATGATGTAAGTTTCATAGGTACTTGATCAACTTGTGGCTCTCATCTTACCTTATTTATTGACCAGTATTTAAATAAACTCAACCTTATTTATCACTGAGACATTTTAAATACCCAATTTGCTCAAATTTAGATAGTACGTGAAGTCCTGCTATTGACTAACCTGAAAAATTACATCAATCCCCTCCAAAAAACTAACTGGATGATTGATATATAATTACAATTAGAAGAATTCGCGTTAATCGTGATTATTAATATTATTTTCATTCATTTCCAGCCTTACAAACCTGGCCAGTGCATGGAAGTCCTCAAGTGGAAACCTCCTTCCCTGAATTCCGTCGACTTCCGGCTCAAACTTGTAAAGGAGTCAGGCCTTGGGTAAATTTTTAATAAATATTTTTAATTTAAATAGTTCTAACTAGTGTTAGTTGGTAGTATACGAGAACTCAACA
This sequence comes from Creontiades dilutus, assembly GCA_031894815.1. NCBI lineage: Eukaryota > Metazoa > Arthropoda > Insecta > Hemiptera > Miridae > Creontiades > Creontiades dilutus. The sequence goes on from JAVIWC010003164.1 coordinate 658,142, forward strand.
AGGTGTAAGTACTTCTAATTAGATCCCTTAGATAGAAAAAACAGCTTCATATCAAAACCCATTGAAGAATTAAATCTATAAATATAAATGTGTGTCATGAAGTGGCAAGTAGGATGAATGATTATAATAACTATGTTTTTCACACTGAACCATTTGGTGTGTCGACCTAAGATTTGACCTTGATTTTCATGGATATTTTAAATAGTATTTAGATTTTATTCTTATTAAGGAAGCCTTTGATGAGGTTATAGATAAGATAAGATAACATAAGATCGAGTTTTTGAGGGTAAACGGAGCTGTCTCTCTCCCCTATCGCCGAATTTGATCATATTCCATGTCTATAATAATAATTTATTCATCATTAAGTCCACAAATTTCGTTAGGTATGTTGAAATGGATTCAAACTGAACTACATGCAAAATCTAATATATTTTCACGTATGCCCTTTTCGACACAATGTTGTGCATAATACAGAGCATGTTCAAAACTCTTATTTAAGATTGAACTATATTGCCCTTCTAGGATTGTAACCAAAAATGTGGGACATCTCTACGTAGGAAGTCTATCAAGACCTTTCGCCACTATGTCCGCCAAAAATATGAAGCCGTACGACAACAAAATCATCGAATGCAAAATGGAAAATGGAAAGTGGGTTTTCATGAGAGAGAGAACTGACAAATCATTCCCAAATAGCTATACCACCGCATTGGGTAAGATCCACTAATATTATTTATCCTATCCACTAATATTAAAGTGTGTCACAAAAAAATCTTCTATTTTACCTTTTACGTAAACATTCCAGCCACATTTTCCTTAATTTTCATCCTTACCTTAAAGAAGTGAAGGGTTTCTCATTGTGGTTAAATAACCCGCTAAATAATCACAGTTATTTGTCAGTACCTAAATCGAAATTCTGATCAAGTACATATTAAGTATTGTACTTATATTTTAATTCTATGTGAGTGGGCATTATTTCGTCTTTTCCTTACATGCTTCTTTTATTTCTCTCTTCTTTCAATATTATTTTCGCTTTCCTGTTTTGAATAAATAAATAGACGCCCCACTTGCCAGCTTTCATCTTCCTCTCTCAACAATGTTGTCTAACTGTATGGACCTTTTCGTGAGCAAGAAATAATTTTCTCCGCACCCCTGGTACCACGCGTGTTGCAGACGCTGTACACATTTGCTCCCACCTTGAGGTTTATGCCCTTATGATCACTCTCTCGTTTAACACTGGCCCAAAAATTGTAGATAACTCAACACAATTTGTACTTTCTTCTTTTTTCGAGAGAAGCCCAGAAAAATACTGCCCACTACACGACTGCTAAGCCGCCACGCCTTATTTCCACTGTAAATGATCAGGGCTTGCAAATGAAGCATCAGGGTCTAAACGTTTGAAGATCTTTGAGCCTCATCCACTCCCCGTATTTCGCCATGTAAAGGAGTTCTGCCTAGGGAATTAAAGTATTCAGCAAGCGCATAGTTAGATAGCTCTCTCTCACAGAAAAACGGAACGAATCTCTTGCAGATATTGCCAGATGTCCAAAATTCACAATTCAGATTGCCATCGTTCAAGCCAAATCGTTTAGTTTGAAGATCTCTCCACAGAACGGCATGCTTGGGATTAAAGAACCTTTGTACCCTTCTCCCATTTTTCAGAGGTTAGGACTCCCTTACGCTAGGGATACACAATCAAAGGACAGGAAACTCAGTATGCATTGACCTTGTTTTTAACACCAGATCACACCAGTCAGATTATCTACAGAGCAGACATGGTGTGTGGGTCCAGATATACTACCATAATGAACTATTGTTGCTGCAGAAAAAAATCAAACTTCAGCAACTTCGGGAGTTTCCCTGAATGAAACATCTTCCCCGATACAAATATCAACTGCCCTTCGTTGAATCAGGATGCAACTGAGTGAACTTGTCTCAGTCGAGCAAGATCGCTGTCTTGACGCTATATCAGGAAATGTGAAATTTGCTGTCAGGCCCGAGAGAGGTTAGTTTAGGCTCTCCTGTCCTGCACCGAATATGTTGTAAATCAAACAAAACACGATGATGAAATTAGGTTAAAACATTTTTTAATGTATGGAAAATAATATCCCCAGAAAATGAAACTTGGATAGCTCAATATGTAGTGCTGGCCTCTCATAAACATAACGCCAGTACCACAAACCTCATACTCCCTGTCTCACGTCCCTCCTCCGACCCGTCAACTTCTTCCACTTGTGTGGATGATGTCTCCTTTCTCGCTTTCGTCTTTTCCTGACATCTTGTTGGTTTAATTATGAGTGAATAGTTATAAAATGCTGGTACTTTTGATGAAATATCAATCATTGTCAAGAAAATTTTTCATAATTAAGAGTTCGTATTCAAATTCTGTAAGAAAACTAATGAATTTTGATACTTTTATTACAGCTGTTTGCGAATCCATAACACATCCAGTCACTAAAGAGTACCTTCTAGATTTCATCGCGCATCACCGTTATGGCATTGATCGGGACCTGATGCCACCACCACCCAAGATTCGAAGATGATCTTTTTTAAATTAAATTGAAACCCTTTTGTGTAAAAATGTATTATTTATTGAATTTTTTTGTTTGTTTTTAATTGAAATATTTTAAATAAATTTAGGAACCAATTTACTCTCATAGTACCTAATACTGGAACGGCTGATGAAATGTTTCATTTTTTACAGAGATTTTTTACATGTTTTGAAACCATTGAAGATGGTCATGAGTAACCTACACTACACTGCAATGATTCTCTTCATGAACACTCTTGTGTCTAAATGACGATAATAGATTCAAAATAAAGTTGTTTAGATTTTTTAATCGGCGAACCAAAATCTACATTTTTTCTTTTGTTTCTAAAGAATCAATCCTTATTCCTTCCATTGATCCTGCATGATCAAGTTCGAGGTACATAATTAATTTGGTAACCTAATTACCAAAACTGTCTTTACTAGCAATTATTAAATGAAGAAGCATTGTTTTCACTTTTGGGAAATGAACAATTAGTTGTCACTATAATGGAAATTTCCTCTTGCATTTAAATTTTTAGACCATTCTGAACATTGGTTTCGTGTCTATGTGTGTCATTTGGTTCTTCTTAAATTTTATAATTTGTTCATTAATGTGCCGGTAAGTAGGTTATAGCGCTCTATAAACTGGAGATCAATCTTCACTCTGCGCTTGCTCAAACGTAAAATCTACGTTTTATCACGTTCTAGTGATCATCACGCCGCAATTTTTGAAGTTTGTCTGGTAAGGTTTTTTTTATTAATCTCTTATCAATCTAAAATAGTCATACCGCTAGTAGGTGACTTTCTACTCGATTGTTTTCATCCAGTTTGATGACATTTTCAGGGAATATGTGAGTTGGGCTGTGAATGGTTTTCAATTTTCAAAAATTAATAGTTCTATCTATTCAAACAAAAATGCCGCTTGTTTTAAAAAATAAGTTTGTCCTTTGCAAACAAATATCGTTTGAGGCCAAGTATTCTTCCTCATTAAAGTCGCCCAGTGACTCAAAAATAGTTTGCCTGGTTTTCACTGAAGATACGAAGGACAACCAGTACCTTAACTGTTCGAATATTTGGCACTCCTTCCGAAAATAACAGACGACATTGTAAACTAGAAGATAAAGTACTAACATTTGACAAGAGTGATTTGGCTCCCTGCAAGGCAGGAAAGCTTTGTGTTCGCGCAAGAAGCAAAAAAATTGTAGTAATTCGAAATTGCCACTTGCTTTTTGTTTCAGACTGTTTCCTAGTTAGAATTAGTCAAAGCTTTACGGGCCCCACCTTATTAGTTGTCTAATTTCAAATGGTATGTTCTTGAAAACGTCAGAACCAACGTTTACTTCCGTTTTATTATCACTTTAACAAAAAAGAGGTGGTTGAGGAAATAAATATTTTCAACAAAGTACAACATTTACTTTTTAAAATCAGATAACACATAAGTACTTATATTCATATTAAATACTCAAAATCAATCATGGAAGACACAATTCAATAAACCCTTACAATCCCTTAAGAGAATTATTTCCCGTAGGTACTCAAAATCATGTTTTCTGGTAACACTAAGATGAGCAGTATTTCAGATATCCTTATCACGTCATTGTGATGTGTTACAGTTCCAGTCTGAGTTCTGAGAAGTGGGGTGAGGTTTTAGTGGGTTTGAATCCCACACAACCGCTGTCCTGTTAAACCTATAAGGGTATCTTACGGGATCGGATTTCCAACTGTGGATCTTTAAAATTTCCTCACCTGCCTGCAAAAATAAAAAGACGCAGGTATGCTGGATGAGGAGGGTAACTTTCAACTAGCACCTACTGTTCTATAAGGGTATCCTTACAATTTTGATCAAATTCACAAGAGGAGCAATCTGTAGAAAAAAGAACCATTAAAAATTCCTAACCAAACTATTCGGAATGAATGCAAATCCATAATTTCATCTGATTAATCTTGCTGAGTAATCAATTAATGTTGCTGAGTCATGAGCTGCTCATTAAATCTCATTTATATAATAGCTGCAGTTATTGCTATGATTTAGAAAACTAATTCAAGCCTTAACCACAACTTAGGAGAGAGAAATGAATGTTATACAAGTTTTGTTAAGTGTAATAGGAGAAAGTTTCAAAATGAGACGTTTTAAGTACTTCCAAGAGGTGGTTCATGGATTCAACCTCTTTAATTTACGTTTCTCCACATTCACACTCAATAAATTAACGGGAGACAATGTACTTTAGTACAAGATTGAATAAAAGGAACTTTAGCTTGATACTACAAAAAAACGTTAAGTTGATAATGTTTCAATCATTCTTTTTTCCATGAATAAATGTTCACAATGTTTCTTGAGTTACTAAACATGGATAAATACTGATCAAAGTAACTAGATCCTACAAAACGTTGGAACAATACTAGTATTTTGGTTTTCCAACTAGTAGGCATGACTCTCTTATTAAAGTACGAATATACATTTATGATATTTTTTTCTAATCCACAGACAAAATCACAAATAACGATATGCGTAGTTGCTATATTTTACACAATAACAATGCATTAGTCTTTATAGCGACTTGTCACTAATTAGTATTTCATCGTATCAATCTACGTATCAAACAATTTTGGGTAGCACGAGACTAATAGAATAATGACTTATTAGGTCAAGTGCCCGCTTTACCTACAACAGAGGAGCAATTCAACCACATACCGAATTGACTGCCTAACCCGTAGTTACTTCACGATTGACTAAACGTAACATTGGTTCAACAAACATTCAAATTTTACTGTGGTCAGAAAGGAGGCGCCACTTGTCTCCAATAGATTCCACTTTGCCTTCCGTGTGCAACTTCTCTAAATGATGAACCACGTTACGTTCAGCAGCTGGTAATAGAAGAACCGGAGTATCCTACAACAAAGTGAAGAAACAAACTTAAGATACAAATCCAGGCAATTTTGATACAAGTAGTATCCTAAATTAAGCAAAATTTGCTTCGAACTTTCTATAATTGTAACCTTTTATTGTTTATCAGAATTTGATCGTATTTAGGGACTGTCAGATTAGAAATCATATTATAATATCTGCTTTTCCTCTATTTTCACTAAAGCTTCTAATCCATTAACTAGATTCACGAATGAAAATTTTGAATATTCGCCGTAAAAACTATTGAATGTTGAAAGATGAGATTGATAGGAGATTATCTTCAACCCAACCCGCACATTCCCAGAAAATTTCATCAAAATCGAATAAAAGTTGAAGAAATGGTAATTGCAAACATTTTACATACGCAGTAGCAACTGATATGATCATATTGAAATTGAAGTCGTATGATTAAATCTTATTTTTCCAACAACTCTCTAAATTTGAGCGACATCCCTCAGACCACTAGGCCGCGAAAAATGATGCTCGAGAGATTTTGAGAGCATCCATCGTATTTCATAACTTAAAAATCAATATATTGATTTATAAACATTGAACATTGTACTGGTAGTGGGACCGACTACACCCTAACCTGCCCCGAATAATTCATCAAAATAAGATGAAAACTTGAGTTTGTTACAAAGATTTAAGGATTAACGGACAGACAGATACAACACGAAACTTGTTCTAAATGATCTAAAACGTAAGAAGCGAGTAACAATTTTATTTTACCGAAAGAAAAGAAAGTTTTTCATCTCAAGAAAAAACAATCTATTCGGTACCTAAATAATATTCTCTTTCTTATACTCGAGAGCAAAATAGAAAATCTTTCCGACGATGAGTAGGTACAGGGATAGTCCTATTTTAGACTTGTTTAACACAGAAAACAACCTTTGCAACTAGCTACCATAGGTTTGTACCTTGTATAGTTTTTTGACAATTTCTCCAGCGTCAATTGGTTCTTTATTTTGACTTTGGAGGACACTCAAAATCTGCGCCTCCCGAAGGTTCCTGTGTTCAATATACTCAGTTATTTTGCTTAGGGGATTCTGGAACAAAAAATAAAAGAATTAGTAGGTTTTAATGCCTTCTAGATTTCTGGAGCATTATTAAGGAACAACCAGCATAATGATGTATTGAGTTTTTTTTTGTGGGAGAACGACTTAAAAGCTCAACAATTTCAAAAAATGAGAATGATTTTTACTTTGAGAATGATCAAACCAGTTTTTAGTAAATGTTAGTATTTACCCCTACTACCTACGTACTGACTTTGAGAAATTTGTGTAAAATACCACGTATCAGCTGATTAGTCAAGCATATATCCCAACATAATTTTCAATCAACGCCATGGGGTAGAATTTAAGGCGTATATTTCCAAAATTCCGTGGTATCAAAACTGTCGATAGAAGGGTAATTTTCCATTGGATTTTAATTAATTTGATTTCAAAGAATCGTAAGATAAACTGTTCACGCCACACAATACTTCAAGGGTTGGAAATAAAAGAAATGAAAACCTGAATTGGAAAGATCATTTTATGTAACGAGAACAATTGAATAACTAATAAGGTATGAATTAAACATAACATCAATGCAATAGGTTCACCTACCCAGAAAAATGGTAAGCCATTGTGCAGCGTTTTGACACATAAAATGAATCGTTGCTATTTTGTCGGTGGAACAGGTTAGGTAACGAAAAAAAAAGAAAAGCAAACCTCAATAACTGGACCGTGGCCAGGAAATATTTTCTGGGCGTTGTAATTAAGGAGCTTCTGCAGAGACTTCATGTATTCGTAGAGCGTCTCAAACGTGGAGGATCCCTCGCCCAGAATGCTGTCCCCGCTGAACAACGTCATTTCTTCCTCGAGAAAAAGGCAGACATGGTCAGTCGTGTGGCCAGGTGTATGTATCACCCTGGGTAACTGAAAATATCTCAGAAACATATTCTGGAAGGGTTGCAAATAATGATGAAAATACAATTATTAAAAGAATTTTAGTTTAAAATGCTCTAGAGGATTGTACATTTGAAATACCTCGTGAATTTGAATTGTTTATATTGCGCACTTTAAGACGCTTTTGGAAACGATAGAATTGAATTTGAGATTTGCAGAATTTGAGCAGCATTACCAGAGGAACCCTCCCAAGCAGCCACAGAAAATCAATATCAGATTTGTCCCGACAATTAGGACGTCATCTAAGTAACAGCTATCGACAGCAGTGCTTGTTAACTGCAAATAAACGTTTGTAGGAACACTTGAGCCATCCAACATTCTCGTAACCTTAACAACCATTCAAGTGGTTTCGATCGTCAAAGGTTTTCTTTGTTAAATGCAAGGAACAAAGCTCCTCAGTGCCATCCATTTCTACCCATCAGCAGTTCAACTGCTGTCAACAGCTCCTTCATGTTGAAAAAGCTATTGACTGCTGGCTGTTGGACAGCTTGACTTGTTGGAACAGTAGTTACCATTACCGTGCATGCTCCAGTTTAAAACTGTTGATATTCTGGTAGTGGCACCTCTTGTTGAAACGAACTTAGTGTTACCACAAAATATCTGAATGTGCTAAGAGTTTAATTACAAAGATTATGGCATACATACCTCAGCGTTGCACCAGCTGTTGTGATTCTTTGCCCATCACTCAAACTTTCAATTTTTAGAGTTTCATTCTCACTGGTATCATTATCAGAGTCTTCTTTAGTTGGATACTTCCAAACTGTGAAACCTGTGGATGAATGAAATTGGTTTCAACTTGTCGAATTCACTTTTGAGAAAACATAGCCAAATATGTAATTGATATCATGATCATTTAATTGTGGTAACGGCCTACTCTAACGAAAATGAACCTTTTTAGCTCATGTGTCTTCAGAGTAAAGGTGCAAGATCGGTTTTGTACAAAAATATTTTATGTTCAAATTTCATTTCGGAAGGAGGTGAACGGAGGGGGTAATACTGATAGATAGTTGTTTTTACTATTCTTATCTGATTTTCTAGATTTTTTATCCGACCCAAATTTCAGTCCAACTAAGCTTATTGCAACTATCTATCTAGTGCATTTTCAACCTATTTCTAAGAATCTTTCGCTGTTTAAGCTTATACTATAAAAACACACATACTTTATGCCGGATGTGAGGAAAACGCAGAGTTGCTCGTAGCACATTCATTTTAGGTCATAATGGAGGGGGTACATATTGTAAAATCAAGATCCATTTGCTTCTATCACGAAAATTAGCATGCGTAGAATAACACTTGAATACAAACCAGAAGAAGGGATGCACCCATTACCTAACAGTAAGTTTCGAAATCACGGGTAACGTGATTCCTCTCCACGTGAGGAAGCTAAGGGCAAACGGATCAGATTTAGCTATTTTTATTTCTAGCTTCTTTGTTTCCTTCTGATCCCTTGTGGCTGTTATATTTTAGTTCTACTCCAGGTCCTATTACGCAGGTATATTACTATAGAAGGAGATGGATACCAGGCGCGGATCCAAGGGGGGTGGGGGTTACAGCGGTCATGACCCCCCCCCCCCAAATTTTTAATTTTATGGTTTATAATAAGCTTATTTTGCAAACACACTTTTTTCTTCCTCTGATAATTATTGTACGGGAAAAAATGTTAAAGATAGACCTAAGTTTCATTGAAAATCTTTAGGTAAGGACCTGGCTTTGGTTTGATAAAAAAATGTATTACATTTTCTAACAATGACCCCCCCGCCCCCCAAATGTAAGCCTAGGACCGCCACTGATGGATACTCAGTAATGACAGAACTCAAAAGAGAACAGACTGAATATGTGTCCAGTGCTCACCTGGCTCAATGACATCCACAACATTTTCTAGCCCTCCAATGTGGTCATGGTGCCAATGGGTGATTACTATATGCTCAAAGCCCCGGATGTTTTCCTTTTTAATGACACCAGTCAACAGTTTCGTGTATTCAGGCTTATCACGTTCTCCAGTGTCGACGAGAATTCTCCTACGCAATACAGATACAAGTCTTAAGTCAATATAGGTAGTTTTCCAAATAAATTTTCTGAAGGCAATGGAACCAAACTAATGGTTCATGATAGTAGACGAGCCTAGCAGTTTTGTTAGTGTTTCTTTTGTCACAAGTCCTCCCAGACTTCTTTAATTCAATATTTTTTATTCAATTCGAAAGTTTTGGTCAATAATCAAATAGAGCACCATTTTAGAATTTAATTTACCTAGGACCGTTCCCAATGATGTACGTGTTGGTTCCCTGAAGCGTCATAAGACCAGGATTGCACCCCAGCACTCTCACAACAACCGGCGAAAGACGAGTGACTGCCTCCAAAGGAGTGAGGGTCGTCAATGACATCTTCCTATATGCTCGAATCTGAAAACATAGGTAGTCGATTACAGTCCAATATTAATAATACTTATCGTAAAATACGTAAAAACATCAACAGTTTGAAGTCAAAATGGTTAAATTTGTAGTCTGAGACCATCTACAAGCTATCTAGACTCCTTCTAAGCTTGTTAAATAGATCTCTTTAAACCCTTCATACCAGTTTTTGTCTTCAGGATGGGGAAACAGAAAATCTTCCGATTGTTTCTTCATTGGAAATGGACTAAAGTACAACTTTTTCTGCGGCTAGAACCATTAGATTGGACAACCATGAGTCTCTCATAGCTGATCAGAGTCTGTTTTTGTTAATGTCAACTCGACTCATTGCTCTTTCCACGGAACAACTAGGTATTAATTGCTAAGGAGAGTGAAGTTGTATAAACCAGTTTCAGAACAGTTCATTATTGTTTACGTTCTATCTAGTGATGTAATATATTTTTGAATGCCGTCACGTTAAACGCTTTCAATCAACTTTACTCCACCAAAATTTGTTTGGACCCCCCCCCCCCCCCAAGAATTTCAATGACGCAGTCTGCGTCATGACACCCCCCCCTGTGGGCACCCCTCAAAATCATTGAATAAATGTGTTTTGTCTCGCAGCAACACATAGTAGTACTGACTCCATTAGAAAGCAACTACTTCAAAATTCCATTGACAGGCGTTTACATTTTACCCACTACATTTCAGCTGTTGACAAACCTTTATCAGGAATCCGGCAAAATACCACTCACCCCTGAAGACTGAAGTTGAGAAGTTCTAGAACACAATTCAACTCGGTGTTAATAACCGCTGAAGTTTTGAAATCAATCTTATCGAGAAAGGAAACTTCAGCGAAGGACACTAATAATTAACAGAAGTAGACAAACAAACACACAAATTAATAAGAAATCAATTAAATTCTTCGAAAATCAACAAGTAGGAATGTCATGATAAGGAGGTTGATAAGACATTGATAAGGAGTGTGCTCATGGAGGTGCTGAGTTCCACGGAGAAAAGATACGAGACCAATGATATGAGTAGAACAGGAGTAGGTCAGTTGGGCTCTTCCTGTTGAATTAAATTTAGCCGTTTGGGGAAATGTGATAATTTGGAAATAGTGGGCGCTTTATGTATTATAGATAAATAATTGAAAATTTTAGTAACAAGTTTAATTTAGTTCAATTGTTTTCTTCTGCCTATATATCTAACTCATTGATATGGAGTGTTGCATTCCAGGAAAATAGCTCATAGTCCAAGAGGTTTGACTAATTGTCCTCATTGCTCAACTGGCTAGAGTATTGAAACTAAATAATACTAGTTCGAACTCTTTCTGTTCTGTATTTCAATTACATTGAACTAAATTTTACATATACAGACGAATAGAGATTGTTATTGTGGCTAGTTATTTTCAAACTATCTCAAGCAAGAACCACTTCGTCCTTATTCAACTATGCAGGACCACAGAGTAACAGTAGAACTGTTCCCATTCTCCGCAATCACACTCTCGTAACCAATACTGACGGTATTGTGTCAATCTCTTCTTTTTATAAATTTCTATTAGTTGATTTATTTTGAGCTTCATTGAAAATATATACGTCAGGGCATTAAGCAAAAGTTTTTGAAGATAACAAGAATTCCCGGAGCGCGTCAGGATGGAACTGCTGGATCAATTCGGAACAGTATACGACAACCACCACCACACTTAACAGCTGTTTTTTCTATTCAAGGACATTGAGCTACATCATATGTTATATCGATTATTGGTAGAGAATAGAATAAATTTTATCTAGTTTCTAATTTCGTAAATACCTGTTCATTTGTGGTTGGTGTAATTTAGTTTTCTCCCTCTACCATGGCCGGTTTGAGCTTGTCCCGCATTGCAATTGTCAAGCAGAATTTAGGTAAGTAGATTTCACTTATTACGCAACTGTTGAAGATTTAAAACTGTGCGCTGTTAATTAGGTGCTCCCATTGTGTCAATAATTTACACAAATAATGAATAATTATTCATAAGTACTACATTTATAAGTACTTGAAAAATATTTGTTCGTTCTAGGATCAGTTGTTCCTTGTTTGACTGTCCAGTGCAGAAATCAGTCGACCGAAGCTCCACCGACCAAGGTATGTAAGCCCTTCTCTAATAGCCTTGGACAAGAGCTTTTATTTTCGGTTTACTGCTGTTGTCGCTTCCGTATTTTAGAACGGAGTATTTTAGAAATAAAAATTGGAATATTGAAACTAAAAATTGAAGACCTTGCAGCAACAACGAGCCACCTTTTCTTGAATGTTGGTTTAAAAAAAGAGTTCGGAAGACTGAGTTTTTATTCAAGGGCTTCCTTGTTTTCCGCAATCGTTATTCATCGCCTAACAATGATTTTGAAAGAATCACCTAGATTGTCCTCTATTTCTATAATGTAGGCCAATTAGAATTGTGAACCAAACAGTCTGATTTACTCAATTTGTTGACTCCTAGAATCGTGATTAACCAACCGATCGTTGCGAAATAAGTTGTAACGGAGTGCTTAGAAAATGAACCTGTTTGAATAATATTGAGAGAAAAATGGGAGTATGCATGTATTTCTGGCAGATCGGCTGTAGGTATAGATTAGAGTTCAAAGCTAGTTATGAACGACATTTTTGCTATTGGCTCCTGGATCTTCTATTTGTGAGGGTATATAATTTTGGAGGTGTTGCGTGTTATCCTACTCTGTCTGCAGGGATTAATATCCAATTGTAGGCAATTATCTTTTCTTCTTGGTGAGCAGATATGCAGTTCTGGAATTCTAATAATAATGGAAAGGTGCTGATGGTAAATACAAATGGTTTGAGATAAAACTGTTTGAATATTAATGGTCCGTTCAATTTAGGATTAGTTAGCTATGTTTACTCGATACAGGATATATACTGTATCCAACATTTGGTTCTAGTAGGGATGTGTTCAATACCTATCTTAGCAGTTTACAGTAGCTTTGTTCTTACTGTTCTTTTAGCTTGCTTAGTTTTACATGGTTATCACAATGGTTCAGAGCTTGCCAATGCCTTTCCAACGCACAAGTATTTCGGGCAGGCCACGAATTTAGTCATTCGGGCAGACAAGTGTAGGATAGTACGACTTACCCGGCTCCTGCTCATATTTTATTGAAATTATGAAAAGACTTAATACTTATTGTGAGAGCCCATCACTCTTCGATCTTGGATTCAAGGTTAAGGATTTAATTGTGTATCTCTTTGTGTGTTCCTCTACTCAGTTCCGATTTTATTGAGCCCTTGCTTCCTCATTTCCCTTGCCTTTACGATAAGCTTCCTCGTGAGACCTTTCGAATTGCATTGGAAAAATAAATTTAACGATGTTCCCTTGGTAGGTACCTAACAATTCTTAGAAAATTCTACTGAACACTTTCTATATAAATGAAACTGCTTCTTGAGATCAGTATTGGAAGCATTTGGTTATCCTAGAGTTTAAATATAACCGTTAACTGCTCTTAACATCTGCATATTTTGTAGGAAATAATCATATAATCATATAGCACTCAATCGATAGTTTCTTGTAGGAAGGAGAATTTTATATTATACACTTTTTCGCCTAAATACTATTCTACATGCTCGTATTAGTAAATAGATAACTAATAGTTATTTATTCTCTTTTAAAACAAAGGCAAAGTATGGACCTCTCGCTGACGAAGACAGGATTTTCACCAACCTGTACGGAAGACACGACTGGCGGCTCAAAGGAGCTTTGAAGAGAGGCGATTGGTACAAGACCAAGGAAATCATCGAAAAAGGGCCTGATTTCATTTTGAGTATGTGTCATTTAGTTCTAACTGTAGAAAAACTGTTTTACCTATTTCATTTCTTTGAAGGTTACCCTAGTTGATTATGCATCTATCTGAAAATGTGGATTGGAAGGTGGTCAAGTGGTCGGAAAATGAATTGACTTTCATAAATGCAGCACAACCAAATGAGAACCATTTAACATGTTTAAATAATTGGCGGTGTAGGGGTTCTGCCAGTATGTCAAAACTTTGAGAGAAGCAGATGTAACTAAATTGATGATTGATAACGAAATAAAATTGAAAGCTAAAACTGACTCATAACTTCCAAAATTTTTATTTTAAGAAAGTACTCGTAAGTATTTGTAGGGCATCTAAATAAATTGGTTTTGACTTTTCTGTAAATACATTTTCATATCCAACTATTCATTAAAACTCATCAAAAACCTGTAGTAAAGGAAAATTCTCCAATAAAAGTTGCCGATTATTCCTTGTTATTTACGTGCGTTAGTTTCTTTCACTTACTTAGTCATTTTTCACGTTAGTTGTTGACCAGTATAGCTCTTAAAACCGAAAGGTTTCCAGCTTGAACCAAGTTAGCTTATGTGGGACGGTAAATATTTCTCAGTTTATGTGAAGGAACAACTGGTTGTTTTTTGCACTATGTGCAATAAGTGTGACCGACAAGGAAATCTCGTTATTCCATTACGTAGGTGCTTGTATTTTTTTTCTCAGCTAGAGAACATGAAGCAATAGCTTTTAAAAACGATTTGTTGCCCGTGGATAATCTTATTGATATGCTATACTCTGAAAGAAACGGGCGATTGCGTTATGTGGTGATTGCGTGTGAAACCTATTTTATGATCATTATTTACCCTCATTTTGCAATGTGCTCATTGTAATGATAATCTTGTAATAATTGAAAGTGATTATTTAGAAACACGTTTTTAGGCGTTCCAATTGTTTCACTTTTCATCTTTGTTGTGGTTTGAAAGTTTTCCATGTGTAGGCCGTTCATTTTCAACCCTTTTTTTTTTAGATGAAGTCAAAACATCGGGATTAAGAGGAAGGGGTGGCGCGGGCTTCCCGTCGGGTATGAAGTGGAGTTTCATGAACAAGCCATCTGATGGAAGGTATTTTTCACTTAATAAAGTAATATATCTAGCGTAACATGACATAAATAATATCATAATAATGTGATCAATTTACTTGCTAGGCCTAAGTACCTTGTGGTGAATGCTGATGAGGGTGAACCTGGAACGTGCAAAGACAGAGAAATTATGCGCCATGACCCTCATAAGTTGGTCGAGGGATGTCTGGTTGCTGGCCGTGCCATGGGTGCCCGTGCTGCGTATATTTACATCCGTGGAGAGTTCTACAATGAAGCATCCAACATGCAAGTCGCCATAGCTGAAGTGAGTCATCAATTCCTCATTCTTTCAAGTAATGTTATGGGAATGTTCGTGTTTTATATAAATACTGGCGGGAAACCCATGCTTCGCACGAAGTATACAGCTCCTGCCTAAGTCTTCTCCACTCCAGTTGTTACGGTTTTCCGCCGTTTACAAACTGCCTGTTAGCAACCATAATAACAAAAGATCGAGGACCAAACAAAGTGGTTTTCGATTTGTACAATGGTAGCGTCGTTAATGAAGTAGAAGGATGTTTTGGACGTAGCTTAGTTGTGTGCCGGAACTCTTGATCACTTACGACCGCCCCCGTCAAAATCTGACAGCTGTTTAGCCGTCTATAGGGAACATAGATAGACAAAATACACACAGATAGAAAAAAAGTTTTATTTATAAGGATAAATGCAGTTTTAAACCAATTAATCAATCAGTCCATAGGTACTTTATTTATAATTGATACATCCTAATGGATAGTTATGAATAACCCTATCCGAATTCTTGTGCGATAATGTCACAGTTTTATGAAGTCGGATATTTCAGGGTAGGGACAGCAGGGGTTGTAACGTTTTTCGAACTCAAAATTTTAAGTGATCAAGGCAAATTAGTTGTGGAATATAATTTTTCAGGATCCTAGCACGCCTAATTCAGTAGTCACTAGTAGAAAAAAGAACAAAAATTCAGGCATGAACTTTTAGCGGGTGTGTGGCATAATGGCATGAGATTATATTTTTGCCATAAAAGCAAAAATGACCAATTGGTAACTCTTCAGAAAAAATATGGTCAAACTCAGGTATTTGGAATGTCAACCAAATATTTTAATAGAATTTATACTAATGACTAGCTGGTTTACCTGTTGTTTCCCGGGTTATAAAATAGGGTAATAAAATAGGGATTCACATTCATCTATTATTGTACAAAAGTCGAGCTGAAGTCCTGTTATTCATTTTCTCTTCTTTCCCCTAATATTTCCATATTTGGGTACTTATCCTCACAAAGATAGACAGTAAAATATTGACGAGCTCCGAAGAAAATGTCAGCATTTTTATTCAATCGGAATCAGCTACAAGGCTCACACAGCCGACCGTGGATACCCCGTAGCTCACGATTATGACCTAAAAGTTTGTTGGGCTCCAGTTAAAGGTCTGCTGAAAGATTAAGTTTCAAATTTAACAACAGTTATGCAGCCTCAAAAATTAGTTTCTGATATGATGGGGGTCTCTATGTTAAGGTACTTGAGATTTTCGGGGTCTCTGGATTCGTTCGTTAGACGAACGTTCTCACCAAAATTGATCTTGCAGTTTGGCCGTCCATTGTGAACATACACATATAGGTAGAAACAAACTTTCAGTTTTCTGTATCCCCAATGATTTGGGTGGATATTCTAAATTTTTAGGATATGGTAAAAGTTATGCACTAATGATATACCTTCTTCAATCGGCAGTTGAAGTGTAAAAGCTATACGTATTTAATTACAACAAATACATATGCATAATGACATTCTGATATTATGTTTGGGTTTTATTTTTGTCCTAGGCTTACCAGGCTGGTCTAATCGGCAAAAACGCCTGTGGTTCGGGTTATGATTTCGACGTGATAATGCATAGAGGAGCCGGGGCGTACATTTGTGGCGAAGAAACGGCTCTCATTGAGTCCCTGGAAGGGAAGCAGGGGAAGCCCAGGCTCAAGCCACCATTCCCTGCTGATATCGGGGTATTTGGATGCCCCACTACTGTTGCTAACGTCGAAACCGTGTCTGTGGCTCCTGTAAGTGTTCAATGTTTGTAAATTACCTTAAATAAAGCTCTTGGAAATGAATTGACGTCATAGCTATGAAATGTGTTGAAAAAGCTGCAGCAGTCTTTTGACTGAAAATGTTTCGATAGCAATTCTAATCATCTCTGTGTTCAATTTGATATTTGCTCTTGTCGTAGACGATTTGTCGCAGAGGTGGAAAATGGTTCGTCGGATTGGGTCGTCCCCGTAACTCAGGAACCAAGCTGTTCAACATCTCTGGTCACGTCAACACACCTTGCACAGTCGAGGAGGAGATGTCCATCCCATTGAGAGAGCTAATTGAACGTCACGCTGGTGGCGTCAGAGGAGGTTGGGACAACCTTCTGGCGGTCATTCCGGGAGGTTCATCTACTCCCCTAATTCCTCAAAGGTTGGCGATATGTCTTTTGCTATGTTACAATTAAGACTAAGTCTAAGTTCATAATGTAAGACATCTAGGTGAAATCATTCATAAAAAATTCTTTGTTAACTTTTTATACACATGAAACAAAACTTTCTTTGTTCAGCGTCTGCAATGAGGCCATCATGGATTTCGACGGGTTGGTTGCTGTTCAGACAAGCTTGGGAACTGCAGCTCTGATTGTAATGGACAAGTCGACGGACATAGTCAAAGCCATCACTCGCCTCATCATGTTTTACAAACACGAGTCCTGCGGTCAGTGCACTCCCTGCAGGGAGGGAATCAACTGGATGAATAAGATCTTGACCAGGTAAGAATGACATGTTATGGCAATTTTAAAGACGAAGTAATTCGTCAATTAGTTCTATAAGAAGCTTTGTTGATATTAAGAAAAGGGTAGACATTGGATTTGAAAATGGGTTTATTATTTTTTGGATAATGCGCGATTGCTCTTGTTGAGGGGTTTGAAAGGAGTCACTATCAGGCTCGGGAATTGCGATTATTTGCTATGATAGACTTTCTATGGATATGAAACCTATCCCAGTCCATTTTGCATCGAAAATTACTAGGAAACGACATCGCACTTGCGTGTGAGGTGATCGTGCTGGACAGAAGTTACGTAAGTTAAGACCAACTAGACCCCAAGGGGAGTCCATTAGCGAATGAATGGATCTATTCTAAAAGGATTTTTATGTTCCGTATGGCGGACGGTAATCGGACGTTGCAGATTTGGAATCTACGTATCTTGAAACGTAAAAGAACAAAATTTGAGGGGGATTACGAAAAAAGTGTGCTATACAATTACAAAGGCTTAGTGTTGAAAAAAAAATGAACCAAAATTAAATGCTTAAGTGAAATTACCGAAACAAATACAATCTGAATCAGTGCAAAATTTAATTTTCTGGGTTCCATAGTGAGCTATGGAGTTTACATTCTCTACCTGATAGTAATGATTCTCCGATCACCAATCTTTGTTTCCAAGATACAACTAATTTCTCTAAGAATGCGTCAAGAGTGTTACAGAACTTCTCTTACCACGTTGTTAGTTAATATTGATATCCAATTCAATAATGAACTCATTTGTAGTGGTCCCACAATAATTTAAGATTGTTGATGGGATGTATCCTTCAGAAATTGCGTATTTCGCGTTCCACCAATAAATTGAAAATTAATAGTAATAAGCATGAATATATTTTTTAATATTTTAAAGGATGCATTTCGTGTAAAGATTGCCCGGAAATGAGAGGGATTAAAGTTGAAACACTGAGAGGTAGATGGATGTATTGCTTGAGGTTTGACGACGCGTGGCAAATCTGAAATTTGGACCCACACCTATGCCTTTTTAGTTTAATTCGCTAGAGTAGAATTTGTGTTTGAATCTTGGCTGGGGTCACAATCCATGACGTTTCATCTGATTTGGAATTTCATGGAAGGTTGTGTGCATGTTAGGGGACTATTGATAGAGCGTTGTGAGCTGATATTTGATTGACAATTTAGCATAATTATTCAATTCAAAGGGATGGTTATAGTTGTAAAATATTTAAGTCGAACGAAACCGCGTGCCTGGTCTTGTTCACAAAAACGGAGTGCCTTTGTTAATAATTAACAAATTACTAAGTTCGATTAACTTAAACTTAACTACTTAAACTTAAAATTAGATGTTTTAACTATTCTGTTCATGGATGACTGAGGATTTCTAAATTTTCATTCACAGATTCGTCTCTGGAAATGCCCAACCGTCAGAGATTGACATGCTGTGGGAACTGAGCAAGCAGATCGAAGGTCACACTATTTGCGCTTTAGGGGACGGTGCTGCATGGCCTGTGCAGGTAAGTGACCGACTGATTACCTTTCTAGACTTATTAGTATTGCTTATTATGAATTATTTACGTCGCCTGGTCTGTGAGGGACTAAACAGTGGGGGTAAGATTTGGCATTAGGCTGGTATACTTGATAACTAACATTGTATGGTTAAAGAAGCAAGGACTTTTATTCTTAAACTCCTTCTCATTGAAAAAAATTACACATTTGCACTGTTTTAGTATTTTCCTTTACCTTTCTCAATAATATTCGTAGTTTTTTTGTAAAAAATCAACACTTACGTAATCAAAATGCTATATGTGATTCACAATCTTGTCGACGATAATTTTCTCAAAAACGCTGCTAATTCTTTCACTGGGGTTTATTATTCAATTTTATTCATTTGGCATGCATTCATGATTTGAATTTCCACTAAGCTTTGGAGTTTGCGTGTTTCACAGGTGATAGAGCGATTATTATTGAATTTCAGAAGACACTCAAAAATGATCAACTGATCAATCCAAATAGGTATTTTGGTTGAGAACCGATTTACGTGCTCTATGCATATCCCCTGAAATTCAATAATCGCTCTATCACCTGTGAAACACGCACACTCCAAAGCTTAGTGGAAATTAAAATTATAAATGCAAGCCAAATGAATGAAATTTAATAATAAACTCCAGTGAAAGAATTTGCAGCGTTTCATGCATATCAGAATGCTTTAACCCGTGTATCGGCTATAAACACTTTTAGGAGTTCACTCCAGTATCCACATTCACTACATCACTCGGTTACTGCGATCAAAGCAAAAACAAAATAAAAAACGCTGTTGTTTTTGTTTTGATCGCAGTTTGGGAATTTAGGTTTAACAAGAAGGAAAACGTTTATAAAGTTTTATATTACGAGGTAAGTAGGAGTAACACGTTGTTAGATCAATAATTATCATTAAGAATTTAGGTTAGGTTTCATATCTTTTATCAGTCTTATTCTTCTTCGATATTTCACTTTTTGTTCTGATGTCACTAACACTGACACGGATGAACATTGCCACAGCAGTAACCTAGTGATTAGTGAATGTGAATGCAAATTTTGGTAGCATAAGATCATGCCATACATCGGAAACGGTTTGAGCTACAGACCTGGGGAGGGGCTCATTCGATTCCTCATGGAAAGTTCTTCAAAAAAGTCCACATTTAGGCCGCCTTGGTTTTTTTGGAGGTTTTTAGGGATTTTACACAACTTGGACAACCCTTAAATTAAGTGAGAGAGCTGACTGAAGCGCACGGGGCGTTGGCGGACCAATATTGATTGTTCAGATTTTTTGCTCCAGCCGTTTGGGAGAAAACGTGCGTTCGGCGTAAGGCGGACGGACGGAAAATTTTTTATTGCAGATTCGGATTCTACACCCTTTGAAACGTAAACCATGACATTTTCAGGACTGGTTAGAAAATTTTTTTTTTTTTCAAGAGCTATGTTCAATGGTTTGTTATTGAATAATAAACCGAATTTGCGTTGTAGCAATGGCTTCCGCATTTTAAAAATTGCTACCCTTCACATAGTAAGTATTGGAAAGCTTTAAATTTAATCGTTCTATACTTGGGAAGCTGGGCGGAATCTACTGTTTGAGCTGGGGTAACAAAATGTAGAAATGGTGTTGATGGTACGGAAATATATCTGTCCAATAACTTATCAAGGGACGAGAAGGGGATCAGCGTGCGGTAATGGGAGTGATGGTGATTCATGGCGTGAGAGGTTAGCGCTGTGTTGAGGGGCAAAACAGTGCAACGCTC
Organism: Creontiades dilutus; assembly: GCA_031894815.1. Taxonomy (NCBI): domain Eukaryota; kingdom Metazoa; phylum Arthropoda; class Insecta; order Hemiptera; family Miridae; genus Creontiades; species Creontiades dilutus. The sequence goes on from JAVIWC010003164.1 coordinate 678,873, forward strand.
TGACCTCCTTTCCGATTGACCTTCTCCCACTTATGTTGCAATGTCAATATTAACAAATCTCAAATAGCCCCAAACTCCGTTCCCCTCCTCTTTGGTCCTCCTTCTCTGCAATATGGTCTTCATCTGGTCCTGAGAATCGTGAAAAATATATTCTTCGAAGACTTACAGTCAAACTTAGGAACAAATTACCTTGGTTGTAGTAACTTCAAAAACATCCTTAGTATGGAAAATGTAATTAAATTAAAAATCTGAATGAGGCATTATTCCAAAACGTAAGCTAAATAGCAAATAATTCGCTCATTTGATCCTTGTAAAAAAATCATTAATTTATTTTGAAAAAAAAAAAAAAACCTAGAAAGTTAATAATTACAACAAGATAACTGTGTTGTATGTTTCAATTTTACCTGTGTAAAGCCAACTGGCCCAAATTTTGCCTACCATAAAAAATTGATCTAATTCGTTGGTGAATAATTAATAAACGCTGGCAATTTGAACAATGGTTTTGTTATTTTTCTTAGGTTTGTGGTGTCGTGTCATTCTTAGGTTTGTGAATTTCTACGGACCTGAAACCTGCCCCATTCAATTTTTCACCCAAAATTACTACAAAATGGCACATCACATGCCTGTGTTAGAAAGAAACACCGTTTTTGGCTAGTTTTCCCCCTTATCATCTACACAAGTGAGGTGAAGTTTGCTGGGGGTTACAAAAAAATTGTGTTATTTACAATATTACAAAGAGTTACTATTGAAAATGATTAACCAAAAGTAAGTAATGTGTAATAAGCTTCTCCAGAGTACGTTCTCAACATGTCTATCGAGATAACTACGAGTAAGAACCGATTGCAATGTAATCCGGGTAGTTTGGTTATTATTTGCCTCAAGTATTCTCGTATAGATTTAGATTGACAACCTCAGTTCGAAAGTTATGTACTAGTAAGAAGTTAGAAGTCAGTAGAAGTTAATTTTTTTGGATTACATATTTTCGGTTGAGGCACTTGAGCTTCCTCATATTTCAAATGAGATTGTGTTTATTATTTAAATGTGTGCATTGTAGGTACAAAACGCTGCAAATTCTGTCACTAGGGGTTTATTATACAATGATTCATGATTTGAATTTCTACTAAGCTTTGGAGTGTGCGTGTTTCACAGGTGAAAGAGCGATTATTGAATTTCAGGAGATATGCATAGAGCACTTAAATCGGTTCTCAACCAAAATACCTATTTGGATTGATCAGTTGATCATATTTGTGTGCCTCCTGAAATTCAATAATCGCTCTATCACCTGTGAAACACGCACACTCCAAAGCTTAGTAGAAATTCAAATCATGAATCATTGAATAATAAACCCCAGTGAAATAATTTGCAGCGTTTTTTTTTTCAAGAGCGAATACAATGGAAAAATATCCTATTTGAAAATTTTAAATTTCGTAAACGGAGCATGCATATCAGAATGCTTCAATCCGTGTATCGGCTATAAACCCTTTTAGGAGTTCACTCCAGTATCCACATTCACTACATCACACAGGGTTACTACGATCAGAACAAAAAAATAAAAAAATAAAAAAAAAAAAACGCTGTTGTTTTTGTTTTGATCGCATTAACATAGTGATTTAGTGAATGTTTATTCAAATGTTGCCATCATAAATTGGGCCATACAACGGGAATGGTTTGAGCTACGGACCTGGGGAGGGGCTCATTCGATTCCTCATAGAAAGTTCTTAAAAAAAAAAGTCCAAATTTAGGCCGCCTGGACTTTTTTTGAGGTTTTTACGGATTTAACAAAACTTTGACAACCCTTAAAGGGCACTTTAAATTAAGTGAGAGAGCTGGCTAAAGAATTGGGGCGTTGTCGGACCAACATGGATTTTTCCTGAAAATTTCAGATTTTTCGCTCCAGCCATTTGGGAGAAATCGTGCGTACGGCGTACGGATGGAAAAATGTTTATTGCAGATTTGGAATCTACACCCTTTGAAACGTAAACCATGACATTTTCAGGGGGGGTTAGCATTTTTTTTCCAAGAGCGATTACAATGGTTTATTATTGCATATAAAACCAAAAGATGGATTGAATGCCGATAGATACGAATCATCGGCCCTCAATAATCCTCTGATTTTGAGAGAAAACGGATGTTCTCTACGTTAGGGCAGAGATCGTTATTTAACATTACCTAAATTGTTTTGATAGTCATGTCTGATTATGGATATGAGGTGAGATTATAAGATCATACCTCCTTTACCCCGGAATTAGAGTACTGAATCGGAGCGGTTGAAAGAAAGGAAAAAATATTTCATGTTGGAATTTTGCGTAAGAACATGATTTTTATAAAACATGCTTGAACGAAAGTAGGAAATGGCACATCAGTTAGTACTCGAGTAAATACATATGTACGCACCTTCAAAATCCAACTCGCTTATTGCATAAAGATGTGGATCATCAAATGTAGAGCAAAGCTGGTGATCAGCAGATTAGCTATTTGCTCTTGACAACAAAATGCTGAGGTATGACGTCACTATGTTAGATCTTGGTCTGAGTTGTCGATATCTAACGTGACAGGATGTGGCGGTCCGCGATCGTGTTAGGTAGGTACACACTTAAGAAAGTTGTTCCGCTCTATTCCTCGTGTTTTCATTAAACACAACTACCGAATAATATTTGCCAATATTGTCGTATTGGACAGCTCGCGTGTTTTGAACTCTCAGTACAGTCGAATCGTCCATTATCCGTTCAGTTCGCTTTTCTCTCTGCCCATGAAATACTCTCTATTTACCTCACCTATTAGAAGTGACCGTGTTGTTGATAATCCGAAAGCCGATAGAGGATTTCTACTAAACCTTTTGCCAGCTATTCTTTGTATTCTAATCCAGACGCAATGTTCATGACTCAATTGGTTGGATAGTTCCATTTTTGAGACGGAAGCCACCAACCGGTAACCAAGAGTATGTTACAAACTTGGTAAGTAAGCCTGCCTGAAGAGGACCGGCTGTTGCAAACATGATTATTTTCCGAGAACACTTCGTTCCTAACGATATTCACCCGGTACACATCATCAAATTTAAGGAAAGGAGTCCAATTCATGTACGATTGTAGAATTCTTATCAAAGCTGTGTCAAAAATGACTTGCTGGGAAGGAATTAACACTCCGATTCCAACTAACCAAATGTTGGGGTTTCGCCAATTATATTCAACAAATTGATGTCAATAAAAAATAAATAAACGTTCATGGAATAATTTGCTGCGTTTTACATCATGCTAAATTGCAAAGGTATTAGGTCATGCACAATACATGTAGTGTATGTGAATGTTTTATACTGTTTTATCCATTTCACAGTTTGGAAACTATTTTCTCGATTTAATCATGTTGGTTTATCGTTTACAATAATAAGCCTTTGTAATCGTAAAGCAAACATCCCCCCCCCCCCCTTCTTAAATGATGTTATTTCAGGTTTCAGAGTGCGTAGATTCCGAATCTGCACTGTCCGCCGTGCGGAACATAAAATGACTTAAAATTTATGTAAAAGCTCATTCATTTCGCTTGTGGATTCCATATGGGGTCTAGTAGGTCCTAACTTGAATGAAAAGACGATATTGACGAGAAAGTCTTTTTCCACGAAAAATACACAGACACTTGTAGACCGGTTTCGGTTGTCACATCAGCACAGAATTCTGTAGTGTACTGATGATGGTGTAACAACCGAAACCAGTCCATAATTGTTTGTGGAAATATACTTTCTCGTTAATTTTAGTTTATTTAAGATAGATTTCCATTATCTCGTCGCATCAACCTTACGTTACGGTCCTAACTTCTAGCCAGGCCAGTCGCATCTCACGCATAGATGCTATGGGCCCAAGTCTGGCCAAAAACGTTGGTTTTCGAGGTTTTTACTGTCATAGGCAAGTGGGGTGATCAGATCACTCGAAACTGAGAAAATTATGTTGGTCGATGTTACATTACCTATAGGTAGCTCGGAAGCAAAATCTTAAAAGTGAAATAATTTGGAAACGAAGCTTCTGAAAATGTCTTAGGAATTTTTTGTTGTAAATTACGTCTAAAATCGATTCTTGAATTTTTGACTATTAGGTTTGTTCCACTCTGCACAGATATACCCCCAGAAAAGTACAGTTATTGTGGGATATTGGGATCCTACCGACACAAAAATAAAGGTTTATGGCCCATGGGTTGGTTTCCCATGGGTGGTGGGTGGACCCCACCCCGAGCATCTGCGTCTGAGGAGGGCAATGGCATTTCGCAATGAACCCTTTTCGCCACCGATTTGAGTGGAGCACCTGCCGCAGCTGCCCGCCCCGCTATTTACGTCCCAAAGGGTTTCAATTCCGTCAAAACGGCGGACGCACGTCGCCTCCATCTCGCCCAAAAATCGGTCTAGGGTATTGACGGATTTTCCTTCAGGGTTTTCTAACACCTTTGCGTCCCCAAAACCCTCAAACATCTGCTGTTTCTGAATCGTGTACATCGCTGCTTACACGTGCGGGCTAATTGACGGAGAAAACCTTGAAAAAACAGTTCTCAAATATAGCTTACCTATTTGAATTTCCCAACCAATCAAGAATCCCCAATCTCTACCAGAGAAAAACTACACCATATTATTCACGAGGTTTCCTTATTTACAAAAATCTTGGCAGATGTGTTTTTAGCGAATTCCCACAAAAAAAAAAAAAAAAAAAGATATTCCGATGACTCCAAAAAATCTAAAATGAATATTTTCAAAAACTCGAAATCCATTTCGTGGCATTCTGAAATGATTCCCAGATTTTAACGCTTTTTCATATAGGTATACAGAATGTTATACCAAAGTGACTGCCACCGGCTAGGTACCGATTCTACTGCCCATTTCTAACTGAATTTGTCCTTTAACATTTTGTGGTTTATTATTTTCAATAATGAACCTTTCTAATCGATCAAGAAAGCAATGGTTTTAACCCCCCACCTCAAAAGTTGTCGACTTACGTTTCAAGATGTGTATGTAGACTTCAAAAATACAAATCCATTATCTGTTCGCTCAACATTGAATAATCGGTGAGGTTAAAGTGGCTGGTGAGACACTTGGCGACCAAATAGCACGGTAATTGCTATAGGTACGTTTATACTATCCATAACGCCATTTCCCAAGCTTCCATTCAATTGAGGAGAACATTGTTCGTACTTCCATTTTTATTTACTTTGGTTCAGTTTCAGTTAGAATTCTACTTATTTCCGAGTGTATCGAGGAAGCATTATCTCTGGTTGTGAAGTCCAGTTCTGCTACTATGGCAATTCGAGTAGGAGGGTTGTCTTATACAGAAATAATAAACCTTTGAGTAATAATATTCCGCTTTTTTTAAATCTCACTAGAGATTTTGATTTTTTTCGTGTTTTCGACTTCAACTCACTAAAATGATCATAGCTCCCTCCAATTGAAGGAGTAACTTTTGGATTTGATTATGCAGACCGTTTGAAAGAGCGTAAAATTTCCTATCTTCACGATGGAAACCCAGTTTTTCAAATATGTAAAACGGATAAAAAATGAACTTGAAGATGTAAAATTGTCAAATGTTGGAAACCTTCCCCCCCCCCCCCCAATCCTTCAAACCTCCCTGTGATCTAGAGGTGAGTTTTTGCGTGTTGGTCTAAAACTTGCACTAAAATATCATATTTCCAACGATAAAATAAACAAATATTTTAGGCTGAAAGTTAATACAGGAATTGACGTTAGGGCGTCGGCTTTTACGAAAGAATCCACGTTTTTCACTAAAGCAACTTGGATTTTTTTTCCATCAGAATTTAGGTATTGTTTTTTGCTGAATCGAATGATGATCCTCTCAACAAATATGGGTTTTCGTGCCCTTTCTTCTGGCTTGAAGACGCAGGGGTCAATCAACAGTTGAACATTTCAATGAATGAAGTACTAGTAGCTTAAAACTGCCGAACAGCGGAAAGTTCATACAATTTGTTTAACGAGGAGGCCCTAGAAGTTCACCATTCTTTTCATTATAAATAATCCAGGATCCCATTGCCAAAAAATTCCCCATAAAACATACAGATACCTGGAATATTTGTTGATGCACTGTTCTAAAGTAGTAAAATATAAAAGTAATCGTCTGTCAGCTTTAAAACTCACTCTTTGTGCCCATATAATAAATTACAGTAATTAAAAGGTCGATGATTTTTTAATATTTTATCGATTATTATTTTTATGAAATCTATTGATTTTTGCTTCAGAGTCTACTTATAAGTAGCGGAAACGTTATTTTCACTTTCTAGAGGTGAAAAGTTTTGTTCTTCCGAAATCGATATTTCCACTCTCTTTTAACGTTTTCTTTTGACATTGATGACACAACACGCACAGGGAAGTGCGGGTTAGCGAATGATCCCTAAGAGTTTCATTATTCACAGATCAATATTTCACTCTGTGCAAGCACATATGTAGCATAATTTTCTGATTTTCACTAAACTTTGTAGTTTTTTAGTAATTGGGTGAACTTTTCTCAATGTTGACTTCCTTCGAAGAACACACATTTCTGCTCATACTACAAGTAAATCAGAAGGGCACAAATGCGGGGGTAAAATAGAAATATGTTATACATACTTGAAAAAAATTGACAAATACACTTTCCTTGTGTTGGGTTGATAAAAAAGCGATAAAACGAGCCAGTCATGGGTGAACACTTTCAAGTACTGCACGTATTGCGAATTTCTTATTGATTGAGTTTACATTCGGGATTAGAAGTTGTTGAGAAACACCTTACTGAGTTTGGTATGGTGTCTAGTAGTTACATCAACATAGCCGACCGCATTAGCTGGAAGGAGCTTGTAAAAGCGTTGAGACATAAATTGTGATATATCAGAACTGGGGAGGAGGAGTATTGCGACCGAGGTGTATTGCCTCCGGATCAAGTCGCGAAGGTGCAAGGGAACCAGCCCAACCTTGTGGCCCAAGAGACAATTATGAAACGACTCTGTTGAAATGACCACATGAGTAATATAATCGGCACACGGCCCTCTCGGCTCTTCCAAGTTCAAGCTTTTGATTGGTAAAGGCCTTTTTTTTGCGGAGGGTGGGAAGGGGTGGCGAGCGTAGTTGTCAGGGTTACTGACTAGCAGGCTCCTCGCATCTTCTTGCAGGCCCCGAGATGGCGGAGTCTAATGAAATCCAAGTGCAAACAAGGTTTTAGAGGAGGCTTTGAAAATCGTCCGCTGTTTTGTAATAGACGCCGACTTCGTATCTCACAATCAAGCGGATAAATAGAAATCTCAACCCGATTTTACATCGGGCCTTTCTCAAGGAGGTCTCTCAATCTCTTCTGAATCTCGCAATTTCGTCGATTTGGTCGGCGGATTGCAAGTTCTGCGAAAACGTAGTATACAAACGTTTTGTCACAACAATGACATGTAGATACTATCTACTGATGATGTCATTCTTTCTAGAGAAATTTATTACGATTATTAAGTTACTATAGTTACTGTAACATATTATGTTCCTTTGGGGACTACTTTTCTCTTTCTGGATCCCCAGTCTAAATTTGATTTTTTTAGGGCTTGTGCACATCTAGGTACACATACAGAACATGACGTTCGCTTTCCTTCTATTTCCAATAACGAACCTTTGTAATTGACCGCAAGACAAATTTTCGAACGCCCTTCACATTCAAATCTGTTGGTTTACGTTCAAAAGTACTTGAATGAAAAATACATCCGTGCCGTCCGAAACTTTTCTTTGACACTACTGGGCTAAAGTTCTATCTGTTAAAATTCTGTCAGGGAAAATGCGTCCTCCGGCCACCAACTGAGCAATCAGCGGAGGGACCTGAATTGTTTCGAAAGCAGACAAAAAGCGCTGTTCACAATAATTGTGAACAATTGAAATTTGAATTGAAATTTTTGGGCTCTAAATTCAAGCCTCAGCTCTCATCGATTGTTCAACGAAATCATTCGTCTTCAACGGTTCACTATCCTGTTGACGATTTTCTTTCTTTGTAGAATTGTTGAACCCTTCAGAAGCGCCTACGGTTAGTCACACAATGAATCCTTTTATATTCGTCTGTTGGATTCTACGCATCTTGAAACGTAAACGAACTTTGTGGGGAGGTCGATTTTTTTCTTTCGATTATGAAGGTTCGTTATTGATAGTATTCAAAAGTAATAGCAGTTCGCGCAAACCGTAATAGCGTAGAGTCAAATTCTACATTTAGAATTACTTACTTTACCTACCTTACCTTAAGAATCTTATCATGTTATTAATTATTTTATTATAGCACAATAAAAGTTAGGGAAATAGCGCTCCGAAGAATTGTTAAGTTTTATATCTGTATTAGAATAACATTTCTACGTAAGTCGCTGTATGTAAATGCGACGAAATCTGTGCTACGTTATTTAAATCCGGCATCTCTCGCTTCCATATATTGTAATGGCATCTAGATCCCCATTTATATATCAGCACAATAAATTGATTGGGACAGAATTAGCCTCATGGCCCCTTTAGCTGATCATTGGGCCCCCTTCCTTACAATTGACTTCTAGAGAGACTCCGTTAACTCCGTGAACACCAATTTTTACTAGTCCCTTTGTGCGAAACAAAAGCTGATATCATAATACCTACAATGTTGCAATAGACACGACGTAGAAATCCACAAATAGAACTGATCAAATAAAACACCTACATACGCTTCTCTTGTCCACAGTTATGTAACATTAGACTTGAAAAACTCGATTTCAAAAGGAACTCTTGAAAACAAAATTCCATTGCAATGATATCAGCTAATTCGTTTCTCACCTGATCGAATTTTTATTGTCTCCAAGCACGTTCACAATCACGTTCTTGTTCACCTTCTTTTATTTTGTCGAAGTTCCTGCCCTTAGGGAAAGTGAACGGATGAGCGTACAGTGGCCCAGGGAGGCTCATTCGATTCATTGAAGGGACGTCTATCAATAACAAACGTACACATTAGTGTAATTTCGAAAATCAGATTTTTGATTATTTCTGGGCTTTGTTTTCATCCTTTATGATTGACAGTGAGTTTTACCGAGAACTCGGACCCAACCAGATCCCTAATGTAATTTTTGGCCCAAGTTTCGTTAACTTTGGTTCAGTAGTTTCGGAAAAAAGCCCCGGAAGGTTTTTTTTTCGGATTCTACTCATCCTGAAGCGTAAAACAACGAATTTTGAGGAAAAATTATCAAACAATTTTGGATGCAAATTGTGAGCATTGAGCGTAAATTGCATTTAATATTTTCCAGTGGCCTTCAGACTCTGTCTTGTTATTAGTTATGATTAGAACGAAAATACCGTTTTCTTTCCTATCGCTAGTGTTTTTCAAAAGTCAATCAGTACTCGTAACATAACTACATTTAAATTGAACAATAGGATTGTTTTATTTCGAATCGGCTCTGTAAGTCCGATTGTTTGGAAATAGCGGATTCAGGTTGTGATATGTCGAGCCGCCACTGTCGCCACAGACATACTCGTACTGGTACATAAGGGTCGGCCTGGGCGGTTCTGGTGCAACAGGGCTGACGAAATGCGTGGAACCTTCGCATATCCACTGCCACCTCCTCTCCACCACTCCTCTCATCGCCTTTCTGTGCTCACCCTTCTTGCAAATTACTTTGTCCCACATTTAACCTTTTCAAGGATCTATTTTCTGCCTCTTTCTCGCTCATTTTAGTTGAGTCTCAACTTTGCTCTGACAACTTGTTGAAATCCCTTCAAGGCCCCTCACTACAGCTTTGTAGTTTTGTAATCATAGTTGTTGTTTTTACATTATTGTGCTTTAAGGCTTGTTAAGTATTAATTCGCGTTAACGAAAAATTAATGTTTCCCGTGCACAGAGGTTACTAAGAGGCTGAAATTTGAAATCAGCTCGTATCTCTTGAGCCGAGTGATCCGTGAAGCTAATTTCATTCCTGTACCTAAGAAGCTGCATTTCGAGAAGGAGTCTCTATCGGGGATGAGGATGGAATGAGTTATACAGGGTGTCCCAGGAGGAGTACAACTCATTTCCGACCAAGAATACCACTTAGCAATTTTGGTTTATTATTCGATAATGAACCATTGTAATCGCTCTTGAAAAAAAAATTCTAACCCCCCCCCCCTGAAAATTTCATGGTTTACGTTTCAAAGGGTGTAGAATCCGAATCTGCAATAAAAATTTTTCCGTCCGTCCGCAGCACGTCGTACGCCGTACGCACGATTTCTCCCACGGCTGGAGCAAAATATCTGAAATTTTCAGGAAAAATCAATATTGGTCCGACAACGCCCCAATTCTTTAGTCAGCACTCTCACTTAATTTAAAGTGCCCTTTAAGGGTTGTCGAAGTTTTGTAAACTCCCTAAAAACCTCGAAACGAGTCGAAGCGGCCTAAATTTTTCTCTATTTGAAGAATATACCATTAGGAATCGAATGAGCCCTTCCCCACGTCCGTAGGTCAAACCATTCTCGATGAATGGCCCGATTTATGGTGACAACATTTGCGTTTTTTGGTTTATTATTGTTTATGTTTTCATCGCAGTAACCTAGTGATGTAGTGATGTAGTAATGTGGATACTGGAGTGAACTCCTAAAAGGCTTTGTAGCCGATACATGGGTTGAAACATTCTGATACGCGTGAAACGCTGCAAATTCTTTCACTGGGGTTTATTATTCAATTGGCTTGCGTACATGATTTGAATTTCTACTAAGCTTTGGAGTGTGAGTGTTTCAGAGGTGATATAGTGATTATTGAATTCCAGGAGGCACACAAATATGATCAACTGAACAATCCAAATAGGTATTTTGGTTGAGAACAGATTTTCGTGCTCTATGCATATCTCCTGAAATTCAATAATCGCTCTATCACCTGTGAAACACGCACACTCCAAAGCTTAGTAGAAATTCAAATCATAACGCAAGCCAATTGAATAACAACCCCAGTGAAAGAATTTGCAGCGTTTTTTGCCAGAGACCTCATTTCCGAGCTATTCGCGATTTAAGATTTTTTTCGTGTTTTCGGTCTCATGTCATAACTCCCTCAATTGTGGAGATAGCTCTAATTTGTTGACACCGTTGGAAAGAGCGTTAAATTTTCTATCTATTTGATGTCGGAAACCTTTTTAAAATTGCATTGAAGATATGCGATTGCTACGCGAAATGGCAGTTTTGTCAAAATCTTAAAATCGCCTGTTTTTCATCTCGCCTAGAAACCTCATGAATGCTTGACGCAGAACTGTGCAGGCCTGGTAAAACGTGTGCCAAAATGTCAGCTTTCCAACGGTTTAGTCGTCTTGGTCATTAAAAATATTTTTAGTTAAGGAAATGGTGTTTAACTGCAGAAAAACGTGTGTTTTCTGTTAAAATTGAGGTTTTTCCAAAAGTCTTGACGAAAAAGGGTTGGTGGCGGGATATACGTAACTTTTCTCTCTGAATCGAATGGTGACAACGCCAGACCTCTCAAGTGACGATTTAAGTTAGTTTTGTCGGATGCTTAAACCCGTTCGTTTGTGAACAGCGTTTACGGCATTTCTGAGCTGTCCGGCCAAAGTCAGGATAATCGAAGAGCCGAGAGACGGCTATTGTTTATGTTCATTTACGATTGATTGCGATGAGTCGCATTCATCTTTTTGCTGACACTATGGACCCTTATCAAACCAGGCTTCCGTATCATTACCAACTCTTCCCTTTCGTCTTTTTTCTCGCTGTATTTCCTTCAGCGAGGTTTTCCCTCTTGCATATTCCCATTCATCATGGTGCGCTATAGCTATTGAACATAGTTGGTAGAAATAACCAAAACCTTAGTTACAAAAAACAATTAGTAGATAAAAAATAGATAGTTTACTAGATAAAGAAGTATCAGCGACATGAACAATATTATCTACCAATATTTTTTCTTCATACTATACGACGTGTTCGCTAGGGTGTGAGTTGTACACAGTAGGGGTGTGACTCCTCCCTTGCTGCTTCAGAAGCATTAGCATTGGCAAAACCGTACACAAAAATCATGTCAACATACTGACTTGTGGTATAGCTACTCAACTGAAAGCAAATCGTCGCAATCAATCGTAAATGAACACAAAACAATAGCTGTCTCCCGGATCTTCGATTATCCTGACTTTGGCTGGACAGCTTGGAAATGCCGTTGACGCTGATCACAAACGAACGTTTTCATTCATTAAACATTTTCATTTTTCATTTTTAAATTTTTTTTTTTTAAATTTAAATCTTAACAATTTTTTTTAAACTCCAACTCTTTGTATGAACTCGATTTAAATCCCAATATCTTATCATTGTCCAACAGCTGGATAACATGTTCGAGTCAATAAACATTTCACTAAAACTGAATTTGGTCAGAAACAACAAATTACCAACATTGCAAGACCCAATGCTACGGCCAAATCAGATTGGGATTGATAATACACGGCGCACAAAGCAACCCCTCCTTCAAGACCGGGACGTCGTGCGGGTCGTTGCATATCCTAGCCCCTGACCACGACAATGCCTCCTCCGTAGCTTTCCCAATTTTCAAACATTAGGTCTTTTTTAGTGATACAGTATGTACTAAAATTAGTATGTAATATCTTTTTACTGTATCATATTACAGAAGTAGGCCCTTAACTACATTGGGTGCATAACTTTTTTTACCCTCAAACTGGAATTCCTCCAGGAAATTGAAACGAAATGATAAAGTCCGACCAAAACAAAGGAAAACTGTTCCAGTTTGAACGTTTTTCTGAGGTTTGTCATCTTCCAGCACGATTTTTGAAAATGGAGCTGAAGTTCCAGTGGTTTTAGTACTTATTATTTTAAACAATTTCAACTGCGATTATGAGCCTAAGAAGTTAGTTTTTGATTATTAGAATGCACTCGGCGTGCAGGAAATTTTACTGTGAACCCGAAAATATGACCAAAAATTTAAAAAATGAGTTTTTGAGCCGAGAATGTGGGTTTTTTCTATTCTTGGTAGTTTAACCCATTTTTTATATTATCTTTTTAGTTTATTTCTTCGCAACGAGCGGGACTCTCAGCATTTTAAACATCTTACCATCTTTTAAGCCGTTGCTGTAACTTACTGTAATTTTCTATGAAACTTGGCATTACATTACAACATTACAAATGCTCAGTTGAACTAATTTACTTTCGTTTTGGCCTGGAGGCTATGGCATTACTCTCACCAATTTCATTGATATCCGCATGTTATATGTAATACCGGGATATCATGTTAATGTTTTTAATCTCAATCCAAAAGGGTTTACTTCTTTTATGGTCTTCTTTCATTCAACCCATCAGTCGATTACAAACCTCAATGTAAGCCATCGCACCCCCACCCATTGTTAATTATCTGTTGTAAAACACCTTTCAATACGATTGGTTACAGGTACTTTTTTGTTACAATTGTTTTGTTAAATTAATGTGGACCCTTTGAATCACCGTTATCAGGATTAAATCATATGGTTTATTATTCAATGCAATCTATACGTCGATTGTTTGTTGCCAGGGATTGATCCGGCACTTCCGGCCAGAGCTGGAGGAGAGGATGCGAATTTTCAACCAAAAGAAGGAGAAGGTCGCTGCTTCGAACTAAACGTTTGCTGTATTCGCCTCAAAACGTAGAAAACTAATTTGTTTTCTCCCACAATATGTAGAAAATGAAGAAACGATTCTTATAAAAAGTAAAAACCCACTCGCTCTTAGAGATGTTAATTCGCTCTGTACTATTTGATTTTATAAGTAGGATTTCTTGTCTGAATTGTATAAAGCCGATATTAATAAAATCTATTAATTATACCTGATATTATAGATTTATTTTTGGTTGCGAACTGTGCTGCTTACACCCATTTATGTTCGAGTACCGTAGTTAATACCGACTTACAGAATTAAAATCATAAGGTTTCATAATAAAATAAAATATAAGGTTGATGGTTTCTCAACTTAGCTGCTTGCCTTTTTTTTAAACTTATATTTAGGCTGCATCTCAGCCAGAAGGGTTACTGCAGCGTTACAGATGTATCAAATTGGAGCCCTGCAAGGTGCACGGTTTTAAATTACAATAAAGAACATATGATTCATAAGTGTGCCCTGAGGTAAAATAGCGAATAGTGGTACCTTGTCTGGCACATTAACACATAGAGAGGGTTCAAGCTGGATTCTGTATAGATCGGCCTCAGTCATGATTGCGAGCTTCTGGTTAAGGCGGGTATGACCAGAAGTTGATTAGTCAAAATTCGGACCCCTTTGAAAGTTGAGTCACGAAAAGGGCAACCGGTTTCACGTCCCGAAGGACCACGCACACCACTGACCTCACCCTGCTCTTGACAGATATTGCTTGTTGGTTGCTTAATATCATTCAGAAGATGATAGGCAACATCTCAATAGAATCATCACCAATGCCACTCACTCACATACAGTGACGGAAGTTCCCAAATTTGTAGCTGTCGTTTAGATAACACAGCCCCGCAAAAAAAGTCAAGATCCGTAAAGTAGACTAGGGTATCCCCTGAATTCGAATCCAAGGTCCAAAAATCCCCTGACCCCCAAAATTTTGAGCTATGGCCAAAAAACTACCCTTAAATTGGTGTCAGAACCTTCTTTTTGAGTCATGAGATAGGGATGAACTACGACATCTTTTTATGTGAAATTACGGAAAGATAAGAAATGATTTTTCGAAGTTATGGCATAAATATACGAGTATTACGTACGTCATCGCACGTCGGCGGATCGACCTGCCCATTGTTACGTCTCTACACCACCCATAATAAATTAGCAACGCAACAGTCAAATGTTGCAAAGAATGAATATCCCCAGAATAAACAAGGGGCTCTACCAAGCAAATATATATTATATATTTGCATTCCGCAAAAATATACGCATGCTTGTAACTCTCGTTAAAGGTAGTAACAATATTGTTACTTCAAAATTATATTTTGATGACTTCTAAAAGCTCCTGTAGAAAATGGTGATTTTTGGAGTAGGCATTTCTGCTTTGTTCTTCTAAAATCCTTCAAAAAACTCCATTTCGGTAAGGGTGGGTAATGCAAAATGATAAAACCAGGTTTCATAATTATTATAATGTATTTCTAACGATTTTCTGATATGCTTTCGAAGAAAAAATGTCATTCGGTGAAGAACTTTGGAATTTGAAACATTGGAGTTCTCATATTTTCATTACAAAACATTTATAATCTTGAGTCAACAGCATAATACATTAGTGACTAACATTTTCTTAAACGATGGAATTGCAAACAACAGACATTTTTTTAAAAAGAAAATTTTTTCACCTAAGTACCTTTCTAATTTAATAATAATTAACATCAACTAAACACTTCCTACACAACAAGTCGTATTCACAGCAGAATATATACATAACGAAAAGGAGTTAAAGATATTTACAATCAGTCAAGTGGCACATCTATCCCTATGAATTTCGGGAGAGAACAAAGAGTCAGCAATGAGGAATTCGCAATCCATAATTTGCCTTTGGGACATCTCGCAACTCTGACAACACCATTACAAACATAAAAACGAAAAAAACAGAAAAAATATTTCCCTTATAAATAATCAATTTTTATTTAAACATAAAAATTATCCTTTTAATTATACTTTGGCACTTAAACCATAAAACGGTCTGGATGACAAAATATGAACGACGCGTCAGAGTTGGTGACCTTCCCTAGATATAACGGCCGTTCTTTTCAAACAAATTTATCAGTCTTGGACAAAGCTAGGACGTACGGTTCTCTCCCAATAATAGGAATATGGAATTTTACAGGCTGACCGCCAATGAAAGCCACGAAATTCTTTCTTGTTTAATTTTTTTTTGTCCAACACTTGTAAAAACAAAAAATAAAAGAACATTGAAAACATGTTTCTTTTTTTTTTTCAACTTTTCTCATCAAGAATATTTACAGAACGAGGCAACGGGGAGGATTGAAGGATTTGAGGAAGGGAAGGGAGAAAGGGTGGAACATAATATATTATATTCATCTATACATAGAAGCCCTCACTTTCAAATGAAAATGAGGAGAAAACAAATGTACATAGGTGGGACGCATCACAATATTTGATAAACACTAAAAAACATAATATATAACTTGTCGCCAGAATGTTATACCATTCTAGAGTCACGCGATAAACTTTTTCATGAAGCCAATTGAAGAGGGTGAGAAAAATTCTATTTGGATTTCAAACATGAATTAATAGGAATTATTCTATATCATAGTATAATTTGGTCGAGAATAACATCGTACTCTACGGAATTGTGAAGAAATGGTGGGACTGAAAGAGTTACATGTCGAATCAATATGTTGTCATTTTTGATAAATATTTTTGATTGACGTTTAGTCGTAATGATCGATCAGGTCGGCTCGACCAAACAAATGGAATCGACAGATTTTATTGATAAATTTTGGGTTTTGACCGAGGTTAGTAATCAATTTGAGTGAATTTGTACGGTTCAATTGATCGAAGCCAACGTGATCGTGTTGCTACCTACATATAAAAAATAATAAGGAGTACTATCTAATGATTGATATCTCCTACCCAAATGACTTCGTACAGAAAAAGAAAAAAAAAAAACATCTGAGAAAGACAAATAATTGTCTTTCAAGTAATAAGTTGTCTGATTTGGTTGAATTGAACTTGATTAGAAATGGTCCCAGAGAAACGAGGAGTGAGAATGACTTTCAACAACTTTCTGAGTTCTACTTGAGAACTATGAGATCCAACCAATCTGTTTAGTCGATATTGAAAACTATCGGGAAGTGACTGCCAGAAAAAGAAGATATTAACATACATCCCAATGGAAATTGGGATTTATTTTAATTTTCCATTTTCTATAACGAACGGGCTACGCCCAATGATTTATTTTTTAACTAACAAGGTTTCCTAGCATTTTACATTCATTTTTTTCAACCGTATTGTAATAACACAATTGAAGTTGAAGAGAAAAGAGAGTGGCTTGGTTGGGCTTGGATATTTGAAGATTATCTTACCATAAATTTGTTGAAAGAAAAAACAGGTCAAATTTAAATGTTTTCTTTTTTCATTTGGTGGGCACTTCCCCAAATTTTTCAACAGTATCATAGGACGATCATTACCACGAAACCAATTCGTTAAAGAGTGAAGGAACTATTTCAGCATTGAATGCGTGAAGGAGATTGCTGACAAAGAAAGCAAAATGTATGAAGTTGTGATGAAATGGTTGGGAGTCTTGAGTTGCCGTTGGGTCTTTCTGGCAGAAAGAGCATGCACCTGCGAGTTTTAACAGGGCATTGACTAATTAAGATCGGGAGGTTTCTGCTCCTGCTCTCAAGCAACAACTTAACACACACAAAAATCAACAAAAAAAAAGGGATGAGAGAGACAAAACAACATTAGCGAATAGTATTCTTCCAAGGGCGTGGTCGAAGGGTTGAAAGGGCTCACATCTCAGGAACGACCTGATCGGAAGAGGACAAATGGTAGCAGCGCTCCTCGTGGGTGAGCCACGGGTGAATGAGAACGTCGGAAGCTGTGAGCCTTTCTGAGGGATCACGTCGGAGAAGGCTTCGAATGAGGCACTTGGCCCGGGACGAAAGGCCGTCAGGGAGCACAAACAGACCTCGGGTGATCTTGACGAACAGGTTCGTGTGCTCGGCGTCGTTGAACGGGTACCTGCGAACAAGAAAGGCTCAATTAGATTGGTCTTTCCTACCATTTTGAGAGAGTACCGACTTATCTATCAGACAAAATGCCCACAGACACGTACAGAGTGTAACAAACTTAATGGTCAAAAAACCAGATTTTGAGGTAATTTCCAACAAAAACGATTTTTTGGCCTTTTCTTTTTACAGGTTTCGTTTCCGAGTTATTTTTCTTCCAAAATTTGTGTTGTGATTCCGACCTTACTTCTCTGAAGTAGCTATAACTCCCTTAAACTACTCTCTAAAATTGAATTTAAGGACTCCGTTGGAAAGAGCATTAAATTTCCTACCTTCTTGGGGCCTCTCAATAAATAATTTTTGAAACTCTCATTTTCCAGAAAAAAGCTTCCTCAGAATCTTGGCTTTACAATGGAATAAGCAAAAAAATCTTTATTGCGGAATTTGTTTAAGGAAATCAATCAGAAATCATATTTGAACGCTGATCAGGGAATCACAGTAAATTCAAATTGTAACCGAGCATCTAGGCACAATTAATTAGGTTATCTGACAAATATGCTGTTAATTAATGGTGATGTAATGATTTGAGTCGAGGGCATCTACCTATTTTAAATCTATAGAGTTTAATCAAAAATTATATTCTCGTTTAAAAGTTTTATGGAGCTGCATTTTACAATTTCATTGCCTTCAGCAGTTTATAATGGCTTGCGTACAATTCAACCTACGATTTAACATTTTCGTCTATCTATTGTAATCCTGTAATTAATATTTCAGAGCTTGAACGCTACGGATGATGATTCAAATCAGAAAGTTGGTACAGAATTGTTAGTATAATAATTCAACTCTTTTGTGTTGACCTTCGAAGGTACAAACCTTCGGTGAACAGGCTGTCCTTTAGTATGCATGCAAGCTGATCTTTTTCAAACAATACCTAGTAATCAGTGAGAGAGGGCATGGCATTACTACTGTACCTATCTCTACCCCCTGATTACAACGAACGCTTACAATCATGTTCACTAACGAGTCCCAACGCGTAAGTCGCGTGAAGCACGCATCTGAATCACTTCCTTCTCACTCCGTTTACTATTTTAACGGCATTAGAGATTACACATGAAACTCTTCGACGTACCTTCCAACGAGCATAGTGTAGAGGATGACTCCGAGCGACCACATGTCAGCCGCTCTCCCCGAGTACCGCGCGTTGCTCCGGAGTATTTCGGGGCTCACGTAAGCCGGGCAGCCCCTCTTGTCCTGGAGAACATCGTCAGCCCCGTCCTCCAGCACCACGGCGTCCTCCAAATTTTCCAGCTTCAATTCGGTTCTGAAACAACAGAAAACACACAATTATTGTAGTTATTACAAGGAAATGTACAAGAAAAATTCGTTACATAACATTGAGTAACAATTTTGTCATAATATCTAATAGTTAGTTTTATGTATAGCTCAAAACCAATATCTATAAAGTTGTTTTAGATTGGTATCTCCGTGAGAATACAGAATTGGATCAATTTTGTCAAGTCTGCCCTCATAAACATAAAGTTCTCAAATAAACCATCGAAATTACAGCTATTATAATTAAAGTCACATCCACAACCAGCAACTAAAAACAGCTTTTCAAAACTTTTGGCAATTATTTCTGACTTTTGGTTTATTATTCCGAATAATCACTTGGAAAACCCTCCTTAAATGGTGTCATTTTACGTTTAGAGGTCTATAGATTCCAAATCATGATGTAAAACACCCGTTCTAAAGCACATGGACTCCACTAGTCCCCAATAGATGCTACTGGCCAAAACCCGGTGAAAACGTGGGTTTTCGAGGTTTTTGCCGACAAAGGCAAGTGGTGTAATTTTTTACTTCTACTTTTCAACGAAAAATCGACTAGGACAGATTTCAGATCCTTATAAATTCACCCAGAGCATTAATCGCATTTCTGAAACTAAAAGTGAACTCCCGAACCTCAGTAACACGCATTATTGAAATAATAATTGAATTGGCCCCGAATTCCCAATTTACTCATATCTAACTCGTAGCTTTTCTAAAGTGTCCAACTATTAAAAAACTGTAATTAATTGTATCGATTTATAATATATATTGCTCATTTTTACCACATCCATTGATTGTCTGTAATTAAACCAAGAATTATAGAGGGAAGATTTCCTGTTTCAGCCATAAAATGGAGTCCAATGAGTGGTTTCGTTATCCATAAAAGTGTCCAAAAAGATAGCGATGGATATCAGAGGTGACCAACCTACCAATAAAGGCGGTATTAGCAGGTCTTGCAAGGCCCCGGAGGCGGTGACCCAAGAACCGAGTTATTCAATTCCCGTCGTATTTGGTGTGTTACATTTGTGATGTTAGAAGTCTCTCGCAAGCTGGTTACTAACAACGAAGGTTCCCCAGGCAGCGCCCTGACTCCCTGTGGCAACCCTTGCTCGGGACTCTGTCGCAACGCAGCGCTGGGCTCTTTCGCGACTGCCTGTAACTTGAGCTGTAACACTACGCCTCCGGCTCACGACAAACACAAACCTTTTGTTTCCATATCCGTTTTACCTTGTGACAATGCTGACCCGATGATGACATAGGTTAAACGAGCATGTATAGCGAAACCGAAACTATTTCCACTGATTCTGTTCAACCGCCCATCCCACGAGTTGACACACTCCAACTGTCATGAGATCCTACCAAACATCTTTCAACATAGTAAATAACCGTAAAACCACATAAACCATAACATGTTAATCAAACATCAAGGATCAAATTCAGAGCTCATTTTAAACAGAAAATACCCTATAGATCTTGAGTCACTAAAATGACCAAAACTCCTTTAACTGCTCTCTAAAATCAAGTATTAAAGACACCGTTGGAAAAAACGTCAAATTTCCTGAATCTTTAGGGCAAAATAAGAAATTTCGAACATGATTTAAAACGTGGCAAATTAGTGCAAAAATAAAATTTCAAGAATTTCATGAAGAAAAAAAATCAAATTTTTCATGTTTTCTCTCGCTCATAATAAACAGGTTTTGTAACTCCCAATAATTTTATAATACATAATACTGAGATTTTTCACAAAACGGCTAGTTTTGGAATTTTGACACAATTAATAGGAACTATTCAAATGGCTAGATGTTCCCAAGGATTAGAGGATTGATGATCTTATGCAGTATATTTTAAATAGTACTTAACAAATCATGCTCATAACGAGAATCTTGATTTTGATGGTAACAAAAAATAACCCAACACCCTCAAGTGCACATAGTTTGATACAGCCAGAATGTCAGATATTTTGATTTGCCAGAAGTTCTTGATCATTTCCGAATTAACGATATAAAAATTAGAGTCACTACCACATGCAACTGCACAGATTTTCGAAGTTAAACCATCAAGTTAATAGCGAAGAATAATGGACTCGGAACTAGGCTTTAATAAAAAAATAAACGACTGAAGATATTCTCAAATACTTGGTTCAAGTATGGATAACATATAACTACTAGAACATAGGACAAGTAGAACAGTAAAAAAAGGAGGCCCTAGAGTTGATAAAGAAAAATTCGAACTAGGGAAACTAAGGAAATGACTCAATGGAAATTCCTGGATTTTCAGGTCAGAGGGGCAGAGCGAACGAGTGGGCAAACTACGGCGTCTCTTTTCATAACACGTTTCCCTCCCAGAGCCCTGGGAGTTGCTTTATGTCACGATCACGATCCTACGCACGCCTCAGCGGCGTTCAATTGCAAGAATCGTTGCTGCCACACATCTGGAAACGGGTATCTGAAATCTTGACCAACTCTGCTGGCTTAATCTGAGATGGTGACGTTATAGGAGATGAAGTCAACACTTGGATTTTATGGCTGTTGGAAAGAAGATATACCACTGATCGAAATTTATAAAGGTAGGCAATAGGTAGGTTTTTAACAAAGATTAATCAAATTATATACTCATTAGATAAGTCGTTCGGTTCTTTTTAATAAATAACGTTGAACAATTTAGCCCCTTTCTGCAGTTGGAGCAATACTTATCGCCCCCTTATCATTTCTATTATACGAACAGAATAGTTGTGGATAAGTGCCCATAGTTTCACCCAGTTAACTCCTAAAACTATTCTGCTTGAAAATAAGCTTCACAGTCATATTTCAGATCCAAAAAATCCGTCTGCAAGCATTTTTCAAGCGTATGAACAGCTTCCAATGAAAACGGGTCTACAATCCAATCGGGAATGTGTTCTTTGGCCAAATCGGTAAACCTTGTTTATATGCCAGTCTCTAAATGGCTAATCTAATCAATGAAATAAGAATAATTGTCTTCTGGGAGGTTGGGAGTCTTGGTATCTGACAAAGAGCACGTTTCGAGGGTATTCAACTGAAACAGCTCCTTGAGGCCAACATTAATCTTGAGTATTCCGAACTTGGCAAAGGACGAACAAATAATTCCTTTGGCTTCAAAAAGGCTTCGTTGACCTCGTTGATACTTTCCTTGAAAAGGGTTTTTCTGTATAGCACATAATATGTGCCGTTGCAATTGTAATATAATTATTTCAATTTATTCGGTTTTGTGTACTCATCGCCATAAACTATTTGTGGCACCCCTAGCAATTGAAAACGCTCTCTTGGGGGCCCACTTGTTCAAACAATAGTTAAGGGTGATGAAGCAGGGGCGAGACAAGAATGCCTGAGAGATGGAAAAGATATCATGGAGTGTGAATGTCGATGGATGTTTTTAGTATACATGAATATAGTGTCAAACATATTAAATGTAATAATAGGAGCAGGGACGAGTGTGCGCATCCGTGTTCATAAACGAATTGCTAATTTATTATTGCCAGTGAAGGAGCATTCTGACCATGTTCGCTTACGATAACATTAGTGATGTTAAACTAATTTTAGACAGTTTTTATCATCTATATTATTACAAGTTTTAAAAAATCCTTCTCAATTCAAAAATCATTAAAAGTCATACGGGTTTGGTAGAAAACGTTTGATGTCATAGAATTAAAATGCAGGAGCTTTAAAAATGTGTAGCAACGCCTACTTGAGTTTAATAGCAATGCTTACCATATTGGTACATAGGTAGATTTTTATTGTCGTTCTGTCATTCCACTAAGATCATTCAAGTGATATTCTGATTAAGTGAAAGTAGAGGGTTTTTTGTGACAGCTGTCTTTTCTTTGTTTCTCAAGCTGGCCAAACCTCAGAAGCCTGCATGCCCTATTGCATATCCACAGCGGCGCGATTACGAATCGCGGACTTTGCCAAGAGGCCCTCTTACATCCAGAGGCCGACAGAAGGAGGGAGTCGGGCCAGGAGGCTCTCCCCCAGAGTTGGCACAATATCTGACGAAGGAGAATGGAGAAATGCGGAAACGTCGCCCCTCCGGGCTCAGGGGGCGCCGACCTGCTGGGTCGCTGCTTCAGTTACGTCGCAAGCCGTTCCCACCTTCGACGAGCGCCACTGTCGCTGCTTTCTACCCAGTCGTGCGACCTGCTTCAAGGTGCAGGAGAAAGACCAGGATGATCTGGGAAGTGATCTGCAGACGGCCACCTGATCCGCCCTCAAGAACCCACAATTGGAACTAATACCAAACTTACAATCCCTAAAACCCTGGTCCGCACGTGTTAGATACATGAAAACCATGCCTAGTTTCGCACCCCTTCGAGTAGTTGTATGGAAAAGAAAATGGATGATATACATGTACCATAATTGAACTTCAGTTGTAAATGACCATACGTAATTATTAATTAAAACTTTAAATTTCCATCTAATACTGACCCAAGTTGTCAGTTGCCTTAACAGCAACCGCTTTTCCACCTCTCATTTGTAAAACAGCAAAATTTTACTGATGTAAAAATGCAACTATTTAGGGACAAATTAGCCTTGAATAAAAAAGAACCAAAAGTCATTCAACAGTGACAGCTATTATGTCTTCCCAAAAAAGTGCCGGCTTCTACCGTTGTTGATCTTCAGGCAATGCATTACAAAATAACCAACACTAATAAGATTACGCAATAGCAACAAAACAGATTGGGCAATGGCTCGTGAAATCTGAATTTTGACGCTCGTTTCCCATGTAAATTTCATAATTGGCGGATAACTGCATCAGTTTTCTAGTTGGTATCTTTTTCCTGTTTAAGAACATGAAAAAAGCAAATCGGTCAAACCATTACCCTAAGGAAGTTGAGAAATAGGTTAGTTAAGGACACCTTCAATTTCTGATTAAAAGCAACGAGCTAAAGAACAATGCTGTGCGCCTAAAGTTTCAAATGAGTCAACTGAGAAGAAACTTGGGTTTTCTTTTCGTCTCAAGCAAAAACTAACTGATCTTTTAAGCTTCACCTCATTATTATTATCGGTTTTGGGATTGCTCAAGACTGTGGGACCATTAAAATCGTTTTTCTTTAACTAAAACGTTTATACCTGATGCCGTTTTAGTGATTGATTGGGCAACCGATGATGGTTCTTTGTTTTCCTAGTTAATGTCGGAAAAGTTGACAGTCTTCGATAGTTAACAACGTTTTATGGAAGAAAATATCACCTCGGAAAGAAAATTAATGGCAATCCTAATAGTTGCTCAATATCTCTTTGTTCGCTGTGTCGAATAAAACGAGCAGTTATTATTAACCCATAAAACCTCTATTTTAATTAATTGGAGAATAGTTGGAGAGGGGAATTCCTCAATTGTATCGCCTAAATATTGAGACTAAACAGAAAAAAATGGTGGACGAGTGTGGAGATATTTCTGCCGCCATTTTCCCGACCATAAATATTATAAATTTACAGAATCCAAAATAGTGGTAAGGTGTAATGCGTGGTACAAGTAATGCAGCTGGTACATTGCTGTGAACCATCGGAGGAATGACGTAGTACGAATGCACGATAACCCTAATCTTCCCAGAGTTATTGAATAATAAGATTTCCATTCGGAGCCTAGACTAAAAAAAATCTTATCTTCAGAGAAGATTAAATTGTCGTCTAGAAAAGGAAGATACCGCTTGACTATGACCTCCGTGACACGAGCCCATCAATGGGAACCCCGAGATGAATGCATCCAGAGAATCTTCAATGCGAGGAATGACGTTCAGGAAAAAATTCAATTGAATAATCTCTCTGCAGTCAAACTGGTGATCCGAACACTTCATGACGTGGAGTTTAACGTATAAACAATCTCCTCCAGATTATAATGCCAAATGTACTTTGCCTAAATGTATCTTGCAAATGAAATACTGCTTGATTGGTAAGAAAACAAACAGTTCTCAATTAGCAGTGGAAAAACAGTAACTGGATATAAAATGAATAATTTATATATAATTTAATCGCTTCATACCAGTTAAATGGAAATTTATAAAATATGGTTGGGTACGTAGCGCACGACATTGTGACATGACGGTTGCAAAGTTTCTTTCAAACGTGGTATAGATTGTTGATATCTGGTGAGGAGTAAATGATGTTCGAGGAGATGCTAATCATTAATATCATTATTGAATAGTAATAAACGAATCCTCCATGCAATTTTGGCAACATCTTGGACAAGCTTAGATGGTAGGTTTTCTAATAGCCAAGTACTGGGAAAAAAAAATTATATTTTTGTAGATTATTTGCTCATACTACGATGTATGGGATACGAAGGGCTGTGTGGACCAGGATACGGTACCTGGAAGGTGGGGTGGGAGCCGGACGCTGAGCTCTCACCGAACCAGGTCTCGCCTCCTACAGCCTACATCCTCAGGCCCAGCCCGAGTCGTCCCCCGTCCCAAGTTCCCGAAGGGTTTCACCTCCTGCTTTCTAAACTTCGAAACTCCGGGATGACGAGGGAGAAAGGCCTCCTCTATCACCGGGACGGAGGTGCCACTTTTCTTCACTTGATATCCCACGCCATCTATTCTCCTAACTTTTTTTTTTAAACCCTTTCGTTTTCACCTTGTTCTCATCACGGCTTGCGGAGTGACACGGATGTGTCTTGCAGCTCTATCCCTTGGTCGCCATGGGACGACGGTAGGGATTTTTCGAGGGTCCTCCCACGCATTGAGTTTAGGAATCCTCCGATTTCGATACGTAATTGAAGGCGAAACACATTGAAGGGTAAACTATTTTGTTCTTTGGATGATTGCAAAAAGTCACACGGGAAATAACGAAAACCGACTGAGATGATAGGTATGTCATGGCCAAGCAACATGAGGCAAAAAAAATTTCGGCCCAAGCAAGCATATTACGTATATAAAATCTGTTATATACCAAGAGACATATTGGGAAGAAAATCATCGATAATTCGATCTGGGATTTCTACACGCATAATAATCGTTCATTTTAACTTATATTTGATATTATTTGCCTCATTCACAAAACACTAACATTGATCGATGTGAGGTTTAATTGTAAATCCATTTTGAAAATTGATAAGTTTTTTTGAATTGTAAAATATTTGCTTTTTGATACTCGTTTTTGACTCCTCTAGCTTGAGTAAGATCTTGGAGCCTTTCATCCATTTCTCGTTTCAAGTTTTGAATATCCCCTGAGCAATATTGATTCCTCTTTCGCTGATGGAAGTTAGTCATTTTCTGAATGGTCTATCATATATAGAAACAGATAAAAACTTGACAAGAGAAAAGGAACACACGAAGAAATTGATTGGTGCATTAATTTTGGGCACGAATATACCAGTACTTACTCGTTCGCCGCATTCCCAAAATCCAAGTACAATTACGAGTAACTATTGTACTAAAAATACACTTAGTAAGTACTTCATTAAGTACATACCACTTCTAAAACTTGTATAGTTAACTTGTTCAACAAGTACGTTCTCTCTTTTAATCTATAAGCAAAAGAGGATGATGGGGAGGAACGCTGGACCCCCTGTCCCAAAACACGCGAATACCTCAAGTACATGTAATTGTTCTTTTACTCACTAAAAAGTGGAATTGCAGGCCCATGTAATTGTACTTGTACTTGGCAAGTACTTTCGAAGTTCTAGGGTCTTGAGCAGCTTTACCAAGAACATTCTTATCACTAGTTTCCTCGACCGTCGTAAATTGAACTAATTTTTCTGAAGTAAACAAAAAAAAAGTTCTTCAGAGTTGGGATACTTGGGTTTCCCAACTCTGGTCGGGATCTAGGCTGGTGCAGGCTTCTCATACCGGTGTCTTCTTCAGGAAGTCCGCCCTCCCGGC
Source organism: Creontiades dilutus (assembly GCA_031894815.1). Classification (NCBI taxonomy): domain Eukaryota; kingdom Metazoa; phylum Arthropoda; class Insecta; order Hemiptera; family Miridae; genus Creontiades; species Creontiades dilutus. Next base: position 705,634 of record JAVIWC010003164.1, read on the forward strand.
GAGGCTGGCGAGACCGCGGTGCAGGGCCAGGGACCCCGGCAGGGATTCGCGGGGGAGGACCGAGCGAGGGGACTTGGCTGCGACGGAGGGAGGAGCGGGGGCCAGGGATGCGGCGGGACGACGTTCCCCACTCCCATCCTCAGCAGTCGCCTCATCCCGGATTTCGCGACTTCTTTGTTCGGCTCGCGGGCGCTGGTCGCGGGGCAACGAACCTGCCCGGGGCCGCAGATCCACACAAAGAGTCTCCCCCGGGTCGGCCACTCCTAACGCCTCCCCCTTCCACTGCCTATCGCCCTCTTCGCCATTCCATCCGACCAAAACGGCTCCTTCCTGCTCTTCTTTGTCCAGTCAGCTGAATCTCGAATCCGCGTTTCATTGTTCTCAACACAAAGATTCAATCTTCGATCCTTCCAATTTCACTTTCACAACAACCCGAAGAGTCGAAAAAATGTCATCGAGTCAGCTTCGAACATGTTATCTGCAATGAGCCAAACAATTGATCTGACCTCGTGACACAACGTGATAGAAACCTCATTTTGTACCGAATTAATTTTGAACATTTTTTAAAAGAAATTTCTTCTCGAATTGAATTTGACATCTTTCAGGACAATTTAGACATTTTGCAAAATCAACGCAAATTGGACATTTGTTTGACCCGTTGATTATAAACTTTGAAATGAAAATATGTCGAGTGACATGTTCAACATTTTTAGTGTCTCATTTATTTGCAAAATCAACCACTCTCACCTAGGAAATCCTTTACGTACAATATATACTTATTAACCAAAATCGTACGATCCTGTCAAGCTGTAACACCCCCCCCAGCCACTCATATATGTATTCAACTGTCACAAATGTCAATAACGTGATAATGATCAATTGGTGGTGATGATAGGAACAGACAAGGGTTGGACTTTGGTATTTATGACATCAGGTTGATTCATTGCCTTGAAAACCCCATCAGCCAATATTTACCTGAAAATAGCATGTTAGCGTGAATAGGGTGATGTAAGAATGCGTGACGTCATCTGGCTTCTGTATCATTCTCGCTGGTTGCACGAGGCAGCAAGCAACATTTCAGATGACGTCACACTCCCATTCTCGCATTTCTCAGACGATTCTGCTCATTCCCGAACTACCCTAGCTTTTTGTGCTGTTGTAGCTATGTAATGAGTCGTTGCAGCTAAGCTGTCGAAAAGGAATTCCATTTCAAATTGTATATTTCTTTGTGGGTACTGAAATGAAAAATATCGCTGTTTGTTTTAGAAGTATTTCATGTTGTCAGAATTGTTCGTGAAAAAAACATTACCTGGCCGGGGGGGGGGGGGGCATGTGGTTAGCCAAACATCACGTGTTATAAAGTTCGTTAGGCGATTTTGTGCAACCTCTTGAATGGAATGTAACTTTATACTCTTTCGTAACACAAATAAGGTTATCGCAGTAGTCAAGGTTATTTGAAAAGTATATACCTACTACTTTGGCTCCTGTGATGTAACTAATATATTTGATCTACGTTTCATTTTCGTGACAGTATTACGAGACGTTTTCCATGGAAAAATCATGTTCCATGTAAAACGGACGTGTAATCCACGATTCCACGTAGGTGCAACCCACACGATCAATCTTTAGGAAGTGATTTGCAACGATGAGACCGAGTGACTGGGCGAATAGCGAAGAGATGATTGCGATTGCCTCCGCTCCGGGTTGGGAAGTGAAGCGAGTTGCCGAACGTTATTTTGTCGCAACGGCCGCATCTTTCATAACTGTCGGAGCTGCTCCCGTAACAGGCAGGCGGGATTGGCAACGGCCACCGACGCCTTCCATCGCCTTTCTGATGCACATCGCTCGTTTCCCCGAAAATGGGCCGACGCAAAATCGATGTTTCACCACTTTTGAACGTTATTGGGGAAATTGAAACACCTCAATGTGAGTTTATGATACTCAATAATGCAGTGACCTTCTCAAACCTTGACAGCATTAAAAACAATAATTCCAGATTTTAAAAAGAAATTTTGCTGTTGCAATGGTCCTACAGTCATAAGAAATTTAATGTTCAATACTTTCTTAAAATCTTAACCGAAATTTGTGGGTTTTTTTCGTTGAAATGAGAGATTTTACAGATAGCTTTCCAAAAAGGTGTTATATGATGGACCTGGCGGTGAAGAGAAAAAAATGAAACGAGTCAGAAGAGGGCACATCAAAATGAAGTGACAAGTTTTTCTTTCATTATTTGATTCACGTTCAACCAATCTGTTTTTGGAGTTGAAATTTGGCAGGTGGGGGATTTTGAGGGCGGATGAATTCGAATTCATTTCTCAGCGCATTTTGGAAATTATGAAAGACGAATTAAGGAGTAAGAATGCGAATTTGTACTCAATGTACCCTTGCACTATGATTAACGTAATAACTGCTAAAGAACTTACAAGGACGCTTTGGGAGTGCCATTTTTGGTTCGGTTGGGAAGAAAAACAGAATTGGGTTGTGAAAAAATTGGAATTTGAATAATAAAAATCGTGGTGTTTTTCATGAATACCAAATAAGAGGCTAAAAAAGTATGTTAACTCAGTTTTGCGGGGTTCATGTACGATAGGAAGGTCTTGTCGAGTTATTTAGATTCCAAACCTCGTTCAGACCAAACCTAACTCAACAAAGAATGTAGACGCTGAGGGACTAATCAGGGATGAGTCGGACATGGGTTGGTTCCTGGAAGGTGGTCCGACTGGTTTTCCACCTCCAGGCGTCCGCGCGACTGGAGGAGGGTCGACAATGGACCACCTCGCCGCGAGCCCTCTCATCATTTGGTACTATAAGTGTGGGCTTAGCTGGAACCGTTCCGTGGAACGTTGTCCCAAAATAGAACGATTTAGAACGATTACAACTTAGCCCTGATATCAGCTTCCCCTGGAACGGCCAAACCGCTTCGGATACCGCTATATAGTTTTTGACCTGTGGTCAGTCGTTGGAACTAGAAACGACGTTAGTGTACAATCACATCCACGTTTGTGTTGAAGTTCTTCTTTCTTTCTTTCAATGTTATAGCACTTAAGGAGAGTGAACAGATGAACATAAAGCAGTCCGGGTGGGCTCATACCGACACCGAACATTAAAAAATGCGTCTTATTTCCAAAGTTTTCAATATTTTTTAATATTTACACATGGAGAGAATTCAATCTCAAGTAGAACCCAAATGTGATTTGGGAAAACATTTCACCAACTTTCTTTCAGTAGTTTAGAAGAAAAGCTCCGGACGGCGTACATCATAAATGTCCGTCGAACACGTTCGGCTGGTCGAGAAGCGGCTTTAGCCTCTAAAGTATATTAGATTTGTTCTCTTTCTGGTTTTTTAAACTCAAATGTTTACCGCTCTGTTCTTGAAATCAACAAATTAGGAGTAATGAACCCAGAAATGTTTATCTTTAGGTTTGCCTTGTGTCACTCACGTAGTCACGTAGCCCACAACATTCAAAATACGAAGGTTCATTATTAGATAATGAACCGACACGTGGAACAGTTGAATGGAACCGTTCCAAATTTGTTGTGGAACGTCACCTACGTTTGGTACTTGCAGCTTTATCTTCTCGAGACGAGGGGGAAGAAGGCGAAGGCGGTGCCCGAGAGCAGGCCCCAAGGTCAGGGCGCCGAGCTGAGCGGGCAGCAGGTGCAGAGACGCGGACCCCGCCTCCCGCCCTCCGTCGGCCCCAGACTTCCTTTGTTAACCGCAACAAGGTCGTTTCCCTGCTATGTCTAGGCCACCGAGCAACCACTCGGTGATTATCATGATAGCCCTATTAGCGAGATGGAGGCGATTGTTCTCGTCTAGGATGAGGCCCGTGGACCACTGATGGAACCGCGAGGAGACTTCGAGTGGTCCATAAGCAGCTAACCATCTACAAATCGTGTGATTGTCACCAAAATGACATTATTCGCGTCACGAACCATTATACAACAATTACCCACTATCTACAGTGTGAGGAAGGTTATTATGTTTTATAATTTTGGTCGCGAAATCGTATCAAACCCTTCCAAAACCTTGATATCATAGGCGGTTTGATCTGAGGATTCCCGCGGCTAAGGAAAGCCTTTCACTCTCATCACAAAAAAACTGTTTTTTATCTAGATTCTGATTCACTACACTTGATGGAAGATTAGATTTCCTCTGAATAATCCAGCTTAAAATGCAATGGGATTAATGGTTACAGCGATGGTATCTATGCGAGCAAATGAGCGATTCCTCTCACAGAAACTTTCCTGAAAAATACCCTCGATGTGAATCCAATTTATTACAGTATCTCTTTTGACTATTCGGTTCCCTTCAGATGTTCTATTGAGTGTAGGCATTATTTATAAGGGTTTTCTAAGTTGTAAGAGCAATGTCATGAGTGTAGATACTCTTCTATAAGGCAAATCAACGAGAAGATGTGACCATATGTCAAAAATAATGGTCTTATGGTTTATTTCATAAGATAGTCTCATTTCTGTGGAGACATGAAAGCACTTTGGTTGTTGAGCGCAGCTGAAAACAATTGTTCAAGATATTTTTAGATTGCCGGAGGGTAACTTTATTTTAGTCACCAACGGCGCACCATGAATGAGGAGTGATTTTTTTCGAGCGGGAAAGAGCATCAATTAAAATTCATTCGAAGACACCGTTTTTATTGGGAAGTCTGTGTTAGGAGCCGAGGCTGCGTTTAAAAACCCTTCAAAAAAGGATGCAGCTGAGAGAGCTGGAGAAAAAAAACACCGGTCACCATATGGGCGGGTTTTCAGGGCGTTAAGTTTCAAGTTCAAAAATCGAGAGCGACATAGGATCCATTGATCTGTAGTATCCATGAAGCGAGAAGAAAAGAGGGAGCCGAGTCGAGATTCCCTCGCGCGGAAACACGGTGATGTTTTTTGGCGCCGGCGGGAAACGTCATCGCGCCTTCCCTCGCCCCTACAACAAACCAATCGCTTCAGCTGACCGAACTTGCAAGTTCCTACACTCATACAAAAACACTGGGTTTCATCCTTCAACTATCGAGTCACAAACTATTTCTGGATTCTCATCAATAAACGATATCTTATCTCATGTCGTGTAGCTAATTTTTCATTCTGGTGGAATCTCATCGATCTTCACCAAATGTCGATCATTGATTTTCGCCGAATGGTATCAAGAGTGTTTCATCAGTGGGAGTTTTGGTTCATTATTTTCAATAATGAGCTTTTGTCACATTTTATTATAGAACCTCAACTTTAGTCATTCTACAAGGGGCCTAGTTGGTCCTGATGTCTAACCAGCCCGATCTCCTTACACCTTAAGATGCTTTGGGCAAAAAACCTGGGTTTTCAAGGTTTTTGCGGAAATAGGCAAGTGGAGTATCATTTTCCAAGTGATTTTGGACCCCAAAAGCGAATGGGGTAGGTTTCAGATACGTAGAAATTCATCCTTAGCAAACAATAGTTTTTCCTGGACTCGAAAGTGATTTCAAAAACCTCACAATGACACGAGAATCACGCATCATTAAAAAATAATGAACCCCTCAAAATTCCTCTGATTAGGTAATTGACTCCCAAACAATTTAGCTACTTGAAATGAAAGTTTTAGGGTAACTACCCAAGGGTTAAGAGGCAATCATGTTGCAAAGGGGATGCAGCGGGGGTAAACTGTCATCTAAAAACAAGTCTGACAAGATTCTTTTGTGGTTAAACCGTTCGCGTGCCGCCCAGAAACAACAAAAGGGGGAGACAACCCGTAAATCCGCAGTGCGCGCCGCTCGCCCAATCAGAAAACACCGACAGACAGTCGGTATGCGCGAGTATGCACGTCTACTGTATGTGAGGCAGGACGAGCCGTTGAGGGAGCACACCTGCATCCTCCGCACCTCAGCTGCCCCCATCACCTGGGTAGGCGGGGTAGTGCCTGCCACCCTCTCGGGACGAACCTCAACGGACGTCCTCGCTCCCCAGCTGCTTCGCTGAACTAGGAAATGCAAATACTTCCTCTTGTTTTGACAAACCATCTATAAACTAGAAGCAACCTTAATCTCTGGAATTGTATGCCTCTTTCCATAATAACTGATTCCATCGCCAAAGGGTTGTTCACTGTTGCGACAGTAATATAAATATCTACGATTTCATTTCTTGCTGAGAAATCCTTGCGACAACGTATCGGTTTTTCAACTGTAATGGAGAAGGTAACTATCAACTTCATGTTGTTTAAACCATGTTGTGGTGTTAACTCTAGTTTTACGTAATAAGTTGCTATTAGAACAAAGATTTAGTACTTTCAGCAGTTTTGTGTTTTTCCAAATATTCAGCTAAAATATTAATGAGATTTTACCAAGTTCCAAGATAATTTTGTTTTTTGAATAATATATGTAACTAATTTTAATTCAACGTTTTTGTTTAGCCACTTCCAGCGGTCGAAATTCGACCAATGTCCCAGAAATTACACAACGAACTCATAATTTCTTTTGATATGATTATTTTGGGGAAAAATCAGATTTGTCATTAAGATTCCAAGTTTTTATCCTAATATTTTTTGAAGCCGTGGAGATTCTCTTTGGAAATATGAAAAAATTAGGGATTTCATAGTACATGTTGGGGAACGCGGTCTCATGTGTAAACTACGAAGCGAAGAATCTGCAAAGATGAATATTCCAACTGCTGGCATTTATCTACCGTAACGTAATGATTAGAAATGTTTTTCACCCGTAAAATGCAAATAATAGAAAGAGGAAGCGTACAAAAAAATCGTATCCATCACAAAATCTACATCCATAAGGAAAAAAAGAGTTCCTCAAATTGAGTTAGCCACGCGCTCATTGGAAGACCTTGGTGTGCGATATTTCAACGAGTGATCTAACTAAAAGTTTCCCAATCCGAAAGAGCGATCGGAAAAATTCGCCTGTCATTCGATTACGTTAGAAGCCTCTTAACGACTTGTAGCAGCAAATCGTTATCGCACGTGTAGCGCTTTTACAACCGGATTCCCATATTTTTTTCGACGAACGTTGCGCAGAGCTCGTGAAATATTTCTCACGATGGTTCGGACAGTCGTAGTCTGTTTTGTGTCTATGCGCTATCTTTTGCTGACCTAGGCCAGACCTGGCGATATCCACTGACGTTATCGTCCTTTCCAACAGCATTCTACAGAAATAACGAACTTTCCTCATTGTGATTGCTTCCTATTCAAAAATGTCCTCTCCCTTTTATCTCTTTATATTACAACTGCGCATCCTTCTTTTTTTTCGAGAAAAACGATCGTAGGAACCTACCTGCTTCCAAAGGTATTGAAAGTTGAAGGTTTCTGAAGGATTATTCTCAAAGGTCCCTTTTAGCGATGAACACCCGCCTACAACAAAACACAAAGCTGGAGGCCAGGTACCTGCTGCTTTGGTTTTCGTACGTTAGTGTCCCTTTTTCCCAAAACTCTTTCCATAGAAAACGGGACAGGGTCCGTTGGAAGGTGGATGCATCTGCTTGCTCCCACCGCCTGCGTCCGCCAGACAAAAGCCACCACCGCTCTCGTTGTCTGTTAGAAAATTTCGGGTAGACCTGCTGGCACCGGGGCGCGCGTCAGGTTCTCCTGAGAGCTGTCAGATTTGGCCGTATTTCCTTCCTGAACTATTTCCGCTCGTTTCAATGACACAGGGCGATACGGATGTTCGCCAATTTCGGACAGACAGTTGAAAAGAGCTTTTTTCGAGTCGGATGTCTACTGGGGACATGAGACCGGATACCCATTGTGATTCGCGAAAACAATGATAGAGATTTTGTTTTTGAATTTAATTACTAGGTACCAGATTGTGTACCAGTATGCATGCTAACCGTAATCAAGTTCAAGCAGCAAATGAACAACTAACTACATCCCCACATTCATTGATACTTATTACTTGTTTCAGAACAAGTTCAGAAGATACAACCAAATTCATCCATTTTATCAGTTGTCAGATGACTATTAATTTTTTCATAACGTATTAAAATATTACGACCAATCATTTATAGTAAACTTGCCTGGATCAAACTTCTTGGCGTGAATCGCATTTGTAAATTTACCTGAAACAAATAGAAAAACAAAATTAGACATTGGCTGAAGTTATGAGATGGAGTGAATAGTTTGGGCGCCTTATCAAGATCAGCAAAATTTAACTACCACCTATTTCCACTTAGCCAGAATAGTGGGATTTAGAAATGATGAAACCAAAGAAAAATGGGAGGAAGGCTAATCACCATTATTGTCATCATTTTACATTATACATACTATTCGTCTATACTTATTTACTTCCTAACAATTCAAGCAAAATGTATTTTGCGGACGTCGGGAATTCGCTTTATTAATATAAATTTAGATTCCGTACAGGAAATTACGAGTTCTCAACTCCAATTCCGAAAGCGTTTACTTGAAAGACAAACGGAATTTAGTTGGCAATTCTGGGTGGATGGTATCATGAGATGTATAAGGACAGGCCCTTTTAGGAAAACCCTCATCTAAATCTTTCAGCTTGAAATTATATTTAGAGCTAATGAACAGCATGTGGAATCCTTTGAACTGTTCATTCCTACAACCACATTATCAGGTTTTTCAAATACGGTTTCAACGACAGGAATCATCTAGAATGATACACACTAAATTTGTAATATTTACAGAAGGATAAAGATTTGCATTCCGGATAGTAATCGAGTAACAATGACTATTACCTACACGTATTTTGATTTATTGAAAATGGAGTTTTATGACGAAACAGATGAAAAATCTATTGCAAAAGCTTCTTTTTTTCAACCAGAAATGAGAACAGCCCATTTGTAACTGGGGAAACAATGCACCAGCCAGTTAAAGTGGGACCAGTTGAAGGTTGATATCATTGAACAAGGATTTAGTGGCCCAGATATGAGGAGATCGGATGTGAATACACGCCCAGAAATCTCCGGTGGCGGTTTCCCATTGAGGGAGGCTGGGGAAACAGAGGCGGGGCACGAAGTCCAAGGTTCCAGGCAAGATCTGGGCGGAATGGGCCAACGACTGCCCTCGACGAGATATCAAAGGGATTTCATTAACATGTTGCGGGGACGGCGGCCGTGAGGCAACGAACGATATTGTCGTCCGCAATCCCCCTGCAGTAGGTCGGTTGCTCGCCAATTTAGCAACGGCGCGAGCGGAGAGGGGGACCGGAGGCCGTTTGGTTGAGCCGCAGAAGGCTTCGCTCCGCATTTCTGCACAACGACCGAGTATCACTACAAATTTAAACGTAACATCACCAGTGTATTGGAAATACCTACTCTGCTACTAACAATCCCTCATCAGCGTCATACGAGCTCTGGGTTACCAAGTAGTTTAATTTATCAGACTCCAGAAATGAAGGCAGATATGAAAACACTATGCACGTATGCATGTTAGTGTAAGCCAAGTTGATAATGGTTTCATATTGTTGAGGGAAATGGTAAACAAAGATGGACCGTACAATTTCAAAATCTATCAGTCAGACCTGTATTGAGGTTTTGACTCGGCGTTTTCTCCTTCAGTGAAGATGTAAATTCTGTGGCGAGTAATATAATGACACGTTAGCGTTGAAGTTGATATGAGTTCAATAACCTGTCATTCCTCAATTACCCACAAAATTCGAGCGAGATTGGGAGAAAACGTGTCAAAAAGCATACCTAAACGAATTTAAGTTTGTGCAAGCGCACTCTCAGCAAATGTCATTTAAGTCGGATGAAACCCATGAAAAAGTAAGCATGTGTGAAGCGGGCGTTCGATCTTATAATTGATTGATGGACCAATCTTGGAATAGAATTATGTGAACAGATCACTTGGATCTCAGACGATAAAATTTTGAGGCACATGTCATCATCTAATCAACAAATAGGAGCCTATAATAGGCGCAGTGAACTATGGGCCAAGGAAACGAATCGGGAACTCAGTTAACAATCGTATATCATTGGTGGATAAAGATTGAAATTATGGCCGCAATATCATCAGCGGTGTCCATGTTTGGCTTGAATCGAGCGAGCATCGATTCTTACAGTGAATCCCTAGACCTATCATTTGAAATGCTGTTATGCAAAGGTGGATTTGACAGAAGCGATGATGTCAGAAAACACTTAGATAACTAATCCAGAGTTCTTAACATATTGTCCACACGTAATCTCCTCATTCATCAGATTATTTGCACAACGTCCAACCCTCGCGGACTGTGTCGTCAAATCGAAGCCATTTGCACACAATGCTATCTTTACACCAACTTACGTCTGTGAACCGCAATATCACTATACAGGATAACGTGGGCACCTGAATGCTATTTCAAAAGCACACACCAGCCGAAACAAAACTTACTTAACAAGTTTGTCGAGCTGGGTTGATGTTTTGGGCTGTGGCTTTCAAGTTATTCCACTTTCAAGAACACGCGATGGTCTATGACAGATAATACGCAAAGAATTTGCATTCTTCTGCGGATGTAAGGCGCTGCAATCGACGAACAATGGACCAGCACGTTAGCTCATGAATCTGAAACAACGGCACGGTTGTGCAGCCTAACCTAAAACATAATCAAGAGATTGTCTTTGTTATATTTACTTCAGTACTCCAAGTTGAAGATTCCCAAATATGTTCAAGGCTGGGGAAGGGTCGAGCTGGTACTTGAATAGAACCAATATTTAGCACACCTCATTATTAGGTAGGTACAGGTTTACCAGCACAGAAGAAGTTTTACATGTTCAGAAGGTATTGTGGGGTACAAAACTAGGGGAGAATTCACCTACCATTAATTAATAGTACGATCATCATGCGATTCACACGTAACGCGATATGGTTTTTGTTCTGGTCCATTTTCAAGTCCGGGGGCGTGAAGCTCGCTTCATTGGCGGCACTGATGTCGCAAGGACCCCCCCCCCCTTCCCTCACCATCACAGCCATAGGATGTCGCCCCGTCCGGGCATCACCCGCTTCCTGCCCTCCGTTGAATCCCTCTCACAAAACAAGAGACAATGGACTGTGACGAAACACTTGGTGATCACCACATCACACTAAGGCCTCCCTCACTCGCCGTGTTGGTTTTCAATAAAAATAGAGACCTCTTAAGTTTGTCGTGCAAAGAGCTGATACCGCTATAAATCATTCAAGCGCCTCTAGGCTTGAATTATTCACCCGCAGCCTTTCTCCCTCAACTTTTCGATCAATAGATCGATAGTTCAACGTGGGAATCTTCATCAAAATCCACTCAGGAGAATTTAGAGTACGAATTCGTATGCTGTGACATGGTACGAAACCGATCATTAAACTCAACCGTCATCACCATAAATAAAGACGACGAAACCTAACTCTAGTCGAAAGCACACAGGTTTTTCGCTTAACAAGGACCTGTCGTTATACGTTACTGTATGTGTGAATCCCACAGCAGCTCTGATGTTCTTCAAACACATAAGAAAAAATTGAGGATAAATCTATTTTTGAGTTTCGAAAGTACGATTTTTAAACATGAAGATGGATTTGATTAACTTGGCTTGGGTTTGATTAACTTATTTTTTTCGAATCGGTTATCTCACGGTAGAGGCGGTATCACCCCAACTCAAGCTGTACATGGGAAGCTTAAATTTAAATCTGTAATTACATTACGTAAAAGTGGCAACAAGCTCACAAAATATCTTTGTAAACATGGTGTAAGATGGATATTTTGTACAGTAGGTACTTGTAGGATATTTGTGGTAGACAGCAATTTCTGAGATCGACCTAATGACTTTAAAAGAACTACGGCTCAATGAATAGTTCCACAGTGCAGATGAGAGCACTTGTATGACCATTGATCTTTAATACTCCTTGCAAATCTGAAAAATCGATAGTGGACAGGAAATGAATGCTTCAGATAGGCGGTGAGAACAACAACCAGTGGAGTGGACTCGAGGGTTAGTAGGGAAATGGAGGTGAACGCCCATCTGCCATTCTACTGGCCTCGGGGAGTAAATTACACTCGCATCAGTCCAACCTCATAGCATTGAATTAAAGAGTAGATTGTCGTACACGCTATCTAAATCGGACAAGGACCTTGAGCTGGATTTATTTTGGACTAACTCTTAAAAGATACATATATTGACAAATGCACAAATATCGTAAACATTTTCTGCAACTTTCAAGATAGAAAGATTGTTACAGGCCTCCAACTTTGTTATGTCGACGAAACCACCATTTTTCTATTCCAAGGAGGTGTTTACGCCAGAAAAACAACCGAAGGACGCGATAAATGGCAGATGCCCCATTAAACTAATCTCCAGTGTCTGAGGACAATAACAATTTTCTAGAAACGTCGAAAAAATGAGTCAAGAGAGAGGTTCCTACGTGACCGAATGACGGGCTATCTAACAGGTTAACGGTACTATGGATAAAGATAGGATTTAAATAGATGGTTCGTGTCTAATAAATAGATGGGGGAAAGTCGGGTTAAGTCACCAAACCAGTTGCATACCATCATGGGGCACGGTCGCCTTGCGCGCTCATGGAAATTACAACAGTAGGGTAAATAACAGTCGTGGAACCAACATTGCTTTCAAAAATCACACCTTATTTTGAGATTGAGGCTTCGATTATACGCCGCGTAATCAAACTGTCGTGCTTGCACTGGTAGAACATGGAATACTCAACAAAATAATTATGGTCAAAAGGCAAAGAACTCGACAAACTGACCTTTTCTTACATAAGATTTTTATGTTTAACATTGTGAATTTTGAAAGTAGATTTTACAGGCAGTTCTTTTTGCCTTTGGAGTACAAGAACATAACCCCTTAAATAGGGGGTTTTCTATCTTCGTTACCTATCAAAATGTTTTAAAAGTCATCACCATTCATTTGATTATATGTTGTCTGTAAGGTTCACAATATATGAGATTCTCAAAACAATTTTGTTTACCTCACTACTTTCTCTTCCAGTTCTAACCAGCCGTACTATACGTTTTAGGAAATCTTGTCTCAACAAGATCTTTCGGGTAATGGAATAAAATGAAAAACGTGAAGAAAATGGTCATTTTTTCAGGAAGAAATTCCAATTTTTGATTAGGCTTATGGGCGGACCTGTCAGAAGTCCTTAACACGTTGAGTCAGACTCAGTTAACAAGCGTTCTACATTGATAGGGCAAAACAGGAGGGGGCCTTGTTGGGATATGACGTCATCACCCTAACTGAGACTAGCTGTTGAGTCATGGGAAAAGGCATTAGACAGACCTGACATCATCGAAAATCAACGGAGAACGCATAAGAAATATCAATTTATAATAAAAATAAAAACTATAATAAACAACACTAATACAGCATCTCCCAATAACCAACAAGAATCGGATGGCGGCTGATAATATGGAGGTCACAGTATTCCCAGCAATTCTACAACTTTCCCTAATTTCCTTCCCGTGCTATCTCAAGAGTTTTCTCTTGTTGGCGACTCCATAGCTGATAAAAAGGAGAAGTTTCTTCCCTTCGTGAACTTTCGCGGCGTTCGGGCGTCCAATGAAAAAAAGAGAGAGAAAAATTCTTGGCGTCTCGGTCACGCTTTCCCGAGCAAAGCTGATAGCGCTTTCCCGCCGCGTGTTGAATGAGAAAATTAACTATGTACAGCCTTTTTAAATCCACTCCAAACGAAGCACATGTTTTGGCATTTCCACCTCAACACACTAATCCTAATGCTTGATGAGACTGCTGCTAATGGAAGACTTCAGTAATGATTAGCAAATTTAATTATAAGTCATTTTAAAACGACATAACTGCTGAGTGTCTTCAAACTAGTACAATGAAAACTTCATTATCAAATAAATATTAAGAAAATTGGTTCAAGTGGTCCATTAGCGGTCTATTTGGTCCTAACTTCTAGTAAGACCGAACGCCTCGTTAGCATATCAAAAATACAGGTCAAAAATTGTCCAGTTTTTCGAGGTTTTCACTTACACAGCCAAGTAGAGTGTCTTTTTCGAATAATTTTGAACGGCAAATCGAGTGGGATATGATTCGTATCCGCAGAAATTCACTCATAGCTCATGATCGCAATTGGTGTACCGAAAAGTGGCTTTAAACCTCACAATGACACGATAAATCACGCATCATTAAAAAAAAAATAATAAACCATGAATTAGAATTGGCAGCGCTTCATTTTATTGTCATTGTGACAATTTTTCCAAAAAGCGAATACCGAATCCACAAAATACGAGTGGCTACCTGAGGAAAAATGTTGATAACCTTTTTTTACTATTCAACCAGCCAAAACTGGTTTGCATTGCTTTTTTATTGTGACACTTATATTTTATAACCACCTCACGCGATCAAATTGAAAAATCTTACAACATTCCTTTGTCTCCTACGTTACATTTGTACCACTAGAGTATCAAGACAGCGCGTGTTCCATCGACCTCATCCGAGATAGCACTTTTATCTCAGTTTTCTTAGAGTTTTTCTCGGGTTATTTTTATTCTTCCGTTACGAAAGAGTAATCTTCTATAATAAGGGGACGTGATTGGTGATGTCGGTAACAGTTATTTTTTGATCGGAAGTAAGAAGAAGAGAAAGAGAATGGATGGATATGGACAGAAAAAAACTGACGTTGACCGTTACGCAAGACACCAATTAACTTGTTTGGGTACTTTCTAGTTTAAATGTAAGGGAGATAAAAGTTCGAGAAAGGGTCGAGAAATCCGATAACGCTTACTTAGTGTTCTGGAAACAGATAAATTCATCGTAGAAGAACCATTGAAGATAGTAATTTCTTCCACAAATCAAAACTGCCTCATCAACAATAACACAGGAACTGACTATTTTACAATAGGATTCATATTTGCTAGTTGATTAGTAATCATTTATGATAGAAATATCAAGTTTTGCAAAACGAATTGTTTCCATTTTGTGCCAAGGTATTAATTCTCTTTTTGTTTACAGGTTTCATAACCAAAACATATTTTGTATTTTGTAAAACGAATGTTAGTGTTCATATTCTTACCTATGGCAAAAATTATGTTTCACTCAAGTACATATACTTTATAGCAGTAGTACTTGAACTTAAAACATATCATAATTTGTCAGACCTAAGGAAGTACTCTCTTTCCTCGAAATAAAATTGGAACGTTGAAGATTGAAGATGAATGTACACAATATTTTCATAGTCATGACATGGTTTTCATGCTGCATGCAATCTTCGTACCAGCAGCAGAGAAATTCATTGAACCCATGAGCCACAATAACAGGACTATACAATAAGGTAACTGAAGGAGGGAAGTCACATGCAGATATGCAAAATGCGAAGCCCACAGAAACGGGAGGTATGATCGAGGAAAGGTAGCAGATCGGGCGAGTAGGTGAGGTGCCTATTTCATAGTATTGGGGAACCGAGAAGCTGACCCGGCGAGGGGTTTTGACACAAGTAAAGGCCAAAAGCGGACGGAGCGGCCTCTCTCCCAAGTGGGACAAGGACTTGGCCTCTAAAAAAAGCATTGTCTCTCTTTTACGCAAAGATTTCAAGGGCCGTTTTCCATGTTTATTGGTCCCCCTTTAGTTCCTTCCTATCCTCTAACACTATCAACTTTTTGGGGCAGTATGGAAACCTGAAATAACATAATTGCCATCGCAGGAAAATGAACTACATCTGTCAATAAATTGATAAGCTGCACAGAGTAGTGTACAAAGCTGTTTATTACACCTTAACAGGAAAACGAACATTTCAGGGAGGGAATTAAGGAATTTATTATCAACTCTTTTTCCTTCAGCATAAAAATACTCCAAAAAACTGATGATGCTAGTTTGTTCAAATCCAGTTTTCGCTAAAGTTGAGTAAAGAAGATGGTAATAATTGGTACTAATACTATAAATAATTAATATATAATTGGTAAATATGTAATTTATTAAATTACAGGTAAGGTTTTGTGATTCAATGCTAGATAATGGGAATTAAAAGGTTGCTGAAAACGTGCAAAACTATTCGTTTTCTGATTATGTGTAGAAGTGAGTTTTTAATATCAAATTGAGATTCTATTCTGAATTGGACCGATTAATAGGAAAGATGCTTGTTGAACCAGTAGAGCAACCGTGAAAATAACTCATCCCATGAGAAGCTGTAGAAGTTCAGGAAACTTTCGCTGGTTTGTTGGAAAGCTGGTGGGAGTCGAAAATGTAGTGGAGAGAAAGAAAGCGTTCGACCCCATGCGACCCCAAACATGCCTAACCACGGTTCATCCGCCTTCCCATAGTTACGAAGAAAAAAAGGTGAAATTGAAGGAACCTTGGCCTGCAAAGGTCAATTCGTGACGAAAGAATTGAATCAAGTTTAACTAGAAGAAGAATTTAATAGCTCCTCGTTATTTAGTACTTTCGTTGGTTAAGAAATCAATGCAGCAAATATCATCAATATCATCGAATAATGTTAATCTCCCACCCATTATAATCAGGTGGCGTGATCACAAAGCAACAATAAAGCTGAACAACTGCACCATATTTTGAACGGTAATTTTTAATACATTTACCATCATGATCTCACTATTACGAATGAATAAAGAGTGAAATATCACACCGTTTGATTTAAAAGTTTATCTCTATTGTTTCGAGATTCGTTATTTCCAAATCGAATTATTTAGCCTCTTGCTGTTACGAAATGCTAATATCAATTTGCAACAACCCGAAAACAATGCGAGATGCGGGCATTCTATTCTTTTAACCGTCTAACTATTGAGCAACTCTTCGCTCGTCTCCACTGCAGGGATTTAACGATGGTAATAACACGCTTCAATAGATAGATAGGTTCACGTCATATAAAATAGTATCGTACGTTACATCCCCTGTTAACAGACGGCGTGGTCCTTGAAGGTTTTATTTTCACTTTCATAGGTGCTTAGAAAAGGTCGCACTGGTTGGTTCACGCTCTTGCATTGAAAGTTGACATGAATCAATGTCTGGTGCAATAGTTTTGCAGAGTATGTCTCTAAGGGAAAGACCAGTTTAACGATGAGGGGGCTTGGAATGAGTTAAGCAGAGATAAAGACTTGCTTCACTTAGTGAAGCAAGGAGAGTGAGTGTTGCTACAATGGGTTGTAAGGTGGACGGGAGAGGGGGCGGAGGGCTCCAGTTTCGTTTGTAATCCTTCTCCGATGTCTAGTAGCTGGCAGGTTCGGAGTCAGTTCTGGTTTGTTTCTTACCCAATCGGAACCCATGGGCTTGGGAGGGTTTGGCAATGACTCGGCGGGGGCCACAACATAACCAGTCCGAGGCTGGTGTTAGGAAACGAGCGGCACAGATACTCTACCGGCCGCTGTGGAAGGACGTCTCAGGAAGGAAGATTCCGTCCGGCCGGCGCGGCGGTGGCGCTGCGTCCCTATACCTTCACTCTCCCATATCATGACTCTGCCTGACCTAATTTAACCGTGAAACCCTTCAGATTCGAAAACAATACAGCTTTTTCAATACCTTTTCAATCAAATTCATTATTTTCTAAATCTACAAAACACAAAACTACACATTAAAACCATGCCAAGTTGGGAAAAACGAAGATACACGTGAAAAGCAAAAACACCGACTTTGTTCAATATTTTCGATTGCTGATAAATACCAATCTTATCTCCGATTTAAAAAAAAATTTATTCATAGGAGATTCCTACCAACAATTTGAGACCAACCGGACAAAAACCAGTAAAGACTCATAATACATTAAAAATACAAGGGAAATGGAGTACCTCCATCCTTTTCAGTAAGTCGGTAATGAGAAACGCTTAGCTGTTTAATAAGCCAAGTAACTGGTATCACATGTTTATAACAATACTCATTGAAGAAAAAAAAAAAAAAAAAATCCATTAACAAGATTTTTGATAAAAGGTTTTTGAAAATGTGTTCCTTCCCTCCTGAAGTTATGTACAACGTGTTGCATAGTGTTTATACATGGAAATCCCATGAGTCCATTATAGCTAAGATTAAGTTACTCACAAAAATTTACCGAATTGGAACGTGGGGAATGTTTTTAGGGTATCAGATACTCGTTGGTTGGGATCACAGAACATAGAGTAAACGAAAGTGTATTCTATTTTCTGTGGTTGAGATTAAACTAGCAATGAACATTGATCATGATACAGCTTTTTCATGACCTTTTCTCGATATTTCGAGACCCTTGTACTGCAAGGTCGACCTCGAGCACAGTTATGAACTAAGCCAGCCAGACAAAGTTATTCGAAGACATTGTCAATAAGCAAAAGCTCGAGTTGAAACTACAATACGTAAAGGATTCTGATCGACCAATGAAGCAAGTAATAACTAGTTTTCTTAACTTACTGTTAACAGAAATCGTATTTTTATGTATTACGAAGAGTTTTACCGTTATTTTAGAGTCTTCACTATATTAAAAGTTATTTTAATAATGATTGTCGACTCTCTGTATCATCGCCATTCTTAGATGGAATTATGAAAGAATCTAAGATTGAAGCTAAGTGAATGTTTAAATACCCATGATGATGTCATCATAAGCCATGTTTGTATTATTACCTCGTATCATTAATGAAATAAATAGTAAGCGATTTTGTTACAGAGTTGTGATAGATGTCATGCGCAACGTTGATTATAAAAAAACAAAACAATCCGTAATGATCCTGTAAAAAGGACTAGCAAATGCAAGAACTAATGCCAGGGTCGATGATTTCATACGGCAACACGAAGCAATACTCCGCCGTGGTTTTGAAAGCCTGATTCAACCCAACTGAGCACAAGGCCAATCTGTGAAAGCCTTCAAAGATGCTGGTAAATAAACGATGCAATATTACAGAGATCGACGAAGCCATGGCAACGTAATAACAATCATTCAACACCGATCGAGAGAAAATTGATATGTTGGAGTACTATAACAACTTCCGCAATATTCTCAAGTTTCTTTGGTAATAACGCATTGCATAAAAGTAACGGTAATGCAAACCGTGTAATAACGGAACAGACGCTTCATAAGCAGTTCAATAAAAAATAGAATTGAGTTCAATAAAGTATTTGCATATACAATAAAGAGTAATAGATCGCTCAAACAATTCATATTTATTTTTAATGGTCATGGGACAAAAATGGCAAACTTTAAGTGAATTGCATTGCTGTTAACTTAAAAATGATAAAAATTTACTCAAGTAGTCAAAGATTTGCTGGAAAAGACCTCAATCCACAGTATACTGAATGATTTTTTTTTGTCGAACTTCACGGAAAAAACTTGAGATATATCCGAAATCGAAATAATTCAGTAAATTAAGGTCGTTGTCAATCCATAGCAGGAAGATGTGAATCTATGGATGTAGCATATGGGAGCAAACTGACCTATAAAGAAATATACAAGTAGAAGAAATATCTCTGAGCGAAGAAAGTTAGTTAGGGATGGCCTACTAATAACAGCATAACGGTTCAGGAGGAGCTGACTAACTTCCCTCACCAGAGCTCAGGAAAACGGGTTAATTGTCAAGGAGCATTGTGAAACCAAGAGGGTCGATGACCGACAGAAAGATAACACGGCGACATATTTGACGGACATCACTGCCCGATGGGGAAGTAGCAATTGTCCCAGAAGAGAATGTCTAACTGAGTGGTGAGTCGAGGCAGGGGGAGATGGATGGGGCAGTGGTAGATACTATATTTAGTGGGAAATGTGCCA
Source organism: Creontiades dilutus (assembly GCA_031894815.1). NCBI lineage: Eukaryota > Metazoa > Arthropoda > Insecta > Hemiptera > Miridae > Creontiades > Creontiades dilutus. The sequence continues at coordinate 725,231 of JAVIWC010003164.1, forward strand.
CAGTGACGTAAGACCTTTCTCTTTCTACCCCGGTGCATCGGACGCTCCATGTCGCAATAGCCCGAACCAAACGAGAAATGTGACTCAAACCCTGCTCGCTAAATAGCTTGGGGTTTCGCCTGAAGTGTGCCAGAGTGACAAAACCACACATCTTTATGAAACCACCACATGAGACCAAAAATAAATCTTTCGTACATCCAATTACGGTAATACTGAATAAAAATAGTTTACAATCGAACTTAAGTTTTTAAGAGACTACCTATTTCCGCTGAATAACATGTGTTGTTATAAAGATTTAACACGTCAGCAAGCGATTGAGATTGGCAAGCATGAGATTGTGTGATGTCAAATGGTTCAAGTGCCTTCTAAAGGTTGACGAACAATATCACAGGGGTAAAACTTATTAACTTTTTACCTATTAGCTCAAGCTGTCTTGAAAATAAAACTGCAAAAGGCTCGTTAATCACCAATCAATCGATTATTCAGCACTGAATTACAAACGGCACTCCAGTCGAAAGACTCATCAATCAGTACGATGATTTGTTTCGGCTGCTAGTTGCGACTGTTGTCTTTTGTAATGCCGGAACTTCTGACTCGAGCTTGATCATTGTATATCTGAATCATAACTGTTCTAATCATAACAAGAAATATGTTATACGATATTACAAAATAATCAAATTTAAAACTGATTAATTGGCAATACTGAGGTATCTGAACTGAAAGTGTCCATCATGGGTCCGACAAGACGAGGCAGATTTTAAATTGAAAGTATTCTTTGTTGGGAAAATAGGAAATTAAGTAAGACGAATCAAGGTACAGAACAGTGCTTTCCTTCTTCTAATTGAGACTGATTAGGTGTTTGTTTTTGTGAAGAAACTCGTTGATCTATTGGGCGTAGTGGGTGTGAAACGAGATCGAAGTGGCACATTATTCCTCGCCATGGTGAAAGGTTGAACTTGAGAAAAAATTGGATTACACGGTATTACGATGGAAGGCGTTTGTGAATTAAAGGGAACGGAATAACGAGCGGGCTGAACGGAGGGGGTGTTGCCCTTGGAAAATGGTAATAGATTTTTAGGTAAGGATGAGTTTCATCACGGACGAAGTGGGGAGGGACCTTCAGCTGAGCTGGCGGCCGGAGGGTTGCAACAGAACCGGCGAGCTCTGAGCAAACTTGCGGGGCAGACTAAATCCTGACTTGGCTTCCATACCGGCACGAGTGGGACATATGCTATACGTTGAATTGAGAAATTCAATCAGGATGTGCAGCATCGGAGATCTTGGGCGGGTTTGGGTCGTTACTGAGGAAATTCGACGTTAACTGTAGTGAAATTGAGTAATCTAAGACCAAACTGCCGAATCTCAGTCTTCGAATGACAGACAGACGTGAGGCACATGATAACCACCAACCTAATTTAAAATATAATGCAGAAGAATGTAAGTAAATATATGTAGTTTATAGAATGTGAATTAGCAAGCGCTAATACAGAGTGTTATGTTGTGTACTCATACAATCAAAATAAATGAGAATAAGTAGGTAGTCTAAAAGAAATGACAGTGGGCTCCTAAGTAAAATACTTTTTCTGTCTAATCATCTTGTTTGTCATAGAGTTGATAATTGCCCAACTTCCCAAATCAACGCTTTTCTACAAACAAGATGTAAACTTTTAAAAGGTTTTGGTTTTGTCATTTCCATCACTTCGATAGTTTGATAAAATTAAATGATGAAGAACTTTATAAGATTTAAAGGTATTTATGATATGTATACATAAAACATCTAGTGACAAATCTGGCTCAAGTACAAGCATCATTTAGGAAGGTCACACCAGTTAGCAGGGAGTCAGACAATCTATTACTAAAGAATCAAGGATTTCCTAACGATAGCCGGAATCTTGGGCGGCGAATGGAAAAAACGGGGTTAGTGTGTCTACTGCGAAATCCTCTGGACAAAAATGAAACGCGGATAAATTTAGCTCCGTTGAAAAGGACGTCCGCATTACGACGACGGTGCTGCACGAGAAGGACATGGCCGAAATACCGCCTGGAATACAACCAATCTTAACATTGAGTGTTCACCAAGTGATAAGTATTGGTCGAGGTTAGATTGAGGTTGATGTTAGATGAAATGAATTGAATAGTTGAGAACATTGATATTATCGAAATGGAAATGTTCGACAACACCGATAAAAGAAGGTATTCCAATTGATTTACGATGTAGGTAGGTATGTCTAGTATATAGTTGATATTGTTGAAATTGCAGCAGCGAGCTAGGTCGACTTATAGTAAGCAGGGAAGGGGATGTGGTAACGGCGAGGCCTCTGACTCCTATACTCGCAGCTCGTACGTCTTGCTCCATCAACAGACGCGACCGTTTGCCCTTCTGGTTCGTTTCGTGATCTGATCCAGCCCCGACTGTTTTGTCGAAATTCTCTTTCTCGAAACCCTTGCTCCATCTCTGTGTAACTGAAACACTCCGGGGCTTGGCAAACTGGTTACCTACAAAGCGCAGTTCAGGCGGTTTTTGACGTTACTACATTGCAGCAAATGTTGGATAACAACACCTGGGCAGCAATAGAAATATAACTAGGTGATCGAGTCTACGGAAAAATAACCGTGATCCTTAAAACTCCAATCTATTACCTAGTACATCTTTAACTAGCATGGGTTTCATAGGATACCCGTAAACTTGTATTTTAAAGAGTAACACGAAGCTCTTGCTTACTATTTGAGCATTGGCTTACTTACAGGACATTTTTACCCTTACATAGAATACGAAAGTTTCATCCATTGATGAATTGGGGGTTTCTAAGAAAGAATGAGGAAAAACCACTAATACTAATATTTTTCAGTTAACTGAAAATTTTGACTTTTACTACACTTCTCTTCGAAAAGTAAGGGAAAGGAGGTCCAGATCTGGCGAAAGATCAAGTGAAATGACGTAAAACTGTTAGGAAGGAACCTACTCAACTACGAGGATGTCAAACTTGGATTTTACAAGTCGATACGAACTATTAAATGAAAGAGATCTCGTAATTATCGTAGAAACAAAGAGGAGACACAGGAGGCTTGTGGAGGGTGTGGGCTTCCTAAGCCCTGATAGAGCACCATAGGAAGAGCCCTTGACAGACGTATGTGTAACACTTCCCGTTGCCTCATCTTGCGCTAGTCCGTGTCGCAACGCACGGGGACCCCGCCCTCCACAACCGACGGCCGCCATTCAAATCCTACGCAAGCATTCCCGCCCTTGGAACTGCCACAACCGATACCGACTCTGTCATAATCATAACGTATCTATTATACCACGCTACCGATTCGTTCAGCTCGGCTAAATTAAATACAAAATTCAAGGTGAAAAATGAATATGACCAATGATGATAGCGCCGAAGAACTTCTTTTTTTTATGATTAGGCAAATTACGTAATATATATTTAGTTGTGAGACGCAACCATCCAGCTGTTGTTAGGTACCCACAATTTAAAATTAGAGGTGAATGTTCTTAATCCGAGAAGAATGAATTTTACATGAGACCATTTAGATGAGGACCGTAAATATCAGTGGTTAAATCTGGCAGCGACAGATAGGCAGCGGTATATAGGTATTCTTATATAAAAGAATATACCAGCAACAGTGACCACCATGAATTTCTATTCTCTGAAACACATATGCCCGAACGTGAATATTTTCCGTCAAATGTTGGGGAAGATATTTAAAAATTTTCACAGTTGGGCCAAGGAACCGCTAATTAAATGACAAAAATCTATATATTGATTGAGAACAAAAGTTGACATTTTTAACTGACAATTTTAAATCAATGACAATTCCAGAGTTTGCATTAGCAGAAACCGATTTTTTTTTCTTTTAAGTAGGTGGGAAGTCATTTTAATAATTTATTGAACTGGGTCACGTGTTGATGCTTAAAATATTCATTTTCAGTTCTGAGGTGTTGTGGATAGATTTGTGGTAGATTCGAAGAAGAATTGTGTAGACTTGTGGTAGATTCGAAGAAGAAAACATTGTGATAGAAGTGATTTCGAACTAGAGAAGTCGTCTACCAAGAACATATTGGTCTAGATGAATCCAGTTCAAAGGCCAAACTCATCTCCCAAAGCAGAGCGGGGCTGATGGATTGTGCAAGGGGGCGTGGCATGGACATACGGGACGGGCGCGAGCGAAGTTTTGGAAGGAAACGCGAGGTCGCGTGGCCTTGGCGGCCATCGACCTTGGACGCCTGAACCTCGCTGGGGGTCGTCCACTCAGGTACTGGGCAAACAAAAAACAGTCGTAACCGAACCAACCTTCGAATAAAACAATACTTCACAAACAATAACCTTTTCTTTCGATTTCAGCCTTGGAACCCGATAGACAACGAGCAAACAACGCCTTAAATGTCTACCATTCCTCCGAAAAGACGGGACAAGCCAAAGCCCGAAAACTGATTTCAAATCAGCAGAAGTTCCTGATTGAGATGCTATAATTCCAGGGAGCTTCATGAATATTCACTTAATTTGTACGCGCAACAATTCCGTTGATGACACCTATGTACATCAACAAAAAATCAGAACAATGGGTGGATGTGAAATGCGGCACGACGGCGAGGGACCCCCACTTTTCACCAGCTGATTACACAGAAACAGGGTCAATGACTTATTCCTTCCAACTGGTGATGTGAATCATATCACAAAATTCAACTTACGAATTCAAATTCTGAAACATTCTCGGAAGACTGAAAAGTCCTCAAAAATCAAAGAGGTGGTTGTTAGCGATGAAAAATGTCCCTCAACCTGACAGCCTGGGTGCAGGTTTCCTCATAGAAGTAAGGAATAGACCATAACATTTAAGTGATTTTATGGAGGATCAGTACTTTCACAAGTACATGTATGTTTCCGTGTGTTTCTCTGCATATGTAGAGAAACAACGGAAACAGCACAAGTGTAAGCTTACGGTACTTCTAACATTTGCGTCATCAATATTCTACGAAAAAATTGAAATAAGCACCTGGAGGTGATATCTACTTGAATGAGTTTGACGCTGAATATTAGTAACGTTCAAATGAGCAATAAATCAAAAAGAAAAATCAAATTAATGAACAAATTTTGGAATACCAACTTATTTATTCTGATTGTTCCATCTAATTAAAAGGGGACAATGTGGAATTCAAACTGGCAAAACAATTTTTTTCAAGAATTTTAATTACAAACGATTTTAAAGATGGACTTGCTTCCATTCTATTGAGTATATCCCGTCTCCAGGATTTCCATGAAGTTAGTTGACTTCTTTGTTCTTCAATTCCGTATAGGTGCAGTTATAATTCAACTAGTCGAATTAGTACATTAATGGTTGAATTGATTTTGAGGTATTTTTTAGTTGCAGCAGAGCAACGCAGCGGGAGGGTACAGAGGGAACGTGATGTACAAAGACGCTGGTTGTCGCAACCGCGCCGGCTTCGGTAACCAGAAAGGGCTGTTGGGCCATCCGGCCGGCGGACCTTGAACCCGTCAAGAGCGCGATGTGCACATCATCTGGAGAACCGTCTTCCTGGTGAGAGAAGACTCGGATGGGAGACAGCAGTTGGCCAACCGACCAACAGTCGTAATACGGTTGCTCAACGCAGCAGTTTTATAGGCGAAAAATCCTTCTAAACAATGAGCGTACTGTAACGTACTTTTTTTATGCCTTTCACGAGCCAAACGCCATCGTTTGACTTTAGTAAGCAAAGGAGTCGTATTATCTTCTAACGACTTCTAGTGGTGCAATGCGCACTGATCGTAAAATAGATGCTTAGGTAAAATGTCTTGCAACTCAATCGATAAAAAGAAAAGTAGACCCTGGATGAGGTAATACTCCCTGGAAAGAGCTGTTCACAGGTCAACTTTTGAAAATGGCTCATTTCGTTCCATCGACAATTCACTTCATCGTTTTCCTCAGTACCCACAACAGCAATAAAAAAAAGTTTGATATGCAACATTTTCTCCATGGGTGCATTTACAGCAAGATAAGTGATTCATGAGTCAAAGTTGCTCAAAGTTTCTGAATTTCACAGAGAATGAATGGATAAGGCTGGATGTTTTTAAAAACTGTTCAGGTCACAGTAGTGGAGCACGGAAACAAATGAACAAAATTCAATATAAAGTGCTCCCAGCTGAATAACCCAATTGAAGTTCAACTTCAAGAGTTTTTACTTCTGAGTCAAACAGGATTGCAGTATTGTTGTAACCTAAAAGGGAAAGACTTACCCTACAATATCAAAATGGCGATAAAATTCTAACAAATCTCCGTGAATTTCCTGATTTTAAAACCGTTTAGGACCGTTCTGAAGATAGTTCTTGATATTTAAAAAAATTGATCATTCAAATCTTGATATTTTTAATCTACTCAACGTCAACGCGTACGACAAGATTCTGCTGCAATGTCCAAAGTATTCCAGGCGCCTGGAGCAGCACATCATTTGTGTAGGACACGAAAATTAAAACAAAATGCACAGAAAACATACCTTTGAGGGTTGGAGAAGACGAATTTCCGGAGTTTGAGATCCCTGAGAACGACACCCTGTTCGTGGCACTCCTTGACGGTCTCGGCTACTTGTCTGAAGAGTCTTTTCGCCTCAGCTTCCCGCAGTCGCTTCCGCAGCCTCACGTAGGTGTGGAGGTCGCCGAAGGACTCGGGAAACACGAGGTACATGAACTCCTTCCCGAGGACGACTTCGTGGAGGGAGTTGATGCGGGGGTGTCCGTCGAGGCGGAAGTGCGCGGAGACGAGCCCCGTGCAGTCTCGTCCAACTACCTGTAAACGAAAGGGAGGTTACTTTTGCAGAACAAATTATGAGATCGAAAGAATATATTGTAAACATTACACTACTAGGTAGGTCCTAAAAATTTAAGAAAAAAAGGGACTTTTTAAAAATTGTCTTTGCTCATTTGGATTTTCCGGATAAGGTGATAAACCTCACAACCTTTCAATTGATTTCAATTTTAGACTTATAAATATATGGTTATCAAGTTTGTTCATTCATTTTACTTTTCAAGATGTGCCATTCCGCTATGATTCAATTTGCAGTTTTCTGCACTACAATAATTTCACTGCACAGGAGTCATTCTCATTCGGTATTTGATGGTGGCCTTATCAGTTTCAACATTGATACCGAAGCCAGCAAATTTAACAAATTCTTGGTACCATCACAATACTCTTGTAAGAAGTAAATGCACATAATTCTAGTTAGTTTCTCTCTCTCAACCCCTAAATTATAAGACAGAGAAGCAATGAGCTTGTAAGAAAGAAGACTGAATTATGGCGTAAGTATGAAGCTTAAATTGAATTATTTAGATTACGCAGTAAACGAATCCACGATAGGGTTTCAAAAGGTGGCGCCACACGGGAGGATCTCGAAGCGAGGACGGCCACGTGAATTTATTTAGCGCGGCAGTGGCCGACCTCAAAGCTATGGGACGCGGATAGCTCTGGGCGACTACACGTGTCGATTTCGTAACAGGAATTAGCATACGCCGAACGCCAATCTATAAGCGGCTTCGAGAGGTAAACACACCGGAGGTATCTAAATCTACTGGGAACTATCAAAACAAGGTACCGTTAGAAATTGAGAAAAAAACAACGCTAGGCTGAGTCCTAGTTGACCTACTGCAACGAATGGTCACGTATAGACAGCCGAGTCAATATGAAATGTTACCACGAGAAACATTACTTTCGTACACCTAGGATTCAACCTTTTCTGCTACTTCACAAATCCATGCATCCGCCAAAACTCTGAGACCCTCTTGTAGCTACCTCTATCAATCAACATCAGTACTAGGTACCTAACTCATAGTCTTAACAACAAGTGATGGAAATTACAAACCGATTTAAATTTTGAAGACATTGAAAGGAAACTTTCAAACTTTACAATATTGCTATTATCTTAGTAGATGCTGCATTTTTATCTAATATCAAGGATGGGATCGATAACTTCTCGTTATGAATTGATTTCATCTTCAGCTGGCTTGATAGAGATCTGAGCCAATTCCACTTGAAATGTTCAGAAGGAATAGACATACTGGGAAACATTAAGATGTGCAAATTTATATAAACATTCAAAGCGTGATAAGCAATTTTACTCAGATTGCAAAGCTAGATATTCCACGTTCACTTAACATTAGACTTCGAGCAGATAAGTTCGGCAAGAAAGTTAAACCCCCTTTAAGATGTATTGTAAACAGCATTTGTTGCAAATATCCTCTGTTTTCCTCAGTAATTTAATGAACGGTACGTTTGAATGATACGTCGATTCGATAGATATGGCTTCTCATATACGTGGGAAAGTCCCTGAAGATGGACGGACCGGACGGCACGATCAGGTGACGAACGCCCTTGAGCCAGCCACTTGCTCTCCAAGACGTCCGGCAAACATGAGTTCCGTTTCGCACGTAACAACAAGGGTTAGGTCTCAATATACCATTAAAGGTATATCTTGGAACTGGTTCCGCTTTCTTCTAGTTAGTGGATTTAAGAAAATGATTGCATATTTAGATGAATATTGAAAAGTTGCGCATATAAATTCAATTTTTGGGATCCCTGGAAACCTTTTAGAGATGTAATTCCTATGTTATATTGGGTGATGAAACACAATTCAAGTACAATGCAGAAAACATCTTAAAGAAAAAAACATAAATACTGAAACAAAACGGAAATATTGAAGAAAAATATAAGGTGGAATACCACACTATTTGTACATACGAGTGCATTAATACTGCTTCATCAGTTCTTTGACTTTTTCTACGAACATAAATTCGATGCAGTATATTAAATGGAGTTTTACTGGTTGAATAAGCATCTTTCCTTTCTGTACTGCTGAAGTTTTAGTGGGCGTAAGCAGGTTGATCAAGATTCCAGAAATCATCCATTGCCACATATTGATCGGGCAGTGATAGAGGCGTGACCATTACGTAAACAAGACTGTAAATATGATTCGCGTCATACATTCTTTGAAATTCATCATCAGCGATATTTTTTTCCCGTCGCCAGATAGTGAGGGGCAGGAGATCTCGAACTTGCGTCAACTGCCGTTGAGTCGCATGCAGATCGTTTTCAGACAAAAGCACTTCACATCTTTTTTCTATGCTAGCAACGTATTTTCCCATCTCCCGAGGTCACCCTTGACCGAAACGACGATGACGGTCGTCTCCAAAAACAGATGACGAGTCACGATCCCCAAATCCAGTAGAAACAATTCTCCTCGTTGCATAACTACAATAAACTCTACACCTTCTCTATATCTATATATGATTCCAGGTAGTTTTCCAGCCCGTTTTGAGGATCAAATCAGTTTATGCTTAGTTGTTGTCAATGTTCTAGAAATCTGTTGAACATGATCACAAAAGTAACCATTGAGCCTCCACGGGACGTAAAACTAAAGAAGGTTAAACAACAAGATTTCGATCCATAGCTATCGACAACCATTGGTCTTTTCGTTCTGTCTAAAAGATGGAAAAAAATACAAGAATTCACATTTGAGTTACTCTACATAGTTATTATTTATACATATCTAAATTATTAAATGTATGTACCTACGAATTATAATGGCAATGCTGGATTTTTTCGGAATAGAAATGCTCGAAGTGTGGACAAGGTTTAGTTGTCATTCTTTCAGTGGTCCGTGTAAATTGGAACAAACCGGCACTATCGTTTGGTTCTAACAGGTGTAAATTGAATTCGATCCTTTCATTACCATTAATATTGGAAATGCTGCCGAATTTTCCCATCATCAAGCGGTTGGCCTAAAGAATAATATTAGTTAGTGTTTGTCAAAGAAGGCGCCTACGTGCGCTGTCGCAAAAGTTTTGGCACGTCAAGGCACCCCCCATGAGTATAAGTAGAGCGCCGGTTTTTTGTTCAAAGGTTATAAATACGCTTGTTGCCATTTGGTTTTGAAATACGTGGCTCGGCGGTCCCCATTTATAGGGAGGAAGTCTGGTGAGTGGTAAGTCATCTCGTTCGCAAATTGTATCATCTCCAACGCTTTCTTATTTTTAATGCTATTTTTTCCTCTCTCTGTCGATAGGATATCTAAATAAAGAACGGGAAATAAGTCGGTGGAACATAAAACGTTTTTACTGATGTCTCTGGTGTGAACTACCACTGGCATTCCGAACTTAGAAAGTTTTCAAGGTGGGCGTGCACTCCAATGTAAAAATAAATATTTTGTGGATATAAATCGGATGTATAAAGATAGATGGACAATCGATTGTGATTGATAATACGATAGCAATGAAAATCACAGGGAACCATCTACTAATGCTTTGGTTCTCCTCTACACGAACCATATCTGATAAATTTAAGTAAAATCGGTAGGAAAATATTGAGTTACGTAAAAAGATGATAACGAACTGGATGTAGTGCCTCTGACAAGGATTTTAAACTATTCATACGGGAACATCAATGAATCTGAAATATAATGAACACCTGGAAGAACTTATGAAAGTAATGCATGAGAGGCTTCGCTCTTTTCGCAGGAGCTGTGGTTCAGAGTGTACCGCATGCTGTAAAACCACCTTTGATGATATCGTCAAAATCGAAAGGAAATGTAGGTAGTTGAAAGATCGTGTTGAGGATTCACAGAAACTACAATCATGAAGGAAACAGATGGTGTTCAAGCCGAAACTGATTCTTGAAAATTTGGACGAAATGGAACATGATGTAAATCGACTTCGAAGATTTGAAGTTGGTGTTGGCACAGAAGCACAGATATTTATAATTGCAGATGACCTCATGCCTACCTAGATCAGGTAATTTCTAAAAATACCATACAAATCTGACATCTTAGGTCCACGGACATACAGACCGGCATAAAAGAACCGGAAGAAGATAATAGAACACAGAAAACTGGTGAGGAGGACCAAAGCACCTGAAGCAAATTTGCAATGCAATTGTGCGAAATTTCAGTCGTCATAATTGTGTTTAAATAAGCTGACTCATATTGTAATGCAAAATTCAAATGGCCTCGTGTGATCACTAAAGACACGAAGGCCTTGAATTAATGCGATGAGAATGTGGTTTGTAATAAATGCCAACTCACTGAATCGAATCTGATTATTTTTCTGGATAACAGTGTTCTCGTGACAAAAACTACTTGATTCGTAGAACTACCAAGCTTGCAATAGAATGGGGCAAACCAACTTTTTCGAGAAAATAATCTATTATCAAACCAATTTGTTCAGTCCTTTTCGGTTCTTATTGATTTGCGAGCATTGTAACACATGAAAATCAAGGAATCGTTTTAAAATGTCTCAAACACAATTCCATGGAGGACAATTTGGAACTAATGCCTTAATTTTCCACTTAATTCGCTAAAAAAGGGAAGAGCGGAACGTACTTATGTTCTTTACCGTATTTAGCTTGTAAAGTTGTGAACTATTAGATCGAATACGGCGGAATACGTCCAAGTAGTACGTTTTTCTTCGATGCTCAAACATTTCTGCTGTATCTACTCTTATAGTAAATTACAGAACACATCAGATTCTTCGTTTACTAGTTAGCGACTTACACAAAGAAGATGACTGTGCTTCTTCATGGCACTGCACATTAGGTAGGTACTTATTGTATCTTGAGAATATTTGAACTTCATCAAGTGTTCATCAATATTGTGGGAGGAGAGACATCGGAAAAGGAAAATACGTTGCCAATGATTATATGGGTAGACAAACAACAACAAAAAATGTCAATTCGAAAAAAATCTATGAAAAGGAGCGAGCCCCTACACTCTACCTATGCACATTAAGCGACCACACGTCGGCTTTTCTCGCCCGCAGGCGTATGAGAAAGGAATCTCACCCTCTTTTACATTACTACTCAATGGTGACGATATGATGTAGCCCTTGGAATCAAGCATAGGGTGAGCGGAGGGGTAACGGCTTTCGTCTCTTTGTTGTGAATCGTGAATGGGATGGCCCCCAGCTGATCGGTCCCTTTAAAAATCGCGTAGGCACAAGAAAGAAAAAAAAAGGTTTCTTTATCAACATCAGAGAAATGGAGAGAACGGTGATTCGAGGAGAGGGGGATGGCCGAAAGAATTTCGACATGATGTATGCGGGTTTCACCGGTAGGTACCTACCTAACGTCCATAGAATGTCAACTTCAAGCTCCCAACGGTATAATTTATTACGTGCACAATAATGAAACTATGATTCCTCATCCATCACTCAAGATGTTTCCCAGGAGATTGGCAACGGTTTGTACGGTCCCTTTAACTTGCCTTCATACTTAAGATGTAATAATTTGGAGTCGACTATTCGATACATTCGAACCAAACGACAAGTTACTACATACATGATTGATAAAATGGACGACTGTAAATCCTGATAGTGATAGACGAATTCAAGTAACAGGGAAAATACGATATTTTAAACTTGAAAATTACAGATATCTCCCCAACAAGGGAGCATTTCAAGTGACGAACAACCAGACCAATATTATCAAAGACTTCAATATTCTGAATGCATAATTGAGTATAAGATGATCAACAGTTATCATAAAGGGAATAAATTAGTACGATATTTAAGGAGGAATTGAAACATTAAACCTTTTTTTTTCAAGGTTGGATTCGTAATAATTGCTCTGCGAATTCGTGCGGCCGTAGGAATTGGGAAAATAACGACTGCAACTTTTCAATTGATCTGTCAAAAGAAGGAGTTTGAATTTGGGAGATACGATCTAATAAAAACTCAGGTTCGGTCGTAAACCCGAGGAAAGAAAGACGATCGAGAATTGGAAAATGATTAGGAAACTAGGGCATTGTTCTAGATTATGTCTTTATGGAATAACCGACAGAACAGTGAGATTATTACGACAGATTTAAATGGGAGAATCGGTAGCGACACCTGGATCATTTAGCGCAATGGAACAACAAAAGAACAAAATAATTGCCATTTTTATTTGGTGGATATTAATTAAACAGCGGTTGAGCGATTTTAAAACATCTTTCGAAATAATCATGGGAACGATATTTTCAGAATGTTGACATAACGAGCATGCTTTTTCCTGACTTGTGAAATACCGAACAAAAAACTATATATATGCTAAATTGAGTTGATAACGAATCAAAATGAAGTAATTAGGTTTTTCAATTTTAATTGTTTCTGAGTTTTGTTAACGTACTCCTTGTTGAGCGCCTCCATAGCTCACCCAATTTCAAAATTGTTCTTCAACTTATTCAGGATTGCCTTAGAGATTGTAAGTATTGAGAGGTGTTTCTACCCGAGATACCAGGCGCACATGTTTGGAAAATTAGTTTGTTAATAACCCGGGAAAACGTGGCAATTCATGAAAGAATGGCAACGAGGCCCAACCAAGGACACGGGTGTTGAATATTCGCGCTGGATCGAACGATTTTGGAGGCGCCAGTTGAGCAAACCTTGCCTCAAGGTTCCGTCTTACAAAACATCTACTGACTAGCTATGTATTTTACTTCAGGTTTCGAAAATGTGAAATACTAACTTTTCAGTTACTTACGACGCCACAACGAATCACTATTTTCACCAAAATAATTTCAAAATTTGCAGGTCCGTAAGTAATAGGTACATATAACGTATTATGCTACATAATAGGTACATATAATATATTATGCTCATATTATGAGCATTAAATCTAGGAGTAAACAAAGTGAACAAAGATAACGAGTCTAGTTAATTTTCGATTTTATAAATATAGGTTAATGACAAGAGATTTTGAGAAGTACCGGTGTATAGAGATTGAATATGTGTGTACTATTGAATAACTGCTGCGAAAATATCATACGATCATAGATCATACAAAGGTGAAGCATGAAGATGTCTGTAATCATTATCAGAGAACTGAAAAGCGAGCACATTGTTTACACAAACCGGATGTGTAATAATCTTCATTAATTTTGTTGAACATTTAAGATACAAGGTACAACACAGGGATGTTTCGATGCAGAATAGAAATGATGCCCACACGACATTGAAATTGATAAAACATGGAAACTAAAGCAGGCAAATCGTAACTACTTCATAATCATCCCTCTTATTTCAAGCAAAGTTCACTGACACCTACTAATGGGTAACTTGAAAATTGTAAAAAAAATAAAAAAGTAACACATATTACATAGAATTGTTATTACTGTGAATTCAACGTAAACGAGTTTTGCATTAGCTGCTCCAAGTTTCTTAGGTCATAACCCAATATGTGCTTATTATTTATTTAGTATCACGCAATTATCCAATAACGGTTTACAACAAGTTGTGTAGTGGAATCTTTCATTACAAAAACGCAATTCCACTTAGACGGTATTGTTCCTCAACGATAAACTCTCCGATTCATTCTTCAAACAAAGGAATTTTGAGGTTGCGCCCCAACCAGCGTGGCCTGGTATCAGCGAAAAATCGTTACAGCTTGTCACGTTTACACAAGACCCTGACATCACTCAGTTCTCGAGATATGATGAAATCCTCTATGGGCAAGAGTCATAGCATGAATGGTGGTTGAGCTCAGTGAATTATAAATGAAACAACTGATGTCCAATGACTCATTTAGGTACTCGTTTGTTATAGATGGAAAATGGAGAGAATTCAGCTAGATGAAAATAGGAAATATTGACACAACGAAACTGTGAAACTGACAACAGGTAATGAGCTAAATATAAGTACCTGTAATGAGGTTCCAATAATATTTGCAAACTTCTTTTTCATTTACCTAAACGTGAACTATAATTGTTTCACCAATGTGTAAGTGTAGCGTTGACTGCGAATATTTAAACTATTTATAGTGAATATTTGATTTACCAGATCGAGGATTGGAATTGCCAGATTTATTCCCAAGCAGTTTATCATCTATCTTGAAGAGAAAAAGAAAGGGTCGAAAGGAGTTGACATACCATGAATGCTTCCGTATGGTAAGTAAACTTAAACTCAGAGAGCAGGAAGGTGGGTATCTAAAAATGTGGTAAAGTGCCCTATTGAGAAATGATGATAGTACACGAACAAAAAGCATAATAATGCATAATTACTTGGGTACTTGAAATAATGCCTAGTATGAAATATCTGAAAGGTCAATCTCTAGAAAGCACTGATAAATTGAACAATCGAAAGCATTTCCTACTGAATCATGCACCTATGTGATTAAATTGAATGCTAGAGCATATTAATTCAACAAAGAGAGATTACGCATGGGGTTGTACGCACATTGGTGTGTTGAAGGGGTGACATCATGGGAAAAACACCCCTGATAAGGGCTCAAGTCACGCATCGACCCTATGATGTCATACCCGGCCAGGATGGTTGGTTAGATGGGACCGAACTCGACATAACTTTATACCTGCATCCCAGCGCTATCACCACCCCAAGTCGATGAACTCATCGCCTGACAGTCCATTGTGCGATTGCGCCCTCAAGTTTCCCATCGTGAGCCGGCCCCTTGAAGAAGGACCAACGTATTATTTACTTCTAACTCAATATACCTAATAAAATCAATCATCTCTCCGGATATGCACTACTTGGAATATGATAATATGCAATATGGCGTTTTCAATAACTACCTTAAGCGAGCGCAGGTAACAAAACGATAATCCTTTGTTCTTTGAAAAGCTTTGACTACCCAGTTCTTTCTAGTCCAATTTTGAACAATCTTTGGACACTTCTAATTTATACCTAAACTTAAATTTTTACTGTAAATGTAAAAATAACGGCACGCTGTTATTATTCTTACTTCTCCGAACATTTAAGAAAGTGGCATCTATCACCTACCTACCATCGTACTTGACATTTTTGAAACAACAGCTACCTCGTGCCGTAATGGCAAGTTGGTACCATCCATGGATAACACAAAACAATAAATCTTTGAATTTCGACGTTTGGTAGGAAAGGTAAAATTTGAAGTATGAACAATATAGTCCGCAGTTTAGTTAAAAGTGACTGTTTTGTTTAACCGTTGGTATAACTAAGAACTTGCTAGATGTAGATATATATTAAAAAACCCGCATTATCCTACTGTTCATATTTATGACTTTAAATCTCCTATAAAATTTCCTTCTCATAATTTTTGGTAGTAATTCTACCAATTTGTTTTAAATAGGTAGGTATTCATCATTTCTTGTGCTAAATAAATCATTACTGAATGGCCTGATTCTGTCAGCTACCTATCCTTTTGTTAATTGTGATTTTCACAATCCTTTTAAGAATGGGAATGGCATACATATATACACCTAACTACGCCCCTAATCCACATGTCGAGCTTTGGAACATGTATTTCCCAAAATTTCTGAGTAAGTTGATTTTCCAAATCGTAAATTTTTAATTTTTGAAATATTTATTTATTTTTAACTACCTACCTTCAAGTTCAACTGGCGATGCACTTATGTTCAATAGACAACAAGGAAAATGTCTTAAAGTAGATAACTATAGCGTAAATGAATATTATTGAATTTAGTGCTCACCCTACACACGTATTCCCGGTCGTTAACGACATCGATGCACTTATGGAGCGGGCATCCTTCGGTTGGGTTGATGAGGACGTACTTGTTGGCGAGGAGGGATGCGACAGAGGGCTGTTGACTGCTGCGCTCAGCCTTATCAGTGGCACCTGCAGGCACCGGCGGTGAGACCTGGGGCGGCTGCACACCACTGAGCTCAGCAGCCGGGCACTCATCCCGCTCCTTCTTCAGCGGCGCGTCAACGTCAGAAGACACTGATTCCCGCTCAACTTGCATCGTTCCCGCACTTTTTTAATCAATCGTTTTCGCGAAGCAGACGAAAACACCGCTAAGAATTCGTTATTTTTTTCACCGGAGAAACACTTATTTTTCTCGAAAAACGTTTCACTTTCCACAACGAGAAATCTGTGCGAACGGAACAACACCGATGGTCGAAAAGTTGGAACACACTTTCTGATGATTGCGAGCCGGTAGCACCTGGAACAAAGGACATTATATTGCGACTGCGTCAACATATTGATCCGACGACACAACAGTACGGAATTTACGTGAAAATACGATGGAGAAGGTCACTAGATTAGTGATTTCCATATAAAAGGCTTGTTGATCATTATAAGCGATGTTCAATAACAACACAGAACACCACTGCAAGGTGGGTATACTTACTTTTATCACTTTTCGCGTTCAGTTGCAAGGTGACGGGGTTGTGTTGAGGGAAAATATCCGATACTTATTGGAGAAAATGTGAGTACTTGGAAAGGACTGGCGACTTATTATGGGCGGTAAGGACAGCTAAACTAAATAGACGTAAGGGAAAGAGGCAGATGAGCTGGCAGGGGACAGGAGATCGGAGCCCCAGCTCAGAAAGCGGCGGACGCGGTGACGAGACCCGAACGGTTAGCCATGTTCACTACGACTGGGGGTGAAGCGGGCGCCGCGGCCGGACGCGCCCCCCACCGCCTGGACCGGGAACTTCCTTTCCACCTGGAACGACTCTGAGGAACAGCTCTGAACCGCTCCTTGCTGTCACTGCTCTTTTTCGATTTGTTTTTCTCGAGTTCCTCCGTTTTTTTCAACGGATATGGGGTATCATCTAATCACACACCTAAGGGTGTCCAATCAAGCGAGTTAAGTTTGTAAAAATATTTGTCTGTTTCTGTTTAATGTTTATCACATTTACCTGCACTCTTAATTCCAAAATTGGTAGTGTATATCTAACACAGGTTGATGTAAGTACATTTGCTGGGATTCTTTGCATCCAATAACTAAATAAGATTTTTCAAATTTGGGCTGGTATTGGGCAATATTTATAATTTTGCATAACTAAATTTTTCAGTTATGACTTGAAGAACGACCTGATCGAAGCAGCCGGTCTTTACATAGAAGAAAAGTAAGTGATTTTCAATGATCTATTCTTAAATTATTTGATAAAGCATTCGAATGGCTTTATACCCCTTTGTTAGTTCATAAGAAATTCATAGAAAAACCTCACACCATTTATAAACAAAAGGAGTAAGTGACATAACCGTGCAGTATCATCATCAACATTAAACATTAAGGATAACGCCGTGTCCTACGTGAGCTTGAACTAAAGGAGTTTTCACATCACATTCCCAATTGGGTGACGCGTTCGTGCAAATTTGCATTTGCTTGTGAGTGACGTCTGCCTTAATGTTTTGAATTGAACTGGCGGGGAAAACCTTTGAATGGCGCGCATAGGTATAGGCCATACGTAGGTACCTACTCACCGAAAACTTGGCTCATGTTTTCAAATTCTAACTATCCTAAAGCGTGAACCAACAACGTACGACCGTAATTTACACATAATTGATGGTTTATTAATAAATACCATCAAAATCATGTTCAGATTGTATTGTGATTTTTTTGAATAGTTCGCTTAATACATTATCTGAATCAAAAGTTTACCCTTTTGAAATGTTGTTTTACAGGACGACATAATTTATTTGGTTAATAAATTTTAGTTTAGTGCAACCCTATAATTTTTTGAATACTACAAGAGGAAAGAGTGTTTGACAGTTTGAAAAGGGGTTGTGGTTGGAAATTAATTGAGAAATTAACACTTGAGGATTGAATTATTATTTATTTATAGGGAAGTTAGGGAATATTTACTGGGTAGGTGTATAAGATTGTGTTGTTATGCCCATTACAAGAAGGGAAAATTGTATGAGTCCCGTCCATGGATGAGTCAAGCACTGCGGTTGCACAATCGGCACTACCTACTCTTGGACAATCCTATGAAACCCCTCCAAAACCGACGCTCAATTCATCAGGTGACTAGCGTATGAAACATGGGGAGTTTCAAAATGCCTTTTTCCCACAATTAGAGACATCTACCTATCTGCTGAGGAGCTTGGGATAATCGAGGTACGTACGTATTACCAACCGGGCGCTATTACCTTGAGTAATGTCGTTTCAATGGCATCCGCAATTGACCGTGGAACGACCCTCGTTATGATTGGTCATTTGTCACTTTCAGCAGAAACCATCACCAGGAAGTGAAGACGTAATTGCGAATGAGCTAAGTACCTACTTGAGAAAAATCAATTATGTCACGTTCCGTTACAATTTATTAAACTTGCTTAAAGGTGCCTAAGCCTTCTGAGGTTGGTTTTTAAAGGTTTATAATGTAGGAAGACATTTACCTCAGTCCAGGCACAAGTACATGGTTTTTAAATTTGTTCCAAGTTCCAGTAACGACCGTGGTTGCAGGTACATAATAACAACCATCAAACCGAACGAGTCATTCAAATGCGTGACTCACTAGTCACGTTTGTTTCGTCAATCATGAGAGCGTTATGTAAGTCTTAATAATGAACGCAACGATTTAATTCAGGTTATCGAAATGGATCAATACCTTAGTATGCGCAGAAAACGTCTAAGACCAGAAAACCGAAAAAGGTTTGAAATGTTCACTGAGGATGAAAACCTTGAATTTTGTTCATTGTTTCAATTTCAAAAAAGTAATTCTAATTCGAAAGCTTCTTTTCCATTGTTGTGGATCTGTCGACATTAGTCTCTGGGACCCTCACGAAAAAAAAAAAAAAAAAAAAATGATTTCTTGAATTTAATTTTCCATTTTCAAATTCAACGGACTGACATTAATTTTGAGTGAAAGAATTTTACATCAATGGTATGATAAATTAATGTTAATTAAATGATTATTTATTCGCTATCAAGACGTCCTTTTGAACCAACGGTTTGTCAGTAGAGTTCCATTAGAACAGACCTAGGGGGTGTGGGGACGTAAGAAGCATCGTAGAAAAAATAAGTGACCATTTAAAACTAAATCCGTACAAAGATGAATAATGATTATTTCTACCTGTGTTAGTGGGGGGGTTCGTCGACGCTGCTCAGCCTACATTTTTTAAAACGATTTTCGAGATTCTATTTTGTTCGGTTCCACTTTTATTTTAGTTGAGCAACATACCTGGGTGATGTGAGAGAAGAAATGGAGGGAGTAATGCAATAAAAACGTGCTATTCTTGACGAATTTTATCTGTTGTATCAGCAAATGATTAAACCCGTCTGGGCCTATGGCTGCCAACTATGGGGCTGCACGAGCAACAGTAATGTCAACACTATCCACTGGATAGTATCCAGACACTCCAAAATAAAATCTTAAGGAGTATTGTCAACGCACCCTGGTATATCAGGACAACTGATCTCCACCGCGACCTCAAAGTGGAAATGGTGAGAGACGCGATAAAAAGAATTGCAGCGGATCACGAAAATCGGCTGCACAGACACCAAAAGCTCGAAATCCTGTATACCCTGGACAACAGAGAAGAGGTACGGCGACTCAAGAGGACCAAGCCGCTGGACTTAGTTGTGACCAGACGCTGATTAGTGTTTGTGATTTGTAGTGGTCTTAGATAATGAACTACTGAACCACAAAAAGTGATATTACTTCATCATAAATTAAGTTGCTAGATGGTTTGTATATTAAATCAGTTGTAACAATAAATAAATTAAAAAAAAAAATTTATCGACGCTGATTTTCAACGATTCTCAAACTGATTTTCGTATTTATTATTTTGTTCGACCCTTATTTTAGTCTAGATATGCAACAAACCTCGGGAATAATGTGGCGTCATTGTGCACTGAATGCTGTCAACGTTCCCCAGCATCTGGTTTTTACCTGTGAGTTCCTGACCCAACGAATATGCAACTTGTTTGAAACCTATTTGTGTTTTTCCTAGTAAAATTTAATAAATCTCTTTTTGTTGAGCTGTTGACAGCGATGGGATTTGTCTTACAATATTCGTTCTATCCTAGATGTGTATAAATAAAGATCTATCGTACCAGCTTCATTCAGAACGGCTGGATCGATTTCGATAGGATTTTCCCCAAATCAGTTAGTTTCTAGTTGGTTAATTTATCTTACTTTTCCCTCGTTACGGATGTTGGACTGTTTGAACTAACACTCAAGTTCGTCAACGTAACCCGATATAAATGTGTAGTACGAAAGGAGCCAAAGTACTTACGCAAATGTGAGCAATTATAACGAAAACGTGGATTTCCCTAATGGGCGACGGTTGACGGCAAACAAAACGGACCTGTGTTCAATCTCCGTGGATTACTAAGCATTTTAATAGGTGAACGAGTCAGCTAGCGAACAGTGTGAGCAATGTATTGCACCTCTTGCTGCAAAAGAGTAAACAACTCTGCCCTTGCGTTGCACAGGAGGGCGCAATCAGAGAGGCCCAGGGGCGGAATCGGTGGTCATGATTCATTATCGCGCTGAGGGTCACCACTGTTCTCTTTCCGGCTCTTCCTGCTTTGAGAAGCCATATTGTTACATTCATTGTTCAAGTTGAATACGCGCATCATATTATTAAGAATGCACTCCGTGCACATTTTCTTGAATAATATTCTCGGTTGACTTCATTCATAACATGTGAAACCGTCGTGTTGTTACCGTGAGAATCATGCTGCTAATCGCTCGAAAATTATGCGATTTACCTATCTTAATGTGCAATACACTATTAAACGTTTCCAGATTGGTTCTAGCTGTGAATGTGTAAACGAATAAATAAAGAAATACCTAATTTACCAGAGGTTAGCGAAATGCACTTCTCAGGAGGACTTTCACCATTGAGTTAACTAACAATTAAAGCTCCGGTTCGGCTTAACCAGTCATTAGATCGTTTTTCCTTTCACTAAAACCCATTGCTTGTTAAATTTATCGAAAATATGGTCCGATTTTCAAAGTTGTTTGGCTTAATTGCTGGAGCCTTGAAGAATTAACATTCGTTGCCAAATGGTAGAGCCTCGTTCCAGTAATAGTTACTAATTATTATTTGAGGATTTTAAACATATAGAAGACAACGTTGGGTTTCAAGGACGACCACGGAATAAAAGATAAAATGAAAAATAATGCAAGATACGTTTTCGATTTCATTGTACAAAAGAATGATACTCACCAATACCGGAGAAACTATTTCAAACTTGATGGAACCAGTACATAAGGGAATGGTTGGCAAGGTATCTGTACCAATCTCTTTTCTTTTGATGATTTCAAGTGTTTCTCAAGTGACAACAATGAGGTTCAATAAAAAATTATCTTTGACAGCTGAATGAAAACATTGTCAAAATACTTTGACATATTTAGCAACAATTTTTTACTGCTTTAGCATTCACGAAGTTTGATAACCCGATTCAAGGGGTAACAGTTAATTTACGGCGTTTCCTTCCTACGTGGAACTTTGCACGTACTCACGTCTTCCCTGTTGTGATTGTCAAGATGTCGCAATCATTCCATCAACTTGTAATATCCTAAACACGAATTTTCGAAGATTGGGAATGTAATCGTTATGTTTTAATTATTCTGGGCAACCTTCGCACACTAAATCCTTGAAAGAAATATGATTTCCCGAGTTTTCATTTTTTTTTTGATAAAACTTTCGACGAATATGCAGGTACACCTCCAAATAGTCCCCTACAATGTTCATGGCTCCTAAATCAATAATCCACTCTGCGCATGCGTTAACATAATATCAGTAAACGTAATTTTATCACGTCCTACTCATCTGATCTCATTCAAATTCTGTGGTTAGTAAAAGAAAGACGGTTTGAAATTTCATGTAAATTTCAACATGATCATCTCGTTAGCAGCTGCTTCGCATGCGCTAATGTTAAATCCTTGTACCTAGCTTAATATGTACAGTTTCATCCAATTTGAATGGGATGTTCAGATATGATGGAAAATGTTCAGATATAAAAGTCTAAAAAACACCGTTCCTCTCGTCTATTAGGACTGTCCCGGGACTGCTTTTTGGCATTACTTCGGGAAGTCGAGCGGTAGATTGTTCTTAATCAATTTCATTGAATGAAAAGTCTCAAGTTTCCACTAAGCACGCTCAAATTTAAAAAATCAATGAAGAACCATATTTTTCTGGGACGAGTTTGGCATTTTACACTCCATCTTGGGTCACTATTTCTCCCAATGTTACGCACGTAACTTTTATTTCGTCACTTATGTTTGAGGGACTTTGTGATATAGAGTAAATCCTGTAATCTTGAGAATCAGGATGAATCAAGTTACCCCTCCTCCCATGAAAGGTATAAACAGTATTGGAAAAAAATGGTAACAGATTAGATATGAATAAATTATGTAATTACTCGAATTGAATACTTTTTATTGAACGTCAGGGAAATTAGTGACATATTCAAACATTGATACTCAATTCACGCTCCTATTTTGTAGTTGTTTCATGGAGCACCCATAAACCGCAACTTGGTCCAAACTATATAAGGCATTTCTGTACTGTGATCCATGAGTAGCTCAATAAGGTCTTTGAAGGAAATCGGTGTACAATGAAGTATAAACTGTATAGACACAGTGAGGGGGCAGCCATAGGAAGGGCTAAGGCAGAACGCAACCTGACCGGTAGAGCCTCCTCCCAAAACGTCCAGTCATTATACCAGAGTGATAGCTGAGAGTGATACCCTCTCCAATAGCAATCAAAGCCTGGAAATCTACTGTCTAGATAGTAACGAAAGAAAGGAAAATATTTCTGAGAAATAGTCCATGTTTCAACTTTAAAGAAAGAAATTATTCACTGAAAGAGATAAATACGAAAGCGCTATTGGTGTTGTTTAGGTGATGTTTCCATAATCTGGAAATTCACTGTTTCGTCCTCATAAATATAATTGTCCAATCCTGTGTAATTAGTTGCGTTAACCAAGATTGCGAAAGGCTGTTAACGTCACTTATCACTTTTTAAGATTTTGTTCCTAACGTCAGATTTCGTCAGGAATGACTGTTAGTACAGTGTTATCTTAGTAATCCGAATTTCGGTGATCGGGACGCTCCATCAAAACAAAGTGCTATTAAAAGAAGAAGAAGGAAAAAACCTTGACAATCAGATTGATAATTACCGAAATCATTAATTTCCCGATTAAAGAATCGGATTCAGCGCCCTTAAAAACTCAAAGTTGCAACATTTCAGTTGAACCAAAACTTTAATTGGTTTGGACAAAACAATCGAAATACGGTTGATTCTCCTTGGCAACGATGAGGAGACGGCACAAACGAGGTTTTAGATAAACGAGAAATGAACCCTGATCTTTTTTGTTTCCAGCCCTTTAAGTAATTGAATTGGCTCGGGAGCTTTCCACGACTGAAAGACAGCCGTTTGAGATTTACAAGTAAGAGTAGTAGATCACGGTTCATGCCACCATGCAGTGGAATCCCTCTGGCGTCAGATCATCCTCAACAGGCTAAGTACTTTAGTTTATTCGACCGTCATGTGGTAGTGTGAATCTAGCCATAATTGGAAGACACTGTGTTCATTTCCACCCCACCCCTCCTCACTGTCAGACGATAACCAACTCGACAAGACAATTTGATCTCGGCAATGACAAGGATTGTTGCATCAATCGAGGGATCAATGCAGTAGGCTACCCCATTGACTCCCTCTCCAGAATCAAAACTGGACAAGCACTACTTAGGGCAGCCACAATTGCTGGATTGAAAACCAAGGGCAAAACCCCAGAGCTACATCCCACAATGCCTGCAGTACCCAGTGTCTTGTATCCTTCAGTTGCGAAAACCATGAAACAACCCAATCATTTTGTAGTTGCGCAACCAGCAGATAATGCTAATAATAGCAGATAATGCTTACAAAACTAACCGATGCAATTAACAGTGGAAGTGTAAAAGGTGTAATCCGAAAAAGTTGACCCTAAATCAAAAGAATGGTAGCTAGTTAGCCTGAGGAATGTTCGAGAAAAGAAAATGATTTTAGAAGCAGGGAGCCTGCAGGAAGCGAGGAAAATCTTGGCAGATACTGCAGCAAGGGGTGCAGGGCTGAAATCGGAGCTAATGTCTAAAAGACCAAGTCTTGTGGTCTCTGGAATAAGAGAAGTCTCCTTGACAGCTGAGCAGCTTCAATTTGCTGTAGGTGAACAGAACTTCGCTAACCTCAATGTAGACCAATTCAAGGAAAGGTTCACTCCAAAGAGGAGTGGTGAGGGGCATCCTGTAAGCTGGGGAAGAGAGGTGGAGCCTCTACTTTATAAGACGATCACGAAAGATCCAAATATATATATTGGTCGGTGCAGGTGTCCAGTAATTACTTACATAAATGTTCTAAGGTGTTGTAGGGTATTTCATCGTTCTCAAGATTGCGCTGTATGTCTCCCTGCAAAAAGTGTGGGGGAAAGGACCACAAGAGATTGAATGTATGTCGTGCAAGATAGCATAAAGACCAGCTAAGCATATAACAGCTGATCAACAGTGTTCCACCTATGCCTGGGCAAAAGAGGCGATAGTCTAAACAACAGACTATGGAGAATAGAAAAGAAAGAAATGTCTTCACTGGAGAAGAGCTTTCAACTCCCGTATTTTTGTTTCAAAGCACATTTGATCGGCCGATTCATCAATTTCCTATGTGATCTATTCTGAAAACATGACATTTTGATTCCTGCGAATGGCCAGTTCATTCCCACTGGGAATCCGAATCCGGAAACGTCAAGCGGCGGCCGAGAGGCGGCTGAGTCGGAGGCGCTCGGCGGTCGGAAGTGGGGCGAGGACGGCGGAAACTGGGGCGTCCATATCTCATCGTCCTCGCTTCGCTCGGGCTAGGAGAGCGGAAGGTGACCGAGGTGACGGACAACTCGGCTGAACCGATCGTGTACTATCTGCAACCTTCCACTTTAACCCCGTGACAATCACAAAATATGCTAAACCAGGAGAAGTTACTGATAGGAGCAAGGGGGGTGCACAGCCAATAAACGACAAAAAATGAACAATATAATTTCCATATCCCTCCATTCACATTTGAAGAGTAAGTTGCGAAGTGACAGAAGGCTGGACTTCACAATTTTAATCAACTCGCCAAAATACACTTCCCTGGACTCTATGAGGAGTGCGGTGTGGAATGGTGCACCTGACCATTCAGAAGCGATCAGGAGCAGCTACTCCAAGGTCAACTGTACTATAGACAAAATTTTCCATTTTAATTGAGGTTGGCCAGTAAAATTAACCAACCAGAAAGCATGAAAAGCTAGGCGATGAGCACTCTTATTTCTATACTCTACTGGTAGGGGTGTACATATTTCTTGCCGTTTTCATCTTCAGTGTTTTGCTGGCTGCTCAGTCCTATATCTGTTTAGATTGTTCCTTTCTGTTTTCTGTTTCTGTGTTTTGAAGTCATTTATGAAGCTGAAGTAATGGGTTTGTCAATCATATAAAAGTGTGAGATTCGTGATGTTGGCCTTTTGCCATCACCGCCTGGGCTGCAGCAATCATGTTTGTTGTAGGACTCGTATATCGAAAATGAGAAATTTATCCATTTGCGTATGGTTGACATTTTTATTTGGCGAAGTAAAGGACTTCTTCTGTTCTGTATGCGATGAACCTTGTTGTTATCTAAGCAACCCCTGAGGAGCCACCACTACGCTAACCCAAAGTATTTACTGAAATTGACCCTACTATCAACTGATTTGGGGCTAGAACCCGTTTCAAGTTGTGTCGAATGTGAGTGCAATTTCGAAGTAAGTGACTCAAAGGAGTTGTGTACAAACGCGCGTCTGAAACAATTTTCGTCGAAAAAATGAGATGGCTGTCGTATATTGGTGAATTACGTCTTCAATATTATTTTAACGATAGATGCTCTTTAGGAATATTTTCATTTTCTGAGAAAACGGTGTAGAATAAAGTTTAGACCAATTGATATCTTAATTGTAAATGACTAATTTATACCAAAAATAACTTTTCGATCTATGAAGCTACCTACAAACACTTTGTACGAATACATAAGAAAAATGATAATTCTTTTGGGCCCAAGTTTTTTAAAATCTTTCTTCTTCTTTCTTGAAATTCTGCTGATTTGCTAAAACTGTAGTCTCAGACCTAAACATATTTACTGGGCTCACAGAATAGCGATAAAAGAACACAAAATTAGATTGAGTCAAAAGTACACCTTATTTGTGAATTTGACAGTGAAAGTACTTGTTATTTTTCAAGTACAAGTACATTTTTCAAAAATACGTACAGAAGTAAAGGTCCAAGTACACATACTTGTACTCGCTTTTGTAAGTGCTTCTACTTGTACTCAAGTACATTGGGTATTTAAAGTTCTTTCATCAGGTACCTGTAATTGAAGTACACGAACATTCTACAGGTATTTATTTTCTACATGTACTCACTAAAAAGTGGAATTGCCAGGGTTCGGATACCCAAATACATTGGGTACTTAAAGTACTTTCTTCAAGTACTTGAGAAAATCTACTAATGGTTTACAGGAGTCAAGGAAAAAAGTAATGAGAATGAGTAGAACTGCTTAATCAGACGCAAGTACTTCGATAGTACCTTCGAAGTCCAGGTGCAATTACCTGTACCTGCGATTCCACTTGTCATACGTATAGATACAAGTACAAGTGCTTGCAAAATCAGTAAAAATATTTATGAGTCTAAAGTTTGAAAAAATTAGAGCTATTTTAAATTAATTAATCAAATAAATCATTTAATTAATAAAACATTAATGTTTTATTGATTAAAATCTTTGCGTAGATAGTTGTATGAATGTTAAAGTTATTTTCGTTGTAACTTAATAGTTTATAATAATTATATCAATTTATAACCAACTGTAATATCAATTCCTCACGAAGTACTTCGCCAATAAATGATAGCCATATAATTTTTTTGACCGAAAGTATATCAAACGAGCGTCTATGCCTCCTCGGTTCACTATACTGTTTTTTAGGAAGTGAGAGAGGGGGTGAAAGAGGTACGAAAGTCCTTCAAACTTACTCAAAGTACTTGTTGTACTTGAAGTGCTGGTACACATGAATGCGCTTGCCACCTGGACAAGTACGGGTCCTATTGTACTTCTTCTTGCGCTAAGATAAATAAATACTAAATAAAGTCATTTTATACTTTATAGCACTCCAGTTAAAGGTACCTTAGTTTTGATTTCGAGCATTGTACCTGTACTTTGTACTTGAAAGTACATTTTAAATAGCTCTGGGAATTGAAGGTTCATGTAATTGTACTTCTGAGTGGCTAGTACTCTCCAAGTACTTGCACCTTGTGGAGCAATACCCCGTCATTATTATTACTGGTTTCTTTGACCTCTGTAAAAGATAAGTGGATTTTCTCAAGAACTATAAAAAATGACTTCAAGTAGCAATGTATGCCGGTATCCCAGCTCTGTTCATGATTATAATATTGTGAAGTTAGAGCTGCTTATTTCGTCTTGTTCGTCCAGGGAATATCGGTCACGCACAAGTTAAGTTGGAGCGTTGTGTGTAGTCGGTGTCGTTTCAGGGCTAGCGCTGTCTCCGTAGGAGTCGAGGACGGCCTAGTTTCTACGAAAGATAATAAATTGAGGGTTCAACTAAAACACAACTCGGTGAGTTATTTTGCACCTCTAGTCGACTGCTTCTCTAAACCATTATACGTATTTAAGAGGCCGCAAGTCCGGTAGGAAGCCAATAATCTCAACATAGGGGAATCAGTTGATGACCAAAATTTAAAACTTGATGTATTATGTGTAATTTATGAGTCATAAATTATAACATAATTGTAGAGTCAATGAATGATTTGTCCGGTCTATCTAAAAATTTGATTTGATTAAAGGTAAGCAATTATCAAATTACTCATGTGTTAACTGAGTTGGGCTAAGATTTAATTATTAAGCTTTCTCCCAACCGCATCTAGGGGAGTTTGGTGTTTGAGGAAAGCGTCGAACAAAGTACTTCCCTCCCAAATCAATGTGATAAACAAAAATTTACAATAATTGTAATTGTAAATTATTGATCACGGATTAACTGAGGTTGGCTGGAATTTAGTGATTGAGTTTTCTCCCAACCATACTTAGGGACATTTTGTGTTCAAAAAAAGAGTCAAACAATGTATTGCCCTCCCAAATCGAAGGGATAAACCAAAATTTCGAGTTGATCATGGAGTAACTTAGAACGGCTAGAATTAGTTATTAAGTTTTCCCCCTACCAATAGATAGGGAAACTTTGTGTTAGAGCAAGAAATCAAACGAAATTTGTCCTCTAAATAATAATTTCCAATTGGTTCATTCGTTTCAGATGGTGTTACATTTTGGTTTCGTTTCTGTTTTAGCCTGTATTTGTAAAGTTTTAGTGTGATTTTAACGGAATTTTTAAAGTCTATGCGGTTTAACTGCTAGATAGTCCTTGCTGTCGGATCAGTTCTAGGGTGACCACGTGCAAACCTGAATTTCTTATGGAATTTTTAAAGATGCATCAGTCCGATTATGTTTGAACTCAAGAGCAATAGTTAGGTATAGGTCAAGATAGTGCCATTTATATTTATCGCGAATGATTGAGTAATAAACAGCAATTCGCATTCACAAAACTAACATTGTTTGTCACATGCAAAACAGCAAAAGAAACGGTCTGGTTTCGACGAAATTTCCTGGGGAAGGCGGGTTAAATGGGGATGTGGCATGTAAGCCTGCGCAAACTTGAATATTCCAAAATTGATTTCTCTTGATTAATCATCATGACATCGTTCAGATGGGGTTACAGACAAAACTTGAAGACTAATAGACCTATTGTGGTGCGATTAGCCCTCAATTAATCCTCTATAAACCTTAGACCGTAAATACCGTTCGGTTGATTTTAGAATGTAAGCATGCGATTGTTTATTTATTATTTAAGCAGTATAATTTGGAATATCGATTCGTCAAAATTTAAGAATAGGTCGTATTCCTCATCCAACTGTGTAGAAATTTGTTTAACTTAGATTTCTACAAATTAACTTTATAATAAATGCTGATATTTTAGATTAGTGTAGTTCACGAAAGTGTGAACAGATAACAGTTACCGTAATGGCAACTCGTTTTTAATCACTCGAAACCATTGAGTGAATCATTGCTGTAAGAGTACCTACCTACTTCAATTTTAACACCATCAATATAAATGCTAGATAGCAATGGTCACCTTTTTATTGAAGGCGTTTTCATAATTTCTACTTGAAGCATACATAACAGGTAAAACTCGGACGTGACTCGTTGTCGATGTCCAAGAATTGTGTTGAAGTTAACCTTCGAGTTTGTATCAACGGATTGTCACGTACGCACGACCTCCTCGTTAAAACGCAGATTCCCGTTTAACAATCCAGCGTTTGTTGTGAAAACGACGGCCGTCTCACGTGGTCCTCAATCAGCACGTCAATAGGTCTTCCTCAGGAAATGAAATTCAAGTGGAAGTTAATCTCCTTGAGCAATAGATTTTTATCAATTACGTCCTAGAGATAAACCGCAAATCATCACATTTATTAATCGTCATCATAATAATCAACCACAACGTCGATATTCATTGGACAAACACAAGTCTTTATCCAACCAGTCCAACGACTAAAACTTCTTACAATTTTTCGTAAAAAAATTTCTGTCTCTCTTTTACTCAGAAAAGTGCACTAAAATCAACTTTTTTAAGGCAGAATGTACTTATCAAGGGCCTCGTACTAATAATTTTCATTCAAATTAGTACTATTAAAAATATGAATACATTATTAAAAAACTAGTATGAAAATATAATTTTGAAGTATTTAAGACGAAATTTTTTGATTTACTTCGTTCCATTTCGCATCAATGACGGTAGAGTGTGACAGATCCGATTGCTAATGGTTGCACATTACATGCGTCTATCGGGCGATGACTTCCTCGAATCCAAACAACGCTTGAAACCGAGAAAATCCCATTTGAAGGAAGGATAATTCGCTTAATTTTTCGAATTTCGACTATTAATTTGCCCTCAGTGAGGAGAACAGCTCTCTGGAAATAGATACGAGAGATTACAATTCTTGAAAAGAAATGAGGCAGTGGGGCCTGGAATCAATTTGAAAATAATTAATAGTTCAATCTAGGGAGGAAATATATGTAGTTGACCAACACATAAGTTTCTCCAAGACAAGGGGTAGTTCTGGATTCCTTCAGCAAATCTGTGAACGCTGTTATTTCTGGAACGGCCTGAAAAACCATTGTGGGATAAATTCCTGCTCATACGAGTATTTTAATTACGCTCAGGCTACATTATCACTTATTTAAGACTTAGTGGCTGGGCTAACTAAGACAACAGCTAATTTAACAAAATAATCCTCCTAGTATTTTAAATTACATTTGCGTTTGAAAAACTCTTAAATGCGATGACTTCACTCGAATCCAAACAACGCTTGATGAACCACATTTCTTAATTTTGTGTCGACTATTAATTTGCCCTCTGAGGAGAACAGCTCTCTGGAATTAGATACGAAAACATCTTCATAAATCAAGTCCTTTGGTTCACTCTGAGGTATTGCGTTAAAATCAAATCCAAATTCAAACGATTTGCCAAACTTAGAAGATTTGGCACACAAATTCATCAACTGATCAATCCAAATAGGTGTTTTGGAATGAGAACCGATTTACGTGGGATGCATATTCCTGAAATTCAATAATCGCTCTATCACCTGTAAAACACGCAACTCCGAAGACTTAGTAAGATTCAAATCATGAACGCAAGCCAATTGAATAATAAACCCCAGTAAAAGAATACTTATTTACCCAAACTAATAATATTGAAAATAAACCCCAGTAATAATATTGAATAATATTTTATGTGTTTTTTATTATCAGAATGCTTCAATTGTATCGGCTACTAACTACACTACAAGTATTCACATCGGCTATCACTCCAGTATCCACATTCACTACAACTCGACGCTATCGGCCGGACATCACTAGGTTACAAACAAACAATAATAAACCAGTTGAAGTTAAAAAACGCAAATGTTCACCATAAAAAAAAAAAAACACCAAATACTCCAAGGAAAAGGACGAAGCTGGACTAGATTTTGTGATTACAACGATTGGTCAAATCAAGAGAATGTGGCAAAAGATGTCTTGAGAAGCCAGTCTTATAATAAGATCCATAACGAACAGATCGTTACCTACAAACCTCCTTGAGAAGTGTCGCAGCGAACCTGAAGTTAAGATTACGGCGACCGACTGAAACAAAAGTGGCGTGCGACAAAGATTTAAATGTGTAAATGTAGATTCCACGCGTATTTGGGACTTGGGAGTATACCCTCGTTTTTTGTCCAATTGACCTAATTTTAACACCAGAACAATTTCTTTTCTCCATGTTCTCTTTGTTCACTTGTTTGACCTTAGATGCTATTTTCTAGATACAACAATATTGTTGAAGAGCTTATTGTAACAATGATGTCTCAATTTCGGTCTTTTGTAATTATTGAATCCAGGTCAGCTACAATGTGCAGCTATCAACTTTGAAATGTCGACCCTCTAGTAACAACCTTACTAACGGTGAAAATTACCAGTACAGAAAAGGTTTATTGTTTCTCTGTTAGGTAGCTCTTTTACGCACAGAGCAAGATAATGAAGTTTGTTGACAATAGAAATCCGTCTGTTACAACAGAAAATCAAACAGTGGTACTTGGGACTACCTACCGAATGAAAATCAAATACCAAAAAACCAACCTACACTCCACAAATCCATTTACAAGATCAACATTTAAGGTGTGAAAAACTTCAGCAGTAAATTTTGCCAAAGTAAACAATCTATAAAAAATACAAAAATGCTAGAAATCCGTAAGCTTGTTTGATTTGTAGAATACTATGTAAAACAATTTTTTGCTTTAAACTGGTAGTTAACAATTTCTTTGCCTAGAATTTCAAAACAATTTAGGAAAACTTCGGTATTTATACCGAATATCATATATGATCATACTTCATCACAAGAGCTGTAGGGGGGGGGGGGGGGGGCTTATAACTTCCTCAAAGCTTCATTATCTCTAATTGTCCATTAGTTTTTTGCCTTGGAGTGTGGGGCTCCTTGGGATGATTTCAAAGCAGTAATTACCTTGAGGAAAAGTGGACTGATGCCATTACGAAACTCACGAGCGTAACGCCAATTTATGAATGAGTGCGTAAATTAGTTGCATCTTGATAGTTTGAAGTTATGGACTTTTATTCCAACTTCTACACAACTCGAAAAACGGATAGGAATTTTTCTTATAAAATGTAGCTATTGGAATGGTTTTGAAAATGTTAAAAACATTTATTCACAGAAATCCCTTATCTGGTTAATAATCTGAAATGATTCCTGGATTTAACGCCATCTTAAATGTACATAAACTAATTAAAATGATTATTTAATCTTTCACTGTATGTTTAACTTGATTTTTTTTAAAAATTTTTCATTGCATTTATCGGTTTATTTAGTATCTCTAACAATTATGCACTTGCAAGCGGAAATGTTGAAACTACGCAACAATAAATTAAATAAGGTACACAATACTGTTATAAAATAGACCATTCATAATAACTTCGTCTCCCTCATTTCATCACCAAATAGAGTACAACACATGTACTCGATATACTTTTGTAATGTTTAAATTACCTATGGACACTTGATAGACTTTTTTCTTTCAGTGAGTTTTCGTATTCAACTTCAGTTTATCATGTTTTTGCTGGTTAGACTGTAGATGGTCTCCTATAAATTGCTAAACGATTAAAAGGGTCGTTTCAAAGGTGTTTTACAGGGGGAGAGGCTTATAAATTACACAAATATTATTTGTTTACCATCCATCATCTATGTGTCAGTAACCAAGCAACGCATTAGTTGGAAGCAAATGCATCAAGTTGCCATGTTGTTTGCTTATTGGTATTGCGTTACATTGTTGGTGTTACGTGACGAATTTGATAGAATAACCCTCAGCCGAAAATCAAATCCAGAAGAAAACAGCTTATTTTAAATTATTGGTAATGATTATTTAAATTTTAATTTTTTTGTTTCCTAATTTGACGTTACTTTCAGTTCTTATGAAATATTACTGACGTTATTTTCAAAAACAGTTAAGAAATATATTTAATTGAAATTCAGCACTAACAGACTCTATGTTCGTGATCAGTCAGTGAACATTACTTTCCACTCAGTTGGGAAATGTAAAAATGGGCATCGGTTTCCATTCTGTTAGTAAAGTAAAAGTTGCCTAAACTAGCAGCACATTGTATGGAAGTAAAAGCTCCAAGATGCCTTATTGTTTAACAGCGTTAAATGTTTCGCATTACCTGACGAATTTAATAATGTAATCCACATCCATGAGACATATCCATGGCAAAACCAATACGTCACTCTGCACATGCGCAACCGTGAAATCCATCAAGTTTCTAACAGATCGTTATTGCTCAAATTTTGGAAGCGGTGCTGGTGAACACCCGTTTTTAGGCATTGTTGGCTGTGGGAAGCGCTGATAGGAGCACAAAGAAATGTTCATCTCCAGCCAATAAACCAAATTAAAAAAAAAAAAAATAATAATAATAATAAAAAATGAAAATCCCTCCATCCTCATTTGAGGACAACTCTCCGGGCTCTGTGAGGATTGTAGTTGGGATGGGAGCAGCTGACTAATTAGAAGCGAGCACGAGTTGCTGCTGAAGTTCGGCCACACTGAGGCGGAATTTCAGACGATTTTAAATTTGAATTGAGGCGGGCCCGAGAAACTCACCAATCAGAGAGCTGTACAAAAATTGTGCCAATTCGTGTCATAAGTGAGAAAATGAGAAATTTATACCATATGCGTATGGTTCAAATTTGTATTTAGTTAAGAAAAGTACCTCTTCCGTCCCCTTTGCGATATACCCTGTTGATCTTTGTGCACCCTCTGCTCTACGTGGCCATTGACATTGTTGTGTGACGAATCCTTGTAACACGCTTTAATTCACACAAATTTTAAGATTGAGTAACTTGAAATATAATTTTAAACAATTCAATTATCTGTGCATTCAAGTTCCCTATATGAGAAAGCTATGTGCTACACCCAACTTGACAGACTTGTTTGCACTCCCTCGTCATCATAGTGTTGCGGTGTTTCTGATATTTGTTAAAAACCCCGGGACCAGCCCACTTTCTGAAATACTGGGTGTTAAATGAAACACCGACCTGCGCAGGGGTCTGGGGGCCCAACGGAGTTCATTACTCCCCGATTCCGTTCGCGTTCCCAAAAGCTGCTTTCACGGGAGGCAGGAGGAGCTACGGTTCCGGGAGAAGTCAGCCGGCCGAGCGGCGCGACGTCCTGCCCCACATCCGCCTGAACGTCGGCCGCGAAGTCGAGTCCGCCACCGCGTCGAATCGAGTCGCCTCGAAGAAAGTGACGTCCCGGATCGACGGATATGGAGCTGAGAGGTGGAGAAAATACGGCCCATACCGCCTAATAGGTGGCCACCGACTCTGACAGGATTGCATGAGTACTACCCGCTGGTCTGAAACTTCATTATTTCAAAATGAAAGTAGATTTTACCTGTTCTAACATTCTTACGGCGGACAAGGGGACAGAAACCTCAGTAATAAAACAACAAAAGTCGTAAAATTAAGGTTTTTGTTTTTCTGTGAAATCTTGTTTTTCTATTAATGAGATAGATGCTTTATTGCGTTAAAAAAACATGTTTTTTTTTTCACATGAGTGTTTATTGCATACATAGCAATAATATAACATAATAATAGGTTATAAGTTAAAATGAAATACGAACTTCTTTAAATTAAAATAAAATACATACAAAAAGACGAAAGAGATTTCGAGTTGAACAATGAGAATTTAGCACAACAGCCAGTGGTGTAAGGTGCGAAGAGAGAACTTAGAGGAAAAGTATTAGAACCCGCAGTACATCAAAATCAACCCAGACGAAGAAAAAACCTTCGTTTACAGTGAATACCTGTTGACGTAAAACAGTCTACAGAAGTCCTACTAATTTCGCCACCTCCTTTCTATCGTTGCGTAGTAGAATTGAGCGAAAAGCCTCACAATATTTGAAGCGTTCGTAGGTATAAACCTTGTAGGACGAGATGATGTGATACAGCGTATCCGGGCTGTCAGCACTGCATATTGGGCAAGTTGCTTAGCTATCGAAGCGGTTGAATATTCCTTGAAGAGTCACCAGTCAAAAAGAGGCGTTCGCACTCCTTGTTTGGCACAGAAGTCTCTTCCTCAATAATGAGTGGTCATTTTCGAGATACAAAGCATTCGGCGGGGGGCTCAAGGGAGAATTTCGAGGGCAATAACTAAAGGAAGACGAAGACGACTCCTCCAAATCAGTACGGCATTGATAATTGCGAAAGACATCTAAGAAATCCTGCCTTTTCCCTTTAATCAAAGTAAGATCTCTGCATGTCCACAAACTTTCAAATAAGGATTCACTTCAGCTGCTAAGTTCAGTTGAATTTCGGATCACGAAAATTTTGGGTGAGGGACAACAATTTCTCAAAGCAAACTCTGGGCAGTGTGTTTTCCTATTAGTGTTCGTCTTGACTGATCCAGAGCAAGATTACTGAGAAAAATTAACTTCGGACCCCCAGGGAGGGGATTCCATGCGGAACTGGGGTGTCTAAAAACTGATGAGGGAGTCGTGCAAAGGGACTACTAACGGTTGGTCTTCACATTGTTACATTTAAGACAACCTCATCCAACTGGCTTTGGACACCTAGAAGTCAGATACAAGGTTTGACGATCAGTGATTATGGCTGAATTCATTCCTAATAGATCTACCGTGCTCAAATATACATGAGTCCATAGAAGTATACGTATGAAATATATCTGCATCAATTTTTAAAACAATAGTGAAGAGAGAGAGATGAAGAGAGAATACTAAAATGTATCCCAATGGAAAGTAAATTTATTGCTCTATAATTTTTATTTCAAGGTTCGTAATCTTAAATGGACTGGGATAATGTCTAAAGACATCATTTGTCAGAAAACGAAGAATTCATTTCTCATCGAAAATATTCTCTAACTTCAGAAGCG
This sequence comes from Creontiades dilutus, assembly GCA_031894815.1. Classification (NCBI taxonomy): domain Eukaryota; kingdom Metazoa; phylum Arthropoda; class Insecta; order Hemiptera; family Miridae; genus Creontiades; species Creontiades dilutus. The sequence continues at coordinate 761,965 of JAVIWC010003164.1, forward strand.
AACTCTCCGAAATTATCATACATACAACGAATTCGATCTCAAACTTAGTAATACTGTTAAAAAAAATCCTTCGAGACCAAAAAAAAACGTATACAATTTTTTGGCTTTTGGGGTTTTTGAAAAAGTTACGTTCGAATACCCATGTGGCTACCATTCCAAACTTAGCGAAAAATCGTAGACACCCTAAGTATTGTACCCGTTGCAAACCCCCCCTCTAAACGTCACGGTAACTTGGCAATCCTTCGGAAGAGCTATCTGTTATAGAAATAATAAACCTTTGAATAAGAATTTGCAGTGTTTTGTTTAATCGTTGGTAGGAGTATAACATCATGCTGTGATATCCCCGAGATCTTGAGCGTGCATTAGGCTTTTGAAAACAGTATTATGGTCTTCATCCACCACTACACAATACACATAGAATGCTACAAATCAGTACATTGCACAAAAAAATCAATCGATACCCGTGCAAGTACTATGTAGGTGTGAAATAATAGTACTGATAGCACGTATTTAACTTGAAGCTTTTTAGCGGAACGTATCATCTCTACCTTTTCTTTGTGTATACTTTTTTTAATTAACTGTATCCGTTGCTTCGTCCAATTTTCTTGGTTATAGTATGCTTGTGCTCCTATCCTTTTTTTCTGGCGTTTCTCAGATGGTTCCATCTCAAGGCCTTGTGAAGCGTTGATGCGATTCCCGGACATGGCTCGTCAACTTTGGATAAAGAAGTCGGGCGGTCCCGGACGAGAAACCAACACAAAAGATTGTGTCGTTAGACTGGGCCAGCTTCGCCAACCATCGTGTCAGATTGCCAACAGAAGGACAGCATAACTCAACAGTATTTACCTATATCACCTCGTCACTGAAGAAAAGTAGAAGGTATTTACTGCTATGAGTCCCCTCTCTGCCCAGAATATCAAAAGGAGTGGGCATGGAGGCATTTCGTTAATATATTCCCAAATTAACAACCATTTGATACCAAAATGTCAAAAAATATGAGTCCCTGATACTTTCTAGACGTCTTGTATTTTTCACGATTTATAAAACGTATATTTTAATTGTAAAGGTAGACAAAGCTGTTGCCTGCATTAACTAAATGTGCGGTACAGTTCCCACACCAAAAACCACCAGGGGAATTGCCAAAGCGGCAACTTGGTTGTGATTAACGACCAATGTCTTTTCCTCAGATACTATCTGCTTTTGAGGGACAATTTCCCGTCTCCAAGTTTGTTCTTTATCTGTGGTATCGGTTATGTGAGGTTCGGGGATCATTGCAGACCCGATGGGAGAGGTATTGATGATACACCACCCCAATCTTAGTTTGGTACTCATGTGTAGATTGAACTCACACCGAAGCGAGAGCGGAACCAGTGGGCACAGATTCTTAGAGGTATCTATCCAGGAATGAGGATCTCCTGCAACCTGAAGGTGGAAACCCATTTCAGGGAAAAGACGAAACAACACGGGAGTGAATGGGTGCCATGTTCTTTCCTTCGCCTCATGTGTCGAATGATGCCAAGTTTAAGGTTTTCCAAGAATTGACAAAGCTACCATATACTATAGTTTAGTACTGTATGTATAGTTCTTTTTCCCACGGCCATCAACGGTCACAGTTGAAGACACCAGCCAGCCAGCCGAGGCCAGCTTGCCATTCGGTCATGTGTCGTAGTCCCTGTCCTGCATGCTACAGATTTTGGTGTTCCTCCAGCACAAGGAATAGCTACATCAAGATAGCACTGCAGAGTCTAAATGTTTGTGGGAAACACGAAAGGCTTGTTACTATTACTTATAATACTCTTATCGTTTGTCTTCCCTTATTTGTTTCACCATAAAAGCTGAAATGGAGGTTCTTCATTTCACTGCTTATACTAACTCATTCAGGAAGAAAATGTATTTTTATTGCCAGTTTTTGGATTAAATGCAGGTGCCGATTAACTTTTTTGCTGTATCAGTAGTTAACTTTAAAAGGAGAACGTGATGATCCACGAGGAAGGGCCGCGAGGCATCCGCCGAGGAATTCCCGCCGAGTCCCGCTAACAATCGTGATCCCGAACTCCTCCTCCTCTTTCATCGTCTCTCTCTTCCACCTCATCTTTCTTCCGTTCCCCCTTTCACATCATCTTTCGCAACCTCCTTTTTTCTCGCACAGTCGCGAGCGGCTTCTCTTCCTTTCTCCATCCCTATTCCGTCTTCTTCCTCTTCGCCTGGGGGGCTACGCACGAGGATGATGACCTGAGCTTCAATGTCAACATCCTGCGTTGGGTAACAAATACCTGAGCAAGCCCGGGAATATTTTGGTTTATTATTTTCAATATTGAACCTTCATAAACGACCAAGAAGCAAAGTTTATCAACGATCAACCCTAATTGAATTGAAGTGCTGAAATACAAAAAATCGAGACCACACAAACTTAAAAAATACGAGTATATAGTGAATTTCTGTTAGCTACTGATGAATCGAATGAATCCACTCAGATTCTTGTATGTTCATCCGTTTGCTCTCACTACATCTTCCGTAAGAAAAAAGAACTTCATCTCGAAAGTGAATGAGAATATCGTAGAATCCCCATTGTAAACTACGGCATCCTATCAGCTCATACAATTCCAATGAAATTCCTGTTCAGGAAATCTAGTTTAATATAACTTTTGTAATGTATTGACCAACTGGTTAATTGTAGGCACCAAGGTGTTTCATTCTGTGTCATCAATGTTCGAATGCAGGATACTTTCAATAATTGTAGACAAGTGTTCTGTAGGTATTCCGATTTCCACTTACGTTTCCTACATAGGCACTAGTAAAGTTTGGCGTGCACTGTGCTTTTGAGGCTAATTCCTTCCCTAATCGATCTACCGAAATATAGATGGGGCTATTTAATGCTGTCTACGTTTATTTTACTTGATACATTTCTGTTGGATTTCTAGTGTATTTCCTAGTGTATTTCTGTACTTCTAGATGTACGGACCATTCCTGGTAGTTCCGTGGATCCGAGTTGGCGGGTTATTCATCTACTCGTAATACAGATATAAAGACCTTCGAGTAATAATTAGCTGCGTTTTCCATCTATTTCCGTTGGCATTTTTTATGCCTTTCTACGTTTGGTTTTGTGCAGAACTGTAGTACACTAATCGGCATAGGACCCTTTCATTCAATGCTGCATAAATGTAACAATTTTTCGAGAAAAAAATCCGCTCCTTATTTCCAGCCATGAGGCAGGCTTGGCAATCGTGGATATTAAGATTCCTAGAGTTGTTTGGTTAGAGCGAACTGGCGTATGGGATCGCGGGGAGCGCGGTTGGAATCTTTCGCAAGACGACGGGCGTCTGTCGCAACGGACGCCGGCTCGACCTTAAACTTGTCGGCAATGAGTGGGAAACCTCAGATTGTTGTTCCTTCCTCGTCAAGGTCCGCAAACACGTTTCTTCCGATTCCTTCCCCCTTCGGTTAAGGAGAAGATGGAATTTTTTTTTGTTTTTCGCAACGGAAAATCTCGCTGTTTTTTTTTGAAACTTTCCAAGGAAGGCAAGAGTTTTTTTCTTTTAAAGTACAGTTTCAAAATGAACTGTGTACTGCAAATCATAAAACATCCTGTGCAATTTAAATGTCTTATACATCCGTATCCTTCTGGAAATGGATAACAGTTCGAGGTATCACATATCACCGGTAATATGTCAAAACCCCAAACTAATATGAACATCTGCCAAGTTGGGTGTGGCACACAGCTCCCTCGTCTAGATAACTTGCGCGAGAAGATCTTGTGAATTGTTTTGGATAATCTCGAAAGATGCAGAATGAAAGCTTTTAAAAAGAATCATAGGACAGGAATGCCGCGGGACATGGATTAACATGTATACATTCATGTTACCATTACCAGAAGAAATAACGGTAGGATTTTGTTGAAATTGATATAAGATATCTGTCCGTTCTTAAACATTCGAGGTTGATAGGACTTCTAGAACTTGAGAAAACAATGGTGGTAGATTTTATGTCTGCGCAGTCGCAGACTGGTGTAGGGGAGGGAGAGAAACATAAATTACATCAACATCCAGTTTTGAAAAGTATCGAAATGTATCAATAGCTTCTGATAGTTTCTAGATGTGTAAATAGGTACGAAATCATAAGGATTCTTTGAAAATATCGGGCACTCTCGAATTGGTAGGTTGCCTGTGACTTTTCCTGAAACTCAGTCCGTTTTTGTTTGCACAGCTGTAACATTCGGCGTTATGATTAAAATAAAAGCAGCTTTTCCCTATTCTAGATCTTGATTTTAGGAATCAGTCATTCCGAATCACTCTAACTTATTTACGTACCTAAGAATGGTTCATTTGTAATCGAATAGGTAGCATTTACCACAGTCAGACATCGATGACTATTCGAAAATTGAGGGAGAATAATTAAATTTTGCCTTGAACTTACTTTTTCCATGGGCAGAGTTACTTCATCCTTTAGTTTTTCAAATTATTTTGAAAGTTTATGATTGTGCTAGTTGATTATGTTTATATTTAAACAATTTCCTGTATCCAAGTAAGATCTTAATTTTGATGAAAATAATAAAAATGAAGACGATGCCAAAACTAATTTTACTTAGCTCAACAAGAAGTTATGCTTCTTTAACTTTTTCACGAATCAACCAGATTCAGGTATCCTTGAGTAACAAACAATTAGAATCCGGACTCCTGAGTGAGAGGGTCGGTTTACGAAGATCCATATTTATTAAATAATTAATAAACCTTTGTGTAATTACAGGGTCTATATGTGACAGTGGCCATACTCCATTCTCTAATTAACACTAGATAATATTATATGTACGCTGGGCCCAGTTCTGTAATAGTGTAATATACTTCCTATACAGTATTAGAAAGATTGGAACACAATTAATGTGAAATGTAATTTTGATTTACTTTTCACTAGAATTGGCCATCAAGGAAGGCGGTTAAGTTAATTATCTGATAAATGTCTGGTAGTTGGTTAATTTTACCACACGGCTTAGTTCGATGCTAAAACGTTGACAAGGTAATATGAAGATACCTGCCCTAGGGGTACTTGTTAGACCTCCGAGAAAACAGTATGTGTTGGTGGTAGGGGAGGGGGAGCGAAATACTCATTTTGATATGCTGAGTATTAACATTTTGCCTCTCCTTCCAACCTCCCATGTGGTCTAGTGGCTAGGATATCTGGCTTTCACCCAGAAGGCCCGGGTTCGATTCCCGGCATGGGAAGATACTTTTTGCGCATCGAACAAATTTGCTCTTCGATCCTATCCCCTTTTTTCATTGAGGCAGAGGAATCAATGCTTTTTCATTTTTTGGTTTGAAGGTAAGCTATGTGACCCATACTCCTCCTCTTCGTCATCCATTTTTCTTCTTCCTGGAACTGCAAATATTGATAAGAACCTAGCGGACGAATAAAGGCGGCTGAAGATTTCTTTCAAGACTGAGTTTATTGAATCTAGATTACAATTTCCTTACAATTTATCATAAATGCAACACTGTAATTATGAAAATTCGCTCATAAGATGATGCTGCATGACTGGAACTTTTCTTAACTGGAGCTTTTTTCCCCTTCCATGACGTAATTCTTTCCTATTCACTATATTTTAATTAGCTTTAATGGCGAGTAATTACACTTTCGAACAAAACTGTGTTTAACTCGTTGTTGAAGTTGTGAATTTTACAAAATGAGAAGTGTTTCGTATGAAATATTGTAGCCTCAATAATTACTCTTGACCTCGAAGTCATTAACTTCGACGCCTCAAGGTCGTAATAGAAAACTCAGCTCGTTCCACCTCCCGACCGCCTGGTAAATGGATGCTCTCTACCATTACCATACCGATGCCGCGTGACAGGAACACGCGTATGTGTTTCTGGGTAAACTGAACTAATCGTCAGCCAATCTGGTGCTTATATTTCCCTAATATTCACTGTGACTTAAGAAATAAGTTAAAATTGGACAATTGTTTCTGGTAATTCATCAAGGCATGGGGTCAAGGGTTTACTGCCCTCACACTAAGGGCGGAATTCATATTCGTGACTTGAGTAAGGATTTTTTCTTACTTGAGAAAGTAAAGAAATATGTCTAAGGAAATCCTTAAGGTAGCTCTGTACCTACCTTATCAATTGCTTTTAAGCACTTGCTTGAGCACTTCCTTAGTTAGTGACAGCGCCTCAGAGCTTCACTCAAACATTCCCTTTCGACTGAGTAAGAACAATGAATTCAGCCTTAAGTCTCCTTCTTGATTCACAACTTTATGGTGAAATATTTGTGTTTTACAACGTACTAAACCCATTTACTGCTATTGAATTGGTAAATTTTGTTGTTCAATAATTTACAATATTAGGTAGGTACTTATCTTTATAATATTCGGTATTTACTATGTGTCTCAAATTATATCCGTCAAACTTGACTCACTCATTCTGCGACAAATGCGACAAAAAGTGCCTTACAGAGTTTTTCTCCTTAATAAAAACGCTGCAAATTCTTTCACTGGGGTTTATTATTCAATTGGCTTGCGTTCATGATTTGAATTTCTACTAAGCTTTGGAGTGTGCGTGTTTCACAGGATAGAGCGATTATTGAATTTCAGGAGATATCATGGAGCACGTAAATCTGTTCTCAACCAAAATACTATTTGGATTGATCAGTTGATCATATTTGTGTGCCTCCTGAAATTCAATAATCGCTCTATCACCTGTGAAACACGCACACTCCAAAGCTTAGTATAAATTCATATCATGAACGCAAGCCAATTGAATAATAAACCCCAGTGAAAGAATTTGCAGCGTTTTTTCGACCTTTTCTCACTTAAACCGCCATTAATTCTTTAATATGAAACGTAGAACCAAATCTGAGTACACTGATGGAAAGAGCGCTAAATTTCCTATCTTCTGAGTTTTTAACAATACTTTTTTTAAAGGGAACTTCATCCTGCCAAAAAAAGCCCAAAAAGTTAATTTCATCACTCATTACCAGAACTATGGACACCAAAGAGTTCTTGAAAATAGAGCTAGTAATCCAGATTTGGCCAAATCTACTTTTCTGCCTTATTTTTCACCCTCAAGTTCTCTTCATCAAATTCATTGTCAGAGTCTAAGAAGATTGATCATTCAACGCTCTTTCCAACGGTGTACCCAGATTTGGTTTAACTCTTTGTATTGAGGGAGTCATGGTTTTTTTTAGTGACAATAGGTCCAAAAAACGAAAACAATATTAATAGGGAAGAAAGCAACATTTTTAGTTGAGTAACAAAAAGCTCAAGGAGACAATTTCTGGTTACAAATCAGTTGCAGAATACGGGGGTGACGTTTGTCGGATACAATGTGAGATCCCCTGTATTTAAACAGGGCGAATAATGTAATTTCACACATTTTAGTAAATTCATAATTTGAAAAAGTCAACCCACCATTTTGGGGGTGTGCACTAATACATAAAATCACTAATTACTTACCTACATTTACAATGAGATTTAAATAAGTCAATTAGGATAATCATTAGTCTGCTACTCACTCAGCTGATCAGCTCCTCATTAATTTGTAACTCTTTTACAAATTTCATCTGTAACAACCAATGCAACATGCATTGGTGTGCAATAAGCAGTGTGTATATGTAATAGTATCTACTATCAATCGCGATTCAATTTATCTGATACCTTCCGATATTTTAATCTCAAAGATGAAAGGTCGTTTACTCAGCTGGTAAATTAACGGTAGCAGACGATCCATCCAGAATTTTTCTAATCTCACGCGTCTAGGGGGCAGCTCAACGAACTTTTTTCTTGTCTGGACGAGCAGACAGGTCTGCATGGGTCGACAGGTTTGTTGCTGAGATGTTGTCCATCTTCAAAGATTTGCATAAGGGCTGGGCGTGTCCGTGCGCATTGTGTACGTACAGGATCAGCATTCAAGTGTTGGTAGGGTCATTTATCGCCATCAGAGGACGAACGGTGGCATAATTTGGGGTGATGAACCAGAAGGGTGATGAGGGAGACTCAGCAACCAGTCAGGGGGAGCGTTAGATTTTTTAAAGTGACACCGTGACGTATATCACATCACACTTATTCACCTACCTGCCATTTAAATCTTGGGTCTTCGATTCTGCCATGTTAACAACTGAAGATCAATTGATTTGGGTCAAAATTTTTTTCCACAACACATAAATACAGACGATTTTCATCCATAGTTTTCACTATTGGTAGAACTCAAGCCAAACTTGATTTCGAATGAACTTGACAAGTGTATCGATTTATTAGTGAAAAATGAAAAAGAACTCAGTTAATTAGATTAAAGTAAAGTAAACACTATTCTGGATAGGGGTGCGCCTCATCTTAAGACTTCATCAAGTGTTCCCCAAAGGTAGGTTTAGCATTCGGTCTGATGATTTCCTATCCAATTCTAAACCAGGTTGTGGATACCTATCTCAGTTTCCCACGGTAAATATTTTGTATGCAGTGTCGTATCATTTCCGACGAACTATACTACCCGCACGCCAACTCATGGCTAGACGTGCGCTTCGACAGATTGTGGGGATCCCGACAGCTTGTGGGCGAACCTCGCACATGAAATATTTGAAACAAGTACAATTTCCACAGTTTTCATCTGAATTTTTTTAGGGATTATGCCGCTAGTTCTCTAAATAGTCGCCTACAATTTTCATTGCTCACAAAACATACTTCCCTCATGCGGAAATGTAAAATCCCTAGGCGTCATTTTTCACGTCCTAGTCATCTGAACCCATTCTAATTTGGAGGGTTTAAATACATTTCAGCACGATCATATCATTAGTAGTTGCTGCACATCCGCAAGTATGGAATCCCTGCATCTAGCTTTAATGTTTACAGTAATCATCAAATTTTGATGACATGTTCAGGGAATGTGCAGGTTAGGTACTAGATGATCCCCTATGTGTTTTATTTCTCACAAACCATTAATTATTCTGCGCATGCACGAATTGCAAAATCCATTGAACATCAGTTTCTTATACCCTATTTGTCCGATCTCGCTCAAAGTTGAAGGACGGTAGTAAAGAGACACTTCAATAATCTCTTGGAAATTTCAATGTGACTATATCGTTAGTAGCTGATATCCGTGCGCTTATGGGAAATCCCTATACCTAGCCTGATTTTTACAGATTTTCATCGAATGTCGATGGCATTTTAGATTAGGGAGTAGATTGTGTCGATCAGTTTCACAGGATGATACATAATCATCATCATGACACATGCTCAAACGTAAAGTAAATCCAGCGTCATTTTTAACACGAATTTAACACTACATCTAAATTTAACATTTCTTCCAACCATTTGTACTCACTAGTAATGTTGGAAATTTGAGGGTGTATTTGCTTTATGTTCAATACTGTTGTACACCTCTACCTGATGTGGAATGTAAATGATTTTAAATTTTAATTTAATACGTTTGAGTGACATTGTGATATAACGTAAACCCGTAATCTTGTGGAGCAGGATAAATCAACTCCCCTCAATGCAGGGTACCAACAGAATTGGCAAAACTATGACTACAGATTATGTTACTCACTGTGGAATTAACGCTAAGTAATGCTATTACTTAGTCGTATCCGACACTTTTAATTGAACTTCAGTAAAATTAATGACTTATTTCAACATGGGACACCTTCCGACCAGCCAGTGATCATTCTAGCAGTTTTGTTTGTTGATCATGTCACGTCATCTTTGGCATCAGCATCATCGTGAAGCATTTACAAAAACATACTTAATGGTAATAAATTCATGTTTTCGTACACTCAATGAAAAGTTTGGTAGAATCACAGAATAGGTAACGCACCTCTTATCAGACCGTCGCCATATTGTAAAACCAAATGTCTCCTATCGTCTAGTTTGCTGGTCTGTATGCCTGCTACGCTTGCATTTCAAAAAAAAAAAAAAAAAAAAATCCTATGTCAATCTTACTAGTAAGGTATAGATCAGTTGGAAAAATAGATGCGTCACCTATTCTGTGATTCAGCCAAAAGTTTTTCAAGTGGAAGGAATTGGTTTCTTAAGTCCAGGTTTGTAACTGAATGTCAAGGTGTGAATTCATTTCATTCCTCTGTTCGCGTTCGTCCTTTGTGTCTAACAGTAGGCCCATTGTGTCTACTTGTAAAGTAAGAGTAATCAATATCTTTATTCGGTACCAGCATTGAACCAAATTGAAACAATGTGCTTTATTATGACCAATTCCTATGTGCACTCATGTTGACGACCTTTTACTTCATGCTTAGGTTCTACCTCTTGAAAATAGCAACGAATGATCTTACAGCGATCTATATGGTCTCATTAGATTCTTTGATCTATCAAAAACAAACTACCAAATAGCAGTCTTAGTTCAAATTTCATATTTATAGGTTATAACCAGATTTTGTAATATTTCAACCTTCCTTAAGATTGATCGAACGTGATGCCAAGAACTCGGCCCCAACTAAGTCTCATATGTGATTCTAACCCAAGTTTCCATTAGTTTCGATGAAAATCTCATTAAAGGCGAACTTTTTATTAGTTTTTCTTCTAAACATCTTGAAACACAAACCAACAAATTTTAAGGAGGAGGAAGGCTGTACAATTTTTTTTTTTTTTTTTCAATGATCGGTTGAAATGGTTCATCATTGAAAATAATGTGTCAACAAGTCTTGCATTTAGTATAATTTATACAATTGCCACCTAATTTTCCAGATCTTTTCCTAGCAACAATACAGTGGATGTGTTTTTTTAAAAGGCATTGCTCGCTGATCATTGGTAACCTCTCTCTATTTTATACAGTCGATACTTCAGCTGTTTTAAATTCACATCGTGCGTCTGTGCTAAAAATGGAAAAGAAGGTGATTTAACATGTACAAATTTTGTTTTAGTGGATTGTAGGTAGGTTGGTTTCAAGTCAAATCCGCCTGCCAAGGCGCCTAGCCGTCTCAGTGTCTTCCAAACAAGGTGAAAAAAAGTCAACGATGCTAACGTCCATTCCAGCGGCATAACATCCTCTTCCCAGCTGATTCCAGAGTCTCACCGTTATTTTCAGTTATGTGGGACGACCCGAAGAAGATGCGAGGCCCTGGAACATGAAGGTCTATTCAGACTTATTTAAATAGCCCTGAGACCTTTAAAGAAACACGTCTCGGGGCCCTTTAAAAATCCAGTTCCGAGCCTCCCTTCCCCCCTCCAGACCAAACACTCTCTCTTTCTCGCAATCTCTCCCTCTCAATCACTCTAGTGAGGCAATAGTGAGGAATAATAGTGGAAGTGGGTGCTAGGGTACCGAGCTACCTATCGGCCGTTCTGCCCGAAACAGGTTGCTGACGGGGATGGTCCCTAAGGGATGTTTTTTAAGACTTTTTTATGTACACTTTACATTTATTTAGATGCAAATTACGCTAAACCTGGCTGGTGAAGACAGGTCCCTCCCACGGTCGCATCTTTCTGTCCCCCAACTATTCTCCACTCACTAGACGGAGGGGTTGATCACTGAGCCGGAATATTGGTGCACTAGTTTACCCTCGCTAATCTTATCTTTGCATGGAAATACTCTTTTACTGACAAGGTGAGCCCCAATGCAATAAATCAACGTTCGAAACTAAATAATGTGCGATTTGATAAATGTTTCTGACGCATTAAATATTATACCAAGTTCTTGAAATCATGAACGTTAAATTTTCAGACATCAAAATACATACCGTTTGATCATTTTTGCAATTAACAATAGTAGTGAAATTATAATAAATAATAAACAGTTTATTCAATTCAAGGGACCAAATTAAGTAGGGCTCGGATAGATTTAATAAATGTGTCATACCAAGATTGAAAACGCTTCAAGAAAGTGTGGGCCCTCAAATTTCACCACCATTAAGGCCCTTATACCAACAAATTATAACACGAAACTCATTAACTGGGGGTTTTTCGTTGGAATGTGACTCAGCATTTATTAGCTCCTATTGCTGTGATTGAGCAGAGAAAGGTCTGATCTGAATGTTGTATGGTACATACCTCCAAATATATTGGTAATTAATGCATATATCACCGGGGGGTCCCTATGTCCGGTTTTGTATAATCACATTTATAAACAATTATAAATTTTTCAAAAAACTAAAACAAATTCTTAATCAAACAAATAAAGGACGCAAATTGGCAGAGAATTCTAGTAGGCGTGAGCACCGCTTGAAAATATATTGTCTACCCCTCCATTTCTTCTCTTGACAGAAAAGTTAAAATTGCAGAGGTACATGCACCAATAGACTAAAATTAGAGTTATAAAAAAAATGCTATTTGCAAAAGACAATAAAATTTGTATCAACAATTATTTATCATTATTACTCCTCCATTCACGCCCAGTCATGATGAAATGTGCAGACATTTGTTTAAATACTAAATCCAAATATTAACCGAACAGAACAAGAATGACGTGAATCGGTCGAGCAGTTATTGCAAGCATTATTTCCTCCTCGTATCAACAGGAACGAAATTTCCAGGATCTGTTACACAACTAGTTTAAAATTGGGATCGAACGTAATAAGGATCACTAAAATCAATTGAGAATTATATTGTGAGTAGCGTCGACAGTATTTTTCGCAAAAAATACGTTTTTTCGGCAATACTCCTTCCATGGGGTTCAAAATTTCCGGAGTTCTTTGCACAAATAGAATACAATTGGGATCGGAAAAACAATCACGGAAATTAGTTTAAAAAAAAAATCGCGTCGAAAAAATTTGTCACAGACATTCACATATAAAGGATATATTTTTTCACGGACCACCCTTACGATGATCTAAAACGCATTAGTACTGAGTTTTTTTTCTTCTCATATTTGGGTCGTCCCAGACCCTCCTGTTTCAATTCTAATAAACTTTCCTCTATTGACCAATACTTGACTCAGAGCCCAGAACCTAAAAACTCTGGGCCTCGCCAGGGGTCTAGCTTCCCGGAAACTTCGATGCGTTTTTCTTAGATCTTACGGCTCAAATTCAAGAAACAAGTAACATGCTTTAACAGCCCTCACAACTCTCTAATAAGAAAGTATTTCTTTTCATCGCAAGAATTGTCTACAGTCCTTTTACCCAGGTTACAGGTTCCTAAACTGCATATCGTAAAAATGAGACCAGCCTACTCCAGGATAATAGAACTCCTCTTACAGATATAATAATTACTATAATCATCGTATTTACAGTCATTTCGGCAGTTATTTATGCATAAATTGAGGGGTTTCCAACGAGTGATGAAATTTCTGTGCGAAGAACACATCGGAAGTTTTATTTCCCCAACAACGTCTTGGTTGTACGTGGAACTCCTCCGAAAATTTGGGTGACAGTTTTTCGTGATGTAAAACATGACATTTGGAAACGTGAATTTTTTGGTAGTTGCATTCCACGCTAAAATATATCCCAGATGAGCATTGAAAGACTTGAATCGGACCAACATTGACTTCTTTGGGTGATATTAATGGCAAAATTCTGGAGGGGGGGGGGGGGGGGGGCTCACGAAAAATTAGCGTGGTTCTCAAATGTTTATATCATTCTTGTTTTAGGACAAAATTTATAGGTGTTTGGATCCAATCGCTTCTGTTTTTTAGTAAGCTCTATAGCATAGGTGCGTCAGCAAATGTTTATAATACGGATTAAGAATTATCAACGAAAAACTGGAAAATGTATTATTTTACCATTTTTGTGAGGCCACTAGTTTGTAGTCCATCAATTTTAAGATAGCGGACAAAGATTTTGACTCCCACAATGACCAAAATTTTCAAAATCTGGTCCGAAACCTCCTCTGCACGTTACTAAGAGTTCTCAGTCTCGGCTCCTGGATTTGGAGAAAACTCAATGATGACAGCATAACCGAAAAATCCATGTTTTCCCGCGATTACTCAAGATTGATCACGGATGTCACATGTTTGAGGGATGGGAAGAAAAGTCCATGATGGTCGGAGGTCGCCCCTGTACCCTGTAGGTTGAGGACGGGCCGAGGAAGTGAGTCAAGGAAACCCAGTCAACCGTCCACTGCCTGCTCCCTCGCCAATTAGACACACAATATTCAGGGAAACTGTCGAAAAAAAAAACGCTTTAGGAACAAGGAAACTTCCAAGATGTGATGGGTGATTGTGGGACATAACAAACACTGCAAAATGTGAGTAAAACAGCTACTTCCCTCTAGGAAGAGATTTCCATTGTTTGATTGAACCTGAACTGCATCAAAATTCCCACTAGATCTACCAAGTAATATAAACTTGCCAATCGTTGACATTTGTGGTGTATTGCAAAATTTGTATGAAAAATTGTTTGTTTTCCACCAAATTTGAACTTTAAACATTTTTTTACGTACCAAGTTGTGGTCATTAATTGCCAAAATGTAACACATTATAAAAACCATTAAATCCAATGGTACAATTTATTGAAAATCATTTTGATTGAAATTTAATTTTTTTAATTAATTGTATTGCATTAGTAGTGCTCTAATTCCAGTAAAAAACGAGTTCATGGGAACGATTGAAACGGGGGTTAATTATTTTGATAAATAATGCGTGATTGCTCTTGTCATTTTAGGTTCAGAAATTAAGGTTATTTGCCAAGGGTGAATTTTCATACATGGGAAAGTTAGCCCAGACGATTTTACGTCCAGAAGTACTAGGAAATGACTCCCTACTACCCTAATACACTAGAAACCCTTAAAAACCACAACTTTGTCACGTTTTGTCACAGACCATCTATGCGTGTAAGGCGATCGAGCTGTATAGAAGCTAATACCCACTAGACCCCAACTACGAAAGAACAGATTTTCACATCAAATCTTAGGCCTTTTATGGTCCACACGCGGACGGACATTGCATATTTAGAATCTACGAACCTTGAAACGTAAAATGACAAAAATTTGGGGGGATCATACATTTTTGTTGCTTTACGATCGCACAGGCTTATCATTTTAAATAATTAACAAAAACTAAAATAAAGATAATAATGATGACAACTAAATTACTAAAACATTACGTATGGTCATGCTGCTCGAGTAAAAGGAACAGGCAGATGACTAGGGTATCTTCATTTTCCCATCCTGAAAAGCCTTGCACCCCAAATCTATCCGTCACTTGTCACCCAAGTACTTGCATTAAAGTGAATGAAATTTAGCTCTAAAATCGTACACAATGCCAAACTACGGAGGATTATATGGAATCACTTTTTGTTCGTTTCGAAGTATTCGAGGATTAAATATTTTAAAAATCTGTAGTTCATATATTTTTTTAAAGGTTAGTTTTCTTGTGTTAGATTACAATGCAATCCATCTTAATTGATCCAAAATCTCCGCAATTTGTTCTCTTTCTGTGGGAGCAACACCTAAATTGCTGGA
Source organism: Creontiades dilutus (assembly GCA_031894815.1). Classification (NCBI taxonomy): domain Eukaryota; kingdom Metazoa; phylum Arthropoda; class Insecta; order Hemiptera; family Miridae; genus Creontiades; species Creontiades dilutus. The sequence goes on from JAVIWC010003164.1 coordinate 777,290, forward strand.
ACTAAGAAACTGTGCATGCACGAACGTATCATCTGATGTCGATGATATTTTCAGGAATTCTACTGATTAGGTAATAGACGGTCTCAAATGAATCTTATTGACCTCGACTCACTGATGTATTTGGCGACTGGGTGAACCCAACACCTATCAAGCATTTTTTTGTTCATATTGCATAATTGGCCGATTATGAAATTGTACACGCCATCTTAATTCACAATTTCCCTTAATCAAAATTCACTGGTCCACAAATCCATATTACTAATGGTCATAAACCCGTTACCGCGATCCAGGTAACAAATTGTAATAACTCTTTTATTAAGTACGTTCGATACGATCAATATTGCCAATAATTTAGTTTAAGAAGCAACGTCATCGGTAATTTTCTTCACATTTACTTCTTACTGGTAATTTTTGTAATTATTAATTTTGAATGGCGTATAACCTATTCATCTAGTATTTTTCACGGGAAGGAGAGCAGCTCATGAAAGTAGAGCGTGAATTTTCTGTCAGAAAGGGAGTGGAAACTTTCCTCCGTAGACAGGCAATATTTCTTGTTCACCTGATTGAATTACTAAGGAGCTACTTAACTATTTTGAATTTCTACCTGCTGCAGTCCCTATCACCAATTTTCTGTTCTCAGGCTGTACAGTACAGGATGTGTCTTGGATAACATTAGCTGTAGCTCATGTTTATGAAGCCAGTTTTTCTCCCGTATTTTATCTTTTCTCCGACGGTTTGGAAGCACCTCCGGTATCGGATTTACATTTTAACGTCCATCTCCTCGTTACATATTCCGTGTTTGTTTGCTCACTTTTTGACGCTCAACGACGGGTTTCCGTCGGAAAAACGTCTACCGAGTGTCTCGGTATAAGATTCCTAACTCAAGTCACTCAAAAAGATTTAGCGTGTACCAGGTCAGAGAAGAAAGACATATTGAATTGAAACGGGAGAGCGAACGCTTTTTATAAATTGATTTTTATTACAGTCCCATCAGCAGAAAGGACACATCAATAAGAGCAAATGAAAAATTACTTGTCCGTTAATAGAAACATCTGAAATGCACATTTTTGCGCCCATATGAGGCTGTAGGATCGGGCTGGCTAGATTAACTAGAATTGAAATGGAGTCCACGTGCGGAAGAACGGATTTTTTACTTCAATTGTAATGCATTTTATGGCCCAAATGACAGACGAACGTGGCAGATTTTGAATCTACGCACTTTGAAACGTAAAGTGACAAAGTTTCAGGGGGTTGTATATATTTTTTGCTACACGTTATTTAATTTTTGAATATTCTTCATTAGAACGTTACGTAGAAGGTAGATGTTAAACGGACCAAATAAATTTCGGTTTCTTGGTCGATCACATTGGTTCATTATTGGAAATAATAAATCGCAATCACATCAAAGAGTGCTTAAATGAATGAGTCAACATTGTTTATCGAACGTTTTGTCCACTAGGAACACTTACCGATCAGTCAATAACAAGTTAGACAGGAACAATTTTAGTATGCTCAAGTTATATAAATTAACTTATCTTATAATGAAATACGCTCGTTGGTTCAATACAATTTATTTATTTGATCTAATTCGACTTAAAAGGATCAAAGATTTATCTACACTGGAAAATATTATTTAGATCAAATTTGCCTCATCCACTATTTTTGAGAGTACCTACTTGAAAATCAACGTACAAAGAAATGGTTAGTATCGTTTCGAGTGTGACAGTCAACAACCAAAAATAGTTGATACCCATACAGTTCCGTAGTATTATTTACACAACATTACTATCATACATCACAACAAAGTCTTGTTTGTTGATTTATAATATAATACGTATATAGATATGCTTTACTAATATTAATAGCACCAATAACGTTCGCAGCAGTCAAATTTCTGTCGACGCTTACTAACCCCAACCACGTACCGTCATAGACATGGCACTAACGAGCTGGTTGATGTACTTGGACTGTCTGGGGGACGATGAATTTCAATATGGGCGGCGGTCTTGGTTCTTCACTGCTGAGTACGTAGAGCGCGTCCTCCAATCCGTTTTCCACACCATCACCATCATCGCCGTCTATGAAATCGTCAAAGAAACCTTCAGGTAGAAAACGAAATTTGCTTGAAGAAGACGTATCTTTGTGTAGTCTCCTAGAATTGATGGGATCTCTGAAAGAAGGAGGTGAAAGAGCCGAGAGAAGGTGCCCTATTATGAGAGAGTGTCTCACTAACTGATTTTAATGTACCCACTCAATGCAATCCCACTGTGGGTTCGTAGTCAGCAACTAGTGAGTAAAAGACTCCTCACTTGAAAGTCTAGGTACATTTGTGACTCAAAATCCTTCGCTCAGTCTCAAAGGCAACCTAGTGCTCATTTGCTGTTCCATTTACATTCATATCTCCAACACAATTCAATTTTATGTGTCATGTATATTTGACACATAACAATGAACTGTATTGGAGACATCGATAAGGCTTGCGATCCAAATTAGTACGTATATAGAGGAATGTTAATGGCACTCAGTGTTGCCAGACTTTTCCAGTCACAAATGGGGATGGATAACCCTAAAAAGGTTGATATAGGTACCTGTTACTTTCGAAAGGGGTACCTTTTGGAGTACAGTTTTATTGTCATATTGTGATAATTTGCAAGCGACAACGCATTTTGAAATGTAAACTAATCAAATTTGAGGGGAGTTCTTGGCTGATCACATCAAACACCAAAACATTCAAGTTGGATAGGAATATCGTTATTCTAACTTGCAATCTACTCATCCAAAGTAAGTTTTTCTTTCGATGACTTTTGCAGGAGAATCGAAGTAATTCGTCTGAGATTCAAAGTCCAAAAGTATGAGATGATGATTGAGAACTGTTGTCTCCGAATGTACAGATGTCAGACTTGTTACAACCGCCTCAGACCAAGAGCTTCCAAAATCGCCAACCGGTAATCTATAAATTACTTAAAGTTTCCTTTGTTCCTGGGACAAATCACTGTAGTTTTTACGTTTGTTGGATGATGGACAGCCAAGTATGCCACCATTGACATAATACATAATTAAGTCAGTACTTTACATATTTGAACAAATCGACGCCTTTAATCAACATAATTGTCATTTGGAAGTATGTTTTCAGGAACAGAATATCCCATTCGATCATTATTGTGGAAGGATCACAATGAAGATGTGGGTCTGCTTGTTCACAACCCCATAATTTTTCGAAAATGTTATCTGATCATTTAAATTGATGGAATCAACCAAAAATGATGTGATACATACAAATTTTTGTGTTGCCAAAACCGATCCTGATAGTTATTATGACACACTCATAGGAAGTCCGTATATTTCGACTGTAGGCGCCCCTACATCTGCCTCCGTTTTCCTACTCTCCTGAACTGCCAGTAAGCACGGAAATAGTGTCATGTTTTAGGGGTGCTAAAAACCGATTCTGCAAGTCTTTCCGGAGCACACTCATGGGATGTCTGTAACCCTCCCCCAGTAGTAGACCAATTTTTTTTTTTCTTCATTCAAACCAGAATCACCACCCTGGTCTTTTTGCACCCTCAGTTCTCAAAGCTGAGTTCTGAGGATGATGTTGGAACTTTTATGCCCAAGCTTTAAAATCCCTCTTCATCTTCGCGGATAGGATATTAACACTTTTCACCATAAGTCGACAAGCAACAGTAAATGGAATTTCACAAATTCCTTCAGTTTCTCCCAATCCAACAGCCTATTTACCTTAAAGGGGAATAGGATTTGTTGATTTACTACAAAATTTCTTTGAAAAATGGGGGAACCCAATATTCAATTCCATCACAGATCCAACACCAAACATCATCACAACAGCATTGTTGTTCTGTTCATGGCTTTAATGCATTTATCAATATTATGAAATATTCCCTTGTCCCAAATAAGGTTCCAAATTTAGATCAGTCATTGTAAATGGAATAGAAAAATATGCATTAATAGTAAGGGATGTTGTTGAAAGTGATACTGTCTTACCAATCATTAATGGTTTGATTCAATAGGGAAGTACCGCCATCCGTTTTCCGGTCACTCGAAAGTAAAATCGTACTTTGGAAGCCTCAAAAAATCCCTGCCTGCTATTCGAACTATTACCTCAGGAACAGCGTTGACGAGATCCAGGCGATGAATCGCTATCTGTCCGACCTGACGATGTACATGAGGGAACTATGCGCCGAGCAAGACTACGATCTAAGGGAAAGCATGAAAAAGTAATGAGATTCTATGCTGTCGACAGTGTAGTTAGCTAGTGGGTCGTGTGTTTCTAACGATATTTGAAGCATTTCGGTTCGTGCCTCGGTTTCACGCCCAAGCGTACCAAGCTGAGCCAAAAAAACTGACGTAGGTACTTTTTCAGATAGGAGCACCTTTTCGGATTTTTACAACTCAACTTAGATAGATAGCGAGAATTTTAATGATCTCTTGAATCGATAGACATTTCCTCATCTCGAACCTCACATTGAGCAGTACAAAGTTGTCTCGTGTTATAGCAACGTGACCTCGCAACGTGCAGGTTACATTGACATCACCACGACTGATTATGAGAGAGTGGGGCGTGCTATGTAATATCGTATATTCTTCGGGCCCTTTTACATGTAAATAATGTAAAGAGCGTGTAACGATTCCACCTTTATTAGACTTTGACCATGTGTTGTAATTGGAGTGCCTACTTTTTAAATTATGATAAAGAAACTGATGCAAACACAACACCAAAATACATTTAGCAGCATGATAAAAAAGTGCAATTCTTTGAAAATTTCTATCACAAATAATATTTTTCTATGTAGCTACATTGTATTGGAGGTCACATTAATATAATTCTACCTGTAAGTAGATTTGATTTAGTTACATGATCATTTAATTTGGGGCCATTTCTCAATGGCTCTGATTATCAGCCTATGGGTTTATTCCCAGCGCGAAGCCCCAATCGGTTTAAAGGAAATTGCAAAATGATTGACAAAAATATTTGAATGATTGAAACTTGATAAAGCGTTGGTGTCACCGATAAGATGAATAATACGGTATGTATAATATTATGAGCTTGTTTTGGAAATTTGAATTTTGAGTTTATTTATTTAAATGAACGGCAATAGCCGTAATATACAAACCGAGTTAATAAATTACAACATGATAGAACAGTAGGTTCAAAAGCTAATAACAAAACAGTAAGACAAGAAAGCATGCAAAAATGCAATAAAAGGAAACAATCATTGATAGAAAATTTCGGCCAGCAGACGCTTCAGTCAGTAAAGCAATTCCAACAGAGTTGAGCCAAAGGTTAATTTATTATTAATAATTAAAAAAATTCATTTAAAAAAATTCTGGACTGTTTTTATTTGGATTGGAACGAGTTAGGTACGTTATTTAGTGCGGACACAAAGCTGGTGAACTGTGAGTTCGAAATGACTGCATTTTGACTGCGATTTAACGGAATAGAACAGTTGCATGTAAGACAGTTGCTGAAAGTTCCGAACGATTCCAAACTGCGAGTATTCAGTAAATAAAGTTTACATGATGTTTACTTGCCATTAAAAAGTTAATATAAAAGATAATTTTTGAGGATTATGAATGACTAACTACCTTGTTCCCTAGGTTTGAAATGGGACGAAGGCGAAGAGAGGAAGAAATGTTGCTGGCAACACTGAGAAATAACAGAACGTGCCCTTGCGTCGCCGTTCGGGCGCCCTGCAACGCGTGCAACACCCGACCCGTCAGCTTCCGATGCCAATAAATAACTGAGTAACAAAGTAAAAAATATATTAAAAATAGTACAATATCATGCTAACGAGGAATCAAGCAAACAACGGTCATTGTTCATTTCGACAACTTGGTTGAAGACGCACGTTCGTTCCCGGCCTCTATCTAGGTTTCCCTCTTGAACTTGATTATTGTTTTCCCTTTCCTATACGTTTGTGAGAAGATTCTGACTGAAAGCAGGCCTACAGCAATTAACGAAAATCTTGGCTGATTACGAGCTAGATAGGGAAAAAACCACCACTGTTCGGGGGAATGATTAGAAGAAGTGTTGATCCTCACGGATCAACTTAATAGGTCATTATATTGCTGTATACACATGTATAAATAGTGATGTAGTTATTCTTGTGATCGAATACCAAAAGACACTCATGTCTGATTACTCAATGATGGCAAGTAGCGCTTGTGCGATTTGAATGCCACCCAAATAATAGGTACAACATTATAGAGGGGATTTGAGAATTTGAATTCAACTAGATCACTTTATCGATTGAGTTGACGAAGAGCACGAAGATTTTTAGGTTCATACCTTTGAAGAGCCAAAGAATAAAATTACATCTCTAGTAACTTCACACAAGGTTTTCACATAGACACCTGGTAAGTTAGTACCCAATCCATTAACTCGACATATTGCCATTTTGAATCGTGTTTTCCTGGTTGATGAATGTAATTTCTCTGCTATGCACACTTGTTTTCGAGGTAGAATATAAATTAATATAAGAGAAAACCTAACTGGGTCGACCATAGTCAGCTGAAGTTCAGCCCACTGCGACCTAAATTCGCTATCCGACGCGCTTTTTAATCGATTAAAGAGTGAATAACGTTATCACCGGATGGTTTTATTGGAAATTAAATTAATGCCTACATCAACAACGCAACTCTTTGAATTACTGCACAAATATTTATTATTTCTACATTACTCAGTCCATCTATGGATGGCTCTGCTCTATAGATGGCCAAGGTATTAAACAAAATCTATGGTGAACTATCATCAAACTTTCAAAGATTCCAACAACTGTGGTTCGCCCCACACTTGGGGATATCGCCCTTCAGGGGCTTATAGAGGTTTTTCGACGGTTGGAATCTTCTTATCAGAATCTCAATGGACAAAATGTGGGGAGGTGGACGAAAAAATAAGAACAGACATTTTTCGTGCTTGTTTTCCCAAGGTTTCTAGGTTTTCTCTTGTACAAACATTTTTATCTCATTCATTTATTTGTTTGTCCGATTTCCTGGCAGTATCGCTAATCACTTCTCCCTGACCATGGCAGCAGAAGTCAATCTACTGCAAATCATTTCTGAAGAAGAAGACTTCAGAAAGCTGGGAAGATTTGTGGTCCAACTGGATCCAAACGCGCACGTGTGGGGGATCTCACTCACATGATTTACTTCGATATATAGCCAATCAGCTTGCAAGAAGTGGAAAATGCGTTCACGAGGCAATAGATGCTTTCCCGGATGGAATGATTCAGAAAGAGATGTTGTACTGTCTAATCGGCCGACGATCCACCATAACCATCGGTAACAAGCTGCTTCTTTACAATCAAGTGCCAGTTTGGAAGTATGGGGCAAAGTTGCGGAGAAGCACAGCTCCAACAACAGAGAGATCATTAAACGTTGCCAGTACTTTGTACTATGAGTAACACCGATAAAACCCCAGCGCGAACTTCAGGTAGACGGTGTGGATGAGTTGCCAGACAAAAAGATCATTAGAATGAGGAAGCTGCAAAGCTCCTGGATATATACGATTTAACTCGACGCCTTAAGCGTCTGAAACCGCATTAGCTTGTGTAGGAAGCGGATGTGGTATGTTCGACAGACATGGAACAGAGTTATGCATCTTAGGTCCTGAATAATGTATTGTGATTTAAGTCAGATCTGTCCTGTAATGAGATTGTTGGGTGCAATAAAACCCTAAAAAAAAACAACCTTCATCGTACCCCGCAAGGGTAGACTCTGGAAAGGGCCCTCGTTCTTTTCTGTATGAAGTGAAGGTACTAGGCGTTCTACTTATATGTGAGTGGTGGACTCCAAAAGTCTTGGCGACTAGGTTCCTGTTCTGGTCCTAGGATAAGAAGCAACCGGTTGCTGAGGAGGATCAAACGAGTTCCATCTAACGAGACGTCACTTTACTACTGTGTCCTTCTGACTTCACATCTTCCACCTCAACTACACAACACGTGGTTCGCCTCCTCCTTCCACTCCTCCGACATTCCTCCTTTTTATACGTTTTTCGAGTCGTTTCTTTTTCGTGTTTCCCTTCGAAGGTTTGTTCGTTTTCGGATGGCGTCATCTACGACTCCTCTTTTTTCCTTTTTTTTTGTGTTTAAAGAAGTTCCGGTTTTGACCCCGACCTTTCAAATACACAAAAAGTCGTCTAAGGAAGATTCCACTTGTGTTCTCTTCTTTACAATACAGACAACAACTCTGGATCTTGAGTTTAAACCCAAATTAAGTACATATGTACAAATCAGGAAAATGAATTTGGAAATGTGATATCTGTCCACAGCTATAAAGAGCATTCCAACCCTCTAGATCCATGTAAGAAAATTCCTGTCGTTGGGTTGGTTTCAACACCAATATTGCCAAAGCTCAAAAGATCAAAACCGTGAGTGTAACAGCGAGAAAGCAATGTGAAACATGATCTTATAATAATTTTTACTTCCAAGTTGTTGTAGATAGTATGTGAAATGACAATGGGACGAAAAAGTCAAATACTTTTAAGTATTGCCATTTACTCTCTTTTCCTAACCATGATAACTAATTTCGAAAGACCACAGCCACTGGAGCTGGAAGATGAGACTTCAAAGTTGGTGAAATCGCCTGAAGCAATTGGAATTGTATGGCGCTGATAAACTTGTTAAGATCCATAGTTTTGTGAAAAAAAATACAAGTTTTGATATCTGCCTTCTATCTGTCTTCATTAATGGCCAAGGGCTGTCACACGAACCATGGTACCGTAGTATTTTTATAATTGATAGGTCAAAAATGTAATATGTGTGTGAATGATTGGTTTGATTGTTTTAAATTATTTGGCACATGCAACTGCAGAAGTCGTTGGTGCCAATACAACTTTACATAGTAATATCAACAAACATCGGTTTTTCAAACACAGTTCAATAAATAGTTTAATGTTCTTTTCAAATTTGATGGAATTAGTTACATGATTTCAGTTTTCAAAATCAGTTTCGGAATTGTGTAGAATCATTTCTGAATAGAATTTGGAGTCGTCGTCATGTCGATGCATTTTTGTGAGAAAGCTTAGATTCTTGTAAAGGGGCCAGTCACAGGTTGTACAAAAGGGTTGACGATATATTTCTTGACTGTCCGTCCAATAACCGTGGGTGAGACGTGTGTGGCCAGTGCGCAATCTTGTTAGAATCACTTCCTCTCCTCGGAGGAGTACAGTTGAACCACCAGCAAGTTTCCTGGAACGACTAGATGAGCTCCATGCAGACACATCTTTCTTGATTCACCAAAGCCTTATCCGTTTTACTCCTCCCTCCATCTATTCCACATAGCAGCTTTAACAATTGATTTATAATCATTGGTGGATGTTCTGAGCTTGCTTCTGTGTTTTTTCATCAGCTTTTTCAATCCCTAGGATATCGACTTGTCCAGGAACTCAGCGAAGATAAATAAAATTGCCTTATTTGAGAGTTTCGTGGATTCTTAACAACATGTGTGACACTAAAGGCTGCGAGTAGTCACGTTTCTGTAAGCAGTGTTCCAATGTTTTTTCATGAATGAAATCACGTGTTAAACTTAGAAAAACCCCCTTGTAACAAGGTCGTTTGATCAGCTGAAAATTTTTAAAAAGAATTACCTTTCCAAGAAATATAAGTTATTAGCTACGGGCGGAGGAAAGAGTAGGTATTTTATTTTACGTCATTGGGTTTTTTGCATGGAAAGGCCGTGAGCAGCCGTAATAAGCCTATGTTTAACGTCTTGCAACTTTTTTTTTCTTACTCTTAGCTTTGGTCTGTCTGGTAATACTATTATGTACAGTTTAGGAATTGTTGGAGAAGAATTGTAAATATTGAATTTTGCCATCTCAGGTCAGTGAGGCCGTTTTGAGGTACATACAACAAGCGATTGATGTTCTTCAGTTTTGTACACGTTATCCAAAGAGTGAAAATTCAGACTAACCGTCGCAGATAAAATTGAAGAAGAGGCAAAGCGCACCTGCTTGTGAAAATTAAACGTAACCTTAATACGAGGCCAGAAGAATATGTTCAACAGTAAACTATTTCAGAGCTTTTGATATTTTTTCACCGATACATGGCTTTTCCGCAAGTAAAATACAAAGTAAAATTTATAAATTGTAAATAGAGGGGAAAAATCTTACTAACGATTTGCGAAGTTATAACACGAATGGGAAGTTATTGAAATGGTGTTGAATGGTTCTGATACTCATTATTACTCGAGTTTTTCATTATTATTTTTATTGTAAAATTTGAGCGAGATAAGTGATTTCGTATTAATCATTAATCTAGTTACCGAACTGAAGTCGACAGCATTATGGCATGAAGTGTACATGTTTCCCAAATTATTGTGTCGATAGTTCACGTATTTATGTAAAAGCTTTTTTGTCTGTGTATCTATCTACAAATACCATGACCTGTTACAGCCTAACTTTAATCAGGATCCGAAGCTTCATAATTAGGCGGCCTCTTTTCCGTGTTAGGGGCACGATCCTATTTCCCAACCTCCCGGAACTCGAAACGACGAAAACAATATACGCTTTATAAGTGTGTGGAAAGAAGGTGGTGAACTGTCTGTGTGAGTGTGTCAGAACATCGTGTCTAACGTGTTTGCAGTTGTGGGATGAGTTTGAAATCAAGATGATCGCATCATTCCCGGTTACGAAGAAGCTCTGAGTAATAATTAATTCCCATTCTGCGAGATGTGAGAAGGTGCAGTGGCGAATAGCGATCGATTCCCGATTGAGCAACTCATCTTGAGGTGCAACTTGCCTGTTGCGCCATCAAACTTACGCCATAACAGCGATATTAAGTTTACGAACTAACCCGGTTATGCCGTTTATTATCTTATAAATTCTTCTTAGCTAATCAACCAAAGCTTAGTTTTGTTATTTTTTGGTTTGATTTTGAAATTTAATTACCCATCCATATCATTGAACAACAGGTTCGAAAATGACCATAAATCATGGACGTAGTTTCAAAACTTTTAAACACGGATCATTATGTCCATCAAGTTTTAGTGTCGACTCGATTTCGTTCAGTCCAATTATTTTCATTTTCATTCTTTGAAATAGGTTGTAAACTCAAAAATTAAGCGCAAGCCGCCATAAAGTACTAAATTTCTTCACTCTTCAAGCTACTTTCCAATCAATTTAAACGTAGACTCCTGTGAACTTCTACCTGACGACGCGAAGGCCCCGGATTATCTGAGAGGCTTCTAAACCTAATTTATAAGCTAAGACTTCTTAGGAATTTTCTGGAAGATGCATCGGTCACGAGTGGCTCATGAAGCTTGTTTCTACACATGTAGCCAAAGGTAGGTGTTTTGGTTGAGAACCGATTTACGTGGTCTATGCATATCTCCTGGAATTCAATAATCGCTCTATCACCTGTAAAACACGCACACTCCAAAGCTTAGTACAGATTCAAATCATGAACGCAAGCCAATTGAATAATAAACCCGAGTGAAAGAATACTTATTTACCCCAGTAATAATATTGAATAATAATCCCCAGTAATGATATTTACCTATATACAGGGTGAGTCAAAAAGAATACCACAACTTTGAACACGAATATAATTTCAAAAAAATTTTTTTTTTATATATTGACAAAAATCATTTTATTCAGTATAGAACATAGTTTTTTTTTTCAGTAGATCATAACTGTTCAATGTGGCCACCTTTGAACACTCGGACAACATCAATCCAGTCAATGACAGATCTGTCATTGACAGATTCAATTGCCGCAGTTATTCTTCCTTTGAGATCATCGATGTTTGTTGGTAAAGGAGGAAGAAAACCTTATCCTTAGCATAGCCCCATAAGAAAAAATCGCAAGGGGTAATATCAGGGCTTCTTGGAGGCCAGTGGTGAAGTGCATTGTCATGAACTGGTACGTACCCGCAACGTTGGATTGGTCGTCAGGCAGTTCATGACAATGCACTTCACCACTGGCCTCCAAGAAGCTTCCTGATATTACCCCATGCGATGCCAACTTTTTCTTATGGGGGTATGTTAGGATAAGGTTTTCGTCCCTCCTTTACCAAAAAAACCAAAAAACGCAAATGTTGTCACCATAAATCGGGCCATACATCGAGAATGGTTTGACCTACGGACGTGGGGAAGGGCTCATTCGATTCCTCATGGTTCTTCTCCTCACGGTTCTTCAAATAGAGAAACATTTAGGCTTCGACTTGTTTTGAGGTTTTTAGGGATTTTACAAAATTTTGACAGCCCTTAAAGGGCACTTTAAATTTAGTGAGAGAGCTGGCTCGAGAATTGGGGCGTCGTCGGACCAAGATGGATTTTTCCTGATAATTTCAGATCTTTTGCTCCAGCCGTTTGGGAGATATCGTGCGTACGGCGAACGGACAGAAAATTTTTTATTGCAGATTCGGATTCTAGACCCTTTGAAACGTAAACCATGAATTTTTCAGGGGGGTTAGAATTTTTTTTTCCAGAGCGATTGCAATGGTTTATTTTTGAATAATAAACCAAAAAAACGTCAATACATTACGTTGGTGAGTATAAGTGCCTTCTGGATGAGCCACACATGGGCTTCTCAGTAAATTTGGATGTAGAATCGTTGTTTCCTCTGGGCCCTGGTGTAGTAATCTGCTTCTTTTTGGGACAGTTTGGTGCAATGTGCTCTTTTTTATTACAGGCAAAGCATCTCACGGTACTGGCGCTATTTCTAGATTTGACTTGGGGAAAAAGCTGTATGTTGGAGATTGCCCGTCGAATGCCTCAAGTCCAGTACTTCGACATCGGTGACAAGTAATGAAATCTTGGTTAGATAAACAGGTGAATGGGTAATTAATAGGTTGAAATTTCACTAATGTAGCTGAATCAATATTATTTTTGTCGTTAAATCTCTTGAATGTTGTCACTTGAAAGAAGTTCTGCTAGCAGCTATTTGGGCGAATGCCACTAACACAGCAATTTCTTCTTCGGTAGACTGGCTGTAACGGGGCATGAATTGCGTTGTAGTCCGTGATGAGTTTTTTTAGGGGCGACACTGGTTGTGAACCAATTCAATGCTTTACTCAAGGCCATAATCAGCCAGCTTCTGTGGGGCATCAGAAATGTGATGTTGTCGTTGCTGATCAGCAGACTGAGCCAGGGGTTATTTTCTGGTTAGAAAGCTGACATTTGAATGCGATGTTGAATTTGAGAGTGATGATTTGAGGTAAATCAAGGGCTTTCCAACGTAACAAATACAGAATTACCCACGGTCTGGTGCAGAGGATCATGAGCTGTAAGTTTTGATGTCAGTTTCTGTTTTATTACAAAGGGACCATTGAACGTTGGTGCTCACGGAGTTTTATAAACCGGAGTCATGAAACTCTCTTTGGACCTCTTGAAGTAAATTACAGGGTAAGGTGATCTGTGATCAGCTGATGGCCCTTGTGGTTAATTTCCTTCCGGATCGATCTGACGTGCTGAACTCGAATGGTGCTCTTTTTATGGCATCTAGAGTGGACAAGACAAGAGATAAAGGGTCAAGGAGCTTAGTTTATTGACGTTGATGAGGTACCAAAATCGAATCGATGCCATCACGCCGTTTTCAGAAAGAGGTCGCCCAAACCTTGAAAAGGTCGTCTTCCCCTGCCGAAATAAGAGGCGTCCTTCCCCTTGATAACAGCAAGTGACGTCAGCCCAGCGCCGTGTCAGTGTCATCCTGGGGGAAGGACACGGGACGAAGAACGCCGCAGGGTTGAGGCCTGGGAAACGCGTTAAACGGTCGGATTGGGCGGCGGGCCGCAACGGGCCGCGGGTGGCGGACAATGGGCCACAATGAGGCTGCCCATCGCGGACCGGCCTTCCTCCTCTTCTCTTGGCCAATCCGCTGTGTCACAATCTCTTCCTTGAAGATTCCCTTCATCCTCACCTTGTTTCTTTTTCCTATGTTATGTGTACACTGAAAAAGGACCATCTGCCTGAAGGTTTCTACACAATCTTTACAGAAAACCAACTCTTGCAGTGACTGAGTAAATATCATAACTACAGCATACATTAAGTGGACTTTCTTAAAGACTCCCTTCATCCCTTCCTTGCTTAATGTTTCTATGGTATGTGTAAATTGAAGAATGATCATCAACTCTTGCAATGATTTAGTAAGTCTTAGTAAGTAACTTAGATCTCGCGTTACAGGCGAAGAGGGACGACCACCATCAAATGAAAAATAGAAATCCGTTTTTGATTGTGAAACGATTTATATCGTATGTCTACAGAGAGTGTCCCACGCTCTCTGAAGGAGTCGATTCTGCAACTTGTTTAAAAAAAACTCGGCACTCCGCCGAGAATTCAAGAAAGGTGGAGCATACTTTAGCATCTCCTTCTTTGCACAATCAAAAAATTGTTAGAAATGAGTGCTTAAAACAGAAATCTCTGTATCATTCCTCCTTTACAAATATCAATGATTCGTTATTTGATTCTTTTTCGTCGAGTTGTTCCATGTTTTCAATACTTTTTGCCTTTCGTGAGTCAGGTTGTTGGAATGTAGACAACGTCTCTGCTGGTCTCTGACACTCCTAGACGAAACAGATACCAGGCCACTTCCTGATAAATCATTTGGACATTACTTTCCACTAAAAAATGAATTCTTTTGGGAAAATAAAAATTAACTCTACTTTCCACACTGTGGAGAAAATAAAAATTCATTTTTCTTTGAACACTGTTGGGAAAGCGAAAATTGACACTATTTCCCACTTCTTAAAGTAAAAAAAGCCAGGGAAAGTCGAAATGGGCTTTAATTTCAAGGAAGGATAGATGTACGAAAGGAAGTGAACTACTAATTCAAGTAAGAGCACTACCGGACGCGGGTGGTGGTACCACTTGGCAACTCCTGCTCAACTCGTTCAACTCTGAGTAACATTTCCCGCACAACACTTTTAGCTTCATTAAATTGTACGGGGAAATTACTTAAATTTCAGAAAACAGCGCGTAGCCATGTTGGTTTTTTTTTATTGGTATCGCATGGCACTTTTCAGGACTGAAAAGGTTTATCTATAAATTATTTTTATTTTTTATTATTATTATTTTTTCATTCATCATTGTGGAGTCGGGACGCTGATAGCGGATTTTACCAAATTCTTGTTGATGAAGAATCAAGAAACTTGCTTTCTTTACGCTTGACGGGCAAGTAGATTTTTTTTTTGTGTCCGAACCGGACCGAGTGTCTACAAACGAGCCATCACTAAGGCTTTCGGACATTTGATTACGGACGATTTGATTACGTTTTTATTTGGTCACCTCAGCATTCACTCCTAGTGAAGAATTAATGATTGAAACGCTTGGATCATGTTTTGACAAGTGCTGATCTTGTTGTACCTCGAATTTGGTTGGGAAAATCTTGAATTTGGTGTTTCAAATCTTCAATTTGGTTGGAACATCTTGAATTTGATCGGAAATGCTGTAATTCACCAAGTCTTAAAATTACTTTCTCCTGCTTTCTTTATCGAATACATTTTGCAAACCAAATGCTAAGGATAGATGAAAATGTGTAATCCGCCGTTGTTTTATCTCCGCGCTTATTTCAGCTTGTTGTAGCCTTCGTTTGCTCCAGCTGAGTCTATTGGCAATCAAACAGGAATCGCGTGAAGTCGCTTTGCCAGAAGGATGCAGGGAGTCCTCTCACTTTTTTCTCACTGGAGGACGAGAAGTTTTTGCAATCTGTTGACTGCTCAAAGATTATTCCGACCCCCTCCCTCCGGTCTCTCTTTCTCTCTCAATCACTCTTTCTAAGCAACCCGTTACATCGCTGCTCCGCGTAAGTTAGAACGCAAATAGAGTTATATTTTCTACCAGCTTCTTAACGCATTTCGAAAATTCAAGGTGATTTTTTTCTGGAGAGAACCGGTAGTGCCTAACCTTGAAAGATTGTACTTTGAAATGTGTCTCGTTAATAACTGCTCAAGCGGATAATCTCAAAATCATCTGTAGCGATGCATATCATTACGTCCATTAGGTAAGTACTTTTGACACAGTGGCTTGACACATTAAATGATATAAAATTAGATAAATTTTATCTAATCTAACAAGTGTGAAATCATTCACAAGGAAGAGAATAACAGAGCAATGTAGAAAATGGCTCGGTTAGTTAATAGAATTTAAAAATAAATCAATAAAATCTGCCAAATTGGGTGTGGCACATAGCAATCTCGTCTAGATGACGATAACGTTTAGATCTTTTGAAATGTTTTAGATAATCTCAAAAGATGTAGAAAATAAGCTGCGTACAACGATTCAAGGGACAGAAACGCTGTGGACAGTGTTGCGGTATACATAAACACCTTCAGAAGGTCAGTCGACATGTGTTGCGGGTATATCACGCTTATTTTGAAGTGGATAAGATGGTGATACGATCGTGTTGAAATTGACATGAGCTCGTTAGATCGTGCTTCAAACTACCTCAAGAATTTTAGTGGTCGGACCACAAGAACCTGAAAAAAATTTTGCTTGTGAATCTTACATTTCCTCATTCTACGATTACCTGCGGACATACACATAGACATGAAACAAAGTTTTTCAGAGTGCTGTAAAACCCAAAATGCAAGCGGAAATTCTATTTTGGATGAAAAAATTGTCACCTCTCGAAAATGAAAACAGAGGTTCCTCTACCTGCAGGAAGACTCTGAAGAAATATTTTATAAAAATGATGTTAATAATTCTGTATCCGTAGTATCCCAACAGCTTCCTTTTAGGTATATGGGCATATTCAGGCACTATATGTGTAAGGAAAAACCTGCTAGCTTTTCAATAAGTAGAATGGGTACTCCTATGGTTCCCCGCTGTATGCCCTAACAATTTTACCATACCTGGATGAGACAGATTCCTTCAGTGGGAATTCGTAGGCAGGAGGTCACCAGGACTGCATAGAGAGATACGATCTGGGCCCATTTGAATCCCCCCCTCCTCACACAACGGACCTTGGTGTCAAGGGGAATATATTGCAACCTATCCTCATACTAAGAGGCAACCAGCGATATGATAGACACACTGCTGTTTGGAGGTCCTACCTCCTAATCACTATACGCCTACCGACTGTTGCTAAATGTGGAGAATGACACTGGCTCTTCGACACTACCAGTTGTTGGGATTCGGAAATTACGTGATCCTTGGTTTTTATGGCAAAGAGACGATAGCTCCGTTGAGGTTTTCCCGATCTGAGTAAAGATTCACATCCCCTGCATTTAACCTGAAACCGATTTCTTCCAAGCCCTTCCAGCTACTGCAACACTGCTCGGTGAAATGTGATTCACTACATGGAGATCCGTGATTTCGATAACTAGCGAGGGTATCCTTGCCTATCAATGCAACTTGTCGTTTTGTTGCCTTCTCAAAATAGTTCTACGAGTTGAGATCAACTGGAATCATCCTGATCACTACTGTTGAAGCTTTTACAAAAAAAGTTCAGGTTTCACATTTTACCAGCCGACACAGCAAGTCAGTTGATAATAAGGTCAGCTCCATCCAGGTGTGTTGAAAAGTTCCAGGCCGAGTTCCAACGTGTGAAAGGAAGGTGAGGTTTTTGTGGGTTGGAATCCTACATAACCCGAAGAGCGGTCCCTTCTGGATATCTTAAGAGATCCGATTTTCACCTCAGGATCTTAAAGATTTCCTCACCTGCCTACCGGAAAAAAAGTCCATCTCCATGATAGGTGACAAACGAAACGGTGACTGCTCAGTAACTGAGGATTTAAACCATTGAAAAGATTTTCGACTCATCTCTACCATACAGTGTCCTTTTTGGCACATTGTACAGCGTAGCGAATGATCCTTCCAGTTAAGAATAAAATTTAAACCGGGATGAACTTTAAACAATACCTACGTAATACATCTCAGCGTTTTGGTAGTAATACTTAGTAGTTCTAGTAGGTTCTTAATGAATTCAAATCGCTTATCATCCAGCTTGATGTACATTGTTATAGGCTTGTTGCATTGGAGGGCTGACGAGCGAAGGGAAGGTCAACTTTCGGCTTTGACCCGGGAGCTATCTGACTGTGAAGAGGGTCTCTAGACTCGGCCGAGATGGCCGCAGTGACACAAGAGTCAGATTATCAAGAGTTAGGTTATCAACAGCTTCATCCGAGGTCTCCCAGCGTGAAAATCCTCAAGGGCGAGGAGCAGCGATGAATGGGATGCGTGTCGCTGATGCGTCCATTCATTTCTCACGGTGGAACCTGCCTACTTGTGTAGGTAGCAGAATTGTTAAAGGCCGACTGTTAGGACATTTATGTGACAGAGAAGTAACACATCAAGAATGGTGCTAAATTATTCGTACCACCGAACAATTAACTCACCCAGGTAGTACTGCTAGCAAATTGAGTGAAGCTCGTTTCCGACCACAATCTTTCACTATATACGATTTGTAGTAAATTCTTTTAGTAAAACTGTGTTTTATTTTATTCTTTTCCTCTAAATTCTTTAACATTCTAAGAGGGAACTCCAGTGACTACGACTAATGTACATAGATCAGTGGTTGACGTAGAAGGGTTAGTCTAATGTAGAAATAATAAACCTCTATACTCTAATTATTTGCAGGGTTTTTCATTCGAACACATTTTTTCCCTTCCATCTTTTCATTTTAAAATCAGGATAAACATTGTTATATGAAGATTGGATCTATGTCAATTCTTGCGATACAATTTCATTAATGTAGCATGATTTTATGAGCGAATTATCGGTTTCTTCTTAACGTCACCGGTATACGTGGGTTTCGGATACTGGAGTGTACGACACGATCTCAAAACGTGAGGCTGTGTTCCGATTACGATTTTGCCACTGGCAGAACAATGACGACAGACTAATCTATCTCGTGATCTATCCGGAACGCCCATAACAGAGGGCCTTTTATAGATAATCTTCACTGCTTCTGCGAATCCGAATTTACCTTTATACCGAAGTTTGCTTTCCATAAATTGTATGCCAAATCTGATAAATTGTGCTCATGAAGATTGTCAACGATTTAATTGTTGCTAAATAGTAATGAGCAGTAGTATTAAATTAATAATCATGGTATGATAATACTTCTAGTCGCGAATCGGGATATTGTCCCGATACCGTGTTTAACGTAAAATTAAGTTATTTTCTGAATTATCATTATTTTATACTTCAGATCATTTATTGAATCCACTGGCAATCTTTTCGGTGGGAGAGAAAACTTGAGTACAAACTTATTATTACGAAAAGGTTACCCATCTTTTTTGAGAGTATTATGAATTCATTCTAAAATCGAACGGTAGAGCTTAATTCGTTCTATTACGGACAGAATTTTTAGTATTTTAATTTCTAAAAGAACATTTTATACGTCTGCCACTTTTTAGGATGTTGGGTGGTGGGACGGTTAGAAACGATTCAGTGGTGTGGGAAAATCCAGACAGAAAACCCAAACGTAGCCCAGCCTGAAATTTTTAACCAATTTTCGGGATTATTTTTTTTGTTCAACCCCAAATTTACTCTAGTTGTGCAACAAACTTCCGACATTTTGAATTGTCTGTCTGAAGTGTGTCAGGAAGGGATAGCTGATCCACTCATACACTGACGGAGCGAGAGGTAAATAAATAACATTAATTCCGGGAACGAGAACTATTAAGTGTACTAATGTGAGGACTACAGCAAAAACTTTCTTAATTCTAGGAAACATATTTCTTCTAGTCATTAGATTAATCGGATCAACTAATTGCTCACTGTACCTGTGTCCAGTGGCGTAACAGAGGGGCTCGGGAGCGAGGAGCTAAAGTGCGGGAAATATCGAGCGGGAACCGGCGATCTTGAGATTTAAACCACCCGACATGAAGTGCGAGGGCTGGTAAAATTAGGGCCAATCATGACAAATTTTATTATTTAAATTCGAGATTATTGTTATTTATGCAACCGTACTTGTACTTTCGTACAGTGCGTATGTCTAAGACCAAAACAATTGGAATATTAAGTTACCTAGAGTAATGAGCGTTGATTTTGGGTCTTTTAATATTCCCATGTAGGCATTACTGCTTATCCCTGTCAACAATGTTTCAAAACCCATTCCCAAATAATACAAATGCGGGCTTTTGTTGTAGAGAGCACGGCCACGATGTTTTGCCTGCTAGCTGCTGCCAACGTACCTAAGTAAGAAGAAGAGAACGTAAGAACGTAAGTAACGTAAGAAATGTATTTCCCTGTTATTTCTTGCTCTTTCCAAAGAGTAGCAAACTTACGTAATGTAACATTATGATCAAATTACTAAAATGTGTTGATGATAATTTCGCATATACTATATTGAGCTTACGAAACCGTTACGATGATCATTGGATCAACAAATAACTTGGGGGGGGGGGGAAAAATGAAATTTGGGGGAGGGCCCGAAAAAAAAAACTGTTATGCCGCTGCCTGCAGGAAAATTGTGGATCATTCGTAGTTACTACTGCAAACCAAACATCCGTGTAAATCCGTTTAATGCAATAATTTCTTTACATTTTTTTTTTCAATTTTAATATACGTATTGGGAAGTTAATTGCGAACTGTGTGACAATCTAAATTCCAAGAAAAGCTAATAAGTATGTACTGTTAAAGTGGTGACTCACACAACCCTTCAAAGTTAAACCGCATTGTTAGTATGTTGCGCAACGGTTTCATTGAACCAGTCATACTTATCCGCGTCCGAGATTGGAGATAGGTACCTACCTACCTTGGTAAATGTACCGAGGGGAGGCAAAGTTTAAAGTTTCATCGATCCACTGGCCTACTGCAGTGACAATGAGAAGCGGCGGAGGATAACTGTGGCTTTGACCCAGATATCGCGTCACAGAGCGAGGAGGTTAAACCACCTGCCACCCATAGACTTGAATCTACAAGGACCCCAGCCACCCATTAGCACTGGCTACTTCATTTTACAGTGTACTTGTTGCTAATGTTCATTGTTTGCTGGTAATACTTATTTAATACTCCTTCGGGGAGCTGACAGCTTGTCCAGTGTGCTGGACTTTCTAAAAAAGCTGGTAGAACACATGAAATTTTCAACACAAAATCCGTCAAATAATTGTCGTTTATCAGGTTTTCATTGTTTTAATATCTACCTGTTGGTATAAAGGATTTGGTGGTGTCGCGCTACTTGCTCACCTTCTAATTAAGTCGTCCAATTGTTTTTCCGTGTAAAATAGAAAATGTTTACATTTTGTAATTTTCTACATCTCAAGGCTTTGTGTCGGAGAAAGTTTTTATAGCAACACGAAGGGTGTTATGTAATCACTGATGAACAACGTAGTATGGCTGTTACCGCTTGCCATTTTGGCTTAAGTATCGTTTTCAATTAAAACCTGCGTAGTTGACTAAGAAGAAACGTTGTTTAGTGTAACTGTCAAGTTGTGTACAAAATACTGATACTTCCTTGGGTGTTTATTTTTCATTAAAGATTTCTACTTCGCTTATAAATAGCCAACTCACAATTAAATATTTAAAAAATATAATTTCGATTTCGTCAAAAACTCACTGTTATGATTTTTCTAAAAACTTCATTCTCCTCGATGAACCCTGTAGATAATAAACTATATATAATATCTAAAAATCCGTAATTTTGATTGAATATCAGATCATTATTTAGGAAAGTTTTTCCCGGATAGTTGACAATTTCTTTGCACCCGAATTGCTTAATTTCTGAACAGTAATGAGAAAATGCTGGTCTCATGCTGTATGACTGGAACTTTACTCTTTGATTTATTATTTTCAATAATGTACCTTTGTAATTGACGAAAAAAAAAAAATTGTAACGCTCTTCAAAATTTGTTTTAAAAAAAGCCTTCCATCCCAGAGGGCGTCTAGATCGTCTCTCCGAAACTACTGGTCTAAACTTGATGAACCTTGTTTGGAAAATCACAAATGGGGATACAGACGATCCGAAAGGGTGAAAACAAAGATCTGAAATATTACAAAATAAGAATATTGAAAACTTTTGAAATAACCTTAATGATTTTATGTTGGCTATTGATGGACATCCATCGATGAATCGAATGAGCCCACCCGGACCGCTTTACATTCATCTGCTCCTCTCCCCACTAAAGGCTAGAATTTTTTCAGAAAAAACAACGACAGCACAAATATAGATGTGAACATCCTTACATCCTTACACGTAGTAAAAACTGCCCAGTAAATTGTGACAAAAGAACCAGCTGATGTAATGGCAATGGAATTTTTCATAAAATATGATATACATTTGCGGAGTAGTCAAGAATAATTGATTGCGGATATCAAATGAAACAAAACCGCCGAGAGCTTCGAAGTGCTGTTGATGCGATGCTCAAAAGGACACATTTGTGCATTCAACAAAATGGAGGCCATTTTGAAAATTTACTGTAATTACGTATTAAAAAATGCTTATTTGGAACCCTGCTAATGCTATTTGATATGCCTACTTATTTGAAACCCATTACAAAGCATCAAAAACCACGACTTGCTTCGCTGTTTTTCGCATTCAAACGAGGTTTTCTCGATCAAATAAAATAATAAAAACTGTTTTTGATATACCATTCGAAAGCTGACCCTTCGGCTTGCACCAAACAGATTTGCGTCGAAGCGTTATTTAATACAGAAATAATAAACTTTTGTGGAATAATTTGCAGCGTTTTTCAATATCACGGTGCTTAGAAGAAAGTGTGCCGTCATCGCAACAGCGCTTTGCTAGCTTGTGTAGACACGCACAGTAATTAATGCGATTGGAAGGTTCTGCCAACCGCTTGGTGGCTACCAATAATGAACAAAAGGGGGACTTTATCGCTTTATCGTTTAAAGTGTGATAGAAGCGACACACGATATTTAGCGGGATGGAAATAAAAAACAGGAAGGTTGGTCGTCTTAATTTATAGTAGAGCGTAAGCCCACCATAAGGAGATGGTGTCCTCCGCCTCAACCCACTGCCCGCCGTTTTGTATGACGTGTGATTATGTAAAACACTCCTAAACTCTCAGTAAACCCGATCCCCGATGTAAATGTTGTCAACGAAACTTATCCAAGGTCTCCTATACGCCCGAAGGTGGCGTGAGCGCGCCATGATCCCCTGACCTTGATATTTATACACTTTTGTATTTGTTGGTCGGGATTTTTATTCATCATTATTTTCGGCCACTTTAGCCCGTCTCTTCAAAACCTTTGTGTTGAGTTCCTGTTATATTGTGAAGGTCTTCTACGTATGTACTCGTCTGTGATAACGAGTTACAGGGAAAAAAATGTAGAAATTATTGCGCCTCGAGTTTCGGGGAATTATTCAACTGTTTCTCGAAAATTCGAGAACACAAACAATTTAAAGTGGCGTTTTTTTTCTTGTTGATGGATAAAACGTGAGTAATTCAATTTTAACTACTCATTTCATTTCTCAATTCTCATGCTAATAAAGATGATGGTCTATTATGTAGAAACCCAAATTCGATTACAAGGTGAGATCAGTGATGAGCTGAAGGCCCTTGTGGGTAGTTTCGTTCCTAATTGATCTACCAAGTTGAAATATAAATGGGGCTCAGTTTATTGCATCTAGAATGCAGTTCCAAGATATGGAGGCCCGATTTGCCGAGTTTAGATCATGTACAACAGATAACGTCTAACACACAAAGATCACTGATTTAAAATAACAAAGTTCTTTGTAATACTTTGCCGCGTTTCACAAGATTTGGTTTAGTACCTATCAGAGTGAAAAACCTTTGGGCGTCGGACGCACCACGGACGAGTGAATTTTCCTCTTATTCAATCGTAAAACAACAAATTTTAAGGGGGATTGCAACTTTTTTGTTTTAATTCAATTACAAAAGTTTTTTTTAATTGAGAATCGTAAACCCATTTAAGTTCGCGCGTGCTCCAGTTTCTCAACAATGGAACAACAATAAAACAACCAAAGTTTTTCAAAAAGGAGCGGTGATGAAATTTTCGGTGATGGGCCCCCAGGGGATCGATGAGATGATGTAAGTGAATTCCACGACGCCACCTTCAGCGAGAGGGTTCGGGCTCCGCCGCCATCTATTAATATCCACCAGGAGGGCCAAACTTGGAACAGGAACCCGCATACCGGAACGGAGAAAATCTTCTCCGCAGACTGCTTCCTCTGGCTTGCCCTCTGAACTCCAGGTCATTCTCAACTGCCTGAGAACTGAGGGCTCACTGGGAACTAACTGAATCGAAAAGTGCCGTTCTCTGCCCAAGATTCCACGCCTAAGTTAGCCACTCTTGGTACCTACTATTCTGGCAAAATAGAGTAGGTTTCGGGAGAACTGGAGAAGGAAACGACCAGCAATGGGAAGTTTAGCCTCCCCTATCATTGTAACATGGACTTATAAAATTAGTTGAAGAACAAAGTAATGGCCAAAATTATCTAATCAAAAAACAGTAGTGTTTACACAATAATTTGTGAGATACACTTATAGTTCATGTTCCTGCTTGCTCACTCACGCCCTTCCATCAATACAAATGTTATTACATGTACAAGATCAACAAGAGCAAACTGTCACAATTCCTGATCATTTCATCTAAATGAGTTTACTTATTGGTCTCGGAGTTTCGTCTACGTATAACAAGAAGCAGTTCTAGGTTTACATGTAGTAGTAAACCTAGAACTGCTCAGTGGTTGTAACACCCAATCGAAGCGATCAGTTATTAAGAAATTAGTAGGATACGACTCATGTTATAGCATGCAGAGCTTCTCCAGGTATAAGTTTTAATATCAGCTCCTGTAAGGTACAAAGTGACCAGTAAAGGTTGGTGTTCACGGAGTTAACTGTTTAATTGTTTGAAGTTATCCGATTATGATCTTCGGACATCTTCAAGTACAAATCGTTCTCACGAGCACGGCTCTTTTCCACGGCATCTAATGGACACACAGAGTTCAGGTGTACCACAGATTTCATTTGTACACAGATCGGTGTTTTATGTAATTATTCTAATACAGAAATTATAAACCTCTGTAATAATTTGCAACGGTTTCTTTAAATTAAATATTTTTCTTGGTTGTCCAGTTAAACCATTCTTTTCAAGTCAGTGTCTCACCAAGGCAGGTCCACTGTTTTTTTAGTCCTGGTTTGAATTTTAATAGTTGATTCAACTAAGGGAAAAGTTTTAGGTTACTACCATTTTTTCTCGAGAATTGACGTGAGGACAGTCACAGAGAATGTATTCTGCTGTTCCCTCACAGCAGAGAATCCGGCATTCTTACCCATTTTTTAAAAGATACCTTAAGGAGCAGCACCCACTGAAGAGAGGCTTAACTTATGAAGGCCTTTCCGCCTCAGTGACAATATAGTATTTGCGCTTTCCTCTCTTTCTCTGCTTGGAATTGTTGTGCGTGAGTATTCTCCGTGTCTTAGCCCCCCTTCCCTCCCTGGGCCTGTTCAACTACATCGGTAACTCTTGGTAACCCTCAGTTAATTCAATTTCAAGTTATATTGGGTTGGAGCCTGATCCCTTTTCAGCAAGGCGAACAGCTTCGAAATCAAACCAATGATAGATCGTGTGAAATATTTCTGGAAACTCACGTTTCTCGGGCTTCAACGCGTAGTCCTATTCATTCAGCAGCAAATTCAACTGATAGGGCTGAAACCACACAAGATTAAACATCTCATCACATTCGGTACTTAGGTTCCAAAAGTGTCACCAGGTCCCATTTTTCACTATCTCGAACCATTTACCTAACTACCGCTAAGTTTGAATAAAACCGGACCGATTGATCGGTGTTTAAACCTAGAATATTCTATAGACCAACAGGTCGTACGATATTGATGTTTTGAAGAATTACTGTTATCATCTTTTCAAGAAATCGATTTCATTGTTACTCTTGATCGTATTGGAAAAACATAGGTTGGTTTATTTCATTGATTTTCTTTCGTCAGATATGTGGATTCGCTTATGTAATTCTTCGATTATGATGCACTTATGTACTTATACAATGATGTACTAGTTAGTAGATGAGATGTAAATTTATCAATAGTCGCACTACTGTAGCGTAGGTGTTTTAATTTTATCCACGATTTGCGTATAATGGCTTACTTACTTTAGAAATAATAAATGAGTAATATTATCGTTTTTGGTTTATATTTCCAATAATGAACCTTTGTAATCGAATAAGAAACAAGATTAACCCCCCCCCCCCCCCTTATTCCTCTCAAAATTCGTTGGTTCACGTTTTAAGATCCTTAGATTTAAAAATTCAAATAAATAAATAAATTCCTCTATCCACCTTCGTTCCTCCGAAGCTTTTCACAGAAACTACCGGAAAAAGTGTACGGATTTTTTCTGAAAAATCCATCATCGATCCGGGATACGACATCTTGATTGATCTACCCTAAGCAATTATATTTAAGGGTTAAACTACACAAAAATCAAAATCTCAAGACCTTTCGATGTTTTTTTTCCGTTAAATTCAAAAAGACGTCAGTTCCTTGAATCGAATGAAACCACTCCGGTTACTCTACGATCATCCGTTCTCTCACAAATCGCAGGTTTGTCTTTTAATGCAAAAGAGGATGGCACACAGAATTGACTCGGATACTTTAGAAATACTGGCAATATCTGAGTTTTTCACAACTTATTTGTATTTAGATAGGATTGCGTAGATAGGATTTTTATTTTATCTAGTTGAATTTTGGTTGTTCTATAGGTACGTACATTGTAGGTATTTCGATATCATATCTGTTTCGTAAATCGGTATTAGTAATGTTTGGTATTCACGTATTTTTTTCACGTTTTAGTTTATCACGTTACATTTCAGTGGGATTTCCACGTGTGTTTTGACTGTACCTTAGCAGCATAGTCTAGTTGCACATTTCAGTTCTGCTAGTCCGGCGAGTTCTGTCTAAGAGAGAAATAATAAACCTTTGAGTAATAATTTATAGCGTTTTAATGGTAGTTTTGTGTAAACTTTTGCCAATAACGAGTACCTATTATTGAAGTTCGGTAGCGTGACTTACGCTTCGTAGAGGTTCTTAATCATTCATTAGTCATTATGCTGTCTTTACACAACCCGCACAGTCACTCGCACACGAAGGCAACCTTGATCTATCATCAACGTTATTTTTGGCATGTTCTTTATCTTTAATACGGCGAGAACGGTTCTCCGTTAGAACGGGCAGGAGGAACCAGGTAGATTACCGATGCAATAGCCGTTGGTGACGTTCCCACGGCGATAGCCTGAGCAGGCGCTGAGGTCAAAACGACCATTTCCGGCCCTGCGCCGCTACCGGCAGTTTTGAGCCACAAAACCGCGAAACCGTAGCGCCTGTTCTCACGACCTCATTTTAACTGATATGTCAGTCACTTAGTTAGTGGGTTATTGAAACATTATAAATTCCACTGGTCAATTTCTCACTAAGAGTCCGTTGCATACCTAAATCACTCGATATGGACAAATTCAATGGATTGATACAAATTCCGTCAATAGAAATACTCTGGAAATCAACAGTGGTGTGCATAAATTATCTTAATTTCGCAGTTACCTACTCAAGTGAGCATATAGAGGTGAGGATTTTACAGGTGAGGATTTTCAATTGAATGGGTCGTATCAACTACGTGTCACCATTTATTTCTGACAGCGCAAAACATACTGAAATACAGCTGTTCTGTATTTTTACGAGTCGGCATTGCTAGTATCAATATCATTTGCGAGATCGAATGAAAAAGAACACTAAATCATGTTTGACTGACGATGGCAATTAAGCATCTTCAAAAATTCCATATTTCGCAATTTAAGTGCTTTTTGCGCCTAGTACTACTGTTTTTCCGTACTCACTAAACTGATTGGTAATTTCCCTGTAAATTCTGAAACTGCACGTATTCAACGTTTTTGCATTCATGGGTGTCGTGTTTAAGAATTTCCTGGAAAATTGAAGAGGGTTGTACACGGAATTTCCATCTGACATTTTCGATAAGGAAGTTAAGGGAGTGTATTCGTTTGATGACACACCTTGTTTATTTATTTGACATCACTTAATCCAACTGAGATGGAGGTGTCCCGCTACCGTTTCTGATTTTTTGAAACGACTCTTGTGTTTTTACCAAGTCTCTGGAAACTATGTCAATTAGCAAGGCTACGTCTACCACAGAGTTTGAGTGTGTGTGTGAGTGTGTAAAATGTGTCACCGTAATCCCAATTTTGCAACAAACCTCTAAATTTTGACTTTTTGAATATTTACCACCGGAAAAATCGTGCTGTCATTACCCAACCGATAGTACCTACTTGACATATTTTCTTTATTATTTTATTTTTGCGGCTCTATAGCAAATATGCTTTTGTTATGAAACCAACTAAGCTGACAAAGATAAATTTCTCAACCGATTTTCGTGATTCTTTTTTTCGTTCCGGAATTCATTCTAACTACGCAACAAATCTTGGGAGTTTCGGATGTATGAGGTATGAGGGCACGTGTGAAAACTCAGGTGTGTCAGGCTAAGGGGCCCGAGGAAACACGTGCGAGGACTTGGACTGGAGGACGGTTTTATGTACAAACAAACAAACACACACACATTTCAGGCACACACACACACACACACTTCAATATTTAGAAAATCCGCATTTCATAATACTGCACTATTTATTCATGATACGGCTACTCAAAACTAATTCACAACATGAACGAAAAAATTCCAACAACATATAATTATGTTTTCTCTCTCTCTCTCAAAACATCAGGCTGCAAAACCACTTTAATAAGAAATTTCATTTGCACTATTTATTCCGTTTAAAAAGTAATAAAAAGTAAAAAACCTAACTCAAACATTGTCATTTTTACAGTATAACTTTTGTCCCACCGAACTTCATGATAATGCACCATTTATTTATTAATAGGGGCAAGCCTAATACAACGGGAAATTAATTACTCTAAAAATATAAGAAATTTTGTTCGCGTTTAAAAATATAAAAACCCTAACTCGAGCATAGATACAGTAACTAATTATAACTGTTATAATATAACTTTAATACCCTATTATGGTATAAAAAGGCACTATTAGTTGATACGCGGTGTAGTTCATAACATTGTGGTAAGCAGGTCTAACGCCTGCTGGTGATTGGGTAAATAAATCGTCCTGGTATATAAATGGTGGCAATCTGCAAAGTGACCGGTTGTAGATGTAATTTGAGGATCCCATGTGTGGTACCAGAATGGGTGGATCTGTAATACTCAATGCTAAGTTAAAATTTACCAATATGTTACTCACGCAGGGAATAGGAAAGTATACAGGATTGTGCAGCATTCATCAGGCATTTTGAGGGGTTTATAATGTTTGATGTTAGCGAGACTGATATGTGTACCAAATGACGTATACAAAAGATTTTTCAACATTGGATAAATATATTTCCTCCAAGTCTTCTGGCAAACTTCGGACAGTCTAGGTAAACGTTAGCGTATTTTAGACATTCTGAATTTATTCCAAGCGAATGCTATTTCGTTCAACCTCATGATCGCGAAAATAAACTTCTGCGGAGTAAATTGCTACCAAGCAACGTACAAAAAGCTGGAGAGACGAAAATAACCGCCTCAATTTTCTTTTTCAAGATCCCTCGGGGAAGGGAACTCTAAGAATATCGTGGACAAAACGACTTTATATATTTGTGGAGGGGCTGCGGTGTGGTAAGATGAAATCACTGTCGCATTACTCATACCTAGTACACGTTGAGACGGTAGAGGCGGTGACCAAAATAGGCAAACGGTGGCGGCTATGGCCAAAATAAGATGGGGGTCCGTCAACATGGAGGAAGGAAATGAAGGAGGCGATCGCGTCGCTGAAGTTGAATAGCAGTCTACCAACAACGGCTATTATTAGAGCCGCCCTCTCTATACACTTCTCCCGCCTTCCATTTAATTTAGATTGATAGATAGAGAGAAATGTCTGCCGAATGGAATGAGGCACACTGCTTCCTCGTGTTCCTAACATGAATGTGCTGCATATTTATCGACATATTTTAAATAGTCTTACCACATTCCACGTTGTATTATGGTGGGGATAACAGTAAATTCGAGATTGTAAAAATCATTCAATTAGGCCGTGAGAAAATTATGCTTGATGGACATCAGTCCCGAAGGAGGAGTGCGTCACCACCGACTACCAATTAATACGGTAGTATGTGCAGCTGTCAGGGATTGCAGGGTCCACTCGATCAATAGCATTGCCAATATCAGGATTGTCAATACTGCTACCAATACTCCGATAACACAGTATCAATAAGGTCCCACTGCAAATGATAAGTATTTTGGGCTGTAGTTGTTTCAGGTAAGCTGAGTATCATCAGTTCGCGGTGCTTCGAACCAGGAGTTTTCTCAGGGAGAAAACTCTCACCAGAATGTTATCTACGAGTTCTACGTCATTAAATACAACCGAAAATAGCAACTATTGTAATAGTTATGACTCTGGGACCGATTCGTGGACCAGAGAGGAAACTCGGGATGAGGGATTAGCTGAAGAAGCGAGAACATTTCGACCATCTTGTTTTGCTTAAACAGCATCAGCAATGGAGAGGATTACAAAAACTACTTCAAAAGGGACGATGAAATTTTCCGAATGTCCGGGTTGGGGACTCCTATGACTGCTTATGTTAAACAGGAATGAACGTTCTGCTTATTGATAGGTCGCATGGTTCCTAAGCCATTAATTCCCTGAAAAAGTCAACGAAACCCGATGAAAACTGTATAGGTCGTGCATTTTACAATACTGTGACGTTCGTCTGGGTGAGTGCGCATGTGGGCCTAACCCCGAATGAGCGGGTGGATCGACATGAGAAAGAAGCATCAGAGACAAGAACACTTTGGTAGATTCCAGCTGCCGTTGAAGAACTTGTGCCTATAATGAAAGCAAAATCGTATTACATGGTTCAAAAACAAAAAATGCAAACAAAAACCTTTGCCGCATCATATGCCGTTTGAGAGCCAACCATGCGACGCATACCTGAATAAAAATGGACAGAGCAATACAACCGAATGCCACGAGGATTGCCAGAAGGAACTCTGCAGCATCTCATCGTGGAATACCCAGAACTTGAAAGACAAGACAGTCTTTATTTATTACAGTTCTAAGTGAAGTGAACATTGATGTATTCCCTATGCCCGGTTTTCTATGTGATGTATAAGTGTGATGTTATAAAACAAATACAAATAATAACACTTATAAATATTTTTAATAACCAGATACAGTTCATAAAAGAGTTTATTTTCATGTTCAACAACCATTAGCCACTCATGTACCAGTTTATGCTATGTGAAAAAACCACTGAACACTATTACACTCCATGAATAGGGTCCTGCTCTAGGACAGAAAAGCCGTAGGTTAAATTAAAAAAATATATATAGAAACCAGACTATTAAAATAAAAACCAGACTAGATTGGTCATTTCTTTACCTCAATAATATTTCAGGGCTAGCCAAAACCTGTTATATATATGTACGGATTTGCTGAAAATGATTTGTATTTGTATCTTTTTCTCCAAGTTTAGGTCCCCCCCCCCCTCCACAACCCCAGGATCAATTTGAATGGGCGTCTCTCTACCCCTTCTAAAAAAGACAATCCCATTGCTTTCTTGTACACGATTGTTAATCACTTTGTACCAGTTCCAGTTAAACTTAACGGCCACAAGTTGCTCAGTGCTCTAGTCGTTGTTACACTTGTAAATATGTTTCTTGAGTTTGTGGGTAAGTGTATTTCGTTCTCAGAACAGCAACGCTTCATTGGCCTTGCAATTCTTTAAAAAATCTGCACCACAGATTTCTTGTGCTAATGTTCGTCCTAAGCAGATGATACTTGTGTAGGAAGAAAAGCGATTGCCAGCAAAACTAATCCAATTACATGTCCCACCAGGAATATACCAGCCACGTTCGAAACGGTATCACGACCAATTTGTAGTTTCCAACTTGGGACTTTGTGCTTAGCAAAACAATGAAAACGTGTTGGAACTCATTTCTGGAGTCTAACAAGGCAAGGTAACAGGTTAATGTTACGCGTATGCTGACAAAACCGTATGTTAATGAAGATGGAATAAGTAATAAATATAAGGAAGTTGAACAAACAAAAAAAAAAATTTTTCGATTCCTTGAATAATGAGCTAATCTATAAAGCTCTACTTATTATTTGAGGATCTCGTGAATAAGGCATATCATTAAGGAAGCGAAAAAAGTTAAACTACAAAAAAGTACAAGTTGAACAATATTGAAACTGACGGAAAAGGGACGTTGGTGGGTTGAATTATATTGTTTATATCTGTCCACTTTATTTTTACATGGTGTTCTATTTCGGAGGAGGTGCGAGAACAGGGCGGACAGCGATGGAGCTATAACAGGATCCAGGAAGACTAACTGCAGAACTCAACCATCAGCTCCCACCCTTCTGTTAGCTAACAAATTCCAGGAAAGTTCTTTCACGTGGATTTCTCTGTTAAAACCTAGATATATAATTAGAATTAAAAATAACACCAAGAGCTCTACGGTACATGAGTTAGTTAGGTTCAACTGAAACTCGAAACTGTGAAGTTTGCTATTCAACTAAACATACTGCTAAGTAATGCAATCAATACAAAGACGTCCCTAAGTTCGATTCTTATAATATTGCACTTTTAAACGATCCGTTCATGTATCATTCATAATTCGTTTGTAAATAACCAAATCAGTCCCTTCATTCACCTCCAAATTCATTCCAATTCAAATTTGATAATGAAATTTGGATATCAAATGAGTTCCACAATAAGAAAACGTCATTAATTGAACGAAAGAAGAATAACGACAATCGGCTGTAACGTAAGATATAACAATTTATCCATGATAAAATTCGAGAGTTCTAAAATACGTTTAGAAAAAACCAAAATTCTCATTTTAAAAAAAATTTGCATCATATGGGCAGCGCTTGAATGGTTTACCTGTTACCCCTCCATCTCTTTAACGACAAAAAATTCAAATTTTCAAAGGTTTCTTGCACATCTAGACTGAAATTGGGGTCGAAAAAAAAATTGAAAATCAAGGAAATCATATGTAAATATTGAAGAAGTAACGCAATATTACCCCCTCCAGTCATGCCCTTTTAAAATGAAAATTTAATGTTCATAAATTTGTTCAAGCACTCAACCAATACCTTAATTGAACGCAAGAGGATGGCATGAATCGGTCGAGAATTCTCGCTTGAGCAGCGATTGAAAGAATAAGCAATTATCCCCTCCGATAACACTCCTACCAGCAAAAGTCAAATTCCCGAGATTTGTTGCACAATTAAAATAAAATTAATATCGAACAAAATTATAATCACGAAAATCGGTTGAAAATTATGACCTGAATAGCGTCGAAAAAAATTGTCTCACACACTTACCCACCTATGGTTTTTCAAGAAGGAATCAGTCTTATAGTGTTCTGAAACGGATAGGAAACACGTTCGATTTTGGTTTATTACTGGAGGACGGAGCAGCAATTTGGCTACCGGAGGACTAAAATCACACGCACGCACTTACATACATATAGTTAGGAAAAAAAATGAAATCAGATTAGTTTGGCAAAATCAATTTGAATTTTTGGCATACTATCAAATTGAAGATTTTGGCAAATTAATTTGAACCTTTGGCACGAATCAATTCTGATATTTTTGGCATCTCAATTTAAACTTTCGGCGACTCAATTTCTACTTCTGGCTTCCATACCACTTCGAGCTTTTGGCATATCAAATACTTTTCAAAATCCAACAACAAAATATAATGATCAATAAATGTTTTTTCTCTCTTGAAAAATATCGGACGAAATTATAATTACGAAAATCGGTTGAAAATTATGACCTGAATAGCGTCGACAAAAATTGTCTCACACACTTACCCACCTATGGTTTTTAAGAAGGAATCAGTCATAAAGTGGTCTGAAACGGATTTAAATTTAGTTATTTTTGACATTTCATGTCTTTGCTATGGCACACAACCAAATTGTCGTTATGTCACGTTACGTTACGTAACGAAATATGCTTAATGATTATTATGATTCGTAGAAGTGAGGTAGGTAATACCTACCTATAGCTATATAATAACCTATATGATTATAGCTGAAATTTGGCTGTATGATTATTATGATTTGGCTGGTAGCCTCCTTAGGACGTGAACAATAAGGTGCAGAGGGTTTTGATAAACTGAGTGGCTCCTGAAGCTAACTTCTTTCCTATCAACTGTGGAAAGCTGAAATTTGGCTGGTAGCCTCCTTAGGACATGAACAATAAGGTGTACAGGGTCTTGATCAGCAGAGTGGCTACCGTAGCTAAAAATATGAGTTTAATTTTTGTTTTCTTTATATTGAAAAAAATGTCATTCACAGAGGAAGACAAGATTGCTAGAAGATGGAAGGGAAGAAGGAGGGAGGGGAAAGACATGAAATGTCCCAATGCGTTGCAGACTTGTATGCAAGAATTTCTTCGTACGGGTTTGTCGCAACTACTACACATGGATGTTTGCATTTAAGTTTGAATACTGCGTTTAAAATAATAAAATGTTTTCTCATGTTTGCGTTATCCCACACCACCCTGGATCTATCTAACAATCAACGTAACAATATACCACAAGTTTGGAAAACCCCGATTTCAAAAGAAACTCTTATATCAGCTGATTCTATACTCATATGATTCCAGGAGGTTTTCAATATGTCAATGATGTTCTGATTCAGATTCGTATTGACTTTGTTTTTTCCAGTCACAGTTCTAGCCCTCGGGGAGAGAGAAGGATGGTGGGCTCATTTGGTTCCTTCAAGATCGATAACGAACATAAAAACATTAGCGTTATTTCGTTATAAGTTTTCGATATTCTGAATTTTTGATATTTGGACCCTTTCACCCTTCAGGATTGGCTTGAATTCATGCTGAGAACCCAAATATCTCTTGTGGCACGGTCCATTAAATTTCGTTCAGCAGTTTCGGAGAAAGTTCTATACGGCGGACGGACGGTTTTTTTCATCTTACTATTCGATTTTCGGATTCTACACGTATTGACATTTAAAAGAACAAATTTCGAGTGCGGTAAAAAGCTTTTTTTCTCGGTCAATTACAAAGGTTCAGTATTGAAAATAATAAACCAAAACCTTTTTTGATGTTTTAATCTGCCATTTAATAATCATTAAAAAACCATAAATAATTTTATAGGAACAATGATGAAGGAGAGCCGCCTATTCGAAGGCATTACGAAAAATCCCCTCTCTTATTAAATGGGCTAATCATTATCGGTGTTGTCAAACCTTAACGCACTTCCACAGAAAAAAACTACGTGTTATTAACAGCGATGTGGGGCTATCAGTTCTTATCGTCGCTATCTTTTCCTGCCAAGTGCCTTGCGAAACCACATGTCAGGGTTCTTGCATCGGTCCTCCAAATTATTAATGAGTAGGTACCTACCTGGGCTTTTCATCAATTGGACTACTCCAAAGTTATTTGGAGGAAAGTTTATGTTCTAAGCTCTATGTTGTTTTCTAAAATGTTGTTCCATGATTATTTTTCTTGTTTTACGTTCATTGTCTAATGATATTCGCAATTAGGCTTTGAAAAAATCAAAATGCATTCCACTCAAAATCGTATAGGTTCTACGTCCGATTGCGGATAAGTAAGTAAAATTCGGGAATTTCAGCTCAATCAATAGTAGTGGTATGAGGTGGTGGGAGAAATCCAACAAATTGTTACCCAACGGTTTGTGTTTTTGTTTTTCTTCAATTTAAGAATTGAATCGAAATTGTTCAAAAAATAAGAGTTAGAAGAGTTTTTTTTTTTTTGAAAAGTTGGTTTTTATTTTATTTTAAAAACCCGGGATTGATAGCTACAACGATGACAAGATTGTAAGATCCATAATTTCACATAGATTCACATACTATGAGATTTCTGAACTAATTTCATCAACTTCGTGAGTCTGGGCTGGGATAAAAGTGTTTCACAAATATGCTACGTTCTTTTAAGAAAAGTTTACATATTTTTTGCAGATATGACAGTTTTTTATCTCAAAACTAGCGCTGACTCAAGTGAATTTTAAGATAAATGGAAGTAAAGTAGTAAAGTAAAGTAAACAAGGAATTTAACCTTGGATTTTCGTCCGACTACCCGGAGGTGTCGCGGACGTCGCCAGCCGTCCTCTAGAGAAGATTGGAACTAGGTCTGACGATTTCGCTCGTGGCTTCCCATTGCATCACGCCACTCGGCTGAGAGCGATTTGGATTCTCGTGATATCGAGATCAGAGGTGAACTGTCTAACGAGAGGACAGGTATACAACACTTGATAGGATTTTGTCCCTAATCATTGGTGCCTGCCGGAGTCGAACCGGGCTAATCAGTACTCTCACTGAAAGTAAACAGCAAAAGGACTGATGCCTTAGCTCGCTCGGGCAACCTGTCCCCTTAAGTGAATTTTAGGATAAATGGATTGCACTCTTCACAGCACGAGCATACTGATGAGAAAATTGGAGTCTCACGCCTATTCACCTATTATCATCTTATGCTTTTCAGTACTGAATCAGTCAAAGTGGAGGCACAGCAAAACTATATCTGTTGACTATAGTAGGAGCTATTTTATGTTCGAAATGTTCCAAGTTATTCCAAAATCAGGCTTCACACCATGGTATTTGGCGAGATAATTTGTAAATATTACGTTAAAGTATACCCAAATCCTTCAGCTCTAGGCCCAAAAAACGAGGTTTGTGGGTCACAACGTTAAGACGGTGAAAAAACGTAACTTCCAATGAAGATTTAATGTCCAATCCATCACTGCAGGCTAGTGGGTAATCCGGCTGCAAGTTGGTCTGGGAATAATCTTGATAATATGAATAAATAATGAATATATTATACATATCCATAAAACTGTGAAAGTGTTCTCTCAATCATCTCATCTATCTCCGTCATTTCTCCTCCTTTCCTTGTAACTTTTTTCTCGCCTTCATCACAACGACCTCTGTGTCTTGCACTGTGATTGGGTTACGCGATTCAGGTAAAGGGTAATGTTTCGCACAGCTTGAATAAAAGATGATAGTTCATTTATATATATTCATCTATTAGCAGTGGCGAGGCGTGACATTTTTGCTAGGTCATCGCCAGTGGCGGCGATTAGCTAACAGAAGTGGTGAGGGTCTGGGGGGCACTCACTCCAGCAAATAAGGGGGTCCTCCTCGGGGAAATTTTGAAAAATTACCTGTCAAAAAGGCCAATCTAAAGTCTTTTTGACGTATGAAATCACAAACCCCGTCTTAAGGTTGATAATCGCTTGCTACGGTAACCCTGTCGTTGTGACTTTGATCCGAAATTCCACGGACGCCACCGAGAAGTCTCAAGAGCTCCCAAAGGTGACGGGACTCCTCGAAATTGAGTGTTTGAGCACGCGTCTTAAAGCGGATTTGATCGGTCGATGTTTTGGAGGGAGTAACATGAGGGGGCCCTCTGCGGTGGGTGTATGATATACGCAGAACGACAGCGCTTCCACACAAGCGCTAATGTCGCCGAAAAGGTGGTAATTGCTCCAACTGCGAGCGTGAACATTTCTTTTTTGGTTTATTATGCAATAATAAACCATTGTAATCGCTCTGGAAAAAAAATTCTATACCCCCTGAAAATTTCATGGTTTACGTTTCAAAGGGTGTAGAATCCGAATCTGCAATAAAAATTTTTCCGTCCGTCCGCCGTTCGCCGTACGCACGATTTTTCCCAAACGGCTGGAGCAAAAGATCTGAAATTTTCAGGAAAAATCCATCTTGGTCCGACGACGCCCCAATTCTTGAGCCAGCTCTCTCACTCAATTTAAAGTGCCAAGATTTGCGTTTTTTGGTTTATTATTGTTTGTTTGTAACCTAGTGATGCCGATATTGTCGAGTTGTAGTGAATGTAGATACTGGAGTGATAGCCGATGTGGATACTTGTAGTTTATAGCCGATACACGGGTTGAAGCATTCTGATATGCATGAAACGCTGATAATATATAGGTAAATATTATTCAATATTATTACTGGGGTAAATAAGTATTCTTCCACTGGGGTTTATTATTCAATTGGCTTGCGTTCATGATTTGAATCTGTACTAAGCTTCGGAGTGTAACAAATATGATCAACTGATCAATCCAAATAGGTATTTTGGTTGAGAACAGATTTACATGCTCCTGAAATTCAAAAATAGCTCTATCCTGTGAAAAACGCACACTCCAAAGCTTAGTAGAAAGTCAAATCATGAACGCAAGGCAATTGAATAATAAACCCCAGTGAAAGAATTTGCAGCGTTTTATAAAGAGGAAATTGCAAATTTAACATTAATACTAACTAATTCTTTAAATTTATTACGTCCACAGGTTTCGCCAGTACCTATTAGCAATCATTAGCAATCACTCTGTCGACAAATCATTACAATGGCCCCCCTCCCAAATTGTTACGATTTTTTTCGTTGAAGGATGTTAGTCCATCAGAGAGAAGTTCGTTATGGAATCAGACTATAAAACCTTTTATCTCACTCGAATCCATTTTTTTAAGGCCGTTCAGTTGTTACTTCAGGATTAAAATACAACAAATTTAAATGCATTCCATTGAATTGGATCTCTGAAACGTTATGTATACGTTATTCCTCAGAACATTCAGAATAAATAACGAAATCCATCATTATCATCGACAAATCATTACGTCATTCCCTGATGATGCGTTGAGAAATGGAAAAGTGAAATCAGTAGTAACGTAAAATAACAATAAATGTGAAGAAGTCAGCCAATTCATTTAAATCACCGTCAACCACCCTGCACACAGCATCTGTTTGATTCTTATGCTATACAACAGACGAGGGGGAACTCAGAACTCCTATTCTTCAGGCAGGTTCGCTTGTTATTAACTGATTGGGTTCAACGACTTCAACTAAACTACGCTAATTGATCGAGCAATTGGGAACAATTATCCGGATTTCATTCGTTCTCATCGCACAGATCTAGTAACATCATTCCGATGGGTTACGATTCAGCACGCTACCCCTCGATCTGTGAAGATGAGCCTACATAACAGATTATCTGCATCTGACACGACATATTACCTATACGATTTCTCATTATGTAGCAGGTAATTCCTCCTGGTTCATCGGACTTGTGAGATTCAGTTATCCAATATATCTGCACCTTTTCGAATCCCATCGAGAGAAGAAAAAATAGGCCCAGTCTTATTAGCGCTCTGCTCGAACAGATCTGGAGATTGTTAGCTAATCCTTTTTCGTTGGGTTATGGTTTTTTTTTTTTTTTTTTTTTTTTTTTTACGACGGCCCAGTGTGAACGTCCCTTACGTTTTGTTATTTCGGTACCACATTGTTGCGTGGGGCTTTTCTCTTCGTAAAACCCCTTCTGCGGGGCCGCCTTATGAAATCTCTCTCCTTCCATCAGAAAAGGGAGAAATGTTTTTCTTACGAAATGTTGAGGAAGTTGCGAGGACAAAGAGGTCGGAGGGGCGAGGGGAGTCGGTTTTGGCGCGCGGCGCGGCGTCTGACGCTCGACTTACGTAAAGGGACGTTCACCTTGCGGGCCGCGTCACTTTTCACCCCTTTCTTCCTAGTGGGGCAACTGCCACAGCTGGGAGCGACTGCTTCTTTGTTCGCGGTGGCTGTACCCGCAGAAAACACTGTTCACGTTGGCGAACCTTAAGGGTTTGCAAATTATTTCACGGGGTTTATTATGTTTACCTCCTCTCCCCCACCCCACCATCACCTCCATCAACTTTTCTTGACTGCTAAGTTGTCAAAACAAAAAAAAATGAACAAAAACAGAATAGGATTTAAAAATTAAATTTTACATCCGTTTCCTTCAAATTTTCTCCTTTAAAATTAAATATTTAAAGTCAGATGAGCTCGGACTGGTCTGGGACCCATTTCAATCGATTTGGCGTCCAAAATTACTGGAAAATGACACCCCACTAGATTAGGACAATAAAAACCTCGAAAAAACATGATTTTGGGACTTTTTTTAAATACGTTTTTGGTCCATAGCATCTACGCGGGTGAAACGACCGGGAAGGTTAGAAGTTAATACCAACTAGACCTCATGTGGAGCCCATGAGGGAAAAAAGGATTTTTTACATAAATTCTAAGGCTGTTTATGGCCCTTACAGCGAACGGGCAGTGCAGAATTTAAGAATTAAGTAAAGACATAAAAGTAAAGACATAAAATGTCAAAAAACTACTGCATTTGACCAACTATTCCTGAGGTAGTTGAATTTATGTGGTAAAAAATGGGGAAACTGTGGGAAATCTCAACTTTTCGTATTTTGAGGTATACGTTATGGATTTTAATTTCTCCTCACCAAATTAAAGCTTATCCTTCAAACCTGGGGAAATTTCAGAATGGTTTATATTTTGATTAGTGAAGAGGAACATCCGCTCAAACTGTCGTTAGTCTTTTAACTTGGAATTCTGTGGGGAATTTAGGGGAGGCATTTCTTACACCAAAGCACCCAAGTACAACTACAAGTATTTGGGTGCTTTGGGTACAAGTAGGTACATGTATCTGTACTTCTACTTGCATTTACTAAAAAGCGGATTAGCTGGTATATGTGGTTGTACCCACATGAACTTCCGAAGTACTTGGGTCTTGTGCAGGTATACCTCGTCATTCGTATTATTGGTTTCCATGAGTGCAGTAAAATGCATTCAGTAGATTTCTTCAAGTAACTGAAGAAAAGTACTGCGATTACTAATCTACTTGGGTGTCCCAACTCAGCCTTTAAAGAATCTTTGTAATCGACCTAGAAAAACAAATTAACACCCCATTCGAATTACCCCCTGATGTTTTTGTATTCGTTATTGATAGACGTCCTATACTGAATCAAATGAGCTCAACATCACTGCGTTCATCAATTTTCCCTCTATGAAGGCTTGTTAAAAAAAAAAAAAAAAAAAAAAAAAAAAAAAAAATGAAAAAATCGAACAGGAATGTGAATGCGTTTGGACATGGTGAAAACCGCTAAGAACCACATGGAGATAGAATCAGCTGATATAATTGGAATTTTGCTTTCAATTTTAAAATCAAGTTTTATCGACTTTATAAGTGCTATATCCACTATTGTGAACAAGCGAAGCGTAGGTAATTGTTGTATTTTATCTTCATATTTTCAGTTGTTTTATTCACGGATTTCTATGTGGTGTCCGTTTATTGCACCGATGTGGGCATTTTGATTCTATTCGTCCTATTCGTATATTCCCCACGTCGTTCCCACCAACAGTATTACACCATTGTAGGTATTTTAACATCAGATTTTGTTTCGTGAATTGGAGCTAGTAAAAGTTGGTGTTTATGGACTTACAGTAAGACAAAGTCATCCAACTGTTTTTGGAACGTCTAGAAGTCAACTACAAGGTATGGAGACACTGATCAGCTGAATGGCCCTTATGGCTAGTTTAGCTAATTCTACTGAATGGGGCTTTTTATTGCAGCTAGAATGTAATTACAAGATTTTTGATCATTTACATTGGTCAGTGATATACTTGGAAGGGTTGTTCCAATGAAAGAATGATGAACCTTTTTGTGATAGTTTAGAGCGTTCTTAGTCATAATTTCAGCGTCGCATAATGCTATAAAAATGATTCAATCTTTACCGGCATTCGTTATTCGTGTAGAATATCATTACCTTATAAGTTATTTTGTACTTGTTGATTTCAAACTCATGAATCGAGGTATTTTTTCAGACTGACACATTGCTATATGTTAAACCGGCAACGTTTGAATTGAATCCGTTTCGCTGTTGACGTGGAGTTCAGGTTTACTGATACGGTCGATTTAGTATATATCTAAATGTATTAAGCAATCTCCACTCGAACGCGTAACATCAACACTTTTTTAAACTCTCGCACGTAATCCAGGCGGCTTCCGCGTTGATAGAACGGATGAAAAGTTAATATTACGTGTTTGTCAAAGGCTCCCCCTCCCGTCACTGCAGTGCTGTTGTAGTAGGCTACCAGATAACTAGAGCAAGTCAGCTGAGAGGGACCAGGAGGGGTAGGTACTAGCAGTTCCAGGCAGCTCCCGTTCCTTGGGTTCACTCACCCCGCCGGCTTTCTCTAGCACCCCAGAGACAGAGAGAGTGAGAGGAGAGAGCCCTAGCGTTACATCGAGTTGCTTTCAGGGCTCGAGCTGAATCGTCTCCACAATCGGCATTTCGACGACTTCAGGTGGTTCAATTGAATTTCTCTAACATAAAAGTCACCGGAAAATGGTTTCTAGCCGGCCTAACGTCATAACCACACATAGAAATTTATTTTAATTTTTTTCGGACGAATTACCTACACTTGTACACGATTCCCTACACTAGAGAGGGGGAGGCACTGGACCCGATGCCTTTGGGCGACTTCATAAGAGCATTTGAAGTTTTAGAAGCTCCCTCGTTTACTTTCAAGTTGGTTTGAAAGTATTAATACAGGAATTAATAAAATACAAAGCTGCAGAATTCAATCATTCTCAATTGTCCACAATTACAGTAGTTCGTAGACGCTTTTTTTACTTAGGGGTCCCGAAATTAAGCTCTGGGGCCCAGAATTTTGCCCCTGGGCCCGGATTCTCTCTCCCTGACCCTGATTACTCTGGTCTACAAATAAATTACCTCCGAGATGTCGGTTTCTTTATTTTTATTTTATTTTGAGAGCGCTGAATCTGAAAATTGTAGCCATGTTTTTGGTTTGGTTCGAATGAGGCCTTTTCTTGGAAAGGGTTCCGTTTTTTGGACCTTTCTTTACACCCTATTTTGAAGTAATCACTAACTTCACTAAAACCCCTTCAAATGCTCTCATCTGATTGGAAATGCATTGCAGATTCCCAATGTATACTCAATTTTAGTCTAAAACCTGTTTAAAACTAAACAAAAATAACATTAAATATTTCTTTCCTGCCTTGTTCCAAAAAGTCCTGAAAAAAGTAATCAGAGATGGCGTTTTGAAAGGTTAGACTTTTCTAAACTAGAATGAAATCAACCACGACTCTCAAAAATCAAAACTAAGGGAGCTACACTTTTTTTCAGTTAGGCAACTAAAACCGAGAATGTGATACTCCCTAACGGAACGTTGCTGGCCTTATCGACTTTTTGAAGTAAGAAACTTGTATTACCACAATTACGTCGTACGTTCAGATTACACGCATCAAATGAAGGTAAGGAAGACCAAACAAGTGAAAATGGACCATGGCATCGGTTCGATTATGAGCAAATATGATGGCGTGTGGTGTTTAGATGCCCGTAGCAACAGGATAAGATTGAACCATAATCCAAGGCGATAAAATTCGTTTGATACTGCCCGTTTCTGTTTTCCTCTTGATTATCAACTCATCAATTATATTAGTTGTATAAACCATTCCAATAACTGGCCTTTTGTTTTCCCCCTCCTGTCATTTTGTTGTTTTCTCTCAAAAATCCATGGGGTAGTGGGACTTTCATACAAGACAAATGCTCATGTGAGACTAATGTGTATTTAGCAATATCCGTCAAATATTGGATCTACTAACAGATGTAGTCATAAACATGTGCGCAATTAAAGGTATGCAGACTCACTGATTCGCTGAATAACCCTTGATGATAAATCCTTCCCTAATCGAGCAAACGCGCTGAAATATAAATTTTTCTATTTTTAAACTATCTAGAATGGACATGACAGGATATGGAGGCGAGTTTAGGTTATGTACCTCTGTCTATGTCTAATACACATGGATTAGTGATTTACGTAGAGTGGTTGTTCTACTATAGAAATAATAAACCTCTGGGTAATAATTTGCTGTGTTTCTGTAACGCAAGTGCTTAGTGATAACTATTGAGACAAAAATAAGTGCCCCCAAACGATTGGTACCCACAGAGTTGCGATGCACTGACTTCTCAACGGCTCCTTATGCAAGTGGAGGGTTGCAGTGAAGTCGGCAGTCTGTTGCAGCCCCTCAGCAAAGCTGCCGTATTGCGGCAGGGCAGCCCTTATACAATAGATACCCCGGTTATCCAATAGTAGGTAAGAAGGAGAGTAGGTAACGCTCCCTCAGCCTCTGCCTACCTAACCTACCTCAACGGATTAGTTCGGTTTGTCCATCCCAAACCAAATAAGAGGACGAATAAGGCAGAGGTAGACCTACAAATCACGATCGAAATGGGATGTTCCAACATCTTCAAGTATCTTAGTAATCTATGATGAAATGTAGAAAAAGAGGTCTGATGTGACAACAGCTTCCTCCCGTCCATTAAACGATCCTATAGGCAATAGGAATGTGTTAGTAGGGAGGATTTGCCATAAATTATTATGCAG
The DNA here is from genome assembly GCA_031894815.1 of Creontiades dilutus. Taxonomy (NCBI): domain Eukaryota; kingdom Metazoa; phylum Arthropoda; class Insecta; order Hemiptera; family Miridae; genus Creontiades; species Creontiades dilutus. Next base: position 821,465 of record JAVIWC010003164.1, read on the forward strand.
GACCAAAATTTGAAGAAATTACGAAAATGAAAAGCCTTGAAGAGCTCACTTCTTCTGAAGAGTTTCCAAATTAAGTGGTTAGTCCGAAAATTATTTTTACGAACAATGGACTTTCATAAAATGTGATCCATTTTTACAAAAATTTTCATTAAAACAAGGGGTCACTCAATTGTGTATAAGGCTGTAATTAAAATTCATAAGAGCGTTTCACAAAAATATACAGAAGGGCATACGAAATTGAGAGGAAAGTGGATCAGAAGGTCTAAAACGGAAGTGCGACCGGAAATTTTGATTGTGGAAAATAAGTAAATTGGCTAATAGGTAGATTCGGAAGCAAAATCAAGCAACCAACCGATTGAGGAATTTCTCTTCCCAAATTTTTCACAATAACATGTTTTTCACTCTACTTCGGAATTTTGCCTATAAAATACAAGAGCGTTTTACCGGTTTGGGTAGTTTGAAATGCCGTAATTTTTCGAGTAAGCGATTTTCAGCTGTACTTCTCAAGGCAAAATAAATTCATATTGAGGTGAACTGAAATCTGTATAAAAAATTTCAACTGGGATTTGAGATTCCATAATTTGTTCGCTTCGTAACGCTGCTACCATTTTGATATTTCTGAGTTTTCCTTCGCAAGTTGATCTAAAAAGACAAGACAATCCGCGGCAGATGGCATACAAAAATACATAAATACCGGTAATAATGATATTCAGAAACTCTACCAGGATGCGGGTCCTAGCATGACCTGAATTAAACACCAGGTGAGAAGCTTCCCAAAAAACTACCTTCCGTTACTTTTAATGTTCTACGACTGCTAATTAACGAACAAAGTGAGTCTCTACAATGGCTCGACCTGCATTTGTCTGTATAAGAGTGTCGGTCTGTTCCATGCTATTGGACGTCATTTGGGAGCTTTTAGTGAGAAATGCGGTAGGAATGCTCCTCCTAAGACACCCGTATAAGCAGCATAGTGGGGATTTGATAAACCTTGGCAACATCAACAATCGACGACACTATCGGACAACCATGGGCATCGTGTCCATGTTCAGCATTTTGCACCATTGCAGGTATAGACATTCCATATCCTTACTTTCAGCTGAAATTTGGATGGCAACTTCTGTGGGGGGTTTGAAATATGACAGAGGCGCTCCCGATTAAATGAGTGAGAACACACTCATCGCTATTCTCGCTCGCTATTTTCTGCCTTACTCAACCTGGGAAGCTAAAATTCGGATGGAATGGTGACTTGAGGTATATCGATGGCTTTTGAACGTAACACGTTGAAGGACATGGAATCAACCATGGTCTCATGTGCATAGGTTGGTAATCTGTAGGTTTTGGCATCAAAGGGGCTTGTGAAGACCATCAGTGATCAGCCCTTCTGGCTAATTTCGTTCAAAATTGATCTCTAATGTGATGAAATATAAATCGGGCTCTTTTATGGCATCTAGAGTGGACAAGACAAGATATGGGGGGTGGGTGAGGGTCCGGGTTCAGATAAATGCACCATGGACTTCGTCTAATATATACCAGTAATTTACGTAGAAGGGTTATTGCAGAAGTAATGAAACTCTTGTGTAATAGTTTGCAGTTCTTTTGCAGGGTCGAGAAACTCAAGTCAACGTCGTGGGGTCGACAGACTGCTGCGGATACCGTTGGGATTCGGCGACTGCATAGAGATTTCCGAGTCGTGAGGGCGCGTCGACCATGAAAGTCAGCGGAACGTGCGCCACTCGGAGTCCCGTTTTAATAGTTGAATCCCACAGTCTCTCCGGTAGCTCCACCCTCAAAGATCACGAGGGATTTGATAACGGAATCAACCATTTTTGGAAGAAATTACGTTAACATCTAGATGATGACATTCACGTTAACAGATTAGATTGTTCGCAAACATCGCAAAGCAGGTTCCAGCTTAATGTTATCAAGTATAATCTCTTATGATTCAATAGGTTCCTGCTTGTTTCCAAAAGGTACTAAAGACCATTTTTTTTCAAAATCGAGTTATTACTTATTACCTCCCCGGGGGTTTTGGGACCGAGTTCTTAAAAAAAAAATTCAATCCGATTCAGCTAAAAATATTATAACCCCTTTGAAAAACTAGGGAGAAAATTCAGTTTTATTTCAAAAGGTACTATATTCATCATAAAAGAGCACTTCCATCTGTTTGGGTTCAAAAAGTACCACATATATACATTAAAGAGTATCACACTGGCTACAATATTTTGAGCATTAAATGCCATATCCATTATCATATAGGATTTCTCAACTCTCAAGCCATTTTGAAGGGTTTTCAATTGTTTAAACAGCATTTTTTCAGTTTTTCATATCAGTTTTAATAGAAAGAATGGTGAAACCTCCGGATGGCTTCCATAACATTGTCATCATCAAAAATTGCCAGTCCCTGCTTCGATAAAGCTTGGTATTTGGTGCCGTGTTTTTCGTTAATTTCGACTGAATATAAAGTACGCGGTTCCAAGAAATTTGTGTGAATTGAAAGAAAAAATGTTTTTCTGTAGAAAAAATGGGAAATGGAGGGGGAGGAGGGCGGCAGCTGCCTACAACTACAACGTGCAACAGCTACGGTAACTTCTAACATCTCCTTGGAGATTCGAGGGAGTCCCATATGCAAAAGCCTTGGCAGGAGGAAAAGATTTGATTTCGAAACGTACCTACCAAATCCACTTTGCTTGATTTCAAAAAGTACTAAACGCCAGGTTTGTCTCCAAAAAGTACTACATCCTAAATCTTGAAATTTCAAAGCTCCACCTAAATTAATCGACGTTTCGAAATAACTTTTTTTCAGCCCCTTTTTACAAAATTTTTAATATTAAATGTGGCTCAAGTTTTCAGCTTTTAATGGTTTTCCATGAATATCTTGCTTATGACCATAACGGATATAATACCTTTTGGAAACAAACTCCTCAACTATTGAATTATTGTTTTTAATAATGTGCCTTTGTAATCGCACAAGGAAAAAAAAAGCTAAGCCCCCTCATATTCGTTTATTTACAATTCAAGATGTGTTGAATATGAAAATCTAATTTTAAAAATCCGTTTGTCCGCCCCTTATTTCAGAAACTACTGAACCAAAGTTAATGAAACTTGGGTCAAAATAAACATTTCGGCTCTAGTTCGGTCTGAATTTTCGGTACAATCGATCTATCCCAATGGGTGAAATCGAAGTGCCCAAATTTCAAAAATCAGAATGTCGGAAACTTTTGAAACAATAATGTTTTTATTTACGTTATTGAGGGATGTGCCTTCGAAAATCGAATGAACCCACCCAAACCACATTACGTTCATATGTTCACTCTCCCTACTGGCTAAGGAAAAAATAAGTCAACACGATTGGAAATGTGAACGTGGTTGAACATAGTGAAAATCGCCTGTTATCATGTGAGGATTGCATCAGCCGATGTAATTGCAGCGGAAATTTGTTTGAAGAGTTCCTTTGAAATCAAATTTGTCAAGTCTTTTGTCATAAAACTCCAGACAAGTGAGGTGCAGGTAGGTGTTTTATTTTACCTCGTTGAATTTCTGTTTTCTATTCATGGATTTACATGCCGTTTCCAGATATAGTACTTTGCAGCGTTGTAGGAATTTCGGTATTAGCTTTTGTTTAGTACAAAGGGACTACTGAAAGTTGTTGTTCTAGGAGTTATATTTTGACAAAGTCATCCAACTGCCTTTTGGATGTCTAGAAGTTATTTACGAGTTATGGAGACATAGTGAGAAGGACCTTTGTGGCTAATTTCGTTCCGTATCGATCTACCTTGCTGAAATACAAATAGAGAACTTTCACGGCATCTAAAACGCAATTACAAGCTACGGAGGCTCAAGTTAAGATGTACCACGGGCTTCGTCCAACATACGTAGATCAGCGATTTACGTAAAAGTGTTATTCTGACACGGAAATAATAGACCTCTGGTCAATCATTTGCTGTGTTTCGTTCAACTAAAAATCATTTGGAATAGATATTCAATCCAACGAACTGACAGAATGTTACGCCTGTATACTGTGGTGATACAAATTGGATCGGCTGTTAAAAACGGAGAGAAAAGTCGGCATTCGGCACAAAGAATGGAGATCGATAGTCAAATCATCGTTTATAATTTTCGAATCTTAACTGGGCCTATTTTCAAGAATCAATACCTGGAAAAATCTATGTTCACATTGGAAACTTCAATAAAAAACGATGACTGGGCTATAGTTCTTCTCCTGACTATTCTAACCAGCATATTTCTTTGCGGTCTATCAAAATTTAACAATGTCCATCTTCAACTCCAACCATTACTTCACTATCTACGAACATCACCCTACAGATATATTCGTTCAACACCGAGAACAAAATTTGATTCTGAAACGTTTGTTAGCTTCATCCCATTCGGGTTATTCACCAGATAGTTCCACTGGTTTAACCTGCCTTGCGTAATATATTGTGAGACGGATTTTCGGAGGCTAATTAAAAGTTGAAATGGTTACCCAATTTTTCGAGTGATGTTTGTTTTATAATTGGTATATTGTCGAATAAGAGCGGAATCCCATTATTTTAACATTCTTCATAAGGATACGGTTCCTATCGCAAAGATTCGCAGCGCAATTGAACCTGTAGGAAAAGTGACTACAAGTCACACTTACCGAGTTGTTGTGAAAGTTGCTGACAATTACTTTCCCCAGGAGCCCATGAGGGTCAACGTTGGTTAACAATCCATGAGTCATTTAGATACGTATGAGGGGAAACACATCCCCGAGGGATGTTGGGAGAACCTGAATAATTCTTGCAGAATTTGGATGAAAATAATCTTGTGTGTTGAATTCCTTCGAGAATATAGGGAATTTGAGTTGGATCTACGACCAGTCTGACAAAAATCCTATGTTTATGTAACTTCATGAAAATCTTCAGGTGAATGAAAAGTTTGAACAGTGATAAATCCAGAAAGTACATGAAATTAATTACATATCTATCTTTCAAAATGGCATATTAACAAAATTTGCTTTACTTCTTCACCACGTAGCACGCAGAGACCTGAAGTCTCGTAAACATCCAAACCTCATCCATCATGAAAGTCATACAAATACGGTTAATTCCTTGTTGGGCCCGACATAAATAGTGCTTAAACATGAGATATATCGAGAGAGAAATTTAGCTTGTAAGTTTATTTCCGGATTGGTGGTAATACTAATGCAAAGGAAAATTGATGCAAAAGCTTGGATGAACATTGTAGCGAACCGTTCAAGTCGTACTTAGTTTCCTTCTAAGGTGGTACTGTATGAATTTCGAATGAACATCGAAATTGCTGACCTCAAATCAGAGAAATCTTCTATTTGTATGCAAGAAACTTGAGTGCGAAAGCTAAATAAAATTATTGAAAAACTAAGTGAAACTATTTTTTGAATAATGCATGATTGCTCTTGTCATTATGAGGTTCAGGAGGCTCACTTTTAGGTGAAATTGAGATTCTCAAGAAATTGAGAATATTTGCAATGGGTGACTTTCTGCCTATAACAGTTGATTCTGGGACCAAAATTACTAGGAAACGACACCCCACTTGCCTACGTCTGCAGAACCCTCGAAAAACTACGTATTGGGGCCAAAGCATTTATGCTTTTAAGGCGAACGGGCAGGCTGGAAGGTAGGACCAACTAGGCCCCAAATGGAGTCCATGTGCGAATAAACGAATTTTTACATCAATTCTAAGCCGTTTTATGGCCCTTAATGGCGGATGGCCATTGCAGATTTGGAATCGACTCACCTTGAGTATAAAATAACAAAATTTGATGGGGGTTATACAAAATTGTACTGAATGAAAAACAGAGAGTAATTGCTGTGTAATAATTCGAAGTAGTTGTAGGACCAGTGAAATGTGGCAAAATTACTGACTTTATTCTAACGGTACTTACAGATCAACAAGATAATATCGCTAAGCAGGAACTAAGAGCTTTGTTAATGAATCTTAATGGGGAATCACATTGGACAATTATGGCAGCAGATCCAGTTTACTGGGTTTAAGGATGGTAAACATTTCGTTATAGAGACCCAATCCTGTGTGTTCACTAATTTCAACACCTACCTACATATTAGCCTTCTAATATTGGATATGTATTTCCTCATTCTCGAGTTAGTGTGAGTGGGTGGTGAATCCGAGCGCGTGGGGGTGTCGCAAGAGGTTGCTCTGACGTCGCCAGAAGCCTTGCTCGCCTCGCGAGCGATAACAACTCGTGCAACTTGTGCAATTCCGTCTTCATGTATTAATTATTCCCTCTCCGAGCACCCCAGTTGTTACTGAAAAAAAAGAGAGAGAAAAGAAGAAGAAAGAAAACGTGCACCCCCAAGGTCTGTGTTCGTCAAAGCTGGTGCGGTAACGATACAAATATTTTTGAGGCTTCCGTTTATCACCGCCACCACTGCTACTTGCGTCAGAGTGAATCAACGCTCGTCGGATGATCTTTGCCTAGAAATCAGCCTCATTTCCTCTCCAGTCACAAAGACAGTTGGCGACGCAGTTTTCTCAGTATATTTTCTTCTTCAAGAACCTCCGTTCGTTGAGGTTTAATGCTTTCAATAATGAGAGCTGGTAGTCGAACGAGAGACCACAGTTGAATCACTTTTACAAATTTGTTAATTTACGTTTTAAGTTACCTACGTTAAATCCAAAAAGATATATACAAAATTCTGTCCATAGGTCTTAGTTGTCCCTCAATTCTCGGTGCCAGTTTTGACTAAACCTACAACGTAAAATTGAAGGGCTGAAATATTATAACATCATGATCTCAGAGAAATCTTTAGTCGAATTGATCCAAGGTGGGGTGGGATACATTTCAAACATTCAGAGAAAATATAACCGAATACAAATCTGTAGCAGATCTTTCCAAGACTGTCCATGAAGAAACCATAGATTTACATCTATGTGTATGTTCCACCTTTTTAAGGTGTTCCAGAGGTATTGGAAGGACATAGATACGTGGTTAAAAATGAGTAATTATATTTCGAAATGCAGCAGTGACTACTTACTCCTGGTGGCCATGTTCTACGTCACGATCAGGTTGCCGTGTGATATCGTTGCAAAGGTCTGCCATTGTCTTGGATGTCAGTGACAGCGTGGATGTGGAGCAGATCTGTTGAGTTAATTAGAAACATGTGATATCAATACCCTGCGGCACCTAATATCTGAGTTAAAAGGAGTGGTGGGAAATAAAATCAAGGTCATGGCCTGGAACGTATCATGCCGTTTTATCAAACTATTTAGTACCTACTTATGTCATATAATTTCTTGTTGTTTCAATTCACCTCATTCCGGTGGAGCTTACAACCCAAGTTCTAAACAGGATCTCTTTGGAGGTTCCAAACGTACAACCTTGAGGGTTTTCTTTATCTTTACATCAGCAGATCAAGCAAGGAGTCTTGTAGGCGTCAGTCTTGTGGGCGTTTGGACAAAAGATCATGGAGCTATCCATTATCTTTCAATGGGTTTCACCTTGCTAATTTTTAAAATTTTTACCTCATATAACGCAGTACCTCGAGCGATCTAACATTTTAATTGAGTAGATGTTGGAAGTGGGTGAAATGGCGTTGTTAAAACTGATATTTCTACCTTACGTCGTTGTCCAGTCAGAACTGTAGGCTGCATGGAACGATAATGGCACCGAGTTCGGGTTTGGACTCGAAAATTTTAAATACTATGAATTATAATTTAAATACTAGTGAATTCAAGATCATCGATATGATCGATAAGTGTACGATACCGACCAACAAGACCGTTCGATTGTTGAATGGAGTATGCGCACATAGTTTTGCTTCCGAGTCCAACTGTGGGCAGCAGAAGCTTTGTTTTCACTTTTGGGACATGAACAATTTTTTTCCAAAAGCGAAATTCGCACTTGCATTTTACGTGTTACACCATTCTGAACATCATTCATTTCTCGTCTGTGTGTCAGTATTCATAGCCAGTTTTCATCTGATCTTGATGAAACTGTCAGGCGTTAGGTCCCCGATGACTTTCATTGTTCAAAAATTGATACATTAGTCTACTCAAACGTGAAATGCACCAAGCATCATTTTCTTAGGCTCTAGTGGCAATCAAATTTGCAGGGCAATCGGCTAAAAACAGTCTGACGATCTCACATCAATTTCTACGCGATAGTACTATTAGTAGGTACCTACGGCGCAAGCGCAAACGTGAAACCCATATAAAAAGTCTAATGCCTGCATTTTAAATTCGATTTAGACGAAATTTTCATGGAATTTGCAGGTAGAATGTAGATGGTTGGCTATATACTTCATAGCTCAGCAATCAATACATCAGTCCGCGCGTATACAACTGTAAAATCCATAATATGTCATTTTCCTATGTTGTTAATCCGGTCGCGCTCAAATTTTTAAAGTAGCCAGAAAAACGGTCTACCATTATTCTATCTGTTACTGAATTAGCCGGAAGACCCACAATACATGTCGACCCCCTATTGAAGGTGGTTATGTCCGCGGGAACATGCCCCGTGACATCTCTGTTCCAAGAATCGCTGTCACAAGATTACATTCTTCATCTTTGGGGATTGTTAACAAAATTTCAATGATCTATGCAAGTAATAAGTGGGTAAATGCCGTTTCATCTTTAATCAAAAAGACTCGGCTCGCCGGGGTCTACATATAGTGTCGGTAGTGCTGACGGCAGCTAGTCTGTTGTCAGCACTTTAGGTGTTTATAATTAGGCATTTTAATTACATATAACTTGCATGCATTACCTAGACGACTTAGATATGAGCCAAACCCAACTTGCTCGAGATATGTTTTAAAATATTTTACTAATAATATCCAGAAAATTGTTACCCAAACAGCGCTATCCCTCGACAGTTAGTTTTTTATGATCTTTCGAAAAATTCTAGATAAGTATTATCTCCATCATAGAGTGCCCTCTATGGACGGTAAACCTCGTTATTAGGTATATGGGATTTTTGAAAAACATTGGAAACAATAGCATGCTATTGGCATAAATCGTAGAAAATAATAACTATTGCAGAAGAGCGTAGTTGGTGTCAATATTCTCAAAATGGAATATTTTTGTATTATGAAAGAACAATAAATCGCATTTTCCTGTCCATCGGCACACGCTATTGTACTTACTTGAGTTAGAACAACTTGGATCAATGGATACGTTCAAATTGCTGTTGGAATTTCAAACGTCAATAGTTGAAAATGAACTTGCAACGCATAAGTTATAAATGAAAAAAGATTGATATAGTTCAAAAAGCTCCACAGCCTTTTCAGAAATTACACTTTTGTAGACAACCAGACCGAGACCAAAAACAGTTATCACATTTCACAGTTTCTATCATCAATGCTCAATGAAGAAGATATTTGATTCAAGGAACAACGTTATCCATCTACTCTTACTACTTACTTGGGGAATAATGTTTAAAATTGAAAAATATAGTTGAACCATAATTATCAGCGATTTCATTAACTTAATGTTGATATTTATTACTGTGTCCATGACACAATGATAACGTTGCACGAAGTAATTTCTTATCAAGTTCTTGAAGTGATTATTTCATATCTTCCGAGTGTAAAACGGTCCACGAGAGAGATTTTTAAATCGTTCTTTGAGATACGTTGCCTGTTTGGGTTCTCCAAATTCGCTTTTCTGGATTGATTTTAATTTCCGGTCTAGTTCATCTGTTGTGAGCTCTTCGTCTGCGTGTAATGACTGTGCGTTATAGTTAATTTCTTTGCAACATTGTGCCGTATGAGAAGAACAACAGTAAGTACAAATTTAAATTGTATCAGCAATATTTTGCTCCTTCCATGTAAATAATCATTAAATTTACGGCTGATCCGATGCGTTACTGAAGCCATACGCCTACGTTACCTGTCTGCCGATTAAACTGTTTAACGCAATATCCATCTAATATAGTATTAAGAAATTCATCTTTGGATCACCATCCGCCCCAATGTCCCATATTTTACTAACAATCTATTACTCATCGCTCTCTCGGTCATTGGTGACCTTATTGGAAGCCAATGTTGTCAAATACTCTATATACACCTCAGTTTCCATGATGATTCGATACGTTTGGTACTCCGCCACCTGTCTCATTAACGTCTCCGATGAAATAACAAAAATCATCAAAAACTGTAGTGCATACTACGGAAAACCGGTTCATGTCAATCACGGGGCTGTTTCCCCAAACCATTCAAAGGCCGAGGTTCGGGCAGTTGAGAGGTTCCCAGTTGAGAAGGTTTAGCCGTTACTGGGAAATGGGATAGGTAACAGACAAAGCCGGCAAGGAACAGTTTTTGTTTCGGCAAAATCACAATTTCTACTTTCATTTTACGTCAGTGACCATCCTGAGCGACCTTCGTTTCATTTACACCTGTGAACAACTTTCTATTTATGGAAATATCCTTTACAATTTGATTCGATTTATGACTTTTGCAGGGAATGTGCGGGTTAGGTTGTAATCAATCAATACTTCACTCCATGGAAGGAAATCGTAAAAATTCATCTTCATGAATAATTCATCATTTTCGCACTTTGCCTGATCTCTCTCGCTCAAATTTCGAGAGTAGTCGTTAATTCACGCAAATGTCAACGAGGTTTTATGATCAACAGTTTCGTTGTGAATGTGAAGTCTTGGTAACACGCTAAATTTATCTACATTTTTCATGTGATTTTGTTGGAATGTTAGTGAATGTGCGGATTAAACTGTTGGGTTAGTTTTTTAGCTCAAATTTGAGAGTAGTCGGGAAAGGACTAAACTAATTTCAACACGATCGTTTTCTACAACCATACACATAGTTATTGAGGTCTTAGGACTAGTTTGAACATTTCAATGATGGTTTGGACACGAGGAAGCTGTATACCCCAAACAACTTGTTGATGATTGAAAAGTATCCGGTGCCTGCAGTTCAACTCGTGTTAAACCGAATCTGATATCTGCACCACTCGCCTGCGCAATTCATGGGCTAACCTGGGAATTCTAAATCTTTCGACTTTCTAGTTAGCTCGACATAATGTGTTCAATAAATTCACCCTACTTATCGAGCTGGCGAAGAATTTCCCCTCAGGCGGTTAGTGTGATGTCTGGGGGACATCTTGCGAGTACAATGCTCCCTCATGGACCTCGCGTTCTAAATTAGGGTCGACTCGGCCCCTAAATTGCTTTCACAATCGCCGAAAGGCGCAGCACGTCCGTTTCACAATCACTCAGCCTTCAGCCGCATCTTCCGTCGATCTCATGACAAGCCTCGGAGTTGTCCGCCGGTCCAGTTGGCCCGTTGAGCCCATTCATAGAGCCGCATCACCGACATTCCAACTGGGAACCGTCGAAATGTCAACCATTTAGTTGAGTTATGCGTGCATAACAGGGGACGATTGTGTTGACAAATTCTCCTTCTTTCAGTTTATTTTTAATTTATATTTTCAATAATAAGCCTATGTAACCGTATCGGACCAGTTTTTAAACCACCTCCCTCCCTCCCTTAAACTTTGACATTTCACGTTTCAAGGTGCCTAGATTAAAAATCTGCAATGAGCCTGCTGTGGGGGCTCCAGGAGTCCTGCTGGTCCTAGTTGGTTGCTGGTATCGGAGTACCTTCAACGGTGTAATATCGGCACGGCTTAGAAATCTACGAGGAGAATCCCAATCAACTCGATAAAATAAAACACCAAATAACACCAAAATAAAGAGTCGATCTTCACATGTTCGCAAATTTATAAATAAGTTATGAAAAACTTGATCGGAGACGGGGATAAGACTAGTATATTCGTATAGAATCCATCTCGTGATTCGTTCAGCTTCATTCTCCATATCTTGGTCCACTTAGAAACCTCAGTAGTAGAGGTCTGTAGTTCGCGTGTTGCAGCTTCTATATCATCTCCAACAGAGAGAATAGCCGTATCATCTGCAAAGGTGGCAATAGTCGTGCCTTCTTGTTGGGGTAAGTCCCGTGTGTACAGGAGGTAGAGTACTGGCCCTAAGACACTCCCTGAGGACCCCTCCTTTTATGGGCTACAGGCTGGGGTATTGTTCATCTTGCTTCACCCTGAAATGTCTATTTTCAAGGTAGGACTTCAGTAGTAAGTACTGTCTTGGGAGATCCCTGTGCAGTTAGAGCTGGAATTTGAAATGGATTATCTAAGTAGTACTGTCTTGGGAGATCCCTGTGCAGTTAGAGCTGGAATTTGAAATGGATTATCTAAAATACAATTAAATGGTAAGCAGGGACCCCCGTAGGTGGAGGAACCACAACGACTAAACGTTTTCCTGATCTACTCGTGGTTATGAAATATTGAATGACATCGTGCTTTGAGGGGCTATGAATTATGCACTAAACGTAATATGATCACATAAATGGGCAAAAAATGCTCTAACTTTTTTCCCAAATAAAAACTGCAGATTCCGAATCTTTTAAAATTTAATGGAAAATGACCGATTACTGTAATTTTTGACTGCACGAAAACCCGTTCTATTGCGCGCAACATAGCCAGTTTTTTTACATTTTGCTGCTCCAACACAAAGTATTTCTATCTGTCTGGCAGTAGTGGTGCTTTCAACACAATAGGAATTTATTACAATCATAGAATAAAAATAAAAACCTGTACAGAATGTCACTTCTAATTGTGATATTCCACCCTCCTGTTACTACGAACCTTGAACCCACAATGTTGAATAATGACATTGGAGCGGCGCCAGAATCTTGAAAAGGTTGGCATGAGGTAAAACTTGGTGTTAATTGGAGGAATGTAAATACCAGTATTTTCTGTGGAAACAGTGACATTTATAGTTCAACTTTACCTGGGTTACAGTCCTGCATATATGTTTTTAAACAAATAGCTTACTTACAGTGTTGTCGGCTACCTCACGATTCATTTAAGGAATGTGTTGCTCAGGACTGGAGTACGACTTGAAGGAAGGTTCTGACTGAAATGGTTAGACGATCCGAGATACAGTGACAACGTGTTTAAACGAATTAACAAAATGTGTTTTCAACTTTTGAATACTTACCTTGAAATAGTTATGTTATTCAAAATTGCAAAGCTACATCGTCTATTCAAAACAATTAATACAAACTTTGAATGGAATAAAATCCTAAACTTATTCTATCAGTACTATGGGCATTTTTCAATCAATTCCTGTTTCAATTGTTTAGAGCTGTTGATTAGCTGAACAATTGATATCCAGTTTGTAACTCTGCCTACTTGCAGATGTTAGAACCAAACAAAGCTTGTAATAAAGTATCATAGATTTCGGTTTCACCGTACACCCCATCCTCTAACCATTATATATGGCACCGAGCCTACCTATTACAGATCAGATATCTGAGATCAGTACTGGAATAAGTAATGACGTCGCCAACCCTCTTTAGTTTATGATGTTAGAGTATTTAGTTGGTGGAGTAGATAAGTGATTCTGTGTACTACAGTAGTACAGTCTTATGAAACGCTCTCCTAACCAGGTACCAAATATGAAGGAGCCCACAAATTTACGCCAATTACAAATTCAAATGATTATACCACCAAATTGGATTATTGCTACCTATTCTCTATAATAAAATAACTCAAAACGTAAAATAGAGGCCAACTAGGCATAATTATTTTGTAAAATCCGTAATTAATGTAGTGGCCATGTTACTAGCGGTTCTAATAGATGTTTTTCGTCACGTTCCTACCCGACCTTGCTGTCGACCGTAGATGAATTATTATTCTATGAATGGGTACCTTCGTACCAACCGACCGACGTTTACGTAAACCGAATGAGGACTCCATATTTCGCCTGAGATGTTTTTCCACGAGTTCTTAACCGCTCAAGGTCACTTCCTCATAAAACTCCGATGAATTATTAATTGGCAACAAATTATGAGGAGTACACGTCAACCAGTCGCCACCGCCGGTATTTGGCGTCGCTGATCGCTCCGCGTTGGACCTATATTAACTCGATTAGGTTCGATACAAGCAATACTAGTAGCGAGGGAATGATTGACGGACTTTAGACGCTAATGGATACGATGGAACTAAAAATTACTTATACATTAATAAGTCTTCACAACAAGCACATTGCAAATGAAGACTGATTTCCTATTGTGCACTAGAACTAATTGGAAACTCAATAAGGAACCGAGCTCTGATGGGGCAATCATCAAATACTTCAATCAAGCTGGGATATGAATTGCAATTTTCAATAATGAACCTTGGTTATCTCTATTGGTAATCGACTAAGGATAAAAATCAGTCTTATCCTGTCTTATTTGTTGTTTCGTTTTTCTTGCATCCACTGATTTGCCAATAAACTTACTATTGTGTTTATACCATCGAAAAAACATTCAACCATTTCAAATAATAATCATCATCATCAATAATAATAATAATAAACTGCTTGTGCGTCACAGCATCGCAGCTCATTCACAAGCAACCCACTCCGGTGGCGATTTTCAGGAAATAATAATAATAATAATCACTTAAAGAAGAAAGGAATGAATAATTTCAACACATTGTTTTAAAGCTTTTATTGCACCGAATAATGGGAGTTCAAACCCGAACCCTCTTCATGGAAGTTTACAATCGCAAAGCACGCAGGTGAAAGACAATGCTGACCAGTTTAATTCCCTTAATTTCCATTCTCAGAATAATATGCTGTTAAAATATTTATTATTTCAGCTCTGTTTCGTGATTTTTGAGGGAACTGTTTTCATCGAGAACCCACAGATATACAGAACACTTGCAGCGGTCAACTTATTACTTCAATAGAAAGGAATATACAATTCTTGCCTCTCTACTTGCCGATGTTAAGCCTCGAGGAAAATGTTTTATTTCAAATGAAGCAATGCAAATTATTACACTAAGCTTTGTTATATCTGTATTAGATAACAATCCAACGCCACTCCGGACTCCAAGAACTAGACCGCACAACCAGAGACAGTGCTTCCTAGGTACACTCGGAAACACATGTAGAAATCTAACTGAAATTTAACGAGATAAAATAAAAATACATGCAAAAAGAATACTTTCCATAGTTCTCAACTGATTAGAAGCCTAGGAAATGGCGATATGGTTAGCGTAATCGTATAATATCGACCATACTATTTGGTCTATCGCCAGGCGGGCGTTTCACCAGTTGACAGTTAATGAACTGTAAGGCTCTGTAGCCCGACCGTCAACCTGACATTCCATTCACAGAACTAGTTATGATTTGGATCAAACAAAAAACTACCCTATTACGTCAAAAAGCTTTAAGGTATATATTTTTTGGTAGTTTAATTCTAAAATATTGTCCCTTAGGGTTGATTAATAGGGTTAATTAATAATTGATCTAGAATTTTTCAAACAAATTTCATTAACTTCGGTCCAGTAGTTTCTGAAAAAAGCTTCATAATTATAGAAAGAATTTTAGGCAGTTAAAGTGAACTCCAACTTGGAACTGTGGCAGGCCATGATGTTGAGGTTTGGGGGACCCACCGGCATTGCCTCCCCTCGCTCCTCACTATCCCTTCCAACATCCTATAAGTAGGAAGTGCAATTCGGACTTGGTTGCCGGGATGACCAACAATGAAACGAAAAATGATTCATCTCCAGCAACTCTACTGCGCCCCAAGTTAATATTCGGCACACATTTCAAAACCCGGTAGATTTGAAGCTCAAACCCGAAGACCGGGAGTTGCTGTAGAAAGCTGGCAAGAATTCCATTAGAATGTCCACACTGCGGGTGACATTGATGGCGGCATACACACAGATGATTTGTCATGTGAATCGTATCTGTGTTATCTAAAGACCGTTAAAATCAAGGAAAAAAGGGTCCAAAGGCCCCTAAGGAGTTTGAAATTTGGGGGAAAGCCATTTCCCCTACAACTGGGAACTGCCGATACCGGTGACAAATAAAATGCAAGGGAGGCGTGTGCTGCATGTTAGCACAATAAGAACTCTCTGCATGAGCTCAGGGTGCATCACCCCCACCAATTTCTAAACATCCCTAATCAATTAATCAATTAATTTTACCGCTCCCAAACCTAAGTATATCCCAATTCCACAATAAATTCTACCTCAACAAAAGTAGGCCAGTGACACTTTGGCGGTAGTTACCGCCTGCTTGTTGGTAGCATGCAGCTCTCTACCAACTTAGAAGAAAGATAATCACAGAAAGTTTACCCTTCACGAGAAGATTGTTTACATTACCTGATGGATGTTTTGGCTGCTTCTTCAACGGCCTCTCCATATCCTTTTCCTTTTAAAAGTCTTCTTACTAACGCGTATAAATTACAATGTTAACTGCAGAGGGATACGTTGCAACTTCAGTTAGATAATTATAAATAAATATTTTACCCTCAGATTAACTTCATGAGTTGTCTCTCATCTACACTTGTTTGCCTGTTTCTTCTTTTGCATGATTTGTGTTTAAATACAAAGTTCATTTTAGCCGAAAAACTGATTCAATTTGCATAAAGTTTAGTTCAATCCGCGACAGGTTTAATTCAAACTGCGAATGAAATATACTGTGTTTAATAAGGAAAAGACGCACCGACGCACAAAAAACGAGTTTATCATAACATTTACGTAACATCAAGTCTGTCTGTAAAAATGCGAGGTTTTTTTTAGATTCCTTTGTCCGATTTCGGCAGTTTGTTTTGACAGACTGGTATTTCCATATCGATATTTGATTGGTGAAATCATTTATATCGTGTAGTATTACGTTAGAAAAAAGTCGTCTAATCTGTAACTGCCGGCACATGTATGTCGTAAAACGACCTCGTCGGACCGTCTGTGTTATTTATCTGGCCTGTTCTTGAGTTAGTTTCTTGACGTCCAGATTATATTTGGAAATATTACAAATGGGATGGACGGATAACGTGATTTCCTCGGAACAATCCGACTCCATTACGAAACGTTTCCCTATGCGATGCTGTTGCGCAAGGAGCTTCGAGAAAGATAGGGACGTCAACCGGTAAATACCCCGAAGTAGGTAGCGGTAGATGATACCGGTAAATATTATACCGTTTCCACTACAGTACGAGCTCCACATGCTCAACTGTGCACAGAGTGTCGTGCACTTGGTGTAACATTTTCTTTGTCCAAAACTAGTCCAAAAATGGAGCAAAACGCCACCAACGGTGTCAAATGAATAACGCATAGTGCAAAACATCAACTTTGTGATTCAAACTCGATTTCATAGAGAAATCCATATTCGCGGGCAAAAAAACATTATTTACCTTACGTATTCGTACGTGAGGGAGTGCTGTTTTATGATACTACATTACGAGGGCAGTACATAAATTTTAGGGACAAATGTTTTTACTGTTTTTAAATCATTTCACACTATTTTCCGGATTCAATAATTTGCCCAATTCATGCTGTTCGAACTGTTTATACTTTTACTTTTGGGATACCTCCTTTGCTGTCTTTCAGTCTTACAGAATCGCGAAGTTGAACTTACCACAGGAAAGCTGATTACATTTTCAATTTTTCCTGAAATTTGACAGTTTCCAGCCCGTTTTTGGGAAATGAAGTTAAAGTTGAAGTGTTTCCAAAAACTTCAGTGTCTTGAGGGGGGCTTGCCTGTTGAGGGGGGAGAATGTGACGAATCGGTCAGAAAATTGTAGAAAAGTGTTTCCGAAATAAATTTTCTCGTAGTCAACCAAGGTTGATATCGGAAAATTCTATTTTTCGAGTACTACCCCATATATAAACGCTTGACAACCTCCCATCCCACTCGATCGGCGGTTCGGATGGACGCGTTGTGTTGACAACAATAGGTGGTATGGCTTCTACCATTGCTTCAAGCCTGTAGACTTGCTGAAAATCTAATATTGCCACGGCTCCGCAGAAGCCACATTAGCGGCGTATCTTCACTCTAACTTATTGCAAAGCTAACCCTCCATAAGACTCGAAAAAGTCTTACTGGGGGCAATGATGCTTGAATTGGACCATGAAACCAGTTTGATAGATTAAACGTTTCTGAAAGTTTAGCGATTTTTTTTTACAAATTTTGATGTAACGTTTTCTACAATATTTGATGCAGAAGTTCGTAGTTGATAAACTTTTTCTGGGTTCTACAAATAACAGAAATAATATTAGTATAATATGAACTGATAACATTAACGATATGATTAATGTATTCGTATTTCCTAATAATCTTATCAATAAATTACCATCGATTATGTTTGGTGTTAATCGTAAAGCTTGGTGTTAATCCTGGTCCCATTAAATTTCTGACTTTAACCAGCTTTCATGATTTATGTTATCTCATTTCTAGGAATAGTCAGTAGGTATGTACAATAAATTTGGGGAAATGTGATATTAATTGTTTTTTGTGCCATAGTTACTGTTACATAAATGAATAACGACTAATGTTTCCATCATCCAGAAAAACTGTTCCAACAATTGACAACTCTTCCGTGTGTCCGCCGTAACTAATAATTCTCATTGTCCTTGATACTAACACGTGTGAATGATATGAACATAGATAATGGTTCACAGGTGGTTACTGTAGTCGGTACAACCATCACAATAGGTACTATTACCGTACCATAATTTTCTATCGGAAGTGTGCGCTACGATCCACTCTTCAACATTGTGAAACCTTCAAGTGTTTCACACAGTATATTGTGTCAGTTGTTAATGAGCTCACCATCTCTCGAGCTGAATCAGGTTGAACATGACATGGTGATATCACCTTTCCCAACACATTGATAACCCGAGAGTGTTTCGGATGACTATTGCGCAGCTCACGCTAATCAGTAATCATTTGTCTTCCCTGAGCTAACTTGTTCTGACGTCTTACTCCCTCACCTCATCACAAACAACCGTTTCTCCTTAAGATGAATGTCATCATTGCCTAAAGCCACCCACCACCGTACGGTTTCTCGCCAATATTTTAGCTTCTATATTCTCTATATTGCACTTAGTACTAAGCACTCATGGTGCACCTAAACCTACCTTGAACAATGCCTTCAACAATTATAATGGGTTTAATATTTTTTGAATATTGCGTGTGTGCTCATGCCATTGTGAGGCCTGGGGGGTGTCACTGTTGGGTTCAGGAATTGGGATTATTTGGTATGGGTAAATTTTGAAGGATTCAGAAACCTATTCAGTTCGATTTTGTATCCAAAATTGCTAGAAATCGACCACCCACCAACGTTTTGTCACGTTCCTGACCAGTTTTTTTTCTTGTAGCATCTACGCGTATGAGACTATCGGACCAGCTTGGTTCCAAATAAGAAAAAAAATTCCGTTAATTCGCAGTCCTTTTATTGACCCCAAAAATATAGCAGATTTTGAAGCTACTCTCCTTGACACGTAAAGAGAAAAAGTTCGAGAGGAATTCATAAATATTTTGTATAAAACAAGTGAAAAGGCTTGTTATTGAAAATAATGAACCGAAAGTACAGAAAAGGTAATGATTTCTCCGTATTATAAACTTCTATGAGATTAAAAATTTTATTAACGAATTTCGTAGAGAATTATTGTTCAATACCTCTAAAATTCCAAAATTAGAATTTTCCCCAAAACAATTATTTACTTTATTTATTTTGGGGGAGGGGGGATCCGGTTTGAGGCGTTCTTAAATGATTCTTGGGTTGATATGTACTTATACATGTATTCTAAGATATGTATAAATAATTGCTAACTATAAATGATCTTACAATCAGGACAGAAAGATGATGGATTGGAGTGGTTACCCCTTCTAGGGGTCGAAGGGACTACCCTCCAGAGGGTACATTGGAACCTTAAAAAATTGGCTAATAATAATTATTAACTATTATTAAGTGTTATGAACAATTATAATTGTTAAACTGTTCATTTTTCTTGCACAAAATTACTCGTACAAGTATTCAAATTAATATTCACACTTCAAAAATCCATTAATTATGGAGCATTCCAAAATTTTTTTAAATTCCGAAGTAAAAATAATACATCATCGGAGCCAAAAATGATTACACTGTTAGACCTCATACACAATTTCAAATTTTAAGTTAGCCATTTTTTTAACTCGCACCCCCAGAGCAATAGGGCCACATCTCGGCACGCGTCGTTTTTGAGATTTTGGTTTCAATGTGTTCCTCTACTGTTCATCTTTCAGCACCTCCTTTCAGATTTGGTTTATTGGCATCCTAGAAAACATGAAGTAATAATAAGACCTTAATAAGGACTTAAAAACTCTTTTAGATCGAGGAAACAAAACTTCAATTGTGTCTCCTGGAAAAAGATTTTTCCTGACTTGTGGCCCTAATGCTCTGGGGGTGCGGCAAGTTACTATAACATGACATTTAAATTTTAGGAAGGTATAGGTACATTTTTTGAAACCAATTTTAGTGATTATTGAGCAAATTTTATCGGGCTACCAACTTATAATCTCTTAATGACTCAGTTTTCTAAGGTTGCATGCCATTACATATCTTGATCTTCGATGATAATTCGGTAAAAACTAAAGAAGGTGGTGTGACGTGTGATCAACAAATACCCGAACTCTCATTCGTTCACCTCGTTCCGCCTCCCACGTGGGACACGTGTGATGTTGCACTTATGCAAGTGATTGCCGGCCGTTCCTACCCGGGCGCCACCCCTACCTGAGAACCACCCCTACCTGATAGCCACCCCTCCAAGCCGATCCGCCCCTACCGCGTCACCCAGGGTGAGCAACCTCTTCCAGGTCGCCGCCCCAGATAGCCCGGCCGTTCACCCCGGTAGTGCTCCAGGATGCCGTAAGACTTTCTTCCTTCACCACTTTCTGCTCGCCCCTCTCCCCCTGTCCATATTCATCTCCCTGCAGCAGCATCGCCCCGGCTCCGCTCCTGCGGCCGAGTGTCGCAACCCCCTCGATAACACCTCCTCCTCCTCCGCCACCTCTGTAACACTACCCGTTCGCTTCCTCGACTTTCTTCCCCCTTCTTGCTCCCTCTCGCCTTATCTCCTATTTTCTATCTCTCTCGCGCTTCGCTGACTATTTTCCCTGCCGCGAACTACTTTCTGGCTATTTTCTCCAGCGGATTCTTCCGGACTCCCCTACAGACGAGGTGAACCACCACCAGCCACATAACTCTCTTACAAAACCACATTGCACAATCGCCACTCTGGGATTTAGGTTCAATATCCTCACAAAAAACTCACCTCTACTGCGTAGTAAGCGCTCGTTACATTATGTTACATGCGAGATCAACCCTAATTCAAACTTCATAAGAATCAAAATCACCAATTCTGAAAAACCGTAAATACAATCACCTAACAGTGAACAGTACCTTCCTCCATCAGTGAAATGAATGAATAGATCATTAAAATATTATCAATAATCTTACAATGAG
Source organism: Creontiades dilutus (assembly GCA_031894815.1). Taxonomy (NCBI): domain Eukaryota; kingdom Metazoa; phylum Arthropoda; class Insecta; order Hemiptera; family Miridae; genus Creontiades; species Creontiades dilutus. The sequence goes on from JAVIWC010003164.1 coordinate 842,752, forward strand.
ACCTTACAGTGACGGGGTCGATATTTGCTCTAAAACTCTCTGTTTGTGGGTTCTACTCACCAAATAAGTGCGATTCGTCTTCAGAGTAATCAGAAACAGTAAAAAATCAACAAAATGTTTTTAAATTTGGGCCTTGTTGACGAATTTCCCTTGTCCTTCCTGTCAACCTTTTTCGATGTTCAGACACAGAAATTCACACTTATTGGGTTGAAAATCGTCTCATTCTGTTTTGGGCTGTCGTTTCTCGTATGAAATGTATTTTCGACATTGTTATTACAAAATGGCAATTTTTACAGTGTTTTAACAAAAGAAAACGGCAATTCTTACACCAAAAAGTGCTGATTAGAAATGACAAGGAAAATTCGTAATCAAAGTCCAAATTCAAACACATTTTTTTGAATTTTGAGACTTTTCAAGTCCTATTCTGGAGAAAGCAAAAAGAAATGGGGACCCCCCCCCCAAAAAAAAACCTTAAGCGCTAAAATCGACCTCATTACTGTAAGGTCCTCTTCTTTGAACATACTGAATCTTTAAATAAGTAGAATATAGTTTGTTGGAACGATTCACGAGGCAAAAACGCTGCGAAATACAACACAGAGAATTTATAATTTTGAATTAGAATAACCCTTCTACGTCAATCACTGAACTATGTATATTAGACTTATTCTGTGTACATTACAAAGTACAATAGTTTAGATACTTATCCAAACTCGAAACTCCTTCAAATCCCATGGGGACAATCCGCATAACCCATCCCTTAAAATCGGATGAAGAGTTTAGAAGTTTGGGTTGTTGCAAGTATATGTTTTCACAACATCGAGTTAAATAAGTAGGCAGGACTCATAGTTAGCTACTCACCCCTTTCACCAAGGTGGTTGCTAAAAGAGCGGTGAAATACAGCAAATATGAACCTTTTTTTTTGTACTAATTTGCAGTTTTTCAGGACGGCTCTCTACAGCAAGGCTTCGTCATTAGGGAAACGCCTATTGGAATTGATCCAGGGTGGTGTGGGACAATCCAAACATGAGAAAAAAAATAACTGAATACAAATCCGTTTCAGAACATTTAAAGACCGAATGCGTGAAAAAATTATTGGTGTACTTGTGTGTGCGTATGTATTTGTTGTTTTGTGCAAAAACTCTCTGTAATTTAACTATACCGAGGGGTGGCTGGGATGGAGCGGTTAATAACCAATCATTGCTCAAGCGTAAATTCTTGACCGATTCATGTCATTCTATTTTCGTTAATTGGGACATACCTAGGTTCAATCAATCAAAAATATTTCAGAACATTTATTCAAGACAAAATTACCTGAATAAAAAAATAAATCAACATTTATTCACTATGTCATCTGATGCGTATTGTATTTGTTGTGAAACTAACACCTCAAAAATCTTAATTCTCTGTAATTTAGTTACCTTATAAAATCGAGGGTTATAATTTAATGTGATCTTTATTTAAATTCACATTTATATTTTAAACCTATAATCATTATTTCAAGCGTAACTAGAAATTGATAGATGGGATTACATGTCATTCTATTTTCGTTAATTGGGACATACCTAGGTTTAGTATTTTAACATATTTCAGAACATTCAATTTTCATTATGAAAGGGGATGAATTGAAAGGAAATAAATGGTCATTTATTCACTATTTTCATCTGATTTTATTGATTTTTAATTAATTTTTTGTTTTTACTACGATTTTTGTCTAGTTGTGCTACAAGTTAAGAACACAACCAAACTTGTTAACACTCAGTATATAATATAAATTGCCAATAAAAATGTAATAACTGACTTCGGTTGAGAAAAGGTTGACCTTTGACTTGGAAATGCTATATATTATATAGCATTACATTTTTATTGGCACAATAATTTGAAAAAACAACTGTTTAGGCTACTGTACATTTTTAGAAAGTTATTATCAATTAATAAATTATGAAAGGGTTGAATTAGGTTTGCAAGCGGTTGAATTTAACTAGGAAAAAGTTGATTTGATTTGCACATACTAGATAGTTATGAACTAACTATCTGCAATATATTAAACGTATTATGACACACCATATTCCCTCAGCCAGAATCAGTAGGAACTGTTTAGACGAGAAACGAAAATTAGATCGGCGTCATTCAGCTGGTTCAACTTAAGAGCGGAAATTTGATTTTGGTTAAATATATTGAAAATGAATGAAAACTGAAAATGATTCATTCCTTCATATCATAAATGGAGGCCAATTGAAAAGAATTATGTTTAGGAATAACCCCACAAAAAGAGAATATTTCCGAGCTGTGTGGCTGAACATACTTTTAAACTACAGAAAATTATTTTCCTGTCATCGGACATGAGCAGAATATGAAGGATATAGAGAAAAAAGAAGGAAAAGAAAATTAAAATCACATTTGTGTTTAAGCACTCACTTACGAAGTCGGAATAAATGCATTCTGGACCTATTCCAATAATCTGTGTAAAAACTAGTTTTTTTAAACTTTGGTCGGGTGTACAATAATCGTGAGAGAATGGTTAATGAAGCATTACATAGGAGGGTTGGGGGATTATAATAAATGCAATTATTTGACTTCAAAAGTCGAGAAAGAATAACCGGTTGTATGGCCAAGCTTCATTGCCATGTACCAACATAATGCGATAGAGAACTTCTGTGGTTGTGGTAGAACATCAAGGTGGATTTTGCATGCGACTGATTCAGAGAAAAAACCTTGAGGGTATTAAACAGCTCGATTAAAGACAAGCATTTGATACGTTATGATATCACCTTTAAGGTAGACTTTTGCATTACGTTTAAAGATTCTACATTAATAGTCCGACCATTTGGTTGCTGGAAGGTGGTGTTAGTCGAGTTTTAACAGTGTCGGAGAGGTTTTTTGCACTCGAAGAGTAAACTCATGCAACGGTATTACCGGTTGTCTATGGCTAGAATCCTGGACAAACAATCTGCGGTCATTACCGGCTTTGGATAATGGGATTTTATATCGTTAGAGATTCTCGACAATAGATTGATTGGCACCTATCAAATTGTCGTTCCTTTTCCATTTCGCGACATACGTCGTCCGAGGGGAATGTCATCGTCCTCAGCCCGAGTCCAATGACTCCAACGGGCTCGGGGGGCCTTTTCGAACGGGAGTCTTGCACAACTCGGGCGAAATAGAAGAGAAAGGCGGCCGCTTCTACGGGATAGCTCAGTATGACGAGTGAGTGTGCGAGAAAGAGCGAGCACAACGGGGAAAGAGCGTGTGTGAGCGAGAGGCCCGACATGGGATGGGGTCTGTATTCATAGAAGGCGCCTGTGTCCACCTTCACAATGAGAATTCTTGATAGAGCGTTGAACGCGAGTGATATCGCCAACCAACTTTCTCCCTGCACAATGCGCCTTGCGGAGAACACATTGAACATAGGGAAGGTTGCGTTACCTACTTTCGGTTAATATTTTCAATAGTAAGCCTTCGTCAGGGGCGTAACGTACACCCCCGCAAACCCCGCGATGCGGGGGGCCCGGGATACAAGGGGGCCCGGGAACGGGCCCGCTCTAGCAAAATTCATTTTTTTTATTTTAAAGAATAAAGCGGAACTAACGACACACAGAAAAATTCCATTATGTAACATCAAGTTCATAAACATCGACGGTAATGTAGATTCATTGATCAATCATCTTTTGGTTTTATTTATAACCAGGTGAGGAAGGGTGTAAAGTAGCTAAGGTATCAGAGTTTGCGAAGGTGCGTACTAGGGATGGGACATCGACATCGATATTTTCGAAATATCGATGTTTTGCTACGATATTACGATGTTTTGCCTTCAATCAATCAATCAATCAATCAATAATATTTTATTCAGGATAATTGCATAGGTATAAATTACAAATATAAATTGCCGAACAAATATTGCCCGTCAAAGGCTAAGCCCGTAACGACGGGTCAAGAGTAGTAACCCAACTCTACCTATACATAGGAGCAACTAAAAAGAGCAGACATGAAATCATAAAAATATAATAATATTAAACAAATTGTGCATATTTATATATATGAATACATTTGGAGATGGGGAAATAAAGGAGAAACATAAATACTCTTCATACATATATACTCTTCATCATCAAAAGAACTGAGTCAAGCTTCAGGGAAATCAAATATTTGAGCACTCTATTCCTATATTCAAGCTTCGAACTTTCAGAAGGAAGCTTCAACTCTTCAGTTAATTTATTGTGAAGCACATGGAGAATATAATGGGGACTCTTTGTTTTTAGAACTGATCGACTAAGAGGAGTTACAGTATTTCCTGCCGATTTAAAACGTGTAAAATAATCATGACTTGAGGAAGTATTAATTAGTGAAGGGACCTTATGGTAGTAAAATAACAGAATCTTTAAGAAGAGGTGACGTAAAGAAAATAGCTTCGAATCATTGAAGACAGATTCACTCAAATAAAGTCTAGGTTTGTTGTACATGGTTTTAATAATAGACTTTTGGAGTACCAACAGTTTTTCCAAAGTTGTGGGATAAGTTAAACCCCAAACAATTAATCCATATTGGAGAACTGACTGCACCAGACTGTAATATATTAAGCGTAGTTGGCTAAGACCCAATACATTTCGGACATTATAAAATAAAGATGGGAATTTTTTCAACTTAGAGTATAAATAACTTACGTGATCTTTCCATGACAAATTTTTATCTATTATTATCCCTAAGTACTTGAACGCTTCAACTTTACTTAACGTTTCACAATCACAAATTGTAATATTTTGACAAGAATGGAGCACGATTCTCCGAGATAAATCCGGCTCAGCAATGTTTCCAACGGTCATGTATTTGGTTTTGCTGACGTTCAACGTTAGGCAACTATATCGAAGCCACTGATTAACCTTGTCAAGCCCTTCGATGCCACATGTTCGATAATATATATATGTTGGTTCCGATAACATCGGTTTGGTTTACTCTTTGGTTTGGTTTTCTCTTTGGTTCACAGAAACAATTCCATCTTGTCTGCTTGCTACCCAACGTGGAAAAAGAGAAATATTCAACTGCTGTAGTATTAGCGAATTTTCGAAGAAAAAGAAACTACTTATTGTTCTCGGACTAAAATGTTTGCATCAAGATCCGTTTTAAAGCATTCCAAGTCCACTGTCGGACACCAAAAACACATTCCAGACGATAACTCGCGATAAAATTAAGATTAAAACTCAAATTTGCACAACAATCTACCTAGGCTTTCAAAAGGCTATGTTTGAAGATGAGCACAATCGCTTCATTCTAAGGGGAGATTTGGGGCATTTCAAACGTGGGAAAGTTAGCCGAAAATCCCCAAGCAGGTGACTCTCTTTTATAAAGGTTTTTTCACGCTGAACACGATGGCGAAATCGGATTGGAAACATTTCAATCCGTTCAAAATAGAGCAGTTGATGATAAAACAAGGTAGATTGGCAAAATTCGCCAAAAAAATAAAATATTCTTCAGCTCTCAAAAATTTTGAAATTAAAATGAGAAATGGGTATCACAAGTCAGAAAATAAAATTGTCGGTTTTTGCGTAATTTTTCCTCTTGTAAAACGAGTTACGTTGAAAATACTAGAAGTCTCGAGTTCGTAAACTTTAAGGTAAACTTTACGACGTAAAGGTAGGTTAAATTGTTATATTATATTATGTATTTTTAGTTAGGTTATCGTAGCGTATTGTACGAAATGACCGTTGAAAAAGTGCACGCTTCTAAAAAAAAAAAAAAAAAAATTTCATTATGGGGAGGGGCATCCCGGATAAAAAATATTTTGCCCGTTCTCAAACATAAATTTCTCAAGTAATGCCGTTGAAACCAACGGTATCCTTGGATTTGCAAATACTCCGAAAACGCCGGAGTTACAGCCGTTTTAGTGACGTAAGGTCGAAAACAACTCAATCGCAATTTTAACGGAAAAAACTCGTTTTTCTGCAGTTAAACACCATTTCCTTAACTAAAACAACTTTTAATAACCAAAAGAACTAAGGTAACGACACCGGTAGTGGCCACTGCTCCAGTAGTGGCCATTTTAAAGTTTATATTTGAGAAATAAGGATTCCCGGTCTCCTAGTGGCTTCAAACTTGCAGGAGGTACAGTCATGTCATCTTGTAGTCAGAGGTTGAACTAGGAGTGCGCAGAGCATCATTGGAAATTTTTAAACTTCTCAATATGACCGTCCCTAGTTTCCTCGTTTGTTGGGCTGTATCCTAGAGCTTCTACTGGGTAGAATCAATTTTGTTCATCTGGTATTGAATTTAATGATATTAAACACGTAAGGAGGGCAAAATGTCAAGTGGCCACTACTGAGACATGCACGTGGCCACTACTGATCAAAATAAAGGTGTGAGAAAAAATTAATAAAAAATAGAAAAAATTGTTTTTTTTGATAGTTTTAGGCAATGGATATGTTAGCGAAGAGTCGGGCTATATTCTAAATGAGTCCTGAAGAAAGTCAGTACTACTGTTGGCCCACAATTGTCAAAACTAAAGGAAAAAATTCTTAACTGTGGCCACTACCGGTACCGTTACCTTACACCGTTGGAAAGCTAACATTTTGGCGCACGTTTTATCAGGTCTGCACGGTTCTGCGTCAAGCATTAATGGGGTTGCTAGGCGAGATGAAAAACAGGCGATTTCAAGATTTTGACAAAACTACCATTTCGCGCGGCAATTGCACATCTTTAATGTAACTAAAAAAATGTTTTCTGAAATTAAATAGATAGACAATTTAACGCTCTTTCCAACGGTGTCATCAAATTTGAGCTATCTCCGACATTGAGGGAGTTATGACAGTTTTAATGACATAAGACTGGAAACACGAAAAAAAAAAATCTTAAATCGCGAATAATTCGGAAACGAGGACTCTGGCAAAAAATGGCTAGGAGGCATTTTTGTTCGGTAATGAGTTGTAGAATACGTAGAAGCCGGATTGTGCATAACTCCTGGGATTCCCCGTATAAGGTGTAAGCCCCTACTGACTCTTCCTATCGTGATCACAATAACCCACTAGATTTAGTGATGGTAGTTTACCTGAAGGGTCGGAATTCTGAATAGGGGTATTACTTGTAAATAACGAGACCCAGTTTACTGCAGGGAACAGGATGCTAAATAAAAGTCACAATTATAGAAACGTGATTTATTAATGTGAAGCTATTATTCTTATTCTTTCATTGCATTATGCTAATACCATTGAATTAAACAATAATAACAAAGTAATACCATTATTTTAAACGAATAAAACTGAACATAATAGCTTCACATAATACCTTCAGTTTCGATCATTGACAATTTGAAAATATTTACTAAAAGGAAAAATAATATAAATAAAGAATGCAATAGGCCTACAAGAAAGGACAAAGGATATAGGTAGAAAACGTATACATCGCGAGGCGAGAACTAGCCTTGAGCGGCCGTATGCAGGGCAGTTGACGAGGCGAGTCTACTCCATTCGAACTTTTGGTTTATATTTGCCAAAACGGCCTCCAAGACGTCTATCCCAATATAACCACAGCTTTGAGAATTTTTCTTACAATACCCGTGTGTGTAGCATCGAATGAAAGAAATTTTAGAAAACTGAGGATAATAAAAAACTACATCGGGAACTTGACAGGACAAGAACGACTAAGCAACTTGGCAATCATATCAATAGAGCATGAAAATAGCTTCTGCGCTATCTTTTGATGGTATCATTAAAACATTTGCAGCAAAAAAGCCCGACAATTTTCATTTTAAAGTTTGTTTAGGGCTTCCATTTCGTACAAAAATGTATTTATCATCTATTAGTTTGTTAAATTTAATAAAAATTATATGGTATTTTACAGTGAGCACTTCCTTACCAAACCTTCATCCTTTTAGTAGAAGAGTTTATGCATTGTGAATAAATCAAATTAATTATATTTATATTTTGGTTCATTGGTATATTAAGACTAGTTTAATGGCCCTGCTACGCAGGTTAAAAAGAAATAGGTGAATAACACTTTTTTTTTTTTTTTTCGTGATTTATTAATTGCGACTGAAAAATCAAATACATTTCATCTAGCAATTTTACATATCAATAAAGGTACACTCCAAGAGGGTAGGTTTACAGCAAAATCTAGCCCTTTATTATATAGCTCAATTAATTAGCACTGAGTTCGATTGCACTTCTATTCACGCAGCACAACTAAATCCAGTGGTTAGTTTCGCTTGAGACGTCGGATTTCACCTTCGTTGTCCAAAACGTAGAGCATCTCCGGGTTCACGTGTTTGTGGAGGCGATGTTCATGCTTCCTTGCGTATTTTGCAATAATTTCATAGACTGTCTCCATCCTCAAATCTCGATGAATATCATCGTTTCGCATGTACCAAGGGGCTCCAACTATACTTCTCAGTATTTTATTCTGAAAGGTTTGGATTTTCTTAATATTTGATTTCTTGGCACAGCCCCAGATCTGTATCCCATAGGTCCAAATAGGGCGAAGGATCTGCTTATATATAAGTAGTTTGTTGTGAAGAGAGAGATGGGAATTCCTTCCCATTAGCCAATACATCCTTCTGTACTTGATTTTAAGTTCTTCTTTCTTCTTTTCTATGTGTTTATTCCGGTTTAATTTGGAGTCAAGTGTCAAACCCAAGTATTTACCTGCTTCAGTATGCGGTATTTTATTCGAATTGATCTCAACATCCGAGATTGGGACTTTTCGGTTAGTGAAGTTGATGTGGGCTGATTTTGATTCGTTTAGCTTCATTCTCCACATCTTGGTCCATTTATAAACCTCAGTAGTAGACGTCTGTAGTTAGCGTGTTGCAGCTTCTATATCATCTCCAACAGAGAGGATAGCCGTATCATCTGCAAAGGTGGCAACAGTTGTGCCTTCTTGTTGGGGTAAGTCCCGTGTGTACAGGAGGTAGAGTACTAAACAACACAATGAGGGAGTATAATAACAATATTAAAAGTCAAAAAATCGTATATCCCAAATCCCCGAGGAGAGGACCACGTCGCTTGCCCTGGGAGACGCTTCCCCCCGCTGGGGCCCTCCTTCCTTCACTGGCGGGGTCGGGGGGAGGGGGAGCAGGTCGGTTGCCCTGGGAGACGGGGGCGAGAATTCCACCCGCCCAGCGTTACCACCCCCTGGCTGGTTTTTATATAGTGTGATGATGGTATGAGTCATGAGATATCGGGTCCATGGGGGGGCGCCAAATTTATTTCTTGCTCTGTGTGAAATACGGGCTGGTTACGTCCCTCGCTGGGAGTCAGTACGTTCTGCCCTCCCAGACGCCCCTTTTGCGAGTGCGGGAGTCAGTAGTACTGACTCAGTAAGTAGTCCCCCCAACTGAAGCTGGAACCTAGTTACGCCGCCTGCAGCGCCGCCCCTCTTGAGAGATAACTCTCCTTCAGCGCGGCGCCGCTGGCGCCTGAGTCGGTACATGAAGGCAGACGCCGGCCGCAGGCGCGTCATGGAAACCTCGACGCCGTGTCTCAAGTGAAAAACGAACGCGATCGACGGGAGCGAGCGGGCGCCCATCGAGATCTGTTGGTACGATCAAACAATACGATACAGAATTGTCAGACGTAACAACGCGGCATCGCGCTTTGTTGCGGCAGAACGATCGTGCGGCGTGGTACGATTTTTCTTCAGTCCATGAATCATATTGGTACTTGCCAGTTAGTTGAAGGCGGATATAGCTAACGTTCAATACCTACGCTATGTGGATGTACGTCTCACCAAACACTTTAGTGTTCATACTTCATTAAGAGTTCTGTATTATGAAAGTATCAAGTATTAGGAAAAAAGGACCTACGTGAAGGGCCTACCAATGTGAAGTTAGTGTAATATCGGTTTATTATTCAATAATAAAACATTGTGATCGCTCTTGAAAAAAAAATTCTAACCCCCCCCCCCCCCCCCCATGAAAATTTCATGGTTTCCGTTTCAAAGGGTGTAGAATCCGAATCTGCAATAACAATTTTTCCGTCCGTCGGCCGTACGCACGACTGAAGCAAAAAAGCTGAAATTTTCAGGAAAAATCCATGTTGGTCCGGCGACGCCCCAATTCTTGAGCCAGCTCTCTCGCTTAATTTAAAGTGCTCTTTAAGGGTTGTCAAAGTTTTGAAAAATCCCTAAAAACCTTAGAAACAAAAGTCAAGGCGGCCTAAATTTGTACTCTTTTTGAAGAACACTCCACGAGGACTAGAATGAGCCCCTCCCCAGGTCCGTAGGTCAAACCATTCCCGATTTATGGTGCCAACATTCGCGTTATTGCTTCCGAGTCTACCAAGGTAGCGGAAGCATTGTTTTCACTTTCGGAATGTGAAAATTTTTTTGTCTCCAAAATCAAAAATTCCGCTCGCATTTTGCGTTTTAGACCTTTCTGAACAATTTTGGTTCCGTGTCTGTCTGTCTGTCAGCAAATCCTTGTTACGGGCAAAACTACACGAAGTTATAGTCCGATTTTGATTAAATTTTCAGGGATTGTGCGGGTTGGGGTGTAGATGGTCCCCTATAGGTTTCATGACAACCGGATCAATAGTAGCCTCTGCGCAAGCGCAAACGTGAAATCCTTGCCAGAAGCATAACTCCAGGAGTTCTTGACCGATTTCGATGAAATTTTGGCAGACGTTTTTATTTTTGGAAATGTCATAATAATTATTTATCACTTCAGTCATCTATCCATTCAGCGTCAATGTCAATTTTTATTATTAGGTATATTTTATAGTTTGTTCAACAGTTGAACATGCCTACCTTTATTTTCTCAAGTTATGCTCCTGCATAACAATAAATTTACCCTAATTCAATATTTACTTCGCCTAATTGAACGAAGTTCTTTAGTCAATAATAATTTTCAATGATCTATACAGTCATGTTATGGATACGAGGAAGCTATGCGCCACACCCACTTGGCAGACGTTTTTTGGTTTATTATTGTTTTTGTGTTGATATCAGTAACCTGGTGATGTAGTAATGTGGATACTGGAATGAACTCCTAAAAGGCTTTGTAGCCGATAGACGGGTTGAAACATTCTGACAACCATTAAAAAAAAAAAAAAAAAAAAAAACGCCGCAAATTCTTCCACTGGGGTTTATTATTCAATTGGCTTGCGTTCTTGATTTGAATTTCTACTAAGCTTTGGAGTGGGCGTGTTTCACAGGTGATAAAGCGATTATTGAATTTCAGGAGGCACACAAATATGATCAACTTATCAATCCAAATAGGTATTTTGGTTGAGAACCGATTTAAGTGCTCTTTGCATATCTCCTGAAATTCAACAATCGCTCTATCACCTGTGAAACATGCACACTCCAAAGCTTAGTAGAAATTCAAATCATGAATGCATGCCAAATGAATAATAAACCCCAGTGAATGAATTTGCAGCCTTTTTTTCAAGAGCGATTACAATGGAAAAATATTCTACTTGAAAATTTTAAATTTCGTAAGACGGTGCATGCATATCAGAATGCTTGAACCCGTGTATCGGCTATAAACCCTTTTAGGAGTTCACTCCAGTGTCCACATTCACTACTCCACTAGGTTAATGCGATCAAACAAACAAAAAAACACTGTTGTTCTAGTTTTGATCGCAGTAACCTATTGATGTAGTGAATGTGGATGCAAATGTTGGCAGCATAAGATCATGCCATACATCGGGAATGGTTGGAGCTACAGACCTGGAGAGAGGCTCGGATTCCTCATGGATGTTCTTCAAAAAAAATTTACGCTTCGACTTTTTTTGAGGTTTTTGGATTCTACACTTTGACAACCCTTAAAGGGCCTTGAAATGAAGTGAAACGTAAACCATAAACTTTTCGGAAGGGGGGTTAGAATTTTTTTTATTTTTTATAATTTTTTTTTTTTGTCAAGAGCGATTAGAATGGTTTATTATTGAATAACAAATTTTGAAAAAACTTACGAGTATTTTTTACGTTTTTGGTTTTGGGAAAATGTAAGTTGAGGGGTGGGGGTTGCGTCATGAAGGTGAATTATCTGATGGGGTTGGGGGGAATGAGCACCCCTGGTTTCTGCTTTCCATAGGTGAGAATTATTTGCTTATTTTACTTGTCTATGGGACCAATGCTTCTAGGGACACCAAATTTTGAATAAAACATTGAGACTTGGTCTTCCTCCGTTCGTTTGGTCGTAAAAATGTAAGCTGGACACATCCTCGCTAACATTACTTATACTAGGTGAATTATCTGATATGGAGTTGAGTCCACAAAAATCACTGACTACTCTGGCCATACACTCTGTTTCATAATACCACGATGTCAGCAGAAACCTTACCTACATCAGAAGCGTTGACGTCCTTATTTGGCCCTCAATTTGTTGTATAATCCTACTTGTGCAAAATCTCTCAAAAATCCATCTCCCACCCTTTTTTTGAAGTGATTTGGGGGTTCTCGGAATACACGTGGAAAACATTTATCAACTCCACACAGTTCTTATCATTGGAAATATCATGTGGTCTGGATGCGATTTTCGCACTGTTCAAATGGAGACATTACAAAATACAACGAAATAACGCATAAACAACACAGTTGTAACCCAATTTCATTTCCAAAAACACATATAACTGAGTTTAAACAGTCACTGACGGACGCAGAACTTTTTGAGCTTCCTAACTTGATACGCTACTGGTTATTGTCACGTATATACCTAGTTTAAAATAGTCTTGTACCCCTGGCCTCTAGTCCTTAGATTAAGGTAGTCCTCGAATCTCTAAATATCTTACCCAGAGTCATCTTACCAAAGGAGGTGTTGGTTTTACCAGTCGTCCCCTAATGACTAGTCGAGTGATTCGGGCGTACAGGGACTTCCTGTTCTGGGGGCTCAGCCCTATCCGATGAATGGGATCTCGTTGTTGGGCCTCGGGGAATGTCACGACCGTTGTCACGCCCCTATTCGCCTTCCGGAACCGTCTACGTGAATGGGAGAAGCCAATTTCGACACAATAATAGTAATGGGTTCTTCTAGCAGGATTAAGAAAAGAAAAAAATACGGGGAAAATGCACTAGACGAGTCGTCAATGAACGGGCACTTGAGAAGCTCGTATCGGGACGGAGTTGTGGCTTGAAGAGGATTTCATCATTGGGCCGATTCCTCGGTGTGTACCCGAGTACATTCCGACTGTGTGGGTAACGGTCTCTCTTTCGAGGGCCGGCCAACAGCTTTTGTGCTTGCTTCCCTATTCATTCGTATTCAGGTGAAAAGATCGAGTGGGTTGGGACTGGGGATAGTCTACCTCTTTATCAATCGCATATTAGGTAAGTTTAAATACCGCTACGCGCATTGATTAACGGAAAAAATATCAGGTTACACGTATAGAGGTGCGAGGATACCGTTAACAATTTAGCAATAATTAGATTTTGAAATATGAAACCATTACATACAAAACACTGGGGATAGTCAACTTCTTTATAAATCCCAAATTAGGTAACTTGAAATGCCCCATATGTACACTGATTAACGGATTAACGGATGAAACATCGAGTGACATGTATAGAGGTGTGACGTGTGGCGAAGTTAAGTTGGATATTTTTTCACCAATTATCAGAAATAATAAATTTGTGTTGAAATTTGCAACGTTTTATTTCATCCTTTTAAATTTCAGATGTCTGTATTTACAGATATCTCTGAATTTACATCCCATTTCTGGTAGACCGGTTTTGGAGGGTTATCAAATACGAGTAAACAGATATAAACCTTTTTGGGGTAACTTTCACTGTCAATTCAATTTTTTTCATATTGAATACAACTTTTTCTTTTCAGCAAAACCTTTTTAATCCAAATTATTGAATCTCATTCAATGTAAAAAAGGTTGTACTAAAAAAAAAAAAAAAAAATCAATAACAGTTGTATTCAACGCGAAAAAAGTTGAATTCCTTGTAAAAAAGGTCACTTGGAGGGGAAAATACTAAATTTTGGGAAATTGGGGCCTAATTCCTCAATTCTAATGAACGAAATTAACAAATAAAAAAAAAAAAAAAAATTAACGATTTGATGTTACAATTTCCTACTTTTCTTCAGGGTGCCCCCCTCCCCCCCCCCCAAAAAAAACCAGTCCCCACATTTAAGCTGGTACCTCTTCCCCAAAACAAAAATGTAAAGAATACTCGTGAGCACCCCTTACGTTATCTAAACTAAAAGAAGATTTAGATATGTAGGTATTGAAAAAATTAAAACCCAGTCGGCAATAGACAAAACGTGTATATTTCTTGAGATTCTTTATATAGGTAACATCGTAAAATACATAAAAACGTTAACAACTTGAAGTCAACAATTTTCAACTTTACCCCCCAAACGTTTTTTAGAACCCCTAAGAATTTTGAAGAAGCAGTCTGCGTCATAGGCCCCCTGTAGGCACCCCTGTTTTCTTGAGTTGCAAAGGATGTTAATTTCTTGGACTTGGATCTTATTTTGTGTAAATTTATCGGGACGTGAAGAATATTTCTGACCTTGGGATCAGAAAAAACTGTTCTCTCTTCTAAAAGTCAAGTATTACATAAGAATGGTTGAGTTATAAGGGCAACTCTTTTTGTGTGTAAAAACGGTCAAAGCTGATCGATTACACCTTATTACATTAGGTTTTGATGGAGATTTGAGAGCTCCTTTTTTATTTTTAATGAAAGTAACTTGCCTTCAATGTGAGTATGCGATTATTTTCGTTGGATCTAAAAATTAAAATGTGTATGTAACAAAGAGAGACCATAGTTAGGAACTTAAGGCAAACAATACTGATAAACAATTAACATGCGAAGGCCTTGCGCCGATTCTGACTAGTCATATCACATTTTGTTGAGGCCAGTGTCATTAAGACGGAGGCTACCGGTTTTTATGTAAACCAACTGAAAGGCTTACCGGCAGCCATGGGTATGCGGAATGAGTACAGGTTACGACCCTGAAGCTTAAGTTTTTCATCGTGAAGATGAATGTTAGGAAACAAGCTTATGTAAAATATGAGATGATTTAATTAACAAAAATAAGAGGTAGAAAAAATTCCTGAAAAAATCAAATTTTGTTTAATTGTAGTATTTACCTACCTCCTTTTTCTCTATCACTTATCGGCCGATCCGGGGACGTCGTTTTTTCTGCGAGTTTTAATTACCGGACCTATGTTAACATCCTAGACAGTTTGATAAAACCACCTAATATTACCAAAGCAACTTATTCATAACCAAGTTGGGAATTTTCAACTTTTTCAACCAAGGAAACGCATGATGTTTTGGCACTCAATGCTTGTCTGCCAGGAAAAAATGGCTGGCAAGTTGGGTTTGACACATTGCAAAATCTTATCCATAACATGATCCTGTTGATCATTCATATCATATTGAGGTTGCGTACAGTCTCAAAGAAACTCCATATTCGGGTGAGATCGGAATATTAAGATATCAGAAAATGATGCGTGATGGATTTTACGTATGCGCTCACTCGTAGTATTGATTTCTGATCAGCAAAACTCACAGGGGACCATCTACATCCTAACCCGCTCATTGCCAGACAATTTTATCCAAATCGGGTGAAAATTGTAGGAATTAATCTTGTTGCAAGGATGAGAAGATCTCCGGTGGATAGAAAGACGGTTGAGCAGACTCGTCGCCATAATATGACTAATCAATATTAACGGCTTCTGAGAGTTGTTAACATTCTATCGGTACGCAGTGTTTTCCTCTCGCCTATTCGGGAGTGAACGTCCGTTCCCAGAGGTGAAGTACGTTACAATTATTGATATTGGCGGGAGGAGAGCGACTCTGGTTTTGGAGATGTGGACGTTGGGATGATCGCGGTCCCAGTTTGGAGCGGATTCTTCGAAAAAGGAAGTCGCATCTCGTCATTGTTTGATTGTTCCAGACGACCGACGAGGGGAAGAGGGGAGAATAGACGAATACTGATGAACCGAGTTGGCTGACCCCTCCTAAGGGCTCTGACACTGACCTCCCTGCTATTACAACAGCGACATTGGAAACCGACAATAAAATAATATCTGTTTGACGATGAGCGTGACCCTTCCGTTTAGGTTGATCAATAGTTCGTTATTTCCAATAGTTAATACAACCGGTGTATGTTAATCGAACAAGACAAAACCACATCTCAACACATCCTAAGAATCGCACCATATTTAAATGTGTTATTATAAGTTTCAAGATTCCACAATTCGAAATGAAAACTCAAACAACCATGGATTATAGCTGTCATTAGCGGCCATTTCACCACAGAAGATCGAATTAATCCAGAGTTATTCCAGTTATCTCCCTGCTGTTTTTAAGGATAGCTCCTGATTCTGGATTTATTCTGTTTGGCCCTCCACTGTGGAACTGGCTTTCTTTCAAAATTTGACAACGCTGATCGAATATGAAAAGAATTGATCTCATAAGTCACTTAATTGTTGAGGGCGACTCCGTTACTTTGAACTGCTTTCTGAGTATCCCAAAGTTGCTCCTTTTTAATTTCTACTAACTCAGCACCTGCAAAGGGAACGAAAATAAGCCTCAGGAAACCAAACTTGAGTGTATCTCATCCTCTCCTCCTTATAAAATCTCACCTAAGATAGAGTTGAAGAGAACATGGTCTCAGGGGTCACTCAGCTAACTAGTTCGTAATTTGAAAATGTTTCCTGGGTTCACCATATAAAATTTAGTGCTGAGAATAGCGCTTCCGAAACTGTTGAGCACTCTTTCTTTCATTTACAGAGGAAAATACCGATAAATAACATTTTCTCTAGGCTTGCTTGTTCTATGCTAGCCAGTTAGAAAAAAAAAATACAATGCTTGCCACTAACGTACGGCGACGTGCTGTCTGTGATTTATCTTACAAACTAAAAGACCGAAATTTATATAAAATTTCGTTTGATAAAACAAAAAAATAGCATCAGAGATCTATCCAGCGTAGATCTCATTGGACGTAGGTCATTGGAAACGGACCACAGATCCATCTTAAAGTAGTGTCGAAAATGCGTTTCTGAGAAGGTATCTAATTGGACGTGAAATTTTAGTTGGTTCCATCAGTTCCATAGTTCCATTTTCTTGTACCCTGAGTAAAAACACCAATTTTAACTCGATCTTGGCTTGTCCAGAATGGTCAGCTTTGTTCAATACCGTGCTTCACATGAGCATCATATCTTCCCATTTCTAAACGCATACATTTACTATAGATATTTATACAACCGTCGGGTGAATTATATGGGGATACAGTGTACACATATTACATTACCTTCGAATACCAAAGCAGACTCCTTGAGAAATGGTTTTGCTACGCCTCTGACCAACACCCTAATCTTGATACATTTTTCAGATGATGGCTGATTGGTAACCCAGCCACTGATATCCTAAAAGAGTTTTAGGAAACCCCTCAGTTCCTCTTCGCCACGGGCATTTCGATAAATCCCCGACTGCCTAAATTCTCATTCCTTTCACTTCCACGGAAGGATTCCTATAATTTTATTCGCTACCGATTTCAAGTGAATGTTTAGTACGACACACAGGGATGTATTTGAATTTGTTTTGAAACTTACACCTGATTTCATACTTTTTTGGTCACACAATGTGTTGTGAAAGATTTTAGATCTTTTTTCAAGTCATATTTTCAAGGGTGTTCAGCCATATTCTGAAGTTTTTCACACGATATCGATCCGGACTCGTTTGGCGGAAAAATCGGCGCACTGGCCACCTCTGGCGCACTGGTTCTCCTTGACGGCCGGTTAAGATTATTGACTCACGACCCATCTCGTCACACTCATTCTTCAAACGTTATTTGCCGGTCGGAACGGTTCTTGGAGCAGTTCCGCGAGGAGCGGTCCCACCCATCGACCAACATGACGGTTCCCAGTGCGTCAGAACTTGTCCCGGTCCAGCTTCCAGAGACAGGAATGACTAAGATATTCCGCAGGAGTGAGGGGAGCGCACTCCTGAGAACACGAATCGCGGCGCAATTTGCCGAGGGGGGTTCGCTATTTCGCGATACTTCCCAACATTCTTGGAAAATGTAATATGACGTTACAAGATGTAGACGTCACCCGCTCTTACGTGTGATACAAACTACGCAGTAGGTACACAAATTTACGTTTTACACACTATCAATAACTCCCAAACATCTCTTTTTTTTCATAATGTGTTATCGATTCTCATACACATTATCTTCTTAGTAATATAATTTATCTTTATTTTAATTATTTAATTATGGGCGAGTCTACCTACAATGAGGAAATTGATGAACTAAAATATAACACCTACCTTTAATGTAAAGGGTGCAATGCACTAGGCCGACCGTTCTCACACGAATTCTACCGCTCATTTCCGACTGAAAATACGTCTAAGCACTATTTTCCAATTTTAATTTTATTTCTTGTTTTCGGCCTTTCAAAATTTGCCTTAATTTGCACTGAAAATTAAAAATTTGGAATATCGTCGGCAACACCGTAAAATTTTTTGTTTCCTTGAAGCCTAAATAAACATTTTTGGTAGAAATGAGGCGTAAAATGGAGTCCAAAAAGTAAATTTAGCAAAAATTTGCAAATCTCCTTTTTTTTTCAAACGCCTTGTAATCTCATTGTTTTTTAAAAGAGGGTTGTGCTGGTCTCCTAAAAACTGCTTTAATTCCCATTTTCCGAACAGAATATTTAAGTTTTCGCTACAAATGAATTTCAAGGAGAAAATGAGGTTTTAATGCAAAAAACGTGAGTTTTTACGCAGAAATCATTTTATTTTCCCAATATCGAATATTAGTCCAACAAAATGAGATTGGCATCGGATTTTATGTATCTTTTTTGGCTGAACCAAATGGAGACTAGCTCAGGCCTCTGCGCTCATTAAATGGAATTTTCAGGGCTGAATCAACTATTTAAACTTTCGATTAACAAGACACCTTTCGAAACCGAGTGGCCGGTAGTTCAACTCTTCCGACTAGAGGAAAGAGCGTGCAAATCATTTGTTTCTTGAGAAAAGGGCCCTGTATGCCCACCATTCGATCCGACGAAAAAATAAAAATGAAATCGCTTTTCAAATTCTACGGTTCGAGATAAACCAACTTATTTCCCGGTGATCATAATGGCAATTATAATTTGCCAAAATTTTTACAGAATTTGATAAGGAAAGAAAAGTATAATGACGTTTCATATTAAAGAAACTTGCAGTGCGTTTAGCGGACATTTGTGCCTGACATTCTTCGTGAGAGATGGCGTGGTCCTTCATTCATTTAATTTCTAGACTTCCCTTGCCGACCGGCTAATTGAGAAAAGAACTGACCAAGAGGAACAAAAATAGCCTCAAGGAAGGTTCAGCTCCTCAAAACAACTCTCGCCAAAGCTAAAAAAAAAAAAAAAAAAAATACCGAGTAATCAGTAGAACAATCCTATTAGTTAGACCTAGTTGCTTTGGTACCTAATACCTAGAGGCACCTTCTAAACATTTTGTATTTTTTTCCCATAATGTGTTGTGCTTGCTGGATTGGAGTGTTGTCATTTCTTTACTACTGTGAAGAGTTTTAAAGGAGCACAGTAAACTAAACAGTATTATCATGATTCTATTATGCGGATACTTTCTCTTACAGTTGTTTGTCTTACAGTAGTGTACTAAAAACTCTTAGGGAGGGAGTTTTGGGCCCCAGCAAGGAAGCCTGTTGGATTATTGTACTTTCCTGAGAGTTTTGCGTTTAATCAAGGAGATTCAGCCCCTTGGTAAGGGGTTTGAGGCCCTTGATTAGATGTTCGCTTTGGGGTTCGTACCCCCAAGAGTTCAAATCTGCAAAAGGTTAGTGCTGGGCACCCATATATTATGTGGGATGCCGCTTCGTTAGTCTCCTCACATAAAGTGCATAGGGTTGAAACCTTAAGGTAGGTGAAACCTTAGTGGTGCAAAGCCGGTTATAAGGCCGACCATTGTTTCAATAATTTTGGTGTTGGGTTCCACCACAAAACAGCCGTGCCTGAAACTTTTTAGCATCTCTGGATGTTGCGGGTTAACCACCTTAAGTACCTAGAAGATGTTTAGAAGAGGTGCCTAAATGATTCTTTCAGTTCCCACAATGTTGTTCTTTCTGCCCAGATATCTATTCCCCTTCTTTCGGAACGCTTTTCTTCCGATTTCGATCATTTTAGAAGAAAACTTAACCTCTTAAATAAACTTTCCCACTCTCACTTAACGAATGAGATCTCATTGACCTAATGCGGTCCTGAACCCATCTCATTATCGGTACACGTGCCTATCTGTATTTTTCAGATACCAAAAATCGCTGGAATAAACACAATCATTTCTCTTACTAGCTATATGATTTTCACTACATTTTCAAATCAAGAGGATAAGATAATGTTATTACCTGGCACTGCGCTGGTTAGGGTAATAAAACAGGTATGTGGCCCACACTCATCATTAACACGCTCAAGTCCAGCTGCAGTCCTGTTATTCAATCTCTCTTTTTTTCTCCAATATTTTCATAATTAAGTACTTCCCTGTTTACATGAAACAGTAGAACTTCGACATTAAACGATTAATGTAATACAATTTTTGATGAATCACTTAAAGGTCTTGAATATAAAATAATTACTGTATTACTAAAAAACATTTTCCTTTGCTTTTAACGAGGAAAGAAGTACTAAAGTGAGCTCAAGGGCTATTTCCTGACCTAATTAACCAAGAAGCTGGTATTTTAATAGTAGCAAGATGATTCGAAGTAATTCGAGGGCTTTAACTCCCTTTGCTGAGCTTCATAAGGCGTAAGTTCTATATCAGCTTTTGGTTCCACTAGTAAATGTTGGTATTCACCAGAAGCGGCTCCTGCCCTAAAACCCAGGAGATACAACGAGACCACAAGGGGCAACCACGAAAACGTGAGACGAAAATGAGCTTTTCTCAGCCAAATACAAATTTCAATGTCCAATATGCAAAGGAGATCAATATTGTGTGCTTTCTCGGCTTCAAATCGTGAAAAAAAACGACTCTTTCCTACCTTTAAAAAAAGTTCCCTAGTTGGTACGTAAATTCCTAAATAAAATTAAAATTATTGTCGAACATCAGAAAACCGTGTTTTGCAGCAGTTGAAATTCGTATCTACCCAGTAAGAACCATCGTGGAGGGGAAAGCCCAATTCCAACTTTAACGCAAGTTTTACTCCTATTATTGCAACAAAGATGACAAGGGAAGCACAAAAGTTCATTTCTTACCTCACATCCGCAGAGACAAGCTACCTTTCGTGGAGTGATTTTTGCATGTCGTTGAGGTTTGTTGCAGTCCTGTCAATAGTGACAATGTGTGCCCTGCATCGAGAATAATCACTCTTTACTCCAACGACAATTTAAAGAACTCACGTTTTATAGCACTCATGCATTCATCATGCATTTAAAGCTTACACAGTTCATCCACAAGGGTTGAGGACAATCAACTGATAAACGGATAAGAGTGTGTTTTGGTGACTCTAGCTCAGTCGAGCTAAAGCACGCATTCTTCATGGTGAGCGGACAACTACGTGTGTTCTCTGAAATGTTGCGCACTTTATTTCGGGCCCTCTCATTGGTTCATTATTTGGATCCGGATCCAATCAAGCGCTGTGTTTCTATTCCATTCTGAGTACAGACAAAGCGTGCTCCCGGACTGCAAACCCCTAACCCCCCTCACCAATCTCACGACTCCACCATCCTCTCACCCATCCTGAGGCTCTGTTCGGTGCGTGGATTTGAAACTCTTCTGCTCCTGAATGAGGAAAAGTTGGAAAACAGTATGATAATATTATACTTATAATTTAGTTTAGATAATGTACTAATGACCACGTCTAATACACATAGATCAGTGATTTACGTTGAAAGGTTATTCCGACAAGGACATAATAAACTCTGTAATGATTTGCACAATTTTATCACATTTTCGGATGAAGCGGGTAGGATGATATTCTAGATTACTAGCTTTTATGTGATATTACGCGACGTTGCGCGAGTTGGGTTAAAAAAACTTGTTGACACTCATCATTATCACACTCAAGTTCTGTTGGAGGCCCGTTATTTATTTTCTCTTTTTCCTCAAATATCTTCATAACTGAGTGCTAGCTCGTTTAAATGCAAATAGAAAAACGGCAGCAATGGAAGATTAATGCAATATGAGTGATGATGAATCACATAAAGGTCTCAAATTTAAAAGAATGACCTTATTAATTTTAAAAACTTTCCCTGGCTTTTACGTGGAACTAATTGCTACTAAAGTTCATATATCTCCTTCGTTAGGGTGGTACGACCGATTTAAAAAGAGGGGAGCCGTTATAGAATGTCTAGTATAATTTTGGAATGAAAACCTCCGATCCAGCCGGGAAGAATAAACACAACCCAACAAGGGAAAAGAGAACACTCTTGGTCGGAAACAGCTGTTGGTTTGGCTTATTCTTGATGAGGTAAGTTTCAACTCAGTCCAAAAATACATCCTCTGTGGATTTCAGCCGTTCTGCTTATACCAAGTGGAACAACGTCTTACCATCTTTACAACGTGGTTCTAAATAAACTTCAACCTCCCTAAAAAACATTATGAACGATCATTGGGTGCAAATGATCTGCTTAACTCAGTTTCAACTAATTCGATCTGATTATATAGGAATGGAATTTGTTTCTTTATGTTGAGAAATGGAAATGGAATTTTAATCCCCATTCAATAACACCTAGGTGCCGTTGGATTATTCCTAGATATATGCTTTTATTTTGGTATTGTTAATTCTTACATCCTACCTCATTGAAACCATGTGATTCTGTTCTGGAAGGACAATTTGCAGTGCGAGAAGTTTGAAAATGTCGGATCACATCTTTTGGTTTATTATTCAATAATCAAACCATTGTAATCGATCTTGAAAAAAAAATTCTAACCCCCCTGAAAATGTCATGGTTTACGTTCCAAAGGGTGTAGAATCCGAATCTGCAATAACAATTTTTACGTCCGTCCGCCGTACGCCGTACGCACGATTTCTCGGATGAACCGTACGCTCTTAAACGGATGAAGCAAAAAAGCTGAAATTTTCAGGAAAAATCCATGTTGGTCCTACGACGCCCCAATTCTTGAGCCAGCTCTCTCACTTAATTTAAAGTGCCCTTTAAGGGTTGTCAAAGTTTTGTAAAATCCCTAAAAACCTCAAAAAAAGTCAAGGCGGCCTAAATTTGAACTCTTTTTTAAGAACTTTCCACGAGAAATCGAATGAGCCCTTCCCCAGGTCCGTAGGTCAAACCATTTCCAATCTATGGCCCGATTTATGCTGCCAACATTTGCATTATTTTGGTTTATTATTGTTTTTGTTTTGATATCTGTAACCTAGTGATGTAGTAATGTGGATACTGGAGTGAACTCCTAAAAGGCTTTGTAGCTGATACACGGGTTGAAGCATTCTGATATGCATGAAACGCTGCAAGTTCTTCCACTGGGGTTTATTATTCAATTGGCTTGCGTTCATGATTTGAATTTCTATCAAGCTTCGGAGTGTGTGTGTTTCACAGGTGATAGAGCGATTATTGAATTTCAGGAGGCACACAAATATGATCAACTGATCAATCCAAACAGGTATTTTGGTTGAGAAGAGATTTACGTGCTCTATGCATATCTTGAAATTCAATAATCGCTCTATCACCTGTGAAACACGCAACTACTTAGTAGAAATTGTATGCAATTGAGTTAATTGCAGCGTTTTTAACTCTTAAGTACGAAATAATTCATGGTTTAAACAACCAAGTTTTAATCAAGGAAACCTCAGACACGTTATTCATGGTTTACTCTGTGTAGGTGAGAGAACACCTCGAGATTTACAGTGTGACATCTTTTACGGTTTTGGAAGGCGTTTCACATATTTCTTTGATCTGACGAACATTGTCGGTACTCAACATTTTGGATTTATTAATAAAAAGTAAACATTTGATTCCGAATCTATCTAGGCATTCAGTAAAAGCTTTTTGGGCAAGAGTTTCTTTTTTTCCAAAATCAAGCTTGTCGCTCCTAGTTTTTGTCTGAAACCTTTCCCTTATCCGCAAATTCTAACAACGGTCTTGACATGAATATACTTGATGTTAGGTTTTGATAAAATTCAAAGTTTGACAAAGAGTTCCGGCTCCTCATAAGTATGAGTTTTACCATATTTCAAGCTAGGGTACCAGGTGCTCTTGTAAAATGGTGTAATGTTTTAGGAGGGGGGAGGGGAGGATGGTTTAATATAAATGCAGATTATAAACGATTTATAAACGTACCATGTGATCCTATAAAAAAGCCGGACTTAAGAATGTTCCTTTATGCATCAAATAGTTAGACACCAATGTGTTTGAATGTGATGACTATAATTTCTAGAAACGACATCTGAACTCCGCCTTGTGAGAGTGAGTTTCCACCTCAAGCAGGTTGTCTATGATCAACAAATTGAACAGTTGTCGAATGTCCTAACATGGAATTTGGAACCTTAAACGATTAAATTCGTACGATTTTTACTAGGTTTTGTTCTAAGTAATGTCGGGATTGGTATTTCGGTTATGTGAGTGGCAAATAGTTAGCTCCGGCAATGACACATCGTTTGACAACGGTTGACAAATTTGCAAAAGTCTGCTCCAGCTAACCGATTTCCATGGATTGAGGATAGAAATTTTTATTTTTAGCGAATGACCCATATAGTCTCACCTAGGGTCAAGCCACACGCTCCAGAAGCCTGTGATTCGTCTGTTTTAGAGTTTGGGGTGAGTATATTTACACGTTCTACCACTGATCATTGCACAAATACTAGTGCCAACACGAACTCCTGGACGTTCAACAAAAGGGAGCTGTTATTGTTGGTTCGCTTGGCTATGTAAAGCTTTCGCCCTTGGGAATATAAACATTTACTCCAACGAAACGTAAGCGAGCAGGGGGCCGATTGTAAGTTGCCGGGTCCATGACAAAGACGAGAAAAAGAAACGCTGCTTCCCTTTTTGTTTGGACTCAACTCGTTTGTGAGAAAATAGCCAACATCGGGCTAATATCATCTATAGTAACAATTGTCCGGCATCTTTTGTTCATCTGGTTACTTCAGTAAACAGTACCTACTGTAAATAGAAACATCGAGCATTAGCGCAAAAGAAGCCGATCAAGCGAGTACTTCATTCTCTTCATAGATTGATGACGCTTCAATTTATTATACACAATTCCAACTGGTAACGCCTCTTAATTATTTACGCAGACTTCAAACGCAGTTTTGGCGCAAGGATAACAATGTTTTGACGTATGTGGAGCACACTTGGACGCTCATCGACTAAATCGATTTCAATACGTTTTTCTCCAATGTGATCCGGAAGGTCAGCTAAGTTGTACAACGTCATCCAGAAAACAGACTGTAGGTAATTGGTAAATGTAATTTTACGTTTTCCCTTTACCAGAAAATCTCCACAAGTGTACATTACACGCGTGAAGCCAACTTTCTAGATGATGCTAATAGCAAATAGATAAAATAATTCACTCCAGAATACTGGCTTTGATGATCAGAGAATTCTCGTGGTGGTTTTTGGTGGTACTGAATTCCTCAAATACGCCTCAACTCACTATTGTACTTGAAGAAGCTGATCTGGACTGCACATGTAAATCTATCATTGTTATGTTGATAACCACGGGGTAGTGAAGCAATTAAGAATCTATACTCCCGATCATGGCCATTGCCGGGTAATCAGAAGTGAAGGACAATAACCTGGATAAACCTCTATGGTGAATTCCTTGATTTTATTGTGCAGTTGATTATTCATGAAGTTTTGAAAGTTTCAACTATTTTAGGCGACCTTTTCGTCGATGGATTTGTTCAATATTTCTTGTATGTAGATAAATATTGCCGAAACAGGAGCTGGAGAACAAACAATCAAGGCGACCTTTGTTATTATTAGCGCCATAATTTGGGTGCATCGATAATTTCCATCAGCGTGACACATCATGACCTACTTCAAACTGGAATGTACTTTTAGGCGATAAAGTTCTTCTGTTTCGTAGCTCGGCACGTGATCGGTGAATCGATCAATGTTGGTCTCCCGCTACCAAGAATACACGAGTTGTGTCAGTAAACGCAGCGAGGAAGCCCTTGAATAGCATTCATGCCCTCTCAGCACTGACTGTCACAATCAATAAACCCTGCTGACGTCAGTAGTTCATTGGCCCCTCTAAGCCGTCATACCCCCTCACTGAGCACCCACCTCACACAGCCGAAATATCCGCTTTATTGGCGTGTAGAGCTATTTTCAAGGGAGACGCGGGTAATTGCATCTGAAGTTGTAACTGGGTGAAATATTTCTGTTGTGATTTCCCAAGAAAAAGAGAAGAAAGGGTTTAGAAAATAGCGTAGGTGCGACGTTGGTTTCAACACTCTGTCAACCACTTGGGATTCGATCTATTTCGGCATCAGTGAAACCGGGCGCTGTTTATTCGCGAATTTTTTTGTATTTATATGTGCACAAAATTACGGTAAGAGAGAGGGAGAGAGAGAGAGAGAGAGAGAGAGAGAGAGAGAGAGAGAGAGAGAGAGAGAGAGAGAGAGAGAGAGAGAGAGAGAGAGAGAGAGAGAGAGAGAGAGAGAGAGAGAGAGAGAGAGAGAGAGAGAGAGAGAGAGAGAGAGAGAGAGAGAGAGAGAGAGAGAGAGAGAGAGAGAGAGAGAGAGAACATTACTAAATTTCTGTTCGGCTCAGGTTCGCCCAAACACTGCTGAATCAGCTTCCGAAATTCCATAATTCAAGTGTGACAGAACGGCTTGTATTCAAAAAAGGAAGGAATGAATGAGAACAGTGGGACCAAAGGACCAGGATGTGAATGTGATAGCATCATTGTATACATCACCACCCAAACAAACGAAAACTAGGAATCCTCAACTTGGGTTCTACCCCGTTTTAATTCAAAGTTCTGGTGAGTTTTGGACTCGCTGTAGTCATCCTTCGTTCCTAAATTGTTCATCCGATTTCGATGAAATTTTCGGGGAATGTGTAAATTAAGCTGTGTAACCGCTTTACAATTGATGGTACAGACCCATACTACCTGTCGAATTTTTTAAGGTGTTGATGCCTGCGGGAACTTGCCGCGAAGCATTTCTGTGCCGTGAATAGTTGTAACAAGCTTACATTCTACATCCTTCAATATGAGCTATGAGCTACACCCAACTGTGCAGACTTTTATTTAGTATGTATGCGATTAAAAAGTGGGGAGGAACCCCAGATTTTCCCGTTGCCGTCCCTAATGATTAAGGAAATTGAGGCAGATGGTGGAGGGAGGGAGAATGGAAAGAAAAGCTGCTCATATACATACAATGATTACCAGTAACAACCCCGAAGTCATCTACACAGATGGCTCGAGAATGGAAGGAAGGTCTGGAGCTGATATATTTGGGGAGAGGCCACCCCCAGGGATATTTCCTCTGGGTGAGCACATCACAGAATACCAGGCAGAACTCGTTGCAATAAGGAATGATTGGCAGAGAAATCTGAAACACGGAGGGAGGAAATTAATCTCTCAGATAGCAAGGCAGCCCTCAAAGGTCTAGCACCTCTCGAATCAGGTCAAAACTGGTCATGGAATGGTGGGGTATACCGACTACCCGGAAAAGAAAAACAAGATCATCTTTGAATGGGTACCGGGGCAAACAAGAGTGGTAAGTAACGAACGGCTAGACCAGCAACCAGGGGCGAGGCCATAAATGCGTCTCATTGGACGACAACCAGCCATGGGTATAGCTAAATGATTGGTAAAAACAGCTTTGCGGGAATGGAAGAGGAAGAAACACAAATGGTATGATTCACGTAACAGTGAATCCGCTGTGACTTGGGGAGCCACGAGAAAGACTTCTGGTCTGTTGTTGACTGTGGAGGCTTGTTGAATGACGAGCCTGAGGTGTTTCCACGGCATGGAGAGGCTCGTGGCTTATGGGACCTCAAGCTAGTGCAAGGCAGCCTACGTGCTGGACTTCAGTTTACATAAATTATTTCGTTTGCGCTATATACATGAAAAAGTTGTCACGAACAAATTATTTTGGACAGTGACGAAGAGGAAGCCATATGTGCCATTACAATGTTCAAAATAAAATATTCACAACGAAACGACGTTTGAGGGCAGAGGGCGTATGAGGAAAGACCCACAATCTGCCGGAAAGGTCGAGCCCTACGAGCCGCCACTAGTTTCAACGAGTTTGTACATTGCCGCGGTGCTAGTAGAACTTCCGTCAAGGCTCGTCAAGTCACAGGCTGTGGAACGGCCCATTAGTGAGAATGGTGATTGGACACGGATGCTTCAGAGAACATCTAAACAGGATTGGATCCTACACAGGTGATCCATTGAGCAGATTGTGTAGAGGGGTCTAAGAAACTCCCCCATGTTCTCTTCAAATACCCAGAACTCGAAGCTAGGCGGTTCAGCATCTTTGGGATTCTCGACCCATTGGGGATAGTATCAGTAGGCAACCTTGTGGGGGGGATTCTAAGTCTGGTGGATGGGGATTGGCTCCAGAACCTACGGTTGAATCAGGGAGTGAATCACACAATAAGTGATAGTTTCGGGAAGCATACCCCCTCCCAAGGACCCTGAATAGGTAATGATAATAATAGTAGCGATAATAATACAGTCCCAAAGGACTAGAGTGATAACACCGCGAGACACTCCTGAAGCGATGCCCAGCTCGAATACCTCCGTGGCACTTTTCTCACCCCACACCCCAGTTTTCGATGATGGTGGGCGCCCCACCTCCCGTGGTTTAGCTCAGATACCACGTCGACTTTGGTACTGGCAACCGAACATCCAGGATTAAGGCTTGACGTCAACATTGTTTGGCTAAAGAGACACATCTGGTAAAACAAATTGCCTTAAAGGCTATCTTCCTACCTCATATATGAAACCAAAATATATCCAGACACTGACATTTCCATTCCTTCACCCATACAAATGATCAAAATGCTAAAAATATCAAATCATCAAAGTTAACATTTCAACAGTCTGCAAATACCGACGGTCTGAAGAGGGGGAGAAGGTAATGGTAGACACTATAAACGAATGACATCCCCCAAATCATCACGGTTCTCTTGATGATTCATCTTTTATTAATTCCACGTCATCCGTAGCAACCATCCGTATGCGTTTTCATAATAGTGCAGACGAGGTTCCAGTGCCGTGTCAAGGCCCCCTCCCCTCTCACAGGCTGTCAACCCCCTCCCCCCGCCCTTCCACTCTTCATCACCCTCACTCGTTGTCCTTTATTGCCGTGAATATCGTGTCGCAACTCCTGAGGCTCACCAAGGTAATTGTTACAGATCGCCTTTTAAGTTCAAGTTCTTCCTCTCATTTCGCCTTCAGTCTATTCAAGCGGCCTTTTGCTTCCCACCTTCACTTCTTCATACTGCGAGGCCTCCCCCGACAAACCATTTTCATGCCTGATGAAATCCCTCGCGAAGGTGCCAAAGCTTTTAACCTGTCGTGTATCGCAATAGGTACATTTTGTTGAGTGATACTGGCATTCAATGGGAACAACCTCCTATCACTAACATCTTAAAAATGTCACCACTAGAATTTTGGAGCCAAATGAACAGGATCGAATCCGAATTTATCCCTAATAATCTGTTTGGACATTCCTAATAATATTTTCCCAATCTCAAAAAATTCAAAAAGACATTGACCGCCCACAAACCTAAACGCATAACCCAGTTCAAGTGTATAATATCTCTATTTATCCCTTGCTCTTAAAAAAGTGATGTATTTGAATTGGTTAGTTATTTATTTACAGGCGAAAGGAAGAAAATTCCAAAAACAAATATACATTAAGCAACGAACGTTAGAACACCCGGAAAAAGGTCAGTAATTAATGGGTAAGGAAAATAACCACTTACAAGTTGGGTATAATAACGTTGAAATATTTAAATTATTATTTCATTTTGATTTGGGTGACGTTTAATCAAGAAGTTTTTTGCCAATGGCTGGAGAAAATCCGGATATTGAAATTGATACCGATCTCGAAAGCAACAAAGATCTTGAAAACTTGCTTGTATTCAGCATATTAATATAGAATTATAAATAACTCTTTTAAAGGGTTGCTTTTGAAGGGTTCGGTCCAGCAAACAGGTATTCCAACATCGGATCCTAATTTGACAATTCAGATGGCTAGAAAGTGATGCCGAGGAGTCTGCACCAACCACACATCATTTGTGGTTTTTCATCCACGTTTCATTCATTTCTTTCAGAGATAATTCTTTTGCAATTATATGTATAAGATGGTATGGTTGGAGACGTTTATAAGACAATTTACCCATCAGGTCACATTCACGTACTAGTGGATGATAAATTTCCCTATCAATGTTATAGGAAGGGTCAATAAATACTATATTTATTTCGGAAGGTTTTAATATCTTGAAAGTTGAATACTCCAGCATTCCAATAGGGTTCATCGAAATTGAAGCTGAAAACTCTTTCGTAACTGGACCCTGTATGTAATTGTTGAGTTCATAAACGTTGATCTAGAAGCTTAGGAGAAAAGTCAGTCTGTCATTTGATGGAAGAAAGAATTTTTAAGGAAATGATTTACTTCGCTGGGGTGGGAGGTTGTTTTTCTTGGACGACAACATGTGAATGTCGACACAAATTAACTAGATTCTGGCAGACCAAAAATCCACCCAATGGCATGGTTACGAAGCTGTTGAAAAAACCTCCATATCCGTATTTGTCTATGTCGATAGAGTTTATTTCAGATTTTCTATGTTTCTCAGCTGCATGAGGTGTGAAGGAGGGTGAGAAACACGTCTATGCGTCGGGTGCGGAAACAGAGAACCGTGGACTTGGCAGACTTTTTCCTTTTTTTAGATCTAATTCCGGATTCGATGACTCAGCGAGGCTGTGGAGGGGGTGGACGGAGCTAAAGCAACAATCTTCTCGGATGTTGCGGACGAAAAAACCTCCCGACTCTTTACCTTCATCTACGGCTATTAAAAACGTTGGCACTGGCTACATTAACCCCCCCAATCTGTCGTCCCAGCTATTGGGTTTGCCGACGAACGCGTCCTCTACGCACCCTGCGTAACAAGATAATTTTAACGAAGTGAAGGTCTGTTTTCTTCAACCGTAAAGGTTTGCATACATCAGAAACATATTTCGTCTGCCAAAATCAACATCTCTACTTCCGTTGTTGGCGAGCCTCTTGCTTTGTAAAAATAATAATTGCTTATCAAGGAAGATTTTAGATTTCATTGCCATGGAACATTATTAAGTTTACCAGCTCTAATCAGGTGCAAACGAAAAATATCAAAAACAGCAGTCTCAGATTAGTTTCCAGAATCCTGATCGCCTGGCTTTAATTTAGCTATACTCCGCTGTGGACTTCAAAGTATTCAACAAACATGGGTTCTATCAAGTTCCAGTTATTGCCAAACATAGCTGTTCGTCAAAATATTCCACTGCTTTTTGAAATCCTCACAATAGATTGCTGAAACATGATTACTGATATCACTTGTGGTTACATAAATATAGACTATTCAAATATTTGCATCAACATAATGGCGCAGACCTAAAAATGGGACCGAAATCGTTCAATCACAGAATTCCCAGGAGAAGGGAAGTGCCCCTATGAAATGAGTTTAAGTAAAAGCTCCGGATGATGCGGGTGGTGACACCATGGAGCACTCCTGACGAGATTCCCAGCTCAAGTAACTCCTTGGCACTTTTCCCGGAACACACTCCACGTCATGACGCGGTCGCCGCCATAACCTTGATGTTTTTAGGCGGCACTCCTTATAGCTCACATGCCGCAGGTCTTTTCAATCATTTTTACTTTTCTTAGTCCTCCGGGTGTGCCCCATGTCCACGCTACCACCGACAACTTGTCCACCGACTTCCACGATGGTGGACCCATCGGGCTTGACGGTATCGATGTATGTCATCCAACCAAAAACAGACGCTCACACTCAAATTTGTTTCACGGATTCCTTCTGAGAATGTTCTGAAACGGATTTGTATGCAGTTATTACTTTTTTCCCCCGAGTTTGGGTTGTTCCACATCCCCTGAATCAATTCTGATAGGGGTCCCTCTACTGATGAAGCCTTGCTTCAAGGGGACTTCGCAAAAACAGTTAATCTCTCGTCAGATCAAAATTTGTGACATTTGTCAATAATACTAAATCACTAATCTCATTTTTATCGTGTATTATTATAATTTTAGATGTCTCAATCCTAAATTCTGTTAAAACATATGAGTTACTCTTTAGGTGGTACAAATATGATGAATTGTTGCGGAATTCATAATCGTGACTTGAGTAATTTTTTTCCCTTTACTTGAGCTTCACTTAAGAAATTAAAGAAATTTCCCTGAGGAAATGTTTAAGGTAGCTCTGGAGCTACCTTTATTGTTCATGCACTTGCTTGAGCATTTCCTTAGTCAACGACTATAGTAGCTGCCGAAACACAACCGTCACTTGAGCAATTATTTTCGACTAAGTTAGCCCTTAATGACCTGAAATGACCTGATCAAATCTAATATATCGAATCTCCAGTTTTTAATACATCGAATGTGTCTATTGTTTATTTACCTGACTACCTGCACGATAGGAGAAGAGTTAAATTAATTAGGTAGGTTTGTCCCCAAAAATGTTTTAACATTTACCAAAGCTTCAATTGACACAATCCTATGTGAAATGGCTGAATTTAAGACAGGAAAGTTGGTAGAAGCCTCTCACCCGTTTGATTAGGAGCTCTTCATTCGTTTCAGAGACTCACGGTTGGTGAACTGGTGAGCGGTATGCCGCAGTTAACTTGGCCGGCTGGCGGGGCTGCAAGGTTGAAATGTGGTGCAATCCGGTCGATTGTGCCCTGTCGAGTTGACTTCGAAACGGAAATAGATCACGGAGGCCTACGACAGCCTACAACATCTCAGCTCTTATTTTGGACCCCCTAATATGAACACGGTTAAAGTCTCACAGCCCAGTGATTCTGCTAACCTCCACAAAACTGCATCATCATTACTCTGTGCCGCATTAACAATAATCCAACTTCCTGAAAATTGTAGAATTTGAATAGTCCGTCTTAACAAGTGCAGATAGCGTTAGCATTGCATTGGATTTCTCTTTTGAGTCCAACATTGAAGTCAACCTTTTCGCTTTCAACGTTTTCGTTACATGACCGATTTGAAATTCATGCCCGTCAGATTGTTTCTGTACCTGTATATTTCCGCCACTCGCAAGATTAATAACATTAATTTTCATCATTGTTTGGGATAGCGCAGGTTACATGATATGACAGTTTCTGCAATATACAGGGAGCCTATTAAGTTATGTATTACCCCTTTCAAAATTGTTATTCATTGGAATAACAAACATTATTTTTTAATCTGCATATATTTTGCTTTGCCATATATGGCAATGGCACAAATGAGTGTAATTGGTGTCAACTTTTGTTTTTTGTTTATTTATTTCAATAATGAGCCTTTGTAATCGACCAAGAAGAAAAAGTTAACCCCCTAAAAATTTATTGTTTCACATTTCAAGATGTGTTGAATCTGAGTATCGAATAAAAAGATATAAAAATTCGTCCTATGTTTGCTGTTGATATGCATCCTTTCAAAGAATCTAACAGGCCCACCCGGACTGCTTTACGTTCATCCATTCTCTCTTCCCATGGGCCCCAACTTGATAGAAAAGGCTGTGAAGAACGTTCTTGCATACAGTAAAAAACTGTTATACTTACAACGTAATTTTGTTTTCAAGAGTTCCTTTTGAAATCGAGTTTTTCATAACGTACCTATGTAATATAATTGTGGGCAAGTGAAGTCCAGGTAGGTGTTTAACTTTATATCGTTAAATTTCGGCTGTTCTACTCATGCCCTAACACAATATATTGTGCCGTAGTAGGCGTTCGGAAATCAACTTTGTTTCGCACAAAAATTAGTAAAGGTGTTCAAGGAGTTAACGGTGTGTTAGAGGGATGACTTCTAGAAGTCATATTCAAGTTATGGTGACACAGTGTTCGCTGAAGGGCCCTTGCGTCTAATTTTGTTCCCAATCGATCTACCGTGATGAAACATAAATGGGGATCTTTTTATGGCATCTAGATGGCACCAATGCGATTACAATATATGAAGAGCAACAGCTGAGATCCGGTTTAATGAGTAAGGGTTTATTACAAACTGTGGTGAAACCGGCCCAAAATGGAAAAGAGTGACGGTAACAAAACTCAAGTCGGAAAACGAATTGATAAAACTGATTATAAAATTTATTATTATTTAATTATGGACGATTGAACAGTTCATGAAATAGTGATTTGATGCATTATTTTTATTTATTTATTTTTTTATTTTTATTTATTTTTTTTATTGGCATTAAAATATTATACAGCCATAATATAAATCATCAAATAATAGCTATAGGTAATATGCGCAATTTACACTTTTAGTCTTTACACACTTCTCGAAATAACATTTTAAATATAAACACTTATTGATTTAAATAATATAATTTCCACTTTGTAAAAGCGTAACATAATTAATAGGGTGTTCAGTTAGTCCAGAAATTAAATTTAAAAAGTCCACTCGTTGCGCCTGGAAAATGGGACACTCCATGATTAAATGCTCCAAGCTGCCAACTGGTGTTCCGCATCTACTACAATCCGCCGATCCCGACTGTCCTATTTTGGCTAGGTATTCATTACATATGCAACTGAGATCGAATCATGATTCGATCTCAGTCTGCATATAGGTACTTCTACCGAAATCTTTGTCAACCTCTTTTCGATCGAACCATGGTCTAAGAGGAAGAGTTGGCTGAATGTACTTATAAAAGCCACCCTCTACTGTGCTAATAAATTTGTGTTGCCATTTTGACCGGTACAGGCTGGTAATTGGTGGTAAAAAGTCGTCCACTTCAATCTGAAAATCCAACGGCAGTCCAGTTTCTGATCCTTCCTTGGCTGAGTGGTCAACAAATTCGTTTCCGTTCAGTCCGACATGTGCTTTTACCCATAATAATTCAATTTCTATGTTACTTATTCGGCATAGATGTAGCAGATGGAGGAGTTTGGTTGTAATTCCATCTGATGCGCAATCGAAGGATGTAGAACCAATTTTTTGTATGACGCTTAGTGAATCTGAACAAATTATGTATGTTCCTTCCCTATTTCTTTCGCTCAGTATAAATTCTAAGGCCTTGATGATTGCGACAATTTCCGCATGGTAACTTGAGGTTAATGGAGGCAGTTTATATGATGCACTAAAGTTTTTTCGAGGATTCCAAAACGCGCATCCAACGGAATTCCCGCTCTTTGATCCATCCGTGAAGGTGAGATCGCATTCAGGTCATTTAGATGTTGTGTACGTGTTGAACTCGACGTTTATATTGCAGTTAGGTTTTCTTGAAACAAACCGAGATATATTAATTGGATGCATTAGGACCTAGTATTATTTGGTCTTTTACTGAATATGCTTTACAAAGCAGCTTCCCAGATGATTATTGTCATATTTTGTTGTAGTACCCCGGGGACTGCATTTCCATGCAAATTACAAATTTTTAATTTATTTTTTCCACAATAATTGGTATTCCTTGGCTAGCAGCCTACATTTTCGTCCATCCTGAATGTAATTCTTTATGAATGTGGTGGAGCACAACTAAAATCACCGGAATTCCTCGTATCAACGATGTCTGCACTGTTGTTTTATCAGAGGAAAAAAGCTTTGTTACGGGAAGAAGTCCTAGTACGCTACAGGTAACTTCGTACTCTACCCCGCGGCTGTTTGTAATGTCTGGGTGACGCAAGAAAAAGCGTTTGTTCCTCCCGCGTCATTTTATTATGTCGATTCCCTTTTACTTGTTGACGGGATCGTGAGTGGCCTTGGCGAAGCGATTTAACGGCGTTTAGTGCGCTCGACGATAATCCATCTGAGATAATTATAATTAACTACTAGGGCCCTGATGAAGTGCGGTGGAGGGGCATCCTGAAGGAATCCTGTTCCCCATTTAACTGTCTTACCGCCGGTAGGAGGAATGTCAAGTCGGTAAGAGGAGAACCGTACAAAAATGAAATATCTTTACTCTTTCTTGTGCAGGTATATTAGACAAGGTGTAACTAACTTCATGGCCGAAAATCCAGGAATCGTTTTTGGAGGTTATTTTCAACCAAAAATGTCTTGTAGACTCTCCTTTTTAAAGGCTTCGTTTCCGAGTTATTTCACTTTCAAGATTTTGTTCGTGTCTCCGACCTTACGACACTAAACTTGCCCCTTAAACTCACTCTAAAACCAATTTTGAGGACACTGTTGGAAATACCATTAAATTTCGAATCTCCTAAAAGTAAAATAAGAAAATTCCAAAAGAAAAGTTTTTTCATGCTTATCTAATTGAAAAGGTGAGGCCCTGGGGAAGTTTTTTTTCTCTGGGAAATGGGAGTTACAAAACCTATTTATTAAGAGAGAGAGAGAGAGAGAGTGAGAGACAGAATGAATGATTAATGCCGCTTTAGTTAAAAATCTGCACAAAAATAGGGCCTTAAGGCCATCTCTGTCTTTTTGAGAGAAAAAATTTTGGAACATTTGGAACGTAAGTCAGACTTCATATATTTATATAGAAATTAAGATTAAATGTGCTCTGAGAGTGATAGACATTACAAAAATAAAATTTACACAATTTCCAGAAAATTTCACTATATTTATGGGAAAACTGTCCATTTAAAAAAGGGGAAAATATACTAAATCATATTATTATTAACCAGCATATAAGGAAACGAATTTGTTTTTATATTCTTTTTTGAAAGCATTCACAGAATAATCTGGATTGAACAAAAGAGGATTCTTACAACTATCTACATACTGTAGAAACAGAGAGAAAGATAGAGAAAAGATGGGAAAACGTAGTTTTTTCACAAACTCTCAAAATTAGATCTTTGGACTGATTTGATACCTTCTGTCATGTTGAAATTTTCTTATTACCCCCCAAGGAGAAAAGTACTTCCACACACTCTTCAACGGTATCGTCGAAATTCAATTTAAAGAGTAGTTCACAGGAGTATGAGGATATTTCTTTTAAAAAACTACATCTTTTCAAACACACTCATAATAGATTTGAATGTATAGTAAGTCTAGTTTAATTTAAGTACTTTGTTAAGCAGTCATTATTGACACAACCACACATTGAATCTACCGTAGATATTAAACTGCCACGGTGCTACGTATAGGTAGACTCAAAAGCAAATTTAAAAAATACACACACTCTACGTACCTACACAATGTTATCATCTGGAAAATAAAATAACTGAGCAAAATATAAATAATAATAAAACAGTAGATTAATAGATATGGGGAACTAACAATATAAAATCGAAGTTATGCCGATACTGAATTGTAAAGAAGAGATAATAGCCACATAACTAAGGAGAAGAACGGTGTTGTTTACCTCTAAGGGGAACTTAACAAAGTTAACCAATCAATCTTATCACTGTTGATGTTTGTCACAGTTGAGTCCTGTAACTCCAATAAGAATTTATGATCATAAGTACGAAATCGGTTAATAGTTATCATCATGACCAATGAAAGAGGGCATGAATTCATGATAAAGTTTGTAACCAAGAACTATTTTACGTTTGACACAACAATTATGTTTGCATTTTCGGTTGTTATCTTAACTTGGAAACAAGGCAGTTCAATGGGAACAATTTCAACTTTGCCAGATCATTGCTTCAGGGTTTAACCGGAGTTGAATTGAAACTACAACATCTTTCATAAATCCAGAAGTGATAAAGTTCATATGGAGCCCGACGATCTCTGTAAAATTCGTCGGCATTGGATAGTAATTTTAGAAGTTATTTTAATTTTCGACATTCTCAGGTTTTTACGTTAGTTATGAAATCAAAAAGCGTTATTCGCATTTTCGTGTCTTTACTTAGACTCATGAAATTTAGAAACGTTACCAAAACCCTACACCAAAAAACCCCGACGCGATGCTTCAACAACTACTTGCTAGTAGTTTTGAAATACAACAATCCATTTCTAAGGCATATCAAGAAGATGAATCTGAGCAAGATCATTCAATTTGAATCCCAAAACACTCATTCGAAAGCCCTAACAGTAACCAACTATATATAGCGTAATATGCATAACTATATTGGGCGTAATTATGCCGTCCCAGCCAGTGCAATGAGAGAAAACACCGTTTCATTCAATAACGTTATTGAAGAACTGGATTTGATGATGAGACCAATGCCATTTTCTTTTTTGATGATGAACAAAAAACCAGCAAGAATGATGAAGCACCTACTGTCCAGATAAAGTTGATGATAACTGTGGTGCCTCATTGTGTTGCGGACTCGTATGCAAGCGTTTTAGATCGTGGATTAGTGCCCGAATTGGGGAGACCCTCAAGAAATTCTTAAGTTTGCCCTAAAAAATCATTATTTATTATTAATGATAAATCGGTTCTCAACCAAAACACCTATTTGGATTGATCAGTTGATGATATTTGTGTTCCTCCTCTACATCAGTCTACCTTTGGCTACATCGTTTAAGTTTGGGTTTGGGGAAGTTTTAAGGCAATACGAGTGCTAATGGACTTGATAAATTATGGATGTTTTTATTGTGGGGGGGGGGGGTGGGTATTGAGGTTCAATAAAAACGCTGCAAATTCTTTCACTGGGGTTTATTATTCAATTGGCTTGCGTTCATGATTTGAATTTCTACTAAGGTTTGGAGTGTGCGTGTCTCACAGGGTAGAGCGATTATTGAATTTCAGGAGATATGCACGGAGCACGTAGATCTGTTCTCAACCAAAATACCTATTTGGATTGATCAGTTGATCATATTTGTGTGCCTCCTGATATTCAATAATCTCCCTATCCTGTGAAACACGCACACCCCAAAGCTTAGTAGAAATTCAAATCATGAGCGCGAGCCAATTGAATAATAAACCCCAGTGAAAGAATTTGCAGCGTTTTAATTTTATTTTATTCATTCATTTTTTCATCTATTATTATTATTGTTATCGGTTCATTTTTGAAGTGGTTTATCTAAGGTGGTTACTTTTCCTTGGTCAATATAAGAAATTTTCAAAGTTAAGCTGAAAATGAGCAATAGCTAGTATTTCGTGAACAATGTTATTCATACTGGGCTATTCGTATACTTCTTCTACTGCTGAATAAATTCGTTTCAACGCTAACGGACTTTCCGACTCTAACATAACGGACTTTCCCTCAACCCTCTGGTAGTTAGGAAAATGAAAATCGGCAACATCGATTGTGGCTCTCATTGGTATGCGGTTTAATATTCCGTTCAATGATTTCTCGAGGTCGCGCTGGAGAAAGGGCGCGGATTCCAGAAAACTGCCGACAGATCCCCGCGCATGCGTAGAACAAAGGGTATAGGCGCCAAGGTAGTCGCCTGGTAATAGGATACGGGAGCTGTAAGTGCATCCACCATCCACGCCCCGTATTTGCATCCTTGGACTTAAACTGTAATCTTTCTCCGTCTACGGATAGCAGCTCAGATCCACAGGAGCATAGCTTGGTACAGTAGTCTTTGTGTTGGTAGTGAACGGAGCAACTCTCAAACAAAGAGTCTCTATAGAGTCAACAGAATATATTTTGGCAATTTTCTTTCATTGTTTAGATGCCTTTCTATTCATTCGCTTTTGTTAGTCACATATCCACACTGTAATGGTAAATCCTTAGACATTTCAATTGACTTTCAAGGAAACTGAAGTCATTCCTGTTAGAAGGATTTGTGGTTCTCTCATGATGTGCAGATAATAATCACATGTTGTGATGAAACCCAAAGGGGCATAGGCGTGCGCAGAGCTTTTCATTAGGTAGTGCCAAGTACCGGGGGGTTTGGGGGGTATTCCCGTTAAAAACTGAACATTTCATGCCTATTAACCTTCATTTTCAAATGGCAAAGACTGGGTTATTCAGGTATAAATCAATTTCAAGAGGAGGCAAGAACACAAAACATTTATTTACATCAATTTACTCCAAATTACAAACGCATCCTTCCTCCGGGTAGGAGGGCTTTAAACTCTTCTGTTATTTCTGAATGTTCAGAATCGACAGCAAGCTCCTGTTCTATAAATGGAAGCATCAAACATAGTAACCTCTCCTGAATCATCGTTGTTTTCAGTTTTGATTTCACCAAACTTAGTTTTGAAAAACTCTGGTCGGCTGATGCACTGGTTACTGGGATGGTCGAAAAGGCCTTTAAAGCTGCATATATGCTGAGTTATATATAACTCAGAAAACAAGATAGCACGGTTTTCAACACTAAGCCATTCCAGCCATTTCTCCAAGGCGTTATGACAAGGCGGAAGAAACAACTCGTCGCAAACTTAATTAAACTTATATACCAGCACCGCTGCTCCGTCGAACAGTATTCTTAGGCAACATTTTCGAATGAAACCTAAAAAAAAACTCATGTCATTGGTGGTGCCGGGACACCACACCACCCGTGAGCACGCTAATGCAAAAAGGATATTTAAATGGTCGTTTTCCCTCTAACCTCCCGATTTGATCGATGATGCTTCATGGATGTTACGTTTTCGCTTTCAAAATTAGAACCTTATAACTTTTCAGTGATTTGATAAGGGGCCACTCTCAGCGTTACCCGCCCATTGAAAACTGTATGAGTGATTCTTTTGAAAAGGATTTCATCTTCACACATACGCAGTGACTACAAATGATACGATCGCATTGAAATTGGTATGGAACGAATGGGCCATCTTTCCTGTACTACTGTCCAAATTTGAGCGAGAGCAGAAGGGTAGGGCGTGAGAGAATGTTGATTGGTGAATTGTACGATTGCGAATGCGAAAGGAGAGATATTGAATTATGAACGTCGTAACTGATAGGTCCTCTGCAGCAGACCTCGTACATTTCCTGAAAATACCATCAAACTCGGATGGAACCAGAGATTAACCTTGTAACAAGGATTTCAAAGTCGCAAGAGAGAACAGCTACTAATGATACGATAATGGTGAAATTGAATTGAGATTTTTGAACGGTTAGTATCCTACAGCTCTGCAAATCTGTGAGAGACCGAATCATTATAATTCGTGAAAATCATATTTGAGGGATCTAACGTTGGCGCAAGCGCAGAGTGAAGTATCAAGGTATGTGCAATAAAACCCATATGGAACTGACCATCTTCACCCAAACATTTCCTGAATGTGAGATCAAAATGGGATGAAAACTGTTTAAATGGCTATTAACAAAGAATTCACATTCGACCACGCGCAGCAGTTGCTGACGATAAATCAAGCTGAGATTGATATGAGGCAATTCAAATACTGTCCACAACCCCCCTCCAAACTTGTCATCTTCTCGAAGTGAAAATAACGATTCCCAAACTCAAGTCTCAGAACCAAAATACGGAGTGAAAGAAATAGCGGGTGAAGGAAACGAAGATACAGGTCAAAAAAAGCAACAATAACTGACATTTGATGTTGAGCGTTACTCCGCACAACCAAAAGCATTTTATTGGTTCGGAGGGGGGCTGATAATTTTAGAGCAAGTGTGGTCTGTTGAACAACGTTGAAAGAAAACGGTCTTGCTTTTAAATGATCTCGAACGGAGCACGAGCCCAAAAGCCTGACGCGTTGTTTTCACCGAGCGTCTATTTTGAGGGCCGGAATGAGAAGGATGAGAGGGATTTGTATTTGCCGGCAGTTAGTGACCTTAGAGGCGCGACGGGGTGTCGTAACCTCGGCAACCGGAGTACGACTGCTGCCCTCGCTCTTTGAGTCTCCCACGTCTGATATAATTATAAACTCATTTTGCGAGCCGTTCAACATAAATTGTGTTGAGGGGCGCCAGAGAATGATCGTTTAATTAAAATTATACTCACCGTGCTGCCCCACGCGACTGTACTTGAGACATTTGGATGGTTGAAGCTTCCATATCTTAATTTGCTTTATCCAATTTGTCTTGGCTGCATCATACCGGTTCGAATGCTCAGCGAAAGTCGAATAATTAGATCAGTACTTGGAAAAATCGTTGTCAGGTATCCACCAAAATGTTGGATTAAATAAAACTTATCAAACGCAAAATACATGGATTGGGTTGAATATTTCAGGAAGAGATTGTTATTTATGAAAAACTGTGGTGTTCATGATAAACACACAAAACAGTAAAATCTGACAAATGACGAATACTGAAGATGGTATACGCACGTGAAGAATAACCAGGATTGAAATGCATTTAAATAGAACTGATTGCATTGAATTGCTGCATTACACACAACAGGATAGCACTAAGTTACTTACTATGTGGCCAAATGAAGCATATCATCAAGATGAAGTTGAAGTATACAGGGTGTCAAGGAAACCATCAGCCGAACATAATTTCCAACAAATACCAAGTGTCTCTCAGTAATATTTCTTCGAACACTTCGTTGCGGAGGATTGCTTTCGAGTCTTCCCATAGAATCATTGTTTTCACCTTAGAGCAGAGAAAAATGTTCGTTCTCAAAATCAAAATTTCCACTCGCATTTTGCGTTTATTTCATTCAAGATGAACTCTTGCTTCTTGTCTGTCTATCGTGTGTCTGCAGATCTTTATAGCAAGCCGTATTTCTACAGTTGTCAACCGATTTTGATGACATTTTCAGACGTTGTCAAATTGGGAGGGTCAAATTTGGAAGGGAGCCTAGGCATTTTCGGCCGGGTGAGTCTTTCGAGTAACAAGCTTATATTCGACATCCTTTAAGAATCAGATTCTTTCAGATTTAAGACAACATTTGAATGATCTATTAATTCATGCTACCGTTCTATGCAAGCTGTGTACCGAACCCAACTTGGCAGGCGATTCATAAATCTTTTCGTGTTGTCGACCTTGTCTATCAAATCGTGAAAAACTCCCTTTGGAAACACCCAATACTCACAGAACCATCCTGATAGCTACTGGCAATCGGTGACAGGAATTTTGAAGTAACATGCCGGTTTTGTTGAGGATCAAATTCGGTTTACTGCGGAGCTCAATTACGAACATTCCACAAATGTACATAACCTAGCAGATATTTGAAAGTTTTTCTTTACTTTGGTTTTCAAGGTCTACTTTTTTCTTCTCTATTATTTGTAGTAATCGTTCCTAGATGTTACGTAGTTGGTTACTGTGTGGCTATAGAATGCCTAGAATCTTCAGCAACTCCGAAAGCACCTCGTTGAAGAGGCCTAGAGACGAAAGCGAGATCGCAGTGTACGTAATCAGTAACGATATTTCTCGGGTGTCAATACAAGAAATAATTCTCGCTGCAATCAATTAGGCCCATCTTTTACTTTTGTTTCTAATATAGTTGCAGGTATTTCAGCTGAGTCTGAAGTTTCATTTATAAAATACCAGTGGATCATCCCTATTTCATTGTCCTTTTATAGTCCCCACACTTCACCTCCTGAATACGTTATGGGAATTACAAATGTACCAATTTACCACACTTGACGAAG
Organism: Creontiades dilutus; assembly: GCA_031894815.1. Classification (NCBI taxonomy): domain Eukaryota; kingdom Metazoa; phylum Arthropoda; class Insecta; order Hemiptera; family Miridae; genus Creontiades; species Creontiades dilutus. Next base: position 886,086 of record JAVIWC010003164.1, read on the forward strand.
TAATTTTCATTAGAGCTGATATTGATGATAGGCTAACCGCTTATAGCATTTTGTATATAATTTAATCAAAGGAATTATTGTGCATTTATCAGGTTGTTCAAGTGTACATTTGATCAAGACGTCGTACTGCATTTGGTACAAATAGTTTCTTTGTGTTTCCTCTACTCGGCCTTCAGGAACCATGAATTCGAATCCTCTTTGTTTCTCCTTCTGCATCGGAATAGGACAGCGGAGGCTGATACTGTGAACCTCATCAACCTGATCATCCTCGGCATCTCGTCGCTTTGAATACAATGTGTTTTGAGTGTATGAGATGTGAACTGATTGGATGTCCCTCGGCTGGAATTGGAGCGTCCTTCCTTATCAGTGAACGGTTGACATTGCGCAAGCGTCGTCGACGGTCCTACTGACGGAGTCCGTATCAGATCTGCCGCTTCCTCGAAACATTACATTAACTCCCCCTCCACCACCCATTTACACCATCGCTTCTGGCCCCATTAGTGCCCAAACGACGCCTGGATTGAAGCTCTAACAAGGATATCCCTTTGATGTTGTTCTCTGCGTCGAGAGAAACAAATTATTCAAAACCACCTCCGGGTTTGACGGATGCCGAGTGAAAATGAAAAAGCAGAAGACGAGAAAAGCAATGTGAAGGCTAAGAAATTCATCAGAGCGTTCCAGTTAGTCTTAAGCAAATATTTTAAGGAAAGTCAACGAGTGATATTGATACCGTTTTATTAACCAATTTCACAGTACTCTGACCATCAACGAGACATTCCACGAAATAACAAATGGAAATAACTTGATCTTTTGAAAATTAACTTAATCAAGGCAATAATTAAGAAGTACCAAAATAAATTTTAATGTACAGGATGTTCATACCTAATTAAAATCCGTAGCAACGCATCGGCATGGCAACTTTAGTTTGGAAAAAACGCAATTATCCTACCTATCTCACTCAATATAATATATTATAGTACTTATGGTAACATGGAAAAACATAATTCCAATAAAAGAAGAAGTCAGAGCTCTCTATAGGTAATAGTTATTTTTTCTGAATCTAAGAGTATCTAATTTACTCTTTATCAAAGCAAAATCTGCTAGAAATTATCACACAAAGGTTTATTATTTCTGTATTACATAGCTATTCTACATAATCACGGATTGTTATTTATTTGATGTTTTATATAGATCATCTAAACTTGGAGGAAATTGTATTCTACTCGTAGATGCCTTAAACATCGAAACGAATGGCCACTAAATAGAAATAAATTACCCAGATAAAATAAAACTCTAACCTACGATCCACCAGTCAGCTAATATCTGCAACCCCCTTGAATAAGAAGTGTAGTCGAATTTCTCCCAAAAATTATTGACTGCCAAGGGAAGAGAAATTGTTTGAATACTCGCCTTGGCTTGAATGGTGTTATTGAATGCGATTTTATCTAACTCATGATTTGAAAATCTATGTTGATTGGGTCATATTAACGAAAGGATGTTTCACTTTCTGAACAAGTAAGTATAACTAACCGTTCACGTGCAAGCAGTTTTCTCTCGGGAATGTGACTAAAAGGTAACCAGTTACGCCTTCAAACCTGAACGTGATTAAATCTACTTATAGACAGATTCTTGGTGGCTTACCGAATCATCTCTCGAACTTGGTCAGTGGCTGTTAAGATCCTTCTTTCTCTCCTAAGTTCATGTGCTAACATTTTCTCTTCGAGAAAAATTCCAAGGACACCATTTGGACTTTCCAATTCGAAGAAAACCCTAGAGTGTTTTGTTATAAATGTAATAATTTTATAATGCAAGGATCACAGGCTGAGGTTGTTTGTGTACCGCTATAATTTTGTGTCAACTATCTGCATGAGTGTTTTATTTTTTATAATCACATTATATCACCTATCACATCAGATATCGATTCATTTAGTCACTAAGAAATTAAGAAAATTGTGCTTTTCGTTTTTTAGAGGCTCGTTGTCCTCCTGTAGTCTTGATGAGCTGCAGTGACCAACATGGAGGTGCTTTATCAAAAGTGTTGAACCATTTAAAATAAATGCAGTAAATAGAGGCGATTGGGTAGGATATGCAAAACACGTTGCAAATAATTTTTTAAAACTAAATTTTTACGTACTCTCGCCTATCCAAATCGCTGATTAGATTATTAGACGTAGTCTGTGGTACATTCTTCAAACTCGGCCACTGCATGTCATGTAGTTGTTGTGTAGATGCCTCAAAAGAGCTCCATTTAGACTTCACCTCCGTTTATCGATTAGGAAACAAATTAGCCACAAGGGAACTTCAGCTGATTACATGCATATCCACACCTTGTAATTGACTTCTAGATACCATAGATCAGGGGTTCTCAACCTTTTAGTACCACTTAAAATTTTCAGAGATTTTGACGTATCACCTTTTATTTATATATATTTTCATTTATTTATATATAATATACAGGGTGTCCCATCCATATGGGCCCATTAAGGAATTACAGCCATACGGTGCGGGCTATCAAAAAATTGAACCGGACCTTTTCCGTATAGTATTTTGACTCTGCTTGAAGGTGGTGGAACCCGTTTTTCATTTTTCGATGTTTTAGTGCCTCAAATCTTTGATTAAAACTTGGGGTTAACTCTTGACCCCCTTTTCCATTTTAGTTTTCTACGTTGAATTTGGAAGAGAAAATGCATCGTTGAAAAATTTTTTTAGAGACTTCGTTTCAGAGTTATTTCCCTTTTTGCGAACAACAAAAATCGGCGAATTCTTTTAGAAAAAACGCTTTTCTCCAATTATCTTCGATATTTTTTAGATTTTGCCAACATTTTTTAAATCAGCATCAAATTTTCTATTTTTGTTGTTCGCAAAAAGTGAAATAACTCTGAAACGAAATCTCTAAAACGGTTTTTGAACGATGCGTTTCCTCTTCCAAATTCAACGTAGAATCGAAAACTAAAACAAAAAGGGGGGTCAAGACCCCCAAGGTAACCCCAAGTTTCAATAGATTTGAGACACTAAAACAACGTTAAATGGAAAACGGGTTCCACCACCTTCAAGCAGAGTCAAAATACTATAGAAAAGGCCCGGTTCAATTTTTTGACAGTTTATGACTGTTATTCCTTAATGGGACCATATAGATGGGACACCCTGTATAATTATATATAATTTGCATTTGGTCATGTTAAGGAAAATAAAAATGCATTCTACAACTGTATGTACGTATATAGAATTTACTTAGATACTAAATAAAATGTATTAAAAACATACATTAAGACCAATCTTAAATGATTTAATTTAAGCGTCCGACTGCCACTATTCTGTCTAAAACACAGATGGAGGAATTGCATTCTTGACGCGGAAATGTTGCATTGTAACTGTAAATTAATGTTATTCACATTCAACATGTCTCTTTTTATTATTGATATATAACTGCGTACCACCTGAAATGTTCCCGCGTACCACCGGTTGAGAACCGTTGCCATAGATGATAGTTATGACTTCGACATAAATAAAACTCTCGCTTGTTATCACCGTCATATAACTGTTGTCAGAATACTTTCAATGGTGCAATATACCGTAAATCGACATGGTGTGGAGATCCACGAATGGGAGAACTGATCGAGTAATTTTTCAGATCTAACCCCACACCTATCTACGCATCACTTGTACGCAAATATACAACAAATGCTATGATTTCTAAAGGAACTCTTGAAGGCGATTTATGCGAGGACGTTCAAATTTAAAATTGCCTAGTCGTTATGTTACATTTTTTTATATTTCAGCTCTTTGATTTCTCCTTCTAGGTTTGACTGAAACGGAATACTATAACTCCGTGCTTACCAAACAGGTCCCGTTTGTGATTTTTTTACCCGTGTTTCATTATTTGGTTCATTATTCACGGAGACAAACTATTGACGACGGAAGGGAGATTTTTTAAATTCCACTTTTGATTCTAAGGACTCATTTTGAAACGTAAAAAATGTTTTTCTTCGTCGATTACAAAAGCTTGTTATTGAAAACAAACCAAAATTAATAATATTGAGAGGCGCCTACAATACAATGGTATACTACTAAACGCAACACTTATCTGTTGTGCGGGTTAGTATGACACCTTACATATAGTGTCACTGACCGGATTCACAATAAGTTTTATTTGACAACTGAGTAACAAAAGTAAATGACTGTTGAAGTTTTCATAAAACATGGATAGTATTGAGCCATATAAGTTCCTAAATTTGGGATCCATTCTTATTCTACGATTGGGATCTTATTCTACGAAGATATTTCTCTCGAATAACTAGAGTAGTGCAGATTGGGTGGTACCTAGGTACTTGTCCAACCATCCAGGAAAGCGTCACACCCAAGGAACATGGAAGTATTGAACTTCCGAGACAACTTTATGAGTTACGAAATGTTTGCGAGAAATAAAAAATCAATGTAATAATGACAGTCATTCAAAAAACGAGAGTGAGAAACAAATCACTCTGGCTTGATGTCGGCTTTCGGAGATTAAAACTTAGAAAATTGTCGGTTTGGATCTCCAATGATTCGTGAGATGTGCGGTGCTGCAGAATTAATCATGTGTGCGCAGGTATCCACTAATTGTTTAGCGATCCGGACAGAACGGCATTCAAACAGACTCAAAAGCTCGTAGCAGTGAACGTAAGGCTGTAAAACGAAAATGCTAGTGAAAATATTTGAATTTTGCGGAAGCATAAATAAATTCTGGTCATACGGATTTGGGGTTGCAATGAATCGTTTCTCATGCGACTATTGAAGTTAAGCAACGTCGAGCTTGGTTTGTACTTGGACGGGTGGCCGCTAAGCGTTTCCTGTCTAATAGTTTTCACACTACTGTAAGGCGAACTGTTCCTTACTCAAGGGGGATGTGCTATAAGCAGCTCTACGCGAAATTATTAGATCCTCCTTCAGGTAGACAGGATGACGTCCGCGGCCCCAATGGCAATCGGACGTAAACCATCTAAATAGGATGGTTTCATCCACTTACTTTACTTTACCTTCAAGCTATATTTCATAGAAACTATTGCAATGGCTCTGAGAATCTTGAAACAAAAATTTTGCTTAAACTTCATCAAAATGTGCATAGAATGGATAAAATCGCTAAAAATTCACAAATCTAAAATCTTCGTTTGAATAGTAGAATATTATTTGGGACATGTTTTTTTCCCAATAAAATTGATAGTTATGATTTATGCAGACAAATGTACTCAAATTTCACTCAATTTAATATGAAAGTAATGGGATAATTTCGGAAAATTCGCTCATATGATGTTGCTGCATGATTGGAACTTCCTTACCAAATGAATAGTGATAGTCCATGATATCTACTAGATTCGAACGATATCAACTTCACAGATCGCCTTTCCGTTTCAAAAAAATGAAGACCTATTATGTGTAGAAATACCATTAAGGAATATGTCAGCTAGAATCTCATTTTTAAATGCAGAAGGTATAATTACAAATTCTAGACGTGAGCTTTTTGCATTGGATACTAAAATAATTCTTGAGTGGGTGGTAGAGGATGTGTGATACCGAACGACTAGGAAATCTAATAGCTCATTATTAGTCTTCATGTGGGAGTCTATTGGAATTACGGGAATATAGGTTGGAGGTAAATTTCTGACGGAATCGCACCTGCCCCGACCTTCGAATGCCGCAATCTCTTACACAACTCAACTGACGTCATCCGCCTTACAGTTATGTTTAATATCAGCGCAATAGAACAATAGAGGCCCTACAACACATGATCCGAACTACCCACTACTCATTTGTTGGGAATGGAATAGAGGGTTAGCAGTGAAACAGATCAGATACTTACGATTAATATGACTAAGAGTTCAAATAATTACCGAATCATAGTTTCCGAAACTTAGTTCCATTTAGGTTGTTAAATTTTCCTGGAAGTAGGCCAGGTTTTCCTGCTCCATCCATCGCTAAACGTTTTTCCTGGATGAACAACGTTAGTAGGACGGACGGTAAGCAACTTAGTCCAATTCATCATCATAGCTGGAGAGGATTTTAACAGACATTTTAACATAGTAGTTTTCCTTTATTGCAGAACTAGCCCAGTAGGGGAGGGGCCACTGGATCCGATGTCCTGGGCCCGGCCTCCTTAAGGATTTTTGATCGTTTCGACATCTGCTAAGCGAAGGACTTAAGAGATTTGATTGTGGAAGGAGGATGACCCATGACAATAGCTCCTGTCCTCGGGAAAGTTAGAACAGTAGGCACGGGACCAGTCAGTTTGCTTTTGGGTTTCTCAGACAGAGGAAAATCCCAATGTTTCATAACTTAACTTCTGGTAGAATATAGCCTCTCCGGATGAGGTTGCCATTTTGGCTTGAAATTTGACACCTCTTGACGAAGGATATTGGATTCTTGGAGATGAAGTTGCCTACCATTTGTGTTATATAAACTTGACCAGTTGGGGCTTTCTTTTCGTACCTATGGGGACCTTTTTTCGCAAATGTGCACCTTCGGTGTTTCGGGAAATCACCGCCACCGAATTCACAAGCATTCTCTCCTTCAGGGATAATTGATTGAGTAACTACAATTTTTCAACGAATAGGGCGAATCCCATCAGGGTCTACAATTTCTCGGGATCGCACATGGTATAGACTCACTGAAAAACGAGTAATTTAGATTTCTTCCAATCTGTGACTCGCATTTGCACCTTTCCTTCCGTAATAAATTTTGAAAACTGGACGGGAGGGCTGGTGTAGGAAATCCCCTCCCCCCACTCTAGTGTGAGATCAGCATTATTTCGCTCTCGTTCCACTAGAGAAAATGGTAGTGGTATCAACCTTGTGCCGAAATGCCGTTTTAGGTCGGTTGTCATAAGAGGCGGTGAAGGGGGCGAAGTGCGGATTGCGAATGTCGGCCGAAGCCCGGTCGACTTGACCCCGATCCACCCCGCGCCACGTTAGGGTTCAGCGTTCAGCCTGAGACTCCGGAGCAAGTTGCGAACGAATCGAGAAGATATTTTTTTTTTGGCGATACGAAGTTGGCGAGGGCACGAGAGCTCCCCTTTCACGCAGCGCTAGCCGTGGGTGGGTCCACGTGGACCTGCGTCCCTGACACGTGCCTACGAGGCCGCATGACTCATCCTGAACCTAAAACAAATCGATTGTCTACAAAAAAAAAGAAAAAATCCGTTATGCAGCTTAACGGCATGAGCAAATTTTCGTATTTTTTTCATGTTCTTGTTGTTATAAATATTGTATGGAAGTTTTAGGTCCAAAAAACGTTTTTAACGATACATGTTATGACAAAAGAACTTTTTCAGTTTTTAAAATATTTTTTTGTCGTTTAAAATTAGGCACATTTTCTTAGATGCATTTTCGCCTACATTTTCAAATGTTCTGAATATGTTCATTGAACGTTTTCGAATAATGTTCGGATAAAAATGAAATCTATCCCATTTTTAACCATATTCCGTTCATTATTTATACTATCATTTAAATAATTTAATGCGTTGAAAAGTGCTAGACGAACATCTCCTTTCTATTGGAATGCTTGGTTATTTGTTGAAAGTACGGATTCATCATTTTCAAACCTAAGCAAAGTTATGCTTTTCTTACCTGTATAAATCCTTTAAAATCCAGGAATCCTTTTAGAATGTCCCAAAACTACTTAAATTAAAAATTTATAAATATTCATTGAAAATTGTAATGGATTCATTTTACAGGACAAAAAATATTTTTCGAGGTCTAACTCCACATACCGTTACTAAATTGGGTTTTCATGGAATAATGCTATGACTTCAAAACTTGAAATGCTAGGAATTTGATGTTCAACACTATTACAGATATTCAACATTTCTCAACATTTTACGTCCGTTTTAACAACATTTTCTAGTAGTGAGAAATTCATATATTGAATAAATCAACTGGTTTCGCCTATGAACTTGTGATAAAATTTATGGTTTAAAAGTCAAATGTGTGGCATTTTCACCAAAATAGTGTTTTGCTATCAGGCTTCAATTGAAATCCAGCATCCTACTACAAGGATTACTTATCCAAAATGATTAAATGCAATATAGAACTTGCAAAGTGGAGCTATACTGCAAGGAATTGCCAGCAATCTTCTGCCAATGCCTTACTGTACCGCATGCTTTCCAAAGCCGATTCATTGATTCTTTTGCCTCACACATTCACAATCAATGCCTTCAAAGCGGCGTATTCAATCTCTATTGCGCTTACACCCATAACGGATACCATAATAATTCGATCGTATTGAAGTTGATATGAGATTATTATACCGTTCTTTTCACATCACCATCCAAGATTGAGCGAAATCGAACCTATGGAACATGAGAAACTTGTGGACTTTTACATTTGCGAATGTGCTGAGAGAGTATTGATTTTTAAGCATTGAAATGCATAGGGGTCCCTAAGGGGTTTAATGCAGAACTGAAAATACAAAAATTTTGTGCCGCAAAACAAGGTGCCGAGTCAGGGGCTTACGGAGCTATTTTGTCATAGTTGATACGAAAGTCGCCGGGTGTGGGATAATGATGAAGAGGAACCTCGACATTGATACGGCACCGGTGGGCCGAGTATGGTGAGAAGGTTTCGGCCGATAATTTGACCTTCTTCAGGGCCGAAGCGTTTCGCAAGGGGCCGACCCTCTTCGTCGGGCCTTGACCCTGTTACGCCACGCACGCACCTCCTTCTCTCCTCTTCCTTCATCTCACAAGGATCAGTCCCCCTCCTCTTCGAACCATTATCCGTCTGTTAGTAATATGAGGCATTCGCTGTCTAAATTGATCCTTTCTACGAACTTTCGTATTAAATGATCCATTTCGACGGTTCAAATACGTTTCCAAACTTTCTTAGTTTGTAAATATACAAATAATTCGATGCGATTACAAATATAAATATATTTTAATGATGAATTTGAACGTTCCAACAGGTACCTACCAATACAGTTTCGTTGAAATTTCAACAATGAAGCGATTGATTGCATGTTTCAACGACCGAATTTCTAATATATTTATCGTAATTTGTAATCAATACCTACACTCACATACGAAGTTATACTTTCCCCCGCATGAGTCATCATTACATCTCAGATTGATTACAAACGAAAGACAACCCTCTTTCATTTTTGAAATAGAAAAATTAAACAAATGTTTGGCATTAATTCGGTTCACAATACTTTATATATATATGAACGCCATATCATATATATCATACATTCCAATTGTTGATAGGGACTTGTTACTTGTTCATTTTCCACAACCACAGTACTCGTTGGACCACAAGCTGATACAAGAATTAGGAAGAATCGCTAAAAAGTAGTAAACCAGGAACCCCAAGATGGGCTCAAGAGTCAGATACGTAATAATATAGTACAGATGAATTAAGGTACTTAGCTTTATTCTGAAGCTGGTAACGTTGAAATAAAACACAGAACTGAAAAAATTTGGCTTTTTTTGGTTTAGTTCTTCCTTAAAATTCATACTTCTGGGATACGTATTAATTATAAATGTAGAACGTACGATGAGAATGAAAACTACTTCTAGGGATGATACGAGTATCTATCTATTTAAACATTTATTAGACCTTGGAGGAAAGAGTAGAATAATTTTATATTTTCTGAAGGTTTAACTGTTTCCAGATCCTCTAGGCAATAGTTAATCGATAATTATGCGATTTATTTGATCTATATTTGTATGTTAAAATTGTGCATGTATTTCTGTAGGTACTTACCACTAAACGATAACAAGAATACGGTTTCCCCTTTCATTTTGTCATAAAGACTGAATTTTGAAGCCAGTCCAATTTTATTTTATATTATCTGCGCATACAGTACGATAAGAATGAGTCGGAATGCTAGCTGGAAATAATATATCCAACTCATTTAAAAATTTATTGGACGTAGGAAGAAAGAAGTTTATTTATTGTCTCTTTTCTTGAAGCCTCAACTGGACAACTGCGATTAATGGGATGACAAGAAGTGATAAGAAATCCCAGTTCTAAAGAGAAATTAAAATGTAGACAAAAATATAACTAAGATACTTCACTGACAATTTTGGTAAAATATTTATTACAATTGCTCTGCTAATATTTACAAAGCTTATTAAATAAGAGAAGGTATGGCGATATGAGAACGTAGTGAAGGACAAATGTATCTGAAGACCGGTGCACTCCAAAATATTGGATAATAATTTCCTCAGCATATATCAATGCATCTTTATCGGGTCGAATAAGATCATTTATTATTGTTATTGTTCATTATACCTTGCATCTTTAACTCCTTATTGCAGATCACGTTGCACTATCTTAAGTATTTCTCAATAATTCTATCAGTACTGCAAGGGAAATAGCACCTACAATTATATGCTACCACACTCCGAGAATCTCCGTTCCCAATGTTAGTGTCTGAAGTTGAATATGAACGTGATTTTGTAGTTACTGAGTTCATTCGGTTGATTTGAGAAGTTCTCCTAGTTACTCGACTACACCTCACCTAATGCAGCGACTTTCCAAATTACAGTATCTTGAGCTGAATAGATTAGTTTTTTTAGTATTAGTTAAGAAGATAACAACTAGCTTGCTGCTGGAGCTCATCCTAAAAGTAGGTCTTGGTGTATCAGCAAAATTGTATTTGGATCCAATTTTTCTGCCATAGAAATGATTTACTCTGTTCAAACACGTTCACATTCACATTTGTAGTGACGTTCTTTCTTCTGGAAGTTCCTCTGAAACAAGGTTTTATCAATAGATGGAAAGGGATATTAAAATAGACCGGGGGGGGGGGGGGGGTATGGGACAATCCTAACATGAGAAATGAAATAGGAAAAGTTCAAATCTTTTTCAGTCTAAATCTAATTCTAAGACTAAATCCGTGAAGAAAAGATAAATTTATTTCTTTGGGTGAGTATGTGTGTGACAAATTTTGCTACTCAGGCTATAGTTACAAACCGATTTTCATGGTTCTCATTCTGTTTTATCACAATTTTACTCTGGTTATCTGACAAACCTCTGAAATTTTCCTCTTGCGAACAGAGTCTGCTCTTCGGGTGTGGTTGAGTATAACTGTAGAAACTATTTTTATTTGTGTTACTCTAAAGAAAAATGAAGGTTAAACTTCTTTAAGCAATACTGCGGTTAATTATAGGTCGGCTAATAAGGTCTCTACTGTAATATCACGATCGACACCAACAAGGAATGACTTCATCGCCTCAACGCCGCCAGTCTTTGTTGCATGTAGACATAGTAGGTAGTAATTATTAAGGCACAGATTCGCCCGCTGAATTCCTAGTAAGAGATTTGCTTCTACAGAGCATTTGCATCAAAGTCACTTCCTTCTCGGGCCTGTCATAACGCATCGCAGATGGAAACATAAAACGCCAGCAAGGACGGGTCGTGACGATCGAGGCTCCTTTCCATCCGGGGGCGGCCTTGATATTACGTCAGTCCCTTTCGTACTTAAATAGAAGAAACGCGTATTAGCTCAGGCTTTCGTCACCTTAACATTTTTCCATCACCCCGTTCCCGTTTCAGGGTTGTAGTAAATGTGGTGCAGCCTACTTCGCCAATACTTTCCTGCGGTGCCGCAAGCGCTTTATATTCCCATAAAACTAGATTGTTGTTTTGAATACAATTCTCTAGCTATTTCCCGATCGGTGAGGTGTCTTCAAGTCACTTAGAACACTTGATATATATATATATTTTTTAATTTATTTTGGAATGTTTGAAGTTCCGTGATTCGACTGAATTCTGCGTGCAATTATTTACAAAAACGCTGCAAATTCTTTCACTGGGGTTTATTGTTCAATTGGCTTGCTTTCATGATTTGAATTTCTACTAAGCTTTGGAGTGTGCGTGTTTCACAGGAGATAGAGCGATTATTGAATTTCAGGAGGCACACAAATATGATCAACTGATCAATCCAAACAGGTATTTTGGTTGAGAACAGATTTACGTGCTCCGTGCATATCTCCTGAAATTCAATAATCGCTCTATCCTGTGAAACACGCACACTCCAAAGCTTAGTAAAAATTCAAATCATGAACGCAAGCCAATTGAATAATAAACCCTTGTGAAAGACTACTTATTTACCCCAGTAATAATATTGAATAATAATCCCCAGTAATAATATTTACCTACATATTATCAGCGTTTCATACATATCAGAATGCTTCAACCCGTGTATCGGCTATAAACTACAAGTATCCACATCGGCTATCACTCCAGTATCCACATTCACTTTAACTCGACGATATCGGCATCACTAGGTTACAAACAAACAATAATAAACTAAAAAACGCTAATGTTGGCACCATAAATCGGGCCATACATCGGGAACGGCCCATACATACCTACGGACGTGGGGAGGGTCTCATTCGATTCCTCATGGTATGTTCTTCAAATAGGTATAAATTTAGGCCGCTTCGACTTGTTTTGAGGTTTTTAGGGATTTTACAGAACTTTGACAGCCCTTAAAGGGCATTTTAAATTGAGTGAGAGAGCGGGCTCAAGAATTGGGGCGTCGTCGGACCAAGATGGATTTTTCCTGAAAATTTCAGATCTTTTGCTCCAGCCGTTTGGGAGAAATCGTGCGTACGGCGGACGGACGGAAAAATTTTTATTGCTGATTCGGATTCTACACCCTTTGAAACGTAAACCATGAAATTTTGAGGGGGGGTTAGAATTTTTTTTTCAAGAGCTATTACAATGGTTTATTATTAAATAATCTATATTGAATAATAAACCAAAATGGGAACCTTTTATTTTCGGATTACCTTTTACGTAGTTTTTTTTTTATGGTATAATAATATTTACAATAAAAAATATGATACTAGTATACTTTTTTTTTTTGTTCTCAAGGTTATTTTTTCTTAATGAGACAGGGCTGCTCTGTACGTCATTAGCTCCAAATCCTAGTTTTATTATAATTAGCAGGATGCGAAAATATGTCGAGAATCACAACAGCATCAAGAAATTTCTCGGAAAGTTTTTCCTCTTGTTGTTGTAATCCTGAAGGCTGTCTAAAGGGGAAGTGATATACTTTTAAATAGCGTATCTGAAAGCTAGTACCTTTTTCAATATGCCTTCGTAACTAAGTGGCTGGTGGTGTTTATGAGACATGATGTTGTTCCTTTCCATGACGAGGAGGAGCTAAATGTTGAGAGTTCACCCATAATCACCAGCATTTTTAACTACTTCCGAGTCCATTGAACCAGTATCACTATATAATAATGATTATTTTGACGATATATGTAATCTCGAGGTCATGTGTCATCGAAGATTATAAATTGCGTCGTTACCTATGGCTGATTTGAGGAATAAAAACAATCATAAATCATGTTATTCGACCCGAAAAAGATGCATTGGTTTACGTTGAGGAAAATATTATCCAAGTTCTCGAGTGCTTTGATCTCAGGGTACTTTTGCCCACCTTCTCAAACCACCATTTGTTCGAATATTCAATTAGCTTTGTAAATATTAGCAGAGCTATTTTAATAAACCTTTTAGTTGTCAGTATAGTTTTGAGTGTACTGGTGCACATTTAAATTCTTTCTTCGAAAGTGAAATGTAACTCACTCGAATCAAATCAATATCTGGATCCCTTATCACTTCCTATCATTTTACTAAACGCAGTTGTCCAGTTAAGACTTCAAGAAAAAAGACAATTTTCTTTCTTCCTACGTCCAATAGATGTTTAAATGAGTGGTAGATATTATTTCCAGCTAGTATACTCGTTCTTATCGTACTACATGCGCAGGGAGTATAAAATAAAATTAGACTGGCTTCAAAATTCAGTCTTCATGATAAAATGAAAGGGAAAACCGTATTCTTGATATCGTTTGGTGGTAAGTACACAAACACATACACAATTTGAACCTTCAAATGGATCGCATAATTATCGACTAGGATAGTATTGCCCACAGGACCTAGAGACATTTAAAACTTCACGAAAAGAGAATGTAATCCCATTCTTTTTTCCAAGGTCAATTACATGTTAAACAGATAGATGTCATTCCTAGAAGTAGTTTTCTTTCTCATCGTGCCTTCTGCTTTCATAATTAATACGAATTCATAATTAATACATATCCCAGAAGTATGAATTTTAAGGAAGAACTAAACTACTAAAGAACTAAACCAGAAAAGGCCAAATTTTTTCAATTCTGTGTTTTATTTCAACGTTTCCAGCTTCAGAATAAAGCTACCTTAATCCATCTGTACTATATTATTACGTATCTGACTCGAACCCATGGGGGGATCCCTGGTTTACTACTTTTTAGCGATTCTTCCTAATTCTTGTATCAGCTTGTGGTCCAACGAGTACTGTGGTTGTGGAAAATGAACAAGTAACAAGTCCCTATCAACAATTGGAATGTATGATATTATATTATTATTTGCGCCACAAAGTCGAATTAAATGGCGATTTGAGTCACGAAACCAGCTGACGGTTCAGAACCGTTTTCTTTGATCTGGGTCCTCAATTTTCCAGTTAGAGTAGAAATCCATGCGTCCTAAGCTATGCTGATAGACATATCGTAAATGTACTTTTGCTTCATCCTTGTACCTACACATCGTGCAGGTAGTTGTTATTACATAATAGATCACAATAGCTAAGTTCGTACAATGTATTTCAGTGTTCTTTGCTACGTCAAGGGCGGCTGTTGCTAATTTCAACTCGACAAATTTTGAAGACCTTCTTGAAGAATCGGATCTTTCAATGCATGGACAGTCTTGGCCGGTGTGAACTAATCTTATTTACTTTTCCTCTTTAACTACGAGTTACATATAATCATCATGTTTGAATGAATACGTTGTGCTAAGTTCTTCGTATTCAAACACTGGAATTGTAATATGGAACTATGCTTTAAAAGACAGGCCAAGCAAAAGGCTTCTCAGAACGTAACAACACCCACAGCCAAAATTACGAGTCCATTAACTGAAGCAATAATTTCTAATTTGTCTTAATTTCCACATTTTAATGATTGAATAAATCAGCATTCTTGACATCAAAACAATCAATCCGAACCTTGGTGAGGAGTTTTTGTTTGTTTTGTTGAAAATTCAGAGACGAATGATTTTCCTACATATCTGTTGTTCAAGATACCTTTTCCTCTCCTTTCTGTTCTGTGGAATAGAGCCAGCGAACAAGCTTATGGAAAACCGTAAAGCCAATTCCAAGATCAAATCATCGGAAATCAATAGAGCTCCATCTCACAAAATAATTCACTACTACTTAACTTTTTCATTAATTTGATATCTTGATTACAGAAAGTAGTTGGTGGATCTGGAAACTTAAATGATGGAAGCAGGAAGAAATTTGATGTGATCACTTCAAAAAAGGTGAGGAATATGATTAGCCATTTTCTCTAAGATAATTTTGCAAAACCAATAAAATCATGAATTTTCTCAATCGGGATCCATCTCGGAACGTTTTAAACCGATTTCACAACTATAATATGTTTTATCAGGTATCTAGATTTTATCTAGTAACTAGGTTTTTTAAACTATCGTTTTTTCAAATTCCCATAATGGCGGTGGTTATGGAAAACCGTGTTTAGCAACCGTTGAAATTCGTATCTGCCCAGCAGGAACCATCGTTGGATGTGAAAACCCAATTCCATCTTTAACCCAAGCTTCATTCTTATTATTGCAGCAAAGAAGACAGAGGAAGCAGAAAAGTTTATTACTTACCTAAAATCCGCAGAGCCAATCAACCTCTTCTTAGTAATGGGAGTTGAGCTTACGCATCGTGGAACGATTTATGCTTGCCTTTGAGGTTTGTTGCAGTCCTGTCAATAGTGGCACTGGGCATTGCGAATAATCGCTCTTTGCTCCACCGACAATTGAGCGACTGTATTCATCGCGTTTTTACAGCTAATACGGTTCAGTCACAAAGGTTTGGGACAATCAACTGATGAGAGGATTAGAGTGTGTTTTGCTGATTCTAGCTCACTCTAGCATTGTTGCCGGGTGAGCAGACAGCTACGTGTGCTCCTGTGTAAGCTCTCTGGCATTTTACGCATTATTTCGGTTCATCCAATCTTTCGACCCAGATCCAATCAACTCTGTGTTCCCCTTCCGTCCAGGGCAAAGACGGGGTGCTGCTCCCGGAAAGTGAACACCTAACCCCACTCACCAAACTAAGGTCTCCATCATCCTGTCTCCCATCCTGAAGCTCTGTTTGGCTACTGTAATTGAAACTCTTCTACTCTTCAACGAGGATTTAATGGGGAAAAGTTGGAAAATAGTGGGATATATATTTTTAATATTATTATTATCAGCTATCTTTTTCATTTTGGCCAGGGGGTGCAAATGCGCCTGTGCCCCGGTCAGCAGCCGTCCCTGGTTGATGTCAACTCAGTGATAAATACCTACTGGTTCGACGGTGGCCAATGCCCTACTTTGGTGAAAAGGGCAATTAAACACAAAGCCTAGGAAGTTACGCATGAGGGTTAGGGGAAGTTATCCAAGCGCCTTCCATTCTTATTTCCGTAAATAAAAACAATTCCTCTCTCCTATATACACAATCAACCACTTCTGAATCCTTCAATATTTCGCCATCTTTGGAGCGTCCCTTCCCCTGCGGCGAGACCGCCATTATGGTCAACTTTGACAAAAAAATCCAAGAGGCACGCAATTTTCGGACAATTGCTATCATTAGAGCCATTTTTCATTAAAAAAATGTATAAATACATATAAAATTCAAATTTCATCGTTCCGTAACGGACAACCCCAAAGGGAACGGGTATGAGCTTTTGTCTCCCGGTTTTTTTTTTGTTTTTTTTTTTTTCCAAATGGAAACTTCTTCGTTATTATTCAGCATTTTTCAATTCTTTTACTCCTTTAAAATGTTTTTTTGGGGAGGGAATTTAAAAATTTGTCCAATGTCAAATTTATGACTATTAAAGCGCGAACTATTCGTACCAACATAAAATGGTAATATGGGTTGTTATTTGTACTAGGGGATTATACATTGAAATTTTAACGGATAAACAAACGGAAGGGTCACGAATTGCATTATGATTGTGTTAGTGTACTTTTAGTATAAGTAATATAATCAAAGTTACAGCCATCAATAGTACTTATTTTTTTTAGCTTTGTCGAAATCAGTTTACCCAAACACTTGTATTGTTTCGTAATATAATTATTGTTTTTCTATCAAGTTGTCCTGGGGTGATGCTCTGGATTATTGCAAGGAAAATCATCTCGACTTAGCTACCATCAGAAGTCAAGAGGAAAACGACGCTCTGACTCTCTTGATGAAGCGAACTGGTACGAGAATTTCATTTTATATAAATATGGGATAGGACAGAACTACTAAACGCTGAAAAATACTGTTTCCTTTTTTTGTATTGGATAATTCTCCCACGTAAATCACATGGACGAATAACTAAGGTTTTGGTTTATTATTCAATAATAAACCATTGTAATCGCTCTTGAAAAAAAGAAATGCTAACCCCCCCTGAAAATATCATGGTTTACGTTTCAAAGGGTGTAGAATCCGAATCTACAATAAAAAATTTTCCGTCCGTCCGCCGTAGGCACGATTTCTCCTAAACGGCTGAAGCAAAAAAAGCTGAAATTTTCAGGAAAAATCCATGTTGGTCCGACGACGCCCCAATTCTTGAGCCAGCTCTCTCACTCAATTTAAAGGGTTGTCAAAGTTTTGTAAAATCCCTAAAAACCTCAACAAAAAAAGTCGAAGCGGTCTAAATTTGAACTCTTTTTGAAGAACTTTCCACGAGGAATCGAATGAGCCTTTCCCCAGGTCCGTAGGTCAAACCATTCCCGATGTATGGCCCGATTTATGGTGCCAACATTTTCGTTATTTTGGTTTATTATTGTTTTTGTTTTGATATCAGTAACCTAGTGATGTAGTCATGTAGTGATGTAGTAATGTGGATACTGGAGTGAACTCGTAAAAGGCTTTGTAGCCGATACACGGGTTGAAGCATTCTGATATGCATGAAACGCTGCAAATTCTTTCACTGGGGTTTATTATTCAATTGGCTTGCGTTCATGATTTGAATTTCTACTAAGCTTTGGAGTGCGCGTGTTTCACAGGTGATAGAGTGATTATCGAATTTCAGGAGGCACACAAATATGATCAACTGATCAATCATAATAGGTATTTTGGTTGAGGACAGATTTACGTGCTCTATGCATATCTCCAGAAATTCAATAATCGCTCTATCACCTGTGAAACACGCTCACTCCAAAGCTTAGTAGAAATTCAAATCATGAACGCAAGCCAATTGAATAATAAACCCCAGTGAAAGAATTTGCAGCTTTTTTTTCCCCTAAGCCGCGGTCGGATAGGAATAGTTACTATTGTATTATCAGATCCCAAATTCATCTCTTCATGTTTTCCAGGTAAAACAGCAACAATGAGTCTCATAGAAAATTTGCAGCAGACGCCACTTGGTGTAGCTCTAAAAATGATTTTTGTTGTTTTCATAGGTTTGGTTACGGGACAATGGTACGCGGTTTGGATCGGAGGAACGACAACTTTTACAAAAGGCTTCTTTTGGATGAATGACGGAGAGTCCGTAAACAGCTATATTAATTGGCATAAAGGCGAGCCAAACAACGGTGGAGGGTGAGTTTTGAGTAGGTTCAAGGCAAATATGGCCATCGTGCCGAATGTCAATTTAATCGTTTACAGGTGCTACTGAGCCTTAGCACAGGTTCACTAGGAGATCAGATAGGTGACTTACTCGATGGCTCCCGGTAGTACTTGAATTAGGTCTGTTGTTATATGCATCGTTCCACGTATCACCCTTACACAATGTCGCAGCACCATCAATGAACAAGTGAATCATTTCTCTCAGGCTCAAAGTTCCAGTTTGACGTATATAAATTTAAAAGAAATCGATGCTAGGGTTCCTCTTCCCTTATAACTCCTGTTCTATCGGGTTTATACTACTGTTTTCGCCGTCCATATTAATGTTATGTTTTCTGTTTTCAAAATAACTCTGCGTCCAGGGCAATTCCAAACCTCCTATACTTAACATAGCAGGATTTCCACGAGTAAATCTCTATCGATGGAGTCTAACGCCATGGCCATGTCAAACATCAAGAAGCTTCCTACTGCCCCGCGGCCCAGCCGAGAATCCATTGTCAGCATCTTAACGTCCTCCTTCACATGCCCCCCCTAAAGCCAAACTGTTTTTCATACGGAAGCCTCTGCGTTTCTTGTTTGTTGCACTGCATATATATAGGAGATGGTAGGGTGATAAGGCGGTAATGAGTACTTTTGCAATCTTCAGATAATCTGGAAATATCGTTTGCGTCAGACTTGGGTTGATTACATGAAGGAGAACATGTTTCAGTTTATCGAATTATTTAGTTCACTGTATTCAGCGAAATCTTATTAATGCCTGACGCCGCATTGCCATTCGCATCAAAATTTCGAAGCCGAAACAATTGATCTTAATGAATAAAAGCGATCATATTTATAATGCATAATGGTAAAGAATGAAGTATTCATACAAAACCATAGTGTGCTAGGGCTTAATTAATACCGAATTTTTGTTTATTCTGGTTGTTTCAGAAATGAAAGATGTTTGTCGTATACGTATAATCCATCTTATTACGGAACCTCAGAGTTGCAGTGGAATGATGACTCATGCAGTACAACGCTCAATTTCGTATGTGAATACTATTGAATAGAATTGACAATAAATAGTTCGAAAATTCATTAGCTGAAAGTAGTGGCAATGGCTGAAGTTTTGATATTTTATTGTCACTACTCATATAAATACAGGTTTTTAAATGATCGCATCCAATTTTTATTCATTTTTGTGCCAACTAACCCAATGAAAATTTCGTTATGCGTCTGTGCCAAAAACTCGGGTACCAACCAGCTCAGTTGGAAGGTGTTTCTAGACACACGCCACTACCTGTGGGTCAAAACAGGAACTTGGGAGTCACCAAGGACACTGACTGGGGGTTACCAGTCTCCTCTTCGGAAGACTCACCCAGCTTGGAAATAACCTGGGGGGACACCACAAGGAGAAATTGCCTCAGGAATATCAAACGCGAAGCACGATTCGTCATGTGGAGGTATTGGATTCATCTGTCTATGGACAGATTGACCACTTTGTGATAATTAGCATCGCTTTTATATTAGGAACAGTAATAATTACTGTTATTTTTATTGACATCGCTGCGTACATTAACTTGACCTAAATAATGTGCATTACTTACACAGAAAGGAATTTTGACATTAGGTCTATACGTAATCTTTCAAATATAACAAATTCGAGATATAAAAGAATAATTAGCATTTTGGGTAATTTTAGTTTGTTCATGAGCTGTAGCTACCATGAACCTGCAAGTAATAGGGCGCCATCTGCTTAATGACTCCTGATTTCGTCTAGTATATATACTAAACGTAAATGAGGATTTAGAAGTAATTCCTAAGAAGAAAATCATATCTGCACATGAGCAATGTGGACATATTATAATAGAATGTAGCACTTATCATGAAAGCCAAACAGAATTATGTTATTTTTGTTCTACTTTTATTTATCTTTCGGATTAGAGCGATATCAGGAAATCGGGCCATGAGGAGGTGACTTTCATTTCATTTTAATATCCCTTTCCTTGATTGATGATTGATATAAACTTACAGAAAAAAGAACATCAATACAAATTTGAATGTGAACGTGTTTGAACAGAGTAAATTATTTCTATGGCAGAAAAATTGGATCCAAATATAATTTTGGTGATACACCATGACCTACTGTTAGAACGAGCGCCAGGAGAAAGCCAGTAGTTATCTTTACTATTATTTAAAAAAAAACATATCTGTTCAGCTCAAGATACAGTAATTTGGAAAGTGGCTGCATTAGGTAAGGTGGAGTAGAGTAACTAGGAGAACTTCCAAATCAACCGAAAGAACTCTGTAACTACAAAATCACGTTCTTATTCAACTTCAGATACTAACATTGGGAACGGAGATTCTCGGAGTGTGGTAGCATATAATTGTAGGTGCTATTTCCCTTGCAGTACTGATAGAATTAATGAGAAATACTTAAGATAGTGCAACACGATTTACATTAAGGAGTTGAAGGTGCAAGGTACAATGAACAATATCATTAATAAATCATCTTATTCGACCCGAAAAAGATGCATTGATATATATTGAGGAAATTATTATCCAATTTTGGAGCTCAGATACATTTGTCCGGCACTAGGTTCTCATATCGCCATATCTTCTTGTATTCAATAAGCTTTGTAAATATTAGCAGAGCAATTGTAATAAATATGTTACAAAATTGTTAGTGAAGTATCTTGGGTATATTTGTCAACATTTTAATTGCTCTTTAGAGATGGGATTTCTTATCACTTCTTATCATTCCATTAACCGCAGTTGTCCAGTTAAGACTTCAAGAAAAAATACAATAAATGAACTTCTTTCTTCCTACGTCCAATAAATTTTTAAATTAGTGGTAGATATTATTTCCAGCTAGTATACCGATTCGTTCTTATCGTACTGTATGCGCAGATAGTATAAAATAAAATTGGACTGGCTTCAAAATTCAGTCTTCATGACAAAATGAAAGGGGAAACCGTATTCTTGTTATCGTTTAGTGGTAAGTACCTACACAAATACATGCACAATTTTAACTTTCAAATAGATCGCATAATTATGGATTAAGTATTGCCTAGAGGATCTGGAAACAGTTAAACCTTCAGAAAATATAAAATTATTCTATTCTTTCCTCCAAGGTCTAATAAATGTTTATATAGATAGATCGTCATCATTCACAGAAATAGTCTTCTTTCTTTCTTATCGTACCTTCTACACGAGCAGCTAGTATAAAATCAAATTTGAGTGGGCTAAAAATGCAATCTTCATAATGCGAGGAAACCTTGTGTTACTGTTATCGTTTAGTGGTAAGTGCACGAACACGAATAACTGTGCAACTACAATTGTCAAATAGATAGCACAATTTTGTGATTATCACCCACAGGCCTGGAGAGACAAATTTCCATCACTGTGATCGATTAAAATTTCGTTATTAATAACTGCCGTAGAAACATGATATAGCCACCTTCTCACTATCTGGAATTTCGGCATAGATGCTGTTTAGATTAAAAACTGTTTTTTTTTTTTTTTTTTTTTTTTTCGTGGCACATAACTTACCAGCACTAAGAAGGAGTTGAGGGAGTGAGAAATGTGGTTTAATCAGTATAAATTATTCCAACTAGTGTGGTGTGGAAAATGAACAAGTAATAACTCCGTATCAGAAACTTGTTGCTGGCGAAGAGGTTTAGCAAATATCTTGTGAAGTGTGATTTCGAAACGATGTTATAGAATCAATTTCGTAGTGGTTTTGTGAAAGGATGACTTCGACATCAATATGTTTATATTCATTAAAAAGTAGTAAAATTCAGAAATAGTTTTAGGAAGCTTTAAACGGAAGAAAACTTTTAATTTTTGAGTTTTTGAGCCATTTTAAAGTTTAATTTTCTTCAAAAACAGGATGATAGTAAAGAAAGTATTTGTTGGGTTTATTGATATAGAAATTCCAAGAGTTAGTAGTGATCAAGATCAAAAGATGAGTTTTCAAATTATACTAGAATTGCAGGACTAAAAGTAGTCTCTTAATTGATCGGGTGAACCATCCCATGCACCAGCAAGTGGTAGTAGCAGCATGGGTAGCTAGGTGCACAACCTGTTCCATAATAAAATCAAATTAAAATCCGATTTGAATGGTGGATGAATCGTCGATAAATTAAAAACACCAAACCCACCCAACAATGTCCAGATCGGCTTTCTTTGATCTGAATCCTCAACTTCCCGGGAAGAACAGGAATGTAAACCGACTAGAACCCTATCAGTAGATCCATGCTGTCTCAGCTTTGCTGATTGTCATGTCATGAATGTACCCTCGCGCAATCCTACGTTACGTCATGTAGGTTAGAAATTATTATGCTTGTTAAAACGGTTAATTTTATTCAATATGTTTCAGTGTTCGTTGCTGCGGCAGATGCGGCTGTTGTCAATTTCAACTCGACCAATGTTGAACTTGAGCCATCGAATCCCACAAGTCTTTCAAGTCATGGACAGTCTTGGCCAGTACGATCTGATCTTATTTACTTTTCCTTTTGAACTACGAGTTACATATAATCATCATGTTAAACGAATAAGTTGTTCTATGCTCATCCTATTCCCGCACTGGCATTGTAATATGGAACGTTTCAAAAGACCAGCCAAGCAAAAGGCTCCGCAAGAACGTAACAACGCTCACAGCAAACATTAAGAAGCAATAATTTGCTTAGACAAAGGTTAGAGAGTTGTCCAAGATGCATGGGATCCCCCAAGTTTATCAAATCATGGACACTCTTGGACAGTATGAACTAAGTAATATTTCTTATTTTTCCCTGTGTGTAAATAAAACGATCCTACGCAATATTAACTGCAAGGACAATTGTAACACTGGTATGTAACTTAGACCGTTAGATACTTGAGTTGTTCTACGTCCTTCCAATTCTCACACTGATCTCGTCAAATGGGTTTTAAAAGCCACGCTTAGCAAAAGCCTTCACATAATCAAAATAACGCCCATAGCAAACATCTAGTTTTCATTATCCGGAGCGATCATTTGGAAATTGTGTTTCATTTAAACAAAGTAATAGAAAAAGACTTCATCTTTATCGGCTTACATCTAGACTCAATATGAGGCTCATTCGCAACTGGACGATCGCAACTTAAGAATAATACTTTGTGGCTGTAAGAAATATTATTGGAAGAATGAGTTAGCTTTGGGGGGGTGCTTAATCGCCTTTGATTTGTTTTTTTCTGATCTTGTTGACTAAATGTTGCCGACACTATGCAAATCGTAAATTATGAAGTAAGTTGACTTTCAAGTCATTGCTAAAACGTTTAAAACTATCGAATCTCGCCGGAAAAATTCTGAGACAAATAAG
This sequence comes from Creontiades dilutus, assembly GCA_031894815.1. Lineage (NCBI taxonomy): Eukaryota > Metazoa > Arthropoda > Insecta > Hemiptera > Miridae > Creontiades > Creontiades dilutus. Next base: position 910,019 of record JAVIWC010003164.1, read on the forward strand.
CTGTCTGCCCCCTGTGTTCAAGGGAGGTTTCTCTCCCCGTCCTGCTGTATACAAGAGGACTCGACCAGGATCATGGGAAGCCGTAAAACGTTAATTTCTAAACAGAATTATCGGAAATCTAAGCATATAATAGTTTGGTACTTCATAACTTATTTATCATTTACGTAACTTATTTTTCATTAATATGCTTGTTGATTCCAGAGAGTAGTTGGTGGTAGCTTAGATGATGGAATCACGAAAAAATTCGATGTCATCTCATCAGAAAAGGTGAGGAACCCGATCAATCGTTTTTTCAAAGAATATGAAGCAAGAGCAATACAATTTTGAATTTTCTCAAAGGAATCCGTATGGGTACGTTCGAAAACGTTTCCACAATTATAAACTTTTGCATTCAGGTATCAAGGTTTTATTAGGGAATTCTGGCCTATAATCCAAAGCTTGAAACTAAAATGGGAGTTCAACGTTCCAAATTCCCATAGAGAGGGAGGTGTACCTGTGGACAAAATTATAATTTTTTCAGTGGAAGACCTAGGTACCTTTTTTTAACCACAAATGGGAAATCGGTTTCCTGGGCTGCGATGATCCAGGGGTATGTAAAAGCCAACTGTAGACTCCAGACACACTGTTCACTCTCATCAACTTGTTATAACTCCATATTTAACTAAACGTTACCCGACTGACCAGTGGTGGATATTCACCAGGACCAGACTTGGCAGCTTATCCTCATCCTCGACCAGCAGAACGAAACAACAGTGGAAATCTACCGGAAGGCTCCAACCTAGTTGTTCAAGTCTTCCTTTGCTGAAGGCAGCAAAGAACGGTTGACATCCCTTTCGAGCTCCAGATCTTCGTACTCCTCACCATACTACATACTGTATGGATTTGGTAGAGCCTACAAGTTCATTGCTTCCATACTCGTTGAATCACACCTTCACCATTTTTACAATTTACTACGGTCCTTCATTACCCAGTAATTTTCAGGATGGCAATTTTATACGGAGAAAGAACAACGTTCAAGATCATTTTTATCAAATTTGCCAATTCTTTTACTCTTTTCAAATATATTTCGAGTCTATTCCGGAATATTTCGTTCAAGTCACATCATTTGTCATTCTCGCTATTGAGACTAATTCTTGGGAGACCAAAAACTCCTACAATATACGAAATTTAAAAATAATGGTTGTCGTAAATTTTCTCGGATTATAGAAGTAAGGTAAGTAAAGTAAACAAGGAATTTCACCTTGGATTTTCGTCCAACTACCCGGAGGTGTCGCGGACGTCGCCAGCCGTCCTCTAGAGAGGATCGGAACTAGGTCTGACGATTTCGCTCGTGGCTTCCCATTTCCTCACGCCCCTGGGTTGGGCCTCGGATTATAGATATTTTGGGTATCACGAATTTTTCCTTGAAACGTTCACCGATAAAGTGAGGGAAAGATTATGAATTGCGATATCGTTAAATAATGTCATCAAAAATGTCACCATAAATAAGAATTAATGTTTCGAAATCTGTTTTTCAAAATACTGGCATTTTCTTTAATGAAATTTTCTTTTTCAACAAGTTATCCTGGGTAGATGCTTTGACTTACTGCAAGGAACGACATACTGACTTAGCTACTATCAGAAGTCAAGAGGAAAACGACGCTCTGGTTAATTTGTTGATGAAAACTGGTAAGCGTAGCTTTATTCTATCTAATTTGAGGAACAAAACTTTTAAAAAGCTCGAACTTTTGGTTTATCATTTTCATTAATGAACCTTTCTAATCGACCGACAAAAGAAAATAAAGATTCGTATAGTTGCGGAGAGGAATATGCTTAGAATCCAAAAATCAATTATGAAAAAAAGTTCTGGACATGCATCATGATCGTATTAGTGAATTTTCTTGAGTTATCTTGTTACATTTGGAAGGTTCGTGCTCGGGTTGAATAATAATCAAGATAAGTGCATCTGTAAAAGAAGTTTGATTCAAGATTAGGTAATGGCATATATAAGTACTATCGGCAAGGAATAAAATAATGATTTACTCGTAATAAAACAGAAAAAATGAATTACTACATACCTGTAAAAGAAGAAATAAAAAACACTTGATTATTGAAATATCGAGTAGGAATCTCGGAGACGAGTTACAACATCAGAGGTAAAATGATAACTGAAGTCCGTAGTGGAATTAGATGGAAGGGAAACACGGTTTATCATGAAAACGGTACAGCGATATGGTTGCGTTCTCTGGACCGTGCCAGTATCTGAAGTTTGACCGAGGTCAAACTTTACACATTTATATCGATAGTAAGTATTGTGGGGACAAAGATACATCAAAGGACAGGAAGACAAAGGAAAATCCTCATGACCCGATTGTCTGATATTGCTGTAATCCGAAAGATACCTAAAAGCGGAAAAAATCATATGCAGCCTAATGATTTCACTATGAGAGCTATCTGAGACAGAAATAATAAAACTTAGTGCAGTGATTAGCAGCATTTTAAAAATATTTCAATACTTCAGTTGTGCTCAGTTCTGATTAATCGAATTAAATATCGGGGATTGAAGTTTTTATTCTTATTTTTGGATTCTTCACATCGAGAAACGTAAAATTTCGAATCCGTTACTTTTTTAGATTACAAAAGTTGATTATTGAGAATGATAAACTGTTTTGGAGTTTCGTTAAAATATACTAGTACTAAATTGAGTGCAAATGAAACTACCATACGTGAGTCCATATGTTATGTTTATTTGAAGAATTATTGATGTCATGCTATAGGTATTTAATACTACCAGCTACACTAATCAAACGTCTGCCAAATGGGTGTGGCACATAGCTTCCTCGTATCCATAACATGACTGTATAGATCATTGAAAATTATTATTGACTATTATCAATTAAGAACTCCCGGAGTTATGCTTGTGGCAAGGATTTCACGTTTGCGTATGCGCAGAGGCTACTATTGATCCGGGTGTCATGAAACTTATAGGGGACCATTTACACATCAAACCGAACAATCCTTGAAAATTTCATCGAAATTGGTCAAGAACTCCGGGAGTTATGCGCGTAACAAGGATTTCATTTTTGCAATGCGCAGAGGCTGCTATTGATCCGGGGGTCATGAAACCTTTAGGGGACCATCTACACCCCGACCCGCACAATCCCTGAAAATTTCATCAAAATCAGACAATAACTTCGTGTAGTTTTAGGTCTAAAACGCAAAATGCGAGTGGAATTTTTGATTTTGGAGACAAAAAAATTTTCACATTCTGAAAGTGAAAACAGTGCTTCCGCTACCTTGGTAGACTCGGAAGCAAAATAACAGTCGATCAATACGATATTCTAATCCTATACACACATATATACTATGTGACGTTCAGTATTGGACTCAATTATCCTTTTTACATCTTCATGTTTTCCATGGAAAGCATTTTTGATGTTGGGTGGTATCATTTGATGTTGTTCTGAAAATTATTTATCTTGTTTTATAGGTTTGGTTACAGGAAGAACGTATGGGGCTTGGATCGGAGGAACGACTACTCATTCACCAAAAGGCTACTTTTGGATGAACGACGGAGAGACAGTATACAATTACATCAATTTTCATAAAGGCGAGCCAAACAACCAAGGAGGGTGAGTTTTGAGTAGAATCAAGGGAAATATAGCAATAGGAATGTGACAAACTTCAATGAAACTATTTACAGGGGCTACTGAGTCTTAGCACTGGTTTACTAAAAGATAAGATACAAGACCCCGGAAGTATTTTCTTCTACTTCGCCAGTGTGGAGGAACGTAGCACTAGGGCTTCCGCCTGCAGTGAACTGTAGTTTCCCATAGCTAAGTTGGGAGCAGATTAGAAGGCTCTACGCAGTATTCCCTCTAACTAGTCTACTATAGCTGAGTTTCTCGGTTCCCGTAGTAGTCAACCTTAGGTCAGGTTTATAAGGTAGGGGAAGAATTTTGAAGTAATTAGGAGTAAAATGTGTGTGGTTTAAGTCGGAAAGCTGAGCTGGTTGAGACCGAAAAAATTAACTATGTACTATAGTCTAATAATTATTCTTCAAAATCATATTCTCTACATAGTCAGTTAAATGCAATGCAATGCAATGGTACATGGCATATGGTACATGTATTAGAGTGCATGGTTCTTTGAAATGTTTGATTGAATAGGAAGGTAACTGGCAAACTGACCAACACTTGCAGAGCCCACTCAGGTCCCTTTTAACCCCTTTCTTTGCGAGTACATATTGATCGGTAGCTCAGGTGTAAGTTTAAGTCGTATTGGGAAAGAAGCAGTCAGTAATTCCTGCCTTTGAACGTCATGCCGTTGCACCATCATCTGAAGTCCTTCAAGGATCATATATGGATTCCTTGCTTCAACTGATCCCCCTGTTAATGATGTCCACGATCACACGGTTTAGGTTAATAGTAGGCTTTCTTAGGCTGAAAGATCAGAATTCATTAATGACCAGGACAGATTGGCTATTTGGTACATCACTACAGATCATAAGTTGGGAAAGATTGTTTTTGATTATGGTAGATGAAAAAAAGAAAAAAATTTCCTCTACTCACGTTTTCTACTCCCATTTTTATTTATTAGGTACACCTAGTTAAATTTCAACAAATTAAATTAGGGGTTTTCATAAAACTGTTCGACTTAGAAGTTAACTAATAAAACGTCTGTTTTACGATACACCCTGTATTTTTAGGGTACTAGATTCGATAACAAGTGGCTGAATTCCGATCGTAGAATCTCAATCAAACATGTCTCATTACATGAGGAGAAGTTTATCAAAACTTGACGTCTCCACTTTCGGAAAATGTTCAGCAGAGCCGAAAAACGCTATACAGAGCAGTAGAAGCTTCTAAAATCGGGTGTTACCGACTTGGTTCCCTAAGGCCGAGTTGGTTCCCTCAAAAATGTCGGCATTGGTTCCCGAATGCGTCCGTGTTCGTTCCCAACTGCTGCTGTTGCCTAATTCTTGTATTTCCCGGCGAATAACTTTTGAAGGACGGTCAACAACCATATCACTAACTCTCTTTTTCAAACTAGTTCTGTCTAGTTTGCTGGTCTGGATGCTCGATCGCTCGCATCTCAAAAACAAACAATTATCCTACATCAAATCTTCAATAAAATATAGATCAGTTGGGCAAATAGATCAGAATGTGTTAATACTTGTGTCTCTGCGTATCAAAAATACTTTTATCGTTATAACGGTCGTGAAAATCATCCCATAGTACATGGCAGTGGATAAGTACATATATGGCTAAGTACATGACAGTAAGTTTTGATAAACCTCTCATTATATGACTCCTCGCAATCTCGCACATGAGAAAGCTCCCGTGGTTACTCTTGAATAATCTTTAAAATCTTGTTAATCATTAAGATAGAGACCTGGAGGACGATTAGAGCCTAGTACCCACCTGAAAGCCGAAAGAGCGACTTGTTGCAGCTGCCGGTCATTCGCAAGTTTCGGTATCTTCTTCAGGACTTGCACTCCTTAGCACTCGTCAAATGATGCACCGTCGCCAATAATTTCAAATCGAAATATTAAATTCTCCTTTTTCTCCATCCGCTTTTTACTAAAGTGGACTATGTTCACTTTGTGAACTAGCAATAATTATTACACTTATCTTCACTAACAACTGCAGTCTACCTTTAGATAGCTGAAACATTGTTATCACACTCGGGAGTTCAGCAATTTTTTTCTGACCGAAAATCTCCGCTTGCATTAACATTTCAGAACATTACAAACTTCCATTCATGTCAGCAATCAATTTGTCCGCAGATTCCAGTAACAAGCCCAATTCCTACAGTTATTATTCGATTTATAATTATTTTGACGGGGATTGTGTGGGTTTAACATGGACCGTACCTCTACGGAGAAAAGACTGTTTAATAATTACAGGCCAACTTCAACAAGAGCATCAATAGCTACTGCCCACGTGTGGATGTGGAATCCTTGCAATAAGCTTAAATTTAAGGTTTCGTCCAACTTTGATGACATTTAGGGGAAGGTCGTGGTAAAGAACGCAGTACTTGATGAGTTTTTTTGTTTTGTATTGTATGAAACCATAGCACCTAATTAATGCCGACCTTTTGTCCATTTTGATTGTTTCAGCCTAGAAAGTTGTTTGCTGTACTATTATGCTCCACCATTTTACAATACCAGTACTGTGAAATGGAATGATGGTCAATGCAATTCCACGTATAATTTCGTATGTGAATATTACGTATGATTAGAAACGGCTAGTCATTAGCTGAAAGGTGCAATCATCCAGTGGATTGCTGATATTTCAATGGAACTTTATTGGTAGGTAACTATTGTAGCGACCCATTCAAATACAAATATGTGTATAGTCGCATATATTTTTGTTTATTTCCTGTTAGTTTCATGAATATCAGAATGCTACAACCCGTGTATCGGCTATTGGTGTATTTAGGAGTTCACTCCAGTATCCACATTCACTACATCACTAGGTTACTGTAATCAAAACAAAACAACTCTTGTGTTTGTTTTGATTGCAGTAACCTAGTGATGTAGTGAATGTGGATGCAAATGTTGGCACCATAAAACGGGCCATACATCGGGAATGGTTTGAGCTACGGACCTGGAGAGGGGCTCATTCGATTCCTCATGGAAAGTTCTTTAAAAAAGTCCAAATTTATGCCGCCTTGACTTTTTTTGAGGTTTTTAGGGATTTCACAAAACTTTGACAACCCTTAAAGGGAACTTTAAATTAAGTGAGAGAGCTGGCTAAAGAATAATGATTTTTCCTGAAAATTTCAGATTTTTTTGCTCCAGCCTCCAATATCTACATTCACGGCATCACTAGGTTACTGCGATAAAAAAAAAAAAAAAAAAAAAAAAAAAAATTGGAATGTTCGGCAATAGTCGGATCGGCAATGTTCGGCTCCACCGGATTCTCTCCAGACTCTCCTGTAAAAAAGGATCGCCTAGTGAAGATAGTATGGAGACACAGTGATCAACTGAATGATCCTTGTCGCTAATTTCGTTCCTAATCAATCTTCCGCACTGAAATAAAAAATAGGACTCTTTTAATACAATTAGAAAATATGGAGGAACGAGACAACGAGTTTAGGTAACGTACCACAGACTTGTCTAATATACTCGTACCTATATCAGCGATTTACGTAGAAGGACTGTGCTAACACAGAAATAATAAACTTCAGTGTAATAATTTGTCGCGATTTCCTTTATGTACAGTTGGGCACCACAGAATACAGCATAAATGTCTACTCTGCCCGGTCGGTTATGTCAACAGAAATTTCTAACAGAAAAATTAAGGAAGCTCAATCCAATAAGTCTGAAGATCAGAGATTAAATGACTCTCGAAACTAAGAGATATTTGAATCATGCTCGGTTATACCTCACAGAACTGTAGTGTGGGGATCAGCATTCCATTCAATCCGTTGAACTCAATCCAGGATATTAATAATGACACATTTGCGACAGAAAGTTCTAGAACGACAACTGCTTTTATGGTAAGCCATAGAATTTCACGTTTAAAACATTTCACTAGTATACTTACATTTCAAGCAAAAATAGTTTAATAATTTTGGCCTGGGCTTCGATTAACAGTTCATTCAACGCTGAGCCAAAGGCTTGTGAGTTTTCTGCAAAAGATGAAACTAGCTAAAAATTCCATTTGTAAGAAGATCACAACCTATCATTTTGATCGAAAATTTGTTAATGACAGCTTGTGGTTTGAGAATGTCTTTGAGGCGCCCGTTCTAGAAATGAAGCCATTACGCAGTAACGAAATGTATTGCGGATCAACACTAGCACGGATTTAAAAGGCATTTAGGTTGAAACACGTGACGTTGGAAAACACTCGCCAGCCACGTGGTTCCGACCTTCAACACGACAGTACCTGTCCGATTTTGGTTTGAAATTGTCAATAATGAACCTTCGCAATCGACCAGAAAAAAAGAACATTGTTAATCCCACCTTAATAGTTAAAGGTTTACGTCGCGAGATACCTATTTCAAACATCGAATGGGAAGACGAACAATTTTCATTACCCGAAGATGAGGTTTTTCATATGGTGAGCAAACGGATGACCGTATAACAGCCCAAGTGGTCCCATTCGATTTAGGGAACTAATTTTCATCTTAATCCAACAAAAAACTACCCTCTTACATGGAATGTTTTTGAGATTTCGATTTTTTCATAGATCAATCCTTAAATATAATCCCTTAGGTTTGATTGATGCCAAGATGCCGTATTTACTGGCACATCCCGGATCAATGTTGGATTGTTGAGCCGAATTTCGTACGCTTTGGTCCAGTAGTTTAAGAAAAATCTTCTGGCATCGGACGGACTGATTTTGGTTTATAATCCAATAATAAAACATTGTAATCGCTCTTGAAAAAAAATTTCTTTCCCTCCCCCCCCCCCCCCCCCGAAAATTTCATTCACTGTATCACTAAAAAATACGTAATGTTTGAAAATTGGGAAAGCTACGGAGGGGGCATTGTCTTGGTCAGGGGCAAGATATGCAATGACCCGCACGACCCCCCGGTCTTGAAGGAGGGGTTGCTTTGTGCGCCGTGTATTTTCAACTCAAATCTGATTTGTCAGTAGCATTGGGTGTTGCAATGTTGATAATTTGTTGTTTCTGACCAAATTCAGTTTTAGTAAAATGTTTATTGACTCGAACATGTTATCCAGCTGTTGGACAATCCGACTCCTACGTGTTCTACAACTCATTTCCGACTGCGATGAGTTGCATTCATCTTCGAGACTTTTAGGAAAACCTCAATTTTAACAGAAAACACACGTTTTTCTGCAGTTAAACACCATTTCCTTGACTAAAAATATTTTTAAAACCAAAAAGACTACACCGTTAGAAAGCTGACATTTTGGCGAACGTTTTACCAGGCCTGCACAGTTCTGCGTCAAGCATTCATTGGGTTTCTAGGCGAGATGAAAAACAGGCGATTTCATGATTTTGACAAAACTGCCATTTCGAGCAGCAATCGCACATCTTCAATGCAATTTAAAAAAAAAAGTTTTCTGATAGATAGAAAATCTATCTAAAATCTATCTAGAAAAAAATAGATAGAAAATTCAACGCTCTTTCCAACGGTGTCATCAAATTTGAGCTTGTAATACTTGAAAGGAATTGTTATGCCAATCCTACCTTTACTTGATTACGATTTCTTGATATTATTCCCCTTTTTATTTACTAAGGTTATTTATATACAGATATATAAGGTTCCAGAAATAATTGTACACAAGGTTTTGGTAATAGATTGAGTTATTTATTCAATAATTGTATTTATTGCTCCAAGAATAACTACGGGGCTCCTATTACCCACGAGGTGGAAACGATTTAAGTATCTCTTTACTATCGTTTATTTTTATGAAATAGCACCGCAGGGTATTAGGTAAGGAGATCGGTTAATAGGACTGGATATTGGATATTGATATCAATTTGATTTAAATCGCGAATAACTCGGAAACGAGGCCTCTGGCAGAAAATTGCTATGAGACATTTTTGGTCGGAAATGAGTTGTAGAACACTTAGGAGTCGGATTGTGCATAACTCCTGGGACACCCTGTATAAGAATAATGTACTTCCTTTTATGGAAGTTAGTGGTGAGTCTTCATTAACGCTGTAATCTTTCATAGTTCTTCGAGAACCTGAGCTGCGAGTCCTCATTTACATAATCAGTCTAACAGCATTATTATACGATAGTGCGCCTAGTGCCAAGTTTTAAATCCGAATTGACTCAAATCACTATTTTATGCATTTATGTATTTTTCAAAGGCTTTTCAACCAGTTTCAGCTCAAGTTTACCTTCTCTACATGCCAATATTAAGATATAACTACTTCCACAAGATTCAAACAAACCAAAATCCAAAAAAGAACCAAAATTGTTAAAAATGACGAAAATTTCGGTTTTTGGAAGAAAACAACTTCTTCAACCACCTTTGGAGGATACAAGCCGCCCCAACCTGAATTGTGAAGAATTAATTCACCAATAGAACAGAGAATCAACAAGTGTGATCAATGAATTGATACCTACTGAAATAAAGAATAGATGTCTTTGATTATCTACCACGGCTGTTCATAGCCACCACCGCTCTTATGGGTATGGTTTAATTGTTTCTCTGTTTTCTCCACGATAAAAAAATGCATTTACGAACGAAAAATCAGTAATAGATCACTATGGAAATGATAAGATATTGTGAATCTACGACTTATTTACTAACTCGTCCCATGTTTTAATTGCTCTGTACGTGGTAGTTGGCTCTGGCAAAACGTCTGCTATATGCAGCCAAACTGGAATGAAAATCGGAAACGGAGGACAAAAGAAACTTCTTTCCACGGGAAAAAAGTTGACATTTCCGAGTTTTAGAGTATTTATGGGCCAAAATGTGAGAAGTGGTATGAATTTGCCACCTTTCCACCTGGTTATTTCATGCGACTTGTTGAAATTACTATTTAGCCATAATATTTAACAAAAGCACCGTTATGTTAAGAAAGATTACTCTTGAAATCCAAACGAAAAATAATTTACCGTCTGTCCAAATTGCTACGTAAGAACTATGTCGCTCATTGCCAACCGTTCATTGACTGTAACGGTTTGCATTCTGGAGTCTGACTACTCAGATAAAATTATTTCAGAGATGAGAGTTCCAGAGTAGGAGAGACCGACTGAGTCTGTTCAATGGCTCGTAGAAGATTACGTAATTTGATTACTCAAGGCGTTTATAGATACTGGTAGGGATCTCTATACATCAGTCGTCTCCAAACATCTCTTGAAGGTTAGTTTGTGAGGTTAGGATTCGAACTGGGTTCGAACTGTTTCGAAATCAAAGGTGAGTTTGAGTAATGTTTTCTGTTGAAGATATAATTCTTACCATGGGGAAATGGTTTTAGGACATCGGCTAATTTCGAATTTCGTACTTGCAAGATCAATCGATTTTGGTTTCAGTAGCGGAAAAAAGTAACCAGCTATCAAGAAACTATGTTTTTAAACACCACAATTCAATGTTCAGTGAAAGAGCAGAAAAATGAAAAGTTTTAGTAGGACTATCATGATTACTGATCACAGTAAAAACTTCATCGCTGTACCGTTGAAAGTATTCTATACATTTTTCACCAAAATGTGGTTTAGATTACCATCAGATTTGGCGACACCTTGGTACGAATAAGTATTGATTATTTCTAAACGTCAATAGTATTAATTCTGAAACATGAGTGTCAGCTAGAATGGTTACTCAAAACCCCATCGATACAACTTGCGGATAGATATAGCTACTCATCTCAGTCGATGAATCCCCCTTCACCTCTCATGCTGCAGTGAAGAAAGTGTCGCGAGTTTTCAGATTAATGAAAAGGAATTGACGTGGGTAGTACCTGGCCGCAAGTTCTGTAAGATGTTTTGTACGTCAATAGTTTTCTAAACCTGATGGCTCATGTTGGAAATTGTATTCTATTCGTAAGATTTACTTTTGGTGTATGCGGAATGATAAACTTGTTTATTGTCGTGTTTACTCAATGCTAGGGGAGACTGGAGGTTTTTCGGGGTGACTGGCTCTGCAGCTGTCCTCTAAATGGGTTTTCTATTGAATAAATGGAGTGGTTGGAATGTAGAGACTCGGAGTGCGCTCCACTTGGAGTGGTCATGTATGGCTGGCTTTTCGCTTCTGTCATACACAGACCCCGGGAAACCCAGCGGTAGAAGAAAAGCAGTGACTTACCTGACTTATTTCCTATGGCTCTTTGTCAGAGCAAAGGGCCTCAACAAATGACCGCCAGCGGACCCTGTTCTGCGCCAGGCATCTCAGTTGACCACAGGACCTCCCCGCCGCCAGAACCTCCGCTTCCACACTTCTACGCCAGGTTTTAGGTGGCCATCCCTTCTTCCGCCTCCCTTGGGGCGTGACGCTCAACTGCGTCTTGATCCTTGCGGAGGGTATGCCCCAACCAGCTCCATTTCCTCGTTGGTTAGAGCAGGGTACACCACGTGCAGGTGAGGTTGACAGTTGGGTAGGATAGGCTCTATCGTCGTGTCACTACCCCAACGTACCCCGAAGAAAAGCAGTAGGAGAGAGAAATTTGCTCATTTGAGCTCGTGAATCTTTCTGGGCTTCTGTCCAGGCCTTTGGGATGGGTGTCGGGAGGGTTTCCTGACGACACCACGTCCAAAACTGGTACCGCGGTAGAGGGGAGAGAGGCGACCGGTTTAACAAAGCAACGATGCATAGCACCACCAACCCGGCCCCCAACTGAGTTGGATGGAGTACCGATCGAACCGGCGAACGGAAAGGTTGTAGTTAAAACGCTTATGGAGTTTTTTAAATTGTTTTCGGGGCTCTTAGAAAGTAAAATAATGGTTTTTATTGAAGATGTGTACATTAACTAGCGTGATCCCTCACGATACGTCACGTAATTACCGAAAAGTGCCGGTGTTACAGTGATTTCGGCCAGTCAACCTTCACTACAGGCACTGTAGGGGGAAAGAGAGAGACGGCAGTTGAGAGAATACTAGGAGCTCGTACCACTTCAGCGTTTTCTCAATCAGGTTGAATTTCTTTCATTGCTTTAATAACTCTCTCGAGCCAGTTAACTTTCACTTGTCTTGGTTTACTAGTCTTGTAAACTAGTGGTTTACTATTCTTACTGGTCTTCCCTAAACTTTCAGGGAAGTAATACAAACTTTTTTCCTTTAGTTTATAAATAAAACAGTAGAATCAAAAATTCCTATTACCAAGAAATAAATATCTAGGACTCGGAAATCCACTCCAAAATGGGAAGCCTGAGGATTACGATGACCAGCTCGCATTAGAATATGATTGGGCGTATGAACAGTCGACAAACAAACAAAGGCGGACAGGTAATCTGTGACAGGGATTTTATAGCCGCCCGAAACACAGTAAGCTGGGCAGACTAATCACCAACGTATGGGGGTGGATAGAAGGGAACACGACCTCAACCAAAAGAAAGAAAAACACGCCGCAAAAATCATTAGATATTAGGCAATACCACCGGGAGTGTGAAGTAAAGGCTTATCTTAGTAAAAGTAGCTTAGGTAAAAGCTTACCATGGAGAGGTGGGATACTCATTTGCGAACAAGATAGGGCAAGCAGCTGTCGAAAGGGAGGAATGGAAAATGCAGAATAGCCGCTCTATCAACAGGCAAGGAATTGCAAAGAGTAGTAAGTTATGACAAACACTGTCTAATTTCGCTACTAGGGCACGTTTCCAAGGAAAAGGAAAAAGCTGCTCTGGATGGAACGGTCCACTAGGTGTGCCAGGGCAATGACGATGAAAGGATGACAAGGTAAGAGTGGATGAAGTGTTTATTGGGATGAAGCAGTAGACAAAAAAGAAGGTGCGGTTTTAGTGGGTTTGAATCGCACATAAAAAAAAAAGTCTGCCAAGTGGGTGTGGCACATAACTTCCTCGTATCCATAACATGACTGTGTAGATCATCTACACATCAAACCGAACTATCCCTGAAAATGTCATCGAAATCGGTCAAGAACTCCCGGAGTTATGCTTGTGGCAAGGATTTCACGTTTGCGCGTGCGCAGAAGCTACTATTGATCCGGGGGTCATGAAACTCAAAGGGGACTATCTACACATCTAACCGAAAATCCCTGAAAATTTCATCGAAATTGGTCAAGAACTCCCAGAGTTATGCGCGTAACAAGGATTTCACGTTTGCGCATGCGCAGAGGCTACTATTGATCCGGGGGTCATGAAACCTATAGTGGACCATCTACATCCCAACCCGCACAACCCCTGAAAATTTCATCAAAATCGGACTATAACTTCGTGTAGTTTTGCCCGTAACGAGGATTTGCTGACAGACAGACAGACACAGACAGACACGGAACCAAATTTGTTCAGAAAGGTCTAAAACGCAAAATGCGAGTGGAATTTTTGATTTCGGAGACAAAAAAATTTTCACATTCCGAAAGTGAAAACAATGCTTCCGCTACCTTGGTAGACTCGGAAGCAAAAAGAGGTTGGATTCGTGGACGCAGAGTTTTACAATCTTGGTAGAGTAGCCTTTCCGCTTTTCCCAGGTGGGGGTCTGAAGGCTCTCTAGGGACTCTAGGTGTACTCATGCATACAGACCCTGGCATGAAAGTGTTGTGAATTAGCAAAAACTCGAGCGACGGACCAGCTAAGTTCGGAAGTACAAGCTAGAACGTGGCCCCCTACCTGGGTAACTCATGCGCTTGTATCTGCAAGGACACTGATTATGTGAACAATCCATCTTTAGAGCGTTTACCTTCAGCTGCTTGCAGTTGGAGGGGAACTACAGGGTTTGGCCCCAAGACTCCTCAACCAACATCCTTATGGATGGAGGAATAGATAGTATTTGTCTAACACATATGTACTCAACTGTTGTTTAATTGTTTATCGTGTATTGTTAAATACTCCAGGACCTAGAATGAGGAAGCCAGTGCTAACTACAACTGAGTTCACTACAGAACTTGAGCTCCAGACAGGTGTTCCTTTAGATGGACATCCGCTATGGGCCTCCAGATTCCTCCTGACCGATCCAGAAGCTTGCGTGACCACATACAGAAAGCTCATCAGATGTAAGTTGTTCCTAGTACCTACCTCTACACACGCGGGAAAAGGGATAGTATCTGAATGCAACTACTGCAAAACTAAACTTGCTGCGCTAATTGCAAACGACAATTACCTACAGAAAAAAAAACAGAAAACACTGCATAAAATGTAATGTCTTTTAGGATTAAGAGAAGCAATCAGCCCTTTAATCAGAAAAAGCAAAAATGGGTTTATAAGGTTTGCTCTTATATTGTCGTACAAAGTAAGGTTTACTTTTTGTTGTAGGTGGGGCTAGCGTAGTTCGAACCAACACTTATCAAGCCACACCAGAATCATTCATGACTCACTATGGACTCTCAGAATCACAGGCAATTGATGTTTTCAAGGAATCGGTGTCGTTATGTAGAAGGGCCGTGGAAGAGGAAGGAAAGCCAAGTAAGTTTTGGATTTAAAACGCTAACCTTGGATGGGAACTAATTGGAACGTGCATTGCATGTTAGCCTATGCTTATTAGGTGCCTGGAAATATCTTAGCTCCTAATTTACGTACGTTAAGACCTAACCACAGAGTTCCACAACAAACCACGTTTCATGATTTGTCTGAATCAATGAATCTTATCCCCAGATATCGTGATTTGCGGTTCAGTGGGCTCCATCAGCGCCTTGAGAGCTGATGGTTCAGAATACAATGGCGAGTTCTGCTCTGGAATCTCTCAAGAAGAATACATTCAGAAACATCGCTCTCGCATCCAGGCATTCATCGATGCTGGCGTCAATTTTCTTACATTTGAGACAATGCCTTGTTCAGCTGAAGCCTTAGCTCTCATCGAGTTACTCAAACAGTACCCCGGAGTTAAGGCGTGGATTTCATTCTTCGGAAGGGTTAGTTTCAATTTCATCTGGTTTCCAATACATGTACAATACTCACGAAATCATGTCTGAAACCCGTCGAGAATTATGCTTGAGGATTGGATTTCGTTGTACGGTACATAACAGGTGCTCTTAAAAGGAATTGTTAACTTTGGCATTTAGCATTAAATACGTTATTTATTTACACAGTTATTATTCAGACATTTAGGTCAAGCAGGCGTAATATGCAGTAATGATTATTTAAATTGGAAAGCTTGGTTCTTCGTTGTCGAAAGAGAAACAACTGTACCTCACATTATATAAATAGCTTGGTTTCTTGATTTATCCCACTCAGTGATATTAACTCAAAATATTTCAGAATACATCTGAGATTTCCAACGGAGAGAAATTTGCCGAAGCGGCAGTGAAATGCTGGGAGAGAGGAAAAGATCAGATCGTCGCAGTGGGAGTCAACTGTTTGGATCCAGCTTGGGTCACCCCACTTTTCCAGAGCCTCATATCTGCTGATCCTTCAATCCCATTTATTACTTACCCAAACAACGGGGAAAAGTACGATGTTTCCACTAAAAAGTAAGTCAAAAACTATTGATGGGATGTGTATTTCACCTATGACCTTAATTTGGAATTCCTGAGAAGGTATGGTCTAATTCCAACTTAGCAAGAACGGTTTGGTTCGCACCTGTGAAACTCAGTCAAACAAAATACCAAATTCTGAAGACGTACCATTTGATTTCTGCCATATTCAATCGTAAAAATTGAGCAATATCTATGAGTGGTTAGAGTAAACAATTTACTATTGAGATCATAGAAAAATGGCCTGTCTGATTACAGATGGATACCCTCGGAATCTCAGAAAACTATTTCCGACTACATGCCGGAATGGCTGAACATGGGGATTGCCTACGTTGGCGGTTGCTGCAGAAACACCGCTCGAGAAATGCAAGATATGAAACGAACGTTTGACGCCTGGATGGAATCCAGGAACCTGACCCAGGAACCATAACATCAAATCGTTAAAACCGTGGAAGTCAAATATTTTGGTACTTGTGACACCCAGCATCCAACTTCTGTATGAACAGCTACCGAATCTCACCCACTGTAGTTTTCAACTCAGCCTCCCTTTTTTCATTGCTGGAATTACTCACTAATATTAAAGCTTTAAAGAAAAAATTAAGAACAAATTATGGACAGTTATGGCGGATTATGATCATCATTTGTAGAGTGAATTCATTGTTGGATCGTGGATTCTGAGGTAAGCAGAACAACAGACTGATGGAACAACATTGAAATAAAATATATTTTTGTGAAAGAATGGGATCTAGATTTAAAAAACAAGGTCTAGAATTGGTTTGATTTTATTTAGTTATCCTTCCCTTTGAGCTAGAGTTTATTAACATTAGTTCTATAAACGTGGAAATAATGATCAAAATGATGAATTTAATCATTTTCCATAAATTGAAAGGTCAAACATCATTTCATAAGATGATGTACGGTGTCAAGACAGAAAATATCGATGATAAATCATCGATGGGTGTTGCTTCAAACGGGTCTCGTTACCAAACTGGGTATGGGAAAAATCGATAAGCTTTTATGCTCGTAATTTTATTTGGGTCATGAATTTTTTACATCTTTCATCAAAGCTTTTGTTACTAACCTTAAATCACAACGAGGGCATTGCAGCTCACATTGAATAGTCATTTAATATTCTGGTTGAGCTCTCAGATGTTACGTTTTCGGTAGATCGTTCTAATAACGAGGTTGATTGAGTATAATATTTGATATTCTATTGTTAATCTCCCCATTAAAACATTTCCAGTAACAAGGACGCTCACAGACCGGTCCTCAAAGTGAATTACATAACAACTAGAGCGCGGGAACGGGAGTTTTTGTTGTAATAGATAGAGGATGGAGCTCCGGTTGTCAGTTGTTACCAAACACGCGAAAACGTTGTACTAGGCAGAGAAGCGAAGGTCCGAGTCGAGCGAAGATCTTTCAACTTACAGGTAAACGAATATATATTGTGTTCACCTGCTGAATCTTAACATTATAACTGAACTTCCCTAATATCAGCAATTGTAACGCTTGAGGCTAACATGTATAATTTATACCTGACAGGGCTTTCACCACTTGAAAATGGCAAATTGATCGGCTGATTTATCCAACACTCAATATTCGACAAACGATAATCTCCTCAGAACAGGTGTTCAAACATCATTGTTCTCAAAACTGAGCTGTCGGGATCATAATATTACTCATTCAGTTACACAATCATATCAATTTGGGACCACATGGCTATCAAATACTAAAATATTTACATGCAATCATCTCTAAGTACTATCAATAAGGCTGGACAACGTCAATATTTTATTCCCGGGTTCTAACCGTTTCTGTTGGTTAATTCAATACGATTACTGATCTAAATGGTCTTCATTCCCTTCTCATATAAGCTTTGCACTTCCGAGTTTTTATTGGATTTTTTTGGTCCACATTGTTTCAATAATGTTGAACAACTTGATATTACGGTAAACTTTGATATCAACCATTTGATGTTACATATTAGTAGATCAGTTACTTCATCGGTTGTAGTATATCAGATTTGGGTATGGTTAGCCGCATAAGTATGGATCTATCTACCATGTATGTTCCCAATAGACGGCTACACTGGCGGATCGATTTTAAAGGGAACGCACGTAAAATGATCAGCGAGTTCTGGCGGACGACATAGGCTAGGTCAGAACCACCAAAACACCCTTCTACTTCATGAACCTTCCGCAACCATTTGTTTCGTTCTCGAACTTTTGTTATATGGTTGCTAACAGCCAGTTTGTTAGTACCAGAAAAGCGTGACAACTGGAGAAGCCTGAGACTGAGACTTCGTATTTCTTGCGTAGCAGGGGTTCCCCGCTAGTAGGGGTTAAATAAAATTTATATTATATTTCAATATTAATTATAGACATTTTCGATATTTAACATCAAAACATACAAATAGTAGTTATTTCGTATGTTTTGATGTTAAATATCGAAAATGTCTATAATTAATATTGAAATATAATATAAATTTTATTACAATTATTGTAAATTGGATTAGCATTAGATACATTTATTTGTATTAGGCCTTATTAAACTATCAACGGAATTGTCTACGGCAACCAAGTAT
Organism: Creontiades dilutus; assembly: GCA_031894815.1. Taxonomy (NCBI): domain Eukaryota; kingdom Metazoa; phylum Arthropoda; class Insecta; order Hemiptera; family Miridae; genus Creontiades; species Creontiades dilutus. The sequence goes on from JAVIWC010003164.1 coordinate 928,591, forward strand.
ATCACGACAAGACAACTTATCTAGAGCGGAGCATCTTTTTAATAAACTAAGCTAATTAAAAAAATCTCCTGGGAAACCACCTTATCCACCATTTCATACTGCTTAGGGCCTGACGATTAAACTTAGAGGACAGAAACCCCCCTACTTGAACCGGAATTTTTGATCTGAGCACCATTTTACCATGAAATTATTTTTAGGTGCCACAATGAGTCTCAATATCCGATTTCAGCACTATAGATCAATAGGGAAACAAATAAGCTTCGGTGATACGTCTGAACCGTTTAATTGATTTCTATATTTCCATAAGGGATGCCATATTGAGTCAGCTAGAAAATAAATAACGGACATTCCACCGCTTTATCCTTGGATATTGACTACATTCGTTTCGTCACACACATACACTAACTTTTTTCGTGGATTCGCTGTTACAATGACCTGAAACGGATGCGCATTGGATTATTTTTATTTCACGCAGTATTTTCAAACACGCAATGGATCGAATATTGTAATAAGGGATCCTTCTTATAAAATAATCATTGCCATTAGGACCTTTCTTCAGAGGTGCCTCTTGAAAAAGACAAACGAAACTACAAAACAAAAATCGAGTGAAAGCGTCTATTTTTCGGATGCACAAATTTCGAAACTACTGGAGCAAATTCAATGAAACGTGTATAAAAAAGCTCTTAAGAGCCGATGATGATTTACCTACACCGTTATCGCTCACGACCAACCCTATTTCTTAATTTTTAATATCTAAGGGTTGAAATATTAAAAAAAAAAAAAATCTTGAATACTTTTGATGAAAGAGGCTACTTTTTTTGTGATTCAGATAGATTTTAGTTCCGTGATTGAATAAGACCACTCCGGTTGCTGTGCATAATCCGATCGCTCACCAATCAGCGAAGGAATGCGAATGGACAGTATAAAGTGGCAGGCACTAGCGTAAGAATATGTTGTACACAATACGAATAAACTCGTACTAGCCATGATGGTGTCTCCCAAGCTTCAGGTGAGAGACAGGTCGAAGAGAACAAGCGAAGGCATCCTTTTTGTTCGTGTTTCAAATTGATCTTGTTCAACATTCCAATTGTTCTCCTTGCGGGTATCTTATCTTAATGTATCTATCTGGGGAGCATTGTCTCTGACTATACTACTACAAGTGGCCTTACACAGAAATAATCAACCTTTGAGCTTCAATTTGCATCGTTTTTCCAAAATTAAATTAAACTAAGCATCCGTTGGTGAACAGCATGACATTGAGCCATGGACGTATGTGTAATTCCATATTGATATTCAAGGGCTCATTATGAGTTTGCCGGTGTTGACGACGACAGAGTTTACGACAGAGCTGGAGCTCCATACAGGAGTTCCGGCTGATGGGCATCCGCTTTGGGCCTCCAGGTTCCTCCTTACTGACCCAGAAGCCTGCGTAGCCACGTACAGAGAGCTCATCAGATGTAAGTTGATAACTTTCAATTAATTTCTGCACTTGAAGTACCACAGCTGCAACTATATTATATTAACACATCACACCGATGTGATCTATTAATGATCACATTTTCATCTATGCAAAAAAACCGTGCCAGTTTTTGGACCCACAGAACTTGCAGAGTTCATTTTTGTTACTGATGATGACCTAACCGTCGGAATCGATTCAACTGTGTTAGGTACTCATTATTTTCGTAGAAATAAGGACAACGTTCTATCTTACTCCGTTGTTATTGGAATGGGTTCCACAACTTCGTCGTGAGTGACTTAGTCCGTATTTGGTACTATTCCCTTCATGCTCTTGAGAAACTTTTATACTACCCACCCTACTTAGTGGTGGACAATTGGACATTTCTTTCCTTTGCTGGAAAAGTAAAAATGGAATTCACTTTCCACTCGTTTGAAAAGTAGAAATAGACATTAATTTCCACTAGTAATGGACTCTGTTAGTAAAGTGAACGCGGACATCATTTTCCAGTCTGTACAGTAAAATGGGCAGGAAAAGTAAAAAATGGGCATTACTTTCCACCAAGAATGGACTCTGTTGGGAAAGCAAAAATGTGACACTCCTGCGTTCCACTCTCATGTAACGGCTTTTTGTAGTTACTCCAGGACACGTGCTATGCTAAAACATTTGCCAAGGTGGATCCTCGTATCGATAATATGAATATGTAGATCGTAGAAATGTGTTAAATAATGTCGAATGATGTTGAATATAAGATTGCAACAACGATTTAAGGTACAAGGTACATTTAAGGTACCTCAATCCTGTTGGATTCGTCACCACGTCTCTGCGCAATCATTTTGGTAGGATGGTCCGAAGTTATGGAAACATTCTCATGTTGTACTATTGTTGCAGCAGGAGCAGGTTTAGTTCAAACCAACACCTATCAAGCGTCTCCAGACGCATTCATAACTCACCTTGGGCTCACCGAACCTCAGGCAATCAGCGCATTTAAGAAATCAGTGGATTTATGTAAAACAGCCATCAAAGAGGAAAAAAAGCCAGGTAAGCTTCAAAATTGAAAAACACAAGAGAGTAGTTTGAGATTATGTGTCAATATGAAGCAGTGGATTTCCTAATGAAATTCTTTTATTACACCGTTACAACTTCAATAGTTTCCTGAATGGAAGATTTTTAAATTGATCAGAAGCAATAGTTACTCTGCTAAGTAAATACCTATTCCATTTTCTCTGCAAGCCTCCACCACTAGTTGGGATTCGCGCTTTTTAGCTGCAATCTATTCTGGAGTACACAAAAGAACAATATTTATTATTGAAGTGGGAGCAGAATTAGGAGTGAGGATGTACCAGATACTCAAGCAATCGTTATGGTTTATTATTACAGTAATGAATATTTTTATTCCAACGAAAAAATACCACTCAAAATTTGATGAACTACGTTTCAAGGTGTGGAAAAGTTAAGGCCGTAGCCGTCCGACGACCGCAGCTTTTGATCCCAGACCGATTGACTACAGTAAATGAAACGTAAGTCATCAAGTCACGTTTTGGTTTGAGTGGGATCTTTCTCTTCATCACCATTTTCGATCAGAGTTAGACTTTAAAATTGAAGTTACAAAATATTTAAATATTGGGATCCCGACATTTTTTATATAAGTAATATTTTGGTTTATTACGTTCATTAATAAACCTTCATAATCGAAGAAAAAAAGGTTTAACCCCCTCCCCTCAAAATTTTTCTTTTACGTTTCAAAATACGTAGAATCCGAAAATCGATTTTATGACAATCCTTCCGTCCGCCAGAATGATGGAGTTTTGAGTCCGGAAATGTAGTCAAATTTGGTCCAGTAGTTTCGGAGAAAAGCCTCAAACGGTTTACTAAGAATGGATGGATTTTTTTTTTTTTTTTTTTTTTAATTTTTGAAATCTACTTATCTTGCAACGTAAACCAACAACTTTTGTAATAATACCTATAAACCAAATATAATATACCAAGAAGGAAGTGGACATGAATTATAATGAATACAAAAATGGAATTTTGAAAATCCTCTGTCAAAATCCAACATAGCTTAATGACAATTAAATAATGTTTTCTAAAAATGGAGATTAAGTATTATACATTTCTTTTCATGTAGAAGGACTTGAGAAGAGTAGGTGAGATTTTTTTAGCCATCAAAAAATTGCATTCGTTTGTTGCCTAAGCATTTGGTGCTAGGATTAGATTATGGTGTACTGTACATAGATAATGGTGTGTCATTGTTACTAAAGTGCCTTATTGGTAAATCCGTCGCAGCTAGCAAGTCGAGGACAGGAGGCGAGTGTTTCGATGTAAGAAGATCATCAGTTAGTAGTTGACATGTTTAAAAGGTCGGTGTGGTATGAAGTGGCGGGGGAGGATTAGAAAGGAAAAAAACTCATTGTAATAGGCCACCTGACAACAATATGGTTAGGTTACGGGGCTTTAGGTTCTGTCAGGTAAAAATGGGATTAGGGTAAGCCCTATTCATAGATGAACCATATATTCATAGGTATACATATCTATGGCCACATTAGCCACAAGAATCGCAAAGTGGTAAGCAACTAGATAAATAAGTAAATAGTGAACAACTTCCAAGTGGTGCCAAAGGTGATGTTTTCTAAATCCATGACATTCTGAGGCACAAGTAGAGGTATGATGCTTAAATCGAAAGAGCTCGCCTCTTATACTCGACTAGCCAGTAACGATGGGTTCTTCTATCAAGTACGTTAGTAACAATTGCAGTGTTTCTACTTGCGGAACTAAAACCTTATACCTTATTATGGTCGTGGGCCGATCACCCCTGATCTTCTCAGTTCTATTTTTTAATATCATCAATACATTTCCCTAGTGTCAATTATTTAAATAATGTGAAAGATATTCGTTTAATAATTACCAACAGCCTCTGGTACCAAACTCGTAACTGTTTTGTATTGATTGGCAACGATTTTCATTTAAGATCCTCTATTTTATGGACTTGATGTTGTCTCCAGACATTATTATTGCTGGTTCGGTGGGCTCCCTCAACGCCTTGAGGGCTGACGGGTCCGAGTACAGCGGCGAGTTTTGCTCAGGGATCTCTCGAGAAGAATACATCCAAAAGCATCGCCCCCGCATTCAGGCTCTGATTGATGGAGGCGTCCACTTCCTAACAATCGAGACACTTCCTTGCTCATCTGAAGCCCTAGCTCTCATCGACCTACTCAAACAGTACCCCGGAGTGAAGGCCTGGATTTCATTCTTTGGAAGGGTCAGTTCAGCATTTTATACTTGTAAAATATTCACGAAATCATAACTGAAATTCTAAGGCCATTAATACAGTAAGGGAATAGTAACCATTAATACTATACAAAAAACATACAAGCTTGTCAAGGAAAAGACTATTGATTTTCGAACTTTATTCACGTTTTTGGTGAAAGGTTAGGTTATTAGAAAGTTGACATGAAATTGCGTCAAAAGCCATGAGTAACGCCTGCCAAAATCAAATTTTTATTGGAGATTAACATGCATTGCATTAACATAGTTGAAAAAAGTTTTGACCCACCATTCCATAGGTAGGTATACGATTTATTTTTACATCAATCGGTAAAGTACGAAAATTATTTCAGGCAAAAGAATGTATTATGAATCTCTCCGAATGTTTCAGAATATGTCAGAGATTTCTAGCGGGGAAAACTTTGCAGAAGTAGCGGTCAAATGCTGGGAGAGAGGTAAAGATCAGCTGGTGGCGGTGGGAGTCAACTGCTTGGACCCAGCTTGGGTTACCCCGCTTTTCCTAAGTCTCAAAGCAGCAGATCCATCAATCCCGTTCGTTGCTTACCCTAATAGCGGAGAGAAATACGACACTTTTGCCAAAAAGTAAGGACTCTGGCTTTTTTAAATAAAGAGGCCTTTCTGGTAAGAAATAATCGAATAAAGTTTTTTTTTAAATTTATTTGGCATCAGTTACAATTTTAACTATACAGCCAACATAATTATCAGTATTATGATTTTCATATTATACAGTAACAGGGTATTCGATGTCGAAGTATCACAGTTTTAGTTCGCACGTCTGTAAAAAAAAGTGAATAAAGGTAGGTAGACCGACGGAAGTCCAGAAGAAGTGCAAGGCTGAAGTTGTAGGGTTGACCGAGTTCCTTGTTCCATTTGTCAAACAACTGTCCTCGTTGACGGGTATACTTGGAGCATTCCATGATTAGATGTTCTGCAGTCTCTTCCACTTGGCAGGTCGTGCATAGTTCGCTGTCCTCCTGGCGATATAGTAACATTTGCACTGTAATAGGGGGTCCAACTATATTAACAGGGTGTCCCAGGAGTTATGCACAACCCGACTCCTACGTGTTGAGCGTTAAATTATCTATCTATTCAAAGCTAAAAAAAGGCTGAATCTATAAAAGGTTAAAAGCTAGCCTGAAAAGTGAATTTTCAGGCTTTTAGTTCCCTTTAAAAAATCACTGTTGAAGACTGAGACGATGGGAAATTCAATGCTATTTCCAACGGTATCCTTAGATTTGCAAATACTTCGAAAACGCCAGAGTTACGGCCGTTTTAGTGACCTCAATTTGAACAGAATTGAATTGAACCTCAATTTCAACAGAAAACGCAAGTTTTTCTGTAGTTAAACACCATTTTCTTAACTAAAAATATTTTTAATAACCTAAACAACTACACCGTTAGAAGGCTGACATTTCACCGCACGTTTTACCAGGTCTGCACGGTTCTGCGTCAAGCATTAATAGGGTTGCTAGGCGAGATGAAAAACAGGCGATTTCAAGATTTTGACAAAACTACCACTTCGCGCGGCAATTGCACATCTTTAAGGTAATTTAAAAAATGTTTTCTGGCATTAAATAGATAGACAATTTAACGCTCTTTCCTTCGGTGTCATCAAATTTGAGCTATCGTCAAAATTGAGGGAGTTATGACAGTTTTAATGACATAAGATCGAAAACACGAAAAAAATCTTAAATCGCAAATAACCCGGAAACAAGACCTCTAAAAAAAATTGCAAAGAGGCACTTTTGTTCTGAAATGAGATGTAGAACACGTAGGAGTCGGGTTGTGCATAACTCCTGGGACACCCTGTATAGGAAAGTCCATAAAGTCGGCTTTAAGAACAGATCAGCAGAGGTTATCTTGGATCAAAACCCACCCCATAGATTGCATGTTTTTATCCCATAAAAACATGTGATTCACTTTGTTGTGAAAGTTAGTTTTTGGTATGTGTTGTGAAATGTTACATGTTCTATTGTTGTAGTACACAATATTGATTTATCTTATTGATGGGTTTTAATGCTGAATTTAAAGGGGTTACAATTTTGCAATGCTGAAATTGTACAATAATGATTCTGTCTGTTCGAATAGTCGTACGGCTAACTGAATGTTGATAAATTCAAATCTATCAGCCTAGAGAGCTAAATCTCTTCAAAGGTAATAATTATAAAATTGCATTTTTTCATTTTAAAACACTAAAATACCCAGGTAAACTTCATGTCTGCTTCAGCAGTCACTTGATTACATTCTGGTTCTAGATGGACCCCTTGCGAATCTCAGAAAACTATTTCCGACTATATGCCAGAGTGGCTGGACATGGGGATTGCCTACGTTGGCGGCTGCTGCAGAAATACCGCTCACGATCTGCGAGACATGAAACGGACGTTTGATGCCTGGAAGGAAACAAGGAATCTGACTCCTTCGCCATGAACCAACGTGGTTGACATCGATACGAGGCCACCGAAAGATCTGAATTTCATGAACCTGAATTTATTAGAAACGAGCCTAGTCATCGGCAAGTAATTGAAAGTAGAATTTAAACTGGAGGATAATGTCGTAAGCACTGCCTGGTATAAATGAAAAGTTTAGAGTTCAAATTTTGCTGCAAATGCCGTTTGTGTTATTGACTCCTTCAATATTGAACGAAATTTAGTGTCGGTAATATGCTTCTAAAAGCACGATTGCGATTGACTTTAGCAATATCTTAATTCCTGGCATAAGGGTCATATTTTCTAACCCATCAGACTAAAATTACTCTGTCATTTGAGACAATAATAATGATGCTTTTGCTTAATCTATTTCTTGTTTCCAGTCGAAAAAACAGGTGCCAATTAGCTTTTCTTGAGACTGTTTTATTTCGATCTTGTAGATAGACATATATTCGCTCATTGGCCCAGAAATCGAATCATCCAGAAAAAATCGGGCGGGATCGTGTCATGCGATATGAGTAATTCAATAACATTGTACGTCACTGTTGCACAAAGGAAAAGTTACCCACACATATCCTAGTTGCTAACCAGATAAAACTCCCCAGAGAAAAAATACGGTGTCGTGAAGGTCCATCAAACAAGTTGTAGGTAGCTTTCATGACACATAGTGTAATACACTTTTATTTTTTACAGCATTTATTAAGGAACGAACTCAAGAAACCAAAATCAGGCAGGTTCTGGCGATCCCCATGGTCGTGGGAGGTTTTACATCAGTGATTTCGAACGGGTATTCCAATTGCACCTACGTAGGTATGTCCGTATTTCATCACAAATGCGTTCAATGTGTCACGGGACGTATGTTGAAGGCGGTTACCAATGTAAACAGCTTTCCATTTTTCTGAGAAAAAAATTAGTTCGCAACTAGGTTTATACATGTGTTTTTACTCATACGCATATATATTGGGAATGTATGAAAAAACGCTGCAAATTCTTTCACTGGGGTTTATTATTCAATTGGCTTGCATTCATGATTTGACTTTCTACTGAGCTTTGGAGCGTTCGTGTTTCACAGGTGATAGAGCGATTATTGAATTTCAGGAGGTATGCATGGAGCACGTAAATCTGTTCTCAACCAAAATACGTATTTGGATTGATCAGTTGATCATATTTGTTTGCCTCCTGAAATTCAATAATCGCTCTATCACTTGTGAAACACGGACACTCCAAAGCTTAGTAGAAATTCAAATCACGAACGCAAGCCAATTGACTAATAAACCCCAGTGAAAAAAGCAATTTACAGCCTTCTAGGAGTTCACGCCAGTATCCACATTACTACATCACTACATCACTAGGTTACTGATATCAACACAAGACAATAATAAACCAAAATAACACGAATGTTGGCACCGTAAATCGGGCCATAGATCGGGTGGTTTACCTACGGACGCTCACTCGATTCCTACAAAAAGAATACAAATTTAGCTTCGACTTTTGTTACAAAATTACAGTTAAGTGAGAGAGCTGGCTCAAGAATTGGGGCGTTGTCGGACCAACATGGATTTTTTCTGAGAATTTCAGATATTTTGCTTCAGCCGTTTGGGAGAAATCTTGCGTACGGCGTGAAAATTTTTTATTGCAGATTCGGATTCTACACCCTTTGAAACGTAAACCACAAAATTTTCAGAGGGGTTAGAATTTTTTTTTTTTTTTCAAGTGCGATTACAATGGTTTATTATTGAATATTAAACCAAAACTCATTACCGCTAATTGACACTAACTATTTTCCCCAAAACTTGTAATTTCCTTTTTAAATACCGCCTCCATCGCGAGACAGGTTGGTAGGACCATTGCTCCCTCCAAAAGGGACAACTAATTTCTTTTCCAAGAGGGAGTCGTAAGCTTCAGTGCAGTTTTAAGTTCAAGTGAATAAACACCTCTCCGCAGATACAAATTGTCGTTTCCTATTAAACCCTTTTTCTGATCAGAGTGACCTCGAAATATATATATTAAACATTCATTGAGGGAAGCACGGTACAAAATTCACCGTATGAGAATCACAAACAAAATAGTTTATTCTGTTTCGAACAAAATTATTATTCCTCCTACTGTTCAATAAATAATACTACGGGTTTCCACCATAATTTGAATTATGTACACGAAATGTTTCTTAGGTAACGGTAATCATTACAACCACATCTTTAGAAGCACAATATTTACAAACATATTACAAGTTAACTACTAACCTTTCCGTAGGGAACGAATCTCACTTCAATACATTTGAGACAAATAATAAATTAGGAACGTTAGTATTGAAGAGTCCCTAGGAGAGGCGCTTATGACTAGAATCACTCTAGCTTCCGTCATATAGACTAGGAAAGCGTTTCTTTATTACAATAGGTACCAACTCTACGACGGTGACCTTTACAATTCACCTACATCATAATTTATTCACTATCAAAAATATTCGCTCTGTTTCACCTTCTAGGTTTGAAACTTTACAATGGTTAAGGCGTTTTGGAATGGATATGCATTATAGCACTCAATAGCAAAGACATAAGTGGTTTCAACAGCCAGTGACTGCGGAGCTTGGAACTATGATATGTTTCATGTTAAAGTATATCAATTTGAGCAAATAAAATACGACTCGCAAATGTTCAAAAAACTGTGTATTGTGAAGTAAAAGATTTCAAATTATTTCATTTGCTCGACTATAATTAATGTCACGTATACATAAAAACGAAACATATTTGAGTACTAATGTCGTGAAAGAACGTGGATGAGGACCAAATAGTATTAGTTGAAGAAAGAAAGTCTTATGATAATTGTATTGCAGGAGAAGGTTCTTGTAGTAAGAATACTTTCCGGATTTGTGTAATTGTTCTAAATGATATGAATGCCACCTGCACAGTTGGGAAATGTCGTCAAACTTCAATGGAAATAGAACAACAAACTTGTGAATCTGGCTTCATCTTGTGCCTACAAATGAGTAGAATCAAATTCTTGAGGCACCTTAGTAATCGATGCACGTAAACCACCAGTTATATTATAGGTGTTAGTACCTCTGCAATTTAAAAGAATGAAATAAAACATTTTAAGCAAAACCAGATTAAAATGGAGTAATTCACTAAACAAGGCTCTACTTATGGTGCCTGATTTCTATGAAATCCCGAAATGATCATGTAGTTCATAGAAATGATCATGTAGTTCATAGTAATGACGATGTATCTTCAATTTCTTACTATGCTATAATGAAGGAAGGGGGAGTAAACTTCGGAGAGAACTCGCATAGACAGTCATTCATTCTGAAATACAGAATTTAAAATTGTTTAGGACTTACCGAGGCGAGAAATAGAAGAGTAAATTTTAATTTTAAAATGCTCAAGTGTTATTTTTATTGAGAGCATGACAATGCTCGTGTTTGTAAAATCGCTGTTTTACTGTTGGGAGAATGAGAACTTTGTTAGGGATGATTATCGATACCTCGCAACTAGTTTAATCAAAGGAAATAGTTTCCATTCTTATGTACGGTAAAGAAACTAGGTCCCACAGAGAAAAATGTCTCTCTCCATACCCAGGACTGGTACCATCGAAAAGTGAGAGGAGCATAGTGCGACATCTCATCAGGAGTGCAACATATAGTAGCATTCTTGATGTGCAGCCGCTCTCTTAGAGATTGTAATGAACTGGGCATCTTGAACGTGGATTGCTGATTTGAGGAAGCCCACCCAGTCGCTCATTCCGTTCGTGGGAAGAAGAAAACAAGCTGAGGAATCGTTGAGATGAACCCGAGAATGATCTCACTGATCTGCAGAGGAGTTCTGTTTGGTAAATTTGTCCCCGTTTTAGTTGAAATACGGCTCCCTGGATCAGTTGCCTCTGCGAGTTGAACCCATTCAGTCTTTGAAGTTAGTATAGAAGTTGTCATTAGGTTGAATATCGAGTACTACGAGTATTTTATTCTTAGGCATACCAGGTGTTGGAATCTAGGATATGGATCATATCGATTCGGCCATTGAATCATCTCCATATAAAATAAAATCACAGTACATCAGCGATAATTGTCAGGAAATAATGTACTGGTCTATCAGTTCCAGCAAATGAGAGTGGGATTAAATCCGCATAATCCACGAAGTTATACGATTTTCCCAACCACTGAGGGATACGGATTCTATAAAGAATGCTAGTGGTTTAGCTCACTGTCTACGAAGTAACAATGAATTGATTTCTGCAGCTACTTATCAACTCAATAGATCACCCATGTTCCTTCACGTCAGCTGAAAGATGAGGTAACGAGTAAATCAAAGTATTATGACGTAATACCTAAACACTACCCACTTAACGGTAGGTAACTCTACAATAATGGATACGAGCCGAGGTGGAGTCAATGGCCGGGGATGGAGAACTGCTGAGGTCTCCAGACTCCGGCACCTAAGCGCGTCAAGGCTTCGGCGGCGTCCAGTTCAAGTCGGTGTCGCTCGGCCAGCGCCCGACGTCGGTCTTCCCACGTCACGTTGTACGCCTGCCATGGAACGTAATGCTCCTTACCAGCATATCTGCAACGAGAGATTATATGATTCAACATTTAGATTAGTTTCCTATTTAAAGGCAAAGCCTAATAAAGAACTGAAATTGCTACAAATTATTACACAAATTTTTATTATTTCTTTTATCCCCCCTAAGCTGATGGCCGGACTACCAGAACGAGACTGTACAACCAGAGACAATCCTCCTTAACACACGTACAAATTCTAATGAAATCCAAGGAGACAAAATAAAAATGCAGGCAAAATTATTGCATCCGCTTGTTCTCCTCAACTGATTGAAGCTTGAGATATGGCGTCGTGGATGCAAAGTATAATCGCGTAGCACCAACCTGCATGTCCCGCATCTGACCAGCTACGAGTTCTCAGTCAGAACTCTCATTAAAGAGCTTCATTGAAGAGGTTCTACAGTCCGAACGTCTACTTCCCCAATTTTACAAAATGTGACCGAACGGATTATCGTTCAGCAACCCGAGTGATCTCATTCGATTCACAGAACGAATTTCTACCTGAGTCAAACAAATAACTATCATCTTACATCGAACGTTTTTAAGATATCGATTCTTCAATATTTTAACCCTCAATGTTTACCCCTTACGCTGATTGATTACGATGCCGAGATTACTATCACATCCCGAATCGATGTAGAGGTTTTGAGCCGAATTTTGTAAGCTTTGATCGTGTAGTTTTGAAGAAAAGATTCGCACGATGTATGGCGGATGGACATATTTTTTGGCTTATTGTTTTGAATAATGAAACTTTGTGATCAACCTTCAGATCAGTTCAACATTCAAAGATCTTGTAGCAAAGATAAAATCTTATGCTACCTTCATTCTGTGATAAAAAGTAATATAATATCCCATTTTCCCATCACTATAAGCCTATCGCTATAGAATCCCTAATCTTCACAAACAGCAACAATCGCTAACAAAACTCGTATTTCACATGAAATTGTTTGAAGAATGAATTTGTACCACATGTACATTTTGTGAATGTGATCACATTTTCAAGTGTTGAAAGGGATTGTCGACAGAAACCTAATTAAAAAATACGTTTTAGATGGATTTGTTTTTTACGAGTAACTAAAAACTACGTACGCTATCAAGTAAGATTCAGATTCCAAAACTGTGTCATTCATAATTTTAGTTGACCTATGGCGAATAACTCATAGCACTGTTAGGCAGTTTCCCAGATCTCAGGTTACCAGCCATTATTACCTGGAAGTGCTTTCCAACCATTTGGCAAGTAGTACAGGTCTCCCTTCAACATCCCCAGTTCTTGAACCATACGGAGAAGAGTAATAGCAGTGGTCCACTTCACTCGGATGGTCTATCCCCATTGAATTAGGATCGGAATCTGGAATATGACAGGAAAAATCATGTCGCAATGAATAGTTGGTGGAGTCTTGCAAGCTATGGATTATTGTTATTTCTCGAAGATTCAGATTCTCATACCGACCCTACATACGATGACAAATATCCCTCAATGCACAACCACCTATCAATCTGGTATTCACAAAGCCCTTTTGATTAAGTCTAATTCACAAGTTTAATATGATCGGAATTTTCCAAACCGTGTACTAAGAGTAATAGATGACACACCACGGTACCAGTAACTCCAACCGTCATTAAGATAAAAATGCAGTAATTACATATAGCCTTATTATTTCTAGTAAACAGCCCTTTCGCACAGATCGCTGCGAACTACAGGTAGATATTAAAGGGAGTGCATGATATTAAATTATCAAAGTATCATTGCATAGAGATAGGCACTACTTCTTCCCCAAGGTACACAAATTTTGGAAAAACGAAAAAATGAGACATAGCTGCAGCCACGCACTGCAAATGAGATAGCTAATCTCTGCACCCAGGAAATTCTTGTGTGATGTTTAGCAAAGATAGCAAGATTGTTCAGACTCTTTGCAAGAACATCCACTTAAAAAGAGGAAAAGGATTCATTCCAATTGTATTTTTGATGAACTATGGCCGGTCCTGATTGGGCTTGAGTAGTGGTGACACACTAGGGTACAATTTTTTTCGGAACTAGAAAAAGGAAAGGAGATTAAAGATAAGGATTAGGAATAAAAGATTGAGGATAAAATCGACGGATGATGGAACATATGAAAACACTTCTTTGGAAATTTGGGCATCGATTTGGGATTTGTATCGAAATTTGGCACTTGGGTTCGTAAAAATATTGATTGCGAACCACATTTACTATGCAGTACCACATTTACTATGCTGTACAATTGATAGTAGACGTATTATGTTCATCTATGTAGATAACTATGGGTTCATACATACGAGCCAGACATGATTTCATGAGAAATAAATAAAAGCAACACGTAGGTACACTTACCGATGCTAAAATTAGTTTCGTCCCAGATTGAGTCGTCAGATGAGATGCTGAACTGCTCAACGTTCCCTTTGGCTTGGTGGTTGTAGCCTTTGATCAGAAGGCCCCAGCTCCCGTCCCTCGAGCTCCTGCATGAGTTCTTAAGTTTCCTCCTCCAGTTTGCGAACCAGTTGCATATCTGCAGTTAAATTTGTCGATTTTACTTAACGTCCTTGTACAGCAAGTAGGGTTGATGAAATAGGTAACATACAGAAATTCAAATTGGAGGTTACTCAAGCCTTATTCCCTTCTCGAAGCTAAGTCATCGCTACCCATATGCAAGCGAGATCAACCATAGTCATAGTAAAACATAAGTCATACGAAACTATAGGTGCAATATATTTTCTGTATTGTATCCAAAATCAAGGAAATCTTTTTTAAAAAAAAACAATCACGAAAAGTTTGATTTTCCAAGTCCTAACACTAACAGGAAATATCCAACAGTTCTTGAGGAAACCATGATTAACGGAACGTTCGAAAAAATAAATTAGAGAATAATTTCTTTGGGTTAGAGACCGTTCTCTAATTAATAAATCCATTGAAAGAATCATCATTAATCAATTTTCAAAAGTACGAGGTTCCAGCTGTTCACTGAATTAACTTCCAGTCATGCGGCTTGACCATAATATGAGAGGATTTGCCTAGTTTTTCCAATCCAATTTATGACGTCTATTGAATGGAATTCTGCTATACAAAACAGTTATATACGATTTTCAACCACTGTTTCGCAGTTTGTGACGATTTTTAAAAAATACATTTTACGTAAAGTAAGCCGGCTAACACGCCAAAACATTTGATCGATCTAAAGCCGGGATCTCCATGATTGAAACTGACACCCATCCACAGAGCGAAAGCATTCCTTGTACGAAGTGAAGTGTACCCCTGTCCTGGAGACTCCCACAGATAGAGAGTTTTGGTGGCCAGTAACGGTCTTATCGTCACCTAGATGGTCCCAAATGATCGTGAGCTTGGGGGGACGATAGCAACGTGCCCGGGAGACTGGCTCGTTTAACGACACCTGTCTGCCGACTCAACGGGGCTCTTTAGATGTATAATGATTATACTATAATCTTGAAGATTAATGTAACACTTCTACAGGTTAATCTGAAATGGAACAATTCTAGGGTTGATCTGTACACCTTCAGCTGTTATTCGGTTTGAAATTGTCTGTGTAGTTTTACAAAACAAAGGAGTTTCCGCTGCATCACATGATGGATAAAACACATGATCAGGAAAATAAAAAGTTCCCTTAAAGTACAAGGTCTTGTAGCAGGCCGTTACCACCCAGATCCCATAAACTCTCTATTCTCATCGCGAAATCAATCAGATGAATGAACAATCGTTAAATTAATACTTTGCTAATTGCATGTTTTGAATATAACATTACAGTTTTGTTGAAAAATCAGACCGTCCCCTCGAAAAATCACCATGTTAGATCAATCCTTCAAGTCACTTTACAAGGAACGGTAACGCCCTCCTTTCTCCACTCGACGTATAGTATCACGTTACTTAGGAAGAAGGTTTTATGTTTCCTAAAATCTCTATCTCATTGCTCAGACGGGCTCATTCAATTTATTGAAATCAGCCAAAAAATCACCATTTTAATCCAAAACACATGTTTCACATCCATATCTAAATGGTACCGTCAGTACGTGGAGTTCTCACCTGAGTATAGGTGAGTCCAGTCTTCATGGCGAGCTCCTTCTTCTCCGATCGGTTGGGATAAGGGTTTTTCCGCCTCCTCACCAGCCAAGCCTTCAAAAACTTCTTTATCTCCGGAGTCAAAGAGTCTCTTTGTTTGATGACTGTCGTGGAAAACTCGCCTGTGACAATCCAATAAAGTCCGATAAGTTATAGTCATTAACTTGTTTAAAGGCCCTGCTACGCAGGTTAAAAAGAAATAGGTGAATAGCACGATGAGAGAGTATAAAAACAATACGCAAAGTGAAAAAATCGTATATTCCAAGTCCCAGAGGTGAGGAGCACGTCGGTTGCCCTGGAAGACGCTCCGCCCCGCTTGGGCCCTCTCCCCTTCACTGGCGGGGTCGGGGGTGAATTCCACCCGACCAGCGTCCAACTCCCCCTGGATGAAAAACGGATATACTCTGATACTTTCATCTTAATGTAAACGATGGGAAAGCTCTTCCGAAAAGAGGATATGTACAAGTAACAAGACCGTATAAATAAATGGTCATTCAGGCATTCTAAATTCCCTAAACTCCCGTTCAAGGGCTTAGCTATTGTTCACAACAAAAAAGTTTAGAAAAATTCCATTACAGGTTCCCATTACCATGCATGGTTAATTACGCGATGAGGTGGTTGCGTTCGAACGTGAGCTATACCTTAAACTCAACAAGAGAAAGCTTTGCCCATTCGGTCGCCGCGTCCTCAAGTCCCGTCCATTGTATATAAATATATATCCTCAGCATTTAATTTCTGGGAAGAATGAAACTCTTATGCAAACACAGCCTAACCAGCAAGTTCTCTGAAATTTTAATCAAAATCAGATGAAAACTGCCGAAATTAGGCTTGTTGAGAGGATTTCTCATTCTTGCATGGGCAGCAGCTACTAATAATTCATGTTTTAGTACTTTGGGAATATTATGCGAACTAGTTTAGTGTAGGTAGGAAACGGGCTCCGAGATATTGCAAGCTCACTTGTATTTCCTGGATCTGAGACTCCGTCCAGCTTTCCCGTCTCCGTCGAGTTGCCTCCACCCACCCGCCATCCGGACGCTTCTTCCTTATTCCGGCCTGTACAAAAAGAAATTAATTGTTTAGATTGAATGGTTGTTGGTTTGGCTTGGTTTTTTGTTTTTCTTACTTTGTTTTACTTACTAACATAGTTCATTAACACCCAAATGTTCGAGATCTACCGAAGAACCAGGTGAAACCCGTTTATTTTAAATCAACGTTCAAATATCTGGTTTGGTAAAACAAGGAACTTAACTTCAACTATGATTCATTGTGATTTATTGTGGCCCTCAATGAACAGAGAAGGACCTGGGTATGATCAATAAGATCGATATCAACACATTATAATTCGTTAGGTGAACCTCAACTTACGTGAAACTTTATTTTTTCGATCATAGTTTTAGAACGTTATTTCACATAACAAAGAACGTTTGACGGTATAAGTGAATTTAGCGTAATACAAGAGCAAGGATTAAAGCATCGCGCCATGAACTGTTCGTAGAAGTATTTTTTTTTTTTTTTCTGCATCGTATTTATAGTCAGATTAACCACTTACACTCAGTAAAAAATGTCTCCGTACACCCACTTTGCTTTTCACGAATATTGTTGCTGCTTCTCACAAACCTTGAAAAACAGGATACTAATTGTATGAATGTATTCACAGGCGTCTTAAATAATGAATTTCAAGTCAACGAACTTTTCAACTGAGCAAACCAAGCGAAATTGACAACAGAAGTTAACGCATTCATTTTAATCAGGGCAAAAAAGTGTTCGCACAGCCCAAGGAATAGCAAAAATCGAGCTAAAAAAAATGGAGTAATAGCTCGTGGGCCCTCCTTTTTGCTTGACAACATCCAAGAAACGGAACTTCATCGAATCGAAGTGCTTTTCAACCAAGCTGGAAGGTATCTGAGTTTACAAGTTCAGAACGACTTACTCTACTAACAATAACAATAAACTACACATACAGTAATAACAAATCATGGAAATCGTTAAACAATTGTCAGCTTGTTAGCGTCTATAACATTTGTAACAGGCACACACAGAGAGACATACAGCTATCGTTTTTTCTTCACTTCCTTGGTCTTAGATTAGTCTAGAATGGATTCGTGTTCAGCTACTTTTTTATTTCTATTTTCATTTATTATTATTATTTATTTGTTTATGTTTGGGTTTTGACCCGCCCTCTAGGATCAATTCTAATAGTCGTCCCTGAATTGGGAGACCTGCGTGATCGTCTCCAGAAAAATGCTGATACCACAATATTCATGATTCTAGACCTCTGATAGTTGTTTTCGCGGGTGGGAAGAGTCTTGATTGATCCTCTACCGATTCAGATGAACTCCAGTTTGCTTATGGAGACTTCGTTCCATGTATTCTTCTGTAAACATCCGAATTAGCTTCCCTGGATAAATAAATAAAAGTACACAGTTTTGTGGTGTACGGAGACATTTTTTACTGAGTGTATAAGAAGAGTTTCAACAAGAAATTTAGTAAAATGAAAAACTCGCAAATTATATTAGTTCATAATTCAGTCTCTTGATTTTAAATGAGTTCTTTTTTACAAAAAGACATATGAGTGATTACAATTATTCAACTACACCAGCTAAGATTAGGGCATCGCAGATACGTATTTCAAAACTCTCCTTTCTCCTGTAAAAGTGGAATTCTTAATATTCAATTTAGACAATTTCGTCTGAATTGCCTTAGTGGAAGATTGTCACAATATTGAAGTATACGCAGAAATGGATCTATCTAGATTTTTTTATTCCTAAATCAATCGCACCGTGCGCGGTACAAGGTGGCTGCAGTTCCTTGAGTTTCCGATGTTTTACCGTTCCACCTCTTTTCAAATAACGACTTTCAAAACAAATGACGTATGGCGAATTCAAGGAGTGGTAACTCTAACCATATGTAAAAAAGGCGACATTCCGACCCATTACCTCATATTTTATTGCACAGACGTGTCAGGTGTCAGACATCTCGATGACAAGAGACTGTGCGGGATGAGTGAACCTAGCCCCTAGCCCATCCCTTCCATGGCCGCCCGCCTCCAGATCGGTATTTTTATTTTTAACTCATTCAACAATAGATCTGTCATAGTAGAAGGAGAAGATGGCAACTACCCGGAGAGTCGAAGTCGGAGGTAGCTTCGGTTTCAACCTCGCAATGTCAACATTCGTGATATTCGCTGCTTTCGACATCTGAGAACGTTGAGCGCTAGGTTTTAGTTTAATGTTTCCTCGCTCATCTAGAATCTTAACAAATATTGTATTGTATTCGACTTTTGATTTTCAATAATAACCCTTTACATCGAAAAATAAAACGAATTCTGAACATTTTGAATTCAGTCCGAAATATTATTTCTAAACCGTTCATCTGTAGTGCATTAAACGCTTAATGCTGTTCGGAGCTTTTCTCAAAACTACTGGCCTAAAGTGTACAAAATTTAAACAAAAAACCATAGAGAAGACAGGGATGGTTTTGATAACGATTTCGATTGACCATCAAGAGTAAATTTGACAGGAAATAATTTTCAAGGAATCAAATAAGTTCACCCGGTTCACTACACTGCACTATACTTACGTCTATTCAACCCGCTGAACGGAGGTGTGTGTTTGTCTGCGGGTCCAATTATTCGAATTTTCATCCGATTTCGAAGAAATTTTCAGAGAATGTGAAAGACTCCTATGACTTTCATTGTTCACAAATCCGTAATCGAGGTTTGCGCAAATGTAAAATCCACTCAACTTCATTTTCTCTGGTTCTAGTTGGCCCGTCTCGCTTAAATTTGGGGAGTAGTCTGGAGGAATACAGTTAACTACTATCATATCAATTTCAACACGATTTTATCAGCTTTACTTGTTGACCCACCTTGTTGAAAGCGTTGTTGTCTGCTTCAACATGTCTTTTGGTGTTTTGGTCCAGTGAATCGTTGTAACAGGCGTATACACTGCATATTTGAAAATTTAGATTCTTTTAAGATTATTTACTACATTTTAATGATCCATACATTCATACTACCGATACGAGGAACCTGTGTACCATACCCTAGTTGCCTGACGTTTTGTTTCTGAAAAGGAGTTTCCGGAAGGCGTCTCCGGCTGAGGTTGACTTAACCCGCAAGACCTCTCGGTACTGCGGGGTTTTCCACATCCGTAAAGAGGTTACCATCGAGATAACTAGCGTTAGTGACGTATAGGAGCTAATTTTCATCTAATTCCCGCCTGTTTCAAATAACAGTTCGCACCATTTCTGTCAACAACGAACAATTTCTCATTTACATGGTACCTTGAAGGCCTTCTTCTTTAAACATGAAAACCTCCCGTTCAGCTTCAGTTAACTTGCCAAACTTGTTCCAAAGCTAACAGGCAAACACAACTTGTAACTAGAAAACATAATGGTTTGTAACTATCTGCAGATTAACTGAATTTTCAATAATGAACCTTTATAATCGACCATGAAAAACAAATATTTAATCCCTCCTCAAAATTTGTTGAATAACCTTTCATATTGTGCAGAATCGCAAAATCGAATTTTAAAAAATCCGTTCGTCCACTATCCACCGTTGAGAGCCTTCCATCTTAACTACCGGACCAAAGTTGATGAAACTGTTGTCAAAATCACAGTTGGGACTGTGTTCTAGTCATCTGTTTCTGTCAATCTTAAAGGGCTGAAATATTCAAAAACCCGATTATTGAAAACTTTCGAACTGGCACAAATTTTTTTATGTTTGCTAATCGTAGTCACCCCTTTAATGAATTGTACTTGAACTTCTTCAAGTTCATCTGCACTCTCTCCCTAAGGGCTGGAACTTTGACAGAAAAAATAAAGTGAACAAAAATTTGAATCTTGACATCTTCGCATACAGTAAAGTAAAGTATTTGTTACATATGATGAAGCTTTTTCAAGGAAGCGTCTGCCTTCCAACTTGAAAAACACACTGCTTTGAGGCTAGCAAAACCTTTGATTCGAGAATTCGCCCGAAACTTCCGATAGACTACAAAACTCTCCGACCTAAAATTGTTTAATTTTAATGTTTCTTTACTGATCTCGAGTATAGACTGTCTCCCTGAGGTGGTTTCACACCGTCTTCGAACATATCGCGAGTGAGTTCCCCGAGCTACCTTCGACTAGGTAGATTGCGACACGTTTACGATTATTTTTCGCTAACTGGGCTCTTGGTCCGAGTGGCAAAATATTGGCAATGAAGCAGCCATTAGGGGAAGACATGGAGAGGAGGGGATGGTCTTTACGAAATGCACCCGTCTTTAAAAATATTGCCAAGGACCCCCCCTTGTCTCCTCTTCTGCAGATGAAGAGAACAGGTGATGTAATTATAGAAACGTTCGGTTCGCCAGCCAAAACGGC
This sequence comes from Creontiades dilutus, assembly GCA_031894815.1. NCBI lineage: Eukaryota > Metazoa > Arthropoda > Insecta > Hemiptera > Miridae > Creontiades > Creontiades dilutus. Next base: position 949,758 of record JAVIWC010003164.1, read on the forward strand.
GGACCTCCACAATACGTCAGCCTTGTTTGCCAGAAAAACAACCCTGTAATTCAGAAAACATTACGAGAACCACGAATCAAAACGTCAATTGGCCCATCTAAATCGGCAAATACCTCGAATCGCTCAAAACATTCCACAGGACAGTCTGCTTTTCAGAGCTCCCATGACGTGTTTTGGAACGATATGCGATAACTTGATCTGTAAATTCCAAGATGGCGGATGCCGTGGAAAAAATTTCTTCTCTTGTTTTGCTCATCAATAAATTATTAGCCTATGTATTGAATAAAATCCATGTTTTGGTTGAATTTCATCAATTTTAGGGTGGTCTTGATACGTTTGTTAATGAAAAATCCTTGAAAATGCCACAGTTATATTGGAAACACGAAATGTAAGGAATTATGTCATGGAACTACATATGTGTTTTTGAATTTTGAGCAGCGATTTTCAAATTTCAACCGTTTTGTCATATTCTTACCTTCGTAAAAGCGGTGGATGAAGAGTACTGGACGATCAGAGCCGTGTATTGTCGACTTGGTGTATGAAACCCCGAGTCGGATTCAATGTTTTTGACGTTTTCAGGGAAGATGAATGGTCAAAATGTGAGAAATTTGGGTTGAATGCTGTTTGTTCGAAATCGGTGGTTTTTGTGATTTTTTTGGTGGGGGGTTCGGAAGGGTTCCAGTGACGGAGTGCGACTTGCCGTGTCCCGTGTGCGACTGCCTTCACGACAAAGGTGGCATTTGTGACTCGAAAATCAGTTTGGCAGCGTTCCAGTGTGTGTGTGTAGGTGTTTGGAAGTGTGCGTGTAGAGGAGCAACATGGCCGACACGGGTGAGGAAGATCTCAGAAGGGCTATGAGGGGATGGGCCAAAGCAAGGCTCTCCGCTCGAGGCCGTGAATATTTCGTGACGTCATATCTACTGGGTTACCTCCGACATCACTTTGGTCATCGGAAACTCTTGACAGAGCTGAAATTTCTTCAAGAGAGCTTGCTCTACGTTTGTGAAACACCGATCTCGTAGTTTGTTGGAAAACAACCGAAATATACTGAGAAGTAACATATTACGTCTGAGACGTATTAAATACGACTATATCAAATTACATATTAATGTTTGATATGGCAACATATAATTATTTCCGAATTTACATAAAATTAATGCTCTTTTATTAATATTCTTACATTCGGGTGATCTACACGATCAAGCTCAGAATACGCTGTTGCTGGTTTACCCACCATAATTTACCCAAGTAAGGTTTGTCACACACCATCCTCGTTTTCCGTAAAAAGTAATGTTATAAATACCTAATTCTAAGATATGAACCACTTAATCCAAGAAAATTTCATGGGAATAGGATGGAAACTCTAAAAGTCACATTCGTTTCAAGGGTTTTAGGTTGGTGTATACGCACCTGATACTAACCATACGATGATGTTGAAATTTACAGAGAATGATTAACTCGTCCTTTCCAAATAGGTACCCCTCGAACTTAACGGAGAACAGAAGGCTTGTCAATGAGAAATAACGGTTGACAGATTTCACGTTTGTTCATGTGCAGAGTGAAATGTTGATTTGTGAGCAATGAAACTCAAGGAGGCTATTTACGGCTTAACGAACACACTTCCTGAGACTACAATAAAAAAGGTGATAAAACTGTGGGAACATGGCACGTCAAGGATTCGCAGAAACACAGACAGACACATGTTGAGAGACACGAAACCGAAGTCGAGCAGTAGGAGAGCGTCTGTGAGAACACTTCACAGAGATGTTAGAATGGAGTATTTACCTCTTCAAAGGAGATGAGGCAAGCAGCCAGCAAAGACTGGAGAATACTTGAAATGAAAAAGGATGCGAGTTATTATACAATTGTTTATTATTTCTGCATTTTATACCAATACAATTCAGCAGAGGCAGATACTGATGAGAACATCTTACCAATAAACCAAAAAGATTTTTTTAAATCCCTCCCCTGAAGCTAGTGAATTAGGACTGGCCTTGCCCAATTCAATCAAGGACGGTAATAGATCTGGCAGGGCTCTGCTTGGTATGCAGTTTGGAGGGAGCACCTGAGCAATCACAAGGAGGTTTGCACCTGCTTCATGGTCACACAATAAAATAGGCTTACCGATTAATAAAACCTGATATTACCTATTAAATGATGAAGAGGTTTTTCGATAGATTAAAATATAATCGTTTATTGAGACAAAACATCAATTATTTGGGATTAATTGATCAATCGATGGAACACGGTGCAGTGAAATCAATCCTACAGCTACCTTGATAAACTCGGTGGTTAGTTAATTTTCCGGTCAAATAGTTTCATTTTGATGATTTAAACTCCAAGATGCGCCATTTAGGCCTTGCTGGAGGAGGCGATGCCCGACACTAGAGGCGGTAAATCCTGCGCCCAACTTTTCAGATCCAACCCGTGGGTCTGACGATCAGCTCGCGACGGACCTCATGTGCTCCGCGCTTCCGTATCGAACATCGAACTCTCGATCCTTGAACCACATGTTCATACTTCCAAGTTTGTTTTTCAAGGTGCGAACTTGTCTAATAACAGTAACTGTTTTTTAAGCTTCGCCCCCAGGTCTAAACCGTCCACCAGCGCTTTCATCTTACATTCGCCTGTTCGGCGTCTTTGTACCTCCAAACTCAATTTTCCACGACAACTTATTTATGTAACTGGTGTTTTGATGTGAAGTAATCTTACTTTTCCAATAACCAATCGGGTAAAACAAAGAAAAAAACTGCAAATTATTTCCCAAACGTTCATTTTTTTATTTATTTATTTATAATCTCATTATTGTCATTAATTTTTTTATTCCTCCCCTTTAGCAGACTACCGAATGCAGGAAAATAATGGCGGATAAGTCATCTAGTGTTAATTTTATTCTGGGTGTCGCGATTTAAACCCCACTGAAATCCATAAAACATGTCGCTAAAAAAAAAAATTCCAATGGGACCTCCTACAATTTTTAACATACTATTCTACTATGACATTTGAGCACGTCAGCTTCGAAAAACAATGAAAAATGACGTGTCTCGCTTTGGATTTGCTAAGTTTGGGCAAATTTTCAAGAAATCGAGCATAGAATCCGAATCTGGAATAAAAAGGAGTTCTCATTTGGAATCACAAAGTTGGTGGGCATTGTACACATCTAAATTTCCGATACCCTGTATAGTCATGTTAAACTGTTAATAATTATATATTTGGTATGTGTACCATATTCAGTTTTATAGTCATTGAACATGAAAACTATTTGAAGTGTGAACATTGACTGTTTTAAAATGCCGCCTTCGTATTCAGCAAGGAGGGGGACATTTTGAAAACCTACTGTAGTTAATAAAAAATGATAACGCAGAATGCCTGTTGAAACCCGAGACCCGATACGTTCTTTTGGGATTGCCTGAGAGGATTGGGAGTATCACCATTCGATTCAGCGTGAAAAATCATGTAGGATTCGAAACTAACTTGACCCGAACCGCCAAGTTTTGAAATCATGAACAACAACTCGATTTTGTATTTTAAAAAAACCACGTTTTCTTTCATTCAAACTCATTTTTCTCCTAGAAAAAGACGTCCAAACATAAAAACGAGTATACCGTTGGAAAGCCGAGTGTCCGGGCCGAGTTTGAACTTTGGCCATTTTTTTCACCAATCAGGTCTGGCTAAAAAACTTAAATTTTATATCAGCGTAATAGGTTACCTTTTTTTTTCTCGTTTAGACCAAAATTAAGGGAGCTACGGCTGTTTTAGACAGGCAAGATCTGAAAAGTAAAAAAATCTTGGAAATTAAATTGCGGGAAAACGAAGCCTCTAAACGAAAAATGCTATGAGACACTTTCGATTGCAAATTTAACGTAAAATCGATTCCCTGAGTTTGTCCTGTACTATTACTAGACACCCTGTATACAGGGTAGGTATGCCTTGATTACAACATTTATTCAGGGTGTCCCAGGAGTTCGCGTGTACGCAAGTGTGTAAGTTGTACACAGGAGGAGAGTGACTCAATGGCTGCTTCAGAAGCATTACCATTGGCAAAACCATACGCAAACATCATGTCAACATACTCACTTGTGGTATAGCTACTCAACTGAAAGCAACTCATCGCAATCAATCGTTTATGAACACTAACAATAGCCGTCTCTCGGCTTTCCGAATGTCCGGACTTAGTGGACAGCTTAGGAATACCTTTCATTCATTAAATTCATTTCATTTTTCGTTTTTAAATATTTATTTTTGGTTTATGTCTTAACAATCTTGTTCAAACTCTAACTCTTTATACGAACTCGATTCAAACGAAAATATCTTGCCATTGTCCTACAACTGGATAACATGTTTGAGTCAACCAACATTTTACTAAACCTGAATTTGGTCAGAAACAACAAAATATCAACATTGCAACACCCTATGCTACGGCCAAATCAAATTGGGGTTGATAATACACGGCGCACAAAGCAACCCCTCCTTCAAGACCGGGGGGTCGTGCGGGTCGTTGCATACCCTAGCCCCTGACCAAGACAATGCCTCCTCCGTAGCTTTTCAAACATTAGGCATTTTTTAGTTATTGTCCCAGGAGTTATTCAAATCCGACTCCTACGTGCCGTACAACTCATTTCGGAACAAAAATGCCTCGAAGCAATTTCCGAGTTTTTACCGATCTAAGATCTTTTTCGTGTCTTCGATCTTATGTCATTAAAACTTTCGTAACTCCCTCATTTTTGGAGATATCTCAACTTACCGACACCGTTGGAAAGAGCTTAAATTTTCTATCTATTTGATGTCAGAATTTTTTTTTTTTTTTAATTATTCAATAATAAAGTAATTTTTCGAAAATTTCATGGTTTACGTTTCAAAGGGTGTAGAATCCGAATCTGCAATAAACATTTTTCCGTCCTTCCGCAGTACGTCGTACGATTTCTCCCAAACGGCTGGAGCAAAAGATCTGAAATTTTCAGGAAAAATCCGTGTTGGTCCGGCGACGCCCCGATTCTTGAGCCAGCTTTCTCACTTAATTTAAAGTGCCCTTTAAGGGTTGTCAAAATTTTGAGAAATCCCTAAAAACCTCAAAAAAAGTCAACGCGGCCTAAATTTGTACTCTTTTCGAAGAACACACGAGGAATCGAATTAGCTCCTCCCCAGGTCCGAAGGTCGAACCATTCACGATCTATGGCCCGATTTATGGTGCCAACATTCGCGTTATTTTGGTTTATTATTGTTTTTGTGTTGATATCAGTAACCTAGATGTAGTAATGTGATACTGAACTCCTAAAAGGCTTTGTAGAAGATACACGGGTTGAAGCATTCGGATAACCATAAGAAAAGCTGCAAATCCTTTCACTGGGGTTTATTATTCAATTGGCTTGCGTTCATGATTTGAATTTATACAGCTTTGGAGTGTGCATGTTTCACAGGTGATAGAACGATTATTGAATTTCAGGAGGCACACAAATATGATCAATTGATCAATCCAAATAGGTATTTTGGTTGAGAACAGATTTACGTGCTCTATGCATATCTCCTGAAATTCAATGATCGCTCTATCACCTGTGAAACACGCACACTCCAAAGCTTAGTAGAAATTCAAATCGTGAACGCAAGCCAATTGAATGATAAACCCTAGTGAAAGGATTTGCAGCGTTTTTTCAATTGTATTGAAGACGTGCAATTACTGCGCGAAATGGCAGTTCTGTCAAAATCTTGAAATCGCAACTCATTGCAATCAATCGTAAATGAACACAAACAATAGCTGTCCCTCGGCTCCATTTCCTTAACTAAAAAAACATTTTTTAAAACCTAAATGACTACACCGTTGGGAAGCTGACATTTTGGCGGACGTTTTACCAGGCCTGCACAGTTCTGCATCAAGCAATAATGGGGTTCCTAGGCGAGATGAAAAACAGGCGATTTCAAGATTTTGACAAAACTGCTATTTCGCGCAGAAATCAAATAGATAGCAAATTTAACGCTCTTTTCAACGGTGTCATCAAATTTGAGTTATCTCCAAAATTGAGGGAGTTATGACAATTTTAATTACATATGATAAGATCGAAAACACGAAAAAAATCCTTAATCGCGAATAACTCGGAAACGAGGCCTCTGGCAAAAAACTGCTAAAAGGCATTTTTGTTCGGAAATGAGTTGTACAACACGTAGGAGTCGGATTGTGCATAACTCCTGGGACATCATGTCGTATAAAGACAGGCAAATAGTGCAACGGTAGACATGCCAGAGAAACAGCCTTCTATTCCTTAAGTAGGCAAACCTGCATTACTGCTAAGCTTCACGTTTCAGCCACTTCTCCTAAATGAAGGCACCAAACAAAATTGTTGATAATGATACTGCGAATATCACTCGCATTTCTTTCAAGCAGATGAGAAAACATTTTAAGAAGATAAAATATGAGGGAGATATAAGGAGAAATATATAAATATAAGTAAAAAAAAAGGTATTAGGATAAAATTGTAGTTCCTTTCGAGAAAAGAAACAGTCTCTTCAAAACGCAACTTCAAATCGTGTTTTTAGGGATTTCTGACAAAGCATTGATGCTCATGCTTTCCGTCCATGCCCCTCCGTGCTTGTGACTTGATCACTCCTTCAATTTCATTTGATTTCCCAAGGGGAGAGCACACTATCAAGCAGGACGGTGAAATTATTATCCACCCGAACACTTTGCAAGCGAAGCGATCCATTCATTTCAATGCCTCAATCATTCCACCGCCAGTAGCACTAAGCTGCGTAGCACAGATGCGCTACTCTCCGAACTCGTAGTGTGTGGGGGGGACTCGCATACGTGGTACTCGGCAAATACGCGATACTCATGTGGTCACTTTCTGAGCGTTTTTTGGTTCCATCAAAGGGGACGAACGTTTCCCTAGGGGCGAGTAGGGACGTGATACACACGTTCTACATACAGTAACCGAGGCAAGTAGCTAGCTACCCATAGCGTTTGGTCTCCCAGTATGAATCCTCCCCCTACACCAATTGCCCATCACTTTCATTTGTTTCCTTTAACCTCTTTGAGCTTACCGAGAGACAACAGCCACCATTGCTTACATTTTTGATCTGAAAGTATCAGATCAGATCTTTTGAAATCAGGAGTACTCCACTCCAGTACTGTTGCTGCTGTTGCAGCGATAACAATGTAGTCGTTGGTGTCCATCTAGAACCAGCTCTGTGAGGGTACGCACGAATGTTTCGTCATTTCGGAGAAGAGAAGCATAGTTGGCGAACCTCGCATGCGATGCGCTAAAAAGCAAGCAAAGTACCTCGCTACTAGGCAAATATCCTCTTTTTGGCCCAGCTTCAGCGCGAGTCGCTTCTGGGCTGTGGCCCTCTCAACCGCTGTGGATTCTCACTGTAATAACAGTAGAATTATACTCTCTGAATCAGATGCGTTCCCCGGCTATCTCAAAATCTCTCGAGTCGTTGATTATAAAGTGACTGTATGGCTCTCCGAAGGGATCTGGATTCCTTGTTACTACAATGTAACTCTAACTGCCGAATATTAAACCCTGCAAAATGCTGCTCCACGTCGTTTTTCCGCTTCCGCTTTCGTAAGAATTTTATCATTGTTACTCCATCGGAGAGTGCGATCTTAAAAGAGAGTTGACGATTCATGATTCAAGAGTCGGGTTGGATCGGCTTCTTCACTTTGGGCCTCACATTGACGAAATCGCATCAGAATGATCATTCATCGATATCACAATAAGAATTTTTGGATTCATAAAAGAAAGCTATCCTAAACTAATTAATGTCTCTCCTGAGCTGTCAGAATTGGTTCTCATATGCCTACGGTATGGCAGGCCGCAATTCTGAACAATTACTATGAGTAAGGCGTTATCAGTAGTTCCAAGAAGTCCCTCGTTGGTGAGAAACGTAGATGAGTCGTCAGGCGTTTTATCGACGCAATTGGCCCTTTCCGAGCTTGGACAGGGGCTCGCTCCATTGATGAGGTCTTCTCTGCTGACTCCTTCACTTTCATCGTGGATGCTAGGACACCATGTATGACTCTCTTCACTTTCAGCATAGGGGATGTCATTATCATTTCTCAGCAGCTGTTTACAGGAATATTCGTTTATTCAGAAGCTTCTTCAAGCGTAATGGGCGAGTAGTTTTGTTAAGTGATTCTGTGATGAGAAAATGAAAAAAATACCAACAACTGCGACAAAAGCAAGATTTGAGCATAGGCCACATTTGTCCCCTCAAGTGTCATTTTATGAATATAAACTCATAACTTCCGTAATAACTGTTGTTCAGAAACGTCTGTTCGCGAACACTACCTAATTACGTTACGGTAATTGGAAATGGGTAGTTTCTGCAGGTTTTTGCAGCACTTGCACAACTCTCAAGATTTATGTAATTCATACTTTGTCAACAGAATTGTAAACAAAGCTTTCTGAAGAGGTTACATTGAAAGACGCTTGTCTCCTTCCATGGAACTTCACGTGGCCATCTGGAAGAACCCGAAAAAATAAGATGTGTTGAGGAATTAATGGACTACGTTTCCGATTTCATATACCTAGTGGTAACATTCTCATCTTCAGGTAAATTTCGAACTAATTTAGAGTTTCTGAAGCGAAATCTGCAAATGGATATTTAAGAGGAATTCGCGCAAGAGGCTGAATAACTTCTTGGAATTCCAAACGTACGCTTTCCAGGTCATTTGTTGAATCAGTGCTCTTATACTCTGCTGATGTTCGGAGAGTATGGTATGGAGACAGCCATGAGCCTGTTCAGTCACAATTCTTGAAAAGCCTGTTTTGTTTGCCTTGCAGTTCTACGAATCAATTCATGAACATAGGAATCGGGACTTAAGCTTCAAAGTTGTTGTCTTACGAGAGGGCCATTAATTATTGGGTGAAAATATCTGGGATGGTGGAGAGTAGATGACCAAAAATTTGCATCAGCGTACTAGAGAATATGCAAAAAACTTCTTGTGGATCTGATCACTGTGACTGGTTTACCGAACTTTTCAATCATTCTTGAATTGGGATATGAAGATCTTTTTACACTGGATGGCCTTCAAACATGGCTGAACATATTCGATCCTGGATAAGTTGCACAACTAATTTTAGTGTCAGGATTTTCGATCTCGAGTACAATAAAAGATGCAGTTCATTTTCAGGAGCATTGTGGACTATTCAGGTAGGCAATTTCATGAAGGCCTCCCGAAGAACTTACAGGTTGAGAGGGTTTTATGTCATTCACATGTCAAGGCTACCTTCTGAACGGTTTGTGACTTTTTATTATAAAGGCAGCTCAAACAAACCGAATAGTAAAAAACACTGTAATATTTGTAATTTGAATGATGTAATATTTTCTTTTATGTTGCTCAATTTTAGAGCCCTACAGGAAGCACTATGTCGCTTGTTACATACATGACCAAAATTGAACATTTGCCAGGATCTTTTATCGAGCTTACTGGATTTTGAAAACAAAAAGCAGAAAGCCGTGTATGTATTGAACTTTGTAACTAGGTCTCTCTCCCACCGAGCATTTTCTCTCAACGAATAGAAGTAAATAAATCAAAAATCAGAGTGATTACGACAGTATCGTTGTACAAATTAAAGAATGGTATGGATTGCAGCGACCTATGTTCATTATTCTTCTGTACTGAGTAAGTTGTTTAATTATTTTTTCTTCACGCCTAACCTCATAGCTATGTCAAAAATTGTCACTTATTTTTACAGCCTTTTTCCTATCTACCTTATCGATTGAATGTTCTGTAAATTAACAGTGGTTATTTTATAGCCGAATATGTAAATATTTATTGCCCTAGAAGTGAACGATTTTTCGGGAGTAATCTTCATTCGTTTTACCAAGCTGTTGACTTACCAGCTAAGCAAACATTCTTTATCAATTTTCCTCTCATAGTTGACCTACATCAATACTCACGTTACGTTTGTATTGAGACTTGAATTCATTGTAATTGTCACTTTGTGATCTTATACAAATTTAGTGCCAGTACTACGATTGGAGAGTACAATGAGTGGGACTCCAGTGGGCTCTCTTACCCCATTTTACGTTATTGCTTCCGAGTCTACCAAGGTAGCGGAAGCTTTGTTTTCACTTTCGGAATGTGACAATTTTTTGTCTCCAAAATCAAAAATTCCACTCACATTTTGCGTTTTAGACCTTTCTGAACATCTTTGGTTCCGTGTCTATCTATGTGTCTGTCTGTCTGTCAGCAAATCCTTGTTACGGGCAAAACTACACGAAGTTATAGTCCGATTTTCATGAAATTTTCAGTGATTGTGCGGGTTGGGGAGTAGATGGTCCCCTATAGGTTTCATGACCCCCGGATCAATAGTATCCTCTGCGCATACGCAAACGTGAAATCCTTGTTACACGCATAACTCCAGAAGTTCATGACTGATTTCGATGAAATTTTCAGGGATTGTTCGGACTGATGTAAAGATGGTCCTCTTGAGTGATAAAGAGAAAGAAATAAAGTTCAATTATTTAGCCTAATTCAATATTTACTTCTAAATAATAATTTTCAATGATCTGTACAGTCATATTATGGATACGAGGAAGCTATGTGCCACACCCACTTGGCAGACGTTTTTTTGACATGTTTAGGTTGTCCCACACTCCCCTGGGCCGTTTCTAATTGGCCTCCCTCTATTGATGAAGCCTCGCCCTCAAAAACTTCTATTCAATGATTTGCAGCGTTTTTCCTGACGTCTGGTGGGCCATAGTTTCCACCGTTCGAATTCCACAGATACCTTTACTTTTCCTGAGTCACCCGGTACGCCACTGATCGAGCGGGTCGACGGTTCCCAAGAGGGAGTTACACGGTGACGTCACGTCTGACGTCGCGAACCGGCTCTTCCGCGAAAAGGAGGGTTGGTAGTTGCCTAGGTAACCGCGCCACACGGCCCCTCCAGCCTGCGAAAACCGCCTCCCCGTCGGCACTCAGTGTTCCGCGTGCCGCAGTCGTGTCGCGCTCCCACGACGCGGTTTTTTGTTGACGTTTTCCGAACCGTCTCCTCCGCGTGTTCGCGGACTCGGCCATGGCGGAGCCGGTCGCCCTTAAACGTAAAATCACCTTGTTCAACGGCGTCGCCATCATCGTCGGTTCCATTATCGGCTCAGGAATTTTCGTCAGGTAAAAAAAATCAACAAAATTTTATTCACCTTGATCTCTGATAACTCACCCATACTGTTCAGTACACACCTAAGTTTGTCTACATGTACAGTATTCCCAAGTCAAGTTCACCTCTACCAAGTCAAATTCAACCTACTCCAGACCAAATTCAACTTTTTCCAAATAAAATAAAACCATTTCATAACACAGCCCCACAGAGACAGTTTCTGACCTGGAATTTTCACTATGCTTAGGTACTATAAGTTTTCAGAGTAGCTGAATCCGAATTTGAGGTGGATGTAGCTCCATCGACTAGGTGTAGATTCAACCATAACAGTTTGTCTACATTTACAGTATTTACAAACCAAATTCAAGCTTCTCCAAGGCAAATTCAACTTCTTTCCAAATAAAATACAATCATTTCAAAACATGGCCTCACGGAGAAAGTTTCTGACCTACAGTTTTCACTATGCTTGAATACTGAACGTTTTCACAGTAGCAGAATCCAAATTTGAGGTCTACATAGCCTCAAAATATAGGTTCAAAAACACCTTACAACGTGAAATTTGTTGAGGTCCGAAACCAAGTCAAGACCTTTTTTTGAGGGTCAGTGCAGTTATTGGCAAAATAACTAAAACTACACACAAGCTATCGATGTGGTTGTGGTAGAAAACGATGTTCGGATAGAAAATATAATGTAAAGCTTGCAAATACTTGATAAATCGTTTGTGAAAAAAAAATGTGACATCTCTTATAAAATTAACAAATATACTTGAACCCATGACCCACCCACACTAGCCTACGTGCATTATACCGCTTTTTAGTTCCTACACGTTTAACATGTTTTAATGAGATTATATGTTTTATAATCTAAAATCAAAATCATTTGTAGATTTCTAAAACTTTTTCGAACATAGTCAAACCCCTTCAAAATTGCCAACATTCAGGTTTTTGTACATTTTTAGACAAATGTCAATAATTATGAATGCCAGGAATTAGTTAATTAATTTTGCTTATAATTATGGAAGTTGAATTTGTTTTGGAAAATGTTGAATTTTACGTGGTTATCAGAAAAAGCTTCTGGGGTTTGTTGAGGTTCGGTCTTGGATAAAAAAAATTTGCTCCAAACGTTTTGGAGTTTTATTACTAAATTGTCAAGGGAAATGTCATGAGGAGGATCCCCAATACAAGTCAGCAGTGTTCTCTGTTGATGAAAACTGTTGTTTATACGTATATAAACATACCAAACAACCTTAAAACATCTTACTACAGCACAACTATCATATTAATTAATTCTTACTAATAATAGCAGCAATTGTTGACCGCATGCATTACTTTGACATTAAAGTCAGCAAACATCCCACTTCGTATTATTCGTTATAATAATTGGCGATGTTTTGTTGACGGATGCAACGTGGGTTTGCAATGTGAACCGGCGGTTACATCACTTTTAGGTTGTGGCTATCGACCTTATTTCATTCAGCTGCCTCAAGGGTTTTTGCGTGATTAATCACACGAAACAAATTCGATCTTGCAGCCGCTAGAAAAATATCTTCATACCGTATTATCTAATGAGGTCTTTGGCTTGGTATGCAGAAATCAATCAAACAACTATTTCGAATAAACTATTCGAATCGATCTCCATCAACTCAAATTATCAATATTGTTTGGTGTAGGTTTGATAGGCAGAAGATGAAATAACGTTTTATGTTTCAAATTTAATGATGAATTTGGGTCGATTACCTCTGTACATACTTAAAGAGAAGAAAAAATCGTGCCGGTTGTCATGGGTGCATGGGTCTTGACATTTGGGTCTTGGGTGGGTTTTGACATTTTCACGTCTTTGCTATTTCCCATAAACAAAAAATCGTCACGGAAATTCCCGAATGTTTTCCACGAAAATTGTCTCAGCTCTGCGTTACGGTCGCCCTAGAAACACAAACAGACTATTGAGTCAATTAATTAATGTTCATTTGTTGTGTAGTATAGTTAAAACAAATGTATTTCTTGGTAAAACGCTGCAAATTCTCTCACTGGGGTTTATTATTCAATTGGCTTGCGTTCATGATTTGAATTTATACTAAGCTTTGGAGTGTGCGTGTTTCACAGGTGATAGAGCGATTATTGAATTTCAGGAGGCACACAAATATGATCAACTGATCAATCCAAATAGGTATTTTGGTTGAGAACAGATTTACGTGCTCTATGCATATCTCCTGAAATGCAATAATCGCTCTATCACCTGTGAAACACGCACACTCCAAAGCATAAATCGGGCCATAGATCGAGAATGGTTTGACCTACGGACGTGGGGAGGGTCTCATTCGATTCCTCATGGTATGTTCTTCAAAAAGAGTACACATTTAGGCCGCTTCGACTTGTTTTGAGGTTTTTAGGGATTTTACAAAATTTTTGACAACCCTTAAAGGGCACTTTAAATTAAGTGAGAGTGCTGGCTAAAGAATTGGTACGTTGTCGGACCAATATTGATTTTACCTGAAAATTTCAGGGTTTTTGCTCCAGTGGCCGTTTGGGAGAAATCGTGTGTACGACGTACGGTAAACCATGAAATTTTCAGGGGGGGGTTAGAATTTTTTTTTTTTTTCAAGAGCGATTACAATGGTTTATTATTGAATAATAAACCAAAATTTGAGCTTCCATTATCATTATTCCTTGACTCTGTGTAAAAGTTTTGCGAGTCGGTCTGACATAGAGCTTTATAAACATACACCCTTCATGAAAATGTCTCAATGTTTTGCGGACTCGTGCACAAGCGTTTTTTCCTTCGTTTCTTCTCATTTCAGAGTATTTTGAATAATGCATGATTGGCCGTGTCATTGTGAGGTTGGGGGTCACTTTCAGATTCAGAAATTGAGATGATTGACGTTTGGTGAATTTCTAGTTACCTGAAACCTTTCCCAGTTCATTTTACGTCGAAAATTCCTACGAAATTACACCACACCTGTCTATTTCAGTAAAAATCCTCGAAAAGCCACGTTTTTGGCCTTTGCGTGTGAGGCGATCGAACTGGCTAGAAGTTGAGTTGAGTTGGATTCCTGTGAGAAAGAACGGATTTCATTATTTGACCCCCGTACTGAGTTTGCGTTTAATTCAAACTTCTGTCGTAAAGACTATCTTAAATTCTACTGTCGTGTTTTATGTTCTCGAATCGAATAAATGTTTTTTATCTACCTCACTAATTGTTGAGTTGTAGACGGCCTTTTTCAGTCACTGTCATTAGGTGGCCTCGATTAGTGGGGTCCCACTATCGTATAATTAGATAATTGATATGGATCACAATTGGCACAATTGTTGATTACATTGCAGAACAATGGGCAGTGGGTGTAGTATAACAACTAAGTGTACGGATATAGGACTTCAGAGCCTTTCTCATTCAACAGTTCACTGTTAATCTAAATTGTCGTTTTAGAGGGCGGATCAGCAAATTAAATTTATCAGCAATCCATATCAATTCTGAAACGCTGCAAATTAGTATTAGACCAATTATCACAGAGGTTGTAATTGATGCTTGAACCATTTCAAATATTTCAATTTATTTTCATTTAAAAAAATTACGGTTTTAGACCATCCTGAACAACTTTTTTTTCTTGTTCACAATTTTCTAATAACAGTTTTACTTTCATTTCAGCAGTTTTCATCCGATTAAGCAGCATAACTGCGATGTTGGCCTATTTGGTATGCTAGGACGAAACAAGCGTATGTACGTTCAAAGTGGGGTACATTTGCAAATAGGTGGAGAAGGATACAGGCTACAACGTCCTGTTAAAACACCTTCAGGCTGTTGGATCGTTGATGTCCAGGTTATATCATGGCCTGAAAGGCACCTGCTGAACAATGTGCATCAGCAAAAAAAGATCAAGTATAACTCCGAAGAGATTTGTTTGCTGTTGCTACCATATCAGTTCAAGTGGCTGAGCTACTGCTTTGTGGAAGGGAACCTGGCATAAGCAATCGTCCCAAGAATTAAAGATAGTGAGTTTTCCTGACTTCATTCCGTTGAGCTGTGAATCGTCAATTAAATGGTAGTGCGATCATTTATTCCTCATTTCCAATCTAATACACGTAAATCAGTGATTTACGGAGATTTTAATTAGTTTTTGGCATGTTTAACGCTTGTACCAGCTCTCAAAAATATTGGTACCTACGAAGACCAAGCAAACCTCCGAACCACCCAACCAAGATTAACCTCCGTTTAATAATCATCTACAGCCCGATGATCTGCGTAAAAGGGATATCTGAAAATGATAAGGTCATATGTTAAAATTAGTAGCATTTCTCATTTCGTAGAACAAAAACCTTTCATCCCCCGAAAGTGAACCCAAATGCAGATTCGGAACAGTATTCAACATTATCTCTACAATAATTCAACAATATTCTTTTCCGTACAAAGTGACACCTCCAACTCTAACTTGTTCAGTTCTGAACTGTGTAAGACATCGATAGCCATTCAATTTACCCTGCCTTTGTTTAAAAATTTGAAAATATGTAATCTCCGACAGCTTTACATCAAAACTTTAATAATTCAGCTGAATAAAGAAGATAAATTCAACACCATAACACATGACGTCCCCACTCGGTCTAAGGAACATTGCTGGTTCCCACACCGCGGTGCAGATTTTCGACCACTCAGAACCAATATTATTTTATTGGTATTAAATATTTTAACGAACTGCCGTTTAATATTAAGGTTAGCAAAAATAATAAAAAATTCAAAAGCGATATTTCTACATTTTTAGTTAATAATGAAATTTATTAAGGTTTTTTTTCCCTCATAATTCTACTGTTCCTCTTTGTAAGCCCAAGCAGGGTTGAATGAGCTATTAAGTTCTCAGTCTTTCTTTCTTCAATAATTTTGGAGATGCAGTATACATGATGTATTAACAGAATGACAGTATATTAGAGTGTATAGTATTATTATTTTCTATTTGGTTATTTATTTCGTTCATAGTTATTACTCAAGATATGTATGTTAATTTCTAAAATGACTCCTTCCATCTGTGCACGGTTCGCCATACAGAGGAAGTATATTTCCGTAAACTTATTTTAAATATGTAGTTATTGTTCAGTTTGGTTCTACTAGTTGTGTTTATGTGCATTATTCATGTTTTTTCATAGAAATAAAGTAATTATTTTAAAAAAATTCAATAATTGAATTTATTGTTTCATTACAATTGACACGATAGTAGATTTTCAAGTTCTGATAAGGCTTGTCAAGCCTCTAGTTGAAGTGAACAACCTTTTATTATATGCTATTATATTTTAAATAGGCATGCAGGTATTTATTCGAATTTCACGTCCAGTGGACAATTGTTTTTTTCCTTCCGATACTCAAGCAATCAACATCGCGTAGAAAGCAAAACATGTTAGCTTGCGGATCGAATTGAAATTTCATTTCGTCGCGAACGCGAACATTTAGGGACTCGTGCCGTTTGTCACACCTTGTTGGCTTTCGCGATAAACCCATATTGTGACTCCCAACCTTGTGTGGTTTGATTTGGGTTTTATCCGCATTCCAGCTGAAGGCCTCGTACGATCCAGTCGAATAAAAACGACGTTCTTATTAGCGACACTTGAGACGCTTCTTCGTATCTTTCGGTGGATGAGACTACGCGATTAACGTTAACTAAATAAATTAAGCTTATCAGGCCGGATGAGTCCGTTAAGACCAAATGTTGTGTGAGGGTACGTTCTGTCATAAACTGAGCAGAAATTTCATCAAAGGTTTTTTCTAATGATAGACTAATTATTCAACTTAATAAACTCTACCTCGCTATTTACTTTTGGTCTTGAGTATATCGATCGCAGTGCTCAAGTTGAAAGCTGGGAACACTGATGGGTTTGCCAAGGATGTGGTAATAAAATAAGTGAGGAGTTCACACTTATTATTGTCACACACAAGTCCAGCTGAACTCTTATTATTAATTTTTTCCTTATTATATTACCATTAATTAGGAACTTGTATGCAGAAATGCAATGCAATAAAGTAGCAACAATTCGGTTCCGCCACACTCTTACTAAAGTCAGTTTATTAAGTATGAAAACCTAGCCCCTTCCCCCCCCCCCTGGAACCACGGATTCCCTTTGCTTACAGCCTATGGTTGAAATTCAAGAAACATGGAATTGGCTTTAGCCTCACATTTTTTGGGAGTTGGCTTTTGTAGCCACTCAGCTGATCTCGGGTTCATGCATCTTCAAGTATGAGTCCTAAGAAGACAACGTACCAGATTGATATAGTCGGAATTCGCTTTTGGAGAGACTCAGCTGAATAATGTATCTTTAAGTGTAAATCCTGAAGAGGTTCGTACCAATTACAACTTCAAACGATAAATAGCATATCGTATATCCAAAATCCTGTATTGTAGCGTACAACGTGATGCTTGATGAAGGTTCGTGCACGCTTAGTGCTTGATTTCTGAGCGATGAATGAGCCTAACCCGCACATTACTTTAACGTTTCATAAAAATTGATGGAAACTGTGGAAGCTGTGAAGCTGTGTGGAACTGTTGAGCTTGTTGCATTGATGCGCGACGGGCAAAATTTTGGACAATTGTAATACTGAAATTTGTGAAGGAGTCAATCCTTCTTGTAGAAGAAGGTTCATATTTGATGGGAGGGTCCCCCTTTCTTGTACATCGCTTCTCCTCCACCTGCAAGCAGTTGGGACAACTACTGACGCCCTCGGAAATGACAGAGGAATGGGGTGGCTCACCATTCAGGACACTTTGTTCGGAAATTTCCTTGCATTTAAAGGATTGAGAAGGCCCCTTCTAGCTTGTTTTTCGAGCTAATGAACCTGGTACCTGGGTTTTGTAGCAAAACTCAGATACCGAGATACCAGTCTCTGCCCCCGAGGAAGCGGGAGATCCCATGGGCTGGGGTATGCTCTACCACTGCCACCAGGAATCCTGCCTCAACTGATGGAGTTGTGGTTGTATATACCGCCATGTGCTGGGCTCTGAAAAAAAGGGGGGGGGGGGCCAATATTTAATATAAATTTTGCCCGTGGCAGCAATGTGAGGGAATGGGGGCGTGCGAGGTTAGGGGGAATCAGGATAGAGGGACAGTGGATCATAATCACCCTCTGCTACGATGTGACTAGGAACCTGATGGCTGAGGTGGTTGATGCCCGCATCACCCGTAAGATATCACAGACGGAAGAAGAACATCTCCAGAGGCGGCGAATTAAAGAATCGGGAAGGCGGAACTAACTAGATCCATCGACGGATCCCCTGACAAATGGTACTGGTTCCATTACCTGTTGGATATGGGACATTATCATGTTACTTACTGGATCCATGGAATTAGAAATTCTCTGAAATAGTGTTGTCCTATTGATTGTTACAGCCCTGCTGGTGTGTACGTGTATACGAGGAGCGTAGGCACCTCGCTGCTGGTGTGGGCTGTGAGCGGCGTGTTCAGTACGCTGGGCGCCCTCTGCTTCGCCGAGCTCGGGACGGCCATCTCTCGGTCAGGCGGTGACTACGCTTACATCCTCGAAGCTTTCGGCGATCTTCCCGCCTTCCTCAGGCTCTGGGCAGCCCTCGTCATCATCCGCCCCACAACTCAGGTACCGTCTCCTTTACTACTTTCCCAACTGATTCAAAGGAAAATTTATCCAGGCTTATAAATTTAGAACCAGCGGATGCAGAAACCGTACTAATTCGTTTTTATGTTTTCAATGTCGGTACCCAATGATATTTGTTCTAGTTTACCGGATTGGCAAATGATCATGTACAATTATTGTTATCATGAAAAGAGTTTTCTTCGAAATACTTACGCACCCAGCGAGCGAGGGAGAGAGAGAGAGAGTGGTAGGCAGACACGAAATGAAAGTTGTTCAGAATGATCTAAAACGTAAAACGCTAATGGAAACTGCCAACATTTTCATTTAGACCAACTTGAACAATTTCGACCTTCCCGGCAGTCTGTTAGTGCGCATGTCCCACAGAACGAACGAATCTTTACAGTCCAGTTCCAATTGTAATGTCAGTGATCGTGAGGGTAGAACCCGAACCCTAAATGGAGTCCGAAAATGTCAATACTACCAAGTAAAGTTACACACCCCTCATACTAACACTTTAAATTCTCAAGCATAATTCTTACAAGTTTATTCGATTCTGATTAAGTTCTCAGACTTTGTGCTGGTTTGGGTTTAGTTGATTCCCTTTAATTAAGATTGCCCCTTACTAAACGTATCCTCAACGGAGGCAAAACTGCACATTTCTTGTAATAAATGCATTATCTACAGTGTTCATGCATTTGCCTTGCGGTTTTCAGGATTTGCACTTTTACAAGAATCAAGGACGAAATTTGTTGTTTTTAAGGATTTAATCCTTCTTCACATTCTGCTTCACTCACAGCTTCATTCACTACTTAATTTTTTATTCATTCGTTTTTATTTCGATATTTTTGACTGAATTTTGAAGACGCATTCAACGCTGTTATATCTTACTGTTCTGCTAATCAACCTTACATACTAATATATCTCCAGTGTAATAGATTTTCCAGTTATTTTCAATTCATTCATTTCCACAGGCAATCGTAGCGTTGACTTTCGCTCAGTATGCGGCGAAACCTTTTTTCCCCGACTGCGATACACCTCCAGTTGCTGTATCCCTCCTTGCTGCAGCTGCGCTATGTAAGTACAGCATTTTGTTTTTGTTTACTATATAGTTAACTTTGAGGTAGATTATCAAATCAAACTGATTGCCTACAATGAACCAAATGACTTAAATTAAAACTACGCTAACGCAGTAAAAAAGAGAAAGAAATGTAAACAGCAGTAAAATGTAATCCAGCTGTGGAGGTCAAGTCTGTCAAGGCTATATTGGCAGCGCACTGTCCCTACGCTTCACCACCTGCCTCGGTTCTGCCGTTAAAGAATCTGTGGGAGTACTTACATTATTTTAGCCCCGAACAACCAACTACCCGACAAATATCCAATTCCTCGCCGGAAATTCCTTGCTCCCCAATTAGCGCTGATTTGAAATACAAAAGATGATGATGCTCCCCTCTAGCCTGCAGCAACTCAATCCAATCAACACCGATGCTACCAGTAACTGCCTATACAAGCTTCAAACCTGAGTTGTTGCAGAACGCCATGTAGTCAAAGAAATGGATATGATCACTGGTATGGGGTTAAGACATCTTGTGTGACTTTTTAAAATTACCGTTTATGATACTTCGAAATTTGATGATCAAAACTGCAGGGAAGATAGGCGCTCTTGCACTCTCTGACATTTGATTTCCATTTCTTGACGGCTGACTTCTTGAATTTGTTGGGAATCGAATTTCCTCAGCTCCTTGGGTGACAGCTTTCATGTCACTGATGTCCTGACTTCCAGCAGATGTGGGGCTCACCATTCACCGTTCTGTATGCGTTATGGTCGGTGTTAAACTAACATTCCAGTACAGCGTTGGGTATTCTAAGGCCTGATAAATCTCTTCATGTTCTTTCCCTTTGAAACGGTTCCGTCTTCTGCTTAGTAGAAACAGCCACCAAGTGTCGGGCTAGCTACAATAACTCGTGTTATCTTCATCCCATTCTTCTCTACTGTGTGTAACTGTTCCGAGATTTATCTTTTAGCAGGTAAGTATGTTCATCTTAGATAAAATATTCAAAAGAAAAAGCCATGTTGTATTCAATAATAATATGAAAAACCTCAATCTACGAGAATAGAAGCGCTTTGACTCACCAATGACGAACCCAAAATTTGCTTTGGCTCCATTACATTAAAAACCACTAAACTAACAGATATTGTTTTCTTAAGGGTTTGTACAATACAATATATTTTGATACGCGACATCTTACCGAATCATAACTACGATGGGGTGCCATTGCGGCGTAAAAACACTTTCCGAGCAGTAATTTAAGTAATTAAATTCAAAGATCTGAAATAGGTGCTGAAAATAACATTCTGATTCCCCTTGAATCACGTTTTGTTTATAACAGCAATGACCTACTTCTTCATATGCCTTCATCGTAAATCAGAAGCAGAATGCTTTTTAATAAACCGAAAGCTATTCAGCGATTATTTGCGTCTCCAGTCGAATTTTTCATTTGCCTACGCCAACTGGGTATTTGAAGATGATTATTAAACAAGATAATGTATATCAAACTTAACTTAAAGTAGTCATCTTTACTACACTGTACATCTCATATCCTAACTGGACAACATTCTATAACCACGATAATCTGATAACTGCGCTGTAGTGTCGCTGTATGTTCCAAGCCCCGTTCTTGATAAAGAGGACTCGACCTGAATTCTTGAGAGGAAATGAAAGTCCCAACGATGGAACTGTTGGGGCTGAATGAGATATTTGCTGCTATCTTAGTATGCATGAATTTGCCGTTGAGTAAGGATGTGGAATTCAGTTAAAATAGGGGAAGAGTTTATTAGTAAGAACATGAGGTCATTTTGGTTTGCAATTTTTAATAAACCATACCATAACAGTTGTGGCCTAGAAACGAAAGCTGGCCATGTCCACATGTTTCCGCTTTTGAATTTGAAGACCTAATAGGAGCGTCGAGAAACAAAACCGACAATATCCACTCGGCCCTACTTTCAAGTACCAATGGTTTTCCGATGCACATTGAATGTCCTGGACATGATTCACCCTTGATTTTGGTCCTATCCTCCAGAACTATTTCTTATTCAAATCTTCAGTAAAAATATTACGAATTAATATATTCGGGTTTATTATTTTCGAATAAAGTTCAGCCTACTCGTGCATGCCGACAAGAACAGCTGGAGCAAAATATCTAAATTTTCAGGAAAAATCAATATTGGTCCGACAACGCGCCAATTCTTTAGCCAGCACTCTCACTTAATTTAAAGTGCCCTTTAAGGGTTGTCGAAGTTCTGTAAAATCCCTAAAAACCTCAAAAAAAGTCGAAGCGGCCTAAATTTGGACTCTCTTTGAAGAACTTTCTTTGAGGAATCGAATGAGCCCTTCCCCAGGTTCATAGCTCAAACCATTCCCGATATACGCCCCGATTTATAGTGGCAACATTTCGCGTTATTTTGGTTTATTATTTGTTTTTGTGTTGATATCAGAAATTTTTATGGTTTGATTTCAAAGTGATGTAGAATCCGAATGGCAATAAACAATTTTCCGGCCGTACCTACGCCGCACGCACGATTTTTTCCAAACTGCTGGAGCAAAAGATCTGAAATTTTCAGGAAAAATCATATTGGTCCGACAACGCCAAAATTCTTGAGCCAGCTCTCTCACTTAATTTAAAGTGCCCTTTTAGGGCTGTCAAAGTTTTTTAAAATCCCTAAAAACCTCAAAAAAAGTCAAGGCGGCCTAAATTTGTACTCTTTTTGTAGAACACTCCACGAGGAATCGAATGAGCCCTTCCCCAGGTCCGTAGGTCAGACCATTCCCGATCTATGGCCCAATTTATGGTGCCAACATTCGCGTCATTTTGGTTCATTATTGAATTTCTACTTCCACAAGTGATAGAGCGATTATTGAATTTCAGGAGGCACACAAATATGATCAACTGATCAATCCAAATAGGTATTTTGGTTGAGAACAGAAACACCTATTTCTATGATCCTTGAAATCAATAACCGCTCTATCAACTGTGAAACACGCATACTCCAAAGCTAAGTATAAATTCAAATCATAAACGGAAGTCAATTGAATAATAAACCCCAGTGAAATAATTTGCAGCGTTTTTTTATGGTTATCAGAATGCTTCATGATTTGAATTATACTGCAAATCCTTTTAGAGTGTGCGTGTTTCACATTAATAGAGCGGTTATTGAATCAACACAATAAAAATAATAAACCAAAATAACGTAAATCTGTTGGCACCATAAATACCTATTTGGATTGACCTTGATCATATTTGTGTGTTCTTCAAAAAATTCAAATTTAATCGCCTTCTTTTTTTGATTTTTGGGATTTTACGCTTTGACAGCCCTAAAAGGGCACTTTAAATTAAGTGAGAGATCAAGAATTTTGGCGTTGTTGAACCAGCAGCTTTTAAATCATTTGCAGCGTTTTTTCAAGAGCGATTAAAAGATTTATTATTGAATAATAAACCAAAATTTTATAGTATTAACACAACTACCAGAAATGGGAAAGTGTAATACCATTCAATTAAACAAATTACAGTAATAAAAAAGTTATACCATTATTTTGAACAAATAAAACATGATCGAAACTGAAGCTGAGACCTAGGTATAGGGCCGCTTAGCGCCTGCCGCGCCGCGCCTCTTGAAAGAAAACTCTCCCACAGCTACATGAAGAAGTCGCCGCCCGCAGACGTCATACGTCATACGTGAAAAACGTCACAGGGTCATACGTGAAAAACGAACTCGAGCGAGCGGGCCACCAACGCGATCTGTTCTATGAGCGATCAAACTATGCTGTTCTATATAGAATTGTCGTAAAAGCGCGGCATCGCTCTAGTTGCATTTGTCGCGGCAAACCCTCGTGCCGCACGGTATGACTTTCAAATCGGTTTTTGCCGCGCAATCGCGTTAACATTCGTTTACACTTTGTAGGTTAACCTGCTTCTGTCGAGATTTACCGTTCTTCGTTGATATCGCCTTTGTGGCGTATTATCATTTATTATAATTTAACCCCCCCTCAGCACTCCTTCAACTAACCTTCGGCCGTCCGCCCAAGGGGGTCATTCGTGTACATGCCACCTTGGTACGCACTAGCCTCCCAAGTAAGTTCCAATTTTCATGCAACATTACCTCAATATCAATAAATTGAATCTTGGCAATTTTTCATCTTCGGTACTTAAATGTGTGAAATTAATCATTTAAATGTTCTGGCTGTAGAACCACATAGGTCTACTGTCCCGTTTTTTTTTCAATGATTTTCAATTGAATGATGATTGAATGATGAAACATACAGTACGAAAATTTCATAAATTCTGATAAGATAACTTCAACAAAATGAAACGTTGAAAAATGTGAGTTCTTTTTATGATTTTAATAGTTTGAAGAGTTCTAGAAATGCGTTCATTCGATTCAGCGAGAAAAATTACGTGGTTATTTGAAATAACTTATTTCAACCTCGTCCCCATCATTTTCATATAACAACCCAGGCATTTTATTAATAACAGAAGGTATTTTTTTTATTAATATTGCATTTATTTAATAATATAACAGACATTTATAAATCACATCGCATTTACCAAATGCAACAACCACAAAAAGGAAAGTTTCTTGTCCTGGGGTTGGAGTTAGTTACAAGTACGATTTAAGATAAATATTAAGCGGAACGCATACAAGTGTAGGATATTGTTCTCATTATATCTTTCCTTCCTATAATTAATTTTTATAACATATAAAGAAAAAATTTAGTAGGCGCATATATAGGCACAGCAAGAATGAAAAATGAAATATTTCTTTAAAATTAAGTTTTCTATTCTAATTAAATACATATTACGTATATCCTAAATTATTTTTATATTCTTTTAAACATTTTTTTAATTTTTGATTTGAATTGGTTGCCAGTTAGTCTGGGGTTATTATCCTCAAAAGAAAAGTTGTTAAAAATTTTTATACCTGCGTAGTCATAGCATTTCTGTCCCGCTGTAGTCAGTCTTCTTGGTAATATTATGTTAATTTTTTTGTCTGTTCTGGTATTGTTTTTGGTTGTAGAAAATTTTCCTTTCAATAAATATTTATATATGACTGCAATTGTTGTTTTACTTAATAGTTCTTCAAAAGTTAAGATTTTTGTTTCATTAAAATGGTCATGAGTAGACCAGTGTAGTAGTAGATGGTATAGCTCAATCATTCTGTGTATCGAGAAAGCAAACCTCGTGTTTGCCACCTATCGCTCCCCCACTTTTCATTTTATTCCGATTCCCTTCAAATCATATGGGAGTTTCATTCTACAAATGCCTTCAATACTTTCAACCTTCAGAAGGGACCTTCTCTACAATATCGCAAACCTTCAAGGTACCGCCATTTCATATATTTACCCCACATTAATTTTATACCTAGTTACCACCGATTCCCCTCATTAGCTTTTTCGATCGAATCACCGCACCTATTCAGTCCACTTCATTAAGCAGTTTAACCCCTTATACTGATATATCTGTTTACTGTACAAATAGAATCCGAATTTCGTAAATTTTATTTTGCTGACAGGTCTTCTTTTACGTGTGAAGAAATTAATGATAGTTGGAGGGAAAAAACAAGTGGGTGTGGCACATAGCTTCCTCGTATCCATAACATGACTGTATAGATCATTGAAAATTATTATTGACTAAAGTCAACTCGTTCAATGATGGTTCAATATGGTTCGATCCGAGCTCGAGGCTAAAACTTAATTTTCTCTTTATTACTCACGAGGACCATCTTTACATCAGTCCGAACAATCCCTGAAAATTTCATCGAAATCAGTCATGAACTCCCGGAGTTATGCGTGTAACAAGGATTTCACGTTTGCGGATGCCCAGAGGCTACTATTGATCCGGGTGTCATGAAACTTACAGGGGATCATCTACACATCGAACCGAACAATTCCTGAAAATTTCATCGAAATCAGTCAAGAACTCCCGGAGTTATGCTTGTAACAAGGATTTCACGTTTGCGCATGCGCAGAGGCTATTATTGATCCGGGGGTCATGAAACCTATAGGGGACCATCTACACCCCAACCCGCACAATCCCTGAAAATTTCATCAAAATCGGACTATAACTTCGTGTAGTTTTGAACGTAACAAGGATTTGCTGACAGACAGACAGACAGACAGACACACAGACAGACACGGAACCAAAATTGTTCAGAAAGGTCTAAAACGCAAAATGCGAGTGGAATTTTTGATTTTGGAGACAAAAAAATTTTCACATTCCGAAAGTGAAAACAATGCTTCCGCTACTTTAGTAGACTCGGAAGCAATAACTCAGGTCGTTGAAAACAAAAAGAAAATAAATGTGTATTTTTGTCGAAAAAAACTCTTAATTTTAAATTTATAAAGAAGGAAGCGTATCACAAATTTTTATAATGACCGTGATTTTACGGGTGCATTGGGACTCGAAGAATTGAAGGTGCGAGAATTTTTTTTTTTTTTTTTTTTTTTTCGGTGGCAGGTGAGAAAATCTTTGAGTTTCTTAGGTGGAAATCGGATCTCCTAAGATACCCAAAAGGGACAGGACTTTGGGTTATGTGGGATTCAAACCCACTAAAACCTCACCTTCCATTTCCCACGACGAAACTCAGCCTGGAACTGTTTGACCCTTCAGGTTGTTTCTAGGGAAGGATTTGTTACTCCTCTCGGTCCGTGTTCTCCCTGCTCTGCCTTTCCCGTTCCTTCACAGCCTTTATTTTCAGCATCTTTTCTGAAAAGGCTGCTACGGTGGTCCAGTTCTGTTCACGCTCAAGCATTTTACTTAAGATAGATTCTGGTGTCATGTCCTGAGGTGATAGCTTGAGTGTCTGCTGAAGCCAACTTCTGTTGGCAGCCCAGTATCCACATTTGAAGAAAGAATGGAACACATCATCATCATCCTCTTTCCACGAGGAATCGAATGAGCCCTTCCCCAGTCCGTAGGTCAAACCATTCCCGATGTATTATTGTTTTTGTTTTGATATCAGTAACCTAGATATATGATGTAGTAATGTGGAATACTGGAGTGAACTCCTAAAAGGCTTTGTGTTTTTTATTATTATTGTTTTTGTTTTGATGAACACGGGTTGAAGCATTCTGATAGCCATGAAACGCTGCAAATTCTTTCACTGGGGTTTATTATTCAATTGGCTTGCGTTCATGATTTCTACTAAGCTTTGAGTGTGCGTGTTTCACAAGTGATAGAGCGATTATTGAATTTCAGGAGCTCTCTTGTATCGCCGGAAGGCTTATTACAAATAAAAAATTTCATTTCATTTAAATTTCAGGAGGCACACAAATATGATCAACTGATCAATCCAAATAGGTATTTTGGCTGAGAACAGATTTACGTTCTATGCATATCTCCTGAAATTCAATAATCGCTCTATCACCTGCGAAACACGCACACTCCAAAGCTTAGTAGAAATTCAAATCGTGAACGCAAGCCAATTGAATAATAAACCCCAGTGAAAAGTGAATTTGCAGCGTTTTTGGTTTATTATCGTTCATGTTTTCATCGCAGTAACCTAGTGATGTAGTGATGTGGATACTGGAGTGAACTCCTAAAAGGCTTTGTAGCCGATACACGGGTTGAAGAATTCTGATAACCATTCCGCAAATCTTACGAATTTCTGGAGTTCCAACGCTCGATCCTACAATGCACCTCTCATTCAATCCATTGAACTGAATTGTGCCCAAATCAAACTTCAAACTTCGTATTTGAAAACTATCCAATACGCCCCGTTTTAGATTTTTTGATCCAATCCGTAAACGTTGGTTCAGTAGTTACGGCGCTTTGATAATAAATCGTTGTTATCATCCAAAAGAATGTTTCCCCGAACATGAAAATACAAAATAATAAACCTTGAATGGATGAATAATGAAATCAACATGAGTGTGAAAGAACTAATTTGAACATAGTAAATGTCTTTGAAACAACAACGATTGAATCAGTTAACTCAACTTCCAGGAAGTTTTCTTTTTAAAAAAATCGAGTAAATCTTTGACTCTTGGTCAAGTGAAGCGTGGATAGTTGCATTTTATCTCATTAATTTTAGTTGGTGGGTGCCTATGTCTATATACTGTTTGTATATGTTCTGATGTACCACTTCACTTGTATATTTACAATACTTGTATTGTATAAACAAGTCCATGTCATGTACGGAATACGTACAGAGGGGCAGAGTGGGCATTTAGATAATGTGCCATACACCGAATTAATGATAATGCACCTGCACCTGCTGTCTAATAAACAAAAATTGTATCAGCATTTCATAAACCTTTGGGCAATCATTTGTAAGGTTTTTTCTTCGACGATTACGAAGGTTTGCTATTGAAAATAAACCAAAAGTAAACAGTATCATGTTGAATGATCGGAAATCGACGAACTGAGCAAGCCGATTTTAATAGTCCATAAGAAAGTTGAGATATTCATGTTGGTCCATCTTTGGTAAATGTACCTATAACATAAATAAAATCCATTCATTAGTCATTATTCAATTTCGGCAGGTCACGCGCTGGCTCATCAAACGCTCGAAACAAATTTTACACCACGTATAAATTACCTCCATAGGCCGTTTCTCGGAGAGATGTTTTCTTTTTTGAGTGTTCAAGGCACCGTCGAGGTCAACTAGTTGAACGAAATAAGAAAGGTGAGAAATAAACTATGCCTAAATAAAACAACAGGATGGGATGTTATGTAAAAGTCAAATGGAAGATGGGGACACGATATTTTCGATTCGCATTTGAAAGAAGATGCCGTTGTAAGGGGTGCGTGTTCAATGAGTGGTTCCCATTACGAGCAAGTTTACTGATTTGTAACAGTCGCGACGGGAGGGCGTTCGCACAAAGCCGGCAAAACAAGAGGCCGTCGTTCTCATTAAAAGAAGTCGCAAAAGAGAAGTATACAGTGACTTCCAGGACGGGATTTGGACGGGCCTTTTGGTTTATTATTCCATAATTTGGTTTATTATTCAATAATAAACCATTGTAATCGCTCTTGAAAAAAAAATTTCTAGCCCCCCCTGGAAATTTCATGGTTTACGTTTCAAAGGGTGTAGAATCCAAATCTGCAATAAAACTTTTTCCGTCCGTACGTCGTACGCCGTACGCACGTTTTCTCCCAAACGGCTGGAGCAAAAAATCTGAAATTTTCAGGAAAAATCCATGTTGGCCCGACAACGCCCCAATTCTTTAGCCAGCTCTCTCACTTAATTTGAAGTGCCCTTTAAGGGTTGTCAAAGTTTTGTAAAATCCCTAAAAACCTCATTAAAAGTCAAGGCGGCCTAAATGTGGACTTTTTTTGAATAACTTTCCATGAGGAATCGAATGAGCCCCTCCCCAGGTCCGTAGCTCAAACCATTCCCGATTATGGCATGATCTTATGCTGCCAACATTTGCATCCACATTCACTACATCACTACTTAGTTTTTTTTTAATGCCAGTAACCTAGTGGTGTAGTGAATGTGGATACTGGAGTGAACGCCTAAAAGGGTTTATAGCCGATACACGGGTTGAAGGATTCTGATATGCATGAAACGCTGCTAATTCTTTTACTGGGGTTTATTAATCAATTTTATTCATTTGGCTTGCATTCATGATTCGCATTTCTACTAAGCTTTGGAGTGTGCGTAATTCACAGGTGATAGAGCGATTATTGAATTAGAGCTCGTAAATCTGTAAATGTAAATCCAAAATACCTATTTGGATTGATCAGTTGACCATATTTGTGTGCCTCCTGAAATTCAATAATCGCTCTATTACCCAATTATGGAAATATTAGACGGAAAATAGAAAATTATTAAAAAGGACTTTAGTTTAACTTTTCTGTTATAATGGTGAGAGAAAAAACATTTATTGATCATTATATGGGGTGGAATTTTGGAATAGTTGGGGTTGTGAAAAGTATAAATTGATATGCCAAAAACTCGAATTGGTATGCCGAAAGTTGAAATTGAGTTGCCAAAAGTTGAAATTAAGATGCCAAAAATATTCAAATTTATTTGTGCCAAAGGTTCAAATTACTTTGCCAAAATTTTAAATTTGATTATATGCCAAAAATTCAAATTGATTTTGCCAAACTAATCTGATTTTTTTTTTTTTTTTTCCTAACTGTGTGTGTGTGTGTTTTCATTCTTCTGGTAGCCAAATCGCTGCTCCGTCCTCCAGTTCAAGTCCTCGCACGTGTTTCCTCGGGCCCCTTAGCCTCATGGAAACTGCTCGGTGAACTAAGAACTGAGTTTTCCCTCGTGCCCACATCATCACCTGGGAGTCGGATTTAGACCACTTGTTGGAGAGGCGTAAGGAAACGTTTTTGAGAAAGGCTTCATACTCTTTATGTAATGTGCCATCGCATGAAATGATGAGTGGCGTGAAAGACCCTCTCAGGCCTTCAGTGACTCTGTCGTATTTTGCGTGTTTGGCTTGGTTTACATGCCGGGGGATAGTAGGCCAGTCCTGGGAGGAGTAAGAGACTGCGTCAGCGGTATCAAAAAACGCAGGTCTCTCACGGTCCCACACGCCATGGACCTTCATGTCCGCCATAATGATAAGTGTGGACCCATTACCAATTTGATTGTCCTAACCCGGGCAACGTCGGATAAACCAGCTAGATACTACCAAGATAACTTAAGAGTCATGCAGCTCCAATAGATCTAGCACAGATTCACTTTTGAAAGCTTGATGATGAAACATAAATGTTTCCTCTAGCTGAGATGACCCAACGAGACTCGAGATGGACTGTTTGTTGAGCAACAAAGAACAGGTGGGACAGTGCAATAAAACCAATAACAACCGTCGTAACTTCGGTCTCATTCTACCGTTCCGATCTACCTATTTCAAAATTGGTTTCGGCTATTCGAGAAAAACCGCTCTGAAATTGCAGCCTTAACTAAACCTCCAGCAATTTCTTCGCTCTGAAACTCTTTAAAGCGCGTTTAACTGAAGCAAATTACAGAAAGTTTGATTATTCAACTTTTGAAAATCCCTGTTCGGTATTTTATTAAGCCTGGAAATGCTTACCATCAGTTAGTAGTAACTAAGTTACGAAAGTGGAAGTTTAACAAGTTTCTTCTTTACAGCTTTTTCTAGCAAGATAAAATAGCTACAGAAAACAGAAATCTAAAGTTGGGTGGTCAGTGTTCCATTATTCATGGTCCCGTCAAGTATTGTATTCGTCTTCATTAGTGAATAACAATTAGCTTTAGGTACATAATAGGTGCATATATAATTCATTTATCAGAAATTCGAACACACTACGCTTATTGGTGTAGGAAATCTGCTTTGTAGAGTAAAGAAATTAATATAGTGAAAATCGCAATCGAAAAAAAATTCGTGAACTTTGGTTTAATAGTTTTGGGGAAACGAATCAGACGCTCATTTCCTTTCTTACATGATTTTAAAAATTTGCTCATCTTGAAACGTAAACTAATAAATCTTGAGGGTGGGGAGTTATAAAAATTTGTTTCTTGGTCGGTTCAAAGGTGTATTATTGGAAAGAGTACACCAAAATCCAAATCATAACCATGGAAGAATGTAAAAACCCTCCTCCTCCGTCTTCAATAAAATTACCATCTCCTAGTGCGAATTTAAACTCATATCATAATTTAGTCTGTCTCAGTATTTTTGTTAGTTACGATTTGATGTCGTTAATGTGACTCGACCGGTTACAGCTGACGTTTGAAATCTAATGCTCGGCCAGAACCCATTCTGTGCAACATCAAACTTTCTGCTGTTTACTCTTCTCCCGGTTTCGATTTTCCCCTGGGGCACGTTTTGGTGACCAACAAAATTCCAGTGTTGACAGACGTCCCGTTTTTAGACACCAAAAATAGCAACCCCTAAGGTCCTAGCTGGAAGCATGAAAGTACCCTTTTTGGTTAGGATTCCATTTTCGTCATATCATTATATGTCAATCAAGCGAAATGCATGAGGCGTAATCTCCCTCCAACAACATGCGAAACAATAGCAATCAGTACACCAATCAAATGAATAAGTCGGGAAATACGGTGTAATAATACCGCTATCTACCAATGCTCAAACATTAGATTTTGGTTTATTATTCAATAATAAACCATTGTGATTGCTCTTGCTTAAAAAATTCTAACCCCCCTGAAAATTTCATGGTTTACGTTTCAAAGGGTGTAGATTCCAAATCTGCAATAAAAATTTTCCGTCCGTCTGCCGTACGCACGATTTCTCCCAAACGGCTGGAGCAAAAAAATCTGGAATTTTCAGGAAAAATCATTATTGGCCCGACAACGCTCCAATTGTTTAGCTCCAGCTCTCTCACTTAATTTAAAGTGCCCTTTAAGGGTTGTCAAAGTTTTGTGAAATCCCTAAAAACCTCAAAAAAAGTCAAGGCGGCCTAAATTTGGACTTTTTTTTTAAATTTTCATTGAGGAATCGAATGAGCCCCTCCCCAGGTCCGTAGCTCAAACCATTCCCGATGTATGGCCCGATTTATGGTGCCAACATTTGCATCCACATTCACTACATCACTAGGTTACTGCAATCAAAACAAACACAAGAGTTTTTTTTTTTTTAATTTTTTTTTTTTTTATATATTAGTGATGTAGTGAATGTGGATACTGGAGTGAACTCCTAAAAGGGTTTATAGCCGATACACGGGTTGAAGCATTCTGATATGCATGCTCCGTCTTACGAAATTTAAAATTTTCAAATAGAATATTTTTCCATTGTAATCGCTCTTGAAAAAGAAAACGCTGCGAATTCTTTCACTGGGGTTTATTACTCAATGATTCATGGTTTGAATTCCTACTAAGCTTTGGAGTGTTTTAAGGTTTCGATTATTGACAGGAGATATGATAGAGCTTAAATCGGTTCTATTAAATACCTTTTGGATTGTGATAGAGCACTTAAATCGGTTCTCAACCAAAATACCTATTTGGATTGATCAGTTGATCATATTTTTGTGGCCTGAAATTCAATAATCGCTCTATCACCAAAGTGAAACACACACACCTCTGAACTTAGTTAAGAACCTAAAGGGAAATCTAATGTGCTTTTGAATATTTGTCATGAATTTTGAATAGCCTTTTTGGAATGTTGTGAGAGATTAGAAGGTTTTGAGAATATTATTAGGGACGAACTATAGATCTGAACCGCCGCTTATCGTGACTTCACAAACCAGATTGACTACCCCCGAAATTATACTTCAGGCCTAATCTGACCAACTGCAGGCGCGAGAGTTTAAATAATGTGCATCAGAAAAGGTGATGGCAACGGGATTCAAACCTGGGACCTCTCACTCCTGCACTTGAATGACGAGCCGCGGTGAAATCACAATAAGATTCTGCAGTACCTATTTACATCCAATCTTGGTGGATATCCACGAGGAGCACTAGTACATGAGCGTAACACAGCTTGAAGTCCAGCTTTTCTTTCAAGGGGCTGAGTCTTGAGGCTCATAGTTTCTCCTTCCCTGTTCTATTTTAAATCGTATTCTTGCTTCCTTCATGAATCAAAAGAATCCAAAATATTTTTCTTCTGACAATATTTCATTAAAGGATATACAAATTATGTAACTTTCTAAGGTGTGCGTTAAAAATGTACCCCTAAAAATACCCTTTTTGAATGTGGTACCCCTTTTTTGGGTTGCCTGCCCCCCTTTTTGACTGGAACAGTCTGACAACGTAATAACATGCAGTGTGTGTTCATTTCATATCAAAGATTCAGAGTACATTTACCGAGAGTGCAACCATTCATTCCATTGCAACTTCACTGAAAACATAGTAATATATTCGAGGTAATTGAAAACTTCAATGTATTTTAGAATGAATTTATTCATTTATTCCCTACTTAACATGTATTTATTCATTCAATAACATATTACTGATGATGTATATAATTCCATTTTAAGATGTAACTCCATTACACTAACAGTGCGTAAATGGTATAGAGGCACGTTAATGAACTTGGAGAGAGTGTATTAGTCAGATATTCCAGCGACCTTCTTTCTTCAAGGTTGAATAATTAATGGAAAGAGTTGGCAGTGGCTCGCAGGTAGTTTACGATACAGGACTTTATTAATCACTGCCGTCATCCCGAGGAAGCGTCAATGTAACATAACTAGCTGCCCGAGCAGTACATTACGTCAGTATTACCATACCGGAGTCGAGCAAGCTTGAAAATATTAAAACGTCCTCCGAAATCGGTGTTGGCGAACTAACTTAGCTCGAGCTCTAACCTGTGTTAGAACTACAGTACACCATAAAGCTAAACCTAGTGAACATAAAGCAACTATGAGTACCCTTCCTCCTTACAGACAACCAGCCTGCTCTGCGAGCTAAATTATCAGCGTTACCACCAACCTCTCACCAACGTTATTCTGATCAATAAAACTGATACAAAAACGGTGCTAAGTGACTCTTTAATGTCGTCGAAATTATCAATTATGATGACATTATGGTTATCAGAATACTTCAACCCGTGTCTCGGCTATAAACCCTTTTAGGAGTTCACTCCAGTATCCACGTTCACTACACCACTAGGTTACTGTAATCAAAACAAAAACAATAATAAACCAAAATAACGCAAATGTAGGCACCATAAATCGGGCCATACATCGGGAATGGTTTGACCTACAGACCTGGGAAAGGGCTCATTCGGTTCCTCGTGGAAAGTTCTTGAAAAAGAATCCAAATTTAGGCCGCCTTGACTTTTTTTGAGGTTTTTAGGGATTTTAAAAAACTTTGACAACCCTTAAAAGGCACTTTAAATTAAGTGACAAAGCTGGCTCAAGAATTGGGGCGTCGTCGGACCAACATGGATTTTTCCTGAAAATTTCAGCTTTTTTGCTTCAGCCGTTTAGGAGAAAACGTGTGTACGGCGTGCGGCGGACGGACGGAAAAATTTGTATTGCAGATTCGGATTCTACACCCTTTGAAACGTACTTAAACCATGAAATTTTCAGGGGGGTTAAAATTTTTTTTTTTTTCAAGAGCGATTAAAATGGTTTATTATTGAATAATAAACCAAAATCGCCTATAGTAAATTGTGGCGATCGAATCAGCTGGCACTGTTGTGAAGAATTTTGTATTCTAGAACCCCTTTTGAAATCGTGTTGTCGAAGCATAGGTTCGTTATATATTGTATCTCGTTATATTTATACTGTTCAATCTTCGCTCCAATCTGTGTCAATATTGAGTATATCGCACTTTTTTAGGTATTTAGATGTCAGGTTTTGTTATGTACTGAGCGACTAGAAAAGTGGTGTTGTTTACGGAGTTATATTCCGAAGTCCTTTTAGCTTCCTAGCTGAACCCTTGAGGTTATTTCTTTTCTAGTCTATGTTTAATACTATAGTTACAATGGAGGTCCTCTTAAGACTTCTAGGGTGCAGTAACAAGCTATGGAAGGTCCACCAGACTTTAGGTAATGTACAGAATACGTGTAATGAACATAGATTGATGACTTACGTGAGAGAGGTATCTATCACAGAAATTAATACCTTCGTTTAATAATTTGCAGCTTCTTTCAACTATATTAGTAAGGCCCTCTCAATTCGGCAGCCTCTTAAATACTTTTTCAATTGAAACACTACAAGGTGATTTCTCTAGAATGGATCGAATTGTGTTGATAACAAGGACATAATTCAACGTATTTCCCTTTTTCTTGAGATATTTCTTCTGTCATGTAATGTGAAACTCATCACTCCGTTCGCGGTTTGTTGATTCGCTGACGTGGATCTTCTGGCAAACTGTTTCGTAATCAGATCTGCCTAGAAAAATACAAACAAACAAAGCAAGCAACACTTTGTGATATTAACTCTTTTGATCTGCTTCGGAAAATA
This sequence comes from Creontiades dilutus, assembly GCA_031894815.1. Taxonomy (NCBI): domain Eukaryota; kingdom Metazoa; phylum Arthropoda; class Insecta; order Hemiptera; family Miridae; genus Creontiades; species Creontiades dilutus. The sequence continues at coordinate 985,277 of JAVIWC010003164.1, forward strand.
TTTATCATTTCAAAATGCCATTTATCATAACAATAATTAGGCCTTGTTACTACTATAAAGATTCTTTTCTTCATATCTATCAGCTAATCAAATTACAAACCAGTGTACCTATTTTCCCTTCATTGCATTCTCAATTCTTACGTAGGTAGTGGTTGTTGAATAAATCTAAGGAAAATTGTGTAGCTTCCTCGCATCCGTAACAAGAATTTGTAGAACGATGATTTATTTTGAATAGGTAATCCCAAAACCATGCCTAGTAGTAGATTATTTGTCGTTAATTAATTGCAATAAATTAATTAACTAAAATAATCAAAAGTAGATGTTACATTATTGGTTGCTGAAAATGGTTCGGAAGCGATGAAATTTCATTGATTCGGACCATCAAAGCGCATATGAGGTCCTCAAGGCAAGATGTGACAGACTTCCTCGTACGTTTAAGACATTTTTTTTTTAATTCATGGCTTATCCCCGGTTTATTTATGTATTTATTTATTTTAAAAAGAAAACATTCCTACATGCGTAAAATCTGTAACCGCTGGACCAACGGTAAGAAACTTGGGCCAAAATCACAAAGGGGGTCTAGTTGGGACTTCCAACCTTCATTTTCTGTCAATCCTAAGGAGTGACGTCAAAGAGCTGAAACATTCAAAAATCAGAATATCGAAAACTTTCGAAATAACACTAATTCTTTTCTGTTTCAAATTGATAAACATCCTTCCAATGAATCAAATGAGCCTTATTAGCCCGCTTTATTGAAAGAAAAGAAGAACGTCAACATGAATGTGAAAGTCAACGCCCTTGTACCTAGTTAAATCACCTATAATTGCGACGATTGAATCAACTGATAATATCAAAATTGAGTATTGTTTCCAAGGGTTCCTTTTGAAATAGAGTTTTTTATAGCAATGTGTATGATATTGTTATATACAAGTGCATAACTTGTAGTCAGCTTAGGGGAGCTTAGGTTGTAACTGTTGTATTTTATCTCTTCAAATTCCACGTAGGTTTTGGTGTCCGTGTCGACATACCTAGTGCACCAATTTAGATATTAGCTTCTTCTAATATTTAGATATTAGCTTCCAGTGAAGTGTCAGGGTTTATGGGGTTATATTCATGATGCTGTCATAATATCCACTTTGAGACGTCTGAAAGTCACTTGCAAGGTTTGGTTACACACTGATCAATTGAAGGGCTATTGAGGCTAATTTCTTTCCTAATCCATCTATGGAGGTGAATTATAACGAGAGCTCTTTTTAAGACATCTAGGAAACAATTACAAGGTTGATAAACGATAAGTTTAGAACATGGACCACCGACTTCGTATAATGAACATGTCAGTCGTTTACGTAGAAGGGCTATCCACGATTACTACTCGTAATACAGAAATAATAAACCTTTACGTAATAATTTTTTGATTTTATTATGTGTTTAATATATAAATCATCTTCGAAATTCTTAAAAATAGTAGATTATGCTGTTCTAGTTCCCAATAAGTTAAACAAAATAATAAACAGATGGGTACCTATATCGTTTAAATTCCATGAAGTTGTGTATCATAATAATGAAGGCAAAAAATAGTTTACCCTGAGGCGATCCAAGATTCGTATAAACCTAGTTACGTCAAAGTAATCTACAAAGTCAATATCTAATTGTCATGGTTCAATTTATTTTTGCTGAGTTCTGGTACCATCATCCCGAAATACGCATATTCAAGTATACTAACTCTTTTTAGGTACATTTGGAGTGGGTGGTTGTAAATAAATATGAGTCGATTTTGTAAAGAGAAGAAGGATGAAGCCCCAGTGGTGGAGAAAAAGTGGTTTGGCGGTTTGGACTTCCCACCACCTTTTGAAGATTACACGCGGATCAAAGACTGGAAGACTCCTAGGGTCTACGACAGGTGAGCCGGCAAACTGGTTAATCCACTGCAATATAACGGGCTGTGAAGTATGAACTAGGTGACAACCTACATAGTAGATTTCTAAGTATAGGTACTTAATGCTAATGAATATTCTATCGACCTCAAACTTACTCCTGACACTGACCTACGAAGAAATAACCGCTTGACCCTACCGTTAGTTTGTCTACACTTCGACTCGTGATCGTTAAGATTCGATGTTATACCTCGTAGTTTCTTACGCTTATTTCGTATACTTGAAATAGACGGAAGATCAGAAAGGAGCAAGGGCAGCTTTTGACAATCAGAGTTTTTCATAGGTGACATAGGTGCGAACTAGATACGGTGTCATTGACACCCCTAACAATTGTCATCTCAAAGCTCCAAATGAGTCATTGATGGGTGACGTTGAGGTCCCATCCTTTAGTCCTCAGTTTTATGGTAATTTCCCTACGAAGTCATCTGGCTGTCATTACGTGGGATACCCTTCAAATTTCCCCTTCTTAGAAAGCTTTCGTCGATATTGTTGAACTACAGAGTAAAATGAAACAGAAGTTGATTGAAAGCTGTATAACAACTTAGTTGGCTATAGAATGTTCTCTTTCGATTGCAGCCGGCTTCCTTCAACTCCCGTGTCTTTTACAATATCATTTCCTGACATCTTGGATAGATAATTTGATTGACGTTTTAACAAGTAAATATACATTTCAGAAATGTTTCTAAACCTGCAGAATGAGCACCCTTCAGAAAGCATACTGAACTTGAATTCCACGTAAACTAGTTCCTGGTGTGTTCTTAAATTTCCTTGACAAACTGATTCGACTGTAATACGTACACCTTACAATGTCTGTACAGATACAGTTCTTTCTTCTTACCATATTATTATTCAAGAGAACCTCATGAAAAGAGGTTACTACCTATATCTAATCTTCACTAATCTCAAATGAGGTACCAGTTTGATCAAAGTCATAGAGCCTACAGTAGAATAGAATGATAACCATTCTATGTTTCGAGCGGGATTTAGAATAAGTTGAGGAGAAACGTCGGATCGCTTCTTTCAGAGTGGAGGCGTATAAAGAATCCGACTTCAAAGACATGGGAAGCGATTTGTCGGACGTGGGTGAAGACGAGCCGATAGAGCGCGGCAATAAGTTGTGGCTGGACATCTGCGCTGAGCATCGACGCAACACGAAGAGAGTTCTCGATGTCTACGAAGAACTCAAGAGACGGGGGGAGCAGCGACACTGCAGTGATGCCCCGGAGACTGAATACATCTTGCGAACAGTCATGCCGATATTGGGGCCTGCCCTGGAGGCGATGCTCCTTAAAGCCTCCGAACTCGATATGTTGAAGAGGGAACGTACGGGGTACGAATTGACGCACTGGCCATGAGTAACAGTAGTCAAATAATGTCTTATCTATTTCAACTCCAGTATCTCGTAGCATAACCAATATTTTGATACAGTCTCACTGGAACACATGTATACAAGTCCCACTGACTGAGACAAACTTAACGTTGGAAAGTCGAACATTTCATTTTCGAAACCCCCATCAACCAAGCCTCAATTACATATTGGTACATTATACCTCCATGCCAAGTATACTACCGAGCAATCTTGTCATAATAGAACCTACCTACGCTGGCCTCCCAGAATTGTGGGAGTACCTAGTGCCACTTTAATGATCACCATAACAATGGAGGAGCTTACTTTCAAAAAGGCACACATCCAAATCTGGGAGAAAAAGTTTTTTTCTCAATTTTCTATCTCTGAATATGAATTGAATCAGATCCCCCTATCATTTCCGAACAAAACAGAAGACATCCACGTCAATTCCGGGGCTAAAGTTATGTGTTTGCATCGAAAGGTAACAAATCCGTCCCCTACATTTTTTTTCAGTGCCTTGCAATCGGAATGGATATGTGCCTGTTTGAAAGTATAAAGCATTATGATCCTGTAGTCCAATGAAGCGGTTCTTTAGGGAGATTCGAGATTTAGATCATCTTGCCATAATATATTTTTTCTTCAATAAGTATAGAAACTCAAGCTTATACGAGGAAGTTGATAAACATTTTTGGTTACCGTACGGCAGAACGGAATATAGTTAGAAATTACGTAATTAACTCCGTATTAAGGGTTAAGGAATATTTAATATTCAATACGAAATTATTATCCTTGTGGTGGTCAGAGAATTCAATCATTCTCGTGCAGTCAGTTTCATTTCACAGAGATAATTTCTGAAGATATACAGAGGAAATGTTTAGGCATTTTCCTCACGATGACTAAATTATCATGACTGTAGTGTTTATCGTCTCTAGGTATGACCCTGTGGACATACTGGCTGAGCTGCTGTGGAACATGAATCCAAGATGTCCCAACCGTGCCAAGAATTACAGGACTATTTTTGATATACCACCGTTCAAAAAATGGCTCAAAAGCCATCCTCGCCCTGACTTTCCTCGACACTTTTTTTGGAACAAAGTCCAAAGTGCTATATGCATCCAAAGAAATTACAGGTACTTAATAACGTCTAAAAAGATAACAACTGATGACATAGTGATTACAGCTGAAAGATATTTTCTATCACAGTGAGCCATCAGTTCCATACTCTTTGTCAAAAATACATCAACACTAAAGAAAATAAGACACTAGATCATTTTCCTGTTTAGCACCTACCGGTACAATAGTGAAAAAATGGGAGGTTGCATCAATAACCACCCTTAGATATCACGAAACCACAAGCTCATGAGTTCCATAACACTTGCTGCATTCATAAATCGCCGACAGTTATGTTTATGGATGCTAGTTGTAATTTGACCCTTTTTGATAAATCCTGTCTCGAATTAGACGGCCGCATGTCATTTCGGAAGAGTATTCAACCTTGAGAACAACTATAATATTGTATAATGTTCTATATATTAATATTGTATAATAGCAACCGAACTTGGGTATTTGGAATCGGAGTAGGTATCTGTTTTACGCTCCCTTACTTCTCACTACCCACCTTCTCCACTGTTTAATTGAACGCAAAAAATAATTCACCTAACTTAATGAACAAAACACGTAGTTTTTATCGCCATCCATTCTGTAACAGCTTTGCAATCATTGATAAGTTCTTCAATCGATAAAAAGGGAAAATAGAATAGAACTACTCGGTTCCGCTTTTGCAGGGGGTATTTAGTCCGACGAAGAGAAAACGTGCAGCAACTCCGAGAGTTCTGGCGCATTCTGAAAGGACAGAAACAGCCTCCTGAGACCGATCCAGAGCTCACCTTTGGCCAGGACATTAGCGGGTACAAGGAGCACTACCCTGACCTCGCCAAATGGAATGAGGAGCAACAAGAAAAGAAGAAGGAAGCTGAAAGGATAAAATGGCTGAAAGCGGAAGGACTGTGGCTTGACGAATTTGAAGAAGAGGAGGCGGATGCTGCTCTCAAGAAGGAGAAATCTCATTTACTGTCACGTGATGTCTTTGCTGATCAGGTCAAGCAGTTAGTGGATCAAGCTATGGACGTCGGAGACAATAAACAGAAGTTACCAGTGAAAGTGTTCAAACTTAATCTTTCGGCCGACGTGGGAAGCTGACATTCGAACCAGTAATGCATGAATGAGTGTTCAGATGGAAGATTGCTCCTTATTCAACCCAAACCCTGAAAATTCGTAAGATCATTTCTTGTCAGAAGTACAAAAATATTCATTTATAGAATTTAGTGCACTCATTGAACTCACGCGAACTTCCTTACCACGATAAAACTGATTCAAAGTACTTATTTGATTCTAAATACGCAGACAAAACCGTTTTCGGTATAACTACTAATATTTCCTTTAACAGCTGGCTGCATTTAAGTCTCTCCAACTTTTCTCAAAATTCGCACTACCGTGGTTATCCCTCCCTTTTGGTTTATCATATTCAATAATGAACCTTTGTTAGGGACACAAAAAAACAAGAATTTAGCTCACCACAACAAAATTTATTAATTTTATGCAAGATACGTAGATTCCAAAAAGCTAATGTCAAAAATTCGTTCCTGAGCTTTTCTCTCAAACTACTTGGACCAAAGTCCATGAAATTTGGATAATAATCTCGTAAAGGGTCTACTTGGAAATGTGTTCTAGGTAATAAATAGTGCATTAATTTTGCCTAACTCATCAAACAGATATATTTAAATAATACACAATTACTACAGATCTGCAAAGAAAAATGATCTAATACAGAAATAATAAACTTTCCATTAGAATTAATAGAGTTTTTATGCTCTAATTATAAATTGAGCAATGATACTTCTCATTTAAATTGATTACTCATAAATTATAATTCTTCATATAAATTCATAGTTGATAAGTATTGCAGTAAGCTCCAAAATTATATGAAAAGCAAGTTAATAGCCTCATGAAATTTTATAAGCGCAGTAGAGTGAGGTAAACAGCCGACTGTAAGCAAACTCGTTCGCCCAGGAGCTGTAGCCATTTACAAGGTTCTTTTAAGAGCCAAAAAAAATCCTAAGATACTGATGTAACAACAACCAACAGGAGCATAAGCCCCGAACCTTGGTGGTTTATTCAATACCTTGCTGACGAATTCCTTAACCAACGAAGGAAACCAATTATGTTACCTCCTTTCGATATTTTTTGACGTTTCAAGATAAGGAGATCCCAAAAATCTAGTTTTTAAAATCTGACCGTCCAAAACTTTTCTCCGAAACTCGTAGATCGAAATGTACAAACCTTGAATCGAACTCATACATTAGCCGGAGATGTGCTCGTAATCAAATAGCATCATGTTCAATCAAGCCTAACAAAAAAATATTAAGGGTAGAAGATGTTTTTTTGGAAAAATCAATATTTCAAAAACTAGCGGAATGAAAGAATGGCTTTTCAACTGATTTTAACAGCTGTTATATCTAAAATTTGAATGAGACCATTCGTGTTGATGTATGTCATCCGCTGTTACATCGTGAGTTTGAATTTGAGATCAAATCTTATTTCCTTCGAGTAATAATTTTCAAAGGCCTTGCAATCAACAATCCAGCATGCGATGAGGGCTCAAATAAAATGAATGAATGAAAAAACATGCGTGTAACTTTTTTTCTTAATAATAGTGTGTTTATTGGGAAAGATAATAGTATAGAATAGTATAGTTATAACTCGTAATCCTTCATAAAATCCAGTTAAACTCAGATAGAAGTTCAGATCTGTGCGACCATTCCGCCTCACTGCACCTGGCTAAAGCCAGCCAATTTGCACCATTCAACACATTAATGATCTGAAAGCTCTGCAGATCGAAAACTGGCCACACGAAACTCTAGAAGAACCGGGCATCGCGCTAAAAATGCAGAATATTTTCAGGTTCCCCCTTATTGCGAAGTGAGCACATCTGAGTGTCGGGGCCATCTTTTCCAGTCTGTCCGTGAGGTTGACAATTAAGCGTGAGTAAGTCATGCCGAACCTTACAGACCCATCTCATGACAAACGTGGAGGCCTTTTGGGTATCAATTGTTAAATCAACACAACGAATGTCCAAATTCAAGCGTCGATAAATTCGTTTCTGCGATGCTAGGGCTCGTGCTAAGGTTTCTTCTCTCCATGCCACTTCCACCTTTTCACATAGGACTCCAAGCTTAACCAACCATGAGTCCAGGTCATCAAAAGAGGCTAGAATAGGAGCACAATAATGATTAGGAATTCAATACTTTCAACCACTTATGGTTAACAGTTATACAGTGCCTAAGACTCTTCTAAGAATTTTATAGGCAGTGTATAACTGTAAACGTCTGATGAGTACTGGATTGATTCAATGTGACAATCCTTGTGGGTTAAAATGTGAAATGTATACCTACGTTACAGAAAGGCATTAATTTTCTGTAATCATTTTCTCTTGGTTTGACCTCCTCTGTTTTGTTCTTGGCTCGTGGCTCTACTTTCATATCGGAACATCCTTCTCTACCGATAATACTCGCAATGATAAAACGTTACAATAAGGAATGAACCGTTTATTCTCTTTCTTTTGATATAATCGGACAGCAAACGTCTGAAAATAAACTTCGAATGTAACAATAATGATAAGCAATATCATCTCAATGACGGCGCAGTTCTCTTGTACCGCAGTCGGTTTTTTGATGTATTATCAATTTGGGGAGAGTAACACAGGCGTATAAATAAAAATAGTCGGAACAGCTAATTCATAGAGTTAGTAGGTAGTTAGTTAGTATTTTGGGTGGTTAATTACACTTGCTTATACAGGATAAAGTCGTGTCAGCTGCATAACGGAGCTCTTATTCCCATATCTAGGTCTTTGTTCGTCCCTCTCAAATTTGTTAGTCGGGGGAAATGAAGAACGGTTGGATAAACTCATACGAGTATTCTTGCACGAAATGTTCAAGGATTGTACGGTTTAGACTTTTGTAGATGTTGCCCAATGAACTCACCCTTTCCTATCGAACAGTAGTTTTTAAGCATGCTCGAAGGACACATTACATAATAGATGGCCACGATTTCCCCAAACCGTAGCATACCGCTTTGAAATCTATTATCGTTATTTCAAACATTTCTTCAATTAATACATTTTGGTAATGTATGAGGGAACTATGTGCCACATCCAACTTGTTAGACCTTTTTTCTGCATTTAAAGGGCTGCGGTAAGTCCCGTTTTACGCAAATGTGTTGAAGGTTGCTAAGGAATGATTAATAAATGTCAGCTGGCCTGTAATAAACTAAGACAATGCCGCTCAAAAATAACGTTGCTTCTGGTCATACTGTATATGACTTGTCAAATTTTTCTCATAAATTATACTGCTGTCTTTTTATTTTACCGAACTAATCGGAATATCATTGCTAAAGTAAGACGTATGTTGAGAAATTCTTGTACTATGCAGATTGTTCAACAGTCCAGAAGCTTTCAGCATGGTGATAAGGACTCGCCTTCACCTTCTTATTTAGTTTTCAAAAATATCCAGATGACGGTGGTGATTGCTTCACTGAAAACGCTGCAAATTCTTTCACTGGGGTTTATTATTCAATTGGCTTGCGTTCATGATTTGAATTTCTACTAAGCTTTGGAGTGTGCGTGTTTCACAGGTGATAGAGCGATTATTGAATTTCAGGAGATATGCACAGAGCACGTAAATCTGTTCTCAAGCAAAATACCTATTTGGCTTGATCAGTTGATCATAATATGATCAAATATTATTTGTGTGCCTCCTGAAATTCAATAATCGCTCTATCACTTGTGAAACACGCATACTCCAAAGCTTAGTAGAAATTCAAATCATGAACGCAAGCCAATTGAATAATAAACCCCAGTGAAAGAATTTGCAGCGTTTCATGCATATCAGAATGCTTCAACCCGTGTATCGGCTACAAAACCTTTTAGGAGTTCACTCCAGTATCCACATTACTACATCACTATCACTAGGTTACTGATATCAAAACAAAAACAATAATAAACCAAAATAACGCAAATGTTGGCACCATAAATCGAGCCATACATTGGGAATGGTTTGACCTACGGACCTGCGGAGGGGCTCATTCGATTCCTCGTGGAGTGTTCTTCAAAAAGAGTCCAAATTTAGGCCGCCTTGACTTTTTTTGAGGTTTTTAGGGATTTTACAAAACTTTGACAACCCTTAAAGGGCACTTTAAATTAAGTGAGAGAGCTGGCTCAAGAATTGGGGCGTCGTCGGACCAACATGGATTTTTCCTGAAAATTTCAGATTTTTTGCTCCAGCGGTTTGGGAGAAATCGTGCGTACGACGTACGGCGGACGGACGGAAAATTTTTATTGCAGATTCGGATTTTACACCCTTTGAAACGTAAACCATGAAATTTTCAGGGGGGGTTAGAGTTTTTTTTTTTTCAAGAGCGATTACAATGGTTTATTATTGAATAATAAACCAAAAATGGCTGCACAGCCTTTGTGAGTTCGTCCTTGGGAGTTTCAAGTGGTTGCAAAGAATTTCATAAACTTTGATGTTAGCTCTTCGTGCTTCTGGAGTGTAAAATTTCGCCTTAACTCAAACGTTCTTGAATTGGTCCATGAGGCATGTACCGTACAGGTTAAATGTAAGTCGAGATGAGTCTGGCTAGACTTTGTGGATCATCCAGAACTACCTTAATTGCTTATTACAATTTTCGTCGTTTTAATAACTCGGTGACGTCTACAGTAAAAGTGATGACAGTCGATAATGACACCAAGATATTGGTGTGATAAGGCTTAAGGTATTGGCCACCTTTTATGGCTACTTTGACTATTTCTACCCTTTTGCAATTTCTGAGATAAAGATTGAACAAAATTGCAAAATCGCATCCTCACCTCATTTATTCGTTGTTAGGTAGCCAGGTATAGTTAAGCCTAGTAAAGATTAAAACATTTTTCTCAGCGGGCGAGGTCAGAACAAAAACATCATTAAGCAGGTACGTTGCCCCAGGTCCTTCATAATATAATCTAGTCCTTAGTCCGATTCTATTGTTCAGCTCTTTGGACGTCAAGGTTTGAAACTCACTTTAAAACCAATGACCTGAATATTTTCACGGTCGATCCATCTCCAACCAATACAAGTCCAACGCCACCACTCTATCACGTAAACTATGGAAAATGGAAAACCATATGAAATTGTACCATTGACGTATTACGTAAAGAAATTATAGTCGAGTCGTTATGTCCTAGGTTTTCTATTAATTCCAATTCTATTATAATCATGTAAGGACGAAAATGATTCAATTTTATAAGATCATCGATTATCCTCTACCAGCTTTCAATATCGGATGAATGGGCCAGTAAACAATTTCGAATTATACGATTGGATTAGAACTAAAATAGTAGGGATTAGTACGGTAATATGGGACCCTAGGCAGAGGTAAAAGTAAGTAATTATCACTCATCAGAAGATGTTATTACGTATACAATGCACACAGCTGATACGGGCTTTGAATTTAATGAAATAGAAACAAAGTTGAATAAGGGAATTTAGTTACTATCGAGTGGAATAATGACTTGAAAGTACTCGCACTAGTAATAAGATGCATAGAGCACCCTATGAGCTAGAAAAATTTAGCAGTGAAACAAGTTCAAGTAGCAAAGTGAAGAAAATACACAATGCATTTATGATTACTGAGCGTTTCAAATTAGGATGGACTCAATCATCAGTTATGAATTGATGAGGAATCTTGATTCTGTTTATTCTTATTGTTTCAGGCTTACTTACGGTGGTCAACTGCATGAGCGTGAGATGGGCCATGTCTGTACAAAACATCTTTACAACTGCTAAGCTGTTCGCTTTGGCTGCAATAATTATAGCTGGAATAGTCCATATATCAACAGGTAAGAGTTTGAATCTCAGGGGTTTAATCAATAATTTACTACTAATAATGATAGTATATATACACGTCATAATTAACATTCTTACGAAAGCATGTGGAAATAAAAACGATGCCAATTCTGACAGATGGGTTTACTATTTTCTGAATGGATTGAGATACCGAAGGTCACTTTTAGGTTCAGAAATTGTGATTGCTTGCTCTGGATGGATTCCTTGGGATCTGAAACCTATCCCGGTCGATTCTACGTCCAAAATGACAAGGAAAATGACACATCACTCTTCTATGTCAGCTATAACTTTTAAAAACCCATTTTTGAACAGTTTTTAGCCCACTACATCTATGCATGTGAGGTGATCGGTGATTGCTCGTGTCGTAGTGATGTTTGGGGAGGGGGGGGGGGTCACGTTTAGGTTCAGAAATTGTGGTAATTTGCTAAGGGTGGATTTATACGGATTTAAAACCTATCGCAGTCCATTTTGCGTCCAAAGGAAATGACACCCCACTTGCCCATGTCAGTAAAACTTCGAAAAACCACGTTTTTGAACAGTTTGTTGAAAGAATGGATTTTTTACATCAACTCTAAGGCCTATTATGGGCCGACGGATGACGGGCATAACGGATTTGAAGTCTACGCACCATGAAACATGAAATGTCAAAGTTTGAGATTGTGTAAAACATTTTTTATATACAGGGGTGCCCCCCCCCCTCCCTTAGCTCCATGACGCAACCCCCCCCCCCCCCCCAATGTAAGTTAGTACCCCCTCCCCAAAACAAAAATGTGAAAAATACTCGTAAGAACCCCTTATTTTATCTAAAACTAAAAGAATATGTATAGGTATTGATAAAATTCAAACCCAGTCGGCAATAGACAAAACGGACAATATTTGAGCACTGTCATTGTCATTTATACGTTTCAGATGGAAAAACAAACCATTTTTAAATTGATTACTAGGTTCATTATTATTAACGTTCTATCTAGTGATGTAATATATTTTTAAATGTTGTCACGTAAAACACTGTTTCAATCAACTTTAACCCCCCCTGTGGGCACCCCTGGGTTACAGAAAAGCTTAATTGTCGAAAATAATACTATTAGGCTGAATAGTTGTAAAATCTGAGTGTCGACACGGAGGTTAAGAGTAAGAGCGTCTGGTAAAATTGGCATTGTTGTCAATTTCACCAAATTTATCTCAAGGAGGCAATCTTTATCATTTTCAAAGTAATTTGGATAATGAATACATTGACAGGTCCTGTCCACCTGTATCTGCTACCGGGTAGCAGCTACCCCATTAGCAGAAACAGCTACACTAGCCTACCAGAAGAGATTCTATTTCCATAATGAAACTCTTACACGCATGATGAAATGGATATGTCCCTGAATCTGATACACAACTGATTCACGGAAAGTGCTTATAACTAAATAATTGGAGTGTTTCCCGAAATCCATTATTCAACATTTGACTCATAGAATTTTGGAAAAGCAGTACTGGCCACTACAGATTTCAAGAGGAGATAATCGTCAACTTCCTATTTCCTGGTTTCCGCGATATGAATGGCCAAGCGGCGACCGAAGTGTAGACAGCTGTGAATGATAAGGAGACGTCGCGTCGCCGTTCTGGGAAGGTATATTATTAAACAATAGGTGCGGGTAAATGGAGGCAGATAACGCGAAATCGATAGAGACCTACGTAAACCTCCTTTCAACACTCGGCTCCACTCCTGATACTATCGTCTGGCCGTTCATCTGTATAAACAGCTCGGAACAACTTGTTGATTAATTTCGTGTTAATTGGAGCGGTGAAGGAGGTTATAGGCTATCGGGGTTGTAGAGGTCCCATCGTCAATGATTTATAGACAGATAACGGATTGAACACAATGAGACATTAATTTGATATTACTTCATCCTGAACTGGTTATCTATGCACCATTTAGTGTACTTATCTCGGTCATGAACCATTCGTTTCGCTTCAGCAATGACTCCCTGCAACAGTCTAAAGTTGTATATGTTTATAAAAACTAAATACATAAAATAAAAACCTCAAGAACGCACTCAATACAAATTTACCCGAATTGAACCATTTTTCCAACTAACGGCTTCCGCGCCAACCAATATCATCCGTTCAACCCACACGGATCGGAGAAACGTGCATGATGGGGACCCCCCCTTCCCGGATGCATTAGCGAAATGAAAAGGTTTTTTCAAAAACTCTTTCCCCCATATTTCAACAAACCGGAGAACGTCGGCATATGCCACCTTCGAAATAACGTCGGGAGACATCGCTTCCAAGGATATTGTATCTGATTCGAACAAGTGCTTCATTTTAGCACAAGATGTGGTCAGCATTCAATCGCCTTTCTTCTTGAGAACGTCAAAATAGTCCTGCCTGTTTCAGGCCTGGGAGGTTTTGCCCCCATTATTCTTGCTTTTTCTTCTCCCAGTAGTTATCCATATTCTGTAGACAGCTTTTGGTGGCTCAAAATATTGGTTCCCGTCCTATAGTCAGGGACTCAGATCCTCTTTTAGAAGACAATCAGCCGCTACATTAAAACTCGTAGCCAGGAATCCAGAGAGGAGTGACCTTGTTGCTCTGTGCTACTCTCTTGAGGGTAAACAGACATACCAGGATCAGCTTTGAGTTGACCATTAAGGAAGCAACGGCCTTTAGGGCAGCCTGACGGATATCCACAAAATGACACCATTTTTTAGTCGATTTTATATCGTTCCACGCGATTTATAATTAAAATGTAAGCAAAGATATTTGGTTACATATTACTAAGTAATTAATCACTGCTATGATATTCAAAGAAATTTTGAACTATTTGAGCTCCATACATATCATATGCGTGATTGAAGCCAAACGGTTTTGCACAATTCTTAGAAGCATTAACTTCTATCCCATTTTAAATTTGAAAATTGTACAAATTTTGTAAAACTTTCAAATTTCTTAATGGGGTTGAATCGACTACTGAATGTCTGGCTTACGAAGCTAAGTGCGTAACGACAGACGAAGAACGAAGTAGGTGACGCCTCTTGATAGAAACAAACGGAAGCAAACAAAGCAGCTACTTTGGATTTACGACTTTTAATCAGGCCCTATTACAACTTATCGTAAATACATAAGCAGATTCATTAGCCCTCTTTTTTTAACCACGTTAACATGTTATAATGTGTAATAACAGTGATGTCGTTTTTGGATGTGTTTAGGACACGTAGAGTACTTCGATAAGCCTATGGAAGGAGATTACTCGGTAACATCACTCGCGATGGCCTTGTTCTCAGGCCTTTTTGCTTTTGGAGGTTGGAACTATCTTAATTTTGTGACTGAAGAACTGCAAGATCCTTACAAGTAAGTATTGTTTGTTTTTTTCACTCAGTTATTATTTTTATATAAATAAAATTGCACATGCCATTGATTGATCATACAAACACAAGGTAAATTCATTATAAAATGTACGTGATGTAGGTCATTAAAATAACAATACTTGTTGAACCAGAAAGAAATGCGATTAGTCATTTGCAATATTATTGTATCCATTATACCATCCAACTGTGATGTAGTTTCTGGTTGTTCCAGCGATTAGATGGTGCAGGGGCAGAACTAAGAAGCACCCAAAGTGAATAATTCACAATGTTAAAAATATTAGTAGAAAAAATAACTTTGGTCGTACGTCACCTACCTACAGTTCTAACTGAGTTGCCCAACAGTGAAGTGCCATCCGCTTATTGTTCATCGGGTCCTGAGATGGCCCTTTAATGGGTGAATCTAGTCGTGCGTGCCCCTCAGAAGATTTCCCGTCTTTCCATTGATCGTATACCCAACTCCAGATAAGGGTCAGATCGATCCGGGATTGAAGGGCAGTTGAGGAAAGACGAGGACCTCTCGATTGGTTTAGTTACAAGGAAAACGACTTCGCGGGGCACGAACAACCTAAAACTCGGGCGAAGTGCTCGCGAAGGCTATCGCCCTCCGGGAAACTGAACCAATATTAGCTCATCCCTTTTCTCAGCGCCTGTTGATTGTACGTTCTGGCCAACAAAAAAAACACACGCCATTCTCTTTGTGTATTGAACCGTCATTAGCTAAACCAATTTTTGGTCAAGTACCTACCTACCTACTCACCGTTGTATCTGCTAACTCACCTGTTTACATAATAAATAAAATAGCTGTGACATATTCCCCGTAATGAAGTAAGTATCTACGTAAGGTATCCAGTAAGGAGTTTCCATCAATCACCTGACTGCATAACTTCTATCACATATACCTTGCCGCCTTTAAATATAATAACAATAATCGAAGTAGGTTGATAACGACACGTTAAGATGCAGTAAGTGTAAACTAGTGACTAAGTGTCACCAAGTGTTCGTATGGCATTCAACTTACACCCGAGTGGGCTGTCGTTTCCATTTAACTCAATCTTGGCCAGGGCCCCATGCAAGGATTCAGTGTCAGTGTGATCTAAGAAACGGACACGGAAGTTGGAAAGTAGCTGTAGTAACAACTGTTGTTCTTCGGTCTACAACTATTGAATCTACAAAGAGTGTACCTGAAGCAATCGTCAAGAAAAACCTAAAGGGGAAAAAACCACACTGATCTTCCAAAGAAGAACGTCTCATATTGAAAGACAGCTATGCGTATCCCCGTTCAACGTACCCTCCCCAATTGTGGGCTGCATTTCCTACCGTTAAGAACAGCACCATTTAATCTAATTTTATTTCTCTACATCCGTCCATTTACATATTCTCCAAAGTCCTCCTCAGTTGTCAACAACAATTGTCCATAATGATCAACAATCGGCATGAACTATTCCGAAGTCAAACTAAATCTATCGATGGTAGACTCATTAGACAAACAAATAATCTCGTTCCTCCTTGTGGAAATGTATTGCCCTTTCTTCACTTTTAACAAATTTATTACTTTCACCGAGTTCAGTACTACAATTTTTAAGAGCCTAGTTCGATAGAAGCTACCTGCAGTGCCTTGCAAGGGAATTCCTGATCAACGAGCTCCGTTTTCAAAGAGAAGTGTACATAATGATCAACTGCCGGTATGAACCAGGCAGAATCCCCTGGCCATCCCCTTCCCCTCCCTGTTTATGGAACGTAAATGAGTATAAATACACAATTAGTAATTTTAACTAATTGTATTCCATTTTTGGTTCAATATTTTCAATATTGAACTTTTGTAATCGACCAATAAAAACGTTTGACCCTCAACATTTTTTGGTTTACGTTCCTAGACACGTAGAATTTGAAAATTGAGTTTTTAAAAATACTTCCGTCCGCCTTACGTCGTCAAGAGCTGTTCTAAGCTACTGAACCCAACTTGGAGAAAATTCTTCAAAAACCACATGTGGGCCGATCCTCATCTACAACATTCTCGACCAACCCTAAGTAATAATATTATAAGTATAATATAACAAGCGGAAGAATTCTTTTCGTCTTTAAAGTATGCATACCTGTATGTGATCCGCGTTTTATAAATGCTAGGACTAGCTCCCTTGGGATATCTATTATACAATTGCAATGTATCGAGGCGCTGAGTTTATATTACACCTACTCCGTGTAGTGGTCGTAGACCTAGAATGTTTGTCTAATATAGAAATAATGAAACCATTTTTAAATTGCATTGTACAATCTCTTGTTTCGTGCCTACCTATACAGAGTAAAAGTGCACTGTTTTCACCTTCGAGAAATGAAAAAAAATGTTGTCAAAAACGAAATTTTTACTCTCATTTTACATTTAGACCGTACTGAACAATTTTCATTTCACGCTCGTCTATGTGTCTTTCCTTCCGCAAAACCTAACAACAAGCTTAATTCCTTCAGCTTTCATCCAGTTTTCTAAAGGTTTTCATGGAATGTGCCATTTCCATGATTCCGGACCAATTCCAATGTTCTCAAATCAGCAGTTCACTCAGCTAAGGCGCTAGCATTACATACAATTTTCTTGCGGCCTGCTCGTCCGAACTCGCTCAAGTTGGGAGGGTAGTGGGGAAACCCTGATTTAATCATCACAAATACATTTAATCACGATCTTATCATTAGTTGCATCTAAGGGTGCTCAAATAAATAAATTAAATACTATTGTGCAAAAATAATGCGCAAAACGTAAAGTATATCATGTACCATTATCTCTTGGCCTAATCTCAAATTCAGGAGCAGTTGAGAAAATGGTTTGATGCTTCATTGAGTTTCCTTCTGTTTCCATGATACTTTCGGGTATTGTATAGTTTGGGCAGTTAGTTGATGGTCCAATATGAATTTATACTTATCATCGGAGTGTAACAGAAAGATGCGATTTCTGACTAAGAAGTCGTAGTAGATGCCGATCTATAACCGTAATTTTACCTTCAGCTCAATACATGTTAAGTTGGATATCTAGAAGTAGTAGTTCTGCTAATTGATTGATATTTGCCTGGCGACGAGTCCTCAGTACATCTTGCCGTCGGATTCATCAGATCACTAATTCACTGCTCATTGGAAGGACCCCATGGGATTCGGCGGTGATCACGTTATGCGCTTGAATAGAGGGTTGATTAAAGGGAGTGGCTCACCCATTTAGCCTGTCTCGACTCCGTTTCGTCCTCATTTTATCGCCAAAAGACTTTGCAATTATTTTTAGTGTTCCTTGAATTAATACTGATGGTTCTTCGGTAAATTAAAGCAAGTGTGTTGACAAGGACGATTTGATCAAAACTGTCGGTCCGAATTTATAGGAACCAACAACGCGGTGTTTTTTTCTTTTTTTTAAGCTTAGACACAAATAGTTTTACATTTTTATAAGGAATGTCACTCATAGTTTAGTATTTTCAGCGTTGAATTATCGCATTGTAGAAACCTGATTTTCAACTGATGTCAGTGAGCATGCGTGTTGTCATTTATTCGATTGATTTACAGCCTGAAAGCAAACTTTCGATGCCGATTGATCGAGAAATAGCCTTGGCCCTATCTGCTACTTAGCGAAACATAGTTATTAAAGGCAGCAAGGGATGGTACTTGAAATTCGATTGTTACGGTCTTACTGTCTATGCTAGGCACTATCACAAGATATACCAGTAAAGAAACCTCTCAGGTTCTTTGCTAATTTGTATTCACTGCATTAATTTATTGATATGACGGATCAGGGGTCCGAGCTTACGATGGAATCATCAAATTGCGCCGCACAGTAGTGAAAATAATTCATGGTGACTCGGATGAGAAAGTCTGCCACAACGTTCTGGGGGAAAGGGAAAACGTTCTAAAATTTTCTCTAACAGAGAAAGCTTCACACAAAAGAGTATTTTCGTGTCATAATGCATGGCGCTGTACGTTTCGAAATCTGCAAGTATTCCCTGTCTGATTTCAACTTTATATGGTAGACAGAAGATGATTCTGTTTATTAAGCTGATCAGTTTGGAGCCAATCGTTTCTTTATGTCCCAGAGAGGCTCCCTATCAACTAGCAACTTCTTAGGGTGAACGATGAAAAATCTCGCTCACTTGACCTAACCGTTCTACTTTCTGTGACTCCAAACTGTCTAGTTGTTAAATTCTCTGTGTACGAATGTTACGCCATGAAATTTTCAGTAGCATTTTTTTATTCAAATGAGGATTTTAAACAATTTTGATAATATTTTGGGTAGGTAGGTACCCAGTCAAATGTTGCGTGACGAAAAGATGCTTTCTATCGAAGCTAATCATTGGCAAATTTGGTACAGAGTCACTCTAGGACTCGTACAGTATAATAATGACGTGCAGAACCACTTTAATCAACTGAGTGAGAGACGTTGTGAATTTCTTCCCAAATAACCTGTGATGAGGAAATTTGAAACGAAGTCTCACAGGTAGAAGAGAATCACATCTCCGCCTTCAGACACTTTTATGTTCATAATATTAATAATAAATCAACATTAAATCAATCAACGCTTAAAAAGGGTGTTATATTTTGAACCTATTTTTGGAATTTCATTTTTTTGTTGATGAATTTCGGGCACCGATTTCCTAATTTATAGACTTATATACTTTTAGAATGCTTCCCGCTAAAAATATACATTTTAGTAGTTTTTCGTGATTTTGTGATGTACCTTTGATACAAGAGGGTAGTTTTTCGTGATTCTGAAAGAAATTAGCTCCGTGAATCGAATAACACCGGTTGTACTGCCTTGTGATCATTCGTTCGCTCACCATTTGCAAGTAGACGGTCGGACTGCAGAACGTTAAAGTTCAACAGGAGGTCTGAGCTTGACCGCGTGGCTGACGACAGCTCAAGCAGCATGGTTGGTTCTATGCGGTTGTACTATCTATAGCACCATATCCTCTAATTCAATTCAGGAGCACAAGCGGAAGCTTTCTTGTTGTCTGTGTCGGTACTTTATCTTCCAGTTGGATTTTTAAGTGTTTTCCTCAGTGTAGGTACCTAGGAAGCATTATCTTTGGATGTACAGTCAATTTCTTTTAGTCCGGTAAACCACATAGGAGGATTGTCTAATGCAGAAATTATAAACTTGAATAATTGGCAGCGTTTTGACAATGTTCTAGTTCTACTCTTCAGCTGAATTTTTCAAGAACACTGTAACAGAAGTTTTTGGAGCATAAGAACTCTAAGAAATTTAGTATCGAGGATGGTTTTGCAAACCATCGTCAAAATCCACTAAATATGCGATAATCATTCTGAAATGTAGTGTAGCCTCCCATTATCTACCACCTTATTCCATAGTGCATCTCGTTGGTTGGCCAGTTTCGCTCCTCTGGTCTTCGCAATATCCTCTGCTTGATAAATGACGATCAAGCTGTCTGAACCTTCGTTAGGAGTCCACAGCATAACGAAGCTCTCAGAAGATTGGTGAGAAGAAAGATACGCGGTAGAGCCACCAGTTGCCCGTCCTTGCACCCTCGTTTAGTCAATCCCTTCCCACCACTCTGCCGATATACATTATGTATTTGATCCTCTCGAGATGCTCCTCTCATTTTATCTCCGCTCTTTTGTTTTTCCCTCCTCTTCTCGCTTTTGTCGGTTCTCCATTCTCTTTCTCTCCTTGAAAACGCCCTTCTCTCCCCACAAAGAAATCTTTCACTCTCGGTGAAGTCCCCACTTGAAACTCAAATCCACTGGGTATTACCATAGAAACATTGGTGGAACCTTCATCGATGAATCACATTACTAGCAAAAAGCCTTTCTAGAATAAAGCACTTCTATCCAAATTAACTACTTACTCCGACCAATTATTCAAACTTTGGTAGATAGGTACCTACTTGTTAAGCCGGTAAAAGTTGTTATTTAAGTCCACCCTTACAAGCTCTGATCGTCCTGAAATATTTAGAGCAGTCCAAAGATGGGTATTTTTGCAAGAAATATCATAGTGAACTGCATTGAACAGTAACTTGACAGATCGGCTGAATCTGATAAGGGTGTTGCGGCCAAATTCATTCTTATTCTTACCGGGAAGCTACGGATCCTGCGAACTATGAGCTGTAAGTTTCCATAGCTCGTACATTAAGAATGGTCCATAAGGTTAAGTTGGAAGCCATGCCATTTACGTTTATTAAGTGAAATGTTGAAATAATTTTGAAAATAGAAAAACGACTGGGAATTCATCTTTTGTTTAATAACCCTCGTCGAATCATTGAGTATATCATTGCTATTTGTATGATAATTCTAATAAGAACAAAAGTTTTGTTAACAAAATTTTATAGTGTAATATTAGCTTACAAAGTGCTAAACAACATCACATAAATAAATTATACAACAAAGAAGCGGCAAGACCCGGACTTATCTTTGGATTCGTCTACCAAGCCCTTCTAACCTTTCAGAAAATGGAATGGTGGAAATTACAAGCTTCCGTTTATTGAACCGGAATTAAGATTAAAACTTCTAAAACACCTCCACAACTAACCTGCTAGATAAATATAAACATTTTATAACTACGTCACTCAATGTCACCCTTCAAATGCTTACCTTGTCAAACGACTATTATCTACGATCAAAATGATTCACTCTTCAGCCTTGACCTCAACCAGAATCTTGCTAACATCGTGCAACGTGTAACTTCCTGGAACCTCGAAGGTCAAACTGAAGGGTTATACTATCCCGCACGACGCGCATGTCCTGCAGGAAAGGCATACCTATCAGCCGTAAACACATTAGAAAATGTTATGTATATACCTACCATCATTTCATCAAAATCTCCATCTTCATCAGGAACGGCCATTTTGACTTTGAAACAAACCTACACACACCAAAACAGAATTTAAATTTAAATTTCGAAGCAAACCTTATTTTGATTAACTTGATTAGAGTTAACTAATTGACTCCGAAAGTCATAAAATGATTCCATTATTTTCAGCAACTTCAATATTTTATTTCCAATCCAACTCGGACTTCACTGAGTGCAGTGCCACGATTTCAGGCTTTTCCCACCCTATTTTGGCGAAAAGCTTCGGACGGCGGCCCATATGAATTTTATTTATTTGTCCTTGAAACGTAGTCCAACAAACGGTGAGGGTAATTTTACTTCTTTACTTGTATGATTAGTCCAAAATCCAGCCTTCGCCAAAATATAAGTATGTACCTATTTCATTATTAAAAGATGTTTCGAGGGAACGTTTTTTCAAAATAAATCGAATGTCAACAAATTCCTGTAAAAACCAAAACATCACCATGATCCTACTAAATACTGGAAAATGTTATATTTCGTTGCTGATTATTAAAAAATGTTTTCCAACAAGAACATTGTAATACAAAACAAGGGAAACTGTGTGCACAAAATTGGCTGTGTTTTAAATTAAATTTTCACCGAAAAAACACATTATAAACTACATAAATTTCCAGTCATGTATCATAACTATTTGAGCTAATTTGGGCTTCTAAAATTCTATTAATATTAAATCCTTTTGAATTTTGAGCAATTCTTTTGTTCAGAAATCACCATTTTTGTTACAAAAAATTGTTTAAATAATTTCCTGTCTAACAAATTAATGATTTTTCATAGTTTTCGATTTTAATGAAATTTAACTTCACTTTTTCCGCAAATTTTGAAGTTTACATTTTTTAAAGTTTTAGTTCACACTTCATAAACTTATTCAAAGTAATATTCTGCTTTAGAATAGGCTATACCTATATCATAAACAACTTTTTCGGAATTTTTATTGATTTTTTATGTAATTATTAAGTACCAACCCTGAATTGGTTCGTACAGTAGATTGTCTATATTAGAGAAAAATAATAGTTTCACAAACAATTTTCGTTCATTTACAAAGCTAACATTTCAGTTCAATCTGTCAATGAACGAAAATTTGCTCTTACGAAGCTGCTGCTTGACTAAAACTTTATTATTCCTCGTTTATCGTTATATGTTTGCTAATGAGCATCACTGAAGTCAGCGTCATAATATTTAGAACCCTAATTAATAAAGGGGTTGATTAATAAAGGACCACTCGAGGAAGAAAGATCCTTAACATATCGTCTACCTTATATTTTTCAGGAATTTGCCACGCGCTATCTGGATCGCTATGCCCATAGTCACCCTCGTTTACGTTGCTGCAAACCTCGCCTACTTCGCTGTTGTATCTCCCAGAGAAATGATAGAATCTCCCGCCATCGCTGTGGTAAGTTGACTGGAATTTAGGGTGCCAAAAAACAAAACTTTTTTTCTTAACTGGAATCTGATTTGCCTAATGACATGTTTCTGCCTGTAGAAGTTTCCATATCCCTCTGCACACGTGTGAGTACTCCTAGTGGTTCACAAAAGAGCGGGGAAACGTTTTCAACGATCCCGTCTCTAAAATGTTCTGGCACTTTGCAGTATTATAATTTATAAGCCATTTATGTTTATTTGAATAGAAAATTCCTTGGAAGTCTTGAAAAAAGTGTTGGAAGTCAGGAGCTTAGAGTTTGCTTCCGAGTCTACCAAGGTAGCGGAAGCATTGTTTTCACTTTCGGAATGTCTCCAAAATCAAAAATTCCACTCGCATTTTGCATTTTAGACCTTTCTGAACAATTTTGGTTCCGTGTCTTTCTGTGTGTCTGTCTGTCTGTGTTTCTGTCCGTCTGTCAGCAAATCCTTGTTACGGGCAAAACTACACGAAGTTATCGTCCGATTTTGATGAAATTTTCAGGGATTGTGCGGGTTGGGGTGTAGATGGTCGCCTATAGGTTTCATGACCCCCGGATCAATAGTAGCCTCTGCGCATGCGCAAACGTGAAATCCTTGTTACGCGCATAACTTCGGGAGTTCTTGTTCAATTTCGATGAAATTTTCAGGGATTGTTCGGTTTGATGTGCAGATGGTAGATACAAATGACCCCATACCTTCAGTTTTCCTAACCTTAAGAAACGACAAAGTGTTGGAAATGTCAACTAACCCCAAATGTTCAAAAACCTTTCAAGAAATCCTTCAACACTCAATAGAATGTAATTTATTTTGTGCAGACATTTGGGCAGAAGATGTTTGGTCCAATGGCGTGGTGTGTGCCAGTGTTCGTGGCAATGTCTACATTCGGAGGAGTGAACGGAATTCTTTTCACATCAGCCAGGCTCTACATGACTGGGGCCCAGCAAGGACACCTTCCCAAAGTCTTCTCTTACATTCACGTCACCAAGTGTACTCCGATACCAGCACTTCTATTCACCGTAAGTACTGATTCAGACCAATTCCTGTTGATGGAACCAACATAACTAGACCTCAAGCAACTTTTTCCTACTATGTCCGTCCGCCGACAGGGCCATGAAAGGCCTTACAATTGATGTAAAAAATCAGCTTTCGCGCGTGAACTTCACGCACAGATGGTACAGGGAAAAAACTGTATGAACGTTGTTTTTACTGACAGGCAAGTGGGATGTCCTTTCCTGGTAATTTTGGAAGCCACATTGACTGGAATAGATTTCAGATCCTTGGAAATATTCATCCTTAACAAATAATCGAAATTCTGCTCCAATTGCAATACTCACTTTCTGGTTAAGGAAAGGAAAACTTATGACTCGAGTGACGCAAAACAAAGTTGGCAGGTACCCATAAGCAGTCTCGGGAGCATTTAGGTCTGGCTTATAATGAGCCTTTAGCAACATTTGATAACAAAAGTATACATCCCTCCACACTCTGGTTCGGATTAATATTCCCATAGAATTCAGTAGATTCGCTCTCACCTCTTGAAAAGCACACACTACCCAGCGCTAGCCTAACACAGGTTCTGGCTTGATGGCAAGGAAATTCATATTGTCAGGCCAGCTTCTGTATGTGCCTGCCTTCTACTTTTTCAAGTTCATTTCACAATATTCCCCAAATGTGGATGTGATCTCTAATCACTATTCCCTAGAACTAAAATTAATCATTAGATCTTGTTCCTTAATTTACATTGTTTCAACTAAAGTAAGACCAATAGTAGGCAACTTGAGAATTCATTGCTAATCAGTTTTTCTTGAACAGGGGCTAGCGTCAGTGGTGATGGTATGCTGGACGGACGTCTTCGTTCTTATCAACTACTACAGCCAAGTACTATGGGTGTCAATTGGCTCCTGCGTTGCGGGCTTGCTCTACATGCGCCGAACCAAACCAGATCTCCCACGACCGATCAAGGTCAACCTCGCTCTTCCAATCATCTTCCTCCTTTGTGTTCTCTTCCTCGTCGTTGCCACCACCATCAAAGAACCTTCCAGCTCAGGTGTGTATTTAGGTCTAATACACACAACTGGTCAGATATTAAAAAAGAAACAGCTTTTGAGTTGAAGAAATAGCTCCAAGTGCATTGTATGGTTTTCAGAATGGTAGAACATTATACCAAGTCTAAGGAAGGTTTAGGCTCACACTTATTTAAATCATTTCACACTCCTTTGTTCAAGTTTCAACTCAGCTGACTAGGTATATATTCTCAATGGTTCCATCAAAATGTCGTAACAAGGTGAACTACCCCTCAAAAATGAATTAAGAAAGATAATTTCTTTGCCAGGAATTTAATTCCGAATGAAAATTAGAACCCACGTTTTCCCCCACTATTCTGCAATATTCTTGAAACTACACTAAATTCCTAGAATCTGCAATATCCAAGACAGTTACAAACCTTGGAGATCATGTAACTCACTAAAAAATACCCTATAAATAAAATTTATTATTGCTTTGTCAGGAAGCATTGCTACTATTCACAATCTAAATATAACTTCTAGTACCTAGACACCTTCTGAAGGAAAGTAGGAGCGATGGAATCGATCCTGCTACATCTGAGAGTTATATCCCCCCTTTCCCACATTTAAATTACATAACCTGAACAGATGAATCTTGATGTAGGTGCCTATCCAACGTTTGATTGAAAATTCAACATTTTATTTCTCATTCTAGCCATTGGATTGCTGATCGTACTTGCAGGCATCCCTATCTACTACCTTTTCGTTAAGAGGGAACGAAAATCCACTGATAACAATGGCTTCTGGGGTAAGATTGAAAAAATGATTTACAATTTTCTGTAACTTTATACAGTTCTATTCTTCTTTTTATACAAACATCACTTTCATAAATCGACTTTTTTACAGATAAATTCGCGACATTCGTGCAGAAAACCTTCCACGTGGTCGCTCCAGAACCTGGAGCAAAATTGTGATAGCGTACAGCAAACATTTTGTTCTCGCTTTGCATTAAGATGCTACAAATCTAAATGAATACCCCCTTGTAAAATATTGGTTGTTTTTACATGTATAAGTTAAGCCTCTATTGCGATGTAAATTTAATTTTTTATGACGGTTGTTTTTATACAAATAAAATTTACTTTACTTTGTTGTATTCTGGATACTTTTGTACCGAAAAACTGGTAGTAGAATTGATTACAGGTATGTAAAATGACACGTAAAAAATGTTTTAAGTAAAGCTGGACAGTGTCACGAAAATCAATTTTGAAACCTTACACAAAGAGAAATCACTACAACGACAACGATACTAACGTTTAGGTACATACAAGATTTATTTACAATATCCCAGGAAAAGAACTCTGGGGTTTTCATGGCTCAACGAAATAGTTCATACATCAGACTTTAACTTGAGTCAGAATCATCCAATTCGACTGTTCCATCAGATTCACGATCGGATTGGTCTTGGTTGACTTGCTGGGCATATTGGTCACTATCTTCCTTGTCTTCCTGAAAGCCATTCAACCATTTGGACAAATCACTACCATTGTTGGGATCATACTCTGGAACAGCTCTTGTGTCACTGCTGTTGCTGTCATCACTAACAATTTCATTGTCCTTTTTTGTGGTAGTCAGGGGTTCATCGTCTTGGGCGACTGTTTCACATAGCCGATCCGCTGGACCCTGGGATTCAGCTAGTCTCATACTCAAGGGCTCCTCGTCAAGAGAATCATCGCCCACTGGCGCATCATCAGTTTCGAAAGGTTTGACTTTATATGGCTTATTTTCTTGGTTCTCCTTACAGGTAAACTCTGACCACTCCGCTTTATTCACTTCTTGCTCGGCATCCATCGGAATGGGATCGTCATTGGGTTTGGTAACTTGTACAGTGTTACTCGAATTCTCAATTGGGTTACCCTCTTTGTCTGCCACTGCACCTATTGGGTAACTAGATCTATCTTCCTCAGAAGCTAGGGAGTTACTAGCTTTGTCAACCTCCATTGCTGTTGCACTACTAACAGCGTTCTCCACCTCCATAGGATTAGTCCCGTCCGCATCATCACTATCCATCTGGTCCATATCCTCCAAATTAGCTATCTTCTTCAGTCGTTTGGACTCTGCATCACTCTCATTTTCTGAAACTTTACGTTTTCTATTCACTTTTTCAGTTTCAGAATCTGATCCACCTTCAGAGGAAGACTCTGACGAAACTGTCTCAGTTTCATTCATCATTAAATCTACGTCCACATCTGACATGAATCCCTTAACCAAATTCCATTTTTCACTTGTCACCTCTTTGCTCTCGTCATCGTTCACATCCTTCTTCTCATCATCGACATTAGTTGGCATCTGCTCCGCATCCGTCTTTTTATCATCCTCAACAGCTGAAGTAATTTGTTCTGTTCCTCCCTTTTCATCTTCCAAGTCTTTTCCATTGTCACCTTTTCCTTCTTGCTTCACTTGACTACTATCTGTCTCCGCTACAACACGATCTTTCTGTTCCATTTCATCTTCAACAGGTTCTTTCTGAATGTCTTCCTTGCAATCACCCACATCTTCTGTAGACTCTCTTCTCTTCTTCGTGTCTGGCTCTTCAGACCCTTCTCTAGAAACAGATCTGGAGGACTCACCAGACTCGGATTGGCAGTAGTTGCTGTGATTTATATCTTGTGCTTCAACTGCGAGTTTGGCTAGCTCCATATTTTCCATCTTAACGGTTACCGGTGGTAGAGTAACCTCAATCATGTTCAGCTTGTCAGTCTCTTCCTGGAAATTGAAATTAACCATTAGACTATTAAACAAAAGATAGTTGGAATTGCAGTATAACAGAGAATGCTTAAAGGAAAAGAATAAGTACTTTTTCATTCCAAAATGAAATATGATTGTTCCCAAAACAATAGCTAAGGTGGCCTCTGCTGGAATACATCAAGCCTAGGGGACGGCAGTTACAAGAATCTGGAAGTAAACTTCCATCTCATCAGAGGGGATCAACAAAAATCAAGAGAGGAAGAGAAGTTTGACCACTTGACAGAAGATAGAGCACGTCATTAAGAAGAGAAGTTGGCAACTTAAGAAAATGGGGAGCTGTAGATGAGGTACCACTAAATGAATATAACGGAAGTGAATAATTTCACTTCCTCGGTGTCAAGAAATCACGTGCGTCACTGAAAGGAAGGAAGGAAGGTGAGAAGGTTCCCTGGGGGTTGGTCCTTAATTGTTCCAACTCATCGAGGGGCGATTGTTGAAAGAATAATGACAAGTCATAAATAAATTCCCCAGCAGCCAACGAGTCATCCATTGTAGACAAAAGTAAACAGTTATAGCAGGGGACCAGCTTCCAGAAAACGAGAGTAAATTGTGTCAAATTCTGTTGAGAAAAATAGTGCTGGTTTTCCGTTTGATTTGATAAGAATACAGGTGAGATTTTTATTGTTGGTAAGATCAACAACTTTCGTAATGCCAATCGTCTCGGACGAAAATGTTCATTAAGTTTGTAACGATACATGTCAGATTTTGTATGGTAATGTACCTCGCTTTCTAATAGAGTTTACCTTCACCCTGGGTTTATTTCATACTATTTATGAGAACAAATGAAGAGTAGAAGAGTGAGCCTTAATGGCTAATTGTTTGATAGATGAATCCTTAAATATAATCCCTTAGGGTTGATTGATCAAGATAGCGAGATTACTGGCACCTGCCAGATCGATGTTGAATTTTTGAGACCTTTTCCTAAACTGTGGAATTATAATTAAGGATTAAACTTTCAACAAATCAAAACAACTCTAACTTTCAATGTAAGAGAAAGGTTTTTCGTTTGATTAAGATAGAAATTAGTTCCTTGAATCAAATGAGACCACTCAAGATTGTTTTACAATCATCCGTTCGCTCAACAATTGAAAAACCTTGCCTTCGGGTCATAAAAATTGGTAAGGTAGACGTTCGAGCTGAAGAGGTGGCCTGCAGAACCCGTTCAACGGGAGGTCTGAGCTCAACCGCGTAGGTGGCGATATCCCAAGTATTTTCATCTTGAAAGCAATTACTGGACATGGAGTTGCGAGGCGCCGAGTTTAGATATGTGAGGTGATGGAATGGTATAGTTCCATTGAGCTGAATGCGGTAATGACCACCATGCACAGATGACCCAGACACAAGAAGGCGACCGATTCATCTCCCAGGGCAATGGAACCAAGAATCGGGAAGGCCCAACTAATCATATTCATCACCCTCTCAAGGCTCTGAGAAAAGTCGGGGGGGGGGGGGAGCTGATTGGAGGAAAGGTTCGTAAGTATGGAGAGATATAATAGTTAATAAAGGAATTCAGCCTGTGGAGCTTTGGAGGGAATAGGGATGTCAGTCAAAAATAGAGGGCCAGTGAATCTACCTACGCTCTGCTACCATGTGAGGTGATGGATTGGTATAGTTGCCAATTCGCTTGAAGGTCAAAATGACCAAGACGCTTGAAGACGTCCAAGTCACCCCCCAAGCCGACGGATTCAAGAATCGGGAAGGGCCAACTAACCATATCCATCACAGATAATGTACTGCAGACTGTGTCTATTGTAGATAGATCACCAATTCACGTAACGGACTATCTATACAGAAATAATAAACCAACGTAATAATTTGCAGCGTGTTTTTTTTTTAAATCTATGTATCTTGAAACGCAAATTAACAACTTTTGAGGAGAAAGGGTGGGGGAGGCATCTTTTCTTGGTCGATTACCAAGGTTCATTGAAAATAGTAAACCAATAAGTGAATGGTAGGATGAAGAATTCAATTAATCTCGGACAAAAATCCGTACAGTGTAGAGAACCGCTGAAAGGCTGTCCAAATTATTGTACCTAAAAACCAGAGAATAATTGAAACTTGGTAACAAAGCGAATAAAACTTACTTCAAAAATTTCTTGGCTGAGACCAGCATGGGATGCCAGATCCACCCAAAAGTTGAGGATAGCGTCGCTGTACTCCCGGTTTTCTTTCTCCACATCAACAGGCGGTGTATGTTCTACAGGCAAACAAAATCAAAAAGCACAAGAAAGAGTCAATACGTGTCATACAAAAAGACACAGAGCCGTTGTTTCGGCTAAATAAATATTCCCATGAGATAAAACAGTATGTAATAAAGTCATATAAATATCACAATATAATTAATGCATTATAAAATTTATGTATAACACAGTAATGTAATAATAATGGAGACCTTTAGGAAAATTCACGAAATAAATCAGTGTTCATACAGACACCTGGGTGGTATTGATGCAACATTGCCCTTCAGCCGGCGTACCTCTTGAGGGAAGTTATATCTACAAATTAGTTGCAATTTGTAAGCAAAAGAGAAACAAAATATTATAATACGACAATATTCATTGTAGCTCAAAATATTTCATTTTCATACCAACCGTTCGAGAAAGCGGCCCTTTCCCACCTAGAAGGCGGTGGAGAGACATGAGGCATATATTGGTCCTTTTTGTTTAATGTGAGTAAAATTAAAAACAGTGAGGGAAAATTAATTCAGACTCAATGGGAAATTAAATTTTAAAATAGATTTTAGAAACATAACCTGGAAAACAGACTTGGGAATAGTAGAAAGCATGGGGGATACATTCAAACGAATAGGTTAATGACAGATAGTATCACGATCCGGAACAAAACAGATTGCTCAACTAGTAGTTTTGGTTTGAGAGCGTAATTTAACGAAAGTGAAGCTTGGAGGTGGTCCTGAAACTAACCCACAGAGATTTATGGAAATGAAATAGAAATCAAATATGAGACATCTCAAGCATACAATTATATGTGTATCCGATGTGATATCCAAGGATATTTGGGATATCACATATTGGTATTCACTGATCAACTGAAGATGTTGATGGTTCACATAATTTTCGTGGTAATAATTATACAGATCTTCCTCTGGGATTAAGCCAGAGTTCTATTTGTTTTTAGACAAAATTAGAAAAAAGCAGGAGATTGTCAACAGTTTTAGTCTGACTTATTGATACATTCACAAAGCAGATTGAAGGTTTTTAGCGTTTGATGTCCTCCATTTGCTTTGCACATTTATTCCAGAATCTGATCAAACAATTACACTTTTTCGTCAGTCAGTCCGTCATTTTTGAAGAGGGAGAGATGTTGTCGGCCGGTTGACAGTATACGTTCACATCTGTTCAATCAAACACGAAGTTGCTTGCTTAGTACGATAAATGGTTGAGCAAACCTTTTAAGAACAGAAAGCTACCCATCTTCCTACTATTCCCAGTCTAAATGGAAACAATGAATAGACTACCAAGTAATTAACGTAGTACTGGAGGAACAACATGATCAACTGCCTATGAGTTATAGTGATACTGTTAAGGTATTTTATACAAAACAGGCAAGCAAACAGTCGGAAATCTTCCTTAATGAAACATTTGACTCTTCTTCCAGTGCAGTGTTCTTTGGTGATAAATAATTTGTGTGACGAAGAACTTAGAGCGCCAAAACCAATCTGATCAGAATGTGGTCATAATAGACTTTGACGTCATTGAAGCTTTACTGATGTAGAGGGGAGCGATCACACTCCTATTGAATTTCTTGTAATCTTGAATCCTGCACTGAAGTCTTCCAAGTTTTAACGTAAATTGACATCTTCTTGAGACCCGAGACCCATCAAACGTGTGACGAGTAGGAAAGATACTTTTACCATTATAGAGTGCATCAGGATACACCAGGATACTGTTCCTTTGATGATTCTCAAAGACGAAAGACGAAATATGAAGCTTCACATTGCTTCCCTGTAAAGGTTATTCTTCTGTTTGTAATCTTTTTTAGGTCCAGCTTTCTGATGAAAAATGGAAGTATTAAGCTAGAAACATGTTGAAGCAACCCAACTCTCTAATCTAAAGGAAAATAGCCTCCTTCAAGATATTACGTTTAGAAGCTTCAGGTCAATTCAGTACTTTCATTTAAAGTTGAAATCAAGTCGACGAACTCTGGACCAACATTGCAGCTACTCAAACCACTTTTCACTTCTGATCTAAGTGGAACATTACGAATGTACATTGTAGAAAACAATACACCAAAATTTATCCTTTAATTTTTGTTTACAGCAATAAATTATTCATTTTTAAATAAAGCTGGATCTTCACGGATCCGTAAGGCAAGATTCTACATGCTGGGGGTCCTACGATGGGAAACATTTGATCGATTGGCAGATTCAGAAAGAATTGGCCTTCCCCCCGGCTCTGGGATAAAGATGTGTTAGAATTATCTGCTTATTTACAATTTTCAAGCAAACCTGTTGACGTGGAACAATTAAGCCTTTCCCATTCTTTACAGAATCATTATAGGGTAAAAGCGCAGTTTATTGCTAATGGGAGATTCCGATCGGTCCAATCAGAACAAATACAGTGTACAGAGATAAAACCTACCTCCACCATCAAAACGAATTTACTAGGAAGAACCACACAATTTATTTGCACTATAATCACCAAGTTAGAGAAAAAGAAACACCCGTGGTTTTAGCTTCTATAAGCTTTCTTCGAAACCACATTAATATTTCTCCATCATTCCATTAGATTCCAAAGGTAGTAAGTCATCATTACTAAAGCGAACAGGCTCAAAAATATGTCAAAACAACTGAATTGGCCTCAAACTTCCATTTCAAAATGTTCACGAACGGAAGACGGTAATATTGCAACTTTAAATTGAATGTCATTCTCATTCAGTTAGCCGTCAAAGTAAGCCCATAAGCACATCGTACAAACTTTGTATATTTCTGAGCCAGTTAAAAAACAGAGTACTCAGAATTGCATTTCTTTTCAAGACTGTTTAAAAACTGCTTTTCGATTCACGTTCAATTCCTGGGTCTGCTAAGTGACACAACTTTAATAACCAAGGAATATTGAAGTAATGATTTTACTGGTGGTTATGATCGTACTTCTATGACTTAGATTGTACGATACAGCTTTTTCGGGAAGCTAAAAAAATACGTACATTCAACAAAATAGATATAAGAAAATAAATAATAAATAATGAAATATGACATAAAGTTTCACTTCTTCAAGAAAGTCAAGCTGCCATAAATAAAATATTTGTTTCATTTGTAAAACTGTGTTGATACTCACTAAAGCACCAATTATATGTTTTTATAACGAAAAAAGGACATGAACAAGTTTAGCGTGGAAATCAAGAAGGTTCAACTTTCCTCAAGTGCTTAACTGCTAAATCACGGGGATCAGACGACTTTTTCAACCACCAATTGGCTAGGGAACATTCAAGGCTCATTTATCACGTGAAGTGTAAATCAATAATGAAACAATCAATTTTTTTATGAAGGTTAAATATTGAAGAT
Organism: Creontiades dilutus; assembly: GCA_031894815.1. Classification (NCBI taxonomy): domain Eukaryota; kingdom Metazoa; phylum Arthropoda; class Insecta; order Hemiptera; family Miridae; genus Creontiades; species Creontiades dilutus. The sequence continues at coordinate 1,018,405 of JAVIWC010003164.1, forward strand.
AATGCACCAAAATGGCATAATGATGAACTTTTGTCCGTATTGTTATCGATAAACATGGGACAAACAATGCAAAATTAGTAAAATGCATCTGAGGGATTGAGCTATCCTTCAAATAACACAAATGGGTTGTTCATCCATATTTCGCACTCTAACTCTATCTGCAGTTTTAATTCATCTGGACCCTGGACGGCTGGATGACAATTATAAGTAAGGTTATTGAGATAATCTAGGGATTTTTAACTTCCATCAAGTGCAACAATAATTTTTTTTACAAATTGTATCAGTTACAAGTTTGGTTGCCTTAGTTATTTGCACCTCCCAATGGACATGTTCAAGGATTCATCTTCAAATGGCAGCGACGAGGAAGATCGTCGCGGAATTCAGGAAAGAAGACATTTTCGTAACTAAAATGGGATGATGGTGAATTTTTAATAAGGTTTCCATTGAAAAGGGAACGTTCTTTATATTTTAAAGAAGTTTGGAGATGAAATTAAGGCCTGAACTGGTCGCAATCATTCTCTATCTCCCATTTATAAATTGCGGCTACTCAAAGGTTCTACTCCCCTGGAACCGTGAAGACATCAATCGGAGATTTTCGTGCAGTAAGCAAGAGCAACAAGCCGTTGAAAAAGCACCCTGCCCAAACATTCGCAATTCGGCAAATATCGTACACAGACAGATATTTGACGAGACATTTGTTTCAGTTCAGTCTTTAGCGGCAACCCTCAGCGGTGGTGAAAGCAAGGAGAAGACGATAATGAATGTTGTCCCTAAATATGTACTGTTTTTAATTGTTATTATTAATCAAATTAAGAACCCTTAAGAAATAACCCAAATTGATATTACTATATTTATATGATGCTAAAACATGTTGGAAAATTTGGCGAAGTATTCCAAGAAGTTCAAGAAATAAGGAAGCCTGGGGGAAATTTTGAAATGCTTCCCAGATTTGATTAATACTCGCTCTACATGGGTTCCCGAGGATAATGCTCGGTGTTTGAAAATTATTTTTGACTTTCGCAACAACACTCCTCTTTCACGTTTCATTTTCAAGGGGATTTAACCACTTGTGACACTATCATATCATTAAATTTCTCAGTAAATAACAGCTCTTAGCTCGACTATGGAAACAAATTTCAATGGTAGTTTCTGATTTTTCCTAGAGGCAGTTCTAGCAATTTTAACGCCAGCGACAACTGTGTGTTCTGGCGAGAAGGCGTATTACCATTTTGAGCCTAACGTTTGAAACCCTACTCCATAAATGGTTCCAAACCCAAGCAAGTGCTTCTTCAAAAATTGGTCGAATTTCGAATATACTCTTAAGTGGAATACGTCAAAATAGCAGGAAGCTGAACCAACCGCTCCCCTTCACCATTGAAGAGTAGAGGAAAATGTGGTAAGTACTCCTGATCGATGTATGCCAATCAAATAGTATCTTTCTTCAATACTATAACCAAATATTATAGTTTGAAATTTATAGTTATTTATAGTTTAGAAAATTCGATGAAATTTGAATCCCTTAACAGTCTGGATGAGAGTGACTCTCTCCTATACAATCGAAGGCGTAGCAAACTGCTCTAATTTCAAAAGTAATGACATTCCGAGCTAATGTTGTGTACTGAAATAATACAAATTGTGTGCAAAATTAAACAAATAATATTGATTGTAACATTTATAGATTCTGTTCTCTTGATTGTAAAAGCACCAGTAACAATGGCAACCACCAAAAACGTCAACGATCAAATTTGGCGGCTCCTAGGACAACTGAAAACGCTATCTTTAGAAGGAGAATATTAATTCAATATTCTATAACTATTTCATGAAATTATTAATAACGTTTTTTTAGCCGTGTAATGAAAAATTATTTTAAAAAAAGAAAGAAAACCTTTCGATAAGTAATTGATTGAAATGTACGTGTGAAAATAGAAAATGGTGCTCGTGTCAACACATAGTTCGGCTTCTGTTTTTGCAATACAGCTTAGTTTCTCTATAAGCCATTTCAACGAGACGTATATCTTAAAATAACCTTGCACATTGGCCTTGGGGGAGGCAGTTCTTTCAAATTTTACTGACCATATAGTTGAAGAATGCAATGATAGTATGAATAAAATGTGAGAAGTTTTGCACGAATGCCTTCGATTTATTCAGAACAAATTTTAGAGGAAACGGTTCAGTAACAACAAACAGAAGACAAAATAAATTCTGTTAATATCCACATAAATGCAAATTCAAGGCCGAACGATACGAGTCTTGATAATATTAATGTACTTATAAAAAATATTCATAATACTGACGGCGAAATAGAAAAATATAGTTAACATTTTAGTAGGTACAAAACACGGTGGAGGTACAACGAAACAAAGTTAAGTCAAGGAGGAGATCATACTTTGAGGATTGACATGGAGGAGGGTTGGGTGGGGAGAGTCCCGTAGGGCAGATGCCGATGGTGCTGCGGGCTTGCGGCGTAAAGTGAAGAGTGAAGTAAGGAAGACGACTCACCTACTACTTCATTGGAATCATCAACAGGCGCCATAGATGGCGCTGGAGGAGCAGCAGGAGGCGCGGTGGTAGGAGTAGGAGCCGCTGGCGCCTGTGGCGGGTAGTACGGGTACGGCGGGTGAGAATAAGGGTAGTTCTGTTGTGGATACTGGTTTGAAGGGGGTGGATACTGGTTGTATGGCCCAGGGTACTGGTTCCCATACTGAGCTGCATACGAAGGGTCGTATTGATAATTGCCACTATTTGGATCATAGCCATAGCCACCCCACTGCCCATAATGTTGCCAGTAATTATTGGGATCATAATAATTGGAGTAGTCAGTGGGATATTGATAACCACCAGATTGTTGAGGCATCCTGAAAAGAATAGAAAATTGGAGAAATTAGCGTGACCTCAAAGAAATAAGAGTCAGGTTAAATAGCAAAGTAGCTTTCATATCTGCTGAAGAGCAGAGGGACGATTTGAAAGATATAATTACGGGGGACTACGCACTGACTCTGCACTCGCAAAAGTGAAGGGGCGTCTGCGAGGGCAGAACGTACTGACTCCCAGCGAGACTCAGGCTCTTCAAAAACTGAGAAGGGGGCCGTGATCCACGTATGTACTGACTCCCGCGAAAAAAAGAGGCAAGGATGATAAATCTATGGAAGACTGTTGGAAAACGGTTGGTGGAAACCTTACAACATGTACAAGTTGAAACGTACGCAAAAATCAATTCAGTACAGCAAGGTATGACCCAACTGCCCAAGCCCGACAGAGTAAAGGTCCAACAGTGGGTTAACAGATACATATAGCGGACAAAGAACGAAGGGTATCCAATTTAAAAATTTGTAAAAAAAAAGTATCGAACAAATTGAGACCGCACTTTGAAGACGAAAATGATGCTTGAGTTTTATTTCTATGTTGTTTCCAGTATGATGATTTTTATTTATTGACGAAATGTTTTTTTCAGCATGACACTTTTATGTTAGGTTTAGGATATTTCACTTTTATGACGAGATGTTCTTCAACATTGATACCAACCACAAATTGTTAACCACAAATTGTTAACATTGTTCACGTTTTCGTGGAGACAGTCCTCAGTCTGTAAAGTGGGAAGGAAAATTTGTGCAACTCCTCGGGAGTCAGTAGGGACGTCATTTCAGTTTTGAGCGGAGCCGGGAGTCAGTACGTAACTGCCTCTTTGGGAGTCAGTAGGGCCCTCTTAATTTTTCTAGAAGCCAGGAGTCAGTACGTCTCGAGAGTGGTGCCCAGGAGTCAGTGTACAAGCCCCCATAATTACGACTATATTTCAATGATCAAAAGTTTCCAATGGAGCTAGAGTCCTGGTCATAACGACAACCACTGCAATCTATCAAAAAGAAATAACGAATCTCTTGATATTCAGAGCACAATACTATTTCCTCAACAATGGCATTACTGAAAACATAACATGTACTTCTAGGGGATACGTACTGTGGTCCATTTGAGTTAGGTCCCCTTTGGGATTTGGGGATGGCGTTGGATATCTTGAGAGGTTTGCTGCCTAAGCCTTTGTAACCGTTCATGTGAGCGAGGCAATGTTTTTGCTCCTCCTCTAAGCCGAATCTCAGAAATCCAAAACCCTTGCTATACCCAGATGCATCAAGTATTACTGTAAACAAAAAGTTAAACAACAAAAATTACAATTAGATTAGAAACCAACTAAAACTACCTAAGACTACCTTTTTGATTCGAAAACTATTCCCTTAATTCACGGTATTTTGAGCAGATTGTCAATTTTATTTTTCGACTACTCATCGTAACATTGAAAGACCATACAAATAACGAATTTATACACAAATAAATTCAGTTCATGTACCGTTTAGGTTTGGTGGTCCAACAGAGATGCTTTATAACAACAAAATCGAACGAAATGAAACATAATCTCATCAAATATTAATATTGATATTAATACAGTTGTAAGTCACGTAGCTGTGATTTTAAATTTTAATTTTTTACATTATCTTCGTAAAAATCAAACCCAAAAGTTCTTTTCAATAACAATTTTTATTAGTCTTTAAAGAAGGTAAAATTTCCACGATTACAATTTATCAAACGGATCCTAGCTAATAAGAGATTGCGGCATTTTATTGAAGCAATTTTCTTTGTCAAAAAACCATGAGAAAGTCATTCGATTTAAAAAAGAAAAAGTACTACATTTTCAAGGAATTTTGGCAATAGAACTCGAGATTTGTGGATTCGCTGCAGTTATTAATGATACAATAGTGGTTAAATTCGAACGTAAGGGGGGAAATCAAAAAGTCATTCCTATCGATCTTCCGGATTCAACGGGCAGTTCACAAGAAAATTGTGATTAATGGATTTATTGCTAGTATTCATTGAAATATTCACTAAAATAAGTATATATTATGGAATTAGAATGAAGCTTTACCTTTAGCCGCTTTAATGGACTGATATTTGGCAGCAAAGCACTTATAAAGAGTGTAATCGTCCACTTCCTGACTCAAATCTCCAACCCACAATGAAAACTCGAGATAGTTCATCACCACTTTCCCTTGATTTGAAGCAGTATTGAGTCTGAACCTAACTGGCTGAAAATAAAATTGGAATATTACTGTAACGCTCAACAGGAACAATAAGCATATAAATCTAATTTAAGAAAAAAATTATGTAGAATCCTGGGACAGTAATAACCTTCTTATTATTGATAATAGGCACTAATTCAAGGAGAGTGTAATGCGCTAAATTTCCACAACTAAGCATTTTTATTGATGACACGAGATGTTAGTAGTCGATAATCAAGATTCCACTATTACATTTTTCATTTCTAGAATTTTCAAAGAGAAGTTAATTAATTTGCCAAAACCTTTCTACCTAGTTTGTACCAAAGACCGTAGAAGAACAAAAGGAATTTTGAACACTGTTTATTATTAATTATCAGCCCACACTACATACGCTTGGAGGCACATTAAAAACAAATATTAGTACACATTTTCTAACAGAACCCAAATAATGTGTGAGAAGTAGATGGTTTTTTTTTTTTTTTTTTTTTTTTTTGCAACAGAGGTTTGAGGTTTGTGACGGTTTTTGACCAAAATTGAGTATATATTCGTAGCACAAATATCTTATGCCTGCAACGAATTTGCTATAAGCTGAACGCCTTTGGAAGAAGTTTGAGTGAAGTCATGATTACTGCAAAATTCAGCGAAACGAAAGGGACAAAAAACTGGGCAAAAAAGGCCTTATTCGAACCAACCAAAAAATCAGCTTTAAGCTTTTTGTGGTGGACCAGTGTTATTGATTAGTTTTTGTCAAAACTGACTCTTCCACACACAGTTTAGTTCATCCGATTCCGCAACAACCAGGAAGGCAAATGGAAAGTTTGATGTTCATGCTAGGTATGAGCGTTTTCGGATAATTAAACCATCACAAATAGATATATCACCGGAACCCTTGTGCACAATCAACTTCGTAGAAACCCTGATTTGTTTAACTTCGCTTTTATATGACTTAAATAAGAACACATTTTTGAGGCAGGCTCTTTGACTTGAATGCGACCTAAGAATGCCTTAGTAAGAACCCATTTCTAGATCCAATTCGCTTTAGAAACTTGGGCCTCAACTTACTTAGGGCTGAACGATTTTTAAATACCTAACCTCCTTTCGGGATGTTTGTTTGGCTGTAGCACACCAAATTACTGTTACTTGATTCAAACTAAGTTTTTAAATCATGTTACATGCGATGAAGTATCAATGTTATTTAAATGACAATCAGTTTTTTGGGACTGTATACATATATTTAGGCATGGACTAGGTAGACCACCGGTTAAGCTCGTGGTTAGGAGTTGTGGGGCCGGCTAGACTGGAGTTGAGGTTCCTGAAGTTGCTCACTCGATTCTGCCACACCCGATCTCTCGGCAACTCCAGTCAAGATGCATTCACTTATCACATTTCTGCCATACTACTCACCTGTTTTGATCTAAATTCAAATCGCAGACAGTCCTCAAGTGCACTTTTCCAGCAAATTATGGAGCAATATCGATCGATCAGTCGCTGTATTACCAATTTATCATTGAAGTACTACTGGATTGTGATATTCTCAATATAATTTCATCACACATCCGCATTTGGGGCCACTCACCTGTAGCAACCCAGTATAATAAGATATGGGTTAGGAGTTGTATTGAGAAGTTAAACAACGACGAACGTGGTGCATACTTGGATCGTTGATCGCAGATCTGCTGATGAAATCGACGACGCCAAGGTAGTCCCCTACTCATGTACCCACGGAAGCCAGTAAGTCTCGAGTAACGATAACGACACAGTAGATGATAAGACTTCTCAAGATCTTCAGCATCCAAACGTTGGTCATCAATAGACAAGGAATAACCGTTTACCTAATTTCGAGAGAGGTTTTTCAACCATTGCCCTAAACCATCGAAAAACCCCGTTGCGCCCTTTTATTAACAACACTGCTGATAAATTTCTATGGAGATATCATAAACGGATTAACCAGACACTCATATGGTTTATATTTCTTTGATTCGAATAAAGGAGTCGATGTTTTGAAGAGGATATGAAATCTTAAATGTGTTCCTACTCGAATCTCGGAGTATAATTTTTAGGGCAATTCCGGGATACCCTAATAACCTGTACTGTGATTCGGAAAACTAAAAACTTGGTCACTAAGAAAAGTATAATTAGATACAAAAATGTAGATTAATATCATGGCTTATACTACGCACGAATTTTACAAATCACAAGTTTGACTGACTCACTGGATTTGTGTTAGGGATGACCTTTCCATTGAGTTTGTGCATAGCATCTATAGCCTCATCGTCGTTCTCAAAATGAACGAAACAGTAGCCAGCTGGTTCGCCCGAGAATTTATTCCGCATGACTTTCACGTTGAGGGGCTTCTCCCCCATCCGCTGGAAGGACGACAGAATGAAGGACTCCGTCATGTAAGATTCCAACTGAAATCAAAAAAGTTGTTGATTGAAATTCAAATGTTGTGCCATGAAAACGAGAAACAGGATACACAACTATGATACAGAAATTACGGATAAGTTAAGCACTGGGTCCATTCGAAGCTATAGTTACTTACCAGGGGTGGCGCACATGCTTGATAGCATAGTAAGTTTCATATAAGCAATTAATAAGCAGCAGTTATCAAGGAGCAACTTTCTCCAGACGTAACAATCGGTAGATAAGTAAAATCACGACTGTCTCCCTCAATGGGTATCCGAACATATTTCTTAATATTTTAAAAACCAGACGCTGAAAATGTTTACGCTATGCGGACTCTCCTACGAAGAGTCGTTTCATTCCATGAATTTGCTGAATTACCAATCATTTGAAGCATTTGAAACAACGAAAAAAAAACAAATACAACTAATCATAATGGGAGAGTGTAGATTGTTACGCATCAGCTTTGATTTAAAACTGTATAAAAAATAACTTTTTTGACCAATGCGCACACCCTATCTGTGTGCGCTTACTTGAACTGAACATGATTGGCACTCGTCAACAGAGGGAACACAACTCATTTTATAGCACTAGATAAACTATCGTCGCGTCGACTGCATCAAATTCATGGTACTAGATAAATTATTCCTCTTTAGATAAATTATTTGTAGGAATAGCAGGATATACCAATCTATATGTGGATAGCCCATATATTCGTCCATATTTCAACCCATAAGAGCACATATTGCCAATACTACGGTAGAAGTCGAGAAAGAGGTAACCCCTTCCTGATAAGACCGTCGCCATATTGAAAAACCCGATGTCTCCTATCGATATAGGTCCACGCTTTCGATGTGTGTTCTGTCTAGTTTGCTGGTCTGGATGCTAGCTTCGCTCGCATCTCAAAAAGAGAAAAATATCCAACATCAATCCTTCTAGAAAAGTATAGGGCTGAATCACAGAATAGGTAACGCAAACCTCTTATCAGGATGTATCGATGTGGATGTGTGTGATACCGGTGATAGGTGGAAGTTCAGAATAGGGGGCCCTTCCTGATAAGACCGTCGAAACCCGATGTCTATATATCGATCCACGCTTTCAATATAAATCTCGGTAGCAAATGGCGGGAAACGAACATAGTGAAATACATAGGTTACGCGTCTGGAAGGTAAAAAAACATCTCCACTGACACCTCCAACTGCTCTCATCTATCTCAACAATCTTATTCTCACCTCCAACCATCTCCGTATCACTCGCCAACAAATCCACACAAACCTCTCTAAAAAAAAACTAAGCCAATCAGCAACAGTAGCCTTAGCTAGGTTCAACTTCGTGCATAAAGTGACTCACGATGTGTGTTCGAATGTGTTCTGTCTAGTTTGCTGGTCTGGATGCTCACTTCGCTCGCATCTCAAAAACAAAAAATATCCTACATCAATCCTTCTAGTAAAGTATGGATCAGTTGGACAAACAGAAGGTTGACAGTTGTGCTGGTTCAAGAACGAAAGCTTGAATAAAAGCGGGAAAGATGGCGGGCCTTCAGCTGCTCGAAGGTGGTTGTGCAAAGCAATCCGACAAGGCAGCGGTATCGATATTATGATCCTATAAAAACATCGATCCCAGTACACATCGATATATTCTTCTTATCAGAAGGGGCCCCTTATTCTGAACATCAGCCCAGTGATATATTTGTGGGGTAGATCAGTGTTAACACATTCTGATCTATTTTTCCAACTTATCTATACTTTACTAGAAAGATTGATGTAGAATACTTCGTTGTTTTTGAGATGCGAGCGTAGCGATCATCCAGACCAGCGATCTAGACAAAACACATTCGATCACACATCCAAAGCGTGGACCTCGATGGATAAGGGACATCTGGTTTTTCAATAAAGCGACGGTGTGATAAGAGGTGCGTTACCTATTCTGTGATTCTACCAAGCATAGATCAGAATGTGTTACCACTTGTGCCTCTCCATATTAAAAATACTTTTATCGCTGTAACGGTCGTGAGGTAGGGGTTACCTATTCTCTACTTCAGCCAATACGGTAGTACAGTTATACTTCGAGATCTTAATGCTAAAGTCGATAATTTCTCCTTCCACGGATCCAAAGGTAGAAGTTTAGCTTGAATGTAATCAAAAGTACTTCAAAGAAATCCAGAGATCAAAGCGTAACTCAAGGAAATTCTAACATCTGTCTTAGATCCAAATCAATTGGACAAACAGAAAAAGAGCAAGGCCTTGAGGTGTTCTCTAAAGGAAAACTCCAAAATTCAATAAACTTGTCATTTTTTAAATATCCAACGGTATTATACTGGAATCGTCACCAACATGGGTATGATTACATGAGTAAGGTCACCCCTTTGAAACCCCACATTAACAAGATAAGTAATACATGTAAGGGCTTTGTACGGAGCATGGCGAAATTTCACCAAAATCAGTGGAATGAAGACTACATTCGATGAATATGACAGTGGAAGTAACAATTATTGAAAATATTCGAAAAGATCCTGCAAATTAGTATCACAACTTTCCATCGGAAAAGGGACTTCCGATTCCAAAGGGGGTGTCCCCGCAAAAAATGCCACCGGTGAGTAACTGAAATTATCAACTTACTCCGCCCATCCACAACTGGCAGTGGACCATATTTGCCGCCTGGGCCATCCTGGACCTTCAAGGAGTCTTCACGATGTGGAACGAGTAAAATAGATGCGATCAATTTGCAGAAAAAATTCGGAAAATTGCAGAAGATTAATCGCGTCAAGTAAACATCACATTTCAAGCTCGTCGGCCATTATGGAAAACCCAAAGGCTGGTTGGAGAGGGGAGGGAATAAGAGTGACGTCATCACGGGAGAGCGTCATCATGGAACCATGGAATAGCGTAAACGGTAAAACTCAGTGTCGAAACATTCAACAAATGACCAGACCAGGGGTGAAAACTAGAGTTAGTGCCTTCAAAAAACAGGTAAGGCAAATTGCCTTAGTGTCTAAATTACAACCTACTTGGACGATGTACATGGTGGAAGCGCATAAGACTTATGAAGTATAAGACGAACGTTAGTGACGAACAATTTTTTCTGTTAATCTGCATCAAAACTGTAGTACAGCCCCACCAACCGCACTTTTCTATCTCAACCCGCTCTCTAGATATCATTTTTTAAAGGTATTTTCAGAGAACCACGTTTTTTGACATAAAAATCCACGTTTCTCTACTTTAAAACAACTTCTTTCTACTTTTGGCATCATTTTTGGATCCAACGTGAAATTTCCTTTACGACTAATGCACATTCATAATCATAAACGAACCCCTGAGGACTGCAATTGCACTTCAAACATTGAACATTTGAAAAAAATAGCTAGTTTCTGAATTACTTTTATTTTTACTGCTGCCAAAAAACATGCTGGAACTTGACAAACCTCAGAAAAACTTGCATATTTAATCAGCTTTCTAATGGTATGGTCAACTTTGCGATTCTGATTCGATCTCATGGAGAAATTTCAGTTTGTTGGCGAATAAACGTTAGGCGCTTTATAAACAGCAATCAAGGAATCCCAGGGATAAAAGAAGCAGTCACATTCCTACCCACAGAGTACCAGATAGAATAGTTCCTATCATTCACCCCTCGTGATAACACCCGCTCAAACATCAACACAATTTTACGATCATGCTGCAGATTCTAACTTTTTTCTAGGTTGTTTTGTGATTAGTTAACGTCATATTAGATTTGTTAATCTTGGAAAGATTCGTTCATTGATTGATTCAACTCCTGTTTGGGGATCTTATGATACACACAACGGGGCGCGCGTTATTATACACACCCTCCGTTACGATATGCACCCCTACAAAGATTATCTTATACATCCGATGTGAGCAATTGGCGAGGAGGTTGCTCACGTTGTCCCCCATGTCAGTGAGGAGATATTGGAGATGTGGCATGAGCCACCTTGTCAAATTCATATAAACTATGTAGAAATAATGTAACGTGGCATGAGCCAAATCGTAGGCGTGTCTATTTGGGATGAGGTCTCAGTTTGAAAGAGAGGACTTTGACGAGCTTGTAAGGAAACGTCAAAGTCACTCCCTTGGCAATCTAAATGTGTTTATGTGCAAATTTATTTCTATTTCATTGTGACAATACCTACAATACAATATCTGGTACTCTGTGATACCTATCACGTCTGTGCCAGATGAAATCTACAACGAACCAACACGACCTCAGGCCTAACGAGAGTCACTGCATTCCTGCTCCTGGCAGCAGTGAGCTCTATCGGCTTATCGGGTGTGTATGACTTAAGGTTCAACAATCCCAAGTGTGTTTCACAAACAATCTTTTCTTCTTTAATTTCTTTTCGTATGTTAACAAATTTGTTTAAATGTTTAAAATTGCCATTGCGGAGGGACAGCTATAGCTTGTCCCACTATCAAAAATTTGCGCGCCCGAGAAGATCCAATTTGGAATCGACTCACAGGGCTCAGCAACTCCTGAAGTGCAATGGAAAAGCCTCGCCCCGAGGGAACCGCCTTCTGGATCACGGTTGACCCCCACGCAAGGTTAGTATGCTATATATTGGCGAAAATGGGGGTCACCCCAACGGACGCTAAGCCGGTCGCACGAGAACGACGTAATACCCGCCGATGCCGATCGTGAATGACCATCTCAGGTGTCACAAAATACGTCACAGAACTCAGTAGCGCCTCTCCGTCGTCATGGGACGTCAACGACGCCTTCGGAGGCGGCAAGAGACGGGGGCGTTGGGGGCAGCGAGTGGTTTGATGGCGGTGGTTCACTTGTGTATCTGCGCACCCTGTCGGCATCTAAAAGAAACAAATGTCACTAAACTCTGTCACTAGATGACACTAGCCCAAACCCGTTTACCTCCTCTCAGTGTTGCCATATACACGATAACTTTAGTGTCCTACAATATTTAGATATCTGCTCCACGAACTATACCAATTCGTAAGATATTTAGAAGTTTTCCGTTGGATATGTTATTATATTTATTTTGAGGGACATGCATGAATTGTCGTTAAGCAAAACATCTTAGGTGATACTAAATGTGGCACAGTCCAGCCCTCTTAAATTGTTTAAAATGACAGCGTTTTAATATCTACTTGGGAAATTCATCAGGTAGGCACTTAGGATTGATGTATTCAAACAACCGAATCATATTAGGTATCTATCATCAGTTTTGTGAGAGGAACACTATTTACCATACCTACCAGTATGGTGCCGGTCGATTCAGATGTTTGATTATTTCGTATTTTATCAAGGACAAACAACAATTTGATTCGATAATTGTAAGAAATGACGGAGACTTCGCGGCGCCTCTGAAAAACAATGTTTTCGTATACTGGTAATCAGGATATTAACTCCAGCTTACTTATACATCACTTTACTGCTATTGATGTTCTTACTTGACAGCTCAACTGCAGTTTAAAATGTTTCCGATACCAATTGCATACCTACCCCAGAAATGATTTATGATCATGTTTATTGAGATTGATTTCCCGAACTTCGGGCCACAAAGTAAAGAAGTAATACTCAAGTAAATGTTTCGGGCCTAGTCATGATGTGGCATGGACCTCTTGAGTCCATGTTTTTCAATACCTTTTCTCAGACATCTTTGTTCTGTAGTGATGCCAACATTACAAACCAACTCTTTATGTGTGTCGGTTTGTTGGGGTGGGGTGACTTAGTTCCTGCCGGCCGATATTATTTATTAGGTAGTTTATTAGTTTGTTTTTCTTCTAAATTCTCTTGCGATGGACAACGAAGGCAAGAAAGTCATCGTCTGTGACAATGGAACAGGGGTAAGCCGTTTTCCAAGTATCAAATACGTTCCTGTTTAGTCCCTCTTCAGATTCGTCAAGTTTTGGATGACTCATAACCTCACCCATGTCCCTGTTTCCTTATCTAAATCCTCTGTCCCTAATTTTCCCAATTTAGTTTTACATTGTTCCTCACTTTATCGTGTATTTATGAGCTTTTTCGACTTTTTTCATCGCAGTTTGTAAAATGTGGCTACGCCGGGTCGAATTTCCCCGAGCATATCTTCCCCTCGATGGTCGGACGACCCATCATCCGGGCTGTCAACAAAATCGGGGACATAGAAGTCAAGGTAAACTTCCTGTCATTATTTTCAATTTGAACCATTATTTGCCATAATAATTATCCTGTAACCTTAAAAAGAACAGACTGATTCGTTCTATGTGAAGCTTACAAAGAAAATGAAACAGCGAATAGACCATCCTGCTGTTGAATCGTTATCAGCAATTTTTTTTATCATTAAGTTTTCAACCTAAAATAGGGAAAACTATCGTAATAAATAGCAGTCAGAGTGGCATTGCACATAACTCTGATTGTTGTTCTCAATTCCATTTATGACGATGAACCCTGTGTAAGGAATTCAGGGGTTCTTGAGTCACTCTCTTCTCCCTCCATTCGAAATTAGATTTCTTCTCTTATAACCATCGTTCCCTGATTTTAAATATACGTTTCGTATTCGTTAGACCACCTCTACATCATCCCATGCAAGATTTGAAATAATTAGAGGGTTGCTCGAAGGAACGTTAAGTACCGTTGGCGGTAACAACCTGTGAATATTGAAATAAGTAATTTCTTGTTTCACTTCTGAACAATTCGATCAAAGAGATGCATCATCAGTTATTTCATATTGTTTTCTGAAATAGAAGGTCGAATAGTTCGGTATTTAGTTTAAAGATAATTAAATACGGATAACAAATGGTATGGTTGCTATCAATTACGTAATTGGGTGGAGCAACATCTTCGCCTCCTCACCAATTCTTGGGTCCATGTGGTGCTTACCTACCTGTGAACTTCTGACCCAACCATTGGAAAAGTACCTGAGGAAGACATAATAGCTGGAAGAAAAAGAGGCTAAACTATGGGCAAATACGAAATTTAGGGTAAAAGTATGGGGAGCTTGTTTCCAAAAGGTACTAAAGACCATTTTTTTTCAAAATCGAGTTATTACCTTCCCGGGGGTTTTGGGACCGAGTTCTTCAACAAAATGCAATCAGGTTGGAGCTAAAAGTACTATATCGCCCTGAAAAACTAGGTTGAAAATTCAGTTTTATTTTCTATCATAAAACAGCACTTCCATTTGTTTGGGTTGAAAAAGTACTATCCCCAGTAAAGTGTGTCACATTGGCTACATAATTGTGAGCATAGAGTACTACATCTACTATCTTATAGGGTTTCTCAACTTTCAAGCCATTATTGAAGGTTTTTCGGCGATTTAAACCGTATTTTTTTTATTTTGTTCGTATCAGTTTCAATAGAAAGAATGTTGACAACCATGGTGAAACCTCCGAGGTGGCTTCCATAACATTGTCATCATCAAAAACTGCCACTCACTGCTTCGATGAAGCTTGGTATTTGGTACCTTGTTTTTCAGTAATATCGGCTGAATATAAAGTGCGCAGAATTTGTGTAAATTGAAAGAAAAACTGTTTTTCTGTAGAAAAAGTGGGGGATGGAGGTGGAGGGCGGCAACTACCTACAACTCCAACTGCAACAATGAATGTCTTTGCAACAGCTATGGGAAGATTAATAAAATCCTTGACGGGAGGAAAAGATCTGATTTCAAAACGTACTATATCCACTTTGTTTGGTTTCAAAAAGTACTAAACGCCAGGTTTGACTCCAAAAACTACTATATACAAAACGTGAAATTTCCAAGCTCTACCTAAATTCTCGAAAGAACTTGCTTCTTTTTGCGGAATTTTAAATATTAAATGTAGAAGTCATTTTTGTTCCAAGTTTTTTGACATGGGGCTAGTTTTCAGCCTGTAATGGTTTTCCATGAATTTCCCGCTTATGATCAAAACGGATATAGTACCTTTTGGATACAAGCTCTTCAATTGTCCTCTTTGAGAAGTATATTGGTTGTCTTGGAGGATTCTCAGGAATGGAGCTATTCAGAAATATTCAGAGAATTTATGTCATGTCTCCAAAACGATATAAGGGACGTTGTTCATTCTAGAATTCAAAATGAAGGCTGACCCAACGATTCCGGGATCAGCAGAGTGGAATGCCCACAAGCTCTTAGGCTTTTCACAATAGTGCAGTAACATTCGACCAGTTGCGGCTCTTGTAAAATTAGACAGAACCGTATCATTGGCACCCAAACCTTTTTCATACTTTTTGGATAGGGAATTGGCGTTTGGAGTTTTAAAGAGTTTTAAGTTTACGGTCCATAATATTACCCCACTGTGACTTTACCCTGAATAACTGGGTGGAAGCCCTGGGATCCTTTGCAGCCATATATAAATTATCAACAATTTATTGTTTTATTTACGGCCATGGACAGGAAAGCTTCAAAGCATTCATGTTAATCATTCAAAATCATTTGGAGGTGAATTGTAAAAATTATCTTAGAACGTGGCACTTTATGAGTCAAAAGTCACGTACACAATACCTAGTTTGTCGAATACTGTTCTGAGTTACTTGTCTTGTATTCTCCAACTTATTTTATATTTTCAGGGTTATACAGTCAGAGTAAGCGTTCATTTCATAGATCCGTAAGATATCTTGGAATTCAACCTTCTGAAACCTAATGTTGATTAATGATTCTCTGCATGGTTTTGATTCATGTTCTTTTCTAGTTTTTCAATTTCACTACGTACTCACCTCACAATTTTGCTTTAGAGCTTCAGTTGGGCGTAAAATACCTGACAATTCCATTAAGGTATTGAAAATATTCTCGTTAACGTGAGCGAAAAGGTACATTATACGACCCATTCCTAATATGTTGAGTGAAATCTTTTTGTGGACTCCCTTTTTCAAACGCTTTGCTCATTAAACCACAAATTATTCTCGTAGTTGGTAGTTCTGAATTTCACCTACGATTTAATTCTTGTCAGCACTCTTGGTTATTTAGACCTTATACAACCATTTGTAATATTTGAGTCCCTCGATAGACGCCCAACGAATAGTGATATCTTGAGCAAAAGTTCCAAAATTATTTATGACAGTGTGACAATCTACCTTAGGTGTACCATAATCATTTTCATCGACAAGGCAAGTTATTATTGTTGAGCGTTATCTTCGTTGTGTGGCGGTATCATTATTCCTGTTGTGTCACACTGACGTTCCAATTCCAAACGAATATAGCATTTTCACGTCAAATTGGAGGTTTTACACATCAATTTGGAGGTTTTACATTTCAATTTGGTGGATGATAGGAATACATGATACAATTCTGGGAAAGCAATGACAACAAATTAGCGAGTGAAACGTAACATTCAACAAGTAAGAATGAATATAATGAACGGAAAAGAATGAACAATTTTTTCAACGTAAGTCTCTCCCTGCAGCAGCGGCAGTCATCATTCTCATCACATAATTCGTGCAGTACGATGTGGTGATAGTGGCAGCGCTTCGTCAACGTCCAATTTGAAATGGAAAACCTCCGAATTGATGTGTAAAACCTCCAATTTGACGTGAAAATGCTATATCCTCAATCACCATTCAAATCCTCTATCTCCTCTCCGTCCAATCCTATCCTTAGCGCATGCGCTGTCCCTCTCATACTCTCAATTCCACATTGTGCCTCATGAACCACAAATGTTTTATTCATTTTATGACTAAACAACCTTCTTTCCACTTATCAATCTATCATTGCCTACCTTCAATATTGTCAAACAAGTGTTTGTGTGCCTAATAAATTATTCATAACCAATTGCCTTTATTTTTTTGTGTTTGTTTAACTGTTTATTTGTTTTAATTCATCTTATTTTGCCATGATCACGTCTCTTACATATGCGGTGTGTTGTCCATTTACCCGCCGACGATTAGGAACTTCCAGTAAGTTGATAAGAGCAGACCAGTTTAGACTTGAGATGAGTACCCCCCAGTTTGCAACATTACGATTCCTACCTATTCTGCATGGGGACTTTGGAAAGGAGTTTGAATGGAAACGATTTCTTCCTGATGATTGGCTTGATGATTGATTGTTCTGAATTTGTTATGCGGCCCTATTTGAGGCTGATTGCAACTTCTTTATCGTTCGATACAACCTGCCCAAATCAATGAAATGGAATGCTGACGAATGGTGCATTCAAGTTATTGGCATTCTCGTAGGTCATTCAATGAAATGGTCCTGAAATAAGGTGACGAAGGACTTCCTACAAAATAGTAAATTCCAACCGTTTGATGGAATAAGTGGAGGGCGGAGCCATACAACTGGCCCTTGCAAAAGAATGAGCCCCAACTCATCCGTAAAAAATTAGTGCAAAAGTTCCCCCTCAAAATTACATTTTTTCCTATGTATTATAAGACACCTTTGGAAATTGTTTGCCTTTGTGGACGATTTTCTTAACCCCTTCCTTCATCCCACTTGTTCTACGGCTATTGAGTGCATATTTCAGTAGCAAATCTGTACAAGCCCGGGATATGTTGTTGAGTACTACCTCATACCATTCAGTTATTCTTAAATTGTTTCGTAAAGCGCAATATAAGGAGAGTTCGACAGTATTTAGCGTATTCAGATTCTAGTTCGCTGAGTTATGGATTTCTTGGGCGAGTTGTTGATTGGTTAAAGTTCGTCCCGAGTCTCAAATCTCTGGCCTTGCTATCTGTCAAAATCTACCTCTATAATTAATCAAAATTCCTATAATTAAACATTCAGTAATCAATCATTATGTCTCTGATTCGCAACGTCTTGCTGAAGCCGTTTCTGGAGCAACCACATTCAGTAGATTGTAAAACCGTTCCTAATTCGAGGGCAAATTAGGATTCCTAATTCAGGTGTAGTGGCATAAACATTTTTTTGTTTTAATATTCATCCTCATACCATGGAGTCCGCTTCCTATCAATCTGCATGAGTGCATCTTGTTTCTACCTGCGCTCCATTAATTTTTTTGCTAAATTGAGTTAGGTATTCCCCTCATTAAAATTTACAGAACCTAAAATTAAAGAACATTAAAAAATTAACAGAAACATTAAAATTACAGAACCTTATTGATATAGTATATCACAGAAAAGAAATGCACCTTATAAAATTTTGTTTTAATAATAATTTGTCCATGATAATACTTATTTAGTACACTGTCAAGGAATTTTCCATTTTGGTTTCTTATGTTTATTGATTCAGTTGAATTGGGTAAGAGAACCAGTGGCGGATTTGTTAAGAAATCGCGTACAGTTACTGCTACTATCGTCAGTATTATCCGTGTAAATCCTGTGAATTTAAATGTATCCTGTCTCACAGATATCATTCAATACCTCTGTATCATTATTTGTCAAAAACCCTTTTTATTTAGAAAATACCAAAAAACACAGCGATCACTTTTTCGTGTTAGAGCGGACAACCAGAGTCTACGTATATTTGTTCAGTGTGATGGAGCAATATTACTTGTTAACGATAGTTATCATTCTCTTTATTGCTTAGTTACAAGGCGCTTGTTATGAAATTTACTTTTTTCATCTAGTCAATTAAAATATGACGCAATTTTCTTAGACACATGGAGATTCCATGCATGTATGAGAATACTACATCCCATTAGCCGTTGAGCAATCTGTTCACCGCAGTCCTGTAAAAACAAAAATAATAAGGTACAGCCAGTACAGGTTCAGGCTCCTGAGTTGTTTTTAATTTTTTCTACCTAACATGAGTTTATTTTGTATCAAATAAGGATTATATACTGTATCTAAGCAATGATAAGTCTAGAACTCTTGTAACGTTCATGATGATTCAGGATCTAGTCATGTTGATCATGTAATGTCAACCTGTATATTGATCAGTGGCGAAGCCTGTGGTCATCTCTGGATTCGGCGATGACCAGACGATTTAATAAATTTAAAGAATTAGTTAATACTGATGTTAAATATACAATTTCCTCTTTATAAAGAAGAAATGTTCATGCTCGCAGTTGGCGCTATTACAGCCTCATCAGCGACATTAGCGCTGTCATTCTGCGTATCTCATACATCCCCCCGCACCCACCATAGAGGACCCCCTCATCTTACTCCTTCCAAAACATCGACCAATCAAATCGCTTTGATACTCGTGCTCAAACACGCAACTTCGAGCGCCAACCTTCAGGAGCTCTCGTGACTTCTCGGTGGCGGCCGTAGAATTTTAGTTCAAAGTCACAATGACAGGGTTACCGTAGCAAGCGATTTTCAACCTTAAGGCGGGGTTTGTGAATTTCATACGTCAAAAACACCCTAGATTGGCGTTTTTGACAGGTACTGTTTCAAAATTCCCGGGGGAGGACTCCCTTCTACTTCTGGTTACTAATCGCCGCCACTGGCGATGACCTAGCAAAAATATCACGCCTCGCCACTGATACTGATGTATGATAAATACGTCGGTTGATATGTACGGTTGGTCAAGAATCCACCAATGTCAATAAAGAAACAAGGACTGAAATATCCAATGTGTCGAAGCACACACACACACACACACACTGGACACTTACAAGTCCAGCGCACTTTCAAGTTCTTTCCCTTCATCTCACTGTTGACTGCGAGTTATAGTACTGGGATCTGTTGTTTACGAGCATATTATTAGGTAATTTTGTTTCTGATGGTTCAAAACAAGAGCTATCCGCTATTGGTGTAGTATCCACCACTGGGGTTTTTACTCTGCATGTGAAACATCCATTAACTTTTATGTTCACTCTTTGAAGAACCTGAATCACCATTTACATTTACACCATGGGATGGGACAAGATCAATTTGTTTTGGACCTAATAACTATAATTACTGTATCCATCACAACTGTGTTTTCCTGTTAATTTTCTTTCTCCTGGAGTTTCTGGACTCGAGGAAGCGGCAGAAAGATTTGAGGGCCATACCTGTCGACAGTTAAAAGTCACCATATCAATCCGATCGTAATGATTGCTTTACGAGCATGCATCCTTTCTTCTTAACTGAGTCACTTACAAAGAATAATTATGCCGCTTCCGAATTTTAGGGGAAGTTTTGTTTTGCATGTATTTAGTAAAACGGAATAACCATTATCAAAGCTTTAGATGCAAAGTACTATGAATCGTGTTCAGGTATAAGATATGCAACACTCAAACACCAAAATTAGACTAGTAGGGGGTTACAGCTCGTTAAAACGAGATCCCTTCCATCAATTTACGATGAAAACACTATCTTTCCCCTTCCCATGCTCTGTGATAGACCCCATCAAACTTTTTTCCTTCGGTTAGACTAGACTGTCTTCCAACGATTTCAGCTGATGTAGGAATCTTCCTGCTTTCGGGATAGTCAGCATGTGTGCATTGAACGTGCCTTCTTGTTTTGATGCAACCTCATTGAAGAAAAAATTCAAAATTTGCCTTCAACAATTATTAAACGAACAACCATGTTCCAACTCCTGTTATCAGTATAGACAAATTCTAAGACTTCTTGAAAATGAAAGTTAAGTAGTTAAGTGGAAATGAATATCGAAAAATAAACCTTATTTTTAAAGGAGTCTGAGAGATAGACTGGCGTCGAACCAACCTCTACTCCACTCATCCTCGCAATTTCTCGCCTCTTTTTTCTTATCCCGAGTGCTTTAGAAGTAGCAGATTTTAGAAGCTGCTAACGATATTTGTTTGAAAAGCTAAGAGCTCAACAATTGCCCTTGAAGGAGGTGGTATTATGGCGCCAGAAAATCTCGAACCCTCAGCAGCAAATTGGAATCCGTCTACTTTCACAATTTCACTGTAGTGCATCTTGTGTTTATATTATCTTCAAGCGATCCTACATTGCGCCTTTAACTATGCTTCATAATTTATTCATTCAGTAGCATAAATCAAGCTAAACAACTATTTATCAATCTATTTATTCTATCAATTGTTTTAAAACCTGTCACCTTTTTTATGCCTTTCGTTGATTTGACTTTCAATTTTGTGCTTACAGGATTTAATGGTTGGTGATGAAGCAAGCAAGTTACGGTCTATGTTGGAAGTCAACTATCCCATGGAAAATGGTATTGTTAGGTGAGTAAAAAGAAATGTCATCCGTTTCGTTAGGGCAGAAACCATTTATTGATTTAGTAGCCAAAATCATACGACCTACTGGTAGTAAGTTTTTTCACTCCTAGAAAAAGCAATGAACACTTAGTAAAAGATGACGAAGTGTCTCTAAATTCAAGAAATACTTCTTCGTTTTATTTCGTGGTTATCTTCATTTTGGGGATATAATTCACTAATTTTTACCACAACCCTAAATATCGCATGAAAAAAAAAACACCTTTTCATACGGGGAAACGACGTATTCTCCGTCATCATCCTTACTAATCGGATTTGAGGATACTGTTCGAAAACTGAGCTCGCTGCCTGATTGTCTTAGAAGAGTGTAACCATTCAAATCCGACAGCGAAACTATAGTTTCTCCCTCATTACCCTAAGTGAATTCAAATCTGGGGATACCGTTGGAAAGTTGAGCCTTCTGGCTAACTTTTTAGGCTGATGTACTGAACTTTCACCCGCTGAATCTGAGCAAAAGATTTTCTTTTAGCACCAAGTAGATAGGAAATTTCCCGCTCTTTTCAACGGTATTCTCAAATTTGAAATCACTTCGTAAATAAGAAAGTTATGGCCGTTTTTGTGGCAACCGCAAAGTAAAATCTGAAAAGTGAAATATCCCGGGAACGAACCCTTTAAAAATAACTCTCAAGGGACACTTTTTCGTCACAAACCAGTTGTGGAATGTGCCGTATGACGACCCTTACGTTTGACACCCTGTATACCCACAGTTGTATGCCTAAGTGATTAATTGCTATATACGTTATTTCAACTTTGTATATGAATTCCAGGAACTGGGAAGATATGTGTCATGTGTGGGATTACACTTTTGGACCAGAGAAGATGAATATCAACCCAAAAGAGTGCAAAATTCTACTAACAGAGCCACCAATGAACCCAACAAAAAACAGGGAGAAGATGATTGAGGTTAGCATTTTATTGCGGTATAAGTCAATTATCATCGGTATCCTAGTATTGAGGTATGGAGCTACTGATTGCTGAATATTCAGTCAAAATCCCTTAATAATTGGTTGATGACGTTCCTATTTGCTTAATGCTCCACCTTAGGAGATTGAAGTCAAGAAAACCTCATCACATTATAACACTGTTCAATAATTTCTCAATAGGTGATGTTCGAGAAGTATGGCTTCAGTGGTGTGTATATTGCCATTCAAGCTGTCCTGACTCTATATGCACAAGGGCTTCTGAGTGGTGTGGTTGTGGACTCGGGAGACGGCGTCACTCACATCTGCCCTGTTTATGAGGAATTTGCCCTTCCTCACCTCACACGTCGGCTTGACATCGCTGGAAGGGATATCACGAGATATCTAATCAAAGTTGGTTGACTGTGTAGTTTCAAAAATGTATTGATTTATACCTAAGTGAGACGAGTTCAATGGCATAGCTTGTAGCCAGAACTTCAATTTCTACTTACTGTAGGAAAATTCTATTAGAGTCGAAATTTAAATTAGACAATTTCAAACTAATCGTCTCATCGTTTTGTGAAACCAATTTTGTTTCGTTCTAGTTATTACTATTACGTGGCTACGCTTTCAATCATTCTGCAGACTTCGAGACTGTGAGAATTATGAAAGAAAAACTGTGCTACATCGGTTATAACATTGAAACTGAGCAAAAATTGGCGCTAGAAACCACCGTTCTTGTGGAGCCTTACACAGTGAGTACCAAATTTTTAGCTATTAAACTTTGAATCATGCGCCCACTGTTTCAGTTTTTAGGACGTCGCTCTGAAGTCAGTAAAGGGACGCCTATTAGAATTGATCCAGGGGGTTGTGGACAACCCCAACATGAGGTAAAAAAGTGCTTAAACATCCATTTCAGACTATTCTAGTACCGAATCCGTGCAAATAATATAGGTCTGTGTGTTACGAAGATATTTCGTGGTGGTAAATCGGGAAGATTGACTCTATTCTCATGAGTAGTACTGAATCAAATTCAAAAATGTTGAGAATTTATAATTCTCGTAATCATGGACCAATTTCGGACGCTTCACGTGCTCTTACTAGATTAGAACGTTGACAAATATTGGGAACTACCGCCCTAGGTCGGACCCTCCTTCTGATTTTGTACAAATCCAAGTAAATCGAGTTAAGATACAGAAATAATATTGGTGTGATGATTCAATTGGTACCTGATACGCTAAGTCGAATGTATTGGTTGAGCCCAACTACAGTTGATACCATAATGTTTTTCAGTTGCCTGATGGAAGAGTCATTAAAGTGAGTGGTGAAAGGTTTGAAGCACCTGAAGCACTGTTCCAGCCTCACCTTATCAATGTTGAAGGCCAGGGTAACTATCACAGGCTTACTTCATACATTTTGAATTATGTTTTTGAGTAATGTTTTCCATTTGAATTGTTTGTGTTATTGCAGGGATTGCTGAAATGGTGTTTAACACGATACAGGCAGCAGATATCGACATGAGGACAGAGCTGTACAAACATATCGTACTTTCTGGTGGATCCACAATGTACCCTGGCCTCCCAAGCAGACTTGAACGAGAAATAAAGCAACTCTATTTGGAAAGAGTGCTTAAAAATGACATTGACAAACTATCGGTTAGCAGCTTTTCAATGTTTTATTCAGCAAATTATCCTATAATTCTATATAAATATCTTTAAAGTAGTCTCTTGACAGAAGGAACATCACTTCAAAATTGTGAGCCTTCTACCAACTCCCTCAACACATTATATATGTGCCTCCTCTTCATTTGATGTGATCTCTGGGTAACTTGGAAGTATCTAGCTGAAAGATTGTCGTCTAAAAAAGACGATCTTTTACGGCGGAGTTAAGTTTTAGCATGGAACATGCTTTAGCGTTGGAAAAAACGTCACGCAAGGGTGCAATTTTGCTGTGATTTTTACTTACAACCAATTTACAAAAGTCGTCGCTGTAGAGCTTTATCTTCGACATTTTGATTTTACAAAAGTGGTTCACCATACGTTAGGAACCCCTTGATTTATGTTAAAATGCTGCCCAAACCGCTGTAAATATAGAAAAAGTTGAGATGTACCCCTGAGTTGAAAGAACTGTAAACAACATTCTGGGGTAAGAACCATAATCGATTTAGCGAAGTTTTAGACATGTAGTAGGTTGGCATCGTTCCATCTTATGATGATATGGATTCAAAACAGCTTCTAACCTGGTTAAGTGGATTGTGGACAACTGTCGCAGCAAAAAGGAAATATTTCCTAACAAAGTACAGGGTGCGGCAGAATTCCCAGACGGTTTTAAAAGGGTTTATTCTTTGAAAAAACTTTTTACCATTTTATTGTACATATTTCGCCATTTACGAATCATGAAAAACACATTTTTTTTAGAAATAATTCAAGTGTGGAAAATCACGTCTAAAAGATGTCCTCCTCTTCCGTTAATGCAAATGCGAATGAAATCAACTGGAGTGAAACTTATGAGACAACCAAAGATCCCTTTCAAATTCATCGTTCTTATGGACCTGAAAAAGTAGAGAATTTTATGAATCCGGGAAAATGGCCGCGGAATGTCACTGCCCCCTTTAATTTTTATATGCAGGTTGTGATGGATATGGTTAGTTGGCCCTTCACGATTTTAGAATCTGTAGCCTTGGGAGATGAGTCGGACGCCTCCAAGCGTCTGAATCAACTTCTGAGCGTGGCGGATCATTAATACAATGCATCCACCTGCTTGGAAGGGGCAACTATACCATTCCATCACCCTCACACGTTAGCCTGAGCGTGGTTACGTCCACTGGCCCTTTTATTGTGAACTGTCCTGATCATCCGTATGGCGTGTTTACTGTTAAATTGTAGAACCTTTTAATATCATTCTTAATGATTGCTCAATGTTTTCGTCATAACTTTTTGGTTTCAGAGATTCAAGATCCGGATTGAAGATCCCCCTCATCGAAAAGACATGGTATTCATCGGCGGAGCCGTCCTCGCGGAAGTTATGAAGAACCGCGAAACATTCTGGATGACCAACCAAGAGTACCAAGAGATGGGCGTTAAAGTCCTCCAGAAGTTGGGAGCCAGGGGCAACTAAATTTCGGCTAATGGGATCTTCTTGTCTCGAACGAGAAACATGTCGTTTTGGTTTTATGAAGAACAACATTTCAGTGCAATGTCCTCGTTGAAGTGTACAAGCGGAGTGATGACGAATTGTGGAAAGACTGCTCTTCGAGCGAAGCATAGCTTCTGTGATATGCTCTGTTTTCATTTAGACATCCCAATAATTTGATAATTGATTCATGGTCCGTAGCAGTTGAACAAATTAACGATTTCATTGTAGTAGGGTGCCATTTTTTCGTTTTTGTTTGAAACTACAGCGTTAGCTCTATCCCATATACTTCGAAGTTCACAATTTACCTATTAAATGTGTTAGACACCCCCCGGTCAAGACTTCCCAGGCGTTCCTGCAAGCCAAGCAATACCCTTTGATTTTATTTATTGTTGTTATAGTACTCTATGAATTTATTATTTTTTGTTTGTACCTACTATAACAGAATTTTTAGTCTCAACTCCAGAGACACCGCATTGTACATTTATTTCGAGTCCTCCAAAGTCATTACCTAGTGAATATTGTTCTTGTAGCTTGATGAATTATTGACAGTATTTAGGTTAACGATTTTGATATTTTTTATTGATAAGTTGTGCATTTTTTGTTACTAAATTGTAAATTACCTATCTGACAAAAAATTTCGTGTCAAAACGTTGAAAATGGTGTTATTTTTCTATTGTAATGATAACCCTGGAGATGAGGTAAAATAAGGGCCCCACACTTCATTGTTTGTTTGTTGTTAAAACAACTGGACGATCAGGATCGAACAAGATCAGAAATCGAAGCGGAAAGGGGTGCATGTGCCCCATGACTTGATCTAGGTTGTTAATATCACAAACTTGATATCGACCACCATTTCGGTTTATTATTTTTACTTAGAAATATGAGGGGAAAAAGAGAGAAACAACCGAGTAGAGGTATTAAAAAAACGTTTAATAATGGAACTGATAAGTAGGAAGGAGAACAAAATGGGCGATGTGATACATTGACGGGATATTTGATTATTTGAATCCCAACTCGCCCCCTCAAACATACAAAAAAATAAACGCCAGACGTATCTACAACAAATGTAGACGTAGTTACGTGTAAAAATGTACTAAATATTTAAAATTTAAAAAAAACAGCCGATTATTGAAGTTGATATGAGCCTGAGTAACAAGGGATTTCGTGAAAACATCCGACAGCATGTGCATTATCCTTAATGAAAATTGAAACGGTTAACGATGTGCTTGGTTTTGTTACTCACTACATCATTCTTACCAGTATGAATTGCCCCTGT
Organism: Creontiades dilutus; assembly: GCA_031894815.1. Lineage (NCBI taxonomy): Eukaryota > Metazoa > Arthropoda > Insecta > Hemiptera > Miridae > Creontiades > Creontiades dilutus. The sequence goes on from JAVIWC010003164.1 coordinate 1,045,181, forward strand.
ATAATCTCATGAAATTTTAGGAACAATGTTTTTTAACTCGGGGGAAAAATTCACCTACCAAAGACCTCAACCATAAAATTTCTTGAACTCAAAAAGCTGAGGATTATGTAAGGATAAATTCAGCCTAAATAGTAATTCCATGAAAGCATTACAACCTTGTATAACTCACCTATCTCATTGTACTTTTTTTCTTCGGATCTACTTGCTAAACGTTCAATGATCTCATTTTATTCTGAAATTAAGCGCTCAATTACAGACAAAACAAAATTGAACTGTTTTTCTCCCTTTGATCTGCTGTAGTTGCACTCTTTTCGTAATTAAGAAAAATTATTGTACGTTGTGTTATAGGAAATTGAACAAGAATCCCAGACAAACAGTAAATCACAAAACGTTAATTGACTTACAAAAAAAATAGTGGATTGAAGAAAACCGCTTAGAAGGATTTTTTGTTCTAAATGAATTACCTATACAATTGATTCCTCATGCTTCAGCGTTTTTATCTTGAACACCCTGTGTAGGAAGGATAGTCCCCTAATGGTCTCTCTCGATTAAAATAAAAACAGGTTGGGTGCGTCTCATAGCTTCCTTGTCTAGGTGACATGAAACTTTTGAAATGTTTCGGATCATCTCGGATGATGTAAAGTATAAGCTTGCCAATAGTACCTTCAGAAACATATTTACTTCTTAAGTATTAATAATTAAGGAAAAGATAAACATCCGTGCGTTCGACATAAAAGGTATTTGGACCGTCGATTTGCAACAAAAGTGCCTCCTACACTTTTAATATTAATTTGGGCCGACCTGTCTAGTGTGTAAACGACTAGGGATTAACAAAAAGAAGTTTCTACTTGATTAAATCATTCTAAAGCTCGTATCCATCAAATTTTTTCCGGTCCCTAGAGCTTTAAAATCTAACTTTGAAATTATAATGCAAAAGACGAATATATTCGTCTTTTTTCCATATATGGAAAAATTTCCGTTATCAATTTTGTGAACAAACAGTTTCCCAGTATTACTGATGATTTTCCTGTTAACTGTTATGTTCTATTAAGAATATTAGTCTAGTTCTGAACTTGAAAATTAAAAAGATTTCATCTCTTCCTTTTATTTAGCATTCGCCGCTTAGGGCTTTTCTTTCTCTTCATCTTTTTGCTCTTCATGGCAATAAAACTCAGTAATACGAGTAGGTACAATACTATTTGGTGACTCGTCCACATTAACAACACTTTCTTTACCCTGGGTGGCATCTGTAGCATAATTTGCTAAGCTAAGTATCTGAGCACGGTGGTGTCCCTACTACAGGAATCCTGAGTAAGAAGGTGTTATAAAAGTAAAATGAATTTAGTGGCTAGGTAAATCATTATAGAAATAGATTTTAGTCCGGATTGACGGAATCCAGTCGAGCTAATCAGAGCAGGAAAGAGAAACAGTGTTCTGATTTCGCGATGCAGTGGTAAAAACGCTGTTTCTAACCTTGATGGGGAGGTTATTTGGTGGTCCTGAAAAGGACCGTTGAAATGGATATGAGATGTTCACGAATAGACAACCGTGTTCTTAAGCACGTTCTCCTCGGATACGGCGGGCAAGCTGGATATCCTTCGGCATGATAGTGACACGCTTGGCATGGATGGCGCACAGGTTGGTGTCCTCGAAGAGTCCTACCAAGTAGGCTTCGCTGGCCTCCTGCAGAGCCATAACAGCAGAGCTCTGGAACCTCAAGTCGGTCTTGAAATCTTGGGCGATTTCACGGACAAGACGCTGGAATGGCAGTTTCCTGATGAGGAGCTCGGTGCTCTTCTGGTACCTACGGATTTCTCGGAGAGCGACTGTTCCAGGCCTGTACCTGTGAGGTTTCTTCACTCCTCCGGTGGCTGGTGCACTCTTACGGGCGGCCTTGGTAGCCAACTGCTTGCTCGGAGCCTTGCCACCGGTCGACTTCCTGGCTGTCTGCTTGGTTCTGGCCATGATATTTTTCTTTGAATAGCTTGAAAACGAATGATGGCGACGATGAGGGACAGAGGGTTTATATACCCCTTCCCCGAGCGAGCGCATGCGCAGCACATCATTCTACTTCTCCGAGTCGGAGGATCTGATTTTTCAATGTGGTGGGCGGAACCCCCATGTTCGTAACCGCCGTCCATCCCTTTGTGAGCCCAACGGTACAAAAACGTACGGGGCGAAGTTACAATTTGATTGATAATTCAATTGATTGAACGCTCCAAATAGGTGTCTCCAGGTTAAATAGAGAATTTTCCAAAATAATTTGGATGGCCAAAACGTGACGTGTACTTAATCAGCTCAGACATATTCTCAATTTCGTGGTGGCAGTATAAAAACACTAGTAGCAGTATAAAAAGTATGTTTACACCAAGTGCTGGACACACTGTAAAGATAAGATGATAAAGACGTATCTAATTGAAGAAAGAGTAAAGTAAAATTTTTCTGGGTTTATCCCTGGTACGTTGTAGAGCAGAGGAGTTGCTACCATCTGGGTGAGGCAATTAGGTCCTAAGCGTATTGAAGTTAAATTTTAAAAATGACACCCAGTTACAATAACATGGGGTGGGGCCTTGGAATAAAAGGTGGTTCCGGATAAATGATATGTTGGCGAAGGGCTTCTGTCTGAATAGGGCAGAACTTGGTGGATCCATGAATTACACTTTGAGAAGGAAAGGATTTGGTTGTTCAGATCCAGATTTTTTTAACGAAAAAATTAGGTATGGGTGGTTTTTTTTCTCAATGGAACGCGTTAAGAGTCCGTCGAAGGGAAGGTCGGCGTTAATTATTTGGTGGTCTTAAAAAGAACCGTTATATGGATTTGAATATGTAAGAAACGAGAAGTGTAATTCAGTGTAAAACAGTTCCACGGACCAGGAAGGTGATGCGAGTTCCCTGGTGTTCACGTCCACGACCACCCTCCTCCCCCAGCTCTGCACTGCTATTTTTTCCAATCTAATCGAATTTTTTTATTAGCAGGTACCTACTGAATCTTCCGTTACCATAACGCCGACAATGGGACCAGGTACAATACGGCTTCATAATTACGAGCCATACCGGTACGTAAGGGAACTGTACCGGCAACTAGGAACGGCTACTTCGTCGTGCAAACATTGTCGTATAGAAAATAATTGGTGGTCCTTAAAAGGACCGTTGAAATAGTGGAGTGAGATATCGAAGTTGCTGGTGGAGTTTAACCGCCGAATCCGTACAGGGTACGTCCTTGTCTCTTGAGAGCGTAGACGACATCCATGGCTGTGACAGTCTTCCTCTTGGCATGCTCGGTGTATGTGACGGCATCCCTGATAACATTCTCAAGGAAAACTTTGAGGACACCACGTGTCTCTTCGTAGATCAGACCAGAGATACGTTTGACACCACCTCGGCGAGCCAGACGACGGATTGCAGGCTTGGTGATACCCTGGATGTTATCACGCAACACCTTCCTGTGCCTCTTGGCACCTCCCTTTCCGAGTCCCTTTCCTCCTTTACCTCGACCGGTCATGTTGCTTTTTCAAGCTGATGGTGCAACGGGTGTTGAAATGAATGTGATCCCTCTAGTCCGTCTTAGAGGTGGGTCCAAGTAACTGTAATCGTTACTTTGTAACCGTTACTCGCCTCTCAAAAAGTAGTCGATTACTCTAGGCGTCGAGTACCAGGTACAAAGTAATCACTAAGCAGTACCGGTTCCAGCCAGTTCTGTCGGTCGGCCAGTAACTGTAACTGTTGTAACAACCAGTCCAGTGCGGCAGAGTAATCATTTAGCAGAGTAATCATTTAGCTCTTTAATCTAGGCGATTACTTGGTATGGTTGTATACTCGTATACTCGTAATGTTGTCGGTATATATCTTGCGTAGCAAACTATGTAGGCTCCAATGGATTAAAATAAATTACGCTTGTAGTTTTCAATACTGCAATATAAAAAAAATATTATGTATAAACTGTATTATTAGTAATAAAAATAACTTGGAGTAATAATTTACTAATAATATATACAGTAGCCCTAAAGTGTGAATTCATCAATAATATAAACTGTATTACCTATATAAGCAAAACCTACATTTAATTTGGAATAAACAGCCACTGCCACCCTACTTTTAGATTACTTTTATCTTATATATTTTAATTATGTAGTAGTCTTATTTCCCCATATTAGGTTAGGAGTCGTTAATATTGGTGTTATAGAACTGTAATCAGGAATCATTAGTGTACATGTAACAGGTAGGTAACGTGAGTACAGAATGTAATCGTAATCGTTAGAGCAGGCAAACAAGTACAGATTCCTAGTTCCCGAGTCTACGATAGGAGTTGTATCCGCAAAAGTAATCATGATTACAAAGTAATCACTAAAAGTAACGGGTACCAAACTGTACCAGTAACCGTTGTAACCAGTACGGCAGAGTAATCATTTAGCACATCTCTAGTCCGTCTCCCCATATTTATAACCGATATCCTCGAAGGTGATTGGCTCCCAAAGCTCCTCCGCTCCCCGCCGCGGTGGGAAGAGACCCTTCCCTTCAAGCTCCCCGCAAAGAGTCATGCGACACCTATTGGATTTTACCAGCACCAACTCTCATGGAGTTCACAATCCGCTATTATCGCCCACTGCGCTCTACTCTGCGTCCGAAATATGTTGGCATCTGCCCAGAAATAGTTGATCAACCATTAACTACGGCATTTAGAAATTCGAGTTCAATAAAAAATTGAAATGCTCAAAATCCACCAGCTTGTTCTCGCACTGAAATAGACCTTCCTCCACCGACTTACTTAGACCTAAATCATTTGCTAGTAAATGTATATTCAAAGTTATCATCGTCTCCGAAGTGGTCATATTAGTCACAATTTAACATAAATATCCTCGTAAAGGGACAGTTCAGGAAAATATGATAGTACGATCAGGCTCCAGACCATGACCAGAAGGATAAGAAGTTGTTTTTTTTTTTCCCCAAAACTTCTCTACTGTTCCCTTCTGAATTTTCAATGATGATCTTATACAAAAGGATGAAATCACATTTTGTTGGTTGGATACACGTACTTAAATTTATCATAATGAGAGGACGAAACGTTTCCGAAAAAGAAAAGTAAACCTATTATGAGCTCCAATCTGATGTCTTAGATTGTAGTAATATATTCACGTGAATACAAAGAATTTTGCCATCAAATTGTGAGCAATCATAAAAATTGCGTAATATAATTCGATATTGCTGATACCGATATTTTGTTGCGATATAATCGGTGTATTGATGTTTATGGTTAATATCGTTATCCCTGCTCAACTGTCAATAGTACGTCTTGCAAGGCCATTTTAAGGTTGTAAGCAAGTGTGCTAGCAATTCCCCTATGAGATTTAAACGGTACGGCGACCTCTAACGACAATGGGCTCAACTATGTTAGTTCCACGTGCATCCGACAGGTACCGTGCAGTTCTCTTTGGAGCGAACACTGTTCCCAGATGTTCCTGACTTTTAGTGGCCCTGAAAAGAGCCGTTCAAATATAGTAGAAACTTTAACGAGGATTGAGAAACATCAACTGGTTGAATTTAGTATTCTTGAGACAACGCCTTGCCACCTGGCTTCTGGGTCTTCTTGGGGAGAAGGACGGCCTGGATGTTGGGGAGGACACCTCCCTGTGCAATGGTAACACCAGACAGAAGTTTGTTCAACTCCTCGTCGTTTCTGATGGCCAACTGAAGATGACGTGGGATGATCCTGGTCTTCTTGTTGTCTCTGGCAGCGTTTCCTGCCAATTCCAACACTTCAGCAGCCAAGTACTCGAGGACGGCAGCCAAGTAAACTGGGGCACCGGCTCCAACTCTCTCGGCATAGTTTCCCTTGCGGAGCAGACGGTGGATACGACCGACTGGGAACTGAAGTCCAGCACGGGATGATCGGCTCTTTGCCTTTCCCTTAACTTTTCCTCCCTTACCTCGTCCAGACATGCTTCAGAGTAGAGTTGACGGTAGTTGAGCTTGGAATGATGACCCGCTGCCAAGTCAATCGGTATATATACCCCACTCCTCGTCCTCCATTGGTTCGGGCAAAGGCAATCCTTGTCCGAGTCATTTGCAGCGCTCCAAGCGGCGGCTCTACTAATCACCAATCTGTATCTCAGCTCGTCATCCTGGAGGACTACCTTTCACCCACAAGTAATTTAGTCGTTTCTCTATTAGTATTAGTAGAAGCTACCGTCGTCCGAAACCATTTACATTTTGTCTCAACGCTTTTCAGCCTTTTCCCACTTCTGTCCATGCACTCATAACATCTTCATGTGATACAATTTGATTACCGATTAGGTAGGTATAGGTATATAGTTCGATCAACATACACATCTCATTTAGGTCAGATAGAGAAATGGCCCTCATACACTTCGCTGTGAGACCCCAGCATGAATGCTCTTTGAGGCTGACATAGCGGATTCGTATCTGGTAGAATCATTTTGATTTTGGTTAGAAGTCCATCGTGGGGTACCTTAAACATTTTTTTTCCTGAATCCAGGTATGTAGACCTTCTTCTTTTCAAAAATCTTCAGTTTTGCGTTAACCGCTCTGTGGATGATTCAGAACCAGGAAAGCATACAATCTCTGGTTGAAGACCAATTTCCAAAATCACAGGATAGTGATCTGAATTCATTTCCCGAAGTACAGAAACTTTTGAACGGAATATCCCAACATTCCTACCAATGAAGTTGTCCAAGACATCTAGTGTGTGGCCATCAAATATAAAATTGGTAGGTTCTGATGGTGCTAAGACATCAAGACCGTGCCGTATCACAGCATCTTGACAGTTTTGTCCACCACGTTTCGATACATTAGAGTTGAATCTTGGATGCTTAAGAGGAGTGAGGGCGGTACGTCTTCCGAAAGGGTTCCGGAGAAAAGTGTCTCATAAATGGCACTGATCGAGATGGAAGAAGTGTGAGATAGTATCGTCAACGACAATGGAGCAAGAATGGTCGTCAAAGTGAGATTGAAAGGAAAGAGGAAGGACGGAAGGGTACGGTAAGACGGGGAGGAGTTATATATTTACAAACAACGTAAACCCACCTAGGTGCAAACTACTTCTATGTCTCAAGTAGGAATCCAACAGGGGAGAATAATGGAACTAAAACATTTGTTGGACAAACGCTCAAGTCTCTCCTTAATCAAGAAAAGCCTGATATACATTACACTAATCCGTCCAATTTGGCTTTACGCATGCGAAATTAGGGGGTCCGCTGCAAAAGTCACATAAATGAGATTCAAGTGACCCAAAATCGAGTACTTCTCTGCGCAACAGCACCCTGTTCCAACATCTCGAGATTCAAATGGTTAAAGCAACCCTGATTAAAGAGAGATACTCCAAAATTCACTACAAAATGACAGACAACAATAACCCATTGATAGCCGGAATTCCAGCGAATCCGCAATCAATTCCACTTCATCGAACCGAGCGAAAGCATCCAAAAGATAACATATTATAATTAATTTAATAAGAAAAAATTATATGCATACACATAAAGCAATTTAGTCGAAATTATAAGTCATTTGATGTTCTAAACATCTACTGTTGAAAGGCAACCATTGGGTTGTTCCTTTGCTAATGCATCAGGTAAATTAGGCTGAGTCTACTGTATTAAATATACAACAAACTGTGATATTATGAAGAATAATAAAGTTCTCGGTTAAGAAAAAATCCAGAAAATATAGTTTGGATAAATCATATTGTCTTTTTTATTGACGTATTTTATTCTATTTATTTATTTTTACAGTTTAAGCGTTGATATTCACATGCAATTGTCAACATAAAACTTTTCAATGACCAGCCCTTAGTACTTACCGAAAATCATATAGATCCCGAACGGGCAGCTAATCGAGTGCTTCCAAACTTCTATATCAACTATTTGATTGAAGGAATCCCTACAATCTGGGAGAGGACTTTTTTTTATCCATTCCGTCAAAGTATTTCAAATTTTAAAAATCGGTATAATATTTCTAGGGGTACAAGTCTCTACAGAATAAATTATTCCAATAATACTAATTACACAACATACCTACTGAGCAGGGCCGGATCTATACATTTTGGGCCCCCCTGCAAAATCTATCCTGGGCCCCCTTAACAGTACTTATGGAATGGCCCCACCCCCCTGAAAATTTTAAGGAAAAGAATGAATAACAAAATATTGAATATAGAATCGGCAATAAGTCGATTTTTTCAGTAACGAGATTCTTTTATTTTTGTGGCAGAGGTTCGGGCCCCCCTAGGGCAGTTCCTAGTTCCGGCCCTGCTACTGAGGAATTCACCGCTCTCTCGAGGAGGCATGGTTATATCCTGACTTCTTGTTTTGCCAACAAAGCGCGGCCACGCTGTACGACGGGACGGTCAGCGTTCTTCTACCGATGCTAATAGGACACAAGATTGCACCAACCCTGTCACTTTCGCAGCGTCAGGCGTAACTGTCTTATCTCTACCCCGCGGTACGACGGTAGAGTTGTACAAAATCACAAAACGAGTTGAGAGGTCCGACGGTGTAGAAGTGTAGTTTGCATTTCTCAAAGCAATAGGCTCTGAGACATCATTTTCATCATGATAATTAGTTGAATATTCAAGCTGAACATGGTTCTTCATTGTAATGTGGTTGTGCAGACAGCAAAAAGCTTTTACTATGCAATGTGCTGTTGAGATATCTGTATCTATCTGTCTCAAGAATACTCGCCGATTCATAGCCAATATGCTGAAAGCATTTTCCACAACACGACGTGCTCAACTGATTTGGGCGTTGAAACGTTTTTTCTCGGATATCACCGAGAATTTCCTCTTGTTGACAAACACAGTTCAGGAACGACTACTGGACCACACACTTTGAAAACGCTTTTAATGTGGCGTCCTCATTTCGCAGACCGCCGCGGTCATCCGCCGACCGTCCCGTGCCGTGTGGCAGAGGCTTTAACGCGCACTGGGGGGCAAGTTGAGAGGCTTGTTAAATTTGGTTATCCTTTTTGTGTTTTGGTGGTCCTGAAAAGAACCGTTCGAAATGCAAGCTTAATGTGATACAGTAGTTGTTAACTTCTTTTTGGACGAAGCTTTCTTAGCAGCTGGCTTCTTCGCAACCTGCTTGCTTTCTCACTATGTATGGTTGTATAATGGTTCTGAAGGATCAATTTAGAGTGGATTAGGCTCCTGAAAGAAAGAAGGCACTTTTTGTATCAAGGACCCTTTATATACACTTCAGAAAAAGCTGAATGAAATAATAACGAACACCCAATTTTAGAACGACGACTAAATATCTTAGTTTTATCTAAGAAAAGAACGATCTGGAAGAATGGGGTAACAGCTCCCCCCCCCCCCCCTCCAAAAAACACATACAGCCCACAAAGATGTCGTTTCCATAGACATTTTGATCTTAGAGCAATGGAACTAGGAGACCATCTACTACTCATTCCGCATACCTAGTTACTAAAATTTGTCATCCAAAACTTGTTAGGTTTCGGAGAATAATATTGAAATCCCGAAAGTGAAAACATTACCTCCGCTGAATGTAGGTACCATTTTCTATGTTAAGAGACCTGGGCCAACAAGGGGCTAGACCTACCCCTCCTTCAAGACCTGACGGTCGTGCGGGTATGGTATAACCATTGCGCCGTCGTAATCACTACTGTTTCCAAGTCCACCTGTATTACGCGGAAGAATTGGTTCCCCTCATGGGAAAGGAAATTACTTTTCGCGCAAATCGAAATTTCTATTTGGATTTTGACCATCCTGGTTAGCTTTGGGTTCGTTTTAGTCATATGTCCGTGTGTTTTATATTTAAAACAGATTACTATTTCGTAATTAGATACCCAGATCATTATGAGAAATGATAAATCACCTGCGCTCCAGTACCTAATTCGTCTGAGAACATGAACAACTCCTGCATGAACCTGTAGGTGGATGATTCTCAAACTACGGGCAAATTCGTGTTAATGGCAAGCTGTGCCGTTCAAAATCGTCTGACTGTCTATTCTTTCCCCTTATCTGCATACATCTAATATGATTTCCATGTTTTTTAGGGTTGAGAAACCGTGATTTGTCATTGTCATGACCTGCAACTGTATCGAGGTTCCTAATTTCGAGTTTTATTTTTATTTTTAATGGCTCCGTCCTTTATTGACCATTAACCAACTACAACAATTTATAGTTCATAATGATAATATACGATTTACTATAGTTCATAACATACATCATTGACTTTTATTGTGTGTTGTATTCTATTCTGGACAGATATGCAATTCTCCACGATACACTGCTGCTTTTTCAGTTTGGATGATTGTAGTCAGGGAAAAATGTTGCTCCAATTCTTGAATAATTACTTCGATGAGTGGTTGTCGTGGATGGTTTAGGGCACTGTATGATAATAGGACGTGATTGATTGTCTTTTTCCCCTCAGAAACGGTAGCTTTCCTCCTCTTCAGCTCCAATTTTCTTCAGGAACGACCTTGTATTCTTGACAAGCATTTGTAAAAATTGTTTGGTATTCCCATCAATGTTATAAAACCAGGGTTGGCGATGCGGTCTCGGAAAAATGAAAATATATTGCTGGTCAGAGTGATACCTAATTGGCATATTTATCATCCCATTCTGTCTGAGCCTTGGCTTTGTGACATCGATTCAAGTATGAGGGTGGAAATAGAGGCTGGATAGTCACATGTGGATCGTATATTGTTCTCTTGGCAATCTGGTCTGCAATTTCATTTCCTCGGACATCAGTATGAGCCTTAAGCCATACGAAGTAAATGAATTGGTTACTTCCTTTTAACTTAACCATTTCACTTTGCAGTTTTTTCTCCAATGGGCCGATTGGTATTCCTGGCCCAAGTACTGACCAAGTACTTAACAAAAGTAATATCTACTGCTGATGTTATTCGATGGTTTGCTGATGGAAATAGTGTAGGCGCTCCATTATTCATGTAGCCTAAGGTAGAATTTGCTGCAGCCACAAACAAGCCCTTTCCTTTCCCGTCTGAGAAGCCACTCCCAACAGCTTCATGGTGACAAATCCAATCACCTGTAATTATAAGGGGACCAGACCCCTCCACCCCCTGTTCCAAAGAACACCTCCCACTGCTGTTGGCTAACAGTATTTCGGGGATTGTTATAACCTGACACCACTGTTATTATGGCAATCGGAGGGAGACCAAGTTTAGCAGTTATAAATGAAAAATCGGTAATGTGATTTGGTGGACTTATTTCCGTATATGGCAAATCTTGTTTTATCAGAAGAGCCACGCCATCCTTTCCATATGCTCTATCTGATCTGAGTAGCTATGTCATAATTCTTGAAGGAAGAATTCTTCCCTGGTCGATACCATGTTTTGGAAATAGCTATTACTGTAACCGGGTTTAAATCAGTGTAATGTTCAAGGCTTCCTTTATTTTGGTTTATTATTCAATAATAAACCATTGTAATCGCTCTGGGAAAAACCAATTCTAACCCCCCCTGAAAATTTCATGGATTACGTTTCAAAGGGTGTAGAATCCGAATCTGCAATAAAAACTTTTCCGGCCGTACGCCGTACGCACGATTTCTCCCTAACGGCTGGAGCAAAAGATCTGAAATTTTCAGGAAAAATCCATTTTGGTCCGACGACGCCCCAATTCTTGAGCCAGCTCTCGCACTCAATTTAAAGTGCCCTTTAAGGGCTGTCAAAGTTTTGTAAAATCTCTAAAAACCTCAAAACAAGTCGAATCGGCCTAAATATTTACCTATTTGAAGAACATACCATGAGGAACCGAATGAGACCCTCCCCACGTCCGTAGGTCAACCCATTCCCGATGTATGGCCCGATTTATGGTGCCAACATTTGCGTTTTTTTGTTTATTATTGTTTGTTTGTAACCTAGTGATGCCGATAGCGTCGAGTTGTAGTGAATGTGGATACTGGAGTGATAGCCGATGTTGATACTTGTAGTTTATAGCCGATACACGGGTTGAAGCATTCTGATACGAATGAAACGCTGATGATATATAGGCAAATATTATTCAATATTATTAGTGGGGTAAATAAGTATTCTTTCTCTGGGGTCTATTATTCAATTGGCTTGCGTTCATAATTTGAATCTGTACTAAGCTTCGGAGTGTGCGTGTTTCACAGGTGATAGAGCGATTATTGAATTTCAGGAGATATGCATAGGAGCCTCCTATTAGGAGGCACACAAATATGATCAACTGATCAATCCAAATAGGTATGAGAACAGATTGGTTGAGAACAGATTTACGTGCTCCATGCATATCTCCTGAAATTCAATAATCTCTCTATCCTGTGAAACACTCACACTCCAAAGCTTAGTAGAAATCAAATAATGAACGCAAGCCAATTGAATAATAAACCCCAGTGAAAGAATTTGCAGCGTTGTTTACAAAGGATCTTGCATTCCACTGGAAGATTTGAATTTTCTGAGGTTGTGTGTTTCGTCTGTTGTTGATGTTAATCTGGTTCATCTAATTACTTTATATGGTGTTTTGGAGTTTATCAATTGGTTTACAGCACTTTCTAAATGTTTGTATAATATACAAATATATTATATTTGTTGTTTGTTGTGAGTCTTGTATATTGGTAGAGTTGCAGAAAATATTACAATGCTCATTGATGGTTTCTTCTGGTGTGCACATTTCGGTTTCCATATCTTCTTGTTCACCCTTAGGTGGTGCATGTTTAGGTAAAAAGTGAAGGGCTTTCCAGAATGGCGCTGTTCATTAGTTGTTTCTCCCGATTCTGCCTTATTCCTTGCCTCAATCCCATCATCCATACGGTTTTGGGAATATTTCATATGTTAGTTCATGTTTTTAATCTTGTGTCAGCTATATTTGCACGTGTATCTGATGGATTATCTGACCGAGTGTATGGTTGAGATCTACGGTTACTTCTAAACGTTTTCTTTTTTTTTCATCATAATACTTTCCTGAATTTTTGAGAATTCATCCTCTTCATTAGTTTGATCAGGTTGCAATAGGTTGAATCGGTTGCTTGTCACGGTAGCATAAGAGTCTGCCATAGCATGATCTCGCTTGCGACGTTGTTCTAAATAAGCAGGGCAGTTTTTACTGTGTGCTTTATGATCCAAGTTCTTGCAATTGATACATCCGTATTGTTGTTGTTTATTTGGACAGTTTTCGGGTTCGTGTTGTTCTGCACAATGTAAACATCGCTCCTACATTGTCCAGCTATACAGGGTGTCTACCTTTCAGGTGGACCAAACTTTAAGGATCGATTCTACAACTAATTTGCGACAAAAAGTGCCCCCTAGACTTTTTTTTAGAGGCTTCGTTTCCGAGTTATTAACGATTTAAGTTTTTTTTCGTGTTATCGACTTTACTTCACTAAAACAGCCATAACTCCCTTGTTTTTGGAGCTGTTTATTTTCTGTTTGCTTTATTCCGTAATAAACCTAACTCCCTTGTTTTTGGAGTAATCTCAAATTTGAGGAAACCGTTGGAAAGAGCGTTAAATTTCCCATCCGTTTAGTGTGAAACGCTATTTTGTAAAGCCATTTTCTGAAGTAAAAAAATAAGCCAAAGTCAAAGTTTTAATTTTTTTCGAAAATCAACATTTTTCAGGCTAATTTATCGCCTGTAATAAATTGGAATATTGGTGTGCACTCAACGGAAAAAACTAGCCCAAGACCTCAGCTTTCCAACGGTATCATCATTTTTCTCTTTACATTTGAATAAACCTCGTAAAATGACGTTTTGATGCGAAAAAAGAAGGATTTTTCGTTAAAATCGCAATTTTTCACAAACATTGACTTTTATCCGATATGAGTGTTCTTCATTGTACCTATTAATTTTTCCGTTGTGATTCTTAATTTTTTTAAATCCTGAACCCCAAATGGTGACACTTTTGAACCATCGCGGCCGCCTCAAAACGGACTAATGCGATACCTGTCTACCAAATGAAAAAAACGGTTGATCGAATGAAATACGCGTACTTCTTCTCGGAAAAATACGAGTTTTATTTTTTTTTCATTTCATATCACAAAATGAAACTAAAATAAAATAAAAATGAGCCACTAGGAATAAAAATTGAGGCGGCCAAAACGTTGAGCTACTTACCTTGAGCTCGGAGACAAGATAGCCGGAAGGTTCATCTTCCAAGTGAACTGGGGTGTCGCATTAGTCCGTTTTGAGGCGGCCGCGATGGTTCAAAAGTGTCACCATTTGTGGTTCAGGATTTAAAAAAATTAAGAATCACAACGGAAAAATTAATAGGTACAATGAAGAACATTCATATCGGATAAAAGTCAATGTTTGTGAAAAATTGCGATTTTAACGAAAAATCCTTCTTTTTTCGCATCAAAACGTCATTTTACGAGGTTTATTCAAATGTAAAGAGAAAAATGATGATACCGTTGGAAAGCTGAGGTCTTGGGCTAGTTTTTTCCGTTGAGTGCACACCAATATTCCAATTCATTACAGGCGATAAATTAGCCTGAAAAATGTTGATTTTCGAAAAAAATTAAAACTTTGACTTTGGCTTATTTTTTTACTTCAGAAAATGGCTTTACAAAATAGCGTTTCACACTAAACGGATAGGAAATTTAACTCTCTTTCCAACGGTTTCCTCAAATTTGAGATTACTCCAAAAACAAGGGAGTTATGGCTGTTTTAGTGAAGTAAAGTCGATAACACGAAAAAAAACTTAAATCGTTAATAACTCGGAAACGAAGCATCTAAAAAAAAAGTCTAGGGGGCACTTTTTGTCGCAAATTAGTTGTAGAATCGATCCTTAAAGTTTGGTCCACCTGAAAGGTAGACACCCTGTATACCCTATTCTATAACATGACGTACATTGCCTCACCTGTGGGACATATGGATCTACTCTGCGTCGCATACCGTATAGGTATATTGATATATTTAGGTAATTTTTGGGAATCGAATGTCACAAAAATGGCTTCAGTTCGGTGAATTACTTGTTTTCCATCAGCTTCCGTTTCAAATTTCGTAATTCTGCGCATTCGTATTGGTTTTACTGTAGATGTCATCTCCGTCAATATTTCGTCATCTTCAATATTTGCCAGAACATGTCTTACAACGCCTGTTCTGTACATTAAAAAGTCAGGAATGTAAGCAATAAGTCCTTTCTGTTCAAAGGTTAGTGCCACTAGGTCGTTGGCTGTGGAGACTATAATTTTGATTCGGTTATTTCCAATAGCGCTTACTATGTCTTGTATGGTTGACTTTTCGATTTGTTGGGAGTATAACCATTTACCAAATGTCATTAGATGAATTTTACCAATTGACGACTTCTTTCCTTCAAAAAAGATAGAAAACAGTCCTTTACCATTGGTGCGAAATCGATTTGCAATTAAACGTTTTTTATATTCTTCAGTTTCCTCCGGAGGTTGTTTTCTAGAGTTCGTAATTAATAGGTACTACTTACTTTGCCAGTTTGTGGTAATTGATTTGCATTGCTTCGCTTCAAGGGGTTATTGTCAGGTCCAATTGGCTCGATGTTTTATCAGGTGGTTTAGGTTCTGTCCCACCATCTCCTTCCATTTTATTTTCTTATTAATTATAAAACCAAGTAGATGTGTGAAGAAAATTTTCAGGCAAAAATAAAAATAACATGGTAACTATTGCTAAATAATTACCAAATCATGAAAAGGTGCTAGACGTTTAGTGATTTGTCTCCTGTTGTAATAGGTAATCTAGATCAGCGCGCGATAAGATTACAAGAGATTAAGTGTCGACAAACTCACTTGATTGTGGTCACTATCGCAAACAAGAGAGACAGCGAAAATGAAAGATAATGAGATAGAAAACGGAGCGATTCAAGCAAGGTGATTTGGTTTTCAGAATATTCTACCTGAGATTTAAAATTACGTGAAAATTATCTCGTGTTTAAATACATCTGAAGAGGTGCTTTCAATGGTTTTTCAACCCCTGCTTCAAGTTTTAGTGCCCTATACTGCACTTTATTCAGATCTCTTTAGTCGAGGGTCATTTTCACAACCGGGATTTTCGAGGAAGTTCAATTTTTTTGGTGGTAGCAGTGACACACAAGCAAACGGGTACACCCTTGAGCCGCCTTAAGCGGTAGGTGGTGTGTTTTCTGATCGAGCGAGAACGTCTAAAAACGGGTTAGTATGTTTATTCAATGTCATTTCAATGGCCCTAATTGCTCATCTATTATGTTGGATCCCGAAAATGTTTTTCTATCCACTTATTCTCTTTGATCACGTATCACGTTGCATTTTTAAAACGCACAATAAGTACAGTAGTATTGGAAAAATCTCTATTGAAAGCCCGAATTGTCATTATTATGTAGGGGAAAACACGAAAATTGTCATTGTAGTGATCGAAACCGCCACGATATTGTTACGACTTCTATCAAATTTGAGTTTCACGGAGAAGATGGGATGTCTTGAATGACTGGGGATCTGGAAGGGATTCAGGGAGGCCAATTAAGTAACAAAGAGAATCACCCTGGTCGAAGTATGGATCGAAGACTATTAATCGAGTCAAATTTATCATAAAGTTTTGGGCTGAAGATAATTTTACAGCTGTCATCTATTGAGTGTGGTCCTTCAAAAGTGTTGGAAACACCACATCATCCAATAGAGAGGATACGTCATCCTCAAGTTATAGGATCAAAAGCGACAACTATAGCCCTGATTCTGATGTAGGAGATTTGCTTCCTACAAACGCACTTCCTAACTAGAATGAAAATGAAATCAAAACGGTCGTAGTAGCCTCAAAATTTTACGAGGTTTAGAAGGTTGAATTACTTCCTTAAATTCTCCCGAAAGCTGCAACTTGAGAACATAATCTATCAAGAGCAACAACTAAAACTAGATTTAGAAGACCATCAAGGCCATCAAGAGGGAAGGATCTTTTTGCACGGAGTGGTAACTTGTTCATACCATTTATGACAGGGAATGAACTTGCAGCCATGGCATGATGCTATAACATCAGAAATCAGGTCACAATTTATAAAGAGTACATGAAGTTTGTTTGCCCAACAAAATTTTAATATATTTGGCTGTAGAACGATTCTAAAGGATCAATTTCAAGCTGATGAGAGGAAAAAACCGAGTCTCTCTTGTCGTAGTGTAGTGGCTACGGTGATTTGCCATTTGTTAAATTGAGGAGGGTGCCAACAATTTTTTTAGGGTGGGGGTAAATTTGATTGAAACAGTGTTCAACTTGATGACATTCTAAAATATATACATCACTAGATTGAACTTAAATAATAATGAACCTAGTATTTAATTTAAATATAGTTTGTTTTTCCATCTGAAATGTATAAATGACAATGACAGTACTCGAATATTGTTCCGAGCACTCGTTTTGAACCAATACCTACATAAATCTTCTTTTAGTTTTACATAAAATAAAGGGTGCTTACAATGTTTTGCATGTTTTGGTTTTTTGTGGAGGGGGTACCAATTTACATAGGTTGCTGGTTCCAAGTTGACGTGGGGGCACCCCTTATTTTTACTTTGTAAAATGTTTGTTAGAAGCTAGATTGCTTTTATAGGATAAAAGGATTTTGTAAATCTTGTTTAATTTTAACCAAAGTAAACACCGAAATAAGTGTTTCATTAAAAAAATGAAAATTCACATTTTCGCCTCAGGCTTGTAAACACAATTCTGCTCTGAATAGCGAACTCTACCGACAATCGATTCTACTACGTTAGTTCCGCGCGCTTCCAACAGGTACCGATCGGATCGGGCCAGAGCCATGCAGTTCTCTGCGAACTGTCTCCCCAGATGTGAACTTTTAGTGGCCCTGAAAAGAGCCGTTCAAATAGAGTAGGAAGGAATAATAATATGAACTAAATGAAATCAGTATTCTTGAGACAACGCCTTGCCACCACGTTTCTGGGTCTTCTTGGGGAGAAGGACGGCCTGGATGTTGGGGAGGACACCTCCCTGTGCAATGGTAACACCAGACAGAAGTTTGTTCAACTCCTCGTCGTTTCTGATGGCCAACTGAAGATGACGTGGGATGATCCTGGTCTTCTTGTTGTCTCTGGCAGCGTTTCCTGCCAATTCCAACACCTCAGCTGCCAAGTATTCGAGGACAGCGGCCAGGTAGACTGGGGCACCGGCACCAACTCTCTCGGCATAGTTTCCTTTACGGAGCAGACGGTGGATACGTCCGACAGGGAACTGAAGCCCTGCACGGGATGATCGGCTCTTTGCCTTTCCCTTTACTTTTCCTCCCTTTCCACGTCCAGACATCTTCAGAGTTGAGTTGACGGTAGTTGAGCTTGGAATGCTTGACCGGCTGCCAAGTCAATCGGTATATATACCCCACTCCTCGTCCTCTATTGGTTCGGGCAAAGGCAATCCTTGCCCGAGTCATTTGCAGCGCTCCAAGCGGCGGCTCTATTAACCACCAACTTTCATCTGTGCTCATCCTCGAAGATTAGATTTTTTTTCACCCATAACCAAATCCGTCCCCAAACAATTAAATTTTGTCCCATAGATTTTCAGCTTTTTTCGACATCTGTCCGTTCACTCGTAACATCGTCATGTGATACTATTTGATTACCAATTATTTTTCTCGATCAAATATTTACAAGTGAAAATATGTAACATAGTCTCCCCCATATTTGATTTGTAACGCCACTCAGAACCGCTGGGGATCCTTCGGACATAAAGCCAAGTTCCATTAAGTATAGAATAGAGCATATTAGCAGAATATTAGAGAATGTATATTATTGTGAATAATGAACTCCCCACAACGTCTGATAAGAGCTCAACTGAGGAGAGTAACGACATTTAAAGTTTTCATCCGTAAAAACAGGAACGTTTCCACGTAATTACTCGTTCAGGAGAAGTTCTGGTTCAACGACTCACCATAAGGGTGTAGGTGTTATTTATGGGAATCCCGCTTTATAAAAAATATATAATATATCCTTTGGATATTATCCAACTTGAGTGACCACACACTCGGAGTTGTTCCACTCAAAAGGTCTAGAAAATGTTGTTTGGATACTTAAATCGATTTTTTTTTTTTTTTTTTTTTGTTAATATTAATTTTTACAATTTTATAGTTAACATAAAACTTGTCAATGATTAGTCGATAGTACCTACCCGAAAATTGAAGGAAATCATTAGGTCATAAAATAAATAATAATATAATAGGGTGACCTGCCCAGTCTGTAGACGATTCAGATGTAGGCAAGCGAAGTTTCAACTTACAACTAATAGTACACAGTTCCTATTCAATTTTCTCAACTTTTTCTTTTTCAAGTGCCTTCTGGTATAAATCAGGTTTTGAAATTTCTTTCATTTAACTATATTTGTGGCCCATACAAATTGATTTCTAGACAGTGTGTGGACGAAGAATTTCCTGGCTGTGGACGAATGGTGTGTGACACTCAAATTTTTTGACAGAGAATTCTGGTTTTTCATGGTTCTATCAATTTTCACCGTGTTGCAGAATTTAAGGAAGTTATCCATATTGAAATTATATTAAAAATTATATTAAATGATGAGTTATATTAAAACTTTCAGAGTTCCACTCCTATCAACATCCTCTAGGTAACACGTAGGTATTATGATACCTACCTACCTATCATATCCAGTATTAAAACACATTTTATTTAATCAGAACTTTCAGGTTCAATAAAGTAAACTAAATAACTATTCTATAAACTAAAATATAATGATATAATATAAAGAATATAATAAATAATAATATAAAAATAAAATAATCGACTGCTTCCAAACTTCTATATCAATCAATATAGGATATTTCATTGAATGAAGTTTGGGAGAGGACTTTTTCGATTCCATCAATGCTTTTCAAAATGTGAAGACCGTCGTTTCAAAACCTATATAAGGTTACTATTACGAAATCTCCCTTTATAATGAAGTATTCCAAACAATTTGATGAATGAATCAATTATACTGCTTCCACATACTGAGGAGGATTCACTGTTTTCGAAGACGTCCGGATCAACGCTGCCTTCACACGTTTTGGACTACAATCGAGTTCCTTTGAGAAATTTGATCTGTTTTCTTGCTTCAAAGGTCAGGTCAAAAACTACCTGAAACTATTAAGAATAATTAATATGGTCACCTTGCAGTTTACTGCTTACAACCAGTTCAGAAGAAAATATGTTAGATTTTGGTGGTCCTGAAAAGAACCGTTAAAATGGTTGTTCAATGAGACATAGAGTGTGCTCACTTCTTCTTGGGCGAAGCTTTCTTAGCTGCCGGCTTCTTCACCACCTTCTTAGCGACTGGCTTCTTGGGCTTGGCCGGGGATTTAGTGGTCTTCTTCGGCTTGGGTGCCTTGGCGGTAGTTGGGGGCTTCTTGACTTTTTTCGCCTTCGAAGGCTGCTTCTTCTCCTTTTTGGGCGAACCGGCAGCCTTTTTGGGGGCCTTCGGTTTGCCGGCCTTCTTTTTCCCCTCGTCGCCTCCAGGGAGTTTGAAGGAACCCATGGCACCGCTTCCTTTGGTCTGGACAAGTTTACCGGAGGCAACGGCGCTCTTAATGTATCGCTTGATGAAGGGGGATACCTTCTCGGCATCAACTTTGTAGGTAGAGCTGATGTACTTTTTGATGGCCTGAAGAGAAGAACCACCACGCTCTTTCAGAGTACGGATGGCCGCGTTCACCATGGTAGCTGTGGGCGGATGAGAGGGCTTGGCTTTGGCACCAGCCTTGGCTCCCGCCGCCGCTTTCTTCTTGGGAGATTTCGCTTTAGGTGGCGCACTCGCCGGGGCTGCAGCGGTCGTTTCAGTCATCTCGTAGGATAGCAGAGCTT
The DNA here is from genome assembly GCA_031894815.1 of Creontiades dilutus. Taxonomy (NCBI): domain Eukaryota; kingdom Metazoa; phylum Arthropoda; class Insecta; order Hemiptera; family Miridae; genus Creontiades; species Creontiades dilutus. The sequence continues at coordinate 1,065,917 of JAVIWC010003164.1, forward strand.
GTGACGGATGTGTTGGTTACTAGAGAATGAGTTAAAATGAGGCTCCTCCGCGTATATATAGTTGACTCAACGAACCGTAATGAAACCATCCCTCCGCCGCCCCTACGCCTCCATCACGGAAGATACCTTTCAGTGTCTGCTCCTCCTTTTCTTATTGCTCTTTATGTCTCTGCCAAATTTGACGGGAACCTTCTCAATTTTCCCACAATCTCATCAATATATCCTTTTCCGACAACACTCCCCCTCAACAGCCCATCTCTCCTCAGTCGCTCAGATGAACCTTGTCAATCCTACAAAGTCGTGCTCTCAAACTACACCCCACTCGGAAAAATCCTTCTTAATTAAACGCTCGACTTTCTTCGCATCATCCACCAATTTCATTTCAAAGTTCCAACATCTGCATACCGTGCAGAATCCTCTTGACAAATTTCACCGAGCCGATTCTCAGGAAAAAATACTTTTTGGAGACGTCACTACTGCACCTCGTCTCTTTCAACGAACCTAATAACCTCGCTTCTTGTCAGTATATTCATAAATCGAAAAGTACTAAAACACTTAGTGACTCCAGAAATACATCTACGTATTTGCCCGAAACAGACAACATCACAATTCGTTAATTAATCATCTATCAACCTTTCAAATGGGTTGTTGGGTTCACTGAAGCCTAGCCCTGACCACAACCACTATAGCTCTTTCGTCGTACTTCCCTTCAAATACTTTCCTATAAATACTCGATTCATCTCCCTTCCTTAAAATAACAATAACGATCATCTTCCTACAGACAATCTTAATCATAAAAATCCTGCTCAACTAGAGTCCAACCGTACCGGGATAGGGAGATAGCTAATTTGTAGGGGAGACTTTCTAATGCCCTTTATAAGCAGGAAGGAGTCCACCACGTTTTAACGAATTGGTAGTTATGAAAAAATAAGAAACAACGTAGATGTGTATATACATATATATTATATTTTACGGTGTCAGAACTTGAATAATAACCATTCGTCCAAACAAATGTAAATCGAAGAACTTGTCCAAATCTACCTAGGTAGGAGAAAATAACTATCCCCGAATTTACCACCCTGGGGGGATAAAATCCCCTGAAATAAAATATCCAATACTGCAATTTCTGATGAGTAAGCCTTGGAAAAAAAATTCTCTATCGATGGAACGAAAAATCCCCGAGGTCACTGCATTTGCCTGATAAGTTTCGACCAGCTTGTGATCGTTCGAGTAGCACTTTCAAATATGTACAACAAGCTCAGCCTCATCCTCCTTAACCGTTAATGCCGCAACGGAGAACAAGAGATTACCTACGAAGCAAGAATAATAACTCTTCATTGTAGTAACTACTACTATTTTTTTTCTATACGGTCGAACTCAATTTTCCGTGGGAACAAGGGAGGATCTTAATACACGTATGAATAATCGTACGTCATGTTCGTACGGCACTCTAATTGACTCCTGATAATAAAGACATCGAACACTTTTTACGAAGCATCGCCAGGAACATAGCTTATATTCGCCCAGCATCGAACACGGAGGAGGCAGAAGGGGAACCGCACAGGTTTATTTAGCTCGTATCGTTACTAAAATTTCCCGAAAGGCTGGGAATTTTTTTCCCATGGTGGCGAATTTGGAGATTTTTTGCCAGTGTACTTACGTCTTGTCCATGCATTTGTTATATTAGTAAATGAGTGAGGAGACTAGGCATGGAACTTATCATCTAAGAGTGTGTAGTTGAGCAGAAAAATTGACCATTTTCGTATTAACATAATGAACAATGTTCCTCGTTCTTACCTCTATTCCCTTTTTGTGGTCCCTATCGTTTCATAAACAGAACGAAACTATAGCTAGGTAGTCCTTAAAATGGGGGGACAACGCGCGTCCCAGATTAGAGTTGTAGCCAAATTTACACTTCATGTACCTACCTACAGAGAAAAAACGCTGCAAATTCTTCTCACTGGGGTTTATTATTCAATTGGCTTGTGTTCATGATTTGAATTTCTACTAAGTTTTGGAGTGTGCGTGTTTCACAGGTGATAGAGCGATTATTGAATTTCAGGAGATATATGCATAGAGCACGTAAATCTGTTCTCGACCAAAATACCTATTTGGATTGAGCAGTGGATGATATTGGTGTCCCTCCGGAACATCAATAATCCCCCTATCATGTGAAACACGCAGACTACAAAGCTTAGTAGAAATTCAAATCATGAACGCAAGCCGATTGAATAATAAACCCCAGTGAAAGAATTTGCAGCGTTTTTTTATTGAACCTCAATACCCCCCCCCCCCCACAATAAAAACATCTATAATTTATCAAGTCCTTTGGCACTCGTATTGCGTTAAAACTTCCCCAAATCTAAATTTAAACGATGTAGCCAAAGGTAGACAGTTGTAGAGGGGGCACACAAATATCATAAACTGATCAATCCAAATAGGTGTTTTGGATGAGAACCGATTTACGTGGTCTATGCATATCTCCTGAAATTCGATAATCGCTCTATCACCTGTGAAACACGCACACTCCGAAGCTTAGTAAAATTCAAATCATGAACGCAAGCCAATTGAATAATAAACCCCAGTAAAAGAATACTTATTTACAACAGTAATAATATTGAATAATAAACCCCAGTAATAATATTGAATAATATTTACCTATATATTATCAGAATGCTTTATCCCATGTATCGGCTACTAACTACACTACAAGTAGGTATTCACATCGGCTATCACTCCAGTATCCCCATTCACTACAATTCGACGCTATCGACCGGACATCACTAGGTTACAAACAAACAATAATAAACGAAAAAACGCAAATGTTGGCACCATAAATCGGGCCATACATCGGGAATGGTTTGACCTACGGACAATGGGGAAGGGCTCATTCGATTCCTAATGGTATGTTCTTGAAATAGGAAAATATTTAGGCCGATTCGACTTGTTTTGAGGTTTTTATAGATTTTACAAAACTTTGACAACCCTTAAAGGGCACTTTAAATTGAGTGAGGGAGCTGGCTCAAGAATTGGGGCGTCGTCGGACCAAGATGGATTTTTCCTGAAAATTTCAGATTTTTTGCTCCAGCCGTTTCGGAGATATCGTGCGTACGGCGTACGGCGGACGGACGGAAAAATTTTTTATTGCAGATTCGGATTCTACCCCCTTTGAAACGTAAACCATGAAATTTTCAGGGGGGGGGGGGGGGTTAGAATTTTTTTTTCCAGAGCAATTACAATGGTTTATTATTGAATAATAAAACAAAAGGCCACCGTTCATGAATAGGAGGAAGGATGTGATATTGGCAGTTTGAACGTTTAGAGGGATATGCTGTATTATGCATGATTATTTGAGTATGAAGCTCAGCGACTTGCCATATGTATGTGACCTGTACATGGCTTTAATCGTGGTTGTGTGCCGCTGCCTCCACAGTAATCCGACAGAGATATATATCACTCGTCTGTGCCGCGCAATCTTAAATTTAAGTTATTCAAGTATAAATTACAGAAAACTTCTGTTGAACTATTCACATTAGTAAATACACTTTCACCATTCGAAAGCAAAATTAAATACCTATACCGATATTTGATTTACTAATATATTAACAGTACTACTTAGGTACACTCTTTCTCAAATTTATGGGCAAGAGCGTTTTTTCCGTTTCAGGTTCCTTCAAGAACTAAGTTGCCAGAATGTAGTGTTTAAAAAATATCAGCTATAAAATAGTTGCAAAAGCACTATCTTTTCCGGATGCTAAAATGGCCAGTAATCTTTGAATCAGCCAAGTGCATACAAATCAGATGAAAACTGTAGCAAATAATCTCATTTTGCGATACAAGGGTCTGCGGATGTACCATTCAGCCACACACACAAAGAAAGATTGGCAGGAAACTAAACTAATTTTATCAATCATTCATGAAATATGTAATTCTAACCTCCCACGTTTTGTCGATTGATGAGGGGTTTATAGTGGTCCTTAAAAGGACCGTTGAAATGTAGGGATTTTTAGTAAGAAACTGTTCACTTGGAGCTCGTGTACTTGGTAACAGCCTTGGTGCCTTCAGAGACAGCGTGCTTCGCCAACTCACCGGGGAGCAACAACCTGACGGCAGTCTGGATTTCCCTGGAGGTGATGGTCGACCTCTTGTTGTAATGTGAGAGGCGAGAGGCTTCGGCAGCGATACGCTCGAAGATATCGTTCACGAAACTGTTCATGATACTCATGGCCTTGGAGGAGATGCCTGTATCGGGGTGAACCTGTTTCAACACTTTGTAAATGTAGATGGCGTACGATTCCTTCCTCCTGCGCTTCTTCTTCTTGTCTCCTTTGGTGATGTTCTTTTGGGCCTTACCGGCCTTCTTCATGGCTTTACCCGAAGCTTTGGGAGGCATGATGCGATGAAGAGATACGGAACGAGAGTAACGCTGGCTTGTGCCGTTGCAGGTATATATACTCAGTTGTTTCTCCTAACCGACAGGGCTCTTCCCGAAAGGTCGTCTCCTATTGGTTCGCGCTGAAAACCGCAGCGGGCCTCCTCAACTCGGCTATCTTGCCGCGCCTTCAAGGTCATTTCAGTCCCGTCCCAGCTTTTGATTGGGCAACCAACTGGCATGTACCTATCACAGGCGCTTATCTTGCCGCGCCTTCAAGGCGCTCAGCTTTTGATTGGGCAACCAACTGACATGTACCTATCACAGGCGCTTTGACCCCACACGTTCAACGCCCGGCCTTTCACCTACTCCAAGTCCTATCAGAGATGGGCATCCCTGAATAACCAATTCTTTTGCGATTACAAAAGTAGGTAATCTAATAACGAGAGTAATAAATTACTTTAGTATTCGCGCGATGCGATTACTCTTTCGAATACTTTTTTAATCGCCAAAAGTATTTGAATACAATTGTATTTTATTACTGTTGTATGAAATACTTTCGCCGATTACAATGGTCCATGCCGTTGATATCTATTTTTGATGTTCGTAGCAGACTGTCTTCTGCCTGAATTTAATTAATAAAAATTGACTTTTATAATTAACCCTGAGCAAAATCTGCAAATAACACAAAGTCAGAAGCAGGCACAGCTCATAAATGAACAATAAAATAGACAATAGTTTTTATGAAAAATTACATTTTTAGATTAGTACAAATTCAGATTTTAAATCGAACGATGTTTCCATATTTTAACTTCTTGGTTTTAAATTAGTAGGTACTTTTGGTTCCAATTTTATGTGATCACAACTAGGTACCATTATTATTAAATGTTCAATTTGCAATGTTATCTCAACCTATGGGAAAGGATATTATTGAAGGTAGTACACAACTGATTTTATTTTTTTAAAAAAAAGAAGATACCTATTTAAGAAAAGAAAAGTATTGGGAGAGTTAGAATAACTGAAACTCTTTTTCGATAATCGTGTGGGCATACCTAGTAGTTTTTCGTTGTGAGATCGACCCAAATGGCAACTTGTGAAGTTTGACCATTCTAGCCTAATGGAAAAGTGTGGTGCCATAAAGTTACAATTTTGAAGAATTTGGTAGGTAGGTATTTCTGCATTTTCCAAATTTTTGGTAAATTGAAAAAACTTTAGGCTCTTAAAATTGTTTGTGATGCAAGTGCAGGTACTTGAAAGGAATAGCAGTTTTAGTTATACATAATATTATGAATAATGATTACGGAAACTCAATAGTTGAGTAGAAGTTTCGACGTGAAAAATGGGCGCGAAAATTGGGATTTTAAGAACAAAGTTGTGTGGGGTATCGTTTTCGATGTGTGTTGTAAATTTGGACGCTGGATTGATTGGAATGTATTTCAACATTCCAATTTCAAGAGCGAAGTATGGTTAAACTGTCAAATTTACTTTTCTCAGCCCGGGGTCACTTCCACGGCAGGAAGGTTATGACTACAAAAACACTTTTCTCTTAATTTTCCCTTCACTCAACAACGAAGATTCTCACTTCTGAGACTTCAAAAAACAAAAAAATCGTTATTCGTATCTGTAATCGCAAAAAAGTATTCGTTAATCACAATTAATTTAAAAGTATTCGCTGAAAAGTATTCGTTAATTACGAATAATTTTGTAATCGTTTCGCCAACGAATAACGATTGCCTCAAAAGTAATCGTTATTAACGAATACTTTTCACTTTTAAATTTGTAATCGCAAAAGTATTCGTTAATCGATTAACGCCCATCTCTGCCTCATATGTAACGAATAGGCAAAGGAACCACCTAAGTGGGTAATATCGTCATAAAATAGAACTTACCTAAAACTGTCTTTTTCACTCGTCAAAGCACCAGATTTCATGGCGATTTCAAATTTTCCGTTGGTAACTAGGTGAATCCAACTTGTATAGGCAACGCAACATTTTTCGGAAATCCTTCTAGTTTGAGAAAATCCAATTTATTGTGATTGATTAAAAGTTAATATTTTGTTTTGAAATAATGACTTAAAAGTTAATGAAAGTTAAGTAAGTATAAAGACATTAATTTGTAGGCACTTACCTGATTGTCACAGTGAGCCTTTCTTCTGGAGAAATACAAATTCAGAAATTTCTCTACTCACCGTCTGATTCCATTGAGAATATAGAAAAAAGTGTCTGGATTCATCCGAAATATTATTTAAATTTTATGGGTTGTTCCAACAATTTAGAGAACAAGGTGTGGAACTCCCCGGATGATTCCCTCTCCTCAAAAATCTCATTCACCCATTCCCTACCCTCAACCAACAACATGTATCTTAACCCATAAAAAATTTTCTGTTAACGAATCTAACGCTTGTATGTTGTCCATCTTTCACGTCAACTGACAAAAATCTGCAGAATCGTTTGAAAAATCGGGTCTAGTGTAAACGCTTCTATCGTTCGATACGGCAGAGCTAAATTCGACCGAGTTCGGCTCCAATGTAAACGCAACATTACCCGAAGGAAGTGGAGGAAAAAAGAAAAAGCCCATGAAGAGTGACATAGCAGAACTCCATGGGCCAAAATGCAGGAATTTGATTTCTTGAAGATTATCAAAGAAAGAAGAAGTGATGACCTCCATATCAGGGCTGAGGTTCATCCAGGTAAATCTTCAAAGGGCTGAAGTGGCCTCTGTATTATTTTGAGAGATCCTCAGACATGTACTGGAAGGGCTGATCTGGAAATATGGGCGATGAAGGAACCTGGTGCCCTATCATGAAAGCATATGAGAAAAGTGGGCAGCAATGGAAATGATCCATGATAGAACAATGAACTAAAGAAACTTTGTCCCCCCAGTGAGGAGGTAACAGGGCCAAACTAAATGGTGCATGGGAATAAAAGATACCACCTGAACAAAATGGATACGGCCCATGACAACAGAAGGCTGCTGCAAAGAGGAGGAAACAGCAGACCACATACTTGGTGAATGTCCTGCTGCATCAATAACATTCCAACATTACGGAAAGGGTGGCCCAATACCCGCCGATATTTCCAAGGAAATACCCGAAAACCCCCTTCACTTTGTGAATGAAGAGGCCATAAGAAAGAATCTGTATTGACACAAGGGCAGCGTTGCAATAGAACGAACGAACTAGACAGTCTCAGTGACCAAAAAAGGAATCCCTTAATGGATGGAAACTGATGTGCTAATTAGAGTTCATTACAACCGTGAAAGAACTTATGAAAAATTGTTTTTTCCTATTTTCTCTGGAGAAAGTTAGGATGGAAAATATTGCAAAAACATTTCAACATTATCTCACAACTCATAATTTAAACAATAAGCACACATTTGTTCACCTATTCTTTCAAGACAATAGAAAATTCTTCTTCAAAGGTTTAATTCAATAAATTAGATAAAATTGCTGTTTATTAGAAAAATATAAAGTACATAATAAACAGGAGTTACAATTATTCACATTTTGGACGGATGATACAGAGTACAATTTATTCTATTCAATCGTACACTAAATTAGAAAACCTATTTACATTATTAAGTTACAATCGATACGACATAATGAGAATTCATAGAGTTGAAACCAAAAACGTTAACAATCAGTAATGTAGATCCATCAACAAACACCAAATCACATCCGCATATGTAAAACGCTCGCTTTTCGAATAAGTTTTAAATGTTAAAAGGACGGAATGGGTATCTAGGTACAGTGGAATATAAACCTAGCTTCAATAATTGTGTATAAAAAAGAATACAAACTAAGTGCATTTAACTAGTTGTTATATATTATTTTAACCTAGTTTTAATTTTGCAGTGAATAATTTACGTTTATAGCTACAGCTAATGAGTACTGAACCACAATATTCTGGTATAATTCATTACTGAAATAATTTACTTTAAATTCCTGGAAATTAGGAGATAACAGGCGCTTTTCTTCGAAAAAATACGTCTTATTTATGCAGACAACTGAGTCCGCGTGAAATAGGTATACTTAAATTGTAGTATTTTATTCTACATTTACAAAATTATTTGGTACGTACCTTCAGGTTGTAAGATAATTGCAAAAGACGTATCTCATAAATATCGCAACTAGCTAGTTTAACGATCGATGTCCCTGATGAGATGTACTGGTTGGAAAGCATAAGCCAGACTTCCATTTTATTAAAAAGAGTGCGTGAAAAGATAGGTTTAGTAATTTCTTCTCCATCTGTCCCACCCTAATAAACAATAAACTGCAACGGAGCTTATAGAGCTAACGTTATTCAAATGATAATTTCAAGAAAAATGGCTGTACCTAAGCTTATACCTTGAGCAACATGTGTTTCCTGCAATGAACGGAAAGGGCTAGAGTTTGAAAACCTCATATATTCATGTTATTAATAGACAACAACTGTCTTATTGCTGTCTGCGAGGGCAAGAGTAATTATAACGAATCAACACCAAAACTTGTAGAAGAAGGATGAATACGTTGGGTGATTGTCTCAGAGAGCCCTCTTGAAAAATGTCTGATTTTTAGAAAAGGTTTGAAATAGTATTTTGAAAAGTTACATTCGAAGTGAGAAAATCACAAAGATATTCTGAACTTATACATTTTTTGACATTCCAAATACTGGTGGGGGCTAAACGGAGGTTTCACTCTGTGGGTCAATCAAATAGGTCTGATCTATGATTTACTTGAAGTTGGTGCTCACTGTGACACAAAGTTTAGCAATAATTTTATAAAAGGGATTTCTAGTACTTCAGCGCAACTGTTTAGAGAAGCAGACAATGATTTCTTCACTCAAAATGAACTTCTTTATAAAAATTTTACATTTCTGAATAAACATGATAACAGACAAGTTACAAATATCATGCTCAGTAGATAGACCATAAAACCGCGATGGTCCACTAATTTAACTATCAGTGTTGCTTGAATTTTAATGACGTTTTTATTCTACGAATTATTTTGATCTGTATTATCTAATCCATATTATATGGAAGGATGGTTGAAATTACTTAATCAATGAAACGATACAACAGTGAACTTAAGGTTTTTCTATCAAATGGTGGATTAGGGGTGTCTTTTCTATAATGAAGATGATGACTTGTCAGAAGGTCCGAGTAATCCATACTAAAAGAGGATTAATTATAAAATTCGGAAACTATATGTAGTAGAAGTGAGTCGCAACAACGACTAAATTGATAAAAATAATATTGAGAATAATTTGTGCGAAAAAAAATTTAAATGCTTCCATTAGGCACACTCCGATAACTAAGGAAGCTCGCATAACTACATTGAGGCGTAAATGAATGATACAATTCAAACTAAATGGGAAATATTGGAATTTCAAGTATGCGTTCAGTTATAGCAACGATATTTACGGAAAGTGAACATGTATTAAAACTTGATTTATTTTTAAAACGAAAATTTGAAGCTGAGCGTGTGAGAATTTCGTACACTACTAAACAAAAAAATAGTGGTCAGTACCTCTACATGAGTATATACAGCAAAGCAAATACAAGTTACATGTTGTGTCTAACACTACATATTTTTCTTAGATTACTTTAGAATATCACGCTTCTGTATTTGAATGATCTCTAATGCTTTGAAAAATTAAAAATAGGCTACTCATATTATTCTAACATAGCAGTCCTCGAAACCACAAAATAAAACATGTGCATCTGCCAACATTGCGTTTTGCCTTGTACAGTTTACAATTGTATAATAATCAGGTACTTAGGGGAAAAAATTTGGAATTACTCAACTGTCTCTGCAACATAATACGTTGTAATATGTTGATCTATTCAGTCAATTAATCTGTTACTAGAAAGTTAGACTGTTTAGTTCCAACAGTTGCTACTAAAGTGAATTGGCGTTGATCATATGATTTTATCATATATAACTGATTGTAAAGTGGCCACTTTTCTTCACCCACTACATGGGCTCTAATTATTGGATTTTGTATTAATTTATCCAATCCATAATGAACCAGCCGTACCATCATAATATCAATTATTTATGGTCCACTTTAAGAAGGAAGGGAGGTGGTTTGGTATCATCGATGAGGCAGACGAAATCGACAAGGTCAGGACATATTAGAGTGATACTCAAGTCATGAAGTAAGCAGACTTCATCAAAAGATGCTAAATATCTAGGGCATTCCTTGAAAGTACAAGCACAACTCGCAAATCTGGTGCATGGAAGCGGCAGGAATAGCTCTAAGTACCTGCTTTACTGATAAGCAATTTCGTTTTTCGAAATAATTTTTTCCATCGAAGTTAGGAATCCTATGCACGCCCCTTTCTAGGGTGGAAACTCTTCAAGCCTCAACATCAGTCGTGGGCAAACTTTACGTGGAGGGCTAGGTCCTTCCTCTTAACATTATCCATGACTGACGACTGCTACAATGAACGCGTTCACCATTCATTGCCAAGCATGTACCCCACCACTCAGTGTTCTGGGGTACTTGGGGCACGAGAAAGAATGGCTTGGCACATTATCTGCAAATGATCTATGGCCAACACATTCAGGGTGGTATCCCGATATTCGATAGTCACTATGGCGATAGATTTTAATTATGTACAACTAAAAGATTGATTCATTTACTGGTTCTACTTTTTTTATGATTCAGGTAGGGCTGACGTTTCGAACAAGACTTGTACAATGAGATTTAGAGGTGGATGAGGATGACAAAGAGCGTAAATAGTTCGTCCAGGGAAAGCACTTTTAAAAGAAGTGGGAATGAGACTGCTTTGCTGTTGAAATACAAAACACAATGTTGGGTCAATCTTATCACTAAAATTATAAGAATAGGCCATGATTAGGCTCATGGAAGACTTTCGCCATCTAACTATAAAATTAGGATATGAGGCAGTTGAAAAGACTGAAAGATAACGAAAATCCGATGATGGAGAGAAGAACTGTACTCGAATGTCTAGCTGTTGCACCATTACAGCGGTTGTCAAACCGACACAAACAGAATTCGGTCGAGTCATAATAATTCCTGTAAACATACGTAATCGCAGAAACAAATTAAATAGCTATAAAATGCCAATAGAAATGTTGTCTTACGTGTGAGATATTATGGAGAATGACAAAGGTACTACGTTTATGCTAACGCTTACTGACGTTAATAAGTGACTTTCACAAACTATGAGGTACCTAATGATTGAAGGAAAAATGTAACGGGTTCCTTTGAAGAAGTTGGATTGTCAGAAGGTAGTTTCAAGAAACATGCGTATCTTCTTAATAAGCAATGATAAATTTACCGTTCTTTACAAAAGGCAAAATTGTTATGTAACTACAAAAAGAAAATTAATGATTTATAGATAAAAGTAATTATTTCAGCTAAGAGAAACTGAAATGTATATTACATTTTGATGTCGAGTTCTTTGATGGAATTGTTAACGTAATGTCCCAGCTTGAGATCAACAGATGCAGCTTTGCAGCCCTCGTAATGGTCCGCAGGAATGTCAGTCCTCACGCCTTTCATCGCACTCAGGCAGTCTCTTGTGATCACCTCAGTTGCTGAAATTAAGGACTAGAATTAGAAGTTATCAAAATTCTGTAGGGGGTCCTATTTTGTACGATTACCATAGTTATTTCAATTGGAGATACTCCTACGTTTGTTCTATACATTTGAATTCAATTCTATGAATAAAGACACCAACCACAAGATTCGACGGTAATTAGTATTCTTTCTATCATTTTTTAAAGTTTTGGCAAAATGCTAATGGTAGAACCTTGGGTGGAGCTCTCTGCCACGTTTGAAGTAGTAGGAAAGTTTGTAAGATTCAACATGAAAGATATCTAAATTACCTAGGTGAAATCTACTTCCATTTAAAAAAGTAATAACCCTTGAGTTTCGAACCCTTATTGTCGGGAAAAACCATTTAACAAACACACTTTGAAAATATTGTATATAAAAGAAGTGTTAAAATCCAGGAAACGTTACAGAATGCTCTAAGACAGATTTCTTCAGGGGTAGTTTGGAGTTAACATTTTTTTTTTGCGCCATTATGAGAGCTTTATTCCCCTAAAACATTTGCAAGTTTAAGATAACTGCAGTGTACAAGTCCTTAACTGCGATTACACATTTACTCACATACAGATGTACGATTAATGGTCGGTCGGTAAGCAGAAAATGGGGACATACTACTTGTTATCAAAGTATCATATTTACCTCCTCTTTTCTCGATAAGTTTGACACAAGTGTCATCCGCCTCCGGACATGCTTGGCTCCAGTGCCAGAGCCAGGCAAAGTTGTGGCCACATCCTGGGTGAGTTGAAATACATCTGTAGCAGTAAAGAGTGGACCCAATGCCAAATGAGTATGCTGCAACGAAGAAGAGACAGATATCATTTAGCTGTCAAGGTCTTTAAGTTTGTTTGAAGAGCAGATTACTTCAGAATAATTCTGAATCAATTATTGTCCTAAGGTAGAATATTATTAATTGTGATGTTGATCAATTACGGGTTTCCTCGTACACGGTCTTTTACCGTGTAGATGTGAAACGTCATAATCAACAACCACATGGTTGAGGATAAGTGTGACACCTGCCTTACACGGATCAACATCAGGCAAGTTGTTTTTCACAGCACAGCAAATCATGATGAGAAGCCTCTCGGTTGTTGAGTGCATTAATACAGAGAATTATTTAATGAAAGTGTTTTACAATCATATTACAGCCATTCTGTAATTTCATCCCATCCAAATGCGTCTCGATGCGAGCTTGATGGGCCGTAATCTTAAATAAATCGTTAATTGTATACTTGCGAAACATTGAGGAAATCCCTCTTCTTGTATTCATTGATTTCTAAGCTTATAATATCATTCTGCTTGCAGAGCATATTTTTAAGGAAGAACGATGGAACTTCTGGGAATGGTTTGTCATTTGTCCATAGATTGGGAACGTTTGCAACAAAAAGCTCAGTAATCCTTGATATCAGATAGGCATCGATGGAGAACTTTGTGATCGTCAAGCTACAATATATCGCACTGTAAATACAATAGTACACAGCCTAATTGTACGAATAGTTGGTTAATTTATAACAACCTAAAGTGAAGTAACAGAAGATGAAGAGTTGAGGCGAAAGGCAATGTTTTTCCGGCTGTTGCAGTTGTCTATTGTACGAAAATAGTTGTTGGGATATGACATCACAATAAAATTCGTCATCTTTAGCATACTAAATATTCAATTTGAAGTAAAGCGTCAAAAATTACTGCGCGTTGTACGTAGATGCCTCTGTTGGCTTAGGTATTATTTCCAATTATAAAACTTTGTAATCGACTCAGGAACAAATTTGTTTAACCAACGCATAAGGTACCAAAGGCGGACACTTACAAGAAAAAGCCCTGAAAATAAGGGCTTAATAATATATAATAAGTGTCCGAAACTGGAGAGATGTCCGCCTTTGGTGGTTTTACCTTAATATGTTTTAAATTTACGATAATATCGTATAGTATACAATTTACTTCCTGGACTTTCCAAGCAAGTATTAGTAGCTGCGTAGAGTAGTAGGTATACCTTACAGAGTAATAACTAATTATTGAGGGAAGTCCAATGATTTTATTGCTTATTTAAGAGGTTTCCTGCTCGTTTATTGAGATTTTTCAATAAACGTGAATTAAAAAATCACAAGCAGAGATATGCGTCATAGCCACGCCCCGTGTGTATGAGGTTATTATTGATGGAATTAATTCGTACACTCACCTCGCTCAACTAGCACACTCAGCAAAATACAATATAGGACGGAAATATTCATAGTAAAAGATGATAAATAACAAAAATTAACTTTCTAATATAACAAGGGAAATAAACTAGGAAAACGTCAACAAAAACGACATCACTGGAGGACGCACTGCCGGACTATTTTGAAAGCATCCACAGATCAACAAAGGTGAAGGGTATGGATCTAGAAAGAGTAGGGAGAAGACCATGGAATTTGAAACCTCTTTTGAGTTGTCATCATGTGTGTGAATAAAGCTTCATCTTGTGTGTGAACAAAGATGAAATTCCATCTTGTGTGTGAAAAAGATGGAACAAAATCATCATCATGTGTGTGAATGAAGATGAAGCTGTACCAAGCTATGAATTACAACTATTCACGTAAATAGGAATAAGTATGTGGAGAGTAAAACTTGGCGCTGGTCTCTTCACCTGGACCCCCTAATGCTTAGAGCCTGCGGCTGAAATTCAAAACAACATGAAACATGCTTTAGCCAAGCTATTTTTGCAGTTTTCCTTTTGCTAATTTCTTGTCATACTGCTGGTTTCAATTAGCTATTTCGGATTTACCTATGTGACGGATGTGCCCTAATATATCTGATCTCTGTGGTCTACTGAGTAAAATATACCTATCGTAATAATGCTGTTAGACTGATTATGCAAATGAGGACCCGCCGCTCAGGTTCTTGCAGAACATTAAAAGATTATAGCGTTTGTAATGACTCACCATTAACTTCCATAAAAGGAAGTAAATTATTCTTATCTTATATAATACCTCGCGCCAACCCTCCCACAATCCCCTCTTGCGTTCCACTTAGGCGTGCCATGTTTTGGCTAGTTAGTCCAAGACTAATGAATGTTCCAGGCTAAAAACTCTACAGAGGAGAGAGATGTAATGAATTGCACTTGGAAAGAAGAAAGTTTTAAATATGCTATTTAATACTTGGATAGAATTTTCAAGCACTAAGTGAGTTTTTCCTACGAAAAGAAGGACACTGGGTCCAACCTGAAGATGTGAAAAGTAAACCATCTGATGTTATATTCATTAACCTGTTTTTGTGAGGGTTCACTCTTCATATTTAAATAAATCATATTTATTTCAAAATTGGTCTTGAACACTCACTACATCACCATATTATTACAAAGATCATTAAATTCCAAAACAAGATAGAATCATCTGATTGCAGACTTTTTTGGAGCTATCCCCTTGTAAAAAAAATTGATTTAAATTATAAAGAGGAAGATTCAGTTTCCATGAAGGATGTAGAGGTAGCCAATACGCAATTCAAAAATTATTTTTGAACATTTTGTTTTGTAGTATTGGGTTTGTTCAATCTTTTAAAAAAAGTGAATTATTTCATTAAAATTTTTTGTTTGTTTTTCATTTAAATTTAAAATAATAGGCATTTTCAAACATCACGAGGGACATAATTAAAGATAATAACGTTAATAATATGAGCCACATTTTTAACGAAGGGACACTTTGGGGCTCTATCTTGGTTCATTATTTTTATTAACAATGAATTGCAGCTATTCCCCAAGAAAAAAATTAACAACATTCCCTCCACCCGTATATTTGTTGCCCTACCTTTCAGAGTATGTAGGAATCCGTTCAAGTGTAACTCATATCTTTCCTTTGACAATATTGGATCTAAGTTTACAAAATTTGTGTTGAACATCAAATGAATGCCAGCGAGTGCCTGTAATCTATAATTTTTAACATATTTGTTGACAGCTTTTTTAAAAACATTGTACTACGCACTTACAGAGCCAGCTCATAGGTTGGCATACTAGGCACATGAATATGAAATGCAATATTGGTCAATTTCATGTCTCCTTGCAGATCAGGCAGGGTACGTCAGTAAAAACCAATCTTTCTGAAATATATCCATAGATTTATTTATTACCTACCAAGAGTATGAGTAAAAGTTTTGGGGAATAAGTTGACAAGTATTTATAACAAATAAATCTGGCGTTTTTTCTGGCGATTGAAGGGGTAATGCAAAGGAATCACCATCTCACGCACATGGTGATGATATGGGACCACCATGATTGAAATTGCAATCTTTGCACTGAACATGTTAATCAACCCCAAGGGTTGAAGTTTGCAGAAAGAAGGGAAAAAATCAATGACAGGAAATTCATGTGTGCAAACAGTTATGTAATTTCTTGTCTTTTTTAAGTCCTTACTTATTATTTTGATGACTGAATGAGGCTATCTGAGCTGGCATGCTTTCATTTATACACTCCCCTAAGGCAATCTTTACTGTACCTGGAGTATTGTGAAGTTCTATTATTGTGATTCAGTATCCATGTTAATATTACAGGAAAATTACTGAAAGTCCCTTAGCTACATTTTACAATTCTCATAGATCGAAATGTACGTTCACAGTTAGTTCAAAATATATGCACGTCTCTTTCTGTCAATACCACTCGCCACCACATGGTTAGTAGGAATGCAAATATTTAACTTATGGGCCAGAGGCTCTGGCTAAGTATCGATAGCACTATGGCAGAAATGAGAAGTGAGAGATGATTGTATATCTTACTCTATGGATTGTATATCTTAATCTCATGATTGTATATCTTACTCTCTGGTACGTTTCATAGAACAACTCCATGTCTGACCTGAAATTGCCTTCTCTGGTGGAATATGGGCATGGAGTTATGTTTTCGGCGGCGGCGCGCTTAAAGATTGCCACCACCAGTGTTATAAGCAATTGCATGGGAATGGGGTATGTTTTGAGTCCAAAGAAGACGTCTGTCATATGCATATTTTACTAATTGAATGGTAAGAATCTGTAGATAATTTCATAGTATTTCAGTCATTGTAGTGATGGGTAGTATTTTGATGCATCAGCTTGTGTTATGTTGGTTTACCCTCAGTCTTCAGTGTGATTTCCACTTTGGATTAGTCTCATTTTATGATCTCCACTTAGGCTATACCTATAATTTACGAGCTGCTATAATTCATAAGTATAACCACACACACCTAAGTTACAAGCAAAGCTACTTCTACGGTGTGAGATTCATTTTGGGGTAGGTAATCACATGGGTTAGAAGGTGGCCCTTCACATCTCTAGAGGAAAGAGTACCTACCAATGAGTAGGATTATGTTGACACCTGTAGAATTAATCACCGCTGTAGCAGATTACTCTCTAACGTCAGACGCCTCGATTCTGTCTTATTGACTGACTAAGTTTCTCGTTTCATGATTTCGTAGGGTCCACATATAGTTACTGAAAGTTTATTTTTTACTTCAAAGATCCTGTTCCAGTAGGACTAGCTCACAGTTTTAAGTTGTTGTGCCTTTATAGAATATCACCTTGATGAGTTCTATAGGAGGTCGAGGTGACTAGGGAGTTTCCCTGCTTGTTCGTTGACAATCTCATAGTTTGAAATTGCGGACATTCCTGTTATCGTGGCAATACACACATTTTCAACGTTATTGTTACTGAATCTAAAAAATTAAAGAGGCTTTTAGATGAACGAAACAACAAACTATGAATGTTGTTGAATTAATTAGACTAGATACTTCCGATTTAGCCGAAAGTCCCAGTACCTCTGTGAGCAAGGAAGCTTGTATCACTCGCTTTGTGAAAGAGGGTGGTAATGGTGTGATGTGTGTTTATTGGTAGGTAGTGCAATGAGCGCAAATTCTAGAGGCAGTGGCGGCTCTTGCTCTGAAACCCAGGGGGCTACACCGAGACCTTAAGAGACAATCCCGAAAGGAACGTGAAACAAAAATGTGCATTTCTCAGCCAAATACAAATTTCAACCGCCAATATGCAAAGGCGCAGCTTCTAACTGTGAAACAAACGACTCAATCCTACCTTTAAAAGAAGTTCACCAGTTTGTAAGGATTGTCAAACTTCAGACAACCGTGTTTTGCAACACTAGAAATTCATATCTGCCAGCAAAAGCCATCGAGGAAGTGAAAGCACAATTCTATCTTTAACCAAAGCTTCATTGCTATTATTTCAGCAAAGAAGAGAAGTTTATTACTTACCTCAAATCTGCTGAGCCAATCTACCTTTCCTAGTACTAAGGGATGAACTTGCAAATCATGGAACGATTTATGCTTGCCTTTGAGGTTTTTTGCAGTCCTATCAATACTGGCATTGGGCGTCCTGCATCGCAAATGATCACTCTTTGCTCCACTGAACTCACGTTTTATAGCACTTATTGTATTCGTTACGTATTTACAGCTAACACAGTTCAGTCTCAAGGGATGGGGACAATCAACTGATAAAAGGATACGAGTTTGCTGTGTTGATTCTATCTCACCCTAGCAGGTGAACGGAAAACTAGGTGTGATCCTGTGTAAGCTCTCTGAAATTTTGCTCGCTTTATTTCAGGCCCTCTCATTGGTTCACTCTTTGGACCTGGATCCAATCAACGCTGTGTTCCCCTTCCGGTCAGGGCACAGACGGGTTTTTTCTCCCTTACAGCAAACCCCTAACCCCCTCATCCGATTCACAACTCCGCTATCCTCTCACCTATCCTGAGGCTCTGTTTGGCAAGTGGATTTTAAACTCTTCTGCTCTTCAATAAGGATTTACGGGGGAAAGTTGGAAAACAGTATGGTAATATTATACTTTTAATATTATCAGGTATCTTTTTTAATTTTGGCCAGGGGGTGCAGATGTGCCTGTGCTCCTGTCAGCATCCACCCCTGTCTACAGGTATAACAAGTTGCTTGGGTTTGATGGGCATTACCTGCCTGATATACTGCTGGGAGAACTACTTCTTGAAACGTTCTGGGAAAATAAATTTAGTTCAGGAATATCCTGTCCTGTGGCCACTTTCATGAAACACTTCAACAATACAACAATTTATCAATGTACAAATGAATGTATATTCTAATAATATATTTATGTATTTTATTAATGTCAAGACTGATAATTTTACGTTTTAGTTTCCACGACTCGAGAATAATTTCTGAAGTGCCTTGATGCCTCTAGTTAGCTTTGCTTTTAATTTCAACGTTGAAGCAAAGAAAAAGAATGGCTGGAAGAAGGAAGAAATCTACGCCAAAGCCCAAACTAGTTCAGAAAGAAGAGTTGGACGAACACATCATGAATATTGAGCAGCAACTGCAAGATGAGAATGACGGAGGAGTGGTAAGAAATTGTGCCTTTTAACCGATCATTAACATTTGTTTGTTGGTAGCTACTTCCTGTTAACGTTATGCCTTTGAGTTTTACGATTTTTGAATTGAGTTAATAATTGATATGCCTATTAATTTTCTATCAGATCGTGATTAGTATCAAAGAGGAACACGATTGTGTAGAGCGCTGTGTGGAGGAAGAGCCATACATTCCTGAGGTACGTATGAAGTCTTTGATAAGGAGCTTCCGACTTCTACGTGGTGTCAATTATCCCTTTTCCGAATAGTTTCTCTGATTCGAATCTGGCCGTAATTTGGTTTTGTATGTGGGCCTTTTCCAAATTAGTTGCGGGATAAAGAAAACATCAAATAAATAAATGTTGGTAGTAATTAAAATGGAAACAGCTGCACGTTTTTATGTTTTTGAGGATAGATGTTTTCCTTGTTTACATCAGCACCCGCCTGAGGGGGACAGGTTGTCCGAGCGAGCTAAGGCATCAGTCCTTTGGCTGTTTACTTTCAGTGGGAGTACTGATTAGCCCGGTTCGAATCCGACAGGCACCAATGATTAGGGCCAAAATCCTATCGAGTGTTGTGTACCTGTCTTGTTAGACAGTTCACCTCTGATCTCGATATCACGTGAATCCAAATCGCTCCCAACCCAGGGGCGTGGGGCAATGGGAAGCCACGAGCGAAATCGTCAGATTTTTCCAATCCTCTCTAGAGGGCGGCTGGCGACGTCCGCGACACGTCCGGGTAGTCGGACGAAAATCCAAGGTGAAATTCCTTGTTTACTTTACTTTACTCAGTACCCGTCTGATTTTCGTAAAGAATGAGTCCATGGTGACCTGAATGTTCAAAAAGTCCTTTTAATATCTCACAGTATTTATATTTACCTATTGATTATTATTATCCTGACTTAATTTAATAATTGTTTATATGTAGGTCTTGATAATAAAGATGGAAAACGACATGAGCTCTTCGTCATCTCCTCGTGACAACTTAGTGTCGAATTGTGAGAGTTCGCTTGACGTTGAAGATGAACAGGATCTAAACTTCAATCCATCAGATGTCAGTGTAGTGGATGAGACGAAGAGCATTAGTCGGCAGGATAGCGTGAACACTGTTTTCTCGAATTCCCTGGAGTCACCTAGGTCATCTCGGAGGAAAATCTCATCAAAAGCGGGTATGTTATTTGTTAGCTTTGTGAATTGCTAAAAAATAGTAGGTACAATGTACCTGGTAGATGTACCCCAACCATTGTAGGTATTTGTTTGTTTATTAAACAAACCCATGGACCTTGCGTATAAACCACTCTCGTGAATGGTGGAGGGAGGAGAGGGAGAAATGACAAAAATAACATTTTATATATATACAATTTATATTTATAAGTGTTTTATGGTTCTATTTCTTTCATTTTTGTTGCAGTGAAGAGTATGTTGCCCCACGCCTGTGACAAATGTGAGTTGAGCTACTTCCGAAAGATTGATTTATTTCGCCATCGAAGAGTTCACTTTGGTAATTTTTTATAAATTGATTTCATGTTATTTTTAAATTGTGATTAGTTAAATTTCAGGCCATTGTTAGTTTTTGTCTGGCGGTATCTTTGTTATTAAACATTACTGCAGCTATTTGGACTAATTACTTTCAGGAAGTTTCTCTGTTGTCGGCATGTAATCGCCGATTTCTCTACTCTTATTCGCTAAAATCCATTTTTCATAATGTAGGGCCTTGATTTAATTCAATTTTCAGGATGGTAAGCCTCAAAGAACTCATCTATCTGTATCATTTATGTGAATATTGGAGTGCAATTCTTTTACTACGGTAAATATTGCAGTCCGAGTATGGTATTTTCATTATTCCGTCCTAGCTTTGAAATCGGCTGGTGAATTCTATCAATCTCTTATTTATCAACTTAGAAGGAAATGGATATGAAGACATATTGATTCGCAATGCTCATTATATATTTAGTTTAACCGTTTATACAATAATTTGGAAAGCTACTATTATTGTGAATATTTCGACTTCGTAGATGATGTTACCATGTACACCTCTATAATCTGTTGCAGATCATAATATGTTCAGTTGCGACCAGTGTACTTACCGCACTGCAAATGGCGACTATCTGATGAGACATATGAGGATCCATAGCCGTGGTAAGAAATTACCTGCAAATTTTCCTTATTTCTGCTGATTTATTCCTTTCTATTTGTTCATTAACCGAGTTACTTTTCTTCATTTCAGGCAAGAAGACAATCAAATGTAAATATTGTTCATATACCTCTCAATTTAGATCAACCGTGAACGTCCATGAACTAATTCACACAGGTAACCTTTTTCTACTTTAAAATATTCCTTGTGATATTGTCCTTAAAAATACTAGTAAAAAAGCTGACTTGCAGAGGGGGACAACTCTCAACTATCGTTCCAAACGTCCTGAGTTGTCTCGGCTAACATTTTCCCCCAAACTGATTTCCATGTGGGGTTTTTCTTTTCTTTAAAACGAATACAAGTACGTCGAGTTTTGGCCGTAGTGTGAAAACCAATAGACCTGTCACGTCTATCTCCCTTTCAGTTAGTCCAAGTGCTGTTACCTGAAGCAAAATGCGACAACTTGTGTAAGAAATAACGCATCTTTCTCCTTGCTCATCCGAACTGTGTTAATCAATTCCTTTTTCTCAAAATTATTAGACAAACGAGCAGCATATTCATTTTTAAACAGGCTTCTACAAACATCCCGGTCTGTCAACCTAGACAATTGCCCTGAGATTTGTTCTTGGCTCGGTTAATTATTTTTGCTAGAAACAATCCATTAGATGTCAGCGGAATTAAGAAACTGCGTATTTAATGGTGTTTCCTCAAAAACTTTTTATTCAGTAACTTTCATTTGTTGTTTCAGGCACAAAACCTTACTGCTGTGCGTTGTGTGACTATCGTACCAACGACAAAAATAAGTTAATTCCCCATCTGAAAAGGCACTATGGTAATGTTAACCTAAATAAAATCTATATTTATTAATAACTGATAGTTTGGGTTAATAGGTTATGCAGTTTTTAAAATTATGTAGCAATTGAATCATTCAAACCTACATCCGTCCCTTGTTTGTGAAATAGGGTGTCTATTGGTCGAGAAAATGTAGGAAATTGTAAATTTTCGTCGGGAAAATTATAATTACCGAATTTTTTCCGTGGATTCTGATGCGATTATTGAAGTAATTCCAAAAATTATCTTAATGTCAAAGTGTAATATTAAACGCATTTCCTGTAGTGATATTATTGACAATTAACAGTTATTTGACACATCGCAGCCCAATATTATGTAACATATTATATTTGAAATTTGATTAAACAGTCTAAAAAACACGTTTTTCTAGAATTTACTGGTATTTTGTGCCTGCTGAGACTTATGACCTACCATCCAAGAATGTCTTTTTAACTGGCAAGCCCTTGAACTAGGCTAAAGAAGCCCAATTGGAGAAAATTCATTTTTAAGTTTTCAACATTGATTTTTGAGGTGAAATACAATTTTGATTCAAAAAAGGATTACACCACAGTAAAGAGGAAGGTTTTCTCTTTCCGAAACAATGGCAGTTTTATTTTTTTGTGATGCAGTCGGCAAAGTGAACTGGACCTGCTCATTTGCCAAACTGACTGGCTGTCGTTCGCCGAGAATGAGACGAATCTGTCTGAAAATAAAGGGAAAAATTTCGTTTACTAAGAAATACTTGAAAATGGTCTATTATTATTTTTTTTGTACAACCTTTCACGTGGAATTTTCCATATATTTCGTACAAACTCCTTGGTAATGTGTTTGGTTGAAGTGATCTATGTAATTCAGTGGTGTTTAATAGTATCGTGACAAGGTGAATTGTACTAGTAGGAAGATGTTTTTTGTGACCAAGAAGTTTGTATTGAACAACAATTTATCAATTTCAGGATGGAAACGGTACAAATGTAAGAAATGTAACTGGAGATTCGTTGTAAAGGCAGAATTGACAGCTCACAAAAAAGTTCATTCTAGTAAGTACTACCTCTGTTTATTCCTTGTTGGTTTTATACTTAAAATTGGGTATTTGGTGTATTATGGCAGCGTTGCAGGGTCATTCAATTTAATTTTCGGCATAATACCAACCTTTTTAAATTTGTGTTTTCTGTCAATAACAAATAGATAAATAATCTCAGCTCATCCCTGAGCTTCACCTTATAAATTGTTCGAAAGTGAAGCCGTGAACTCAGTCCCAACAAGTTCACATTTCATTTTTCATTTGGTTCTTAAACGCTGCTATTCATTAATGTTCGTTACTAATGATGACCTGACAGTCGAAATCGATTTAGCAATATAACTAATATATTTTGTAGGAATAAACAGCTTTATCTGAACTCCGTTTCCTTCTTTGAAATGGATTTTCACTATTTCTTCGCTAGCGATTTGGTTTGTACCATAGTTTTAATTGCATTCTAAACACACTCACGAGAAGTTCGTTCTATTTTCAGAAAAGACGTCGAACCCGGAAAGTATGCAGCACTGGAAAGCTGCTTCACCTTCTGCGATCAAGAGACACAATGCCAAGTTGAAGAGAGCTGCACTAGCTGTAAAGGAAGGGATGCCATTAAAAGTAGCTGCTAGGCTGCATTGCGTCACAGTTTCTACCTTGTACTATCGGTTGTATCCCAGAAGTATGTTTGAGCACTTTTCTTTAATCCAGATCTAAGGCTCTGAATGCTGACTACACCTCATTGTTTGATTTTTATTCAAAAGCTTAATTATTCATCTTAACCTCCCATTCCATTGAGATATCGGCCCTAAAGTAAAAATTGAGACTACATCTTAATGAAACTTGAAGTAATATGCGAAACATCTGACGTTTGATAGATTTCGTATCCTGTCAAGATGTTGATGTCAGATAAGAAATTTGATTATCATTATTACAATACAATTAAACTTCTGATTGAATGTATTATGTTCATTCCAGATAAATATCCACCTGGGAAGAAATCCATAAAAATCGCTGAGAGTGGCAGTAAGAAAGTGTGCAGCAAGCACGAATCTCCAATACTTAATGGTTCGTGAATTCTTAATTCCTCATTTAGTTGGTATGGCGTGGGAGGTCTTTATGATTGCGAAACGGCATCAAGACTGGTGGAAAATAACTCTGTTTCGGTTGCTTTTGGTTGATTCTCTAAATTCCTTAGGTAATATTGGAATAAATTACTTTAGTATTAATTAAGTCAGTTCGTATTCTGCCGTATACAATATGTAATATAAGTGTAATTTTTATTTCCATCCCAGATCTCTATCCATCAGGGAAGGAAGCTATCGAAGACCCAAATAATGGCATTATGAATGGAAACATAATCGGGTTCATGTACATGTAAAGATGTGTTTTTTATATCTCTATTCCAATAATGATTAGTGGAAAATCATTATAAAACGTCAATCAGTCGAACAGACCTTTTTATACCCTATTATTAAAAGGGAAACATCCAATCTCTAGTAGTAGATTTTTCTCAGCCATTCGAAAACCGTTTCTATGGTTTTGTGATTAATTAATGCGCAAACATTGATTTGATAAGAGAGCAATGAAGTTTTATCTGAGAGGTAGCATCCGTATGACTACCATCTCCTTAATCAACAACGCCTAGGATACATATAAACAGCGTTTAGTGACTGGTAAAATGAGCAATACGATGTTACTACCAATTTATTTACTGTTTTAAACATGAACAACCGAACATGTTAAATATGGACTTCTAAGCCTGAGGTTGTCAGGTGCGCATGTGGATGAACAGTGTCAAACATTTAGATAGATAGAAGCCCAGAACTCTGAATATCTTCCATAGAAGATCAACTCCTTTTGAATTGAATGGAGTTCCGAACTGTCAAGGTTCACCGCTAGGAGCGCCAGGGAGGCAATGCCCTGACAAAAATAGTCATTTACAAAATTTCCTCATTGTTAGTACATTGTTTTAAACATGAACAGCCGAACATGTTAAGTATGGACTTCTAAGCCTGAGGTTGTCAGGTGCGCATGTGGATGAACAGTGTCAAACATTTAGATAGATAGAGGCCCAGAACTCTGAATATCTTCCATAGAAGATCAATTCCTTTTGAATTGAATGGAGTTCCGAACTATCAAGGTTCACCGCTAGGAGCGCCAGGGAGGCAATGCCCTGACAAAAATGGTCATTTACAAAATTTCCTCATTGTTAGTACATTGCATACCCACGTTTTTGTCCTAAAATTCTTCCCAAACACCACCAACAATATGGTTGTCCTTTTCAAAAATTAGAATTATAATAATAATAAGATAATCATTTCAAAGAAATATTTATAAACAATAAAAACTGGTAAATAAACGAAAAAACTACTGCACCCACGCTGCCGTCCTTAGAGGTCCTCAACAATAAAATTGGAGGTCTCAGACCATATCTTTTTCTCCGCTCATCTTACAGTTGCTTAATACTCAATAGATCAATTTTGCAAATTTGAATTCAAATAAAATCGTCTATAGGTATGTCGTTAACCTTTTATTAAATGTGAATTCATCATTTTGTCAAAGTCTAATGCTCTGGCTTAGTGCACTCTGGTGCATTTTATTTCCGTAATGTTTTTTTTCCCTTGAACCTCTTGCAACCATTATCTGTTACTTTATTCGTTATCTTGAGAATCTTTTCAATAGAATTTCCCCATTCCTAATGGCATGCCACGTCCCCCTAAGCGCTATATCTTTCCAGCTTTTCTTCCTTCTATTACTCCGTGAAGTTTAGGTTCTGTTTAGGCTCTGTTGAAGCCGTTATTGCTCATATTATTGTTATTTATATTCCAGATCTCAATCCTTCGGGAAACGAACCCATTAGAATTCCAACAAATGACTTGAAGAATGAAAACTGTAACTCTGAATCAACAATGCGTGACAGTAAGTTTTTAGCCCACATCTTCAAAAATGGGAAGTGAAGTACTTACCATGTTCATAATAACATAAAATGTGCAAAGAGTCTAGTGTTTAAAGGAGCTTCAAACTGACGATCTCCTCTGTGAGGGTCACTGTAATGAACGGTAGATTTCTCTTCTATTCTGTCAAAATGAGGTTTACTCTAATGTGCTACGCTCTGCCTCATGCGTCTCATGTTCACTGCACCATTTATGATGGAGGTTACAGAATAAAGATTTATTTAAAACTAGGACCATTTCTGGCCCGTTCATTTAGTGTAGTATGTTGCTGATGATATGCAGCTCTATAAAAACGGAGTACGACAGAACGTTGTCTATAATTGAACGAAAGTAAAGAGTTACACAGTTGAATCGATTTCGACGGTTAGGTCATCATCAGTAACAAACATGAACTGAGGGTGCATCACAGAAAGCACATCTTATAGAGGATAAAGTAAAGGAGATTGAATCCTATTGGCTCAGGGAAGTGAAAGGGGAGGGGAGTACCAACCAATGCCACTCAAGGCCTACAAAGTGAAAGGGTCATCAACAGTAACATCAAGGAGAGGGGGAAGCCAAATTTATTGCAAGAATGAACCCAATAATGGTGAAATATACACAGAGAGTAGAGTTCTCATTCCTGTGCCTCATTCAGCGTTATTCCTATTCCCTCATTCCAATTTCTTATTTTTCGACGTGTAAGCTTTTAATGGAATGTGAATTTCTCTACCCTCTACTGACGAGTGCTTTCACGACTTTAAAGGCAACCCTTATAAGGGAGTCATCTGATCCCTCCCTACAACAGGTCTGTTCTCGTGGAGAGTGTTGCTAGTCGATCTGGTATAAAGGACTTACCTAAGTCTCTCATGAAGGGGGAGTTATTCAGTTGGCGTTACCAACACCTAAAAAATTGTCTTCAAACAGCAATGGAATACAGTCACTAATTTTTGAGAAACGACGTTTACGAGATGTTTGTGCAAGCTTATCTACTATTTCGATTGAGTAAAAACTACGAATGCAAATTCATAAAGGTAGGCTCTAATAATGATGAAATGATTTGGTATTATTGGAGGCAGTACTCTGGTATAACATTCGCTTAATTACGTAAATGAAAATATCAAAATTCGCAAAAATTTCGTTCCTTTTCATTACTGCTTTCTCTTCATTTTTTCATGAGATGTTTTATGTTTATTATACTTAATTGAGAATGATAGATCACGTTTTGTTCTAGATATTCTACATTTACACAATACGTTAAATGCTCATTATGGACAATAATTATCAAGTCTGTTGTGATATTTTTGTATCGTTTCAGGTGAAAAAGCATTAACCTGTAACCAATGTGACTATACGGCAGCTCGATCCACGACACTGCGGGCTCATATGAAACAACATTCCGTGAAACGTGAAAAGAAACTTAATCAATCTTCAAATTCAAGTACAGGTTTGATTCTCTACAAGTCAAAATTATTGCAGTTCATTTGTTGGTTTTTATCGTGAAGTAGAATGAGTTTATTGATACATAGCTTTTCTAGGCGCAGAGCTGTGTATATTTCTGATTCGCTTCTTTTATGAGCTCTTGTGAAGCTGTTGTTCACATAGGTCTATGAATTTACTCATTTATACTTCCCGATTAATTTCAGCACAGAGATATGCCTTTGGGTGTTCTTCTATTGATTTCATGGATAAAGATTTTTATTCTGTAAATTTGAAGTGATAAATATATTCTCGGTATAATAATAATAATAATAAATCGGTTGCCATTTTGAAAACTACTCCACTATTTTCAGCTCAAAGACGGCATCCCTGTAATCTGTGTGACTACCGGGCCACTCGATCCACAACACTGCGGATTCATATGAAACGTCATTTAGTGAAAGGTGAAGTGAATAGTCGCCGTTATTCCACTTACAGTCTTATTTCAGATTTAAACTGAGTGTACTTGATAAAACTTATGGGGTAGTAAGATTTTCTTAATTAAAGGTTCCCAAGTGAAAGTTTCAAAATTTAAAACTGGTTTCAGCAAACAACCTTTCAGTTTTAACCATCTGATAATCAGTGTCAGAATGATGATGATTAGAATAATTCTAATTATGTACAATTATTGTACATTGTTTCATAAAATCGAAGATCAGAATGCCAATTAAGTTATAAACGGTTTCATTAATGTGATCAACGTTCAACCCATTCAGAATCGATGGATTCACACCCAAGCTAATTCATTGTCAACCGTGGCTTCGTACGAGGAGTTCATCATACAGCATAATAGTCCTCAAGTTAACCGTCGAGTGCAATTGGACTTGTGTACCTTTGTCGGATGGAGGGATATGAGTGTAACATTACCGAATTCGCCAAGAATTAATGCCAATACTCATGGAAAGAAAAGTCTTTAACACTGTTGGAACTCTCTGTGCGCTTCGGTTGCTAGGATTCACACTTCAACAAGGATGACCACGTGATGTAGTTAATTAGTTGTGATTCATGTTCATGGTTTACGTATAATTTTGATTTATGTGTTGATCTGTACAGTAGATAAAATGTCAAGAATGTTTGTATCGTTCCACTCTTCTATCGATTCTAGTCAGTGATTGCTGGACTGCATCGTGAAACAACTGCGTATTACTCCGATTGGTTTTGCTTATTGTTTTAAGTTATGATACTCTAAAATAGTTTGCAATATTTATTTTAGATAGGAAGTGTTGCACAAGAAAATGTCCAAAAATAGTAGAAATTAAAAAAGGCTGATGAGAAGTTGCAGTGAGACTGGATCTTTTTAGGATCCTTCTGTTGCTGAAGGCTTATTTGAATCATTATTATTATTTCTATTTCAGATAAAAATCCTTCAGAAAATGAATCTACTACCGCAGTAGCCGCAAATGAAATTACGAAAGAAGATAACAACTGTGAATCGCCACCACTCAAAGGTATGTGGATTTGACTCCAAGCTCTGTGTTATATGACAATATAGAAAACTACACGTACAGAGAGGCAATCACAATTGAAATAATAGTGCTAGAAGGAAATTACATTTTTTATTTGTAGAAGCCTTCCACGAGCCAGTCGGCTGGAAAAATGCTAGTGAGTCAGTTTAGTGACCTGCTAATGAATTGATGGCAGAATATTCTTGTTAAACTACTTCTCTATATAAACTGGTATACATGTGCGATAGTTGTGTTAACCAAGATGCGGGCAATCTTTGAATTGCTGAACTGAATACTCTAGCTTATTACGCGTTATCTGTTTTAGTGGAAAGAACGTTGACCTGCCATCTTTGTGATTACTCAACTGCTGATCAGAGCAACTTCAGAAAACATAGACGAACTCATGCTGGTGAGTTGTTTTGTTTAAGACTTATATTCAATTTAATATATTCTTTCTTCATCCTTATCAGCAATGGAAAAAAAACCCATTGCAAAGCCTCTAAATGCCAACAAATGAAATGTAATGTAAATAATGAAAACGATAATATTAACATGAATAGATTGAAAGAAAAATTATGCTCATATAAATCAATTATGTATTTCAATATACTCTTTTTTTAGTATCCTTTTGTACCTAAACGAGGCTAATTTGTGCCATTATTGATATTTCCATTACAGATTATGATACATCAGAAAATAAATCAAGCCTAATATTCGCAAATAGAATTAAGGAAGACAGCAACTCAGACTCACCAACACTGAATGGTTTGTGTGGTTCTTGTCTCTTACCTTTTCAGTTGGAAGCTAAGCACGGGAAACAGACGTAAACATTATTGGTAGAAGGGCCCTAAAGGACACCTCGATACATTCTTGAAAACTTCTATTTAAAAAAAAAAATATATAATAATAATCTCCTCCTAAAGGCGGTACACCATTGAATAAAAACGAAAAAATTAACAAAATAAAAGTGGGGAGGACACCCAGGCTTACCCAACGGCGGCCCTTGGGATTTGGGAATTTGAGGATGATAGAGAAGAAAGAGAGGGATGGAAAATAGTGCCCCTACAAAATGACCACCAATTTAAGTAAGAGCCCCAGATGACTCGGTTGGTGACACCACGAAGTACTCCTGACGAGATGTCCAGCTCAAGTAACTATGGGCCACTTTTCCTGCACCACACTCCGCGCCATGACACAGTTGGAGTCATAATCTTTATATTGATTGGCGCCATTATCCTTTCAGTTCAGAGACCACTCGCTGCAGGTCTTTCGTATCATATTTACTTTTCTCGAAACTCGAACAATGCAGTAATTTTCTTGCACAAGCAAAATAATGTTTTCAGTTTCCTTGTGTTACAACCTCTTTTTCGCACCTGTTCGTCCTAAAAATCCCAAAAGCATGGGATTTTTGCTTATTTTTTCGAAAACGAGCCGCAGATCCCATCCGAATCTCATGTTATGATCGTTCCACGTTTGGGCGTACTCGAACGAATTGACTTCGCAGCTTTGAGCTTAACAAAACTTAACTTTGACTTAAATTGATAGCATACTTCATATATGTTCTTCATTGATTAAATTGAGAAACAAACCGTTTTTCGAGTGGTTTCACAACCGCGTCGTTTTTTTATCGTTCAGTTTGTAACATTTGGAGTCTAATGTGTTAATCGTATATTGTGATTTGTATTATTAGGCTGAAGGTACCATCTCTGAACATCACGTGAAGTAACGATATGTTTACGTGTGAAATATAATACATTTCTCGTAAAAACACATCGCTGTTCAACATCGACTAAGTCCCCTCTACACTTATATTCCACACATATATAAAAACAATGTGATTGGTAATTCCTTAATTGTTGAATTCTCCGTTCCAGGCGAAAGGAAGTTGATTTGCCATGTTTGTGGGTTTTCAACCGCTTATTCGAGCAGCTTGAGAAGACACATTCGAAATCGTGCTGGTGAGTGGATTTCTTTAGTTTAAACGGTT
Organism: Creontiades dilutus; assembly: GCA_031894815.1. NCBI lineage: Eukaryota > Metazoa > Arthropoda > Insecta > Hemiptera > Miridae > Creontiades > Creontiades dilutus. The sequence goes on from JAVIWC010003164.1 coordinate 1,096,984, forward strand.
TATTGAAACTTATTACTTGTTGAGCAAAAGTCGTTTTTAGTACTTACCGAGAATGATAACATCCATTTCAGTAGTTTTCATAACGTGTGTAGTGCTTTTTACTGTATATAAAAAATCATTTTCATCATCTTCGTTTATGGTTAAATTACGTAGACGTGTGCCAAGTTATGGTTTCCTAATAGCTTTATGCCAAGGAACTTCAAGTCTTATTTTTACAGATGTTCAAGAGTGAACCAGTTTTTTTTCGTCATAAATTTGATCGCTAAGAATTTTCTCATCAGAAATCATGCCTGTATTGATCCTTCTTGTTGAAATGCGTCCGATATTTCAGCAGTTCAATACTTTTACGTTTGTCTAATCATTATCATTTTCATTCCAGATCACTACACATCTGAAAAGGAATCCATCAAAATAGCCACAAATGGAATTAAGAAAGATGACCGCATCCATGAATCACCATCACTCAATGGTCTGTGTGTTTTTATTACTATCAAACGTCAAAACGTCAATTTATCTATTAGATGAATTAATAAATAAAATAATTATTGTGGCTAAAACAATCTATTAATCGACGAATATAAAGAAAGTGAGCATATGTACCTCTCCGACCACTAGGGGGAAAATTAACTTCGCCACTCCACCGATTTCCAGAAATCTCAACCTCCTTGCTCTATGGCTTCGGGCACCAAGGTCTGAACAAACTTCTTACCAGTTCTCACTTGCCTCCCCATCTGGTAAATACGACGAGGAAATGTAGGCGTTAGCTGCCATTTTCAAACAAAGGACCAATTCATTGTAACTTGTGGCACAATAAATTTTTCAAATTCCATAAAATTTATTAACAAATTAGCAAAGATGGTTAAATTTATATTTTTCCTACAGAATATTGCTCCAAAGAAGTTTATATCAACAATGAACTGCAACGTTGAAGAATTTATGGTCAAAGTAGTGCTGAAGGAATGTACTTCAATTTTATTAAAATTGATGAAAATGGGAAAAAATTCTAAAAATTAGAAATGGTTTCTATTTCCACTTCAGGCGTCCTATAGTCGAGTGGCTTAAGGAGCAATCTGAAGCCATTCAGTTGAGATGGGGATTTCAGGTTCGATTCCTTGGTTGTTAACGAAATGTACCTGGTCTGGAGTGTTACACGAATTCGCGAGATTTTAGTTAATTGGATCGAGCCTTAAATTGAGATACCATTTAAGGGTTAACTTAATCAACATTCAACTTTATTCATTTCCATTTCAGTGGAGAAATCTACCGAAACAGCAAGAAATGGAACTAATAATGGAAACGTCAACTCCGAATCACGGGCACTCAATGGTTTGTGCGTTTTTTACTTTTTGTAAGTTAATTGTTGAAGTGAAAGGCCACCTTTAAACAAAAGGACGGCAAACAGCATCCCACCCATGATGAACGTTTTTATTATGTTGCTGAGAAAACATATATATATTTTAGGAAGAAAGACGTTTTACTGTGATGCTTGTGACTACTCGTCCATTGATTCCAGCAACTTTAAAAAACACTTACGAACTCATACAGGTGCGTAGCTGTGTTACTGATTAAATTATAATAATTATAATTAGTTAATATTAAGTTCAATGATTCAGATGATTGCATCAAGTATGCATTAAAGCCAACATTGATAAAGTATTTGATATCGAAACAATATTTGGCTTTGTTTGCAAGTCAAAACCATTCAAGTCTAATGAAAGTTGTTTGAAATGAAACGTGACTTAATGTATTCTCAGGTGAAAGGCCATATCCCTGTAATCAATGTACATATCGAGCAGCAAGGTACTCCACGCTTCGATGTCACATGATGGGTCATGAAGAAAGAAGTGGTAGCGAATGTTCTATCGAAAGTACGACTGTCAATTAATTAAATCATGAGGAATTGGCCTTTATAATAGTTGATGTTTTCGGAAGCACACTCTACTAATGATCCAATGAAATGAATGATGATGACAATGAAATTTACGGGATAACTTCTTGCTACTAAGATTTGTTGCTCAAGTCAACATCTCTTGATTATCACATGCGATTTAGCTCATATTTTCTTCGTTAAAGTATCATGTTTTATCCCCAATTAATTCTCTCTATCCAATCTCCTAAATTACTGAATTGTCTTGCAAGTTTTATAGTTTTGTAGAAGTGCAATACGAGTTGTCTGCTATGTTCTTGTTAATTGTTAGCTAAAGTAAGATTTTAAATTCACTTTATTTCCAATTTCCTTCAGGAAGGAACTCGCTGTCAATCTCTACTTTCAAGGATGTTGATGACCTTGCTGATGTTGCAAACGATGTACCGGTAACGTTCGTCGGTGAGTTCTGAAATCACTCATTCTAAACAATAGCACTTTAAATACTTCCAACAGGTAAATAGTTGATATTAGCACTCAAAGGTTAACTGCAAATGAATGATGCATTCGGCTTCCTGACTTGGATTGGATTGTTAACGTTTCAATAACAATTAATTCGGGTAATAATCGGTCCTATTTGTCTCCCTTCGTTCTAGATAATTTGACGACCTAACGGGGAATTTAGCCATAAGTTAACCTCAGTCATTTCCCCTGTCTACCACTGTTGCGATATCTGGATGAACAATACTCAACTACTAGTACTCCTTTATTCATCTCAGAAAATCCGAACTTACGTCTTTCTGTAGGAAGGAAACTAAGCCTCTCAAACGGATTGATTGAATAATCAAGTTATTAAACGATCCTTTTGAGCTATTCTCATCCTGTTTCAAAAATGAAACTTTTTTTCTAATGGGTAGTACTACCAGTTCCTTTTGAAGTATTGAAGTAGCTTGAGAAAATTCTCAGGGACTTTCCTTGAATGTTGTTAACGTGTTACAGGCGAACGTAATATCAAAGCAGCTGCTGCCAAACTTCCTAAGGCTAGTGTGGTTCTCCGTAATGGTAAGTTGCTCGTAATAGTTGGTGGGTTTGACCTTCATTTTTCTAGTATTTGTTTTTCATTTTTTTTGGAAGCATGGTACTTGGGTATGATTTCACGTGAACAAACGTTTATCTCGTCAAATCCGCAGTTTATATGAGGATAATCGTAATTCCGATTTTCAAAAGTACCTACCCAAAAACATTAGAAGTGACATATCTCTATGAGCGAGCTATTGAGAAAATTAAAATTCATAAATAATTAATATTGCTCATTCTGAACATCTTTTGTTCTCCCAAATATATTACTATTACAGTTACTACGGCTTGCAAATGATGTTTAATTTTCTCCCTTTTCTTAAAGCCAGGTGTTCTAAGATTTCTTCAATGATGCGAGAGAAATCAAGTAGGAAATGTGAATTCGTTTCGATTTGATTAGCTCCTACTCATAAGTTGTTACCTACTCATATTTGAGGAGGTAGATATTGTATTGTTGACTAGGACAACACATGTTGGTGATTAAGAATTGGTTTACGTGTGGAAAGTTGTTAATTTTGGGATCGAGTTGAGATAGTGTGAAATCTAAAATAGAGATTGTTCTTGTTACTTTGGCAGTTGCTCTTCTTATTGTTGCCTTGTTCTTTTACAGTACGTTGAAAATATGATCAACTTATCAGATTGTGTTGAACAAATTTGTTCAAAACAGAAATACTTATGCATTCAGTTGAAAATATATAACTGTTGGATTTAGCTACTTAAATTCATGACCTGGTATATAATAGGTGTATACAATTTAATATACTGAATACATTCTTGATCTGATCCGTTAAGTTAGAAAATAATAATGATTGGTACTTGATGAATTAGTTGCGTAATGTATCTTATTCATCATTTGTGGATTAAAATCTCTGATGATGTTCGTTCCACATTTTTCAGTTATGAATGAGCAAACCGAAAAACCACATCCTGTAAACGATGCCATCACCTCCACTTCTCCCATTGGAAATCAGGCTGGTTCGTTGTTAATTCTTTGTGATTCACAGAAAATTCTCAAGTTAGACTTAAGTCAGGCAGCACTGTAGTTTTACTCAGGACTTATCGATTGATATGGGTATTTTCCTCATAGAAATATATTTTTTTTCCCAAACAATTTCAGTTATGAAAGAAGATAGAATAGATCCACAACCCGATGTTAAACCACCAACATCAGTTACGCCTTCTCTTCCCAAGGTCTTCACATGTAAGTTTCCAAATCTATTTCAAACCTTTTTCATATGTTCCTTTTATAATTACCGTATACCTACTCCAATAATTTTCTTATTTTTAAATCCTGAACGAAATTAACTTGTTCTCTTTGTGGAGTAGCCTATAGTTAACGTTGATTGTTTTCCAGATCGGTGGCCTGTCCAATGTAACGCCTGCAGCTTTAAAATTTCAACAATCTTCGAATTGGAGGAACATCGGAAGTTCCACTTGGGTGAGTATTTAATCAATTCCCATTTAACAATGTACGTTATTAAACTCTCAAGATAGAAATGAAATTGAAAAATAAATCTCCGTCATTTCAAAACTGTTTTCAGGTTTTCCTTGCAGTCTTTGCGACTTCCGTTCTTTTAAAATAGACGATTTGAAATGCCATGTGATGTCGGCCCACATAATATGATCTCTACGGCGCTTGTTGAGCATATGGTTAGTAGCTGTTTGCTTGAACCGTTGATGGCTCATTACTTCTATTCGTTTTGGTTCTGGCTTCTCCTCATTGTAGAAATGAAAGCAAGAGAGGATTCCATTCTTCTTGCTCTATCCTGTACTGTATTGTATTCGATATTTAAAAGCTTCTATTTTAAAATTATCAAACTTAAGATTTCTGGTTCGAACTTAAATTGAAATGTGAACTTAAAACATTTTGGGTTCCTGCCCTCGGTATACCGTTGATTTTTTGTAGCAATGAGCCATATTTTTGTGATTTATCTATTTGTCTGTTTTGAAAGTATATTAAAGTAGCGTGTTCATTATTCAGAATTCTGGAATAATAAAAAAGAGCGGGAAAGACTGGTGATAACCCATCACGGGAAAGCTCTTATCATATAAGACAAATGAATCTTGCTGCTTACTTGCAAGTATTCATCCCACGTAACAATGTATTCGTGGTGACCACCAACTAAGAAAAACTAATTTCTGAAGTGCTTGAATGTTGATATTTCATTGCCAATTAGTTTTAGGTATAAGTTTTCATGTATTTTGACAACCTGAATCGAATGCGACCAATCAATAGCTCTAACTATTCTCGAGGTATGTCCAGTTTTACTTTCGAAACCTCTATATCTCATACAGTTTTTCAATGATATAATAATGGTTGCTCCATTTACAGAGAAATTATCATTTTCGACTGAATTTTTATTCCCTACGTTCCATTTTCTCAAATCCATCCGTTTAAAAGAGGAGGTAAATGTGTTTTCATGGACATTCTACCTATTACTATTTCTTTTTCTACGTATTATTTTTTTGTACATATTCTTTCATCAAGGTGAAAATATCAAAATTTCAGTTCTCAAGCGGAAAAAATGAAACTGTACATCTTTATTCCTCAAATTAATTTTTATAACTCGACTTATCTAACAACCTTTTTCCTATATTGTTCTTTTTTCTGCCGTTCGTATTCTCAATACATTTGCGCCTCTTCCACTAAAATGGTTTTATATGCCTACTTATTGTTTGTTACTTTGATTTTGTTTTAGTTGGATTCGACGTTTTTCATCTTAAGTACCGCCACCTTCTCACTTACGAGACAAATTCCTATGGGATCCTTTTAACAACCTACTGAAAGAAGCAGTTACCGATGTGTAAGGATCCATTGTAAAAAGTGATAATTCATTCCATTTTTTGGTAGGAAATATGTAGTCGACACCACGACAATGTATATTTTATCCAGCATGTAGAAATGACAGTTGTGTATTTACTTAGACCTTAGAAAATTAACTTGGGATTTCCTATACAACAAGACTTATTAAGTTTATAGATTAGGTTATAATACTGTTGTAAATAAATTGTTTGTGCCGTTTTCAATTGAGTTTTCAGCATCCCACATCCTGATCAACACTTCAAGTGGTTTGTAGATTAGCGTATCGTATGTTATTCCATCGATTATTACGAGTATAATGATCCCTCTTATTCCAGTAGATAAGGAAGAAGGCCTCTCCTGCCCAGCAAGAACCATCGTGGAGGTGAAAGCCTAATCCCATCTTTAACCCAAGCTTCATTGCTGTTATTGGAAGCAGAAAAGTTAATTAAGTACCTTATGTATGTGGCTAAATTTCGACTTTGTGTTCAGGGCGTGGATAAAAGGGATCCAAGATGAAAAATTGCATTTCTATAGTGTATCCTAAATCTGAATCTTGTAAATAGTACTTTCTGTAACAATCTTCCAATTTTATATGGGAAATTTGAAAAAGAGAAAAGACATAATAATTATTTTTATTTTTACAAATCTAATAAAATAATAACAGCGGCTGTGAAATATTTTCCCAGCATCAACCTAATTACGAACTTGAATTAGGATCTATACAATAGGAACTCAATTTAGCAAGCTTTCTGTTGATTCAAGAGGGCCACAGTTTTGGTGATGCAGGAAACTGTATTGGAATTATTGTTGATTCCCAGACGGAAGACACTCTTCAAGAGGCTGATGCATTTTTCTGTAACAAGTGAGTTGGTGTACAGCAAATGAGAATTTTCGTCACAAGACAATTTTTGGAAACGTATATTCCTAGAGGATTCTCTAGAGAATGTAAACATTGCAATGGATATAAAATGTGTTCAATTAAATTTTCCTCATACAAATTCGTTAGGTTGAAACTCGCATCAAAATAGGTTACTTCTTGTATTTGATGCGTTTCACATTCAATTCAATACTGGGTCTTTGAAACAATGTGTATAAAATTGAGCTAGAAAACACTTCAATTCCTGTAAAGTGTGTTAATGATCTATAAAAACCCAATATTGATTTGTATATTGAAAAATCAAATAGAAAAGTTAGTTTGCCATACTTTTGAGCGTTAATAACTTATATAAGTATAACGTGTTCAAATGACAAAAAATTAAAAGATAACTATGAAAAAAGAGAAGAAAACGACACAAGTTAAAGGGCCATGCAGTGGATTTTGTTGAACCTGGTTTAGAACTAAAAAAAAAATGGCGCATGTTATGTCTACCTATTTCAATGAGTGGTTAAACAAGCCGCAATAGTTCCCTATACTTTTGGAAAACTGTTCTAAAAGAAATGTTTGTAGAATTCTCACGAAGCAGAATAATATTTGAAGGAATGGGAGGGGACGAACTGATTTTGGTTATAATTGGCTAATAGCTTCTATTATGCACATCTTATTGGGTGTTCGCAGTTGGAAATGTTCTAACCTTGACAGCAGATAATCACTTCTGGAAGCCTCTCCAACGCAGTCTCAACAACATCCGGATTACTGGATTCAAGACATCCCAAGTATGACTGGAGAGCATCCGAAGCGGACTTGGGGTCATTCCTCATGTAGCGCATCACGAAAGTGTGAGCGGTCTTACGCACATCGGAGTTAGATGCGCTCAAGAGACTGCATAAAGCTGGGAATACGGGACCCAAGACAGCAGGCTTCTTGGTGCTGCAGTACTCAAAATACCCCAGGAGATTCATATCTGTAAACAGAAATTAAAACGCAAAAAAATGCATTTGTTGTGCTCATGTTGGGTATACCAAATTTTGCTGATTTGGCTCAAGAAGAAAGTAGAAACAGGTTTTCTAAAAGAAATACAACTTTTTTACACAGTAAATCACTTTAATTTATACTTTTTATTTATCTTAATACCAACAAATTATTATAATAACGCAACCAGCCTGAAACCTGGAAGCTTAAAGGCTTCAGGTATAACCACAGGAATAGCAGTTTGAAGAAACGGGTTCGGGCAACTGACCATCACAGCATACAAATTATAATCTATTATTCTCCAGATTCTGATTTTGTCGAGGCCATGATGAATCTACGTAGACCCAAAAGAATGTCTTGAATTATCAACACGTAAGTTAATTGTTTGGAACAGAACGAATGCCAAGGATTTGAAGAATTTTCGTCCTTAACCGCGTGAAAACTAAATTTGGTTCCAAGTATAAAAACCTAAATTTTAAGTTTTATAAAAATCCACATTTTTCACAAGATTATTTTGGCTCGCGCTTTAGAGCTCTTCGGAGATTAAAAAAATCATCACCTAGTTGACTGAGGCTCCAGAAAAAGGTGTTGTGGAGCAATTTCATCAAGTCAAAAAAATGGTGTATATGATTTGTCACCTTTTTCACTACATCTTGATAAACATTTTGAACTGAAATCATGCATCAAAATGATGCGTATTTGTTTGGCCGAACTCTGATAAATACGAGTACTTTGGTAAATCCATAAATGTTGGTAACTTACGTAGAACAAGGGTAACAATGAAGAAAGCACAGACCAATGTCATGACAGCTGCTTACGAAGATAGGAACTTACAAGAAATACAGGTTACCTTAGAAGGAACCTTTACTCAGTCAAATTGGACGGCTGCATTTTCCTTCACAGTTAATAGACCTTAAATACACAAGTAATTAACATGTTCTTGAGCTTACCGCCTTTAGAAGGTTGCATAGCTGCTCGACACAGGTCTCGCTCTGTTTGGAGGCTTATTGTGTTAGGAGGATTCAGATTGTTTGGCGTGACAATAACTTCGGCGCCTCCCTTCTGATCAGGGATAACAACGCAGAGTGTTCTCATTATATTATAGTCTTCCTGTAACTCACTTGATGGAGAAAAATGCACGAATTAACAAAACAGAAAGTTGTGCCACGTCAAAGTGGAAACTTAAACAAGACTTAAACTTATTATTTTTCGCCAAACAAAATTTCAAAGACACCATCTCCAATTTGCACTGTTTTATTGACTTCAATTGTGAAAAATTATTATTGATTATTATTGGTGAAGGGCTCCTCAAAAAAGAATTCAACAAAGTTTTAAATCTTTCCCGCCAAAGAACAGGTTGGCACGTATTAATAAATCACAAGGCCTCCAACCAGCTGCTTTGTCTACCATCTGAATATGTCATTTTTAGCATATTTTTTGTCTAGAAAGAAAGTTGCTGATTCGAAAAAAATAACTAAAGACATTGTTTTTTTTTTAATGCAATAAAATAAAATGACAAAGATTTAAAATAATGTAGAGTACCTGAAACGTGAAGAAATTAGCTTTTAAGCTTACATTTGTTGTTCAATCATGTTTTGTTATAAAGGTGGATATGTTTAAGTAGTAAAGATCTTAACTTCATCAATCACCCATAAACTTCAAATTTTCATTCATATAATTTCATTTCATTCTCAAATTTACCTGATTGCAGTAGCCTGTTTTTCGAGATATAGTTTCATGAATCTCAAACTGTGTCATTCCCACTGTACCTGATTGCGGTAGCCTGTTTTTCGAGATATAGTTGAGCTTGGCGTGAGTTATGATGAATGTAACCTTGAGTGAACTGAGCATACTGCGTCATCAAGTTTCCCACTGTGATTTCTTGGTATCCTTTCTCCCATAATTGGTAATAGAAGCTTGGAGCCAAAGGTCCCAGACATACCAAAAAATCAGCAGTTTTAAAAAACACCAAAAACATTTTTGGCTGTTTGTCTGTAATGACCCTTGTATACGTTCTTAAGAAGTAAGGTATAGTGAGATTTAGTCACTTGGAAATTTCAATACCTACCGACTGTTTTAAATGTCGCTTCAAGATAGGTATTGAAGGGAGGATTCTCCGACTAATCTATTGTAGAGATTTGTTCAGTACAATTAATTTGGGGTAAGAAGGTTAACACAGAGGTAAGGGTAGGCGAGGATAGCAAGGATGTGCTACGGGCACAACAAGAATAGGTGTTACCTTAATGGAGAGAAAGGAAGATATGAGAGAAGAAGAGAGGACAAGGGCGGGTTCTCTTGGCGTTAGTTGAAACGGTTCTAGTAACATTCCTCTGACCAATACGGAGGATTGGTCCACAACTGTTACTGAATGAGCACAACAACATACCTGGAAAAGCTCGATATACACATCGAGGATCTTGTGAAGAGGAACCGAATACTGGTTTTTGAAGATTGTAGGTTGTAGCATGTCCAGGAGGCCGGATACTTCTTGGAATAGATGCAGATGGCTCCTGAACTTGAAGACAGTCCAGTCCAAATCGACTCTGCCCCTCAAAACAGATGCTAACAATGGGAGCTGCCTGATGGAAATAAGAAGACGTTTTTAAAGGATGCCAATTAGGAAAAATTAGGAGTTTGTCTTCATGACACATTAGTATCAACGATAATACTAATAAGATGTGAATAACAAACCTCAAAATGAGCAAAGGATGTGTGGAAGCCATTTTCCTAAGAGAGAGTTCCAATTCCTGAGCCCTTTTGTTCCAGTCTTTACTGTTTTGGCGGGCTGAGAGAGCGGTGATAAGGGTGTGTGTCATCGCATCCACTGTGCAGCATCCCCCAACTGACAGTTCCGAGTTCCGCATAAGTGAATTTTTTATTTCACTTTCTGATAACCGTGTGATGAGAGAAGGCAGTTTGAGGTAAAGCTGTATTAAGAGCTGTTTACACATTTGGGCTTCCCTCCTGGAAACAAATAATTCCTTTCAAACTACCATAACAATAAGAATAATTCGTCCAACTTTTTAATTAGCAACAAACCATAGGATTAACAAAAGCTAAAATGAATAGTAGATAGTTGAATAAAGTGCTTACGAGGGCGTGAATAAGTTGGAGCCACGGCTGATGAGATGCTTAGCGACATCAGAAGCAAACTTTATGTCTGTGGAGACGATGCATTGGTGTAAGAGCCCAAGACGTAGCGAAAGCTGGTAATTGAGGTCTTTGTTTATGTCAACAATCTTTCCTTCCTCAATGTTGACTCCCTCAGCAACGATGTAATCAGCGAGTATTTTGAGCTACAAACAAATTATAATGTTGAAAAGCGATGATTGGTGAATGGATTAATCTCTTAAATGAGAGGGATGTATGTTTATGGCTTTATCATCAACAGGATATCATGGTCTCCTTTCCGCAACCAACTTAACCAACGGATTGGCTGCGGTAATCGGGAAGAAGGAAACTTAAAATCGTTAATACCTGGTCTTGATCCAAATACAATACGTCTTCAGGCTTATAATGTTTGGGAGTGTGCTTCTCTCTACCTTGCCAAAGCTTTGGATTACAGGTCAGGGCTTTGAGAAAATCCAGAACAGGAGTTGGTTCAAACCTACAATACAACATGACATATGTAAAGATAAAAAAAAGATTAGATTTCCATTTCTAAGTCAACGAATCCGAACCTACGTAATTATGTATTTGAAAAGTTAACGCACACAAAGTAACCAGGAATAGGATAGGTTTAAACAGAATAGGTAACTAAGAATACTAACTGAGAAACGGCGTCTTTTTGGAGTAGAATTTCTACACAATTACTCAACGTTCTCCAGCTGGCATGGTGGGTCAGCAACGTTAGTAGATAAGGTCGACAGTGAAGTGTACTGATTTCACTTTTGCAAAACAACATCTTCATCTATATGGAAAAAAGGAAAGGATGGTTACACATAATACTTCGTTGTTTGGAGATAATCATTATTTTGCAGCAAGTGTCCAAAAGTCAAGGATAGCCTAATGATTTTTAGAAAATAATAAACCAAAATTATACCTTTTCCAAGCTGACTTTCTCTAGTTTTAATCATCTTTATATTGTACATGTAATAAGATAAGTAGAGAATCACAATTCAAATGTATGGGAACGATATAAAATGTAACAAAACTTGATACCTGCAACTCCATTTCATTGCCCAGTATTTCAGGCTCAAGTTTCACCAATTTGTCGACCAAATGACCAGAACTAGCAGCAGAACTAATCAGCAGTTCTTTCATAGTCTCGCTCAAGGAGTTCGAATCTTCAGGAACTTGAGAAGCTGAAAAATAATGTTAAATTTTAGAGTACCACCTATGAATCGTAGGAAAGTAATAACAAATACAATTTTAGGAATCTAGATTTGTGATGTCTAAGATCAGCCCATTTCCACAAAGGTCAATTCAATCAGCGTGATGCAGGAAAAGGGCTTTAAAACAACAACCTGATGAACTTGCTTAGTTTAATGGTGGGTAAAAACAACGTTCATTATCAACTTTGTAGGTGTGAGGGAGAAGGACAAAATTGATACAAATTATTTTTTGTAATATAACAAAAGAGAGAGGGGTTTGGCCTTCTGACTTATTGTTTTTATTTTTTTTTAAATTGCAAGCTAAAGTAATAAGACTATAGAGGTCATCATTTGGCGGAAATAATTCCCTTTTATCGGTCAGGAGCTTAACAAAATTCGGAGATTGGAATTGGCGCCAGCGGCATATGACGTCTTAAGCAACAGTGGCAACCCTGTCTACGGATTTGAAAATCTGTAGGCTACCCTACAAAAAGTTCAAAGACTACCACAGCGATCGTTCGAAGTTACTGTTTTAAGGTCGTCTCGATTGATCAGAACAGCTCAAATAACACGGAAAAGCTACTGGAAGAAAATGGTTGGGAAATGTATACGAATTGGTCATTTGTAATTGAATTGGCCTTGGATGCCGAAGTTCCACGACACAAGCATGCTTGTACAACTATTTTAGTTTACTTTCAAGTGCCAAATAATCAAACGTAGATTAATCTCAAACCCCCTCCTGTTTTCTGTACAGGATTGAAACTCGTTTCAATTGGATAAAAACTAGTATTTCAAGCTTCTGTTTTAGAAGTGGATTTTTTTACCACACTTATATATCCAATTGTAAATGCTGAAGATACAAAATATGGAGAAATATTTCTTACCTCGTTCGGGAACGTCTGATTCTACTTCCATATTTTCATTGTTCTTCAGATACTCAGCCAAGATGTCCAGCAAAGCTTTGATCCTTGGATTGTCGGTTTTGTGCAGCAAAATATGCTGTCGAACAAAAAATCACAAGATTTATTCTCAGATTGGGAAAATATTTTTTTAAACAACATTTACCTACTACCAACCGCTAAATAAATAGATAGGTTCACTTAATAATTGCAAGAATTAGAAATTTACCCGAGCAATGAGCGTAATGCTGGGAGAACTAGGAGCAATGGTGGCCAGGAGGCGGAACAAGGGGCAAGAGAATTGAGGTCTAGAAAGAATCGCATTGATGAAATTGGTGTCGGACAACACCCTCTTTCTCATATACCTCGTGATCCCCCGCACAAAATCGCTGTTTTTGAGACTGATTTCGTGCACTAACGTCTGAAACAAACCAATTCTGAGTAAAAATATGGTCATTGAGCTAAGCGTAAATATAAAAGAGAAATTAGAATCATGCTAACGAACCCTCTGTAGGTTGGTGAAGAGCGTTCTTTGTTCTTTGGCTATCAACGCTTCGCTATTTGGATTGAATAATTTCTCGATGGCCACCACACTTTCCTCCTCAGACATATAGTTCTGCTGGATTCTCAATTTTTTGTCGACCGTTTCCTCTGAAATGAAACATTACAAAATTCTCTTCATCAACGAGGAATGGTAAGCACTAGAATTGGATAGAAAATGAAGAAATGTTGGAAAAAGAAAAATTTAGAAAGAAATTCATTCGGACGGCTATAACCTACTTAATCCATATAATGAGATTATAAGAGTTCCAATAAACTATCTACTTAAAAATTTACCTGTTTTAACGATGAAGGGCCTGCATTCAATCGGTATTTGCTTGCTTTGTTCTTCACGACAGAGAGCTTTGGTAAATGTGGATCCTCCAACAGCACCTCGCTTGTGTTGAACTTCAACCAACTGTATCATGTAGGCTTTGTCAATAACAGCTTTGCCCACTGCCTCAGAATCTGTCAGAACAGCGTTATCCAAAGTGGCCAGGAGTTTGCTTCAAACAAAAGCGAAGGATGATAAAAAGGTTAGAAATTGCTCGAGTGTGAGACGTTGTAAAACATAATAGGCCGTAGTAAGAGACTAACCTCATGGATGCTATAGGTATGCCAAACGATTGGATAAAGAGCACCAGTTGACTATTGTCTAGGTCAGTGAGCGCAGCTGTGACCAGCCTAGTAACATGGGAGCGGATCATTCTTAACTTCAACCAATCAGGGATCAGAAGTGCCTCTTCTGACGTATCCACAAGGAATCCCTGAAAAAAACGATCAATTAATTACTTATTACTTAAATTACTCTTGTACTTAATTAATTTTTAGAATACCCCTCAGTACTTGCATGACTTATAGTTATTAATCTGAATGAAATGATGGCAACAACCCAAAAGAAAAAGGGGATAAAAATCAGTTACAAAACTTCCTGATCCAAATCCACAAAGATATTGGTAGGTTTGTTAGAATGCAAATTCACCCCCTTTCTAGCCCACATGCAAATGGAAGACCCCTTTGTTAATGTTTCCACTATAGGAGATACCATTCACATAGTCAACTACAACATTGGAAATAGAGATGATACCTTTGGCGATTGGGTCAAGTCACGTGGGAACCAAGTGTCGAGAAGTGACTGGTACTGATGAGTGTTTGTGACAGCGTTCGGCCCATATGTGAGAAGTATGACCATTGCATGGATCACAAGGATGTGGACTGTGCAGGCTTCTCCGGATGGCCATTGAACAATGACTTGATCTTGGCATTCTGACCAAGTGTACTTCTCTATCTTTGGTTCTCTGGCCTGTTGGTAATAACAGTCATAGCGTTTTATAGATACAAGTTTTAGATGTTATACACTCAATATTATAAAATCAGCATTATGAGCAACTACCAAATGATTTGGGTTACCAAGGATATTTGCTTCAAGTACAAAGTCACCCTACACCAAGTGAGGTTTAGAGTGTGACTTTATTATTAGACCTGTGATGTGGAAATTTGAAACAGATTGTCTTTTCGGACCAATGGGTAACAGTCATTACTTTTAAATGAGATCCAAGGATAACTCACCAACATAACTTATAACGTGGGATTTGGAAAGTGTGCGTCATTGACCGCTATATAAGAATTACAAGGTCATGTAACCATAAGGATTGTAATTCAAGGGCCAACATTTTCAGATGAGTTCAATGGAAAAGTTCGAACCGGTACGTCTCTAGTAGAACGAATGTAAGCACTACTTAATGCTTGTACCTACATAAGAAGGAAGGTCCATAAAATTTGTACCATCCAGCTAACAGTAAAAAATCTAGAATAAGATGCTCTAACCTTGGTTAAATAATTGAAGAATATGAGAAGAAAGGCATCGAGGGCAGCATTAGGAATGTTCTGAGTAGGCAGAATAGACGAGATGATAGTGCTCCTTTCGACAATAAGTTGAGCCATGTCCAGGACAAGGTCGCCCATTTCAGAAAGATTACCACTGGCATAACGCGCGAGGAAGCAGAGGTAAGCAGTGACAAGCTCTGGTTCATTCTCCACCAAGCAAGCTTGCCTCAAGCTTTGCACTATCTGGAAAAATCATGGTGTAATGTGAAATGAGGTGGTAAACCATAAATGATAATGCATACGTTTTTACCTAAAGAAAGAGTCGAACACATCATTCCCAAGTATGAAATAAAGACAATGATCTGTTTTCAGAGCATAAAATCAAGATTTTAGAATGTACCGTACCTGGGGTCTCGCAGCCTCAAAATGAGGAAGTTTTGGCAATTGTTCAGTAAGCCAAGACGGATCATCTTTGATGGAACTTGTATCCTTTTCCCTGTCAACTTCCATAACTTCGTCTTCATTTAAAGGAGAGATGACAAGTTTCAGACCCTGAAATCAATTATGTAATACACCCCAAGCTTAAAAATAAAGAAACAAACTAATAATAAATATAATCGGAGAGAGTACTTATTTTCATAGAACATTGGGTAGTGCAAAGACCGAAAAGTATCAAGTAATCAATCAATCAATCCGTTCTATGTTTACAAGAAATTCAAGATTGACCCTGAACTAGACCCACAGTTGTCAAAGTGTGAGCTAGAAGTATACAAAAACCGTTGAGCTTTGAAATTCGTAGCTGGCCAACTTGGTTAACACTTAACGTTAGGTATAAATGTGAAACCTCTGACAGGAAGCAGGGTAATGAAAAGATGTTGTAGGTAGCAAAGAAAGTAGAGCTTACACTACCAACTGCCAATTAATGAATGACTCGATTATTAACAGCTGGTATGAAACTCACCGTTATTGCGAGAGTTCTGTTAGTAGGTGAGCTGAGTCTTTTCAGAAAATATTCCAGCACTTCACAGGCATGGCTTGCATCCTGCTTCGGATCTGTGAGGATATTCTGCAGGTGTTTGAGGAGCTGTTGGTACTTTCCTTCCTGTTTGTGGCTTGAACTTAATAGGAACTCGCATAAGCATTGAACCGGTAAATGACTGAAAACAAAAATAAATGTTACTTGAAAATATAAAGGTTGATTATTGAAACCAAAAGGACTACGAACAGAGGTGTTATTTTGGGACTGGCTGTAGGGATTTGTTAATTCATCAGTCAAAGTTAGCATTGAAGAACATCTACAAGTATTGTAAATATATTATACCAGGAGACAGATGAATCTTATGCCCCATGAGATTCAAACTCTTTAAGAACAATAATTGAACTTTGTGCATGTCTAAAGCGACAATTTGGAATGAGGCTACCCTTGTAATGCTCGTGTCGTCTCCCTTTGAAAAGTGCTGATCCTCTTCTGCGTGTTTCTTTATTACGCACCTTCAAATCAATCGTTAGTTTTGCATTTGCCTAATACAGTAAATTGACAAGTACGAAATCCCAATGACAATGAAATTGACAATGTATTTTAACAAATATACATAGTTTTATAAATAAAAAAGTTTTCAAAGGTATGTAATAATGTATTGCTGTCTTTGGAAATAAATGTATCTGATTATTTGGTTACGAACTTCGAAATAATTTCTCAAATTCTTTTCTACTCCCTGTAAGGCAAATAATGGGTGATGTTTTCTCTTTTTGAATTGAATGCAGTACCATCAATTTAAACAGGGTTATGGAGTTGAGATTCATAAGAACTCACTTTAAAGCACCTTCCGAATTGTGCACGAGATCAGCCAGCCACGGCATGCTTTGAGATGACCCCTGGTGTTGGATGATGTCCAACAGAAAATCTGGGTTCCTGGATCGACAGAGTAGATGACCCAGTCTCAGAGGTGAATTGAGTGTTTTAATGTGATCCACAGTCGCTTGTGGTGGCCTCCTAGGGTTCCCTAATGGTTCCATCGTAATCAACTGGGATAGCAAAAGTGATGATTGTTCCGTTATTTCCATCTGAAACATTATTATTTGAGACAATTATAAAGTTTAAAAAAATCACCTATAAAAACTGGTCAGAAAAGTAAGGCAAAATGGAACCATGAAGAAATTATCCAAACTAACTCCACGGATTCAGAAGCCACCATCCTTCTCGAAGTTAAAGTTTACAAGATAATCATTTTTTCTAACCGATGACTACTACAAAACTTAGACGATTAATTATCGACAAACAAACCTTTGAAGATGCAGCAGCCAAATGGGACTCGAATTCAAGAATATTCTGCTTTTCAAGAGAGTGCATCTGCAAATCATCGAAACCAGGGGGGAAAATGAAATGGCTAGTGATACACATTTCCATTAGGACTCTTAATGTTGGGTATTTGGTCCAAGCGAGAGACCCCAAATTGATAGGATTGTGAGCAGCAAGTATTAAAAGGAGCGTCCAACCCTTCCAGTAGAGGTTGCTTATAGCTAGAGACGGAGGCTTGTACTCAGGAGGAAGGTTGATATTGTCTGGGTGCCTGTACGCTGACAAATTGAAAACTAAATCGAGAATTTTCAACTTATCCACTGAAACAAGAAAATATCGAATAAATTAATGTTGTTATAATTGTTTCACATTTCTTTCTAGAATTAACGAGGGCAAACTATTTTTCTCTGAATCAATGAATTCATTTCATAACCAAACTTTTGATTGAACAAACACAGTACCAAACTCTGTCTGTAGATAGACTACCTTTGAGAACAGGAATGATGGGATTGGTAACTGCCGCAGCTCTTTTTACAATCTCCAATGAGAGATCGATTGCATCAGTGGGTGAAAACGGTTGTTCTTTATTGAGGCCACTTGCGAGAAGTGTGATTAAGGCTGTTTCAGCGACAGGAACTTCGCAGGCCATCCTCATGAAAAGTACTCTGTCCTGCTCAGGAGGCCAATTATCGATTTTGTAATATTGTTCTGCAGGTTCCAGCAAAAAGACCTATAATAAAATGTAAAGCAATATTTTTATGGACATGAAATATAGAGCACATAGAAAATAACACTACGTAACGTGTTTGCACGATGGTCAAG
The DNA here is from genome assembly GCA_031894815.1 of Creontiades dilutus. Taxonomy (NCBI): domain Eukaryota; kingdom Metazoa; phylum Arthropoda; class Insecta; order Hemiptera; family Miridae; genus Creontiades; species Creontiades dilutus. Next base: position 1,115,277 of record JAVIWC010003164.1, read on the forward strand.
ACAAGGTATTTTCAAGTGAATTAATTTGCTGCACACTGAATCAAAGCAGTTGCCGAAATGTAACTATAAGGCATCAACAGATTGAACATTACAAGTTGGAGGGAACTGCCTCTTAGGGATATTTGCCTATACCTTATTAGAAGTTTTCAAGAACTGTAGTGAGTTCACTGTAATGATGTTGTCTGATTAAACTCCTAGTAAATAAAAAAAGATGAAATTGACAAGAAAGTATATTTCCACTAAAAATACACAAAAACTTGTAACCGGTTTCGGTTGTTACACCACCATCAGTGCACTACAGAACACATTCTGTGCTGATAATGACGTAACGACCTAAACGGCAAAATCTACAAGTGTTTGTGCATTTTTCGTTGAAAATCTCGATATCACGCATGAGGCAATGGGAAGCCAAGCGAAATCGTCAGACCTAGTTCCGATCCTCTCTTCGGCTGACGTCCGCGACACCTCCGAGTAGCCGGACGAAAATCCAAGGTGAAATTCCTTGTTTACTTTACACAAAAACTTGTAACCTGTTTCGGTTGTTACACCACCATCAGTGCACTACAGAATACATTCTGTACTGATAATGATGTAACGGCCTAAACGGGTCACAAGTGTTAGTGTATTTTTCGTAAAAATATACTTTTTGCCAATTTAGTCTTCTTATTTAATGGATCCACTATCCCGCCGAACCTTACGTAAACATTTATTCCACAGAGATTATTGAAATTTACCAACCAAGAATTTCAGATCAAATTTAAACCACGTTCTAGTAGTACAATTACGTTCCAGTACCTCTCGAACCAACTATGTCAACCGTTTGGTTTAGTTTATTTCTTGGTATTCAATTTTATATGAATAGGGCGCGCAAAGTTTAAAAACAACAGTCAATTAAGAAAAAATATTACACTAGTAAATCGATTTTGATTGTTAGAATCACAGTAACGAACTAATCCTAACTGCAATTCTTTTTTTCCTTTTTCATTACTTCTATTTTCTTAATTTAGGGTTAATACATTGCGAATTAGTTCAAGCAATAATATCTCAGCCCGACTTGGAGCTAAGCCGAAAAAATTATATTATGGGTACCAACATAGGCGAGTGAAACTCTATCCTTGGCCAAGCTTAAGATCTCATGAATGTTTCGAGCGATTCCTTCCAATCTGTATATCCCTAATTGGGTTTGGTAAAGCAGCAAAGAGTAATGCAATCAGCAGTCTAGTTCTATATTGGCTGACGGTAAATTTGTACTGTGAGAAACAGTAAATTCTATGAGAACTGTAACTAATAAGTAGAAGGTACCTTATGGACTGCATGTACGTAATCCGACGATGAAGGCTTGAATAAACGTAGTGCAGTTTCTTGGAGCCACCACACAAATTCTGCTTGAATGGCGGATATGCTCAGTTGCATCTTTTCCACCTATAAGAAACACATGATTATTTTTTACATCCAAAGAGTAATAAACATACATAACATGCGTAATTAATGTGCCACAGGATACTCCAAATAAAAGGAGTACTATGTTTCGTCTCCAGAAAGAGCTAAAAAATTAAGGTTAATTTTACATCATTCATTATTTTAGGTCATAAAACGGAAAGCATAGTATTTATGAACTTGATCATTGAGTTCCTTTGGTGGGTCTCTTATGTCATTCTCAATTCTTAAGAAGATTGATGTATGGAGTCTACTGGACCCCTTTTCCAAGTACAAAACTCCAAAAAGGGGAGTCCCCCTCTCCTCTCACAACACTTCTAAAGGTCTCCCCCCTCACTCACTTGCCTCTGAGATAACATAACAGGGCTGTAAGAGGCAAGGGTGAAAAATGTATCTTTCCACGTTCTAAACTAAGAAATGCAGTCTCTCACAATATGAAGGATACAATAATAACCATTTTTCATCATAAATGAAAATTCCTAAGGGGTATGAGGATGATACCCTTTTCTCAACAAATTAGGGAACCTAGTGAAATCAAAATAAAACATTAAATTACTAAGCTAAACATAGAAGAAGAAGATGAAGATCTACGAACAAATCAACCAAATATTTGTAAATCTACGCATCGATATTTGTGATATTATCAAAGACGGAAAGTCTAGCAAAAGGTACCGAGGTTTAGCCAAATACATCCAGCACTACGTTGGGGCTGGAATTTAACTTTGCCTCAAGGTAATGATTTCAAGTTCATGGTTGATTTATACTCCGAAGCACCAGTAGTGGTGTCTATATTATATACTACTTGCTAAAGCCCTAAACAGTCTTGGTTCACCAATTCAAACACATACTTACTTGAGAATAGTCTTTCCTGTCAGAGCGAGCATGAGGCATCACAGCAAGAAACAAACAAAGAGAAATGATATCTACAGTAGAGCTGAAAGCACGAGCAACATCAATATCTCTGGGAAGAGAATCTTTGTGTTCCATTAGCCCTCTACAAAACGGTTGAAGCTTGAGATCGTGACGAAGAACTCGCGCCAACTCCCTCAACAGAGCTCGAAGAGGTCTAAGGTAATCATCACGATTAAAAAGCAGTTCCTGGTGGCAGAGAAATGTCAATATATCAACATCTAATCATAGAATGAATGAAAAAAGGGGAATAAGCCATATATTTCAACTGTTTTACGAATTAGGAGAACGAGAGTTTTGGGACTTCCTCTCATACAGTACTGTACAACTATCAGAACAAATTATGAACAAAAATGACTATAATAAACAATTATGAAGTGAAATTTTTTTCTCAAGTGTAGGTCTACGAAAATATTGGTAAAATAGTTAGGAATCGGGAATATATCACAATACGAAATATTAGAACAATGTAAAAAACAGGATGTAACTAATTATTGCAGTACAAATTCAGCAGCTTTCTTCCAAAAAAGAATAACCAGAGCTATGGGGAAATAATTTGCCTTAAAGCAAAGATTTGAAGTAGAAAGCTCCAACGGGAGCGGGCACTTTGGTTCCATGAGAAATATCTAACTGGTGTGTAAGTAAAAACAAAGCTGACTATAATTACCAGAAAAATATCAGCCAAATGTTTTGCAGCACGATCAGCATCATATTGAAATATTACCCCTAGCATGGCCATATTATTAGGATTGCGGGACGTAGACAGCTCATTGTAAATAGTGTGCTTGAGGACTGTGCCGAGGTTTTCTGGGTGGGCAGAAACCAACTCCCTGGAAAAAAATCACAACCAATCATGATGGGCACTGGAAATGCTTGGATGCTGAGCACAAAAATAACTGAGTTAGTAGCAACTTACTTGATGCAAGAAAGATAAAAATTGCTAAGAGCTTTTGTCTTCAATCTTATTTTGATTAGGCAACTGATTGCTTCAACATCCTTCATAGTATGGGATGAACAATTGACGCACAATGACATTAGAAGCTCTTGAGCCGACCGCATCAATTTTGGATTTTGTAACCAGTTTTCCAAACGGCTAGCAACCATTAATCGAACCTTAAAATAGCACAAGTCAAATTAGTCAACAACATGTAAGGAGGGTACATAACAAAACTAACAGTACAATAACAAGGCTTAATTGCGCAGCAAGACTAAGAAACAGTACCGACGACAATTTGTCCAACTTAAATGCTCTAATTTGCAATAATAAAAGTAATATAATATAATATATTAATTGAATATTATTGAATTATTTCAATATTATATTCATTTTTAAGTAACTTTAAATCATAGTCATGTTGAACTGTTTTGAAATTTGAGCACTTTGTGTGAATGGAGAAGACCAATTTATGGCTTTGTGTTTAATTGGAAATAACAGCTCCAAGAACTTTTCAGCACGCACCTAACAAATGTAGGTCCAGATAAAAGTGGGCTTACCAATCAATTTCTAGTTTGAGAGGGATCCAAATGAGATTAGAATATCGCACTATAAAGCAGAACTGAGATGAGGATTGCCATCTGTGCATATGGGACTCCAATGCTCAAGGTAGGGGAGATGAAAAAGCATATAGATTGCAAAGCTTGAATGTAGCATGTAAAATGGGCCACAGGATCTGGCAATAAGAAGCAGGAAGGCTACGAAATAGGATTGTGACAATGCTCAAAATTTGTACACATAATTTTTGAAATCGGTTTTTGGTTTGTGAAAATGAAGTTATCTGGTTACTTATGAGGAATCGGAGTGGAGAAGCGTGTTAGTCTGCAACTACTTCACGCAGAGGTAAATAATCGTTCACTCGATTCTTCCGGGTTCATACGCTCGAATCTCTTCGAGCCCTCATCCACCCCAGGGCGACCAGGCAATCGGAGCTGACTACATCGTTAGCTAGTTTACATCTCCTAAAAGGTTCTACAATCGAAAAGGTCCACAGCGACGACTCTAGTAGCGACATTGGATATTTTTGCCACATTTGAAACAGTTCTGGGCCAATCATAGGAATAGGTAGCAGACACTATTACTCATAACGTTCAATTCTGAGCTAATTGCTTCAGCTCAGTCTTTCAATTTTCATCAACGTTAGACCCGTGCATATAACAAATAGCCAAGACCAGCTCCATTTAAATTTTTTTTAAATTTGGATAAAATCAACAAACCTCGCCAACTCCACATAAGGAATTCAACATTTTGAGGAAATTTCTGTTGATTAAATCAGTTGATTGTCTCCTGGTGAGTTGATCTTTAACTATTTCCAAGACGAGGTTTTCGACTATTTCTTTGTTCCAACGAAACCTGAAATAAAAATAATCACGTAAATAAAATGTATTCATTAAAAGGTGGATCAGTATCAACTCTTCTTTAACGCACTGCTTGGGCATTCAAATACTAAGGCATTAAACGTAGCAAACATAATTCAACAGGCAAAAATAATGACAATAAAATGGTCGAACCATGTGGAGTGCAAGCCTTATTCAAAATTTCTTGTTCCTTCTTTTCACGATGAATTAGATATTGCACAACGTGACTTTTTTGCGGAACATAAATAAGTTCAATCATCACAAATAATAAACCTCCTTTTTAAAGGTCTATTTGATATAAGAGATAAATCATGAAAAGGTTCAGTAGATCCTCGGCCAAGGAGAATCTCGGGGGATCGGTGAACGAATTTCGCCAACATTCAGGATAAGAAGTATTTCGTTATAAGTCTGAGGACTAACAATTTTCAACAAACCTGTTCGACGGAGCAAGAACTTCAACCGTATCCGTGTCAGCAAGACCGGATCTCAGGTTTTGAATGAGCTCATCGTCCGGTTGATCTGAGCGTGGGGATGGCTCAGGCAGAACAACAGTGGACGGTTTCGTTCCAAGTGAGTAGACGATGTTATGAACGAAATTTTTAGCCAACTCGTGGTCTACCCAATTCCTCTCACCACCAGCGTCATCTAAGTATATCTGCAAATAGTGCAAAACGATTAGAATTTGCCTGAGCTCAAAGCAACAATTAAGCCTTCAACGTAACAAATAAAAAATAACGTGTCCCATTAACAGGAAACTGCTTCTATGTATCTCTGTTACTCCATTCTCTTGGATTAGAAGAGAGGTGACGATAGATGAAGTCGTCGTTGGGTCTTTACTCTCCCCCTTTCCACACAACCCTAATGATTATAGATTCAACTGCACCTGCTTGGAAAGCTCTTCTTAGGATCCACCATTCAGAAAAACATTCCCTCCAAGCAGTTCATAACACCCCTATAGCAGATCGACTTTTACGAATGATTAATGCTATTGTAAAGATGTGAGGACCAAAAACAAGTAAATACGTAATAATCTTACTTTTCCTTGATTCAAAACTCAGAAGAAATACAATCGTATACATTTTTATTTGGTCGCGGACGCTCAACTAGTTTTTATTAATTCAAGCTGTGTCAAAATATTTTTGGACACAATATTGTACGAAGACAGAATTTTTGTTTTGTTTTAATTTGCAATCTTTGTATTCTACATGAAGCCTCCTGCCATAGGTAATTTTTCTGCGACTCTTTCCCAGTACATTTCCTTTCCCTAAAATGTAGCAAGGAGTAAGTAGATACCAGAAATTATAACAAAGTGCCACTCGAAAACCTGGCCACCTAAATGTTTTATGGACATATTTATTTGACGGAACATGTGAAAAACAAAAGCTCTGATCTTGTCTCTTTTCTTGAATGAGAGAATAATTTTTGTTGCAAGCTAAAATAACTGAATTTGGATACTTTCTGTGGGCACACAGGGTTACGTATTGGTTATTTTATTTTTTCATTAAAATCAAATGGTAAGATAACTAATGTAAATAGAAAACAAACCCTTAAGAGTGTATCAGGCCACCTCTTCACGTCTTGAAATGTTCGCATGAGTATGAGAACAGCCAGGAGAGAACTTTGGAGGTTGACTCGAGGAGTGATCGGCTTAAACGTTCCAGTTGCAGCTGACGAAGATGCCGAGTCCTGTCGGCGCAGAAGAGAACAAAGGGCGGACACGACTGTCTCATGAGTGTAGACGTTTTTCTTTATTTTGCTGAGATAAGCCATACTCATGAACAACACGCTGTCAATTTTGGACCTTTGCTGTCGCAATAGCTTGATAGCTCCACAAAGCAATCCAACCTAGAAGAGACAAAAAATGAGATTACAAAAAACAAAAATAATTCTAATATATTATCATAATCTGCTAATATTATAATTGTACATATTGGTAATATGCTATTGTACCAATATCTATGTACGATCTGGCAAAAATAAGCTATAATAATCACGGTACTATGAAAGTTGGTAAAAACTTGGGTCTAAATGATCCTAGAGAACATGTGAGACCAGGCCAGGCCTTGTGAAGTAGCAATCACCCCCAGGAAATCAGAGAAAACGACAAAGAACTAATAGTAAGCTTATTTCATGCTTAAGATACATTGTGCGTTCATTAGGAAAGGAGAGGGAAGGCTTATCAATTCAGGAGCCTGGAATTCGTAAATGTGTCACTGGACAACAACAAAAATAAATTACATTATTATGAATTCATAATAGTTGATCAAAATCTTGATTCGAGAAAATGAAAATTTATTTACCACTTTATCCGTGTCATCAGCATCTGAAGCTTCCATTACATGACAGGTGAGCTGTGGAACGTCAATCTCAACAGCGACGCTTTCCCAGGCATCTTGAGAGGGGACCGAGGATCCAGAGGAGGATGAAGAAGACGACCCTTTGGACGGCAGACTTCCGGAACTAGATAGGATTTTGCTCTTCTTCGACGGTATAACTGAAGCCGAGGAGAGAGCAGATGGGGCATCTCGCTTTCTGTCACGATCACCTATATATGACAAGAAATTATTAGGAAGACCATAGGCAGAATTAGTGGAATATAATTACAGAGCAGTAACTTGTACTTTGTGACTGAATTGGCTTGAACTGCTGACAATGTTGTAGTGAAGGTAATTTTTCAACTAGATACCTACAAAAGTCGAGCATTGAATGTTGGAGCATACATTTATGTTTAACGAATTGTGAATTTGAATCTCTAGTTACGAATAAAGTGTGTTTAGAACAAAATAAATTGGTCATGATGACATGAACGTGTGGTACATTTTACATGACATAATATGTCATGTAAAATGAATATTATTCATTCACATACGAGGGTGGCCTTTACAATAATCGTTATACAATTAATCATAACACAGTACGTTACTTCTTTATTCTCTTAAGATGAGGTAGAAAGGGAAGTGACATGAATCCTTCTTTGGCTTTTAGTTATTTTTTCACAATTCAACATAATCTTTAAAAATACAATTCAATTAAGCCACTAAATTTCCCGTAACTGCAGTGAAGAAGTACCAAATAAATGAGTAGTAATTATGTAAAGACCTGAAGAGGATGATCCAAGTTTGGAAGTTGAATGGCTACTTGTAGGTCTGGGCTTCCCTTCATTGGATGTTTTCGATCCCAGGGCGAACAGGTCTGCTGGAAACTGAGGCGTTTTGCTTTTGCCGCCTCTCCCCGATCCGGTTTTTCCTCTTTCCATGGTGTTCTTTATACACACGGATCGTGTGCAGAATACGGTACGTTCAGTCCGCCAAACCCTGAAAAGAATTATGTTTGCAAACGTCAGTCAACTGGAGCATTGAAGAAGATCGAAGATTTGGTAGGGGTTGGTAGGTCTACCTTATCCCACCCGGTGTATTCCTCATTAGTATTGTGCAAAAACGATTGGAATTGTTCGATAAATACTGTTAAAAAACGTATCAAAAGTAATGAAAAGGTCTGAGGTACAAATGTACTAATTTTAAGAACATTTGGATATACCATTAGATTGTATGAATAGCAGTAAATATCCTAACAGATTATCTTGTACACAAAGTAAAATATTCAGTTGAATTATGCATATGCAGGTGGGCTTTCACGTATGTGCCTTAGTAGTTTTTCACTATTTATATAGGTTTTTTTTTGGAGGTAACATAGAAAGTCTACCCTTACACTTTTCAGAATGTCTTTTAGCAGTCGGACTCATCCATTCGTACCTCCCTCCGGTCTTACTGGATACATACTGAATGGTGAACTAATAATAAGGTGAAGGGATGGATAGGAGGTAGGTAATTAACAACAAAACAAAAATACTTACCGGCAAATCTTTTGATTTCCAAATTGGTTGAGAATAATAAGGATTACGCACTAAATCAAGTACGAAATAACAAATGAAGCAGACATTAATGAGTCTTATGGGCTATAAATTCCTGTAAATAAGTATTATTAAAACTAATAATACCTGGCAAAGCTAGCAGCTGCAGACTGTCCACATTAACAATAATGCATTAGCAATAAAATACTTCTTTTCTGTTAATGGAAAGTCTGTGAATCTGATTAAGATATACCCGGTAGCGAAAAAGTTTTGAGTTTGTAATTTGTGTGTAACACATACATAAAATCGTGATATATTATGACCTGCTACTCACTGATTAAGATGTGCAAATGTATGTAAACCATTGATTGTATATGTGTGTATGTAAGCGGGGTTTCTCTGCTTCTAATGGTAGTGCGTTGGTTATATGGATCCACCCATAGTGTCTCTGTCCATGGAACTGGCAATATAACCACTAATCGCGGTATTTCTAAGTTTAACTTCAAAAGTTTAGGTAGTATGTTTTTTTAATAGAGTTTTACTCATAATCTAAAATCCCCCCCTATTCGACCACACAATTCTGGAAGGAAAATTTAGAAACAGGATTCTTATTTTGCTTACTCTTAAAATTACTGAACAAATTTTATTATAGAAAGTAATTACACTAACCTACTATGTCAAATAATATTTACACTGCAAATAATGACTTACGATTGGTCTGCTACTAACAACATAGAATAAAATCTCTGAAGGGGTTTTTGAACTCTAACCAGAAAAGTCTATTGACTTTCTGAACTTCCACACAGTTTCAAAAACATACCCACCGTTCATCTACACCAAATACAAATCTTAAGTAAAATCTGTTCCAGCTTTAGGGCGTAATGGTTCCAAACTATCACACAACGTAGCTTACAAAAAAACTTTCATTGCAAATTCATTTATATTGCAGTGATTTCGTAGACTTTGAAACCATTATTCCCTTCATATTTACAGTAACAGTAACAAGACATTCGGCCCTTCTGTGGTTAGCCTTCAGTTTGCAAACTTACCTTTGATTTTTGGAATAGGATCTTCCCTAGGGCAAGCTAACATCTACTGTAGCCGTATGTAAGTAGTTTCATACACGAGAATCTTGATTGCTTTCCTTTGCTACTTACTCCATGTGTCAGTTATCAGCGTATCAATTGTAAAAGTATCCATGTTTTTGTGTACATACAAACAAACAGCATCGAGTAAATAGCGTTTCTAGATCATGGAAACAGTAGAATATTCTCACTTATAATTCCTAATATTCAAATATTAATAATTTATATTATTGTCTGTGAACTGAACGTGAAATTTGCCTGTATATAGAAGTGTTGAAAATTTATTTTGGGTCATGACGTTTTCTGCATCCTCTGTTCTGGCTCACGGGGTGCTCAGTTCCTCTTCGGCTTGGGCAATTTGGGAAACCAAGGATTACGTATTTGCACCGATTGGTTTCTTGCTGTATTTCATCAATGGTGTGCTGGGCGTAATAGCTTATGGTAAGATTAAGGAAAATGTAGTTGTAAAACTCTGCAAAATTAGTAGGTAGTTACATACGGTCTACACCTAATAGTTGCATGACACTGGAGACCTGGTATGGACAGAGTTATCTTATGTTGCTTCCTTACGATTCAGTGTATTACTTGTAAAACACCCATGAGAGTGGTTTTCCAATTGACAGAAAGAGATTTACTTGATAGATAGTCGCCTTAGAGGAACTTACAAGTAAGCTGTTAAGTTTAATACAATTAGCAAAACTTACGATTTAAGATCGGAGAAAATACGAGCATGAATGTATCGGATATTTGAGAAAATACGGAGTAGAAAATTTTAGTCCTACCGTAAGCAAGCGAAGACGGCCAATCTCAAGAGTGGTGGATATGCCAGGACTCTCAAGTTGTCAGATTTACAATAATTTGAGGATAGTTTTCCCCTAGTGCCCTGTCATTTCTTCTTCAATTTTAATATTGTGTGTTTTGCAATCAAACTTGCGGGAGACAAGCATGCTTCTTTGTAAATAGTTCTTTGTATAATGAATTTAAGGTGAAAATTAACAGCAAAATACACAGCCAGTTTCAGATTGTTTGTGGGCGCTTGGGTTACATATGAAATAGATACTGGGTAGTCTGGGTTTGAACCGTGATTTGTGGTTGACAAACTTTTCTCTAGTAATGTTCTGCTATAAAATATATGAGCGTCACTCTTTGAAATGTCTATTCTTATTTCCAACTTTAATGTCGCTGGTGGTGGTTTGTAACTAAGAGTGTTGTGGTGAATAGGGGTGGAGGAACGAGTCAGGGTCCAGAAACTCCACAAGACGATCCTGCTATCAGGACTCAGCCTCTCGCTCCCTCTCTTCTCTTCTCAACTCTACTTGCAACATTTCACGTCATCCTCCCTCGGTAACTCCGCTGCGGGAGCTGCTCTATCACCAGGTGCAATTGCCAGTTCCTCCGTCCTTTCCAAAATAATACCCTTGGCAGTCCACATGATTCCCCTTCTTGCACAAATAACCTTCCTTCGCCACCTCTTTCCAGGACCTCTGCATGCCTTTTATCTCGCTTCACTGGTGTATATCAGCTTGTATAAAGGTTGTTACTACGGTATTTCTACTGCTGCTAGCCTTCTTATTGCTATTTACCTCATTGGACCCTTCGGAATGGTCTATTCGGTTCCATCAAGAGTACTTTTTAATTACGCATTGTCATTCTCCGTGTACTTTCTGGTCCAAACTTTTCATGGTTATTAAACGTTGAAGCATTGGTGTAAGGTGTGAGGATTGTTTTAAAAGCAAACACCTGCTTGATATAATAATAATAATGCATGAAAAACCTTTGTTTAAATTTGTTTTTATAAACTATTCATCTACGTTTTATTTAATCGCTTCTTCTTCTCCAAACGAGTTATTAATGATTTACTTCGGGTTATTCTCTGTCATGAATGGTCAACATGTCTTTCTTCATTTGTAAACAAATACTGATATCACACGTGGGTTGCTGAACAATTGTATACCTCCTTTCAAGTAATACCTATTCGCGAGTTGAGTGTAAACACAGGAAATAGAAATACAGTTCTATGGACAAAATTGCATGGTTTCTATAAGAACTTGGCGATTTACTTACCTGAAAGTGTGCCCATTCATGACAGATGGAAAATGGAATCATAGCGAGCTGGTTTGGAGGAGGGGAGATGATGGGGAAATGAACTATAAGAGCTGAAAGGTCGCTGTCAAAATGAAAACTGATGTCGATCACCGGTAAAGACACATTGTCCTCAGTAACCAGTGTCTGAATGTAACAATGAAGTTCATCTTCAGCTATAATTTCAACGTAAAATGTTGCGCTTACACGTATAAATGTTAGTTTCGTGATTCCTATTGGTGTTTTTATTTAGGGTTCTGTTGATTTGGATCATTAGCCTAATAATTGAGTGTTCACTTAACCAGTCGCATATGCGGAGGACATGATAATTTGTCTCCCCTGTAAATGGAGAGCTTAACAGCTTCCGATTCCGATCGTAACCGAAACCTGCTATAACTTGGAACTCTCTTTAGCTTGTCAATATATTCCTTATCTACTCGTCATTTTAAACATTTCTAGGAGGTCGTCCACTCACATGGAGAAAATGCAGTGTAAGAATCGCCGCTCCTAATTTTTTCTTGTGATTCTAATTCGAACATGTTGAAAATTATTTCATAAGAGGTTTAATAGCTCTTCTACCAAGATTCCTAATTATTGTACTTTATTAAAAAATTAATGCTAAAATAACTGTATTCTGTAAGGTAAAATTCATATCAATGATTAATTACACAAGTGAAAAGAGCATTCACCATTCATAGGTAAGCTTTCAATTCATCAACCATATTGCGCGCTGCAATTTTCGCTCTTCCTTGGTAAGTACTTGAACGTGCAATGACGTAATTTGAAAGAGAATCTCATTGGAACTCTTAGATAAGAATTGTAAGGAGCTCTGAATCGCACTGACAAAATTATGGTCATCAATTTCTGCCCATAAGTGGATATTCATCCTTGCAACTTGTTTTCTTGATAGTTTTAATACATATGCATTTTTGTAGGCGTATGGTCCAAACCCTCAGGCCTCTTCTTTAACGTATAAATTAAATGTTGTCGTGTATTGCTTCATATTGTACTACTGTTGTTGAATTGTTTCGTGGAACTTGAAGCTTCGTATCTCCCTTGTACAATTTGGGGTACGCAGAAAGTTATGCATTTAATGGGATTCTAAATTGAAGAAACTGGGACCCCTATGGTAGAGAACTACAGTGAACACCTACATTAAGAGGTACTTTTTTATCCTCATCACAAAATACTAGTCATATTACCTCATTTAGAAATGTTTAGTTACTGAATTCGTTTTTGCCGATTCTGTGTTCAACACAACAACTTGGGCAGGGTATTTACATCTACAACGCGTAGCGAAGCATGCTCTATAAAAAGGGACTTCAATGCAATGGATTCGTTCGGAAGAACGCCTTCTTATAAGAAGTGCAGCTAAATGCGTCTTAACGCACTCAGATTACCTTGTTCTTGCAAAAATGTAGTTCTTTCACTCACGTTTCGGTCAAAATCATGGTCAAATAAGACTTTACAAAAAATGTGCATTTTATCAACACGGGATGATTTTGTTATGATGATGATTGTTATTATCTCGCGTAATCTGTCCTCCGGTTTATAGAAAAACTAGATTCTGAGCTAAATATTTAGATGGACTGCTGTCATGATTTGATGTCATCATTTTAAGATTCCGACTTAACGGAGTATCACATTCCTTCCAGATGTTGAGCATAAATATAATTTAAACACTGCCCTACCTCATATACAAGTACATATTAGTTAATCTCTCCATGTTAACAAAACGTGGTTATTAATATTTTAAACTAGCTTTGTTTTACACTAACATCATTAACTGATCTCATCGACTGATAGGCAGATAGTTGATAAAATTCTAATTAACAAGTTGTGATAAATGTGTTTTCGAGTGGAGAACACTCATCAATTAACTGAATGTAACCATGTAACGCTTAACTTGAACTGTGCTTTAGCTCCTCATTATAAATGACTACAATATAAATTGCTACTTATGAAAGACGTTAGACATTTCTGGATTGGTATTTTATTATTCTAAATTTAAATGTTTTCCATGTCCGCAGTAAAAATATAAATGCCATTTTATGGCTCCTAAATATTTTATCGTTTTGTACCAAATTATTGTTTGAAGAATAAAAGTTCCCGATTGATTTTCGTTGTGCTTATTTGCTGTTCCTTCAATTTGGTCAACTTCAAATAGTTATGTTCCATTATAATCAGCCTAATTGTTCGCAGTGTAACAGATAACACTTTCTCGTAAACCTGTCCACGAGAATGAGACCTACCTTTGCCGAAGTTTGTGTTGAGGAATTCTCAATTTTGGTTTGTATATTTGGTATCAGTGGCCGACTGGTGTAGAAATTTCAGAGGTAGTGAAGGTACGGATTAGCTTTCTAATTTCAGCGCATCAAGTCCAACGCTAACAATGTCCAAGCGCAGAATGAGTCACAAAGGCAAATGTTTCGACCAACCATCCCGTATACCAAGCCTACGCCTGATAATTCTACACAATGATGCTACTGATCAGCGTAGTTAGTTTCATAATGAAGTATTGTTGGTAAAATTAGTGAGGCATTATCTCACGGATGTTTATGAGGAACATATGAATTTATTATTAATTGCATTGATTAAGGATGTTCAGGAAGTAGAGGTACAATGTCTAACTAGCAGTGCAGCTCAAAATATATTACCTCGGCAGAAGATACCTCCAACAATAGGCCATTGTCAAACCATTGGCTAGCGATACCAATCTCAGCATCATTGACCACTTGTGCCTTCAGGATAGTGACCCAAGTGTACTTTTGCTAAAGCATAACACCTTACAGCACAAACCTCGCTTGTGTCTAAAATATGTCATTATCCAGCATTTTTGTTTCCTAAGTACTACTGCACTGTGGTCAATAGTTGCAGGAAAATCTGGCCATCGTAATCTACTTTTGCTACAGAATGCTCTTCAAAACGGTTACTTGCCACTAATTGCTGCTCACGTCGCAGACATAACTGGCTCGTCAATCCACACCAAGACGATCCTCTTCCTCGCTGCGATCGTTTCAATACTGGCGTCGCCTCGATCGCAAGACACTTCCACCATTAGTGACCACCTCAAGGTGATGTCTTTCTTTGTTGTGGTTTTCCAATGGGACGTCTGTGCGTCACTCTGGTGGTTCTATGTAGCACTTCTGTACTTGGTGTTTTTTGTGTTTGAAGTTGTTGCCCCTGCTAAGATCCTCAATAATCCAAAGGTCTACTTGCTTCTGCACAGCACCTTCATAGTAACTGCTAATCTCTGCCTCACAAGTTTGATGAAGACCGACCCAATTGCCTTAGGACTCTACAGACTGCCACAGGATCTAACTATATTTTAGGATAATAAAATATAGTAAAAAGTTCAATATTCTTTATTTTCATTGTGCTTGATGGACTAAAAATAAAGCTAACTTTAGTTAATTTATTCACAGTGCACGTTAACATGGCATTAGACAATAAATCAGCTCATGCTAAGTAACCACTCAACAACCTGAAAGACTTGTCAATGTTTTTTAAAAGTGCATTTTCGGTTAATATATACATTTGGGTAACAAAAAAATTAGTAATAATTGTTTGCCAAATTCAGCCAAGGTTCTAATTTGCTCCCATTCTAATCATTTTCATGGTTTATATGAACCTGTTTTACTTCCAATCCCCCTTCTAAACACGAGTAGTGCAATCATTAGAGCACCAAACTTCTGGTACCCCATTTGATGATACAGTCTGTTGGGTTCACATTGACGAATTCCTTTTTAAGAATTCAGATGATTTTAATTAGTAGTTAGAACTTCAGTCAGAGCACCCTTGAGCGTTATTTAACCCTAATTGCAGCAGTGCCTGTATATATGTATGTATTTTCACTGCCCTAAGACACCTCTTTGTCAGTCAATGGTGGAAGCCAAGCTATTTCAAGCAGTTTTCAAAGTGTTTCCAGGGAATTCAGGGAAGCGTGCTCCAAAACTGGAAATTTCGGTTTTGTTGACGACTGAGCGCTCAAATTTTGAAAATGGGTAACACCACACAAGAAAATATTGGAATGTCAAAATCCTGGTGAGTGTTCAAGGAATCTTATTGTAGGAATAACCAAAAATAAACCCTTTAACAAAATAATAGCTGCTACCTTCAATGACCTCAAGATGAGACATCAAAAGCTGACGTTAAACAATCATCCATTAAGTTAAGATATGAGCCAATTACGAATGTTGGCTTGCTCCGCAGTATAGTAAAACAGACAAGTAATGAGAGACAATTGGAAGGAAAATGAGGGGTTTTGATTGCATCAAGGACAGCAGGTGACCTAAGGAAGGTAATCTGTAACAACTGTGATCCCTATACAGAAGTTACAGTTATTCCTCTGTTGAGTACTAACAGATGGATAGTCTTTCTTTTGAGCAACATACCAGAAAAAGAGCGGAAATGGTAAAGGATAAGCATTCTTCTACCAAACAATATAATATGTTCAATATATTACGTTAAAATAAAGTTGAAAACAGACATACTAATTTGCTTCAAAGATGATGTATTAGTAAGAAACAATCTTTGCACCAGTCAAGAGACTGTTCCAACTTCTTTCCAATTCGGATTTTAATTATTCAAAAACCTTACCAAAATCAACTATTTTACAGAAAATGTCGACAAAACTGCAATTATTAGTTGCGTCGTTCTGTGACAGTGTTAGTGAAAATATTTGGTTAGGCACAAATAGCGGAAACCAACATTTTCAATCAATATTTTACTAGAAAATCGATAGTGTTTTACATTACAAAACTAAATTAATTATCAGGGTAAGTGTAACTGTCAAGATGCTCACATGGTAAGGTGACGCACGATTCTTGGGTTTTAGTAATTATTATTGAAAAAACGAGAATTCATCAAACAATTTATATCTCATTAGCATTTTCAATTCTCATAGGCTTCGTTACGTATTTTTCATAAAAGAAATAATTAAATACAATTTACAATTAATAGGATACCATCAAATGGGTAGGTGAATTGCTGGGAGACAAACCAAGGAGGAACTTTGTCGAGTTTTGTTCCTGACAGCCCCAAATTATCTACGCCATTTTGTTGATAATGGCTTGTTGGAGGGAAGTAAGCTGGTTGGTCCACTTGTCAATTGCAGTGTAGCGGGAGCCTTGGTTACACTCTTTGTCCAGCTCCAGAACCTTCAAGAGAATTTATAGCGTTAGCAGAAAGTCATCTTAATGGAAAACTGCACTTACCAAGTGAATGCTGTTAGAAAAACAATAACATCGAAAATAACTGGGACATTAAACATTTAACCACGAAAATTCAATCAACATAAAGACCTAAATATGTACGTAACTACTTTTGTACTTGATTGTCAACAATACCAGATATCCTGGACTTATTCAGATACTGGTATTCTAAAGAACCTTAAACTTCACCTTAAATAAAATAATATTTTTGTGATCAAGTTTTTTTTCAAAGCACACTAGAAGGCAAAAAAAAAAAGGGGGGGGGGGGAGTATGTAAAGTAGGGTGTGGCACAAAGTTCCTCCTCTGGGTGACATGAACATGTAGATCATTTGAAATGTTTGAAGTTATTCTTGAAAGATGTAGAATGTAAATTTGTTACGACACAAGGGACATGCTGCAGGAACTGTTCAGGAAACATCAACGATTTCAAAAGGGTATCCGACATGTAATGGGGGGTTTGTTGAGCTAATTCAAAGCAGGAAGAATGTATCGTGTTGAAATCTTCACTGATCCGTGTGAAAAGGTAATCCAGGTTTTTGAACGTTTTACAACATTGAGGAAGTATTTTACTAACTCTTACCTGGTTCACTTGATCTATCTTGCCTCGTACCGTATTGTCCAGTATGCAGGACACTAAGAGGTTTTCAACGTCACCTGCATCTATATTGAGCTCTTGGGATATGAATGGTATGTGTATCCTCGTGTACGGCTTGATGAGTTTGATCAGCACCTAAAACAAATTATGATTGTCAACGAGATGTTTCGGCCAACCTAAATTAACTTAGGACGGAAATATGGTGATTTACAAAATGTGGTCCTCCCAAAATAAAATTTGAATACTGTTCGCAGAAGATTTTTAACTGTTTTCAAAAAGTTTAGGATTGACACAATGCGCATGCGCGATCATCATTAACTCTCAAATCGTTGGCACAAAAGTGGTCAAAGTCCTCACACCCAGAGGAGAACATACATCTCTGTGGACTGGTTGAAGCCGGCTTTCCTGCTGAACACAAGCCAAGAACCAGCCTCCAGAAAGCCTGCCAGCCGACACTCTGTCAACAACCCGACTGGATATTCCCATCCCAGCTCCAGCCCCGACCATGACTACCAAGAGTGGTCGTGAAATGAAGTAACCTGTTCGGATTTGTTGACACTGGGAGGGGAGTGATGTGGGTGTTGACCGCCTTCAGTGGCCAGATGCTAGGCAACAGCTGTTTAGGTTGACGTGTTTTTTTGACAACTTTTGTTTTTTTTATTACTTTTCCTGTTCTTCCTTGAGTATTCTTGTAGTCGGTAAAAGACTGAATAAACCGTACTCGTTTTTGACTCCCCTTACGTTATCCAACGGTAATAGGATAAAAGTGTAAACAACTACCACTATCGCATTGCACCTCTCATTTCCTCTTTGTGTGCGAACATGACATAATAATTATTATACTTTAATTTACAACGTATGTTCCACCGCGATTTTCCATTCGTTGTTAAACACTGACGACATGATTACTATTAATGTACCTTAGTGGTGAACCCTTCTTAACTCAACTTGAAAGTGAAGTACAAGAAGAATCCTCCCGTATTCGACTAGCTAGATTAAAGAGATTAAACCTAATAATTAGCCTATGATTATCCTTATAATTAGCGGAACTAACCCTAACACCGCCAGAATAGATACAGTGATGAACGCTTTATGCAAGAGAGAGAATTCGAGGGTGCGGTGTTCAGAGGGCGCTCTGAGTTTGAGAGAGAGAATTATCTTCTTTTTACAACTTTCACACCTCTCTTCAGAAGAGAAATGGAGGGGATAACTTCCAGACGTAGAGGGGATCTGACGCCAGGCTACAAAAAGTTGGAAAACTAGTGCGAACGCGGCGGCTGAGCCAGGCTGCGACGTCATAGTTTCCTTCTATGAACGCCCTGGCCAGTTTCCAACCGGACCAGTTTTAAACTGATTTGATGGCTTCTGCGAACAAACCTTGTACTAGGATTGTTGTGTACCAGATCACCAATTCAATGTATGGTATCTGTTTGAAGAAGAAGTCAATGGAAATTGGTCTAAAATGGTGCAGCCTGGGTCACTCAGAAGATATTCATTAACAGTACTTATGATTATGTCCATGAAAGCTCCTGGGTTAGATAGAATTCAAATAATTCTCCAATAATGGTTACAGAATTATTTGTCTGTCGACTGTCATCAATCAGGCAGTGGGTGACCACTACGGATTCCTCGACACCTGAGAGCAAAATTTTGAGAATTCTTCAAATCCCTTGCACAAATAAATTTAATAATGACATTTTCTAGGACCAATACATTAATAAACTGGAAAAATGGGTAATATGATTAAAAATGAGAAGAAGTAAAAATGGGTAAAAATGAGAACACTCTCTTGATAATTATTAAATAGGGTTCAAGAATAATATTCCAGATAAAATGAATAAAAGGAAGGGGCCCAAGTAGCCCCTGACACTCTAACTGAAAAACAACCCCAAGTAGCATCAATTATCTTTACCTGTACCTACTGGTGGAGACCTTGCTTACTCCACTATAGAGTCATGCACAATACAGAATTATAATTTCAAGACATTGTGGCAAGACATCACAATTAAACATACCTGAGTTCTTATGTTCCTCAACAGATCCTCTATATGTTCCTTGATGAAGGGGTCATCCATGATATTGACTCTGTGAGTACGGAGTATACTCTCAAACTCATTAATGTCGTTGTTCTGGTAGGCTGATACAAGGTTTGTCATCGCCAGGATTTCTGGATCATTTTTGTAAGGTTTGGCCTCTTGGGAGTCGAACGGATTGATTCCTGACTTCATGAGCATGTTAGCGAGAACAAGGTACTTGAGGCAGGTCGTTCTCCTGGGGCTGCCCGATTCATCGTAATTCTTGAAGGCTTCGAAAAAGTCAGTGTGAGCCTTCTCGAATTCGCCTTCTCTCAGGTGCATCTTTCCTCCACATTCTCTGATCACTCCCATTATAAGAGGGTGAGGGATGGCCGATTTAATATGTAAAGACTGCTCGTACAACGCCTGAGAAAGTAAGATTTTGTTTGAATAATAAATGACCTAAAATCATTCACAACTAACTATTTACACCAATTCGTAAAGTCAACTAACACGCAACAGCACTAAAAATAAAGTATGTGAATAGTCTCATTTCTTTTGATAAAGCATCTGACACGAGGATTCAAAGAGCTGTATCAAGATTATTTGTTAATAAAAGCTATTGGTTTTCCAGTCATACAGCATGAACATTTGAGCGAATTCTCCAGGATTTTGGAATTCCAACTTTTGTTAGGAATTAACAGAACATTTTAATGACATAACTTTGCGCTAGACGTTTTATTTCATAGTTGACACATTGTTTTAGAGTAATATTCTAAAAAAAAGCTGTAAATTATCACACAAATTCCAATTATTTCTATATTAGATGCGTCCTGCGGAGATCTGGAACACAGAACAGGACTAACTTACCTTTAACAAGATAGAATAAAAATACGCTGCCAATTCTAACACATAGGGTTATTATTTGTTTAATAATTGTTCTGTTCGTGTCATTGTGAGGTTTGTGGGGTCAATTTTAGGTTCAGAAATTGCGATTATTTGCTGTAGTTGAATTTCTACGGATCTGAAACCTATCCTAGTCGATTTTTGTTCAGAATGACACCCCACTTGCCTATGTTGGTAAAAAAAAAAAAAGTTTTGGATCATAGTATCTATGTACGAGTGTGAGGTGGTCGGGCTGGCCAGAAGTGGAGTCCATGTATCCGTAACAACGGATTTTTTACTCAATTTCAAGACCTTTTGCGGGCGGACATTATAAATTTTGAACTACCCACATGGAAATGTAAAATGATAAAATTTGGGGGTTAGAGAAAAACGTTTGCTTTGTGATTACAAAGGCTTGTTATTGAGAATGATACATCAAAAGTACTGCAAAGCACAGTTTTGCCAATTAAAATCCGCTTTTCAACTGTTTATGTTGAATCAGAAAGTAGCATTTCTTGTACGAGAAATTGTCACTTTTCAGAACTTCCTACAGTTATGGCCAGGAAATTCTTTCTCTCAAATTATTAAGGTTTTAATGATTACAAAACTTTTCACGTACCATTTAATGATTCAGTGGTTCAGGCAATAATAGGGAGAGACATTTGACCGACTCCTTGTTTAACGCCCAATGTCACAAATTATATCAAGAATTAAGATTTCGAAACCGGCTCCTTGAGTGTGAAATTAATCAAATCAACACTTGGGAAAATCTACATATATGAAGGTTAACATTTATTTAATTTAACCTTCGTTGAACTGCTGTGCAAATAACTATGGCAAAATTAAGAACGTCTCACAACAAAACGTTTGAAGGACTTTCAACAACTTTTGTCCTGGATAGGAATTGCACAATACCTCAAATGGTCACCAATTCAGTCTTTTCAATCAAATACTCGTACATAAGAGTTTTAGATTTTGAACTGTTTAGTTTTATTTTCTAAGGACTCAGTTTAGAACAAGACTTCTTAAAATACAGAGCATCTTCGTCTTATAGGAGGTAAATTTACCCTCTTTAATGTTGGTTACATATACCTTACTTATCTACTGGTTAGGGTATTGAAGATATTAATCAAAATGTTATTATTATGTGTACCCGTAGGTAATTATCAAAATAATAAACCTTTATGAAATAGTTAGCGCCGTTTATGTTTAGTTTTCGCTCCATTTTGAGCAGACATTTATCATACCTACGCCATCAATAAAACCTTTTTATTAGACAGTTTTTGAAAAACTAAAATAACTTATTTCAATGCGATATATTGTAGAACTTATTCATTACAATCACACATTGATCAAATGAATCACACCGAAAGCTGCTGGGGATTACATGAATTTCAGAAACCATTCTTCTCGATTTTATCCATGTAGACATACAAGCATTTGTTGTTCAGCTAAGCTTATTATACATCCTAAGTGAGGCCCAGCTCATCTATACAAGGTACCGCACATTTTATGTATATACAGAATATTTGCTCATAATACGTAAATGTGGGTAACGACCAATTACTTTCCATACAACCACATTATTTACCTTGAGTTTCTTGTTATTCTTCTGAGTTGTATACATCTGAATTTCTAACGCGTATATTTCTAGAAGTTGGGTGCCTTTTTTCAAATCGTCTTCCCCATCGTCGGTCTTACAAGATTGGTGAAGTTGCTTCAGTATTTTGGCCAACTTATTGAAATCCTCTCGATCATAATACAATTTACCAAGTTTGGTGTTGGTTTTGAACCAGAGCCTATCGTTTTTCGCGTCCTTCAGTGCATCTAAGGTGGTCTCATAGAAATTCTGCAAGAGCTCCATGTTTTTAGATGTGGATATGTAATCTAAAATCGAATTGATGGATTTTTCGCTATGATTACGAGTCACTGCACTTTTAATATAAGTAAGCAACTGTTTGTATTTAGCCATCATTTCGTCGTAATTGTTCAACTTGAAGTGAATTTTAATCATTTGTTTCAAAGCTTTGAACCCCCACTCGCCTTTTTCGTTGCCTTCGAGCTCCAAGACTTTTTGAAAAGAGCTGAGCGCGAGTTTGGGGTCATCTTCTTTAAGAGCTTTGGAATTGTAATATTGGTTCTCCAAGTCGACATCAGGTTCTGAATTACTATCTTCGGAATACTCTAGGCCATAATCCTCCTCCTCCTCGCACATAAAATCGTCTTCGACGTCAGACATCTCGATGCGGCAAAGGGCACCGTCGAGAAAACTTGTGACAACACGTTTTGAAAAATTACAAACACTTGAACCAAGTTAAAAAACACTTACAACAAAGCCACTCTTAATCGATAATAGAAAAATAAAATAAAACTATTTAAAAGTGTTAGAAATCTCCGAATATATTGACTCAAACGACCGGGTGAACACCATGGATACTGAAAAGAGTGAAATTAACTATTCGGGGCTGTTTTAATCAATTATCAGCTTCTCCTGCTTCTTCTATTCAAATTTGATCCACGTTCGAGAAGTCAAGCTACATGGACTTATATACCTGCGATCCACAGAGATGTTTCCAAGAAGAATAATTCTCTCTATAATTATAATGAGAGAGAGAGAGTACCTCTAGAGAAGAATACTATAGCCCCCCAATCACCACAAGAACTTATCAATCCTGATTACTGATCAGCGGGTTCTACTATCACTGGTGTTGCCCACTTTGAATATTCCAAACCCATGAACCTACTCCAAAGTAGAAAAAGTTCGGGTCATGCTGCATCCTCATGTGAGTGAATTTCCCTCAACTATCCCACGGCATTATCATTGTGTTTACCTCAAATGGGAATACTCCACTCTTTTAATGGGATACTCTTTTTTGCACCGTGATTCAATGTAATGTTCTTTCCCGCCAGATATACTTTTTTCTCCTTACCTTTTCACCAAGAAAACATTGGGGGAAAAGAGTTTTTCTGCGTTAATTTAGAATCTAAGATAATTACATGAAGAAGGCCGCTAAAAATCGTTCATTAGTTAGCTTAGGAACTACAAAAATGGAATGCGTTTCAGAATATCAACAATTGAATGGAATAATTATTCCATCCTCAGCCAATACAGCTTGTGTTTCTCCTCGTACTGCAGTGTCTGAGTGGTTTAGAGAGTGGAGTGATTGTTATTCCAAGCTGGTCCCATTTTTATAGCCCCTAGGCTGGTTTTGATTCAAAAGACCTCTGCTGAATGGAATGCCCTGAGTTATGTAATTTTGGATGCCAACAATAATTCTTCAAATGTAATTAATTTAACGTTTGTTTCATTTGTCACTCAATGATTTCAAAATTTTCAAAAAACTCTAATAGAGTTATAAAATGTTAATTCTCAAAAAAATTTCAACTTTAGAAATTTCCGCTTAGAACCAAAGATTGTGATAATTCAATCATAAAGTCAATATTTGTGACTCCTTACTTGATGTTATGCTTTATTTTACATTGTGATGGTTGCTATTGACTAAGGAAAGTGGATATTTAATATCACGCATGTCCTATAACTAATGAGTTAAAATATGTTCTTATATAATAATATCAATGAATGTAGTTTTTCAAAATGTAAAATATCAGTTTATCATCATGAATGTTATTGTTCATGCAGTTGAACATTGTGTGAGTAATTTTCAGATTTTGAAAAATTTGAGAACTGTCAGCCTTTATTTGTAATTTTTTAAATTGACCTCCTACTTCATATAGCTAAAATAGTGCTTTCAAATTGACTGTTCTTTGACAATTTGTCAATTCTTCCGGAACGGTTGGTTTTTTTGGCTAAAAAAAGACAGTCCCTATTTCAATCATAAGGAGAAAGAATGGTCTTAAGAATTATGGTCTGAAATGGCTTACACACAGAAACTGACTGATTATTAACACAGAATGTGTTTTAGCCATGGGCTAACTAGCCAAAAAAGCTAACGAAATCTGGGATGACAACATAGATACTAATGTCACCCAGCCAAGCCATTTCTAGCAAAATGGTGGTTTCTAGGGAAAGTTGGCTTAGAATGTTGAGTCAAAAACAGCCAAAACAGCTACTCGTAGTTTATCATATTTTATGGGGTTCTTTCAAATAATGTTGTAATCTCAATAAAACTATAAAACACTGTCCTATCTGAAGACTGACTTTTTAAAAGGTTGAAATTGATGATACGGAACTAAGGATCATGTAACCCATGCAACATTTTGTTATGATGCGGTTATTTTATAAGATTCTGAAGATCTAAGATAAGATTCCTCTCTTAGTGGGAGGAAATTAGCGAAATTATGCACATTCTGTGTTTCAATAATCTCGTCCGAAATATGTAAATAGAGGTAACCTGGGGTCCAGGGTGCTTGTTTTAAATTTAGGTTCTCTTGATTTCAGTTTACCACTGGTTCTTGATCCTTGGTAGATGATTTATCCAAATAAATTTCCTCCGCTAGTTCCCTTTTCCAAATCGCCCTACAGAATGCAAGAAGAGATATTCAACTTAATCAGTTGGTGGTGGAGATGTTGTGGAAATATTTGCATGGAACAGTTCAACACTAACCTAGCCCACGACAACTTCAATAAGATAACCACTCTACCGAACAGGTCTGCTGTTGAGGCGTGGGTGAGTGTTCCTTCAGTATTTCTAGACTTATTGAAAAATATAACTAATAAAGACGTATTTATTTACATAACAAAATGTTTATTTAAAACGTTGAAAAAGTATCAATATTGAATACGTACTTACATAAGAAGTACCACCTACTGTTTATTTCTTGTAAATCAGCTGCTCAGAGCAGCCTGCTCTTAGTTTGTACCCATTTGATGTTGTGTTTGGTTGACACTCCCTGCTTGGTAATTCCTCGTGATCGTCAGAGTACAATTAGTAGTGCATGCCTGTTGGATTTGGTCCTTCAGAAATGTATTGACTAACACCCTGAAGCTTACTTATCATTCAGGATTAGCAAGTGGGATTAGTACCAAGGAAAACGAGGGCCGGATTTAAATACAGTGTTGCCATTCTACCGGTCTTTTACTTCAAAGCTACTGAACTATACTAAAAAATATCTTTGAGGGCAATTAAAAGTGTTAGAGATCAAAATCGTTGTGTCCGTAAGGACAGAGTCAAAACTTATTGATCGTGTGTTACCGTGAATTATACAGGAATTTACTCGAAAAACATGGATATTTAACGGGCCCCTTGTTTACTAAAACATCCGGCGCCTTTCGCAACGAGATATTGTCTTCAGGACAAACATCTTCAAAAGAAATTACTTCATGTCAGGCAAAATATCACACAAAATGGAAGGAGGGTGCTCCAAGTTCACTTTACACACAAGTATAGACTGAGTAGTTCTAAAGTCGTACGAAAATGTAATACACCTATTCATTCGAAAAGCAATCAATTAAGTTTTATTGAGAAAATATTACTAATTATAGTTTTTAGTTTGGATGTTTAAATAACCCATTTCTGCCATTTGTTCCGTTGCAAGGGAAACTGCATGGTGACTTAATGTTATTTCTAAAGCTCAGCTTAGGTTATTCTATTTTGAAGTTATGATTGTTGAATGATGGGGAAAAAAAGTAGGTATCATTCAAAATGTATGCTTTTGCCCTTCACATAAGCTTGTAACCTCCAGGCCCAACAATCAATGACAGCAAGCATCATTTCCTGAGGGAAATTGTGAACAGCTTTCACCAGAGACGAATTCAAGTTCTCCCTAGTACATTGCTCCACGTGACAAAGCTTCAGATCAAGATGGCTAGGGTAAATTGGAAGGGTCAAACGATGGCAGCATCCTGCCTCAGTGAAGGTGTGGAAGGGAGTCTGCTCCAATGACACCACAATGCTTCATTGATGTGAACAAGGAGTTAAAACTTGGTCCAGAAGCTACCAGGAAGGTGTCCTTGAGCAAGTACTGAAAACCCTGAGTGACCCACTGTTTGAAGGAAAACAGTGGGTTTCCCAGTAGGAATCTACTCCACCTCACAAGGCTCGAATAACTCCAGCGCTGGCAGTGGCAGTGGCTGAACCCTTAGGACTACGTCCTTTGGTCTTATCGAGCTGATGGCACAGAGGGCCGTTTAAAGTCGTGTTTGCCGAAAGGTGTTCACAATAATTGAGAAATTATTTCTCTCAGTACTTGCTTAGTGCTGCCGTCTATGATTGAGCCCATATATTACTAGCTTATATTTCTCCATCTTAAGCATTATTTGAAAATAAAATAACTGCTTTAAGAATAAAGTTATGTTCCCATGCATGTTTCCTTGTAAAAGAACTTATGGCAAACTCAAGGTAATGTGGTTGAGGCCCACAGTAGCAACACAACAATATTGTTGTAACAAAACAACTGGCCCTGTGGTGGGAAGTGGAGTCTGGAGGTCCATTAGGGATGGCAGATCACCAGAACGTGGAGAATGTACAGATTACTACACATACAACATCATGTGCTCCTGAGCGGGTGTCTTTGATAATAGATCCTCCTTGGAAGTTTGCTCACGAAATACCAACCAGTCAAAGGCCCTGAAGACACATTCATCCTGTCACATCTCATGGCTGATAGAATCGGCTGTGTGTAGGAGATCCAATGCTAGTGTGCATTGGAAAAAACTCAATGGAGTTATCACCAATGGCTCATCTTTTCGTTTCGCCTCCGTGTCTCCAGCTGGGTACGGAGGTCTTGTCGCAAAATGAATAAAGAAAATTTTCTTAATCACTGACATAAACCCCCTCCACCCACCCTAAATGACAGGGCAGAATGTCTGGTTAACTTGAAGCGTTACAAAGCACACACACCATGCTATATTTTCTTGAACATATTTTAAAAAACAAGGTGCAATAACGCTGTTATTTCGAATAATAAAATGGAATCTTTATTCACAATTTCAGGTGCCAGATCCGTTCACTAAGGCGAAAATGTCGCGATACTTCATAATTGATAATGACGCTGGAATTGATGATGCCTGGGCGATTTTTGTGATGCTCAATGCTAATCCCTCTAATCATATTCTCGCTTTAACGTGTGTGAATGGAAACACGACTCTGGACAATGTTTACAAGAACAATATCCGCCTCCTCACTGAACTCCAGAGAAGTGATGTAGGTAGTGTATTTTCCAATTATTTCTTCCTGCATACTGTTGGTTATCTGCTATTTATTTCTAGTAATATGTAGGTATAGAACGTTGGAAAGAAAATTAGTGAAATTTCCTTAGCTTTCAGTATCAAGTATGTGCCATTCAGCAAATCGCAGTACATTTATTTTAACTTGCGTTAACATAATACAATTTAACCTTTGTTAACTCAAAGCAAATATCTTTGCTGTCTTTGAGTCACGTCTAGTGTTTTTTTTTAAGGAGAAAATGCCGAAGTATCAGGTGTATTTACTAATGCATAGTTTTTTGAACATAATTTCATACCTATTTACTCCTAGAGCTCCTAATTTCACATCGGAACCCTGCAATGAGCAAGACAAACAGTTTAACTCCATCATGGCCATTAAAAAGAAAAAAACGAATATCAATGAACAATGAAATTTAGGTTTAATCTAATTCTGAATTGTGATGATGAATTACTGGCTCGAATTCTATTAGTTGTCTTTGTGATATTTTGGGGAGAATAAAGGCTGAAAACTACATCAGTAGTGTTATTAGTATCTAACAACTTTCGATTCTACAGAAAATGTTTATTTATAGATTCCAGTCTATCTGGGTGCTCGATCTCAGTTAATTCCTCCTGAGAAAAATTCGAATGGTACTCTATCCGACGATTTACAGTACTTTCATGGCAGAAATGGTTTTGGCGATGTCGAACTACCAAAATTGGAGTTCCCACAACCACCTGAAGAATCGGCTGTTCATGCTATTTACCGGCTTACTAAAAAATACCCAGGTACGTGTTGGTTTTTTTCTCCAAATCGTGCCCCGGGGATATTTATTCGAAAGTTCTGGTTATCTCGACTCAATTTTAATTGCCAGTAGCAATTCTGCTCTCATCAGAATTGTTTTGTGGATAGTTAATTACTTAATTTGTACAATCCAACAGTTGAAGCAGTGCAATTCTTAATTTGTGAGTGATTAAACATAAATAATTGTTATAATAAAGCTGAATAATACACAACTGTTTAACTATTAAATAGGTGAAGTGACTTTAGTCTGTTGTGGACCTTTAACCAACATCGCTTTGGCTATTCGCATCTACCCAGATTTCGTTGAAAATGTTAAGGAGGTATTCATCATGGGTGGAAACTATACTGGTAAGTATTAACGTAATTAAAATTCTATTATATTCAAATTTTAAATTCTAATTCTGGTCTTCTACTGTCTAATAGTCCTAAAGCCAAGGTCGAATTTAGATTTTCATTTCATTGGGAAGGTTTGAGATTATATTGATTCATTATATTGCTTATTATATTGCTTGTCTACCTAGGTTTTCACTTTCGGCAGATGAAAAATTAAATTTGCAAAAATCAAAATTGCCATTCTTATTTTACGTTTTAGGACATTCTGAACAATTTACCCAACACACACTTTCGCATTCTCGAATATTGTAGAGCATTTAACAAAGTGATTCAATCTAGCTAATTTCAATTATCTCCTAAAATAAAGGCGTTACGAACACGGAAAATAGGATAGATTTTATAAGAATCGGCCTCCCCCATCTAGAATTTTTCCCATCATAATTACCTAGCGACCTGTTTGTACTGAGGCAGAGCTCATTGATCTCAGAATTAGTTCGTTCTAAGGTTGCAACGGAGGAGGTTCATAACTTTTTCTCATTTACACACAACTCACAACTCGTCAGTGTTGTGTTATTTTGAGAAAATTCTGACTCAGCGACCTAACTGTACCAATATTTAGGTTAATAGGCAGGGGTGCCCCCCCCCCCCCCAATGTAAAAAGTACTGGTAAGCACCCCTTATTTTATCCAAAATTAAAAGAATAGGTATGGAAAAAATTCAAATCCAGTGAACAATATTGTTTATTTAGACAAAACGTGTATATTTTTTGAGGTTCTTTACCTAGGATGTAGTTTATTTTTTAATGTCGTCAAGCTAAACACTGTTTCAATCAACTTTACCCCCGCTATTTTGTGTATATGAATGTACTTTGTTTAACACAATGTATTGAAATTATTGGAGAAAATTTTAGTATCAGCCATTTACAGGCTCGCCATTTTGTTTTGGCTGGACTCAAATTGGTATAGTTTTCACAATCCAATTTAAAACCATTTCAAAAAATCAACACTCATTTTCAGCCTCAACCCGAGATTATAAGGGCAAGTAATCCCCATTTATGCTATTGTTGCTGGTTTTAAAAAAATGTTTTCTGTGTTAATTGCAGCCACTGGTAATACTACAAGATGTGCGGAATTCAATTTCCATACTGACCCAGAGGCAGCATATATTGTGTTGCACGAAATGGAAGGAAAGAGTTTTCTTCTACCCTGGGAAACGTGTATGGGCACCAAAGTTCCCTTTGTAAGTTGACAACCGTACTGGTTCTTTAATTTGGTTTCTGCTAATTCATATAATTCGGTTAATGAAACTTGGGTTTACTTGACTTTTATCCTATGATAGGTTTGGCGGGAGAGCCTGGAATTGGACTGTGGGCCAAGTTTGAAGTTTCTCGGGGTCATCGAGGGGCCGATAATGTGTCGGCAAAGAAAGCTCGGCTACAACACGTATATTTCAGCTGACCAACTACTGGCGGCTATTGTGTCTGTTCCTGATATTATCGAAGAGATGGAGAGCTTACATGCGTCTGTAGAACTGGCTGGCTTCCACACGAGAGGACAAATTGTCATTGATCATCTAAACACGAACAAACACAACACCAAAATAATCAAGAAGGTCAACGTGGAGAAGTATCAGAATCTGTTGTGGTCCTTGCGGCATTTGTGATGAGAAATGTCCAGGTACGAATCGTATGAACGTTTTCCTATAGGCATTCATTATGATTTTATTCTTATGTGAACATTTTTCAAAGAGGTTCAGTTATGTTAGCAACCAACAAATAAGTAGGTTCAAAGACTAGAAATTAATTTGACTGTTTCAACGTACAACTATGTAATATATCTAGAGAAATTTCGCTTGAATTAAGGAAAAGTGTGTTCCTCACTCGATCTACATTTCAGAGCTTCCTAAGCAATGGTTGACCAATGAATATGATTTCTTGTTTCTTGAAAGTCGTGGGGAAATTGTCAAGGGTTCCCTCAGGTACTCGATACTTGCATCCAACATTTACATTCTTCCAATTAATTGGTTATCTCTATAGAAAACAACATATTTTTTTAATATTTCCTCTTCTGAAGAATGGAGAAAAATTATTGGAATCTCACTCTTTTAATATAATTTTCCTATAGAATTCAAATGTGGATAAGTTCGACTATTCAGGTTTGCCAAATTTCGATGGCTCAATTTTGAATTATATCCCTGAATGGTTCAACATAGTTTTTATTGTAATATGGATTTCGATGAAGTACAGAATCGCAAAGGTTTTCGCTGCATTCACTTCACTCTTCAAGTGTCCCCGAATGGATTTCACTCTGATAGATCAATTCAATTCAATTCTTACTTCTGGGCTGCTTATTGTAGTAAGCGTATTAACGTCTATCACTTATTTTGTTGTCTCAAAATCTATTTTCAAAAATTTTTGTATAAAATTGGACTGTTGTAATTGGTAAAAACTTAGTGCATGCATTATGAAGTCTAGAATGAAGCCTTCAACTTTATCGTTTTTCTTATTATTTTTGACTTGGGAAATCTAACCTATGTATGAATGAGCTCGAAGAACAAAATTTTCTGTATGCAAAGTATGTTGAAGTTTTGAGGTTTAGGCTAAAAAAAAAATCGTTGAATTAGTTAATTTTAAAATTAAAAAAAATCTTTTACTATATTTAATATAGTAAAAGTGATGGAAAATCTCCAAACAAGTCTAGGACCATGCCACACTGAAGGTGATTTAACTAAGTATAGAAAGAAATATATATTAAACTAAGTATAGTTCTAGAAATATATATTAAACTATACTTAGTATATTAAACTAAGTATAGTTCTTCAGATTTCCTCGTTTAATGGGCATTTTGTCTAAAAACACTGCAGTCTTGTGTTCCGAGTAGTTACCTTCTAGGTAAACAGAGACTTGTTGGGGCACCTCATAATCATTGGATCAGTAGTATAATACAACAGCGAATCTCTTTCAATCCTCTTTTTAATGTATCCTCTTCTTGTGTGTTAAGTTAGTGGGGCACCTGTGATTTAAGGAATGTTTTATGTAAGTAATGGATCTATTTTTTCACTAAATCTTGCCAGTTACTGTTGAACCCTTTAGAAAAGTAATTATGAGGCTTCTCCACAGATTAAGTCAGGGTGTTGTACTTTTGACCTCAAAATCAGTATTTCTTCTAATAAGGGCTCGTCTAAACTTTTGGTTTCAGTTTTTAGCTCGAAATTCCGACGTATTTTATTAAAACCCTTGGAAACGATTTTAGATAACAGGAAGTGTATCCCTCTCCCTCTATTGTTTTAATTAAACTTGTACTTAAGGTAGCAATAAAATGAGGTTATTGCTTGCATGTAATGGGAAGAATTAGATGTGATTTGTGCCTACCTATTCGTAAATGATAAAGAGTTCTATCCAAATATTAAAATAGTTTGCCATTTAAGTCGGAAGGACCTCAAAACCCAAGATTGCCTTTTTGAAACATACTACTCTGCTGGCTGATTTTAGTGGGAACTGATGAATTTACAGTTGGCAGCTACAAAATTGGGCGACAAACCAGTTAAGCGTTCATTCTGCCTCTCCCATACCTTGCTCCCTCCTTAATGGATGCCTCGCTATGGCGGAAATGTGGCAATACGTGTTTACCTGCAGCCAATACCTCCCACTTCCATTTCGATCTTGAGCAGTGTAGTGTATTTCCTCCACAACAAGTGTTGTTCAACACTTCCATCGCCATCTTAGGGAGCTCGGGGGGACAGGTTGTCCGAGCGAGCTAAGGCATCAGTCCTTTGGCTGTTTACTTTCAGTGGGAGTGCTGATTAGCCTGGTTCGAATCCGACAGGCACCAATGATCAGGGCCAAAATCCTATCAAGTGTTGTATACCTGTCCTGTCGTTAGACAGTTCACCTCTGATCTCGATATCACGTGAATCCAAATCGCTCCCAACCCAGGGTCGTGAGGCAATGGGAATCCACGAGCGAAATCGTCAGACCTAGTTACGATCCTCTCTATAGGACGGCTGGCGACGTCCACGACACCTCCGGGTAGTCGGACGAAAATCCAAGGTGAAATTCCTTGTTTACTCGGGAAGGACGAGAGGCAGGAGTAAAGGTTAGCACGAAAGAGATATATGTAGGTACAAACCAGTCACACCATCTCCTGCTGTACCAATAGGCTGCATGTAAATGGGGGATTGAGAATGGGTTTTTGCTCCTCGGGTAGAAAAACTTAGCCCCTGATAATGCTTCTTCTTGTTAGGTTCAAATATTTCTGAAAGATCTGATAGTTCTTATCTCATAGATTTTTTTTTTTTAAAAAATTCTATATTACAATTTCAAGTCCAGATCCGTATTTTGGACATTTTGAAAAAATCTCAAGCCCTTGATTTTGTTGGAAAAGTGAAAAAACATGAAATGAGCATGACCATTGAGCCAAATAAATAGGAACAATTTAGGGTACTTGAACTATGCACTGCCACCGGTTTGGGAACCATTTTCCTATTTCTATCTAGGTCACAAGGTATCCTTATACCTACTAATTCTAAGTTCCACGCCATATTATGAAGATGGTCTACAAGATCAGTCTTCTGTGTTATGTTTGCCGTCTTTGACCTATACAACAAGTACACTTATGCATCTGTGCCAACAAATATTGTCATTACCGAACAATATCTAAATGTGCCTACGTATATATATATATTCCTATTTTTGTTTGCTCATGTATTTTCTAAATATAAACTGTGCTGATTTCGTTGTAAATGGTTTAAAATTATATTCTTTACCTTTTCAACTATAATCCTAAGTACCAAGTTGAATTTTTTTGTGTGGGAACTACGGAAATGAAACAACCAACATGTAATCAAGTTTTCTATGTATTCATTAAATAAATAATAAAGTTACACTTTGGATTTCGAGCAGTTAGTATTTTGACAATTGGTTCTTAATCGACGACTGAGACCTGACTTACTCAAGATAACAAGCCTACAAGTACTTATTAGGAGGAAGGGCTTTGTTCTAAAAGGACTTCTTTTTTAAAGAAAGGATAAAAGTTTGATAAATGTGAGAAGTGGGTGGTTTGGCTATTGTGGTTTGTTTCACGTCTCTGGTGATAACGCGTTGTTAATTATTCTCGTTTGAAGATGATTGGCGTGTTGAGGAAGTGACAACGAATGTGTACTGGAATAAGGTCTACCTTCAAATCGTTAAGAATAAGAGGAACCCAGCTGTAATGTTCAGAAATATGCTATAAGTTATACAGTCTTTGTGTCGAGTGGTAATCTAAAAAACATTTGCACATTTTATAAAATAATTCAAGCTTTATGTTATCTTTTGTTAAGTAATTGCTGAAGTGTACTCTTGTTTGAACGCAATATATTACCCTGAGTACGCCATAAATATATGCTTAAACCTAGCTAATCAACGTGGGGATTTCAATAGATTCACCTAGCCAGCACACTAGATTATGTCACGCATGTCCATATTGTACATGAAATGTGGCGAGGCTACGGCGGAATGGGATGGGTAAGCCACGGTACACGTTTTATTACACCAGAAAGGATACTTTGGAAGGGCCATGTGCATATTGGGGTGATTTGTACTCGGGTTTCTCTTAAATGTAAACAAAAAACTAGAAAACTCACATTTGAACTGTTCCACAAGTCCCTAGAAACAGTTACAAAGGCTTCTCTCGTGTAAATATTCACTTGCGTTCACTGAAGCTTTGTTGTTTTTAGAATTGAATTTATTGTTAACAAGGTATTTTATCCTCTTTTTCTAATACTGGGAAACATTCAAAAGAACGTTCAATTTTATTAAATGTTAATTTCATTCAACTACACCTTCTGTTGTAATAAAGCTGAAATGAATAAATAATTTAGATGCTCATTATTTTAAAATGTGTAGGCGCAGCTAACCGTGTTCTGATCATATCACTTGGTATTCATAGCCCATTGGCACTGCCTTCTTTATTATGTACCTATATTACCAATTTCAGTGAGCGCTTGATTCAGAATACCCCTTGTTTAAGTGATCCATACGTGGAATGCTACTGATGAACCTGAAAATAAGCTAAAATATCACAATATCAAGCGTCCAATAATATTCCCAATACTTCGCTTCCAACGACCACCGTTTTTGGTGTTTTAGATTCTGCCAGTAGGTATTTTTCCTAGAATCGCAAAAGTACGATGATCATGGTCTTTCTCCAAATTACCAATCTGACAGATTTATTACGCATGAATTCAACTAATTCGTACTAGCATACTAAATCATCCGAATTTATGAGTGAAAATCTTCTAAAATATCATATCTCCCCCAAGAAACTGAAGGTTTTGTTGCTTCGTGTCTCTTCCTCAACTCCGCCAGTGCTGTGGCTTGCAACCTATTAACAATACATAACGTCGCTACAGGTATCTAGTAGTTCTTTGTTATTACCAACATATTTGACCCTTGTTCATTTCGATCACTTGACATTTGAATACAAAAACATTTTGTATACCATAAAACTAAACATTGTAACAATAGTAAATATCCTAAATTACTAGTATTCAAAAAATTACTGCAGTTTCTTGGTAGTGGTCCTGCCAGCCGTGGTTATTATTATTTTTTAAAAATTTCATTGTTCACTACTTAGAAACGACAACCTTAAGCGCTAGAATAATTCATCCCAAAAGTTTCACAATTAAAGCTTTCGTAATACTATCATTTGAACCGAATACATTTATGAGAGAAGCTGAGGAAAAGTTGAGTAACATAGGTATTCCGTCCTGCTTCAATTATGATTCGTGTTACAGATAAGTGGATGGGACTCACGACTGACGAAACCTTT
Organism: Creontiades dilutus; assembly: GCA_031894815.1. NCBI lineage: Eukaryota > Metazoa > Arthropoda > Insecta > Hemiptera > Miridae > Creontiades > Creontiades dilutus. Next base: position 1,150,753 of record JAVIWC010003164.1, read on the forward strand.
CTGTGTAAATTGCGATTACAGACGCTCTCTACAGAACTATGTTTGTTTTTGTACAAATAATCTCATTTATAATCAATCTATGTTTCCACGGCAGAGGAGAAGTAAAGGGCTTTATACGACATGGTTACGTGTTCGTTACTTCAAGTGCCAGTTACACCGGTAAAGGGGGTTCTTATTGACTTTAATACGGAATCTGAAAGTTCATGTTCGTGAAAAGGGTGTTCCTACACAAAATACCCATTCACTGGTAGCGTTTTACATTAAAATGGACTATCACTGAAAAGTTTCCAGTCGTAAGTTTCAATATACTATATACTGGTTTCGAAAATCGATAGGTACCTAGTACTTAGTACCTACCTGAGAATATATTAGGTATTGCAAGACTGATGGTGCCCAATGTCTTTCAGTTTAAATCTTTAGCTAGCTTTTGTAACAATACTTTTATTATATTATCTAATCAACAAGACAAAAATATCGAACAATAATTATTTGAGTCCACACAGTTTGCCAGATTTCTCCACAGCGCCGGGAGCTGATTTGCGGGCTTTTATCTAAGTAAGGCCACAGACTTGAAAAATGGCCTTTTCCCTTTTCTAGCCACAAATGCAATTACCCACCAAATCCACCTGCCTTGGAAGGTTTATAATTATTTTTAGCATTCCTAACTTTTCATTAATTTATATCACTCAAGTTAACAGGTTGATGCAGCAACGCAGATTTGATTTCGGCAGTTAAACTTCTACTTTTTGGTGGTTTCGAGATGGAATTATGTTTATTTACTCCCTTTACACGCATCCCTGCGAAACGTTAAGGATTAAGCATATTTCCATAGGCAGATAATGAAGTATGCTCCAAATATTAAATAAGGTCTATTTACACAAATTAAGGTAGTCAGTGTATAATTCTTGCGTGCATATGACGCAGAATCCATTGTAGATGTCCAGTTACACCCACAGTATGAAGGATTGCCTAAGAACAGGTCGATCAACAAAATTTTAAAAAGTGTTGATTTTCCAGGTAGGTAGTATACAGAAGTCCTAACCAAATCGATTCTGACTGGTTTGTTTGAGGAAAATCTTGAAGAAATTGGGTGACCAAAAACAAAATAAACCTGGAAATACCGTAAGGACGATGTCAGTAGGGAATAGTGGCAACGGTAAAGAGAGGTGATGGGGCTGGAAGAACGAGCTATACGAAGCTGTTATTACTTTCAGTGCCGGTCTCTACGAACATAAAATCTGTTTCGTGGTGTCATTGAAACCGCCCTTTCCAACAAACTTCTTTCATCGTCTAAATTGCGAAAGTTCTCTGTCTCCTCCACCGAGAAGTTTATCTCTTTTTTAATATTCGCCGCTTTTGATTTTACATCCTCTCTTGATACAAAAATTAAAACTGCTTCATCTTATCATTGGCTATAACGATTGCCAAGCTTACCACAGCTGATAAGACCAAATGAAGACACACCAAACTAAATCTTAGCATTGATAAAGGACAACAGGACGTACATTGCTTGTTCTTTCGGCATAGTGTGGACGCACCTTGTCATAATTCCATAGGTAGTTTTTAGTGAATAGCCCCAAAATTCTACTGTATTCGTCTCTCATGTTTTTCCAAACGTCCAGAATTTGATCATGTAAATTCCTTAGTACATAAATTTAACCCCGAAACGCCCTTGAGCAATCAGGAGATTTATGAAACTCTGCGCTGCTGCAATCACTAAGTCAAAATGACCCGTATGCAATGAAATGCAATCACATTTATCTTATTCGAAACGTCTACCCTATTCAACAAACTAAGGATGAGTCGTAAGATGGCCCCTTAAAGGTTGGTTTCGTATTATTCCCTTTTAATAAATACACCCTAAAGATGTGAAAGGAAACATCAATTGAATAATTCATACTAAGAAAAGCTCTCATATAAAACAGAAAATGCATTGAATACTGGCCTTTGTCGGTACTTTAAGATTGGTTATCAATTTTATTCATGTAACCTCAAGCAAGATCTCGAGTTTGCCAATTCTTTTGATTACCTACCCGAATTTGGGTGGAATCCATGGACGTTATTACACAAACAATAATCATGTTAGGATTGGAGGTAATGATCACCAAAAGACATCCAATGGATGAAAACTAGTGGGGAATGAGTAGTTAGGGAGTTAGAAAAACCAATTCTAACAAATGTAGGTATTCAGTTGAGTACTATTAAACCCCAAAACACGCCAGCCTGAAAAAAAGCAGTGATAGTCTCAAAGGGCGGGAGTTTTGGGCCCCCAGCATGGAAGCCTGTTGACTTATTGTACTTTCCTGAGAGTTTTGCAGTTAATCAAGGAGATTCAGCCCCTAGGTATGGGGTTTGAGACCCTTGATTAGTTCGCTTTGCATAGTCCTCATTGGGGTTTGTGCCCCAAAGAGTTCAAATCCGCGAAAGGTGATGGCACTCAAAAATTATGTGGGATGCCGTTTCGTCAGTCTCCTCACATAGCCTGCATAGGGTTGAACTTTTTGTGACCCCAATGCAGTGTAAAGGGGCGGTGGAAGTCGCCAAAACAATATTGTTATTCTTCAGTTTTCATTCAGTATCTCAAAAACCAAGCAAGATAGAGCAAATGCCATTCTACACAAAATTAATGGTCGTTGAATTTCCTACCAGAATGGTCCTTTACGTTTCTTAGGTAAACCTAATGGTTTAGGAGCTATAGAAGGGGAAACAGGGGTAGCGCTTCTGAATCAATCTGTAAGTGGCAGAGGTTTTGTTTTCACTTTTGAGAGGGGAAACATTTGTCCTTTAAATTCCAAATTTCGAATCGCTTTTTGCGTTTTAAACCATTCTGAACAACTTGACTGTGCGCGCTAACATGAAATCCAACAACATAATTTCCTCAGGTTCTTTTCGGTCTCGTTCAAATTTACGATTTATATGATCTCATATAAATTTCGAAGTGATAGTATCATTAATAGCAAGCCTAATTACTAAATTTTTTATCCGATTTAAATGAAATTTACAGGGAAGGTGCGAATTAAAATGTACATGGCTCCCTATGAATTCCATTGATCAAAAATTGAACATCAGTCTGAAGACATGCGAACGTAAAATCCATCAAGCATCTTTTTCTTAGGTCTAGTGGTCCGATACCGTCCAAATTTTCATGGTTTTAAAGTTGATAGTTTAAAGCACATTAAAAGATCTCATTCTTTAGAAATGTAATTGTGGAGGTAGAGGACAGCATCCATGCCACATTAGGGGAGACTGATTTTCTTGCTAGTAGCTACAACAAAACATTACTTATAAACATTTCATCAAATTATTTGATAGAAAGGAGATGTAATGTTGTGCAAACTGGCGGGCATGCTGATACTCTTATCGTAGCAAGCTGTATTCAAGAAAGGTTACTGATTTTTAATGACCCTACAGCTAAAAGTAAAGCAATTGTTGATGCGGGCAAACACTTCTTATCAATATATGGATAAACAAATGAAAGCCATTTGGATAATCTGGTTTACCATTCATACGTAGTCAATACAACTAAGCAATAGCTGCAAAGGAGACTTTAAACTATCAACTTTGCTCCCAACTACACCAACCGCCAGGGAACCTTCTACTTCAAAGTTCAGCTATGGCATGAAGTGAAACTGAACCCATTGATTTTGGGGTGGAAAAATGTTGACGTTCCCTGCGTCAACAACATGACTTTTGAACTGACTCCAGAGCAGTTGTTACTCCTAATTTCTTGCGCACGCTCCACAGATTGTGACATCAACTGTGAATGAAGAAGAAGTGGGCTACCATGTTCATAAATGAGCGGAACTTGTGTTGGATACGGATGCTCCAATTGAGAGGATTTGCAAGTAGAGTTGAATGAAGAGTCCTGAACGCAAACTGAAACCCTCCCCAATCTCCCCCCGCCCAAACCCGACGGTGGAGATTTTTCGGTAATTCCACAGTAATGGTTAATGATAATTTTGAGACTATCACAGCTTTTTTCGTTTTGGATTTTAAGTTTCAGGTTCATTTGTACTTTACTAATTATGAAATGTCCTCATTCGACTACTGAAAGGTGTTGTAACTCAATAAAGACATGATGGTTAAGTTTCTTTCACACAAACGTTTATTCCATTTTCGGAGAGCCGAGATTTTTAATATAAGTTGCATTGGAAACTTTCGGCGTGAAACCTGAAAATTTCCATTTTAACGGAAACAGCTGACAATTGATCGTAGGTTTGATATCTACGAGTAAAATACTTTGCGTTCGGTAGTCTAATTTCTTTCTTTTTGATGGGGTCAATTGAATCTAAAGTTCAAAGGGCCTGCTGTTTAAAAATATCCACAAGGTTTTAAAATTGTTCACATTTTGGTTTCTTCTGTTCTTTCATTTAGTTATGTTTCAACCAGGCTGTCTGTTTTATCCCTCCCTACTTACGGGCCTTATCTCACAACCAACTCGGGGTCGTTCGAACAAAATCACTAATTCCTGGCAGCCCATCAAGGACGCGCGCACCCTCCAGAACGTCGTTTCACAGAGACTCTTGAACAAGGGTACGCTTAATACCTGCATTTCCTACTTGACGGTCCCCAGTGCTGCTGAGCTCTCTGTGCATAAATTCCAACCCAGTCTCATGTGCTTGGACTACTGTTTGGAGTTCCTGTGAGGAGTACCGCACAATTCACTGTACGTTGATGGCCCATCATTGTAGATAGCAGAGGGGCCTTCGACACTGCACACTGAATCCTCAGGCGTTCGTGACACTTCTTGTTCGTTTGGCTCCGCTGGGTCTGAGTTTTGCTGTTTCGTTGTTTGCTTCTGCTTTTGTTGTTGCAGCGCCTGGAATAATGGAATTATTTTCCTTCAAAGGTAATTCACATCGTCCTCGAAAGCGTAAAGCTAATTAAATGACATCAAATTTATTATTTTCAAGATGATAATATTTCTAATATTATTTAAGCGCAAAAAGAGAGTCACTCACCTTTTCTCGACTCCCTTTTTTCTGTATGAACAAAAACAGAAATGTTAGGATTCATTTTTAGCGAAATACTACTACTAAGTACTTACTAATCCCGTTACCGCTCAATGTTTTCTTCTATTATTCAATTTTAACATGATTATCTGATCGGTATGTTATATTATTGTTATATCATTATGCTATCAAGTCTAGTTCTTTAATCTGTATTTCAATGTGTTAGGATCCCTAGTTTTAGAACAGATACCTTGTTGGTTCTTACCTGCAATGAAAATCTTCTATGGGCTACTTTCCTTCCACCTCTTCTCTTTGAGATGTGAGGGTTGTTTTGGCAAATAGTTTTATTCCGAAGGACTTCTAGCTGTGTGTATAACCGCTTCAGCTCCGCCTGCGAAGAGTTACGTCATCTTCATAAGAAAATTGTCCATAACATACAATCTTGTGCTTTGATATGGCAAAGAGTTAAACTGAATTCTATAAACTAATGGATTAATAAAGGTTTATCGATTCGGTGGTATAACTATTTGTCTGTACCGACACTATTTGTCCGTACCGACCGACCTAAATATCCTGCAAAACGTCAATAGGTATCTCTTGAAATTTATAATTGTTTTGAACCTACACTATACTATATTTTCATTTTACAGTTTCATTACATTTTTCTCCAGGATTCACTCAATGTAAAAATGATGCACACCAAAAGTTTTTCTGTAGGTAGGTAGGAGGTAACACACGTAATGGCAGATGATGTACGTTTGAATAAAAATGTTTATGCCTGACTTACCCTTATTTCCTCTGGGTTCATTTCAGCTAGATTAACCTCAGCCACGTCTAATTCGGGGAAATACTGTCCATCTACAGGTTTGCAGGCGTCCGAGGGCTCGTGTGTGAGCGGGTGGCGAGAGTCCCTCACTGGTTTTCCTTTGTACAGTATCTGTGAATTCAGCAATCAGAAATGAGGAACGAAATAGATACAGTTCATGAATCGGAATGGCAGCCGAGGAATAAATACATCTCATTACAAGACTTGTAATACTACTTAGTAGTTGCTCAAATGTGATGTGTGAGGATTCCTTATTCATTGGCTTCCTAGTGTATTTATTTACACCTTCCGTACAAGAAAGTGATTCAACTGTTAGTGCCGAATGACATCTTGTGTTTGAGTTGAGAAGTGAGCACTCGGTCGGCTCGTTTTCAATAACAGCACACTCTGTGTTGCTCACTTTATGGAACCTTCACGTTCCCATCTTCATATTACTTACGATATAGATTAGAAGACGATAACAATGGTTCAGGTAGAGAGTGGTGAGTGAAAGGATGCCGTGAATGCAAGGAAAACCTTTGTTTAGACCCATGATGGCTAATTTTTCTCGAAGCAAGTGCAATTTTGCTGTGTAGCAAGTTGATTTTCATATTATCTTCAATTTCAGAGTAATTTTTGAACTGTTGTCACACTTATTACTGTAGCTCAATCTATGAAACAGACTAAAACTGCGATTTCGGAAATTTGTAAACCCTCAAATAGTAATAAAAATTTGAAAAAAAAAAAAAAAAAAAAACGACTGAGTTACTCTTGTCCTTACGGATGACAAAACCATGTTTGTTTGAGATCAAATCAACTTTTTTCTGGAGATTTGAGTTAAGACCTTATGGGATTGTGCAATCCTATTTATTGACTACAACTGGCCTATGACATTCAAGCTGCTTTTGTTACACATTTGAGCTAGAGACTAAAGAGGCTTGATTATTTTCGACGATAATCACTACGATTCAGAGATCTAGTAAGGAGCAGATGTTTCTGTGGAATACCAGCAAGGATCCTATACTTTCGTGGTTCACTAGCAAGGAGCACATCATTTTGTGGACTTCTAGCAACAATCCTATACTTCTGTGGACCACCAGCAAGGAGCAGATGTTTTATAAACCATTAGGCGGGCATCTATACTTCTGCGAAAAACTAAAAAAAACTACCAAAGCACATAATTTTGCTCACTTTAGTGTTTGTTTGGTTAAAATATCGTAAAGTACTTATGACAATACCACAAAATCAAAAGTTCTAAATTTTGATTTCATATTGAGAAGAAGGATGGGATCACGATATTTATCTGAGGGCCGTGGAGAGAGAATCCGGGCCAAGGGGCAAAATTCTGAGCCCCTAAAAAAACGTTCGTTTGATGTGCATTCTTAAACCAGAAGCATTTAAGAACGTCTAGATCGGAAAGGAGAGATTGATCTGTCCCTTTTCCCATTTTTCCTCACCCCCATACCCCTTTTTTTTAAATAAAAAAATTGTTTTCTCAAGAAAATCCGGTTCCGTTAGGAAGGCCGGGCCCGGGGGCATCGGTTCCAGTGCCTCCCCCCTCTTTACGGGGCTGTTTGTGCTTTATTTGGGAATCACCGATATGCGTATCGTTTTTAATATACAAGTACGCCTGCTTCAGGGTAACGAACAGTTTTTAGTTTTCAATGACACAGTCAATACCGCCCCCAATACATGAAGTGCAGGACACATTTAAATCTTTGAAATAAAGACTGACTTACGATTGGAGTAAATATGAGTAGGAGGACGATGGTGGAGGTAGAATGGCACCTGATGAAGGCGACGAGGTAGGCCATGTTGGGGTGGAGGCTGCTCCACATGGTCGCCTGTGTCAGGTAGTAGAATGAGCTGACGAGGGCTTCCACGCTCACCGCACCCAAGAGGTAGCGAAGCTCGAGGTACTGGAGCGTTGCGTTTCGTGCCGCCAGCCCAAGGTGCAGACCAAACAGCAGGAACACCACTTCACCTGCATATCCCAAATACACAATTGTTTCTTTTCCGGCAGAACTGGTAGAATGTAATGAGTACAGTTCTCGAAAAAAAATCTATATCATTTTAAAAATAATAGGAAATAATTCGTTGGTAGGTTGAGTACAGTTGTCCAAGTTCTAAGGTAAGTATGAAGTAATTTTTCGAAATTCTGGCAAATTGAAGACGTTTAAGCCATACATAGCCTACCCATTGAGCAACAGATGTAGTTCTTACTTATGGGTTAGTTTTTGAATTTTGAAAGCTTTCAATTTTGAATGTTTGCAGCTAGCGAGTTCACATGCCTCGTTTAGCGTGTGAAGAGCGAAACGTTAAGAGATGCAAAGGTATTAATTATTGTGAGGCTAAACGGTTATTTTACCCTCCCACGAAAGATCCAACTAGATTTTGTTTTATGTTCAGAAACCTATGATTCCTGTATAGATGCTCTCGGAATTTTTTAAAATTTACATTCTGAGGAGTAAATAAAAGTCTAAGTACAGTTGTTAAAAAAGTACTCACAAGTAAAAACTACAGGTAGAATACTCGAGAAAGCGAAAGTACAAGCAGAAAAATGAGATGGCTGTTTTATATTGGTGAAGAACGACTTCAACATGATTTTTTGTGATATACTATACGAATATTGTCATTTTTTGAGGAATTGATGTAACTTAGAGTTTGGAACCAATTGATATCGTAATTACAGACTACAAATGTAAACAACAATAACTTTATTATTCGTGGAGCAAGCTACAAAAATATTTTACGAATTCATCAATAAAATATTACTATTTTATTAATTAATTGATTGATGTCGTTAATTAATTGAAAACCTCACTAACTTGTTAAAACTTTGGTCATCTTAGAATTTTCACTGTGCTAAAACTATTTTTGCTGGGCTAACAGAATTTTGAGAAAAGAAGAGCACAAATGTTGACCGTCTCAAAAGAACTTAACTTTTGAATTTGATGGTGAAAGTTCTAGTAATTGGAGTACACCCGGATTTTACTAGTACTTGTACTTGAAGCACACCAGTACAAATAAATGTACCGGCGTGACTTGGATACAAGTACAAGTCCAGATATATGTACTTAGAAAGTGTAATTGCATTTAAGCGTAATTGCACTTCTACTTGGCAAGTACTTTCAAAGTGCGACCTATACAGCTACACCTCGTCGCTTTTACTGGTTTCCTCAAATCCTGCGAAATATTATTAGATTTTCTCAAGCACTTGAAGAAAGTACTTCAAGTACTTGGCTGTGCCAACTCCTCCATAAAACGCTTTGGAAAGAGATCAGAGATAGGTGAGCCCCCTAAGGTATTTACAGTTAAGGAATGACAGCTCGGTGTTGAAGGTTAGAATCATTTAATCTCCCGATTTAAGTCTACTGTTTAAGAGTCAGGTATCTCCTACTGTGAATCTTACTATTTAAATGGAAAAGTCAAGTAGGGAAGAAAATAGAAAATATGCATCGCACAATAATCATAAACTGGAAAGGAATTTATATTTTCGAAAACTTGTTAGGGGGTTTTGGGTATACTATGAACTTAAGTTGAGATTCTAATGTAACATTAAGGTTGATATCCACTTAAAATCATTGTTTTCAGTAATAAATTAACCAAATTAAGTATCCTTACAGCAGGAAGAAACACATCTATTTCGAGGCTTCCGACATTTTCTTTCAGTTGTATATTAATGAGATCGGTGTTATAATAGTTTTATTACGCAAAATTATGCACTTTACCGACGAATAACACTGAGTGTTTTTTTTTTAATAAGTAGATGGAGCTCAAGGATGAAAGTCGGTGCCCCGTTACCAATCCGATTAAAAATTAGGGAAAATGCGTGAATCCCTATTGTTCTTCTTAGTCCATTCGACACCTTCAAATGACGAATCGTAATCAGCCGTAGGACTGATATAGGTACACTTCTTGACTGTAATATGAATGAGTGTTCATAATGCAACAATTGAAGAAAATCGTATAACTGATTCAGGAAAAGAAATTTACCGGCTTGAGTGATGTAATCCCACCACAGAGGTTTGCAGGTCTGGAAGAATTCGCCGCCGTCCGTGACCCCAACGGCAACTATGCTGAACCCCTCTTCCACGAAATTGATGTTGGTGGCCGTCCAGGCAGCCAAATAGGCGAACATGACGGCCACCATCCCACAAAGGTATTTGAGTAGGTCTTTGTCCTTTACTACCCACCTGTGAGCTTTCCTCGTTCTGAACTCCATCAATATCCTGTTCAACGTAGAAATCCATTAGTCTCGTTTTAGAAACAATGTCATTAGAATTTATAAAGGATGCTCTCATTCAACGTGACCCCTTCCCTACCGATTTATTATTTTCATTTTTGAAGGTATGCATGAAAAAATATCAAATGGTAGCACATTCATTTCCGTAGCACTACTGAGAGTTATAAAACAAGCTAATTGTGGCTTGAGTCTCGCGTTTTTCAAACAGGGACCCCGATTTTGGTTCACCATTTTCAATTAAAAAAACCTACATAATCGATAAGGAAAATATATTTGTTTAAACCTCGCCCTCAAAAGTTGTTGGTTTACCTTTCAAGATTTGTAGATTTCAAAAATTAAATTATAAATTAATAAATAAAAATATATCTATCCGTCCGCCTTCCGAAGCTTGTTTTTTTTTGAAATTGCTAGACCAAGGTTTACGAACTTTGGCATAATAAACCTTGATCGTTTCGGGATGTGAAAGTTATCTTGATGCCAATCAGGTCAAGGAACCCAATCAATTAAACTATTTAAAAAATCGAAATCTCAAAAACGATGAGATGATGTCTCAATTTTACCAGTTTTGGTTTATTATTCAATAATAAACCATTGTAATCGCTCTGGAAAAAAAAATTCTAACCCCCCTGAAAATTTCATGGCTTACGTTTCAAAGGGTGTACAATCCGAATCTGCAATAAAACACTGCAAATTCATTCACTGGGGTTTATTATTCAATCGGCTTGCGTTCATGATTTGCATTTCTACTAAGCTTTGGAGTCTGCGTGTTTCACAGGAAGGGCGATTATTGTTGCACACAAAAATCAACTGATCAATCCAAATAGGTATTTTGGTTGAGAACCGATTTACTTGCTCTATGTAAATCTCCTGAAATTCAATAATCGCCCTATCACCTGTGAAACACGCACACTCCCAAGCTTAGTAGAAATTCAAATCATGAACGCAAGCCGATTGAATAATTAACCCCAGTGAAAGAATTTGCAGCGTTTTAAAACTGAGAACGTGAAAAATTGGGACAACTAGAACTATTACGAATTAGGGAAGGTTGAAAAACCGAGAATATTGGAAACCTGAGCAAGTTGAGACACTTGGGAAAACAGGGAAAGTTGGGAAACCTGACCAAATTGGAAAACTGGTAACAGTTCGCAAATTTGAAAACTAGAGAAAAATGAAAAAGCAGGAAAACCTCCGGAAGTTGAAAAATTACGAAATGATGGAAAACCCTAAACATTTCGGGAACCTGACAAAGTTGGAAAACTGGAAACGTTAGGTCAACGTGAAAAATCGGGACGAATTGAAGAAAGGTGGGAAATCTGAGTACATTGGAAACCTGGAAAAGTGGGAAAACCTGGGGTAGTAGAGTTTGGATAACTAGAAAAGTTGACTAATTCGGGAAAGTTTGGAAATCTGCGGAAATTGGGAAAACTGGAATTTTTGAAGACTTAATCACAAAACCCGAAACGGACAAACTGCTTCCTTTTATGGGTAGCTATTTACTAATTATTCAAATTTCGTTCCGCTCACTTTGTTCAATTTTTCCATCACCTAAGTTTTCCAAACTTTTTAGGGATCAAAAATAGTAGGGGTTACGGACCAAAACATATTTTTTGGGGGAAAGAATTTAATTAAATTGAATCACTTCCCCTTCTTGGTTAAATAGGTGTTAAGGTTCATTATATTGTTCCAAAGTTACAGTCCTGTATGAAATAGAGACTGTTCCTTGTTGAATTAAATCGGTATAAGTACAACCCAGTGTTTCCTCAACAATCTGGTGCAGTTGGTTATTTGAACATGAGCATTCAACCGCTTCGTCACACAATTATAGGATGTACGGCGATTTGCGTACCTGTAAAGTTTTAAAATTATAGCACCGTAGCATATGATGAAGCCCAGTTCTCTGATCCACCTCATGAGTATGCAAGTCTCCATGGACGGCTCAAATGACAGAGGAACCATCTGAAACATAATGTTGGTTTATCTTGCAGAAAGTAGAAGATTCAGAATCGATTTCATGGAAAAATCAATCACATTTTAGTGACGGTGAGTATAATCCGCGTTAACATACACATTGGAGGGTAGTCAGATATGGGGGGTTTTATCATCTAATTTTAACTCTACCTTAAAGTTAATAACTATTCTTGTTGGATGGAATCCGAACTAACCACAATAGCACTGGGTATTAAAATTAAGAATATTAAGCTGGGTAAGCACTTGTAACAAACTACCGTATCGTAACAAGGTTCTGAAGTAACACTCCGTAACCTTGCCCTGTACATCGCAGCGTTCTGTAACAAATTTGATACGGTAGAATCGACCGTTCTTTTACTCCAGTCACAGCAAGTCCTAAATTTTGATTGACCACTTATTGGATAAAGGGAAGGGTCAAGTTTCCATGTTTTGTTATAATATTGAGAATGTTTTGTGAGTTGTCCCAAAACACACCAAATGATTTGTATAACACATAAAATTGCAGAGTTTCTCCACTGTCCCGTTCCATGGTGATTAATAACTTTTTCAATTTTTTCCAAGCCATTCCAAGAATAAACTGATAAAGTTATGAAATTTTACAGGAACAGGGTGATGGGAGGGGGATAGAATTGGAAGAACGGAGGAACGGAGCGCGGCAAGACGCGACTCTATGTACATTCACTGTCATTTTGTATCCTGGTATTAATAAACTACATGTAACTTTACTGTTTCTTCCTATTTTCGCCCTCGATAATCCGACAGTTAAGGGACCGAGAGAGTGTCGGATTATAGAAAATGTCGGATTATAGAAAATGTCGGGTTACCGAAAATGTCGGGTTACCGAAAATGTCATATTATCAAAGATGTTTTATTCTTAATGCGTTTGAACACAATCAAGTTAAAAAAAGGAAGAAACAGTAAAGTTACATGAAGTTTGTTAATACCAGGATACAAACTGACAGTAAATGTAAGTTTTTAAAAGAAATACGGAAAAAACGGGAGATGCATGTTGCAGCCGGCAAGCGCGTCGGACTACCGAGTACGTCGGATTAGCGAGGGACAGTATTTAGGTATATTTACGTAATTTGCCACATTTATTTTTGAAAATATAGGGTAGGGAACGGCCACTGGATATAACATAGTAGATGAGCAATTAGGGCCATTAAAATGACATTGAATAAACATACTAACCCGTTTTATACATTCTCACTCGATCAGAAAACACACCACCCACCGTTTCAAAGGTGTACCCGCTTGCTTGCGTGTCACTGATACCACCAAAAAATGAGCTTCCTCGAAAATCCCCGATTCGTTTCCTCAGGAACACATTATTTTTGGGCCATGACAATGGTCCTAGACTAGAGAGACCTGAATGAAGTGCAGTTTCAGGACACTAAAACTTGAAGCAGGGGCTGAAGAACCATTGACAGCTGCTCTCCAGATGTAACTAAACACGAGAGAATTTTCATGTAATTTCAAATCTCAGGTGGAATATTCTGAAACCAGCTCGAAATTGGGAACCTCGATACAGTTGCAGGTCATGACAATGACAAATCAGGGTTTCTCAACCCTACAAAACATGGAAATTATATTAGCTTCCGAGGGTTTTCTATTAGTCGATGCAGTGATCAATAAATGTATGCAGGGGAAAGAGTTGAAAGTCAGACGATTTTAAACGGCACAGCTTGCCATTTACAAGGGTTTGAGAATCATCCACCTACAGGTAGATGTATTAGTTGTTGATGTTCTCAGACGAATTACATGAGCGTAGGTGATTTATCATTTCTTGATCTGAGTATCTAATAACGAAATAGGAAGCCTGTTTTAGATACAAAACACGAACATACTGACTAAAACGAAACTAAAACTGACCAAGATGGTCTGAAATCCAAAATCCAAATGGAAATTTCGATTTTCGCGAAAAGTAATTTCCTTTCCCATGAGGGGAACCAATTCTTCCGCGTAATACAGGTGGACAAGGAAACAGTAGTGATTACGACGGCGCAATGGTTATACCATACCCGCACGACCGTCAGGTCTTGAAGGAGGGGTAGGTCTAGCCCCTTGTTAGCCCAGGTCTCTGAACATAGAAAATGGTACCTAAATTCAGCGGAGTAATGTTTTCACTTTCGGGATTTCAATATTATTCTCCGAAACTCATTCCATCCACTGGAACTCCATTCTCATTTTGTATTTTAAATATTCTGAACAACTTTCTCTTTCTCAACGTGGCTCTGTTGTAGATAGATGAAAATCCAAATATTCGAGCTTGATATCTAATTTGTTTGGATTTGTAGAGTGAATCTAGTAGGTCTCTGACACTATACTTGATTTCTTTCTCTCATCAGATTGAAATTGATCCTTTAGAATCCTTCTACAGCCAATATATCAACATTTTGTTGGGCAAACAAGGTTCTTCACGTACTCTTCGGAACCTGTGACCTGATTTCTGATGTTGTAGCATCACGCCATGGCTTCGTTCCCTGTCATAGATGGTATGAACAAGTTACCACTCTGTGCGAAAAGATTCTTCCCTCTTGATGGTCTCGTACAATCTATTTCGATGTTGCCTATTGACTTTTAATCTGGGACTTCTGCTTTTCTTCAAGTTTTTGTTCTTCTAAATTTAGTTTTAGTAGTTGTCGCTCTTGATAGATTATGTCCTCAAGTTGTAGCTTTCGGGTGAATTTAAGGTAGTAATTCAACCTCGTAGAACTTGTGGCTACTACGACCGTTTTGATTTCATTTTCATTCTAGTTAGGAAGTACGTTTGTTGGAAGCAATTCTCCAACATCAGAATTAGAGTTATAGTTGTCGCTTTTGATCCTATAACCTGAGGATAACATATCCTCTCTATCGGATAATGTGTTGTTTCCAACACTTTTGAAGGACTACGACTCAATAGATGATAGCTGTAAAACTATCTTCAGCCCAAAACGTTATTGATAAATTTGACTCGATTAATGGTCTTCGATCCATACTTCGACAGGGTGTTACCTCGAACTCACTGCGTTTGTTGTAATTCGATTTGTTGAACTATTGTACCGGGGCGATCCTCAAGCTACGGGCAATTCTAGGTTCTGACATTTTAAAAATAAGTATTTTGGACATTCTGAACAACATTCGTGACGTGGCTGTGTGTAAGGTTCATTTATGCAGCATTCATATGTTTTTTATGAAATTTTTAGATGGTCTCCTACGAGTTCAATTGATCATAGATCAAAATGTTTATGGAAGTGAAATCTTTGTAGACAGTATGTGTTTTTTGGGAGGAGGGGGGGACCACATTTTTCCAGATTTTCCATTTCTTAGACAAAACTAAGATATTTAGTGGTCGTTATAAAATTGGGTGTTCGTTATTATTTCATTCAGATTTTTCTGAATCCAATGTAGGTTGTTTGGTGATTAAAATTGCATTATATATATGTGAGACTGATTAATTATGAGCGCTTTGGCTTTGAATCATTTCATTTAAAGTGCTCGAAATAAATCAGTTCTAACTAAAATGCGAAATAATAAAATAAAAATAAATAATAAATAAAGATAATAAAATGCGTAATTGGCCATATATATTTTTGAAAATTTAGGGTAGGCCTACCCGCTGGAGCCGCCACTGGACCGTTTATTCAAATATACAAACAAATTTTCTCTAAAATGTTCCGGAATTTCGTTACGATAGCTCAGTTTGTTACAAGTCCTTTAACATCTTTAGAAAACTTACCGAAGCGTAAAGAATTAGTATGCCAAGGAGGAGAGTTTCCAGTATTGTCCACATGCCAGCCGCAACCGGCTAAAAACACAAGAAGAGAAAACAAGCATTGTTGCTATCACATTGTTGTCGTTCGTCAACCATATTGTTTCTATACTCATTCTGGTAAAACCAGGAAAATAATCATGATTATTAATATCAACCACTAATTAGTGTACTTGGATAGAAAATGTTAGATACAAAGGAAAAGTGGTGGCGGAAAACTGTTGGAAATTTTTGAAACATTCAAATTTAAAATAAAATGTAGTATACTGGACCACTTTACCCTAGTTCATTTTAATCCGTCAACTAGAAGATCGGGGTTTGAGCTTTCCAAAATGGTACAATATAAGGGGTAATAGACCATTCGAAGTGGAAAAAACACAGATCAAAAGAACGTAAACTGGAATTACATAATAAAAAAAATATCTCTCTCGTGCGTCAACCTGTTGAAAACCAGCTCATTCGCCTATGACAAAATTCATTTGTTTTTCTGTTCATTTTTCAGCAAAACGATTTTTGAGACGAAAATTTGAAGTAGTGATTTTTTAGGAAGCTGAATTACGACAATTGAAAATGATCAGGTAAAACAGTGAATGAGTGTTCTCTGCTTTAATAAGTGGTGAAGAACTATGAAGAAAGGCTTTCAAGTAGTTTGTGTATCTTTTGACTGAATGTAAAAATTGGAAAAATAGATGGCTGGACTAAGGAAGCAGCTTTATGATTACAAGCACGAAAAATAACAAAGAGGCAGGGGGATTCAAGAATTGGGAAGGGGGAACATATACAATCACATTCCATGGGGCTCTAAATAAGAGCCATGGGGGAGGGAAGACAGAAGGAGCAATAATGAGGGCAGGGGTGAGAAATTTTCAAGGGGCAATATTTGAATAGCATTTTACCCTGTAAGGGAATGAGGGCAAGGGAGGCAATGGAAGGGCAGGGGGCGTCAGGACAATCAATAGTGAAAGGGTCTGTGGATCATTACCGCTCTATGCTACCATGTAACATGGGGATTTGATGAAATGGCCCCCCAAGGGATCTGAAGAGGTTAATGCCCGCAACACCCAAAAAATGAACGTGACTACCACTTAAACCACTTACAGACTGGAGCTGCGATAAGAACGAGAAAAGAGAGCAAATAGAAGAGCGAAGAGAGCAGAATGTTGGCCACTCGACGCTGCGCGAGTCAGTGCGGTTCAAATCCTTCTCGACGAACTATTTCTTTGAAAACCCGTCATTGAAAATCTGGTATTTACTTCGGGGGCGAAAAGCAGAAGGGATTCACGCAATTAACCAATCGCGACACATTCATAGGGAATTTCATCATTTGTAAAATGAACTCTGAGAAGATTATAACAGGTTTTTGCGAGTATTTTCGGATGAATATGACGACATTCGACTACTTGCTGGATAAAGTACAGTGCAAATGCTGAAGAGGTGTTCAAATTGCATTTCAAACCCAATTTTGCCTGTTGAACCTACACATTTTTGCAACAGCTTCGTACAGAAATAAATGTTTTATTAATAAACGTTGAGTTGATAACGTGAATATTCAGCTCAGTTACTTCAATATTTAAGTAGACTACTTCGGTTTATACGGTAATAAAACACGGTAAATACAGTATAATTAATGTCCCATAAAGATTTTTATGCCCCCTAAAGGAACACTACAGCAATTAAATCATCAGGATTCATATATCAGAAGAGCGATAGGAGCAGAGAGGGGCTGCGTCAAGGTCGAGCGGCCCTGCGAGCGAAGAAAACAAACTGGTTTGGTTTCTTCGCTCTTTGCTTTGCTCGCAGCGCTGCTCCACTCTACGCCCCCTCACCTGCCTCCCTGTGTTTGTTTTCTTTGCTCTCTTTCCTCGCTCTTATCGCAGATCCATTCTGTAAGCGCTTCAGGCAGCGGTTTCAAGAATCGGGAACAGGAAACCATTCACAGACCTATGAACTTCAGGCCAATGCGTCTAATCGTTTTCTGCCAAATATGATGAAATAACGAAAATTTATTGTTTTGCATAATTCCCGTTTTGATTCTAGAGACCTCATGTAGTAGGTTACACTTACTTTGCATTTTCTCCTTTTGAAGATGATGATGCCACACACAACAGTGCAAAGCATTGCGAGAATCTGAATGCAGATCACAGCCGTTTTCAAAGCGAAGTGAGGCTCTGCTAAGCATCCGCTTTCATAGGCGCAGTTCGGGACGCACCGGCTTGAAACATTCATTTGACTACATTATCGACTTTGAACCATTTTTTCTTGCTAACAAACGTAAGCCAGAAGAGAATAGTAGGTTGGGAAATATGGTACTGTACATTGGTATGGTACTGTACTTACTAATATGGTATGGTGGAAATATGGCTTAGATACTGACCTGTACTGTACATCGTTCAAGTAAGAGTTGGACCAGTCGCCGAAGAGGAAGTCGTCCCTTGAAAGGTTAACGGGAGTGTGGCCTGGGAGGCAAGCGCACTTGAAACCGCCCCGCCGCGTTCCGTACCCGCTCAACGGGATGCACTGAAAATCAAGTTCCTTTTGTAGTACGTGACGGTACAAGCACTCAATTTTAATATGTTCAACTGCTGAAGTTAGTAGGGAACTGTTGGATTAAAGTCAGTCACTTTCACTTGTACGGCATCAACAGAAAAGGTGGGTTAACTGCAAAGAATTGTGCAAGTAATTTATATTTGAAAAAGACAGGGGAAACTACAGCTGAATTAAACATTTTATATTTCTAGCAAACTTTCAAGCAACAATCGCCACTTGCTGTTGTTCACTCATCTATGTATAGGTTGCAATGAGTTCATCCTAAATTCTAAAATGTTTACCATAGCACTTGAATGATTAAATGAGCTTTAAGAATGTGGCGCAAGAAAAATTATGTTACCCGTTATGTAGACCAGTTAGATTGGTTGGTCCAATTCATTTGATTCTTTAACATTTCGTTGACAATTGGATTCTCTACCCAACTCGGCAAGCCGTTCTTTTCTTTCCTTTCACAAGCTTTTCCTTGACTGTAGAGAGTACTCGCTTCAATGCTCACTTTTCCAGAAATTTTCTGCTCCAGTCGATATAGAAAAATTGAAAAAATTGGCTCCATGGTTTGGTAGAGAATCCTGACCAAATAAAAAAAACCATGAGAAATGTTATCTTTTGGTATTTTGATCGGTATGTTGCAGATTTTATTTTTTCCTGCTCCTAATCGAAGCTCAGTTACTCCTTCAAGCGTGAAAACAATGTCAGAACTATATGATGAATACATGTTCTTTAACCATTTGGTATCCTGAGCAAACATTTATATCTACTCTAGGAAAAATTTCGGCAACCGTTAGGCCGTTTTTTCTAAAAATCTATCAGTTTAAAGTAGGTGAAACTGTACCGTTACCTTGTAGCGTATTGAAGGGTATTCAGTACGTACATACTCACTTTTGTCGATAGGGGGTCACACCGCGGGGCACCCGGGAAGATGGGGATCAGGTCTTCGTCACACTGATCCAAGTCCACCCGATCCAAAGAGTAGAACAGGCCGATCACCCCTCTGAAAAAGGACAATATGAGTAGGTACCAAGCGTATAGTTGTTGCTGGAAATTTTCGCTTTTAGGTTTTTCCGAAAGCAGCCGAAAAGGCATCACACCAGGAAGTGGACCAGAGTAAAAATAGTCTCCCTCATTAGACTCTGACCGGTCACGGAAGAGTAAATAGGATCTTATACCAATACAAATTTGACAATCTCCAGCTTTGCAATTAGTGCAACATTTTAGAAGATGTGGAGTTTCTAATTATGCAAGGCCAAAAATACACCAAAATGAGATCTTTGTTCGTTCCATTTGAGTCGTGTCAAAGCCAATTGGGTTGCTTGCATAAACCGTTAAACAATAAACTTCCTTTTCGCCTTATTCCAATGGGATTGCCAGATATTGAGCTAGTTGATAGCGTGGGCTTTGAAGGCACAAGATATTGAGCGTGAAATTCTTGAATCACGGGTTACCTAGGAAATAGTTTTGTTCGAGCGAGTTCAGCACCGATAACTACTTTGGCACTAAACATTATTTCTGCGATTCACTCACTTGGCGCCTGGGAGTTTAGTAGCGTAGCCGAAAACCCAAAGGGCAAGGCTGCAGTCGTAGAAAGGGTAGGTCCAGATGCTGGTAGCCGAGGAGGCGTTTAGCATCGTGATCGTGTTCACGTAGAGCTGACGGATGCTCGGGTCGATTTCCCCTTTCGACCGGTAATCCAGCCTCACCTGAGAAAATTCAATGCGAATACAATTTAATTGAAATCTGTTTTGTTGTAATAGCTATCGCAAGAAGCGGTCAACATGCAATATCTCCAGTTGCTACCATCGTTATGAAGATGGTGTATGCAGAAGGTAATGGACAGAACTACGGTCCCAAAATAGGTGGAGAGGGGGAGGAGGGATGCTGCAAACTATTCCACACAAGAAGACCGTTGCAAACATTTTGTATTCATTGTAGAGCCAAGAGGCAATACATCTACGAATGAGAAATACTCTTTAAACTGCAATGAAGTAAAATATCACTTCACAGTTACATTGTCCAAATTCGGCAGAGAAAATTCACTAACCTGATGGGAAGGAAGTGCCAATAGGACGGATATGGGCTCTGGGTCGGAGAGGAAAATTGACTCCGGCGTCTGTGAGTTGGGGTTGAGGTCAGACATCGACGACATGAAGGACGTCGCCGAGTCGACGACGCGACTATCGAACTTGGTCTCGTCGAGGACGAGGTTCGACAGCTCTTCACCCCGGCAGTCATCTCCCCGGCGATGGGGGTAACCCCGTCTTCCACCCGCGAAGCTATCCTGAAATAAAGGAATATTATAGTAGTTAACTCAAGAATGGGTGAACACCTTTAAAAATGAAGAAATTACATTGAAATCGGATGAAAACTGTAGACGTTGGGCTTCTTAAAGGGATTTGAGGTTTGCGCTGCTGCAGCTAACCATACTATTAAATTAAATACTATTAAATACTATATACTATTAAATACATATTTTAAATATTATATACTATTAAATACATATACTATTAAATACTAAAATTTTTAGTGAAACCTAAATGGGTTGATTACTCGTCATTTCCAATTGTCTTCCGAAATTGCGGCAGATCGTAAGACTATCCGTGAAACGATAATCGACTTTATGTTTGGCCATGCCCAGAGCAAGTGTTGATTTGTAAGCAATGCAAACTGATATAGCCTAACCTGCACATTCCTTTACATTCAAATTCAAAATTTATGTGAAAGAGTTTTGGAAGAGTCACAGACCAGCGTTTTATGATAATACCACTGTTAACGCTGACGCTGCCTCCTATCTTTCCCAAGATTGGCAACCGGCTGCACGACTAGCAACAAATGCGAAGGAGGTACTAGCAACGGTCAACAATGCTGGGGCTTATTTTAAAGAAATGTTCCCTAAGATAAATCCGCGACCTTTGTTCAACGATGTGACCAACATGCCAAAACGTTTTTGCAAAAATATCTCCCGTCTGCGTACAGGACACTGTCTTACGAGAGTATACCTACACAGAATGTACCCCAACGAATCACCAGTTTGCGAAACCTGCTTGGATGAGGAAGAGACAGTAGAACATATTCTTCTCAGCTGCCCTAATTACGTCAACGAAAGAAACGTCCTCTTCCAGAGAACAGCGAAGAACATGAGTGAGCCCTTCAACGAAAAATGCTTAACAGCAAGTGGAGATGTCAGCATGTATAAAGACATTCACTCATTCTTAAGTGACATAAACAAAAATTTGTAATAATTAACTGAGTATAATATTATGTACTATGGCTGTATGGTTTTGCCGACGCCAATAAAAAAGGGGGGAAAAATAGCAACGGTCAACGGTCAGGATGGATGTGGATGAAATTACAATCCACCACAATAATTGTGGCATTATTAATTATTAAGGCAGTGCGCCCTAGAAAAAGAGGGGCTTAAAGGTAAGTATGACCCCTTGAATTGGAAAATGGAGCGGGCTTGCCTTTGTTCATCAACATCATTAAAAAAAGACTGACCTGCCTCGATACTCTTTTCAACTTTTTGACGAACTCCAACGATTCTCATAAGTTGTAAATGAATAGATATTTAAAATAGGGGTGACAATTAGAGTTTGATTGAAATTTATCATGGTAGGTAACGATCAAGTTTATTTTTGACCAAAATTTGCCACTGCTCTCATCCCGGATCTACCTTCTTGTACTTAAATCCCTATGTTTGTATGTTTCTCCTCTATAGACAACCAAATCCCTGAACCGATATTGATACGGATTGCTCCATTGTCAACAGCAAGTTCCAGAAAAGGTTCCTGTCGGTATTAGATGTCGCACAACATCTTCATCGTGGCATCGGCCATCCTCAGTGACGATGAGAGCGAAAGATCGTGATTGTACTACTTTTTCAAAGCTAATGAGGACGTGATGCGAAGCCAGAAATAGATTTTGGTTTATAATTTTCAAAATAATAAACCTTATAATCGATCAAGAAAAAATTTATAATTCATTCAAATTTATTGTGAGGGTGTGCCGGTACACAATACGGTTCCCAGATATTCAACAGAGATCCAACAATAGTTCGAAATAACACTATTGATTTTATGTCCCGTATTGATAGAAGTGACTTCAAAGAATCGAATGAGCCTACCAGGACCGCTTCATGTTCATCCTTTCGCGGGAACAGTACTGAATCCTTGAATGTAATGCAGAAATCTATACTTGAAATAATATCGAGAAAACCCCGTAGATTTCTGTTGTGAGGATGTCAGATCAGCTGGTAATAATTCTCTTCTGTTCACCCTAAAGCGCTGAAGTATGAACAATGAGGACTTCGGTACCGATGTTGATGGGGATAATTCCCATTTGTGCCCGTTTATGGCACTAATGCTTTTCGGCTAATTACCATCCTGTTCATCTTAGAGCAGTGAGATTTTGTACACAGCCTCCCGAGACTGATGACTGAGGAGTAGTTAGGAGGAAGTCGCAGCACATCAGAGATCAATAAACACGGGTAACCGGCTAATAGAATACAAATGAGGGATTCACCAGCATCTATAAAAATGTAAATAACTAACCACAATATGAATTATTCTCTTAAGCTAAGAGTTAGTTTAAGTTAAAGTTATGGCCATACAAAGGTACCTACTTGGTCGTCGGACTGCTGGTCTAAGAGCTGTCCGTCATCGTAGCGAATTGCCGAAGGAAGGGAAGTGACTCGGGCAATCTCCTCTCCACTCAGGAACACGAGAACTAGTGTCGACAGCAGCCCCGCACCACCATTCCGCATCACACCCTCTGTTGAAACACCAAGAATATTTATTGTAGTTTCACTATCGCTTAAATTCAAGCAGCTTCATTTTGGTTTAGGTACTGTTTTCAACAATAAAACTTTGTAATCGAAAAAAACCTGTTGAAAAAAAGTCAAGGAAACATGCGTAAAAAATCACATTTGGGTTCTAATTGGCACAGATTTCTCGTTTTCGAACTAATTCAATTCTAAAGGGTGGAATCAAAGGGTTGGAATATCAAACTTTAACACAAAAAAGAACGCCAACACGAGTGAGAATGTGCTTGGACTTAGCCAAAATCGCCTAGTATCACTGAGGATGACGGTGGAATTTTGTTTCAACAGTTCCTTTTGAAATCGAGTTGATCAAGTCTTTTGTAATGTAAAGTGGAGAAGAGAAGCGCAGGTAGGTATTTTATTTTACCTCGCGGAATATCAGCTATTATACTCGAAGGTATCTACGTCGTTTCCGCATAAAGTACCTATGTACCATTGTCATTCAAAGTACTTACTTTCTCCTGCCCCCCCTGGGGGAAAAAAACTCAAAGAAAAAAAAATCAGGTGAGTGAGCCCAAGGGCTATCTCTCCCTGTTCGTCCTAATCAAACCTGAAATTTGAATGATGGAAAGATGATTTGAGATAGGGAAATAGATAGATCTTACATTCTTCAGCGGAGCTGGGTCTTACTTTTAATTTTTATAAAGTACCTAAAACACTATATTTACACCACATTAATTATTAAAATTTAGATTCCATTCCATGGAATGATGGACTTAGTAGATACGCCGTTTATATAGCTGGTAATTTCATAAAATCATTCATTTTCGTTTATAAAGTACTCATACGGGTTATCTCTTATTAGTTGACAAGTTTCTCTTTTGAATAGCTGTTCTATATTTTCTTCATTTGATTCCTAATTTTTTCAAAATCTTCATTCATTATTTGCATGCCTCTGTATCTTGTCGTCATTTGAGCAAATGTATTTTTTACTCTCGGCAACTTGAGTTTGTATTTTGATTGCCGCTGTCTCATATCAGCAAAACATAAACTTTTGTGTCTACTAGGTAAATCGAGGGCTTTACAACGTAACATATTAAACGGTACGGAATGACCCATGGTCTAGCGCGCCGAGCTTCGTGAGCTATCAGTTCTGATATTAGGTTTTGTTTCGACCAAAGGGTCAAGTGAAGGTTGTGGTTCATGGAGTCATATTTAAGACGAAGTCATCCAACTGTCTTTGGATTTCTAGAAGTAAATTCAGTGATCGGCTTTGATCAGGCTAATTTTGTTACTAATCGATCTAACTTGTTGAAATCCAAATTGGGATCTTTTTATTGCACCTGGAGTGGACAAACCGAGATGTGGAGGCACCAGCCCCCGAACTTCGATAATGTACACAAGATTACGTATGATATACATAAATCAGTGATTTACGTAGAAAGGTAAATCCTCTGTGTAATAATTTGCAACGGTTTATATTACTAACCAGGGGCGTGATGAGGCATAGATACCTCAGCTCCACTAAAATGGGGATTGGCATAAAACCTTCAGTTAGGCTTCAAAATAGATGAAATTAATTTTCACCATCACATGGAACGTAATTAACTTTTGGGAGAAAAAAAAAAATTTGAAAAGATGAGTGAAAAAACATAGAGTGCACCCAAGAAGCTCAGGAATTCCGAATTCCCTTGGTCGATTCCAAAAGTACAATACTGAATGTGACAAACCAACATCATCGTAAATATGTACAATATACATAATGACGATGATGTTGGTTTGTCACTTATTATGTGAAGGGGCACGAGCTACAGTACCATCAAGACCCGGAGGTCGTGCGGGTACTGTATAACCTGGCGCCGTCCTTATATTGTACACTCCAACCCTGTGTGTTGATTCTTTCGTTCGAAAACTTGCCACTAACAGCTATTTGCCGGCTTAGAGAAAACTATCTTCAGCTCTACGGAGTTGGCAACAAGATGGTTTTATGTGTTCCTTTGGTTGCATGATGCTTTTTACTATATGTCTATACCCTGATGCCTAAATATCAGTCAGTTGATTTTATCCTTCTTAAGATAGAAAGGATTTTATGAAGAATTGCACTACTCACAGGCAGTAACTTTCACTTAACGGCGAAACTACCCCATTCCAACAGGTACGTGCGCAATGAAAAATTCACTAAGACCTTGACATAATCTTTGTCGAAAACCTACTCACGAAAAATTACGAACCCCACATAACCAAGATGAACGATCACAACAACGAACTCATTTCTTCAATACCTCGATCACTCCCTCAACCACGACCTGAAAGGAGACTCAAGAGAAGAGTTCACAGTGATAGGCTCGACATCTAGCTAACACTGAACATTGATTGTACTTTTATTTTGTTACAATAATCTTAGCTCTGTAAGTACTATTTTCCCCTATATATCAATATTATTGAGGCCAAGCTACTAAGCTTGTACCCTCTGAACACGTTCCATGTTAGGTTTTTTGGTTATTTATCATATTCAAGCAAAACTGTAGTGTACAATGTACAATATTAAAAAAAACTTTGAAATTATTGGACGCTTTTCAAAATTTGAAAACATTTAAAATTTGAAAGCATCTTATCAAAAACCAAGCGGTAGTTCAAATAAACGGGAGTTAAATTTTCCTTTGATTTCTCAAAGATTAAAATTAGACCAGCTTGTAAGCAGCAATCGATGACTAAAACCAACTATTTTGTCTAGTTTTGCTGAAATGTATCATCAGACAAGGAGAACAACAATTTAAAAATTTAATTGTTTTTTAGTGTACTTGTAAACAAAATTAGTAAATGATTGATTTTAAAATTTGGTTGCTAACTACAACATTCAGATTCTTGATCTTGTACATAAGATTCAGATTGAGTTGGTCGTTTGGTCAGTTGAACAACCGGTTTATTTGCTCCAAAACGTATGAGTGCAGAATCTTTGATAAATGGGAGGAAGAGGAAAGGAAATATGTGAACAAAGAAGAGAGAAAATACACAATGGCAGGGTGGCAGATAATGTGAACCGAAGTTCATAGAGGGGGATAGATGAACTGTTAGACAGAAAAGATTGAAAGATGAACGTGTTCCTGAACGTGTCATGTTCACTACGTCTACCTTAATGGAATAGGGAATTTAGACGTCCCAAACTGACGCGCTCCACACTTTCCTTTGTGTGCAAGCAGTGAGCTACAGTGGATCTGGAAGCTTGACTACCTCAGAACCAGACTCAGAAGGAAGTCCCACACTCAAAGGGTGTTGCAGCCAAATGATTGAACGAGACTAACAATGGACCACTGATGATATCTCTGTTGAAAACATCCTACAGAAAAAGATAATCAAAGAACAGGATACAAAGAGGATGTAGCATATGGAATGAAAGTACTGAAGGCATTTTGCATGGGTTTTATCTGAAGTAGTGTGCGCAACAGTCCTAGCTTGAGTTCCAATATGGGCAAAGAAAGATAAGGTTTTAGTGGGATTGAATGCCACACAACCCAGAGCGCTGTCTCTCGTGGGGGTCTTACTAGATCCGATTTCCACCTAAGGATTTTGAAGATTTCCGTCATGCGCCCAGACATGCACAGCTGATGAGATGACTCCATTCTCTCACTCTTATTTAGACATTTTCCACTTGGTAAGATTCTCCTACTGGAGTTGATATTCGCACCGTTAGAATTTGCTGTTTGAAATTAGTCATTGACGTAAGTATCGACCGTAGTTCAACTCACCCCTCGCCAATGACAATACCCGCCGTCTCATGTAGGCACCCATCAAATACCTTTTCCGCCAGTCAAGACGACACGACGCGACGCTGGGAAAACGTCGATGATGTAATGTTGGTGGGAGCGGGTCGGCGGAGGGGTAGCGATTCTAATAATAGTTCGGTCATTCTCCGTCCTCCTACCTTTGCCACATGTTCGCTCTCTTTCTGCCTCAATGTGACGGTACCGTCGGACAAAGCGAGAGAGGAAGTATAGACGTTTGATGATTTATATGACGGCGGTACGAGGGTGAGGGGTCTACAGGGACTAGGAAGAGCATGACACGGGTATTCGTAGAGAAGGGGGGGGTTGTAATTGTGCAAGTGGTCGATAGAGGTCTCTGACGTCAGCAGGCCACGGGGCCGCTGAGAGCTGAATAGGTCCATTTCCTCCCCCCCTCCCTTCGTTTGCTATCACGGTAAATGCACAATGGGGATAAATTGTCTGGAGCTCTCGTTTTTCGTTCAAACATCTGCAGACGGGACAGAAAGGCATAAAAACACGAAAATAAACGGAAGCACTTCCTGCAATTGAAACGACTTTGAATTTTCAGTTATTTTTGTACTTTCGCAACAACTAGACAGTTTAATGAATTTAGGTTATGAAGTTGATTTTTAAATGCTTTCTAATCTTTCTCGTTACCAAGATGTACCAATGTCTAGATCTGTAAGCCTAGTTACTGTCCGATTATACTTGTAGTTGGCGACCTTAAAACACTAAAGAACTGACTTAGCGAGAGAAAATGAACAAATTAATGCCCACTACTTAGGTATAAATAAGTATCTTAATTGTGGTCATAAATACATCAGAAAGCTACAAAAATCGGTCAGGTACTACTAGCTTTGCAAAATATGAGTCGAATTGAACAACTCCTCATTTGAAGTCTGTAATGAAAAAGCGTTAACGCAATTCTCTTTCATGATTTTTATAGTTCTTCATATAAGGTGGACAAAGTTGGTCCAGATGTGAACAAAGTCAGGAATAACGTTTTTGTGTTTGCTGTGGGGTTAACCGACGAATCGCCAAAGAGATTGGCGTTTATTGCGAATCCAGTGTGATGAGAATATCGGCGAGATAAGGAGTGAGCGGTGACAAGTATTGCGTTATTCAGAGGTTTTCGATGTAGGTAATTTTAATGATTTTGTGTTTAATGTTGTTTTAAATGGAGTGGGCAAGTTGAAATTCGCATTTGGCTAAGAATCTCTTCCGTCCCCATTGCGACAGCTCCTGGTGATCTTTGTGCACCGCCTCTGTGTTTCAGGAGAGGAGTTGCCACTGGTGCTGATGCAGGTTTCCAATTGAATAAGGTGCGATAGACCTCGTTGAAAGGGAGGATTAAAGGCTTAACCTCCTGCTGCCTGCAATCGGAGCGAACATCGGTGTTGTGACAGGGTTGTCTCTGAAAACACTTCTTGCAGTCCAATCAGTTAGTTTCGAGTGTTAAATTGTTTGTTAGCAGTTACTGCCTAGTAGCGCTTCCCTTTGACCGCTTTAAGTAAGGATCGCGTCAAGTATGGATACGCACCTATGTGGCAAGTTACTGGAGAGCAAAACAGTGCAAGAAATTATTATTTGCCGTAATGAGCAAATCACTCGTGTAAAATTTAGTCAGGAATTGGAGCACATGGACGTCCACGCACAATGCTCCGGTTGGGTGAATCACATAACTCAAGTCCTTCCTAAATCGAACTAGAAAAAACATCCTTTCTCCATAGTAACTGTTTAAGATATCCAATGTTTCTTTTTCAAAATTCCAACCGTTAAATTTTACTTCTTGTTTGATAAACGGGATGCTGCTATTTCAGGAAATTATTGCAATAATAAATGATTGTTTAATGGTTAGCCCTCCTGAGCTAATCACTTGCGTAAACTATTAAGAAACACTCGTGTAGGAAAAGATCAAGCAGAATCAACAAAAGTTTAGCCAACTTCTGTATGCCAAAGTCGTTTTGTGATTCACAGTCGTGTTGACGATTTTATTCTTCCCCAGTCCGGTTACATACAATGCTCCGGATAGATGCATCAATTAAGCTAAATCTCCTCCGAATGAAATGAAAAAAAAAAAAAAAAAAAAAAAAAAAATCCTTTTCAAACACCAAATTTTTGAGATACCTAATGTCTCTTTTTATGTATATACTTTTAATATCAACCCTTAAATTTTACTTCTTGTTCCAACAAAAGGGATTGTGCTTTTTCAGGAAGAAGTTGAGTAAGTTATTTACAATATCACGAGGATTTTCTTCCGTAATTTCTTGCAGGTCTTGACTTTTCATGAGATGAGACTGGGTTTGATTATCATTATTAAGAAAGAATCTTAATTTTCAAAACACAATAATATCTTCTGTAAATAATTTATATATTTTAATTTTTGTAAATTCAGCCTTTTCGGTTAGCCAATTCTTCTCCTTAAGTTTGTTATAAAACTGTAATTGTAATTGTATATAATGTGGGGATATGTTCTAGTGCATTACTCTAATTATCACCAGTCCTCGCTGGGAGTTGTGTTTGCGAGGAATGACAATTTTCGAGTCCTTCTACTTCCTTCTGAGAAATACTGGTACGATTTCGTTTCAATAGTCGGTTAAAATTAGCATAACAATTATGAATAATCAAAATCTTTGTTTTAATACCAGAATATTATTTAGAGCACGTTTTTATATAAAATATTGTGTGAACTAAAGTCGTATTATAAGTGCAAACGACTTCTATTTGTATCACCAAGGAGGCCAATTGTAAAGATATTATCGACGACTCGGAAGGAAAGAACGGAAAAACCAGTGAGTGTGATGCCGCACGTGTATTGGGTTGGGTCTCTCTATGAAACTTTGATGAATCTCTTTCTGGTCTCTTAGTTAATATTGCAGGATCTCATCGATTACTCCATCTCAGACATTGCTGACGGAATCAACTGTTTCGCCTACTTATCGGCCTATTGCTTTTCCATTTACAGATCGGTATTAAACGCTCTAACTTTTTGACATAAATGAACACATGACTGCCAACAGTACAGCGGTATCCGTCGGGACACCTTTTGGTTCCAATTTGCTTGAGTAATGAGCGATTATATTTGAGTGAGTTGAATGTCTACAAAATATGTGGGTAAATTCTGTTGTTGAGAAAATTCCTCCTCAGTCTTTCTGAAATTATGTCGCAAAAACCACGGGAAAACTCAGGGAATCGATTCCACCGTTTTTACTAGGTACTTTCAATGTGGTTAATACAATTTTGGGAAATCATTTCCTGTAATGAACCTTCGCAATGAACCAAGAAATGATTTTGTTATTTTATCCTCTCAAAATTTTTTGTCGAATCCGAAAATCGAAAACAGAAGAATCCGTTCGTCCGCAGTACTGAGCTTTCCTTCGAAACTACTGATCCAAAGCTCACGAAACTTGGTTCTAAAAATCACATTTGGGATCAAGCTGGGATTGAAATCAATATGATTCTTAGCATTGTCAATGTGAATTCAGAAGGGTATAAACATTCAAAGGGCTGAAATATTCAAAATTAGATTATTGAAAACTTCCGAAATGACACTAATGTTTTTATGCTCGTTATTGATAGAATTTTAGAACTTTTCTGAGGTGATTAAAGGAGTTGAAGCGGAAATCACGGAAACAATCGTATAACTGACATCACTCGATAACTAGGCGAAATAGAAAATCGGCGCTACGCGCCTCCGCAAGGTTTTGCTCATAGCCTAAGGCCAAACTTTAAGAAACGTGGAACATGCTTCAGCAGCGCTCCTGGGAGTTTATACAGCCCAAACCCCTGGCAGTCTTTTTTTAAATTAGTTAAAAAAGAAATAGACTGTGTATTACGTATTATATGAATACGCTTCGCCAGTTACATTATTCTATCAAGTAAATGTATTCATAATCAAATGTTAGAAAAAATAAGTTAGAGCGTCTTGCTTTGGATTAGGATAGGTTCTGCAGATGACTCCCCGCTTCTTTCATAAATTTTAATACGATTTTAAGATCCTCCGTTTTTCCTTTTCTTCAATATTCGTCTCAGCCCTCTTTCGATGAATTCAACTCCCAAACTGTATGCACTTGTTTCGTCCGCATAAAACGGGCATTCTACAATCCTGTGTTCGATGTCATCTCCTACCTCTTTGCAGTGGTCGCATTCAGGAGATTCTGCTACGTGTATTTTATGTATTGATCTATTTGTTTGACCATGTCCAGTCCTCATTCTTACAATCTGGACTAGTAATTTCTTTATAGGTTTTTCCCTTTGAACTAGGGTTTTGGTGTCACGCTTTATCTGATAGTGATATAGTCAGTCACTATTGTCGCTTGGGGAGGAGCCACTACAACGGGCCTGAATCCTATGACCATTTTGCAGAAAACAATACTAAAAGTCATAGCTAGAAAACCGAAGTGTTCCAACTGTCGATTTACACAATTGTGTCCGAGTTTTCTCAATTCATCAACTGTATGTTAAGTCATTACTCGCTTCTTTTCAGAAGCACCCTGAATTTTTTATTGTTCCTACAACTAAAACAATTTACAACTTCCGCTTAACTTCGCAAGCCATAATTCCAGCACCGAAAACACGACTGTGGAGTACCTCCAAACATGTATTTACTAGATCAATTAAAGATTCCCACAAATTTTCCAAGAAACAGTTACAAGAAGAAGATTTTCACATGGTTAATTTCAGAGGGCTTAGAGAACTGCCGAACTCTGCTGACAAGAATGTACGTCTACTAAGATCATTGTTACTTTCTGTATTTCATTTTTTCAACTTCCAATAATACGCCGAACCATTGTAAAAGGAAGAGTAATTTTTCTGTAACTGTTTTCAGAGCACGTACTGTGTTGAAGTTTTGTACCCCTACTAGAGGACTTGTTAAATTTTATAGGTATAAGCTCTTCCATCTCCCCCTAACTGCGCAGGGTTTAAACATTTTCCATGAGATATTGTTGTTTTTCTTCGGAATAAAATTAATTTTCATTTCAGTGCAATTATCTTCTAAAATGTGTTGAATAGTACTACTGGCGTATGGGTTATGCTAAAGCGTCGTACTGTGCCATGCGTCTGGGGGTGCGAAGGGGGGCAACAAGTGTCGTCAAAGGGGAGGACAATTAACCCACAGGTCGAGATTAACTTCAACCCTCACACCCCGTCCCATCTCCCCAGCTCATCGCAATGGTGTCCCCTCTCTCTTACTCCTCCGTCCCGTCCGGTCCATCGCAATGATCCTCCATCTCACTCCCTCTTATTACCCCCACCTACAATGAGCCCCGCTCTTCGTCTCTTGCCTGGCCACCTCCTACTTACCGGGCGACGTCCTTAACGGCTTCTCTTCCCAACAACTTTCAACCCCTTTAACTCTCCCTCATAATCATCATCATCATCATCATCTTGGTCCCTCTCGCCGAATAATTGGATCGTTTTCATAAAGTAGATGAAGTAACCCTCAGCAACTGGTTTCGGAAATTAAAACAGGAGAATGAATAGAAATGTACATCTAAATCGTTCTTCACCAGTGAGAGAAGTGAAAACAGGAGACAATAATTTCGAATGGAACTCTATTAATTGAAAGTATTAAAGATCATTTTTCTGATTTACTTAGAAGGCGTGTACAGCATAGGAGAATACGGTGGCAGAAGTTGAAAAATTCATGTTTGAAGAACGTGCCAAGTCTTCAACTTCCACAGAATGATGTACCGCAACCAGTTGAAACAAATAGTTATTGCATTGTCGAAGTGATCGGGATAACCAGTTATTCGGAACAGACGGTATTCAGAATTGTGTATTAACGAAGGCCTCCTAGCTTGGGATAAGGGGAAAGTTTTCTTTCACCCCCGATAATCCTCTCTTTCATGCCTTCCGTCTCAGAGGTGACAAAGGGTTGGATTCAGTCTAATAATGAGTTCCATAAAAGGCTGCTACAGGTAACCACCAGGGCTGGAGTCTACAAGTACGTCCGAATGGACACTTCATACCATTCAATCAGTTATTGGACCCCACCAGTCGCTAGCTCTGTAGGTGTAAATTCCGAGACACGGCTCACGACTGCGGCTGCGGCTCACGATTGTCCGAGTCCCACTCCTTCAATGCATTCTTATGAAACAACATTCTTAGGTGCGTTTCCCCGCCGCACGACTCAATGCTGCCGATGACTGATGAGCACGACTGAGACTCGACTGGTAGGGTGAGCAGTCCGACAGCACACCGTCTGCGACTGAGGTACGCAAACCCGCTCGAGCCCGAAAATGACGAGCACAGAAAGCGTTGGAAAATGGAATTCACACTCCTCTTTGAATCCCATCCCATTTTCGCGCTAGATGCTAAATGGAGAATTCTGAAAGTGGTCAGAGAGCTTGAGAAGAGAGCTCGAGATTGGCCGCATGAAGCAGCAGACGGCACTCAACCCTCACTTTCTCATCCGATCCCACGAGAAGAAAGCCCTCAAAATGTCCATCTTTTTGACTCAGAACATGTTACATTCTTTATTCTATAATCTGTAAATAATAAAATTCTTCATTTTGCTCCGACAACCTAGAGTAAGATACTATTTCTCGTTTCCTCCATCCTACCGCTGTAATGACTTGAGAGTTTGTCTAGTAAATATTAAATAGTTGATAGGTAGGTACTTGAGTAAAGAAACAATGAAATTTGACTGAAGTCAGCACAGTTTAAATTAAGCTTCAGCAGAAATAGGGTCTGTAGAGTCTTTCCTCCACCGGAAGCCATCATCTCTCCTCGTTGGGAACAAGTCGGCGAAGCCGTCGAATAGAATTCATATTCCTCCTCATCCGCTAACAGGAGAGCGAGCACCACCTTCTTCGCGGGCATCTTGAGCCAGACTGACGCAGGGGACAGCTGCACCTAGGAATGGTACAAGTTTGCTGCATGGGACTGCGCCTGTCGACCAGAACAGTTAGCCGCGTCTAGGAATTTACACCTTAACACGTCTGCATTGGGAACATACAGCAAGTAAATGCCTACCACCATGTAATTATGTTCAGGGATTAGATTTAGGTATTGCCTACCGTCACTATGCAAGGATGAATAGAACATTACCAGCCAAATTCAGCATTTAAAAGAACTTTGAAAAATTTCCGAATCAAGTACATTCAAGGGAATACATTTAAGATTGAGCAAATTGAATGGCTCCAACACTTAAGGAAGCTGAGGACCTCTCCCGAACTCTGTTTCATCTCTCAGACCTAGAAACTCTGAAATGCGACTTTTTTAAATTATGCAATCCAATGATTTTTCATTTTTATGGAATAATTTTAATTTTTGATATATTTTGTAGTTATTACATTGTTATTTACCCCTAGTCACGATTATTTTCAACTGTTAATTTTTGAATGAATAATTTTTTCAGATTTTTAAAACATTTTTTTTTAGTTCATTCTCTTCTATCCGTTATATTTTTTGGTTTCTTTGAGTCTCCTCACAAATTATACTGAAGTAGGCAGATACTTCGTGTAAGGTAAGACAATTATAGCATTAGCAAACGGAATTAAACCTTAAGCGAACTAAATTACAGTTTTAGCAAACTGAGTTTACCTTTTCGCAACTGGAATGAACCCTTTTGCAATTAGAATTAAACTTTTCGCAAACTGAATTAAACCTTTTGGAAATACAAGTGAACCTCTCATGATATTAATTTTCTGCACTAAACATGATCAGAGGAGTCAAGTCCCCAAAACAATACCTCGTAACTTTTCCGTGGGCTGCCAAACTTTCTTTGGCCTTCTCCGAATAGAGTAACCCTTCTCTACCCGTCAATTATAGTCATACCAGTGTTCGTAGGTATTTTTTTGTTTCGTTTTGTGAGGAACATTGTTGTGGTGATGAGCGACAGCGATTCAAATCGTTATGTCAGAGAAACTTCTAAACAGTTTTTTGGGTTTTCCTTCCTTTTTTTCGTGAAAGTCAACGTTTTCGCGAAGGAGGGATGGTCGAATTTGTAATGAGACTCACCCCCTGTTATTAGGAACACAACTCGAAGAAAGCGCGGAAGGTTTAATTGTAATTGTGAAAGGCTTAATTCTAATCGCGAAAAGTTTAATTCAGTTTGCTAATGCTATAGATAGGTGCTTCGCAACATTCTAATGGTGATGCTGAAGAGTAAAATATCTTCGAAATAGCTGGTTATAGTAAACGGCTACCGTTGCATCGCGATAACTGGATAACTAGTCATTGACAAATTAAGGTTCACCCAATCCCTAACGTATAGCCGTTTCCGCTCAAACTGTCTCGAAGCTCCTCCAAAAATAACAGTGCGTTCGTGGTTCCTGTAATAATTTTTTTCTGATAAAGAACTTGTTGAGAATTTGAGGCCCAAATGGAAGCAACATTCCGTCCTCTTACTGCGGGAAAGGAAACTGCTGCTTTTGTGTTCAC
Source organism: Creontiades dilutus (assembly GCA_031894815.1). NCBI lineage: Eukaryota > Metazoa > Arthropoda > Insecta > Hemiptera > Miridae > Creontiades > Creontiades dilutus. The sequence continues at coordinate 1,185,930 of JAVIWC010003164.1, forward strand.
TTTAGTCCGAGCCTGGGTTCGCTTGTGGTGTAAAGTGAAGCCAGGCTCTCCTATGAATATAAATATCTCCCTGTTCTTAGGGGCTAGTTCGTTTAGATGAAGAGCTTATTCTTCTCTAAGCCGGAGGGTTCTTTCGCAGTTCATTCAATCGATTTCGACGAAAGCTTTCTTAAAAGTGATCTTAAGCTCTCGAAGTCCGTTGAGGAGGGAGTATGGTATTACTTAATACAGTAAATACACAAATACTTCCATATAAGTGGACATGAATCAGGCTTGGCGCACTCCACTCGTGAAGCCTTTCTATCATTTGAATATAATCAAGTTATCACCTGATGATATAAGAGGAATTAATATACAGGGTGCCCAAGGAGTTATGCACAATCCGACTCCTACGTGTTCTACAACTCATTTTCGACCAAAAATGCCTCATAGCAATTTTTCGCCAGAGGTCTCGTTTCCGAGCTATTCGCGATTTACGATTTTTTTCGTGTTTTCGATCTTATGTCATTAAAACTGTCATAACTCCCTCAATTGTGGAGATAGCTCAAATTTGATGACACCGTTGAAAAACTTAATAACTTAATTAATAAAAATAATTACTTGGTATGAAAGCGCAGAGTTTAGAAAATGATTCACAGTCTACGCCTAATAAATATTGATCAGGAACTGAAATAATAAATCTGCAGCGTTTTTATCTTGTAATACAAAAATATCTGTGGCTTCTTTCACGAACACAATTATTTTCTGTCTTCGATAGCAAAGCAGCAACATTACAAAATTCCTTCAAAGACAAAATGTACTGCATATTGAAACTTTATTCTGCCATGGTTAAATCTCATTTGCTACTTTCGAAATCAGGTTACCGCTAAGGTAAACCAAACTCGCAGGTATTTGAAGCAGAAATGATAACTAACCGCAGCTTTAAACATCTATTTGAGTAATGTAAGAGATAAATCTTGTACGTAATGAATTGTTAAGCTAATCGTTATGGCTACTTCCTCAGTCATATCAGCGTACAGAACTTCAGTAACGTTCGGTATAAATAGTACCGCTTGCTCTCAACAAATGACGAGTTGTTGAGAGGTGAAGAGCGACCCACAGACGAAATTGACTTATCGACGTCAATAAGTTTATATGGTTTAGGGCCAAACTGAATTAAACCTTCCCTTTCACCGGCCCTTTCGGTACGACAGCTGTATAGGTGTAAAAGCATCCTCCAGGCACAAGAAAAGACTTGGGTATCTTGATTTCGTGCTTACAATATCGGCGAGAGGCTTCATTTGACTTTCAATACATCTAAACAATTTGTATAGAAGGAGACGGTATTTTCCAGCCTAAAAACTTACAGTTACTCACACATTACAAGGACTGAGTGTCGGTGAGCGGTTATGAATGTGAAAAATGTATTAGATCGATATTGCTTCTAAGTCTTTCTATAGGTAGGTAAAAACAATACTTCCGGAAAATTAAAAAAAAAAAAACTTCCTGCAAATTTTTACGTAGAGGTTTATTATTTTTGCATAAGAATAATCCTACGTAAATCTCTGATCAATATTTATTAGACCTAGAGGTACATGATAGGGATGTCAATTTGGCATATAATATAGATTTGTCGAATATCGACATTCTTAAAAAGATCGTTATAGTAAATCGAATATCGATATTATTGTATATATATTATTGTATTGTATATTGTAGTAATATTATTGTATTGTATATATCATATACAAGGAAAATATAGATATTTCGATATATCGGTCATCGATATTTTCCTCAAACTTTAATCCGAATTACGTATGAGTCTAGAGAATAATAATTCGTTTTGAATTTCATTCTGCTACAGGTTAAGAATTCAACCATCAGGTGAATTCCTGTTTCATCAATTGAACGACTCAAGTAGATCAATAAAAGTTGGAACCATTTGCTCTTGATAATCTGAGTTTCAATCCCAGTACCGTCCAACCAAGAGAGAACTCCAAGCACCAGTACCTAATTGGTACGAGACGGCGAAGTGGGTATACAGTACCCGCACGACCGCCAGGTCTTGAAGGTGGGGTCGGTCTTGCCCCTTGATGTCCCCAATCGCCAAACCTAGTCCACGGGTGGTATGAACCTATCTTAAGCGGAAGTATTGTTTTCAGATTCCGGAGACTAACTTTCTTGCACGGAATCAAAATTTCCACTCGCGAACGGGGATTCAAAAAATTCTGAATACCTTCCAGTATGATCGTCCACTGATCCTTGTAATAAACTGTATTTTTACAGCTTCCATATGATTTTCAAATGATTTTCATATGAAATTTTCAAAAATATACATGTCGGAATGTAGACGGTACTAGGGATGTCAATATCGGCTAATAATAACGATATTCTTAAGAAGTAGGTATCGTTTTAGTAAATCGATATATCCAAGGAAAATACCGATATTTTGAAATATAGGTCATCGATTTTTCCTTCGAACTTTAATGCGATTATTGGATTATTTTGATGCATTATTGGATTTCATTCAACTACAGGTAAAGAATTCAACCACTCAAAAATTCAATGAATCATAATTTCATATAATAATATTCATGATAATAATTACGTACAGGATCCAGGGAAGTAAATTATCAACATTATGTGGGGTTGTAAAATCAATGTAAGTGAAGTAAGAAGGGGAACTGAAAAAAATTCAATCAAACCAATATTGGTTGGGGATGTTAGAGGTGAGGAAAACGCTCTGATTGATGTGCTCTCCAGTAAGGGTCGAACTGGCTAGAACCCAAGTCTCCAAGATGTCCCTACCTTTTTTTACCTACTATTTGTCTACCTCATCTGATAAAATTCCCCGATTCTTCAATGGAAATTATAAAAATTATTTTTGACCATTAAGATATAGGATATGGTCGATATTATGATTTACGGCTGAAAAATATCGGATCCGATAGTGTGCATTTAATGTCGATATATCGGAAAAGAAAATATCGGCCAAAAATATCGATATATCGACGGAAGAATATCGATATTTTCTGGACATCCCTAGTACATGATCTAAACAAGCCACCTCGCGCCTCCCACTTCGAATGCCAACTCGCCTTGCCCACTCCAGATGCCATAATCAGCCACAAGAACCTTCAGCTGATCACTGCTCCCCGTACCTTGTAATTGACAATCTGGAACATAACTTCGTGAACACCAACGTTTCCTAGTCCCTTTGTACGAAACAGAAGCTGACACCAAAAAATATTGCTTACAAAGCTCTGCACCCGAGACCATCGGTCTTGAAATTTTAGGCTGGAAAGCCCTCAGTTTACCTCAAACCATCATGCTATCATTCAAATTTTAGCTTTCTAGTTTGATTACGACAGAAAATAGCTCACTCAGTTGACCAGAAGTGCCTTAGCTAGATTTCAGGCGACCCACAGAATATTACGTAGTTGTCGCACTTTGAGCTTCTTGCTTTGGTTGGACAGGATGTGGGCAAGTTGAATTACCTACTTTCGAGCGTTACGTCTTCTTTTGAGATACCCAGATTCGTTTTTAGCCTATTTGATAGTTGAAAAAATGTTTTTCTCCTAGCATCGGTTTAGCCACTTAAAAACAGAGCCCATTAAATTTAGTTACGAAAATGAGTATTGACCTCTGAAAACTTATTATATTTAATCAATTATAGGTTTTATCGAAAGAACGAATGTGTACTTGAAAAAGTAAGTTTTGATCACTTTTGCTCATCTCTAAAAATTTCACTCATTACGACCGCGATCTCATTAACCAAACGAGTATTTTTTTGTCGAGGATGAGGTCCAGCTAAACGGGCATCCCGAATGGGGCGACCATCGATTGCCCTCCTACAAGGAAAAAGTGGGCTTCCAGTGCTACAGTTGATACTCACCCTTTGTTTCGCGAGCGGAAAGAAGATTACGATCGCCACCTGAACCCTCTCTCCTGGTTTAGTCGCCAGTTGACTTAGATACTACTCCATTTTGAGGTCTCTTTGGAAATGCCTTTGAAAATCGAGATACTACTGGTATTTTGGTTTAAAAGCGCCAGTCTCTCCTACAGAATAAAGTAACAGTTGTTGAAGGAGGTAACGAATTTCTCAGGCTGCTATCACCGAACTTCGGAATAGCAAAAATTATGACTCTGATCCATTGTCAGTGGCGGGGTGCATAGAGATAACCTGGGGGTATCGCAAAGGGAACAGCAGACATGCTTTTCTTAGCCAAATAAAAATTTCAAGTTGTCTATGTCATGTTGTCCCACTTCATTCAAAGCGACATGAAAACAAAAATGCAGTAAACATTAAACAATACAGACACTAACAGGTACCTGCCTGAATGCAGTGGTATTCATTCTCTTGCCGATATGCAATTGACATTGGATGCGAGACGAACACAAATCTCTTTGAAAATTCCTCAGTTCACCACACAGAGTAATAGATCGACTACGTTTATCAACAACCAGGGAAATATGCTTGAATATCGTTTGTGAACAGAATTTGTATACTTTGATTGACACGGGTGACAGGTCATACCGTACTGAGCAATCATGCTGATGATTGTTTGAAAACAGTGTTTGCGAATAATGCTCGTTTTGTAAACAGGTCATTTCACAATAACTTGGAAAACAGAACAGAAAACTGAACAGCGATGGACTGATAATGAAATGATAAGATCAAATTTCGCTTGGGAAGCCCCAAGCTGGGAGCAAACGAATCAAAATGAGCCTTGTTTAGTTTTTTTAAACTCTGTATCAATCTAATACGTCTGCCTCAGCTCAAAATGAAAATGACCCGAAATTCCGCCTTATATTGTGTGATCTTGGAGCAGGTGCTCTTATCCTTTTGATTGGTCAGGTCTCTCATTCGAACTGCATTCCAAGCAGAGCCCTGATTTCGAGCGTTAGTTGGGGTAGTAACCCCACTGCTCCCCCCTTCCTCTGCTCTATTCATTGAAATGTTTGTTGTATGTTTGATTCATTGCAAGTTTACTACTCACGATGGTACAGTTCCTTCCTAGTGGTCTGGATGTTCGCTATGCTCCCTCTCAAAAGTAAAAAAATATCCTAAAACAATTCTTGTAGTAATCTATAGATTAATTGGACAAATAGATCGGAATCCGACCAATTTAGGTAGGTGAGTGTAGCTATTACACAGGTAATTCATAAAAGTAACACTAACAGTACGCTAATAGCCTGCGCTTTTGACACATTCAAGAGTTGCCTTCAAAGCCTAATATGTATACAAAGATTTCTGCTTTTGATAATAAAAATGTAAGGTGTTTTTGGATCCCCTTGCGATTCTTGAGGCATTCTGAAAATTCCAGATTCATACATTTTTAATACATGTGAATGAAAGAGTTTTTATTCCTCTTCTAGAAGGCTGCAATATGCTTTCATCAAACGTACCGATTACTCCACAATCGATCGGCACCTGCAACATTCCAGTCCGTCAGTTATTTCCACCTTTCCCAGCATTGCCTCCAATCTAATAAACAGCCAGAGATACATTTATTTCAGCCTCCCCATTCTCTTAAGGAATGCAAACCAAAATTTACAGTCTCCTACCCAGTATTCCTGAAGCCTATACAAAAAACTTATATTCACCTGGCTAATTCAAGTAGGGGCGTCTAATGTAGAGCAATTATTCAGAAGCATTTATAAATATTAAAATTGTTTTATTTTAAATATATGGTTCAGCAGGTAGGCTTAAATATTACATAATATATTATGTTTCCTGTGAGAAAGGTCAATTTTGATTTTTCAGCGATGTGGGGTAATTTACATAAATGAATTTATTTATTCATTTTTTTAAAATTTCCTTAGGATCTGTTGCTTTGTAAATACTGTAATTTTGTGGAAACAAATACCTATTCATTCATTCATTCTGAATATTACAGTACATTATTTTGAGCAGGAATGTACCCCACTCGATTGAAATAAGTTCGTGTTGAATGGGAGTATGCCTCTGTTCAAAATTCAAAATGGATTAAGGGTAAGGAAAAGTTCAAACAGCGAAACAAACCAAAACACGCTTAAAATAAATTATTTAACAAACGTTTATTATTTTTGAGCCCCCCCCCCCCCCTCCATCCACTCAAAAATTTCTTTGACTGCCAAGTCGTCAGATAGGGAAATGAAGAACGAAAAAAATTGGTGTTTGAAAAGTTGAAATTTACAACCTTTTTCAAAATTTGCGTCCTTTAAAATTTGATTTTTTAAGAAAGATGAGCACGGACTCATCAGGGACCCATCTCAATCGGTACTTGGGCATGACATCCCACTCTTGCTTGTGTCAGTAAAAACCTAATTTATTATATATTTAGCACGTTTTGGGACAGTTTTTTGGCCCTAGAATCAATGCAAGTTAGGCGATTGGGCTATGTAGAAGTTAGGATCTAATAGACCCCAAATGGAGTCTGAGCGAAAGAACGGATTTTGTAAACATGAATTCTAAGGCCTTTTGTGGGACGCTCATTGCAAATTTTGAATCCAGCCCTTGAAACGTAAAATTTGACAGTTGAAAAACGTTTGACGTACAATTAAAATAGCTTATTGTTCAAAATAATAAAACAAAACAAAAGGCCATACTTCGTTTTGGGTGACGTTTTCAAATTATTGCTGAGGAGAGCCAATCAACCGTGTGAGTATTATTTTCTTGAAGGCAAACCTTGAGAATTTCTTAGGTTCCCTCATTTAAGGGGGAGTATGAATTAAGAGAAGATGTAGGGAGAAAAATTTATGTCTGCTTGTAGTGATGAGACGAGTGGTATGCAAGGGATGATGGAGAGCGTGGAAGATCTAACTGAATATTCATGTCGCGTGAAGCTCTTCCATTAACACGATATCTTCTGTTATGCTGTGAGTATAACGAATTCGACGTCATCATCCCCAAAAGAATACATTTGTAGAAATATGACTGCTACCAAATTTGCTGGTACTATTGGTGCGCTTACTATAGGCTACCAATGAGGTGGTGGAGCTATCCAGATATTTTGAATGCGGACATAAAATTGCTCTCTCCAATTTTTCGTTCGTCGTTATTATGTAATATGATTTTGCAGAATTTGCGACAGTAGTGTCGGCAGATAAGGTTAGGTGGAAAAGTACTCGTTTTCTCCATAGCAGAGGAGCTCTTTCGTTCTAGAGTCATTTTGAGAAGTGAAAACTGGTTGAAAATTTGTTTCTAGGCCTAGTGTATAGCAACGTGACAGCCGGAATCCTGGAGACGGTAATATTCATTCAAACAAACATTTGGGTTACTGAGGAAAGAGTTTTAGAGGTAGAACGTATTTGGAGTTTAAGCTTATCCTATATCCATCACAATTAATTCACCTATCAAAATCGGCGAAGTGGTTCGGAGAACCATACATAACAAACCTAACTTTTATAATATAGATGAAAAAAAGTAACTCAATATTTAGCAATTTTCAACTGCAACTTTCGAACAATCACATTCCCGTGCCGTTCGATGAACTATAACCGACAGGAACCGTTCGTTATTATTTTAAGGATTTGAAGAAGGTTCGCGGTCGCCAATAAATAGGTAATAATTTTTTATAAGGCCTGGCGAATGAGTAATCATTCACGTCGGATGGCCTATAACTTACGTGTCATGTATTTCTCATAGCCTAGTTGGTTAGTTGCTAATAGTAGAGATTTGTATCAAGCGACAAAACACGATGAATCATTTTTCTCTGACAGGTCGATTTACTGGTTAATCGGAAAACATTATGAGAAAACATCGGTCTCTAAACATCGATGTATTTTGCTGCAAAACATCGATGTTTTAGAAAAAAGTCATTTTAAAGTGTAGGAATATAGGTACTAGATACAATGAAACACTCAAATAATTTCATATTTTGAAAAAATACAATGCAACACAAATAATTTTATACTAAAAAACGCTGCAAATTCTTTCACTGGGGTTTATCAATATTCAATTGGCTTGCGTTCATGGTTTGAATTTCTACTAAGCTTTGGAGTGTGCGTGTTTCACAGGATGGAGCGATTATTGAATTTCAGGAGATATGAATGGAGCACGTAAATCTGTTCTCAACCAAAATACCTATTTGGATTGATCAGTTGATCATATTTGTGTGCCTCCTGAAATTCAATAATCGCTCTATCCTGTGAAACACGTAGACTCCAAAGCTTAGTAGAAATTCAAATCATGGACGCAAGCCGATTGAATAATAAACCCCAGTGAAAGAATTTGCAGCGTTTTATTATGGACACTTTTATACTCTAAACTTTAGAGTCTAAAGGGACACTTTGTTACAAAATTGGACACTTTTATAATCTTCTTTTATACTTATACTGGGCTCATTCGGTCCATTGAAGCGCCGCCTATCAATAACGAACATTTGTTTTCATATTAACATTAGGATTATTTCGGAAGTTGTCGATGTACTAATTTTTCAATACTGCAGCCCTATGTTTTCACCTCTCAGAGAACTCAGTCCCACCTAAACCCCAAATGTGATTTTTGACCCAAGTTTCATTAAGTTTTGTTTGCCAGTAGTTTCGGAAATAACATTCTACTTATCTTGGGGAAAAAAAAATTTCAAAGGTTAATTATGTAAATGATGAACCGAAAAGAAAAATAATTAAATTCAGTTCTAGAATGAAATCTGCTAAATAATCAACTGACTTTATTTCCTGTCGTACAATTGAAGTGATAGTTTTTAGTGATTAAATATATTTTTTTAATTCCACGATTTCTTTTTCGTTGTTCAATAAAAATTTTAACCATTGAATTTTCAGGAATGGAAAATTTTGCAAGTCAGACAGTTGAAATTAGGGTTTTTAAGCACCCCTAGACGAATTTGACAAATAAAAAATTAGGCCCAATATAGGAAACATAACTTATTTGCATTTAAGAAATATATTTTGCACTAATTTATTTAAAATTACTTACATTAAAAAAAAATGTTTTGGTTAACCAATATAATGTGATGTGTGCAATTGTTTTGTGCTTGCAAGATCTTTCCACTTATTTAAGAGAAATATATTTTGTATTTATTTATTTAAAATTATTACATTCAAAAAAATATTTTAGGAAAACCAGTCCAATGTGATGAGTGCAATTGTTTTTTGCTTACAATGTCTTTCTACTTAGGAACATAGTTAGTTGTTCCAATAATAAGCAAATTTTCTAAGTGTTCTTTTGAAAGCATTGCTCGATATTCGGATTTGATGTGTGGCATTTTTGAAGAGGTTTGTTCGCATAGAGACGTTGAAACAAAAATTATCATTTGTCTGGCAAAACTCTTGATTCCCTTGAAGTCATCACATTCTGGCAGTAGCCTAATTTTGTCCATCCATCCATGTTTTTCCGCGGGCGGCGGGTCGGACCAAATCCTCCCGCGGGCCGTAGTTTGGAGACCCCTGGTCTAGACCTCTCCTGAGCATAGTTAGCTCAAATCTTGATTCGGCGGAAATCAGCTAGGATCGTCATGCAATAGGTGGTAGGCACTAAGTGTGACAAACTGCATACACGTTGTTTCAGTCGCAAGTTTGAATTCTAATTAATTTGAAATGTTGGGAAATTGAATTACTTCTAGAAACCCTAGCTCTCGGAAACAGGGTTACGACAAAGTTATAGTGGTCGAATGACTGGCAGATGGGGGATAACGAGGTGGCAAAAGCGGAATGTGGAAGGAGGGGGGTATTAATTCCACCACGACGAGGAAAGTGCGGTAGGATGGGGAAGAAAAGAGGATGGAGGAAGAATGAAGAGGATGCGAACGAGGATGAAAAGGAGGACCGAGAGGAAGGCGGGAGCACCATAATTTCGGCGCCGACCCTGTTCCGCACCCCTCATAAAACTCCCTTCGAGCCCCTTCGGCCCCTTCAAGGTCCTCATTGTTTTGGGCCTCCTCCAGCTGGAATTAGCGACGACCAGTTTCGATGGAGCGTTGCCAACTCGGCCGGGAGATCCTCCGAACGCCCTACATTTCGGGTTCCGAGCATCCTACGAGCCTTTTCCCCGCGACATCCGAGCTCGAGGTTTTGCGCTTGAGCCCTCTGAACCGAGCCAACACGAGGGACGTGACCGTGTTAACAAGGATCGTTCCCCAAGCGACAACCAACAATACTGAATTGTAATACACCCTCTCATCCCTGGATACCTCTGAATATAGAACATTTCTAGAACTACAGTTTCCTCACATCTTGAAATGGAAAAGATGACATTTTTATAAAACACTCGATGTAAAATATCAACCTTTCAAACGATACATACAGGGTGTTATACTGAGGAACTGACACAGCCTATTAACAGATTCTACTATTCATCTCAAAAATTACTCCGTGGGGTCCACGGCTTTGTTGCATCCTCGACGTGCTCATTACCAATTTCGTTTGTACGCTGATCATCATGCCGAATACATTCAGTTGTAAAGAGTACGCTGACATGATGTGTATGGTGACGCACACCAGAATGGCAGGGAGACGGGGCTCGAATACCAAAAAAGGTTCCCTGACAGACGAATTCCCAGCCGAGTATTATTTCCTGAGGGGGAGTATTTCCAAAGGAATGAAAGAATCCAACGCGTTATGTCTCTGTTGTGTGCGCTTTCTATCTGTCCCTAACTACGCGGGTTTCTGTTTACCACGTGTGTAATGTTAATGTGTCGTTCTAAAACAGTCAACTTTTTTTTACCTCCTCAAAATTTTTTGTTTTACGTTTCAAGGTGTGTGGGATCCGAAAATCGAAGAAAAATCCTTCCGTCCACCCTACTCCAGAAACTGCTGAACGAAAATCAACATTCCAAAAATCACATTTGGGGGTCTAGTCGGGACTGAATTCTCGGCATTGATCTCAGTCAATCCTAATGGGTGGAATCAAAGGGCTGCAATTTAAAAAATCTGATTATCGAAAACTTTTGAAATAATATTACTGTTTTCATGTTCGTTATCGATAGATGTGATTTCGAAGAATCGAATGAGGCCACCTGGACCGCTTTACGTTCATCCGTTCGCTCCCCCTAAAGAGTAAAACTTCGACAGGAAATAGTACAGCAACACGAATGTAAATGCTATAATTGATGCGGAATTTCGTTTCAGCAATTCCTTTAGAGATCGAGCTTTTCAAGATTTTCAATTCCTATGTAATACAATTGTGACAGTGGCGGCTCCTGCCCTGAAACCCCGGGGATTCACCGAGACCGTAAGGGACAACCACTCTCTCTGCATATATTGCTCAAATACACAGTACGAGTATTATAATTGTACACTAAAAACCACGAGGGAGCTGTGAAGGCTCACGTCTCAACTGGTCGAGTGAGTTTATGCTGCGAACTCTTCTAATGCCATTTCCTGATCGTTGTTTCAGATGGCATTTCTTAATCATATCCGTCTTACTTAGACACTACATTCATGAGGGAAACCAAATAATTCGTATTTCCCTGCAACTGTACAATCTTGCTCATGAGGCACAATGTGCAGTATGAGGCACCGACAAAAGCAAATAGCTGTGAGTGTTATAGGAACCTTCGAGTAAGACAGTGACAGTAGGGATTGGGAATCCACAGTTCCTCCGAATAATTGTGCAACAAAAGAGGCTTCAAGCCATTGGCTTCTTATCCAAAAGCGGTAAACCACTCAACCCCTGCTGCTTACAATCAACGTCACCGTAGACAACTCCGTTCTGTATGCCTAAAACAGCAAACATCTATTCTGGACTCTTTCCAGATGTAGTTTGGCAACGGAATGGACTGGGGATCAGACCACCGAGCAATAGTCGAGGGCGGAGAGAACCAGCGAAGTGAAAAGAAGAGCTACAGCCCCCCAAGTTTCGGAAATCGTTGGTACCCCACTTGAAAAAGCCGCATAGCCCTACTACAAACGAAGACCGAATGTAAAAAAGTGTAAGAAACCCCAGAAATTTCGAGTATGATGTCGAGATGGGAGGGGGTATGTCCTCTTCATTCAAGCGCTCCCCGTACCTATTACAATTCTCAGAAAATTTTCGTGATTTTTCGTTCGATATTTGTAGTGTGATTGTATAATAACCAGACATTGGGACTTCCCTGTAATACACGCGTTACTTACCAATATGTTTGACAATAAAAATGTAATAAGAGTGAAAAAAATTGACGCGGAATACGAATACATGAAAGAATGGAAAAAGCCGTTTTCAAGAGGAGCAATGTGGGTCTTCAGGGCACAAAATATGGTTTTCTGGAAGGCCATCAAAAATTATATCTTGGCACGCGTTTGTGATAGAAAAGTTCTCATAGAGGTGTTTTGCTCCATTTTCGATCTAGTTTTACGCAACTTTTGTTTTTCCAACATCAATGAAGGGACATCCTGTTTATTACTTCTTCTTCCCGAACTAAGCTACGGACGTTAGTTGCAAGAAAACGAAACAATTTGTGTCCTCTAAAATCAGAAAATCCGTATAATCGTCGCATTTTTTTTCCAATCTACCAGATCGATAAAAGTAACTTATTCTTCATTACGCTTAGCAAGATTAGAAGTTGTATTTGGGAGTCCTAAGGCGATGCTTGCTTACGGTGATTCCCTCCTCCCACCAGATTTGCACCTGAGAAGATCTTAAAAGGACAAGATTCACAACCAAGCCCAGGCTCTTGGATATCTCCAAAGTCCTTCATTAACGTATAGGTAGGGGCGTCTAGAAACACTAGCAGCTCAACCATAGAACTTTAACACAGCCACTGTCGGAATAAGCTTATGCCCGCTTTGCCATTCCTCTCTCATATTGCACATTGAATGGCGAAATGAGTTAATCAAAAAACTGCCCAAGCAAATCCAACGTCAACTGGGGCCATTCATCAATGATCCTCCTTCTCGAAAGAAGGTTGATTTGTTTAAGAAAGCCAATTCTTCTCAAACTGCGCTTCTCCTTCCCTCTGCAAGCAGAGGGGATAACTACACATGCTCAGTGGGCGAGAGGAATGGTATGACTCACCATTTAGGAGACCTGGTTCACCTTGCAAGGTACCTGTTTGCTGAAGCACCTTCTAGCTGGTTCTGCCAACTAAATTTGTTGGTGGCAGAGTTTGTTGCAAGACTCACATGCCAAGACACATTACTGGTTTACAAGTCTCCTGTGAAGCAGACTCCACTCCTAAGCATCCTGAGCAAATCCCGTAGGCTGAATCCATATTCAACAGGAGGGGGAGGCAGGTTGGTGACACTATGGCGGTGCCCATAGCTTGGGGATCCCCCTAACACGTGGTACCGGTTTTGAGATGGGAGATTACCGTTCCTCCGATCCAGATGCTGACTGGGTAATAGGTCAAGGGCAGAGAATTTGCAGCTGAATGTCAACAGGGGGGGGGGGGGGCTTTGACAAAGTCGGAGTGCCAATAGCCGACTACCCCCCAGCAGCTTTTGGTGATGGCACAAGGTACCACGTCAATAAGGCCTGAAACGAAGAAGGGATGTTCTGAGCATACAGTTTCCCCTTCATTTGGAGAACATTCGCCCAATCGTTATTTGGAGCATGAAGGAGGGTGATGGTACCCGTTTCGTTTCCAGTTTGGATTCCCCAAGGTCTCCTTTGGTTGCGATTGGAACAAGCTCGCACAAAGAGCTGCCGTTTTTCTACAGCATGATGGGGATTCGATTGATTTCAGTGAAAAGTACTCAGAAAATGTCCTTTGGTGCCCAAGATGTTGTTTTGTGGGCTCCCAACCTTTCAACTCAAATACTGATAGCATCCTTGGAAAGTCCCCTAGCTTGCAAAGGGGAGAGAAGGCACTCAAGTAATCCTACTTGAACTAACCTACGCAACTAAGAAATCCTAACTCTACGTAACTTGAGCTAAAACCCAAATATACGATGCAGTACTAGATACTCGTACAAAAACTGCAACACTACCCATTAAATAATCCAAATACATTCATAATAAAATGAGCGATTCCCACCCGACTTGGTGTAGGTTTTTGGTTTCACAGCCATCATAACATCTTCCGCCGCAATCGATTTTTCGAATGTAACGAAAATTGGCTTTCTATGAACAAAGTTCTCAAATTATTGCAGAAATGTGTCCCAAATATTTTCCTCTGTTCAGTAGAAACTATTGCTGTCGAATCCGATTTGAGGGGGTGTTTTTTCTCAAAAAGTCCGGAAATCGGTAACAAATTAAGAAAAAAAAAAAATCATGATTATAATTTTTGTCCAACGCTTAATGAATATTTTATTGAATTCCATCTGCTTGTGCTTGTGTGATATACCCACGTTTCGGGTGATGTAATTAATTGGACCTGCTACTCCTCTCCTCGTTTGAGTAACACATGCTTTAATGACATTTAAAATTCAAAACACAGTAAATTATTTCGTAAAGTTAATCATTTTTCAGTTGAGATATCCCTTATGCTCTATCATAATAAATTCGCATGCATCCACCAGTATTCATCTTTCCCAAGAAATCATTGAACGGCCAGTGAAGCTTAGATTAGATGTTTTATTTTACATAAATAATTTTCAGTTGGTTGGTGCCTACGCCAAGTATATATGTTTAGATTCTGAGGTACCCACGGATTATGGATCGATTGCGGATGTACCGAAGACTTAACTCTTGTCACTTACAAAGGGTGATAGTTAACGATCTTGAACCCTGGGAAAGAGACCTACCTCTACTTGAGGCTGGTTTACTACTGTGGTACACTGATGGGTCCTACCCAATACATGTGGCCACCTCATCAGGCAGAAAGCAACGAAATTGAATAGTGAGCACAAGACTCTGCCATGAAACAACTGAAAGGTGCATGAATCTACATACTGTAGACAGCCAGGCACTAAAGGCTATTTCTGCCTTCTAGATACCCTCAAAGCTGATCTGCTCTTGTCTCAGCTATAAACAAACTAACGTTGCTCGGGGAGCCGGGTCATAAGGGAATTAAGGGCTACGAGGAAGCTGATCGGCTTGCTGAAAGGGATCAGAGATCAATCCGATTGGACGTGAACCTCAACCAGAGGATACCGAAAGTTACTTAATTCAACAGTTCAGCTATGGGATGACAGGAGGCGAACTATATAATGGAACAATACTATTAAGTAGAGACAAACCAAGCGATTTTTAATAAAGGCGCAAATGGTCTGTTGTCACTGAGGTGCAAAGAACTCCCAAAATTCCTCCTCACTTGCCACTACTTCCTAAGGTGACTACCTTAACAAAACTTGTGAGACCACTGTGCTGATCGTGTATCAGAAAGGCGGTAAAAGCAGAAAACATTCTCTGCAACAATTGGATTCTGACATTTTGGAAAAGGTCCTTCACTTCTGTCGATAGTAATAAGAAAGCCCTGAAGGGAATACCTTAATTGAATCACCATTACCTTGTGAATGGAGAGGTCATGAACTAGATTTTGAATTGACAGGGTGCCACAATACATCATAGTCTAGAAGTATGGAAAAACTCTCTTACAGCATTGATTCCGTTTGTGGTTGTCTGTGTCCTCCTACTTCTGTATGACACCCAATGCACCTATTAGGTTAGATATCGGCACGGGAATGAGAAGTGACGACCGCCAACTCACTCTAGTCGTACATGACAGAATGAAACAGTTTACTTGATAGAATAGCATACGAGAACGTTTCCTGCTGTACTGGCCATTATCTCAACCTCTTTTTGAATTCTGGAATTTGAACTATTGGACTGATTAAAGACGTTTCGGTAGCTGTTTTTTTCTTCAAATCTTGTACGTTTTTAAAAAGTTTTGTTAGAAAATACGGGTGAAAGAAAACGGTTTTCCTCAACCTAAATACTTAACTTTTCAACATTGGCATCAAATATAGAAACGGTACGTTATTGCGGGATTTGCGTCAGGCTCTGGTCTACGACAAAAGCATTGCTTGTGTAATAGAAGACTGGACAAGCAACGTGATACTTGGAAGCGTTTAGTAGATAAGACAAGCCACACAATCTTCCAAGCCTCAGTTTAGACTGTCTGTTTTCCCTTTTCCAGTCAATGACCCCTTAACTCTCTATAGCTGAAACCTTTGCAATGTATCTGAATAACCAACGTAAGTATGGCTCTTAGTTTTGGGAATTGTTAGAGGTGTTCTCCCCCTCATGCATTTCGAAGAATCTCCGTTCTTACATACTCAGGGTTGAAAGAGAATTTAACATATTTTCTATTAGGAAAATTAATACAGTTTTCATGGAAAAATACTCGAACTTCTCAAATCCTCAAACTCTCAGCTTACCACCGGTATAAGAAAAATTTTACGTATGATTTTCAAGTGAGCTGGAAGATATTAAGGTCGAAAATGATTAAAATGCTACATGCGCGACAAACTATCGGTAAAATTGAGATTTCATTGGTTGAAAATGTGAATAAATGAAATGAATTGAATGAGGAAAAAATAATAAAATTGGATTCATTAATTGACAGCTTAAACATTTCGATTGTGAGTGCTGATAATTCTAGCGTTCAGATGCAGAAGCGTTTGGAAATTTTGGTACTATCTCCTTTCATCGTTGATATCCCCGACTGTACGCAATACAAACCATGTACACCCACATTTTATTCTCTATTCAAGTGATTTTGGTTATACCTAGTGCTGTAAACTGCTCACCGTTACTACAAGCCAGTAAAATGCAATCTTGGTGGTAATCAATAAAAAATTGAATGAATTGATTGATTTTTCGAATTTTTTTCATTGTTTTTCCAGTTTTTTAATTTGATTTGTTAAATTTTATTTGAGTTAACAAGAGCGTCCTGCAATTCATTGAGTTTCTCTGATTTTTCATCATTTTCAAAAATGATTTCCTTCATTCAAATTCGTTTTGAAGCATTCTGAAATGGTTCCTGGTATATGTATGTGTGAAATTGAGATGAAAACTTAGTTTCTTCGACAAAAAAAATCAAGCATTCCACAAGAAAGGATGAGTTCCTTGTACAACACTTTCTGAGTATAATAAATCGGACAACCTTAAAAAAATGTACTACAAAAATCTTAAAGTTATATTTTTTCGTAGAATATCACACATAGATTTTTTTCAGCCACGAACTAGGTCATTCAAAAATTGGATCCTAAATTTTCGCTAAAAATTGTACAAAAATATCAGTAATGTCCTGAAAAATCGATAAAAATTCAAGAAATTCTGAAAATTCAGAATCTTCGATTAGAGGAATATAATCTATAACAAATCTTTTCAAAATCAAATTGATATTTGAATTTTTTTTTTTGCACAAAAAGTGCCTAATGAGTGTACGTTACAATGTACACTTAAGTGAAACGAGAATGTAATATTTACATGTATTTAAGTAATGTTACGATGATGCAACATTTGATGCAATAGGAAAATTTTGGAAAATTTGCTCATACGATCGTGCTACAAGATGGTTCTCTGTGTACAATTACAGGGTAGGTTCCTTCGCTAACGGATGATAATCTCTTTAAGTGAGAATAATAATGTTCTGTATAATAGTTTCGTGTCTATGTGTCCACGTTCATTGCTTAGGACTCGTCGGATAATGTCACCGGGTCATTGAACAGGGGGAAAGGTCGGTAGATATTGTTATGGGCGCGACTCACACCCCATCTAGGGGAGCCAACTACCCCTACTGGACGTCCGAGGGTGTTTTCTTCGGTGCTCTCTGAGGTTTTCGGTGAATTTATAATTGAGAAATTGAGTATCAAGTCGAATAATGGGATGAAGGAAGGTATTTATGGACTGCAAATAGTAAAGAGTATGGTTTGTTGAAGACAGAAATAGATGGCGGTAGGAACGTACCTGGTAGCGCCTAGCTGGTCGGCCAGGAGTGGGCAGGGTGGGAGTCTTCGTTGGAGCTTCAGTCGCTAGGATAAACAGGGCACTTCCCCGGTGAAATTCGCACACCAAGAAAAATAAACCCCGCACTGTCTTCGTGCTGCCCGATCGAATTATACGTACAAAATAGATTTTTTGAGGATTTTTTTCAGTGGTTTATCAAATTTGATTCGGATGTTGATAATAATTTTTTTTCCGCACAACTTTCGCACGGGCTTCGAAGGGATCGGCCGCGACGCACTGGGGGACTGGGGGGATGCAGGCAACCCCGCCCGAAACCCGGGGGCGGCGAAGCCGGCGGAGACCGAGCGGCGGCGGAGACGCCCGAAGGGGCAGAGCCCCCTCCTCGTTGCCAAGGGAACGCCACCCGCCCGTCCCGCCGTCGAACCTCCTCGCTGCCGCCCCCGACCGATCAAACTCGTCGGAGGCCCTCGCAGACTACAACGTCGCTTCATTATCTTTGAATGGCTCCTCATCTCTCTGGAACGGAAAAGTCTTAACGTATGTGATAGCCGTCCACCTACTCACGAACGCCTCCACAACGTAAAACGATAGGACCGATTCTAGTCGTCATTTACAACAAAAAATGCTTCACAGACATTTCTCTTAAGCTGCTAAGTTTTCAAGTTATTTCACTTTTAAGATTTTTGTTTGTTTGCGGCGTTACGTCACTCAAATGGCTCAAATCGAATATAAACAAAATTTTTGGACCTGAGAGCTCAGTAGTGATGGAAGAACGGGCGTTGTGGGGTGTCTCCTCGACACTCTTGGTAGGTATCTATCGTGACGATGACTGAGCAGGAGGTACCTTCGTCAATTGTCAACGTATTGTGATCAACTTTCTAGATATAGGAGGTAAACCATCCGAAATCTTGAGAAGAGACATTATCAAAAGCTAGAGAGTTCGCGTTGGCCAAACAGTTTGTCTCCCTGTTTGGGGGCTCGTGAATGTGTTGAAAATGAGTGCTCTGACTGTAGACCCTGCACCAGCATTACTGCGAACAACATTAACAGTGTTAGGCAACTTTTTGAAAGTAACAGTGCAAAACAATAAATACCGCTTATTACCGTGACATTTTGAGTGAAGTCAGAATTGCATACCGCCGCAAAAGATGACACTTACCAATGAGAGTAGTGCTTGTCCTCCACAGCAATGAAAGCCCCCCATACAGCGACCCTGACTCAAGAAAAATTGGTGCAACTGGGTTGGGAGACATCCTCCTTACAGTCCAGACCTGTTTCCCTGCGATTTCCATGTGGTTTGGTCCCCTTAAGGAAGCTTTGGAAGGGCATAAGTTCCACAGTAATGATGAAGGTGAGGCGTACGAGCGCAATTGGCTACAGACACGACCTGATTCTTTAATACAAGGAAACATTAAACAATTACATGTTTCTAGAAAAATTAAAAAAAAAAAAAATTGTTTTTGTTCAAAATTAATTGATTCACTCTTGTTCAACAAATAAGTACTCAACTTCCGCCCCTCAAATTCCGCTTTGTAAACATAAACTCAAAACTTTGGTATAAAACCCAATTTCGGTACTTGGACGTAATTTACGCTTTTCAGTAAGTTTACAAAACAAAATGTCAAAACTGAAAAAAAAAAACAAAAAAACTGTAAACAACTAGATTCTCACATTTCATAGCAAGTCGCTCCCTTAAACTACTTTCTAAAATCGATTAAGAGCGTTATATAATCGAAAGAGCGTTAATACAGCAAAATAAGGAAATTTCAGCCTGACTTAAAAGGCGAAGAATTCGTCCAAAGATCGAATTTTACGGATTTATGGAAAAATGACTTGTTTTCTATCGCTCGTAATGTACGACTTGTTTCGTAACTCCCACGCCTCAGGAAAACGTTCAAAGATTCACAGCTTTTTACCGGTATGAGCAAAGAAATTTTTCGACTTAGAATTTTTTAAAGAAAATTACCTTTGAATGGGGAGCACGAAGGGTTTTCCGCGATTTTCACTCAAAACCATCTTGCTACAAAAAGAAGAAAAATATATAAGATTATGTGTGTGTATTCATTTTTGTTGAAGCCTAATGAATGAGCGGTTCTCAAGCCCTTTTTCCTCCTGTCGAAGGACAGAATCAACAGAAGCGAATAGAGTCTTACTAATAATCAGTAACACATCGGTAGATCGCTTACGGAAACAGCACCCCTCATCCAAGACGACCCTAAGTGCTATGCTTTGTCATAAAGGGAAGAGCTTGGAGTAATTTCAAAGGCAGCGAAGAACATAAACAAATATTTCAAGAGTTTATCCTTATACTTTCGTATATCGTTTAACAACTTGTCAAATCGTGCGCGTCTTCTGGATTTTCATTATAGGGGCGAACCCAGTATCTTCTTCACTTCAATAAAGAGTTCGGTTGAGAAGCAGACCCTAACTTTCGATCGCAGCATATGCTGCTACTAGCTTTATGTTTCTGCGCTTCATCTACAGCAAGCAAAATTTTAGGACTCTCCATGTTTCATGGCCGTAGGGCAGACATGGGCAAACTGATAAAAAAGGACCCAAAGGGGAGCGAAGAAACGGACAGCTCCAATAACCAGTCTCGTACCATTCATTTCTTCAAGAAAACGTAAACGAAATGGAACGGAAGAGTGAAAACGGTAAGTATAAACCTACTCTTAGAAAGGGCAAGTAGCCCTAAACACGGCGCAAAGGTTATACAGTACCCTCACGACTCGGCGGTCTTGAAGGGGGGGTAGACCTACCCCTTCACAATTTCCCAGGGTGATTAGCTAGCCGGTGTTGCATAACCAACAATTCAACCAAGAACAAATTCTAACCAATTAGCACTTTAATTTCTTGGTTTACATTTTTAACCTCTTATCCTAGGTTTACAACAACCGTTTTCTAAATTCGATTACGGTTTATTAGAGTCCTCATACAAAAAAACATTTTGCTTCTGTTCCCGTAATCCATTCGTTGCAGTGGACCACTCAACCGGTGAAGAAAGGGAAAGGACGGACACAAGAGGTAGAATCCAGACACATAATTTTCTGTAGTTAGCAAGTATGATTCTTGCCAGTCCGATCGCCTCACACTCTTAGATGCTACGGGCCGATCGTGCAAAAACCGTGGGTTTTCATTTTCTAGTAACTTTGGACTCAAAATCGTCTGAGATAAGCTTCAGATCGGCAGAAATTCACCAGTAACAAATGACCACAATTTTTTAACCTAAAAGGGACCCAACAATGACACGAACAATCCATCATTCAAAAAATGTAAACCCATTAGAATCGCGGGCTTTCTTTCTTTATTTTTTATTTCATATCTTCTGTCCGATGATCAGAAAATAATTGTCTGTAGTTAGAAAGTATGATTCACCCGAGCAGCTCGGAGTTATTCTCTTTGTGCGGGGTAATTCCTAGTACTAATTGGCTTTTTGCCTTCCTTTATAACAGTTCTGTGCTTTGAAAGGAATACGTAATTTTTTTTTACTTTTCGTTTCATGTCAACTTCATTAGTAAAACACAAATAGTTTTCACTGGGAATGCAGAAACGAGAAATCCTTCAAGTTTCATTCTAACATGT
Source organism: Creontiades dilutus (assembly GCA_031894815.1). NCBI lineage: Eukaryota > Metazoa > Arthropoda > Insecta > Hemiptera > Miridae > Creontiades > Creontiades dilutus. The sequence continues at coordinate 1,207,207 of JAVIWC010003164.1, forward strand.
CCTATTCGTCACAATCGTGATTCTGAAAGTAATTAAATACGTCAGTAATTACGAAGGTCTCATTAATCCATATGATTACAACACCATCATCTTTCATTAGTAGCTGCTTTGCGGGAGTTGACCTAAAACCCATGAACAATCATGAATTCTGCACTATTTCATACGATTTCTGTTAAATGTTCGTATTATTACTGTAAAATAACCCCAATGAAATTAATCGCTCCCGACTCACTGGTAGCATCTGTTTTTTCGAAACGTGTAAAGCATTATCTTCTCCTTTTGACATTAAACGCTACATCTTAATTTACGGTTTCAAGCCATACTAAACCAACAATAGGTATCCCTAATTGAATTTTATATTTAAAACATTAGAAAGATCTATACATTCTTGTTTACCAAACTGACAATGGTATTTTTCCATTTGGGTCCTCTGTGGTGAGCGTAGAGTTGAGTTATGTTAAAATGAACGACCGAGCGGTAATGAAGGTGAGGTATAACCAAAGCCGCCGTCCCATCGCCCGGCGAGATGCCAGCTCCTTATCGACCCGACTTCAAGGGGCAAATAGACATCTGCACGACGTATCCGTGTTGCACAAGTGTATATCTCACATCATCTCAGAAGCCAGGACATCGCATTTTGATGTCCAACCAAACAAGCGAACTACATCGTGCAGGGTGAGCTGTCAGCTTTTGAAAATGTTTGGAAAACTCTCGATATGATCTGGTCGAAATCTACTATTATTACAAAATTTACTTTAATATTAAACCACGGCAAACGTTTTTTCACTTTTTAGGGAGACGAAATAATGTTGATTTTCACTTACAACTACGTGTTTCGAGGGAAAATATGATTTTCTCATTTCAACTCGAAAAATCGCAGATTTGCACTATTTTAGGCACAAACCCCGACGAGGTTCGTTCGAATCAAGTGTGAAGGATTGGAGTTGATTAAAACCAAAACTCCCAGAAAAATTTAAATAAGCAGCTGGCTTTGGTGTTAGAGTCTTACATCCCTAATCTTCAAGTTGTATAATTATTATATTAATTACGCCTTACAATATAGAATATTCGAAACATCTGATATAGTCTCAACGGAATTCTGTTTCCAAGAAATTCGTCTATTATCATTTATATTTTAGAAGGGCTGGAGAGTAGGTGTTTTATTTACTTACTACACTAACATATTCCATGGCACATATAGCGCGGATAGTAAAGTGAAGTGTTGGTTCATTATCAACGAAAATAATTTTAAAAATTTCAGCAGTTATTAGAAATATTAAATTCATATTAAGTTTTGAATAAATTATTAAAAAATATAACAAAAATTAATAATCCTAAAATTAGTTGTTTTGCGTTTCAATTGTAGAATTCGCACATCAAATTTAAAATATCGGTTCGTCCGCACCTTTTCTAACACCAGAACCCAAGTAAATGAAATTTGGGTAAAAATCACAAATGGGGTCTTGTTAGGATTAAATTATCGACATGACTCTCAGCAAAAAAGTTAAATCAAAGAGCTAGAATGTTGAAAAATCAGAATTTCAATAATTTTCGAAATAACACTAATGCTTTGGTTTATTGTTTTCAATAATGGATCCATGTGATCGACCAACAAATTTGTTAACCCCCCTCAAAATTTCAAGAATCCAAAAATCGAAAAAAACCAGTGTGTCCGACGTTTTATGTTTGTATTCAATACGGAACATAACAATAGCTTCATTATCCGAGAAAAATCGCTCCAAAAAAAGAGCGACGATTTAACAAAATATTTAGCACTAAGTTGAGGATACTTTCGTTGGTGCTAAGAAGTTTTCTCGTAGAGGTTTGTGAAAACCGATAACACTGCAATAAACGAACTATAACAAATTTTTTGTATACCTCGCATGCTCAACAGTAGCCATTAACTCTATCGGAGTGAAATGTTATGTCATTATCTCAAGGATTAATCCGTTTCCAAAGTAGAGGAATGAGTGTGGTTTCCTAGAAGCGTTGAACTTCAACCGCCGGCTAAATGAGCGGTGACCTAGTTTATGTGGTGGGGGGTTTCAGAGTGTTAGCCTACACTTGACTCATCGTCCAAAGTTTGAGCCATTTAAAAATAAACATTTTCCTACGATGTTGATCATCGCGTCCCGCACATGAATTATACGTGAATACCAAGATTAAAAATGAAAATATTTGTTCTCTATGATGAAATTTTATAAATGAAACCTTTACACCAAAATTGAACCGCTGTTCCGAGCATTATGAAAGACTTTCTCAATTATCTTCATTAAGAAGTATAATTTTGGTTCCTCACTACAAATAAGGGTCCCTAAGAGCTCCTGTCAAATGTCGAAAAATTATCTTCGCTTCGCAATTACTATTTCTCCTTGCTTTGTGTGTTCCAATGCTTGCTGGTCAGTTTTTTTCTTCATCTGTTTCACTGAGCCAATTTCTTATCACGCCTAAAATTATGCTAGTCGAGTCCGATATTGATGAAACTATCGTTTTCAGTTTTACTCTTTTACCGTTCCCCTTTTCCGTTGAATTTTCCGAAACATCGATTTCTCACGATTTATCATCGGGCTCATTTCGTTCAAACTTACGGGTTATGAATTAGGAAAAAGCCTCGGAATTCTATTAATCCTATGAATTTCGTTGCAAATGGTTGCAATAAACGAAGACATGAATTATAGCTCTGTTTCTCAAGTTGAAAAATATTTATTACAGTTCTAGAACAGATTATTATCTTATTCTTATTTTATGACAATAATTATTTTTATTTTTAATTACAATTATTTTTTTAATTATTATGCGTTGTGTATTATGAAACTGCCTTGTTCATCTTCATCCCGAGTTGGACTTTTTCAACTGTTCCATAAGATTTTTGAGAGAGAGATAGATAGAGATTAGAGGTAAAGCGTTTATTGCATTATACAATGTTGACATTATCTTACATAGACTTAATAATGGTTTGTTAAAGAAGAACGTTCAATGTATGTACCACGCTTATACTGCATAAATAATCTTTCGATTGTAGCAGGAAGCTTGCCGGTTTAAAACTGCTTTACTTCCTCAAAAACCTTGTTATACGATTTTTGATGTCTTTGATTGTGTTCTTCCCACCATTTTAATTTTCGTTTGTAGTTATATTCTCACATATGTTTCCACATCCTTACCATAAGTATATCATTGTTATCACCAGTGCCTCTAAACTTATTTCGTGTTTCCACTTTCTTGTAATTGGGTTCGCTTGTTCATATAAATAAATATTTCACGTTCCACTTTTAATTTGTTGTTCTACCAATAATATATGTCCATGTTACATATGAACGGGTTGCGGGATACCAAGTGCGAGTGTACCCACATACCAAATAAATCAAATTTTTTCGTCGAAATTTTGTTTAGGATGACTACAGTGAGTACGGACTACGAAAGTCGCTCCATGTCAAGGTAGAGGTAAATGCGAAAGATCGGGGTTAAACATAAACCCAAAGTTTATTAAACCACGAAAAAAGTGGTGTGGGTTCGAACTTTTCAATTTTATTTTCTCAATGCCTAGAATGTTTGATCATTAGCCTTTTTCATTTGTGTTCTTTTAAAAATGAAACCGAGTAGCTTCTTCAATAAACAGTCTCACAAGTAAAGTGGGTGGTGAACCTTCCTCAGTTATTCTAACGCGCCAGAAGAAATAAAATGGTGATAATTGATTGACTGTTGATTATTCATAGGGCTACAATTTTCAGCGAATCCTTTCCTACCGACCTTAGGTCTCAAGATTCCTATGGGTCCAAGGGTGTTAAAACCCGTTAAAAACTGCCACGGAGTTCATTCTCACAATTCCAGAAATTTCATCGAAACTAGGCGATGATTTGGTGTCGATTTTGACAAGGGACAAATTGACTACAGACAGACGGACCGAAACCTAAAATTACAACCTGAAACGCTACTCAGCTAATTTACTTGCAAACCGAACTGCGATAATCGATTTGGCGACTAATATTCATGACTGGTGTACTTTCTGCATTCTCACTGCACTCAACGGGATTAATAAAAGCAAAAATACAAAAATTTGTTTTAAAATTTATTACCCCTTAAAAATAAATATCGTAGCATATAAATGAGTGAATATATGATAAAGATATCTTCTTTCAATCCAAAAATAGACAGTCGTTACTTCATACATAATCATGAGACATTGTCAGAACACATGTTAATAGAATGGTTAAAAACATTCATGCATAGACATACAACTATTACGAGTCATTAACATACAACATAGTTTGATACGACATTCATATTTATAAAGTTCGTATTTAAGTAACAATAACATCACGATAAATTCTAAATTCGGTAATTCGTTGAGCATATTCTGAAGGAATACAGGTGTAAATTCGTCAAACGTACAGAGATTCTTTAAACACAGAATATTACGCATATGACAACATTAAATAGTAATAATTACGTCTAGAGAGTAATTTTTCAGCCTAGATACACACTCATTTATGTGATTTCAACATAGAATCCATTGACAGCAAGGTATTGAATCTCGTTTGAGTTGGAAACCCCTCGTTTCAGGAACTTGATACATAGATAGATTCATCATGGATAAATCCAGATTTTTACAGTTATTTTTTCAGACAAGAAATTGGAAGAATATCGTAGATTCTCCATGCAAGCACAACATTTTTTTGTAATCGAATATTTTATAATATGAAATATCTAATTACAACGAAGCAATGGAGCTAAACTATCATCCATAATAATATCCATTATAACAACAACAATTCGTAAGCTGTTTTGTCTTCAAATGAGACCGGTTATAAGACAGTCATCGTCAGCTCAAACATATTTAAATTCATTCAGCGCGAAATAAGAAACATCGGGAACGAGTTTGATGAATTAAAATGACGTTAAAAGCGCAGGTAGCTAACAATTTTTATTGATTAAAAAAAGCGTATGCCTTGACAATTTGCGACAACTTTGCCCATTGATCTTCTTGCAACCTAATATTGAGGAGTCTTTCGTCTTATGTACGCCTTTTAGTGCCGGATAAACTCCTCTAAGTGAAGGTCAACCATGAAACAGCCAGACCAGAGCAGACTATTTGATCGTTGAACAACAGCTATTCTATAAAGTTGCCTCTGGAGGTAATCACGGACAGTGACCATTCTGAAACATATTAGGATCCCACTGTGATTTCTCTCACCTCTTGGGGTTTTGGGAAAGATGGTGGGCCAATAAAAAGACTCTTATCCCAGAAAGTGAAATATATTTAGGTATCAGGAATTTTTCCGTACCTAAGAAAAATGGTTGATCTCTTGTAAAATCACTAAAAAATAATCCTCAAATCAAATGTGACCAAAATCAGGCTCAAATATAAGGAAAAGAAAAAACGTCTGCCAAGTGGGTGCGGCACATAGCTTCCTCGTATCCATAACATGACTGTGTAGATCATTGAAAATTATTATTGACTTAAGAACTTCGTTCAATTAGGCGAAGTAAATATTGAATTAGGGTAAATTTATTGTTATGCAGGAGCATAACTTGAGAAAAATCCCTGAAAATTTCATCGAAATCAGTCATGAACTCCCGGAATTATGCTTGTGGCAAGGATTTCACGTTTGCGGATGCGCAGAGGCTACTTTTGATCCGGGGGTCATGAAACTTATAGGGAATCATCTACACATCAAACCGAACAATCCCTGAAAATTTCATCGAAATCGGTCAAGAACTCCCGGAGTTATGCTTGTGGCAAGGATTTCACGTTTGCGCATGCGCAGAGGCTACTATTGATCCGGGGGTCATGAAACTTATAGGGGACCATCTACACATCAAACCGAACAATCCCTGAAAATTTCATCAAAATCGGACTATAACTTCGTGTAGTTTTGCCCGTAACAAGGATTTGCTGACAGACAGACACACAGACAGACACGGAACCAAAATTGTTCAGAAAGGACTAAAACGCAAAATGCGAGTGGAATTTTTGATTTTGGAGACAACAAAATTTTCACATTCCGGAAGTGAAAACAATGCTTCCGCTACCTTAGTAGACTCGGAAACAGAACTAAAGGCTACATATCGTTGGAAGTCTAGAGGTCTGTTTCGGACGGAGGTGATTCACAGACTGGCCCCAAGATGGGCTCTAGAAATCAGCCTGGAGGTCTGCAAGTCCACTCTCGACCAATTGAAGATATGAATAAACAGGAGTTGTTGACGAGGAGCTTATCTCAGGATGAGAGGAGCCTGACAAACAGGCTAAAGCGTCCTAACTTTATAATTTTTATTGAAGTAGTACACCGTAATATATCGATGAACGGAGCGAAGTGAAGATCGTCATATCTCTAGACTGTTTCTTTGCCGACAGATAGCAAATCCTACAGCCACCATGGGAGAACAGTGTTACATTATCAGTTGTTTTTTAGCCGTCACCGAATCTCCGGCTGAAAACAATATGTATTTTTTGAGATATAAATCAATTCCCACGAAAGGTGAGTCGATAGTTTAAGTTATAGCGGTGGCCTTCCTACCTCAACTTTTGATTGATTTATAAGCACTATTAATTTTAGAATAATTCTGTTTTTTAATGATTTTTATGAAACATTAGCTTACTGAACATACAGAAAATAAATGATTTTCTATCTACTTGGCTCATCTTGGTATGTACCGCATCCTGCTACGAGCCTCGTTCTTAATGTAATACAGGTATTCTCAAATGAGAAAAACGCCGAAACAATACACTACAATGCGTTATTGGAGACTAAAACTATCGACGAATCAAGTTCGTTATTAAAAGAAACAACTGAAAATATTCCGAGAGACATCGGAAGAACTATGCTTGAATGCATGGAAAATTTAAAATGTTTGAGAAAATGATAATTACAATGATAATGCTAATAATACAAATTTTCATTCACCCCATGCGATATCGTCTAGGAGAATTTGAGAAAATAATTTCTAAGAATCGTTTTTAGTTACTACGCTGTTCCAGCGGACGAGCGAAATGTGTGACACAGCGTACGCCAAGATTTACCCGTCGCTGGCCATGGGATTATTGAAGTTAAGGAACATAGAAGGAAGAGAGGAATGAAGAGCTCCGGATAAACGGTTGGAGATACCACCCCTGCCGAGATACCCACCTCGAGTAGCACCAGGGTAGTTGTCTTCCATCACCGCAGCACACACCGTTGAAAAAGTGCTAAAATATTCCGAGGAAGTAAATTTTGGAAACGAATGCAGTTGGAAGGCAATAGAAAACTGAAATTTTCTACGATACGCTAAAAGTATCAATGTATCATGTGTGGTATTTCTAGCAACTCCACACATTGCATCTTGAATTTGAACACATGATGAAAACCAGAATGAAACCTACTTCCATGGGTTGCTAGAGGAGTTGAGTATTTCCGATCTCGGATGTAGCGATCCCAACGAACAGGTAAAAGAATAAAAAGCAGTTATGCAAAATACGCCGACGGAGTTCCGAAACTGATTGAATCTCATCGAGCCGAGGTGGGAAGGTGGAGGTATCTACGTGCTCCGAATGTCGTTCGTGGACTTGGTACTTCTTTCCTATTCATCCCACTCGCATTTATTCCACGTGATGTACGAGCAAGGGCCCAACCCTCACAAGTACTTCGCCCGTGTTTACGAACCGGGTTAACTCGGGAACGGGGGGTTTAAGCCGCCAAGTGGTTTACGGGGCTTTTTATCTGTTCGGGGATCGTTGGAACTTGGGGGGGCTCCGATGGAGTTTTGTTCGGTATCTAACGCTCTCCGAATCATTTCAGACTCTGCACCGCTGTTGAATACCCACTACACGGTTCAGTTTCATGTCTCATGCTTTGATCCGTAGCGGTTTGTGAGCAATACTCCAATTTCGGTTCACGTTTTCACTTCGCTTCTCCGTTCCTGACTAGGCCGTACACTGGGTGCACCTCAAGTCACCCCCTTCCTAAAATCGTCCACATGAGAGTACAAACATTTTTCTTGAATCTTCATATTTTTTTGCAAGAATCTCAAATATATTTGCACACCCCGTGCAACTGCGCAACCGACACTAACTTTCTTAGTTTAAATGCGGGCTCCAATTTTTTATTGCAGATTCGGATTTTACCCAAAATTTTATGAAATTGTGATCCCTCAACCAATTTTTTTTTTATTGCGCGCAACGGGTTTAGCGAGCACTCAAAATTGGGCAACCCCAAAATCGTCAATTAGATGGTGAACCCTGAACATGAATTTTCACTGTTTCTTAACGCTGATTCACGTCATGCGTTCTTGGTTCGACTCAATTTTTGCGGAATAATGACCAAAATCTGTTTATTTGTGGGTGCGCAAAATATGATATTTGGAATCCTTGCAAGAAAAAAAAAAAGATTTAAACAAATTTTTTTGTTTACTCCATTTGGACGGTTTTAGGAGGGGGGGGGGGGGAACTCATGGGACGGGACACCCTGTATAACAACAATACCATTAACAAACGAACTATGAACACAAACAACACTATTAACAAAAACACAAAACAAGGAGTAAAGTAAGATAAGTAGTAAAGAGAAGCAACAACTAATTTAACAAAAACGGGAGTAGAATGAAAATAATAGAAACGCTTTTCACGGTCATCTCGTTACCCCCAACATTTTGTTGGCAAAACATTCTTCGTGTCGTATGAATCAACGATTAAAAACAACTGAGTGCTAAAATCAGGGCCTTCAAATCACGGGAAAATATAGAAAAAATTCCTAGTTGATTAGTTTTCTGGAAAAACTGTGTGATGTCTGTAGGCACGCTGAATGGCAACAAGCGCTCCTAAGCATCTCCCAAATAATACGTATGATTTGGATTGGTTTTTTTGAGATAGATGAAAGTGGTTTGCCATTAAAAACAATAAAAACTAAACAAGCATTCAGAATTTGATTATGGGTATATTGATTGATATGTGCTAAGAAGGTTAAAATAAACAAGAATTATAAAGTAGCAGAAAATATCATTCCAATGAAATCAGTGAACTCAAAGATGAGGGTAACTACCCACTCTACTAAACACCTTAAAAATCAGGTTGATTATTGACGTTCCCCTTCAGCTTTTTGATGCCTCAATCATCAACTAGAAAACTACTTCTCAGTCCTCCAATACTTATCGTTCCCTACTTTTCGTTGAAACACACCCGTACTATCCAATAAAATGGAAAATATTTTTTTCTCTTTCAAAAATCACTTAATTCAAAACGAAACATATACCGAAAGTGCACTTCAGGCGAGAAAAACCGTGACTGGAGAGTTTGAGGGAACAAACAAGAATTACTCACGTTTTGTACAAAGTAAAACTACAACAACTTCGAGTTGATTCCTCTAGGAACATATTTGAAATTCATTGAAACATCAAGAAATGGAGCTGGGAGTTAAGAAAAGGTTTTGATGCCAGCAGACAGCTCCATGGAACGAAGGGTTAAAGCAAACACTGTGAATCGGTGTTTACTGATAACATCGGTGAAACCCATTTTTTCAAATCAACGTTCAAATGTCTGGTTCTGTAAAAAAATGATCTACTTTAACCGTGGTCAGGGATTGTTGGCCTTAGAGAGAAAAAATCGTATCATTGAAATAACCCTAATCATCCCCAACATTTAATGTTCTTATGTTGCAAATAGTTATACAATGGATAACTGGCCAGTGCCCGGTACCACAGGTTAACACCCTAAATAGGGGTAAATTATCAAAAATCTTTCATATGGTCTTGCTGCAGAAATGAATCATTTCAAGAAATGTCCATATGGACAGTCTTGTCCTAATCATCCCCAACATCTAATGTTCTTTTGTTGCAAATAGTTATACAATGGATACCTGGCCAGTGCCCGGTACCACAGGTTAACACCCTAAATAGGGGTAAATTATCAAAAATCTTTCATATGGTCTTGCTGCAGAAATGAACCATTTCAAGAAATGTCCATATGGACAGTCTTGATATTATGTGAGCGAACAACTCATCATCGAAACAGACCTCTCCTGCACTGTTAGGTATTAAATATGGTTCGAGTCTCGGAGGTGTTTACCAGCGGCAAACCCGGGTAACCTGTACGTACAGACGACGGCGGCACGGAGGAGCGTGTAGAGTTACACAGACGTCGACGATATTTGCCGAGCAGTTCATCATCACTTGTGTTTGTTCAGCGATCCAAGGGCGGGGGCCACCGTCGTCATTTCCTATCTAGGGCGAACTAACACACAATCACTCGCCCACGTAGACTCGTCTCGTACCTCCACTACACGTTCGCTACTGCTGCACACTTCCTCACAGTCCACATAGATTGATTGTTTATACTCCACGGAATCGTATCAACAAAATCTCGAGACAAAAAAACACACGCACTGGGATATAACATAGCCTTGAGAAACTTAAGGCCCCCTTCAGGATCACGTTCCTTTCGAGTGAGATTGCCTCAGAAAAAAAGTGCCAGGTTCGTTTTCCGTGATGAAATTTCACAATCTCCCAGCAAATCAAGAGTCGTTATTCAGGGAACCAGTCTTAATTTTAATGGTGATGTTTCAAGTTTTAGCGAATTTTAATTTAAAAAAATTTATTAAAAATTCATATACTAGAGAATTCAACATTTAGCTTAATGAGAATCCATTTCTTATCATTCTGGGATGTTTCCCCGATGCGTTGGTATCTGTTATTTTTGACCGTCCTCTCCCTGGTATAGAGGATAAAAGTCTAAATTAGTCTACCTGTACTAAGAAAGAATCAAGTTTAGAATATTTAAGTAGGTGTCTAGTAAAGTAAGTACTCAAAATTAGATGTTGGAAATTTATTTAAAAAACGTCAAAATAGTTAATTTCGGACGCTCAACCGAATGGGAACATCAAACCACTCCAACGAATCTTTGTACATGACGAATTTTACTTGAACCTTCAATTTTACTTTTACAATATTTTCGCTCACCAAATACCCCATATCTAAAAAAAGTCCGAATATCGAAAAATGTTGAAATACCACTCCGTTATTGATCATCGTATTACAATTCGGACAACATTACGTTTATCCACTCGCTTTCGGAATCCTAGAGTTTGTTTTTTAGAACGACACACTTTTTTCTACGATAAACTGCGGCGGTACTAATGGTATGTGTCAGGCCGCATAGATTCGTTACGGCTTCTTCACAAACCCACATGTTTGTGGAAAGGGAATCACGCGGAATTTGTCCTTTCTACGCCAAATCTCTGATGTTACGAAGCAAGCTTTCACAGCGCCAATCAGAATTGGAATACTAGAATAGATCGGAAATAAGGCGACTTTAAATCACCGAATAATCTTATATTCCGTCCTCCGTCCCTCCGAATGGTTTCGTGCTCAAATCACGTCGGAGTCCCCGATGGAGGGTGGCAGATGAAAGAAAAGTTCTTCCCTCCGTAGTTGCGATCTGCCGCCCTTGGAGTTGGGCGGCGGCGATAGATGACCAGAAAAACCTTTGGGTTTCCATGCACAACCGTATCCACCCTAGGGGGGTGACCTATTTCATTCTTCACATCACAAGCTAGACAGCGGGTACGAACTCCATCCACGACCTCCCCAATGTATTTGAGATTCTTCAACTCTCCTCCAAAAGTGTGCGAGTTCTGAAGTGAGAAAATGAAGCTCGACGGATTTCGATTGATATCGATGCCCAGGGCGAAGTATTGATTTTATAGCAATGACACCATTAGGGGGATCGAATACATTTTAAACCACACATTCTTAGAAAATATCATCAAAATCAAATGAAACTGTAGAAATTAGTCTTTTTACAAACTTTGCACACGAGGCACTAATGATACGATGTTGTTGAAATTGTTATCAGGTTATCAACCGTTCGTCCCTCACTACTCCAAGTTTGAGTTGTTGACCTCAAGAAACGGAGAAAATTATGCGCAGTGGATTTACATCTGCGCGAGCGTAGAGGTGTATATTGACAATAAAGCACTAATTTTACAATTATAAATAATTCGGAGTCGGCTTTTCCTTAGTTTCGTTGGAACGGGATAAATGAACAAATCTTTCTGTAATAATTACAAGAAATAATTATTATTTCTTGTGTTTTAAAATGAGAAAACGATAGCTTAAAGAGTAAATTATACAACGTTACATAGAATAATCTTTGCAGTTGCGACTTCATCCAACTGGAATAACATTAAACCTAAAAGCAAAAGCGCCATTAGGAGAAAAATCAACAAATCGTCTAACAGTAGTAGCGAATTGTATAAAAATATACCTTATCCTTAACAACCAGTTACACTTATTAATAATAACAATTTTTCTAATGGATCTCCCGCCTCCACATTTGTCTATGAGAGGGCATTGTTATGACGAGGACATTTATAAGATACGTTCAAAAGACCACATTAGCATACAAATATCATCCTCAACGTAAAGCCATATTATACACTTTTAATATATTTCAATAATCTTAAAGTAATGAACGTAAATAAGAGAGAGGGTCTCTACAAAACGATGTGAGGCCTGCATGTACATTCGACTGAGTGAGTTGGAATATGAACAATTAATTTATTTAATTAAATAATAATTTAGTTGAATTTTCAATCTTTAATCAGTCAGAGAATGTTTGCAGATCTCATACAATGTGCTCATGGATATGAAATGTAGGTACCTAGAAGATTTTCGTCGCCTAACTCTGAAATTGATGTAAGTCATTATAATGATCGGGTCCGCAAATTTTAAAAAGGGTACATAGGCACTCTAAAATGAGATAAACATGATTTTCCGCACAATCGCGAACTGCTTTCCTTTTGTAATAATTACGAATGGACACTTTTCATACACTCATACCGTAAGTAGTAAATGAGTTACCTATCACCTAACTCAGCACCGTTCAGAGTTGTAGCAAGATACTTGTTATGTGACATATCGCTAATGTTACCAAACGACGAATATCGAACGGACAACTTTCTGGTACTTGATTTTGCATGCGAGGTCTCAATCAGTTAAAAAGGTGAACGTACCTAATCTTTTGAAAAACGTGAGAAAATTTTGAATTTTCACTCGATTCTCAAAACAAAGTTTTTGAACAGAAAGGTACCGTTTTCTCAGGACTCTCGGTGCAACTGTTGTTGTTCTGTTTTAGTGGTATGTTTATAAATATTTTTTGTTACCCACAAAAAGATAATGTTACCAATGAGACACGGAGAAAAATATTATTCATAATTGAGTATTATGGCTTGGAAAAGTTGACATAAGGAATAAAATATGCATTTCAAATGCAGATCCAACAAAGATAGTACAACTAATGTTAATTCCTGGGCCGTACAGTTTTAGAGAAAATGGTACAGTAGACGCTCTTTTAACCGGCATTCTGTGAACCGGCACGCTCTATTAACCGGGCCACTCAAATCCAGTTTATTCCAGTTTTATTCGATGACGCAAAAATAAAACGCATTTAAAATACGGTACGTATGTAGTTAATTTTGTTATATTCAGCACTCTGTACTTTATTAATGCTTAACATGTATTAAAATAAAAAAAGCAATTTTTTAAACAACGTTTTTCGTCATTTCCCACAATTCCTTTCATGTTGTTATTGTCAGCTGGTCCAAAAATTGTGTAAAACAGTTACTTTATTAATTTGAAGTTGTTGATGTACTTCGCTTTTCTGTAAAATATTAAATATATTCTATTATCCGGCAAAATCAGTTATCCGGCATACCTATGGCCCCAAAAGTGCCGGTTAATAGAGCGCCCACTGTATCCAAAAACTGCCATTTGACCGAATGACTTGGGAAGGACGAAGTGTAAGAAGAGAATGCTAATCAACTTGGAAGCAGACTGACGATTAGGTACAAATGACATGACAAAATATACAGTTATAGTGTCATAACACCGAAAACGTATCGACAAATGCAAACGCATCTCTCGTAGACGTAGGTTTCCATGGTTTCGACTCTTAGCCTTGATATCCTTCAGGTTCCATAACCTTGGTGGCATCCCGATTCCTTCCCGGTAATGATGTCGAATTGTAGGAGGGGAAAGAACCTTCCGATTCCTCCCCAGTCATACCCCTTCAGTATTAGGAAAAGTAACTGTTCCAAGTGGTATGTCAACTGTTACTTGGAACAATAAATTGACTTTTGTGTCTGAGTCAGCCATCAGCGCTATCCAGTGGACCGGGTGGAAGATTGGTGAAATGTTTATCTTAAAATAATGAAACGTTTTCTTCATTTGAACAACCAAGAAATACGTTTCGGTGGTGACCTTATTTTTTACCAACTTAGAAAAAGAGGAGGTACTTCTCCATTCGGCTAATACGTTTTTTCTTCATATGTAGTTAAGTTTGTTCCCACCTAAAGCCCACCTAATCACACAGTTCCAACTTGTTAACAAACTTCACTTTGGGTTTTCAGTTTATTTACAACAACCTATGAACAATAAACAGCAATCTACATGAAAGTTTTCTTGTAAAATTTTATAGTGTGAGTAACCTCGTTTTCTCGGTACGAATCCAGCAGCATACAACAGTAATGATGCAAAAAAATGCGAGTTACGGTATTTTTCTGTTGGTTCGACGGCAGTATTGGATTTTCCTAACTGAAACATTTGAACTGTTACTTTCTCGGAACAAATCGTCAAGGAATTGGGTGGTGCTCCAGCCGGTGACGAATTTCCTGGGAAGGAATCGGGCGATAATTAAGGACCTAACGATTACCCGGGAAGGAATCGGGTGGACCCCATTCCTTTCCTGAAATCCCATTGGAGTGGAACGAGAACTCTTGTATGTTGTTTGAACAAAACTAATAGTTAGATCGCTTGAACGCTTCACCTGAACGAACCACTTTGATGCGAAAAAGGGAACCGGGTCCCTCCGGTCATTGAATTTGATTTAATCAAGTGGAGAAGGCTAACCCGAATGAACAACACAAATGAAGCTTTAAGGTACTTATTGTTTTTTGTCCGAGGACGATGCTGTTCTTCATCACTTATCTAAATATGCTTCACAGTGTGTCCATCCTAAAACCATGAAAATGTAACCATGGGTGAAGGGGTAAATAAGCTTTAATTTGCCGCACGACAATTTAAAATCAGCAAATACAGCTCAAACATGATAAGCAAAAATTTCCCGTAGTTGACCCTTGTTATTACCGAATAAACTCAACTACCTCCAAAAAGCAAGACAATTAAATTCTCTAACGAAACTTAGAAGCTGTTTCTGTTCTTCTCCTTCACAAAACCTTTTTTTCAACTGTTGAGAGTAGGTACTCACCCCAAAGTCGACTTGTACGGGAATTTTCTTCTACAGTACAAAAACTAAATTGCAAAAACAAGCTCCAAGGTTCGCTATAGAATCAAATAGTGAACAAATTTAAAAAATCAAATGAATGGGATCAACCACTCATAGTATACTTAAATTTGTATGGTTAAAAAAGTTACCATAGGGAGTGTCAACATTTCATTTTCAACGCCTTTGGTGTTTCGTGCTCCTTTACCCCCTTCTAATTTACCCCTTTGAATACAGTAAACATTTCAGAATTTTAAGATGAACAAGATATACGTTATGATATACGATATGAGAAAAGAAAAACAGCAACGTGGTCGCAGGCGCCCAAACTAGCGTTTGTCTCTTAACGATGCTATTTTCCTCAGCACTGCAAATTCTTGTGGAAATACTCTCTGTTAATGTTTGGATTTGTATTTTAATGAGACAAATCAGCAGAAAAACGGAAACCGAATGATGGATAAGTAACAAGAATTTCAAGGTTACTTTCATGTCACGGAAAATCAGTTGGTAACGGCGGAAACGTATCGTCTACGAATTATAAGATACGTATTGTCGATACGTTTTCCTCCTACTGGCCACTACAACTCTCTAATGCGAGCATCTGGGGGCACGTAGAAGGAGGACAGGTTGGCACGAACAGGACGCAAGCGAGTACTTACAGGGGATCCACCGAGCCGGGCGAGCTCAAAAGAAGACGGTGTCCTGGGAGAAAAGGCCTGCCATGCGGATGCCGTCCTTGGAGATGCGAGCGGTGAGGCGATGAGGGCAGAGGCGGGAGGACGCAGAAGGGCGGCGGGCAGAGAGGCGGAGGACGAACTCCCGCTCCGTCGCCTCCCGCAGGATCGGCGGCTCCCCGGCGGTGACGGCCGCAGGCGTTCCGAGACCGCTCTCGTTTAGAGATTCCAGCTCCTGCAACAGGCAAAGAAAGTCATACAGCATCATCAGATGAGCGAAACCTAGAAACTCTCATTACATTGACTGGTTTAAGCCTCGTCCACACTAGCACTCCGAGCCCACTCTGCTCCAAGCCAAAATATTGATTAAGACGCACCAAACGCGCTCCGATGACGAACCGTACTTTCGACTATCTTTCTGCGAGTGAGTCTTTGATTCGCCCGATTTTGGAGTATGCTACTCGTAGTACAGTTTGGTCCCTATTCCATGCAGCATACAGATATCCATTGGAGAGGGTTCAACGGAAGTTCATGCGTTACCTTGCATTCAAACTGACAATACCAATGGAGCGGGTTGATTTTAGGCACCTGGCAGCCGAGTACGGGTTGCCCACACTTGAAAGACGTAGAGAGGTCGCAAGCTTGAGAATGGAGTTCCCCAATCACCATCGCTCCTCGCTAAAGTAAATGTAAACGTGCCTTCCAACAGAACACTCTTGTTCTAGTTGCCTTTTGCAGACCACAACTACCTTCGGAACCGACCATTCTGTCGTTTGCCTCGTGAAGTCAACGCTTTCCTGGATTCAAGTGACTGTGATACATTTAATACCTCTTGCCACGCCCTGAAGCGTCTGCTGGCCGAATTTGTTACTTTTTATTGTAATTTTGCATCCTTTGTTATCTCAGTGTTTTGTTATTTACTTCTAAGCCTTTTGTAATATCATGTTGTAATTGATCAACTCGTTTGATCATTGGCTATAGCCGTTCATTTAAATGTATCAATAAAAAAAATCGGCGTTATAGACGACAGATATTTTCACCAAAAGGCAGAGTGACGTTTTCAAATTGACTAACTTGTGCTCAAAAAGTATTTTCCTAGGATGATATATAACTGTTGAACTCCACAAATAATTTCAGAATGCTTCAAAACAGATTTTGATGATGAGATGAAATGAAAAAGAGTGAGGCAGGACGGGAAGGTCATGCAACCGAACTGTCTGCCGTCCCAACTAGCGGTCGGCTCCTCACTAGCTCTCCTTTGATGGTTCGCCAAAAAACCGACAAAAAGGGGACAGTCGCGTTCACGCATCGCTTGTAGCCGACATTTCCGCTCATAGCCCAGGCTAGGAGCGCTTTTGTGAATGGGGCTTAAGAGGATTGCCCGCGCGGAAAATCAGATTTTCATAATGGAAATTGGCAACCGCATCCGATATTCTGAATTCGACCACCACAGAGTGGAATTTATGATTCTTAAAAGATTCATGGGACTAAAATCCCGGGACATCAACGGCTTAATAAGGTTAACAGACATGTACATCGGAATGAATTGTGAGGAACTTGGTTCATGATGGTTGTTGGATGTGTCTTTCGCGCATGGGGGAGAGTGATATTTGAGTGAGGTTTTGAGCAATGATGGAAGACCATTTATAGGGTTACTCGCATAATCCCTGGAAATTTCGAAAGAATCGGATGAAGTTTTTAGCTTTAGGCTTTAGTAATTTAGGCTTGTTACAAGGGTTTTATCAATGATATCATCGCGTTCAAATTGATATCAGATCATCAGATCGTTCTTACCACCCACCCTGAATATTTGAGCTCGATTAGAACATTCGAATATCAGAAAATTATGCTTGGTGGAATTCGTTCGCGCGCGCGCATTTTCATGTCATGTTTTTTGAGCAATGAAACTCATAAGAAACCCACATTCCTCGAAAATTTCATCAAAATGGGTCAAGAAATTTGGGTACTCATCAAAATTTCGGGGATTTAATTATCTGCCGCCTTCTGGTATGCGTAGGAAGGAGAGATACAGAAATAATAGACTTTTGTGTAATAATTTGCAGAGTTTTCCAATCAACTCCAATAAATTCAATTCATCTGAATTCAATGACCATGTTGAGGATATAAGGAGGAGAAAATCATTTGCTTCACCCAGGTTGTCCGATATTTTTATCCATGAGTTGCGAAAATCATCAAACAAGATCTCGAGGCCATAATAACAACCTTTGCTGATATGAAGTTTTGTGAAACCCTGCGCAATCGTATTATCTGTCAATTAACTAAAATTTAAGAGAACATAATAATTACTTTGAGAGCTTGGGTGAACAGGAGTTTAACTCTCTGGGCAGCGATGGCGCTGGGGCCCCCGGGTAGCGTCACCTCCGGCTCGGAGATGAGGCGCCAGGAGATGGAAGAGTCGACGCCTTCGCAGCAGAGCTTATACTCGAGCGACTGGACCTGCGACACCACCGTCTCCACCAGCCCGAACTCTAAACACAGCTCCTGTAACATCAACGATAGAACTTGAAGTTTCGCTTTACCAAGCATGCGAAAAATAATATGTGCTAAAAATCAACAAACAGCCCTTTTTTAGGGCAGTAAATTGGTCAAGGTTCATCTAACATACTTCAAAAAATCAATGAGATCGAGTCAAGCCAAGTTCAGACCAGGCCCCTTGATAACCACTATTTTCTTTGGGGTCTCACAAATCAATACCACACTACGGTAACTTCAAGCCACATCGTCTACAGACAAGGAAAAACATTGGCGGTATTGTCACATCGACACCACTAAAACAGCCTGTGAAGCCTCAATAGCTACGCCTACACCAGATACACCTCGATATGTAAGTTTTGTAACACCGAAAATGACAATATGCACACTACTTTCTCGAATCACGTGGTAATGTCTTTTACAATTCACAACAACTGTCCAAAATATATAGATATATTTGTAAAACTCCAGTTTTATAAATAAAACACGTATGATCGCCTCGTCACCAAGGATGCGCGTCATCACCTTTAATTTGTTCTCCGAGAATTCATTTGTTCGCTCGTAAACAACATTTCAACAACTGGCTGTGGAAGAGACTACTTCGCCGAAAGAAGGCTTGTTTGTTTCGATTCGTTCTCAGGTATTCGTCAAACTTCGTCGAACAGCTAATGAACTTTATTTATAGTACTATCATGGTGATTAATCAATACAACTTTTTCAGAACGCATCGCAGTCGTCTTCTTTGGCTTACACGCTTATATATTTTTTTTAGAGACCACACATTCTTTTTCTTTCAGATTGAACCAACACCACCTCCCCTCTTCTTTCTTCAATCTTGAACAGCCATAGACCGATGATAAAAGGTTGAGAATTGATGAAAAAAACCACTTGTTTCCATACTTTCTCTTGCACATGATACACAGATTTTCCAACTCCCATTTCCCGGGAAAAACTTCCCCAGAATATCACCTTTCCAACGGTATAACCAAAAACATTTTTTCAAATGAAATTGTTTGAAGAAAACTACGTTTGAATGGGAAGGAACATCGTTTTATACCATGAAATCGACTTTATCCACTAAAAATGGACTTGATACCAAAATTTAGTTTGGTTTCGGATTGTATGCATTTTTTCCCTGAATCGAATGTTAACCTTATCGAGCCTAATCGCTCTACAAATAAGAGAGAATCAATAGTGAGCAAATAGTATCTTACACAGCCCCACAAAAAAGTCAAGATCCGTAAAGTAGATTAGGGTATCCCTATGTATTTTTGATGCTGAATTCGAATCCAAGGTCCGAAAAATCCCCTGACCCCCAACATTTTGAGCTATGGCCGAAAAACTACCCTTAAACTGGTGTCAGAACCTTCTTTTTGAGCCATGAGATTGGGGTGAACTACGACATCTATTTAAGTGTACTTGAACCCCCGCCACCCCCTCCTAGGGGTTGAAATTTGAGTTCTCCGCCTCGAGTGGGGTTGGAAGTTTTTGGGTTTGAGAATTTCTCACGGCAACCCTTAACCCCTAAATCACCCCCCCCCCCAGGGGTTGAAATTTGAGTTCTCACGCCAAGTGGGGTTCGGATTTCTATGTTTGGGTTCCTGAGATCGAATTTGAACTTCCAAGAGTCTGTAGACACCTCTTCTTCTCTTAATCACCCCCTCCTGATTTTTCGCGCCAAGTCGAATAAGGTAAGGATTTCTGTGTTCCCAGGTTCGCTGAAATTGGATATGATTTTTGAAAAGGCTTTCAAACTTTGTTGGAGACTCCTCCAATGACTTTTAATTCGTTCGGATTTTATTATCTTTTCTTGTGATATCTCTGTGGTATTCGGAAGAATTAAAATACTTCGAAAAATACATAGGGATACCCTAGTCTACTTTACGGATCTTGACTTTTTTTTGTGGAGCTGAGTTATCTACTTAACGCAGTTTTCAGCTTGAAAATTTCAATTTGAAAATCTCCTTGAAATAACTCGGAAGTAAAGTCTTCAAAAAAAGTCTAAGAGGCATTTTTTGTTGGAAATGTGCTCCAAGATCGACTTTCAACGTTTGACGAACATATGCCGGGATACCTTGCACACATACATACATGATACACAATCTGATACGAATGAGGTTTGCTCGTTTCATTAACAAATACGTAACTAAATAAATTTTAATAAACGAAATTGGCAATAAATCAACATTTATTGCTGCGCTGGCAAAGCTGAATTATATCAGGTATTTTCCTCACGAAGCCACGAAAAGAAGATAGAATAACTGATCGTCACATCACTCGCACTCGATTCCCAGACCTCCTCTCCGGAACTCATCCACGGCAGAAATATCTTTTAGCTGGTCATCATTTTTTAAATTGTCTCAGGGAACTCTGGAGAGATTAATGGCGACAACCGTGTTTTACCTCGGGTGTTCAATGGAGCGATCGACTTCCGGACTTATTTCTCTCCCGAGAAGGAGAATGTGCACTCGTAAGCATTTTCCCTAGCTGTGGGGAAACTTATAAAACAGGACTTGACCAATCGCTTTATTTTGCGGACAAAGGAAATTCTTGAGGCGTTTATGCCAAGATGGTTCCGAATTTTAGTAAGTTTGTCATGCGGGTTCGAGAACATTCCTTGATAGTTTCCCAAATCACCCAAAGCATTAGAAACTATGCCAGAAAAGTGCATTAGTCTAGCTTCCCTAATCAACTTATTCAAGACATTACAATATTTAATAAAACGATGTTTTAGATCTAAATTTTCTGGGCGATTTTTAGCCCTAACTTTAATTTTATCTCTATACCTAATAGATACGAGTACAGTAATTCCGCAAGTTATCCATGGATCCGACCTTCCAGTTTTATTGCCAACACACCTCGTATAACAGTTATAATACCTAGAACCATGCTTATAATATTTTATCCACTCTCGTCTGAACATATAGGGAGTCCCATTTGGTATTCTTCAACAACGATTCGAGCAATTCATAGTTGATGAGAGTAACAACTTTCCGATTAAAAATTGTACAATCTCGAACAAGGGAATTCTCTATCTTCAGATCAGGTCTATCTTCGATATTATCGATATTTTCGAAGTCGGTGTCTTTATCAGTTAACAGTACCCTTGTTACATGCTACTACCGTCCGCTTCTTGCTAGTATCCTGAGGATTGTGTGATACCTCATTTTAATTTGAAAATTTTTGAAAGCTGAAGAATCTCATATTGGTTCATTATTCAATAATAAACCATTGTAATCGCTCTGGAAAAAAATTCTAACGCCGTACGCACGATATCTCCGAAACGGCTGGAGCAAAAAATCTGAAATTTTCAGGAAAAATCCATCTTGGTCCGACGACGCAGTAATTCTTGAGCCAGCTCCCTCACTCGATTTAAAGTGCCCTTTAAGGGCTGTAAAAGTTTTGTAAAATCCCTGAAAACCTCAAAACTAGTCGAATCGTCCTAAATATTTTCCTATTTGAAGAACATACCATTAGGAATCGAATGAGCCCTTCCCCACGTCCGTAGGTCAAACCATTCCCGATGTATGGCCCGATTTATGGTGCCAACATTTGGGTTTTTTCGTTTATTATTGTTTGTTTGTAACATAGTGATGTCCGGCCGATAGCGTCGAGTTGTAGTGAATGTGGATACTGGAGTGATAGCCGATGTGAATACTTGTAGTGTAGTTAGTAGCCGATACACGGGTTGAAGCATTCTGATAATATATAGGTAAATATTATTCAATATTATTACTGGGGTTTATTATTCAATATTATTACTGGGGTAAATAAGTATTCTTTCACTGGGGTTTATTATTCAATTGGCTTGCATTCATGAATTGAATCTTACTAAGCTTCGGAGTGTGCGTGTTTCACAGGTGATAGAGCGATTATTGAATTTCAGGAGATACGCATAGACCACGTAAATCGGTTCTCATCCAAAACACCTATTTGGATTGATCAGTTGATGATATTTGTGTGCCCCCTCTACATCTGTCTACCTTTGGCTACATCGTTTAAATTTGGATTTTGGGAAGTTTTAACGCAATACGAGTGCCAAAGGACTAGATAAATTATAGATGTTTTTATTGTGGGGGGGGTATTGAGGTTCAATAAAAAAACGCTGCAAATTCTTTCACTGGGGTTTATTATTCAATCGGCTTGCGTTCATGATTTGAATTTCTACTAAGCTTCGGAGTGTGCGTGTTTCACAGGATAGAGCGATTATTGAATTTCAGGAGGCACACAAATATGATCAACTGATCAATCCAAATAGGTATTTTGGTCGAGAACAGATTTTATGTGCTCCATGTATATCTCCTGAAATTCAATAATCGTCCTATCCTGTGAAACACGCACACTCCAAAGCTTAGTAGAAATTCAAATCATGAACGCAAGCCAATTGAATAATAAACCCCAGTGAAAGAATTTGCAGCGTTTTTTCCCAATTTTCCCTATCCCTCTCTTTTTATCATCTTCAAACTGCTCTAGTTTGAACGCATTGAGATATCTCCATTCCGATTTCATAATCGTGTCCGTCGGGAAAAAAACTTTATAAAAGAGGGTCAACAGCTTGGGGATTTTCGGGTAAATTCCCCCCCATCTGAAATGCCCCGAATCTCCTCTTAGAGTGAGGAGATTGTGTTCATCTTCAAACATAGCCTTTGGAAAGCCTAAATAGATTTTTTGTGAAAATTTGAGCTTTCAATCTCAATTCTATAGAGAGTTATCTTCTGAAATGTATTTTTGGTGTCTTTTGACAGTGGATTTAGAATGCTTTGAAACGGATTTTGATGCAAACATTTTTTGAAAATTCTCATTTTAAATATTTTGGACCGAGAACAATAGTTTCTCTTTCTTCAAAAATTCGCTAATACTACGGCAGTTGAAAAATTTTTAATATTTATTTTATTCCACGTCAGGCAGCTCGCAAATTACTTAGATGGAATATTTTCTGTGAGAGAAGAGTAAACCAAACTGATGTTATCGGAGCCAAAACATCGATATATCGATGTTTTATTCTCGATCGGTACCTAAAATTTGTTTCTAAACTTGCAGTAAGTATTTGCTCTTTTTTGTGTCAAATTATCGTCAAATATGAAGATTTAGATCCCCTTTCAGGTCCTATTTACAGGGGTTTCAGTACAATTCTGACGATTTTCACGTCATATATTTCCGAACTCTAATTATGTAGTGATTAGTAAATTAATGTTATGTTCCCAAAATGCTCTATATATATGGTTGAATTGCCTCAATGAACGGTTGAGAAATTGTTATCAAGCGGTACAGCTGAATTATATGTGATCGTTTGATCTTCTGTGATTGGGAGACAGTAAAATCAGTCAAGTGTGGGGGCGTATCATGTGGCTCGTTAATTGGACGGATGAGGGAGTGTGTGTGGGTGTAGAGGAGTGTGAGAGTGTGTGAAGATTTCAAGGAGCAATCAATTACGAATGAACAGGTTAGTAGATTTTAGGGGGCTGTTGATACGTGAAGAGAACACGATACGGCTTGTTAAGGGAGATGAATCCCGCCTGGGGACAATGACGCCGGCTAGGAGGTAAGTGGCGAACGGCGGTTACTGGGGTAGGCGGAGAGGAGGGTTACAGGTAAGGTGGTGAGTTGGATGACGTGACGCGAGATTACCGAGGGGTGACAAGGCAACCGGAGACGACGGATAAATCAGGAAGACGGGGGCCACTGTACTCAGAGGGTGTCGGAGGAGTTTAGCTCCGCTCAAGGTGGATTCAATATAGTCCTTTCAAGTGGTCGCTGCGGAGACAACGAAGATGATGGAGGCACCTCCACTTTCCCCTTATCACCACCTCCCTATCTTCAAATCACGGCACCTGCACAAAAACAATAGGGGAATAGGGTGATAGAAACCGGCAGGCGGAGCGAACGTCATATTCGTGGGAAGGCGGCGTCATATTCGTGGGAGGCGCCGCATCTTCGTGTACTATGGAAATACAGACGCGATATTGGTATTCTCAAGTGACGGCGGGGTAACTTCCTTCCTTATTACCCAAAGATCCCTTAGAGACGAGAACACGCTCGACGAACTGGGATGAGAGGAGAAAGCAGCTGCCGGAGATTTACGTGATCGATAGCAAAAGTGATATTGTATTGACATGAGACAGCTCTTTGAATAAACCAGGCATCGTATATCAATAAGAAATCGAGTGGGTACAATCACTTACCAACTACTTAGAGATATATCCTTTATGTTGCATTCCGAATAATAGGTAGTATGAGATGTCCTTATGTTTTTACTGATCGTTTCAGTTACATTCTAGAAAAATCCCGATAAGTTTTATTGTTGAAGGCTTGAAACCGTGAGGTTCTTGCTCAGTGACTTAACAGGCGGCGCCATTCATCCGATTTTCTACGATAACTGTAGCTCAGCTACGCCATTTGAATCAGTAACACTATGAACGATATTTGAACAAATCGTTGTCCACTTTATACAGGAACAATATTTGGATTTTTTATGTAATTCAAATTATTTTGCTCAAGTGTACAATTTTACTACCTTCCTATTTGGTATCGTACTTCAGAACTGAGACCCAACCAACATATGTGCAAGTGCCAAAAAGTTAGGTAATTTGTGGAAATCATCAAGTACTCGATGTACTTCTATGAAAACTCATCAGAACTCAATAGTTTGATAGCACCATACAATGAATTCTTAGAGAGAAGATTTATAAGGGCAGAACGGTGATTTGCGACTACCTAATAGAAGTTTTGCAACCTAATTGTAAATTTTGCACTGTTTATGAACCATTTGACACTTAGGAAATTTTTTTAGAATATTCATAATTCACACCGTTTGAACTTTTGCTCCTTCTATTCCTGAGATTCTAGATAACTGTTTTTCAACGTGCCCAACGTTTTTTGGCCCTTCAACTGGAATTTCTTCATAAATCAATACGGAATTGCAAAGTACACCACAACATTTTAAAGCTGATTAAATTTGAAAGTTTTCCTGCGATTTGAGAGCTTCAGCACGTTTTGGGAACACCTTGTATAATACTTCTGGGAAGGAGATTGTTTACCTGAAATCTTCGAGTGTCGGCGGGTGCTTGTCGCGAAACGACCTCGAGTTTTTTGTTGATGTGGGCCACGGAGGTTTGGAGGCTGGGAAGTGGTATGGAGGCGGACTCTTCTTCCAGCCTTTTCAGACCTGCTTGCATCAGAACTGCTAGAAGCTGAAACAACAAAACCGAAAGGATGAGTCAGTATGAGGATCAGTTATCAATAAGTTATTGATCGTATATGACTGGTTGCACATTTATACATTTACGAGCTGACATCGAATATCATCAACGAAAAGTTGACTAATTAACGAAGTGATTCTTTTGGATTCTCTTGGACTTTTTGGATGTAATAGGGTTGCAAAAAATAGTAAACGGGGTTTGGAGCTTAAGAAGCTAAAATAATGGTGTTCAGGAATGGTGGCAAGCCTAGATCAAAAGGAAAATGGCAATAGTGGTGGGAGGGGGCGGGCCGGGGGGAGAAGAGCAAAGATGATCTAAATAGGTTCAGGTATTCAGGGGTGTTATGAATCCCACACTTGCGATGACAGTTCGGAGTTCAGTTGCAAAGTTATATATTGGAAACAGTTGATGTCGCGACCTAACATTTCATTCATAGATAAGATCAAGGTTTTTAACGGGACTTTGCTCAATTAGCAAAGGGTTGAGGCTATGTTTACAGCGATTGTGTAGAATCAGTTGAGAGATTTTTCATTAAGATAGTTTTCCCTTTTACCAGAATTACGCCCAACAACATGCTGGTTTTAGAGACTCGTATGAGACTGCTATAATTCTATACATCACGCTTGCATTTCGCCTATATTTATAAAGCGTTGAAGCTTCGAAAAATTATTCATTCTCGTTAGGAAAGAACGACGACTTCAGAGAATGTAAGCGCTTGATTAAAGAAAGTATTAAACAATTTTTTACAGCTACGCATGACGAGTTCGGAAAAAAACACCTAGCTCCCAGAACCACCCTTAGTATCTGGCTCTGAGATCTAAATAT
Organism: Creontiades dilutus; assembly: GCA_031894815.1. Lineage (NCBI taxonomy): Eukaryota > Metazoa > Arthropoda > Insecta > Hemiptera > Miridae > Creontiades > Creontiades dilutus. The sequence goes on from JAVIWC010003164.1 coordinate 1,233,642, forward strand.
GATGCGGTTCTCTAGTGTCAGGTGGAGAATGTCCAATCTCGTAAATGGATATTAAAAGTGAGATGTGGCCTTTTGGCTTATGACGCTGGAAACCAAAAGTGTGAAATGTGCAGTAGTGGAGAAGTAGAACGTCCATTTCATTTTATACGGTGGTGTATGGCTTTGTGTGAAGTGAGAAGAAGATATCTGGCTCTTTAAGTTAATCAAAGTTGTAAACATCAATTTGTCGAAATGTTGTACGGTAGCATAGTGTTCAACATTCAAAACCATGTTTGAATATGGTTCCAACTAATGTTTTAAAATTACATAATATAATAAATTGTTGTAAATTAATATAGTACTTTCATTATTATTATATTTGCTAAATAGAGGTTTGATAGGGGTATTCTATGTTGGCGATTATTAAGGTTTGTCTTTTGTTTGGGTGTGAAAAAACATTTTATCGTTAGTTGCATCTTTTTATTTAAGTAGTTGATTGTGTCACTGAAGTAGCAGATTCATAAGATTTTGCTTCCGAGTCTACCAAGGTAGCGGAAGCATTGTTATCACTTTCGGAATGTGAAATTTTTTTGTATCCAAAATCAAAAATTCAACTCGCATTTTGCGTTTTAGACCTTTCCGAACAATTTTGGTTCCGTGTCTGTCCGTGTGTGTCTGTGTGTCTGTCTGTCTGTCAGCAAATCCTTGTTACGGGCAAAACTACACGAAGTTATAGTCCGATTTTGATGAAATTTTCAGGGATTGTTCGGTTTGATGTGTAGATGATCCCCTATGAGTTTCATGACCCCGGATCAATAGTAGCCTCTGCGCATCCGCAAACGTGAAATCCTTGTTACACGCATAACTCCGGGAGTTCATGACTGATTTCGATGAAATTTTCAGGGATTGTTCGGACTGATGTAAAGATGGTCCTCGTGAGTAATAAAGAGAAAATAAAGTTTTAGCCTCGAGCTTGGATCGAACCTGCATAACAATAAATTTACCCTAATTCAATATTTACTTCGCCTAATTGAACGAAGTTCTTTAGTCAATAATAATTTTCAATGATCTATACAGTCATGTTATGGATACGAGGAAGCTATGTGCCACACCCACTTGTTTTTCTTTTCGGTGACGCGTGTGAACCTATCAGACCATCTACTTGATCATGATTATTACATGTAACGTTCATGTAGGTACCTAAAGTAAATTCATGTTAAGATTATAAATGAAGCATGTTTTCATTCCTTTATATATTCATTCATTCTTATGGGGACTCAATATTCTTTTATTCTGTAATCTCTTTTCGAATCGAATTCCTCAAAGAGATGTCATTAAGGCAGCTCATTATAAGCCAGAGATTTAGGTTCCCCATAGATGAGTACGAACCGTAGAGTAGATCACGTTAATAATGCGTTTTTCCTTGCCTGTAAAGAAGAAGATTTTATATTTCCTAAAAACCCAAACCAAAGCTGAGAGTGGAGTCATCCATCATTTCGTCCAAATCAATCCTGGCAGTTACTTGACAGTGCTGTGACCACAAGTTATCGATCATTGAGGCAGCAGTAATGGTGTACCACAATGAACGGAGGCGCCCCAAAAAGTGCTGACCCCGAGCTATTTGAAGCTCCGTTCGCCCAGGCTCAGCTTCCGGCTCCGTTAAAATATTTAGGCAGGGAAAGAGAAGGAACGTCATGAATAGGAGTTAAGTGGCGTACTAAGGGCGGAATTCATAGTCCTTACTAAGTCGAAAGTAAATGCGTAAGTAAAGCACTGAGAAGCCGGCGGCTACTTGCGCAAGTGCTTCAGCATTTCCTTAAATGAGGTTCAAAAACAGAAAAAACAAGCAAACTCTCAGCTAAATGAGCAGACAAATAAAAGTATCCCTTTATAAAATATTTTACAATAATTTTTGTATATTTTTTGGAATTATAACATGGATATTTTCACGTAAGCAGACCTATATCTAGACAAAACTCACGAAAAGCATAACAGAGTGATGAAAGCGATAAAACTGTGGAAATTAACTAGTGCTGATAAAATTATGGAAAATTCAGCCGAAAATTTGCTCTTTAACAGACAAATCAAGTCACTTCAACAAATCAACATAGTCGATACCTAGCGATAAATAGGTAATAGCGTAAATGGATATAACGAGTCCTAAAGGGAACAAACCGGTGAACAAGAGAGTATATTTATGGGGTTAGCAACGCAATCCAAGTTTCTTACTCCAAATTGTTTTTAGCTTCTTAGGATCCATGAACATGAACGTGAATATATATATGGGTGAAGTAAAGGAAAGATTAACAAAAAATCTGAAAAAAGATGTGATTGGATTTTTTTAAAGTTTGATTCAGAGAGAAATTAGTTTTGTAAATTAAAGGAAATAACTCGGGTTGCTGTACGAGCATCCATTGCTGCCAACCTCTGCTCAGCGAAAGAAATGTATCGTTGGTCGACAATTTTCGTAATTTAGGAAAGTGAAGACTTAACTTTGACAATGAATACCAAACAAGGCAATTGCTGAAGAAATGTCTTTACATTCTCAAGTACGGAAAAATCTTTACTAAATCACGTCTATGGATACCACCCTAAATGCTTGTTTCATGATTTGACATGCCTCCAAATCATTCTCACAATTTGTGATGAGAAAGGTGTGAAAATCGAAGCTCACCATTGTGGCAGCGGAGGCTGGAGATCGGGATTCTATGAAGTGAAGAGCCTTCTCTCCTTCGGTCGTGTCGTCAAACAGGCGTTTCTGACGCTTAGCGGGGACTCCGCGCGCTGCATCCCACACCTCAAGCCAAGTGTTCCCAGGCAACTGCATTCTTGCACTCAACTCACCTGTAACAGCAAAACAAGACCGGTTTGTACATATAAAAAGTATATATTTTGACAGAATGCAGAACAGAACCCTGAAACTATCACCACTTATTTATCTTTCTATTTCAGCTGCTGCCTTTAGGAGTGGTTAACGACGTCAACAGATAAGCTCAAGTTGGTGTTGTTAGTTCCTAGTCATTTTCTAATATTTAGCCCTGGTGGGTCGAATGCTCCCAAATGGTTGAAATGAGCTTTTTCAGAGTGGTGCAGCATCCTTTTATTTTCTTGGGATTTCATTTTACCAAGACTTTTGATAAGGAAACACCCATCAAAAGTTGCGTTGTGGGAATAGCACGGCGGCTAACCATATATTACAACTGAACCCTCAAATTCAGTTGCGATTTAGCTTCCCCAATGTGAAAAACGAGGTATTCATTGCAAGGCAACTCAATTTCCCATATTGTCGTCTAGCTTTCTGCCGATCCTTTGCATGTTTATGAGTTGGAATTGTTGGCAGAATTGAAAATTGCCAATTGATTACGATGGGGCCAACATTGCACCTTTTCTGTTCCACGGGAACTGGATTATTCATTTTTTCCCTCCGGTGTGTTAAACTATCACCAGCAGATGATGCCTGGCGATATGAGTGTGGGTGAATTGGGAAAAACGTTTTCTGCACTAGAATTTAAAGAGAGGAGTGGTAAACGTCTTTTAGTATTGTGTCCAAACACTCACTGCCAAAACAGAACGTTGTAGTTAACTGGTTGCCATCAACATTATACATGAAAAATCATAAAAATAAGAGTTTTTAGATTTATCTAGTCTTTGGGATGTTGAATCAAACAAATTGTCATATTCGACTAGCTTGAGTAACCCGGCGAGTGGACCCACTAATTGGTTGTAATAAATAATGAAATTCTAGAAGAACGAATGTAGTGGTCTGCAGTTGAGCGTTTTTTCCGATATTCAGCTTACCTTTTTTCTGCCCCCACTCATCTTCTTCTTCAATTTCAATCCAGTCTCTGGGTGAGTACCAACGGATGAAATCTTCTATCACTGCACCAGGATTTGCAGCCTGAAATTTTATAATGACGAAATAAACATTGGCAAACTCAATAGGTTGAATAGAAGTGTGGATCAAATTGTTTTTCAAGAATACGGACTTGGTACGTTTGAGAGGAATTGAAACTTCCCCATCAGTACATACTAGTATAAAATAGATTTCGGGGTGATAGAGGAGTAGAACGAAAACCTCCTACTAACCTTGAATGATTCCATGTCAGACAGAAGTGATGCTGACATCAGCTTCGCTCTCAGCTGAGAGGCCTCGGCGTCGGACCCCAACTGTATCAACGCCTGGGCGTCTTCTTCCAGTTGGTCTTCCGTTTTCGGAGTAGCACCCTAAGAACGACAAAAGAGGCACGCCATTAAAAATGTGTTAAAATTAAATGAGGCCCTTGAAAAATTTGGAAATTAATCTTTGGAGACTGATCCTTCTTGTTTCGCCCAAACTGGTAGAACTTCTAAATGCTTTTTGCGTCGTTTAGATTTCGAAAACCCTTTGAACTGTATTTGAAGGGGCAGCACGGTTTTTATTTGATAGTTTCAAACGTACGAGAAACATTCAAATTACATATAAATGATGATCAAAACACGGTTAAAATAAAACATGTCGGGAGGCAAGAGTGGAACTTTTTCACACTCCAAGATGGATCATTTGCTTCTACAAGTTTGATTCATCATGAAGAAGGAGAGGGAGTTGAGAAAATGTTGTACCTATGTGATTTCGGGCGTAATTTTGATGAGGACCTCAAGACATGGGAGGGAGATTTATTCCAATTTAACTTTAGCTCAAGAACCATTTGCATTAGGATTTATGTGTGGAGGACGCTCTCATATTGTATCACTAGAGGAACTACAATCCAAGGACTTCTATAACAGTTTTGTACGTCTCGAGCGCTGCAGCAGCTTGCCCAGGGCAGGCTGCAATAAGGGACGGACTCAGCATTAACGATGAGGGTATCGAAAAACTTTGGTCCTTCATGTTACTACACCACGTACCTGATGTCTGCAATGAGAGCTGATGTCACCCGTTCTGCCTTCCCTAGAACTCATGCAGCAGAGAAATCCTCCCTGACCAGCTCGGATAGATTGGCACATCTGGGTCTTGGAGTATTATTGTTGAATTAAACGAAGAAACGATTGGCTACTGCTGATAGAATTGATATCGCGAAAAATACAAATTTTCGACAAACTGAAAACCTTTCAGTCGAAAATATCGATCATACAATCATTGAAATCACCATCCAAAAAGCGATCGGATCCGCTTCCAAAACATTGCTCGATTAAATGGGAAACACTCGAGCAAAACAAAAACTTGACAGCAAAGAGATTTCCACACAGAACTCCATAACTTGCCAATTGATACAAAAGAAATGTGACCGTGTGAGCGTGGAAATCCGCTGATCTTTGGTTCCACTCGATTATCACACAGGTCACGTTCACGTTACGAACGGGTTTACAGGAAAGGAGCAAGGTTACAGGGATTCAGAGCAGCCGATTACGAGATTTTTGAATTTGCCTCGTTGGTTGTGTGGGTGTTACTTTTTTTTCTCGTCGATCAAACAGCGTAATTGGACAGGGCTCATTACTGATAGTGCGCGCTCCAGATTTTCGGATGAAGGCGAGGAAGCGTGAATGATTCCCGTTCAATACGTGACACGTGCGCTCACAAAGGACATCGGGCGAATTTGATCTCGGGGTAATGTTGTTTTATGTTCCATGAAAATCAAGACCCTTTGCAGAAATTAGCATCGAAACCACGATGATTATGCCAAAATAAATCGAGGTAGGCAAGGTCACATGGCAATGACAACATATTAGGATGTATTCCACATCACAATGTACTCTTCTTAACCACCAAAGTTCCAACATGGGAAAGGAAGGTGAGGTTTTAGCGGGTTTATATCCTAAATAACCCGAAGAGGGGTCCCGTCTGGGTATCTTATGAGATCCGATTTTCACCTTAGTATCTTGAAGATTTCTTCACCACCTACCGAAAAACGCTGCAAATTCTTTCACTGGGGTTTATTATTCAATTGGCTTGCGTTCATAATTTGAATTTCTACTAAGCTTTGGAGTGTGAGTGTTTCACAGGTGAAAGAATACTTATTTACCCCAGTAATAATATTGAATAATAAACCCCAGTAATAATATTGAATAATATTTACCTATATATTATCAGCGTTTCATGCATATCAGAATGCTTCAACCCATGTATCGGCTATAAACTACAAGTATTCACATCGGCTATCACTCCAGTATCCACATTCACTACAACTCGACACTATCGGCATCACTAGGTTACAAATAAACAATAATAAACCAAAAAACGCAAATGTTGGCACCATAAATCGGGCCATACATCGGGAATGGTTTGACCTACGGACGTGGGGAGGGTCTCATTGATTCCTCACGGTATGTTCTTAAAAATAAGTACACATTTAGGCCGCCTTGACTTGTTTTGAGGTTTTTAGGGATTTTACAAAACTTTGACAGCCCTTAAAGGGCACTTTAAATTAAGTGAGAGAGCTGGCTCAAGAATTGGGGCGTCGTCGGACCAAGATGGATTTTTCCTGAAAATTTCAGATCTTTTGCTCCAGCCGTTTTGGCGTACGACGTACGGCGTACGGACGGAAAAATGTTTATTGCAGATTCGGATTCTACACCCTTTGAAACGTAAACCATGAAATTTTCAGGGGGGGGGTTAGATTTTTTTTTTCGAGAGCGATTACAATGGTTTATTATTGAATAATAAACAAAAAAACCAAAGTTTCGGTAAAAAGTTATTGTAATAGGCCTAAACTCGCCTAAATTTTTTTTGGAACTCCATCATCAGTCCAAATACAAACTAACAACGTCAATACGATTCAGAGAATGTAAGAGTTCGTTAACACACATTAGATCGAATGACGAAGAATTCGAATGATTTATAGAATCTATAAATCATCTGATACTAGAAGGTTCTTGAATGAAAAAGAGTAGAATGAAGGAAAAAGTTTTCCTTTCTAAGCAATGCGCCCCACTATTGATAGACCAAGGTCTACTAAACTGAAAAGGCAGGTTCTAAGATAAATTCGCTCGACACGTTGGTCGACTTCAGGCGCCAATCCAGGTTTTGAAACTTTCGCCGAGCGTGTTTCCGAATCACTACGTTTCACGGCACATCGATACAATCCTTAGGAAATCCCTCAAATCCTATTCGCCGGACCTCACAGTCCAGTCTAAATCTCTTAAAGGTCTCACCAAAAGCCCGAATCCTCATTGTCACTGCCTTTAAAGAAAAGCGGTTAAGGTACCGGCGTGGATAATTTTCCGTGCGTTAAAAAAGGAAAACCGGGCCAATATGAGAGCTCGACAGAGTGAAAGGTCGAAAGACGGCGTTTCACCATGTACAGCGGGGGATGGCTACAAATTGATGCGAAAATCTGCGCTATAGATCGAAGTTTGCCTTTAAAGTCTGGATTACCTCCGGGCTTTTTCTTTGATGAGCCGTTCCAGTGAAGCGTGGGGTTTGACAGAAGCTATCTATAGGCGAGTATTCAGGAAATCCGAGTCCGATAGTGGCACACGGACATCAAACGGTTCCCTACTAAAAAAGTCATACCATCTCACGAACTCATGATCGTCGGCTTATCCAATCAAAAGACACGTATATTGTAGCTAATTGGGTACTAAAATCCTCTGAAAATAGACCAAAGTTTCTATCAACCATGTGAAATATATATACCTACGTTAAATGCGTAATATGCTTTAATGATCCCTTAATTTCCGATTCGAAAATTGGAAGAATACAATTTTTTCGGGCACTTTCAGAGTGAAGTGAACGAAAACCACTGGAATCGCTTGTTAAATGTTAAAGAATATTTAAGAGACCGTCGAGAACAACGAAAATGTGGCGCTTTTGGTGTTAGCATTGTTCTTAGGGCCAATGGTTTAAATGGAGGCAAAGCTGAGCGTCGTTTAATTTTGAAATTTGGTTCAGGCTACTGTTAGCGTTTACTGTGAGTACAAGGTTTACGAAAATTTAGTTTAAACGTTAAAGGAGTGGAAGAAGACAAGAAAGCCGCACAAAGTTAATTACGATTCCAAGAAGCCAACTGATGTTTACGGGCATGGTAAGTATATTTATAACCTTCTTCTCCAGAATCATAGATAGGTGTATGATACTGGTTCCACCACCCTATGAATGCATTCATCTTACTCATCAATCTGAGAAAGTGATGGGCTGCCTCTAACTGGGAACTTTTAATTTTTGTGGGTCATTTTCATGCATTGGTGTCCTGAAGGACGGAATGATGAATGAGACGTAACCTGGGTTTTCTGAGAGTCTTGGAGTCGAAAGCGTCTCCCGGCCTCCCCTTGTATAATGAAGAAAATGACACATTTCAGAAAGACAAAGGGAATGCAATATGACCGAGGAAGTTTATATCCATTAGAATAACATGCCTTCTGACAGTAGACGTCAGGTCCGGTGTTAATAAAGGCTAACAAAGAGGGGGAAGGGAACTTGTTGTTTTCTTTTATTGAAATCAATCCCAATCGATTGTATGTTTCTGCTTTCTGTGGAAAAAACAATGAGGCAGAACTGAGGAAAGAGAGGAGTTGGTCACCTCAAATTATAATACAAATATGACATATTGAACAAAAACATCGTACATAGTACGGGTTCCCGAATCATCGTAAGCAACGATAATTGCGGTGTTATCCGCACAATTGCTGTTCTCATTCATTCAAAACCAAAAGTTTCAAATCAAACTTCCAAAGTTCAGGAGGAAAACAAAAAATCCCCGGACCGTTTTGAAATTTTTTGGGGGGGGGGGGGGGGCAAAGATACAGTTCGAAGGGTTGTTTGTTCAGGTATGGGAGGCCGTCATGGGATGTGGGTTCGGGTCAAGCGTGGGGGCACACAGCATTTCCATCCCTTTCAAAACTTCCTGGCGAGCATCCCTACGCGCAATAATAACTTCCCAACTCTCCACGCCTCCCCGCCAGAACATTAATGCTCTCCTCTACCTGCGGACCTTTGAGACAGTTGCGGCTTGAATATGTAATGCAGACGAGCTTATTTTTGTTTCTATAAGAAAAAAACGGAAAGGTTAATGTATTATAAATTGACGAATAATGGGTAAGTATTTTCATAATAATACGAGCACTATAGTGTCTCCTGTTTTTTCGACCGAACGTGACACCGCACAGTCACGAGTATAAGCGTACATGACTCATGAGCGACTCTTCTAGCCAGGTACATTATTCGGAGAATGGAAAAAAACGAGAACAAACTTCGAGAGACGGAATATTTTGCTTTCCGAAAAAGTTTACTGAACCTGAGGCGTATATTGTTAGCGACCACTGCCACTAGTGCTACTGCTATTGCTGCTTTAATAGATCCCAAGGCTTGAGAGTTGATGTGGTCTAATAAGAGTAGGAAAATCGGTTAAGGACTGAATCCCCACCAATATTCCAATTTACAGGCAGCTACTCCCGATTTCATTCATAGACATATCATGACAGAGAATTTAGTTTAAGACCCCAGGGATAAAATCATGATGACCAATCAATCAATTATAAAATCCTCTAAAATCAGGAGAGCTCACTCAGCGGCAGACATCCTTGTACAAAGCGTTTTGAGGGGTTGTTCCAACACTTACCGATAATGAAGTTGTTTTCAAAAAGTACGAACATCTCTCAAGGCGTCCGTTTATTATCCCCACCTACACTGTTCATCGTACTTTATGTAGGGGGTATAAAAGCGATTTTTTTTGAGTATATACAATTTTTTTACTGCAAGCTAGAGTCAAAATAAGACTATTGAAAGTGAAATAATCCCGTTTTAACAAAATTTGGAGACTTGAATTGGCGTATTAATTGGCTGGTGCCTTAAGCTGAAGTGGCATCGCTAACAACAGAATTCTAAAATCCCTAAGCTAAAAATAAAGAATACCCGTCCGTAGATTACCACAGAAAACGTTCACAGTAACTGTTTTGTTGTTTCGACTGTTGGAATTTCTATCAACAGCCAATTAAAAACGAGCTAGTAGTTATCGGAAGATAATGGTTAGGAAAAGTTAACGAATCTGCTATTTGTACGGCTAAAATCCCTGATTAGATCGCAGCATGGGTAAATAGAGGTGAACTTTATGTTCAAGCGCCAAATATTCAAACGTTGATTAATCTCAAATCCTCTTTTGATTCCTGTCGAGGATTAAAAAACAAATCCCAGTTTGAGCTGCGCGCGAGCATATTGCAGTTCTTATTCACTCATGTAAGTCTAGTTCACACTATGTTCCCTTAAATTCTGAAATTTTTACCATGGTTGTAGGAGTGCATGAGCTTTAATTTGGAGCAGGAAAAAACTAATTGGGTATTCTACAGCTCAAAATACGAAAATTTAATATTTCCTATGTTTTACCATATGTAGCGATCGTCGGTACTAGTTTTTCCAATTCGGTTTTTGGATTGCAGTAGGAAATTTCGAAAAGGTCAACTTTGGAGGGAGTACTGTTAGCAGTCAAGAAAAAGCTTTTGTGGAGGATTAAAAAAAAGGCTCATTAGAGAATTAAATTGTAAAAAACGCTGCAAATTCTTTCACTGGGGTTTATTATTCAATTGGCTTGCGTTCATGATTTGAATTTCTACTAAGCTTTGGAGTGTGCGTGTTTCGCAGGTGATGGAGCGATTATTGAATTTCAGGAGGCACACAAATATGATCAACTGATCAATCCAAATAGGTATTTTGGTTGAGAACAGATTTACGTGCTCTATGCATATCTCCTGAAATTCAATAATCGCTCTATCACCTGTGAAACACGCACTCTCCAAAGCATAGTATAAATTCAAATCATGAACGCAAGAAAATTGAATAATAAACCCCAGCGAAAGAATTTGCAGCGTTTAAAAAAATTTTTAATGCTTATTAGAATGCTTCAACCCGTGTATCGGCTACAAAGCCTTTTAGGAGTTCACTCCAGTATCCACATTACTACATCACTACGTCACTAGGTTACTGATATCAACACAAAAACAATAATAAACCAAAATAACGCGAATGTTGGCACCATAAATCGGGCCATAGATCGAGAATGGTTTGACCTACGAAACATGGGGAAGGGCTCATTCGATTCCTCGTGGAGTGTTCTTCAAAAAGAGTACAAATTTAGGCAGCCTTGACTTTTTTTTAGGTTTTTAGGGATTTTAGAAAACTTTGACAACCCTTAAATTCAAGGTCATTAATAACTTTAAATTAAGTGAGAGAGGCGGTTCAAGAATTGGGGCGTCGTCAGACCAACATGGATTTTTCCTGAAAATTTCACCTTTTTTGCTTCAGCCGTTTGGGAGAAATCGTGTGTACGGCGTACGGCGATTCGAATTCTACACCCTTTGAAACGTAAACCATGAAATTTTCAGGGGGGGTTAGCATTTTTTTTTTCAAGAGCGATTACAATGGTTTATTATTAAAAAACAATTAAATGATAAAAACCAAGTATTCCTGAAATAATCAAATGTATATGAAAAAAGGTAAAGCTTGGGAAATTTCAACTTTTCTTATTTTGATGTGTATGACACCAATTTTAATTTTTTGTACACCGAATTGAAGCTCATTTCCTCCTCCAAGCATGGTAAAAATTTCAGGATTTTATGATGAACACAGTACGACCTAGACTTAGATGAGTGAGTACAACAGCAACGCGCTCACGCGCCGCTCAAACTGGCGTTTGATAGTTGAGATGAATTTTAATGGAGGAAATCTGGTATTTCAAGCTTCTGTGAGAGATTCCACTGGGAAAACTTGACATTTCTACCACAATTATACACCCAATTGAACCAATAAACGCATAATATGGTTGAGCATAGCATCACCTGTGTAATGGGGATCCAGAGAGGTTGTCCAGTCTTGAGGAGACGCAGGGAGGGATGCTGCTCCAGCCGCCCCTGAGGAACCTCAGAAACTGACAACTTCCGAGGAGGCTCGCCACCTCCGTCTTCTTCTGTGCAGTCGAAAAATTCGTCTTCTGACTCGTCTGGACGGTGGTCATGAAAACAGTTCAACAAACGTTTAAAATTACGAGATGGACTACGCGTAGTAGTAACTACTGTTTTTAGTGAATTTAGAATGATTGGAAGGTATGGCCAACGTGAATCGAACTGTTACTTCGAAAATTTCTCTCACGATTTCTCGGCAGGAACCTATTCTGGGCATCCTTTATGACTCTAGGAAGTTCACAACGGATTCTAGTCGCTGCTTTGCGATGGATACCAAAAGAAAGCACACAATTTATTGGCACTTATTTCAGTTTTTGTTTTCTTATAAACCAAAATGTCCGAAGGAGGACTGGAAAAGACTAAAAACCTGCGTTGAGAGACATTCTAAAACGTCAAAATTGGTCAGGCCGCTTGTTTAACCACAAACGATCGTCAAAGATAGTGAATTCTAACCATCATGGAGGAAAACTGGGTTACAACCATATTCCAATTAAAGTTATGGATGGAAGTTACTGTTTTCTTAAATAATCTCCTAAAATTGAAATTTTGATCGAATCCTTACAAGGTAGATAGGTAACTATAAGTTCTTAAATTTAAAAAAGGTAGCCCGTATTTAGTGATTATGGAGACATGATTCATCAAACTGTGATTTGGAGAACTCGACCGCTACTTCGAAGGCGAAGTCCTGATCAAGAGTGATCGAATTTGAATTGATGAAATTGTATAAGAATTTGGTGATTTACAACTTTGATTTCGTGAAATTTTGATAATGAGCAGTCGTTTTTGAATTAGAGACACGGGAGTGGGGCTATAAGTCCTGTTCCAGCCAAGTCGGAAATATTTGTCTATCTATGACAATCGGTTGAGACCAAAGAGCGAGTGGTTTAGCTCGTAGTGAAGAGAAAGAAAGGGTTAAGGAGCGTACATGAAGTGTCAAGCATAAGAAAACAGTTTATCACTTGATTTCACTCTGAAAGCAAATTCGGTCCTTTCCGCGCTCAATTTCCTACTTCGGTCAACCTGATTGGAATTTTTCATAATCGGGAAGCTAAGCACATGACAAAATTAATACGTCCATGAGAAGAAACAGCGATGCAATACAGATATCCAGCTGAGAAACAATTCTACTGATAAAGATAAATGTTCACTTAAAAACAAAATTGCGAATGAGAATGACTCTTCATTAGCAAATGACATTTATAGCACAACACACTTGTCTTATGTTTGAACATTATGACGTATGGCTTTCATGAACAGCGAGGTATGGGATAAAGCAAAGCTGGAACAAAACAGAAGCATGAAACATTTTTGGACACACGATGCTATTCAACGAGCGCTCTAAGGCAATAAGCAATATTGGACATTATGTTTAATGGTGGATGCTAATACATACCTTGTGGACCCATTCACCCGTTGACTGGTCAATGGCCACTTCATTACATCATTTGATTTATTGTAGCATTACGGGTGTCATTCTGTTATTAAGCTCTAAAGAATGTATGCATAAACTATCGTTTTGGAGACAGAGAAAACTTCCAACTTCGTAAGTCGTAATCACCAAATTAAATGAATCTTGTATATGGTGATTTGCATTAAGCAGTGTATCCAGTAGTGTTTGTGGACAGTAGTGGTGTGGAAGTTTGGGTTTTCAAGTATCTGAGACATTATATTATATAGACATTCAGCTAAACGAATAGTATAGGACCGCTCACTATTTCTATATCATTCTATATCCTCTCTATTACGACGAAAGGGGACAGATCATCAAAACACTCTCCTCCATAAACAAAGGTAGATTAATATGAAAGCTTCCAGTAGTATGCCCATCACAGCAGGTTTCAGGGATCAGTCTTCCTTGGACGAAAGAGATTAGAACATGCCAATTGCGGCAAACAGAAGCAACGATGATGGTGCACTCGACAACGACGGTAGACAAACTCCTTCGGTTGAGAGGGGAAACACCACACTCCCGCCCGTTCCAAACTTGGGGCGTATCCCGACTCGTTCCCAAAAGGGTATGACAGGTACCCAAGGTTTAGAACCCTGTCCGGAGGCAGGATATGAATACTTGAGTATTTAAACATCAAATATGTCAAAAATTGGTGGAAAGTATGATGTGTCCTAGTTCACGAAATGTTAACTTGAAAACCAAGAAGGAAGCTTCCTTAAGGTATTACTAAAAATAGTGCACCATGGTATATGGACGCAACAGCGATTGAGAATAACTATGTAGACATTCAAAACAGAATAGATTGTCAATGACACAAATCATCTTAGAAGCTCTTTTTAAGAAACTGCAAACAACAGTTTGCCGTCTTTGGGTATTTAGAATAAAGGTTCCCTTTCCATAAACGAGTACCATCTCCCTGATGTTCCAGAAATGTTCCAAATTCGGGAATGTAACTCGTGAAAAGGCACGATGCTGAAGCAATTAAAAACATATATATTGATTATAGAGAGTGGGTTGAAAATATTATCAAATTGATAACCCCCAAACATAAGTTTGACAAGGTTTTCCTATGGAGACCCATGAACGTTGTGTTTCTCCCGGAATGACTCACCAAAGAATAAATTCCAGCACATAATTCAAAAACGCTGTATACAGGGTGTAATGCATTTTGTGGCCGACTGCTCCCTCACGAATCTTACAAGTCATTTCCGAACAGGAGTGCATCTTAGCACTTTATTGACATCGCTTACAATGCCATTTTTTGACATTCAAATTGTTACTCCCTTAATTCGTACTATAAATCTAAATGTGTGAGTACCGTAGGAAAGAGCTCTAAATCTCCTGTCTCTTTTATGCCCAACAAGTTTTTTTTTTTTTCAGGAAGAACGGAGGCGTGGAGTTCAAAAATTAAGTTCTGTGAAAATCCCAAAATTACTTTTTTTTTTCAAACGCTTTGTAATCCTACTAGTTTTTGTTGCAGGATTGTGTGCAGAGCCCTTAAAAACTGCGCCAAAAAGTTAAACCCCCCCCCCCCCCCGTAACTTGCTAACCCTATTTTTGATGTTATTGCAACTGAATTTAATACAGAAACTGAGGTTTGAATGCGGTAAAACTTCGGATGTTTCGGTGAAATCGATATCACCCAGATCAACAATAAAAAATAATGAGTTTGGCATCGGATTCCGTGTAGCCTTTTCTCGCTGAATGACCGGTGACTCTCTCGGGCCGCCTCGCTCAACAAATACGGAATTTTCAGGGCTGAATCACCTCTTGAAATTTTCAATTGATAACACAGTATTCGCTCAGAACTCGAGTGGCCTCCTTCCGACGTGAGGACAAGACTTGAAAATCCTTTATGGATTGAGGCGTAAGAATTAAAATGGCTGTACGAGACATCAAGTTTAATAAAATAATAAACGAAATTGTTTAATAGGGGATAGATAAAATTAATTAATCAAATTTGATATTGAAATAATAATTAAACTGTGTTCTTTTTTTTATTAAAATGTGATAATTCACATGGAGGTCAGTCACGAGAACCGATCGATTGACTCAATAACGCTTCCGGCTTGTCTTGCTTCTGTGCGTTCAGCAATTAAATACCATATAAACCATTATTGATACATACCCCAACATAATCCAACTGCTATCCCCACCTACCAACCCGTCAGTGCGGTATCTCTTTACCCTTATTGAAGTGTATTCAATAATATTCCCTGACCACAGCTTGGTCAGATCTCCTCCCATAAAACCTTTCTACTGGAGGGCAATAAAAGAAATCGGTATTAATGGTAATTGGTGTTTTTCAAAAAATAAAAGAATAAAATAAATAATCGATTTAAAAAATAAAAAAATAAACAAAATTAGATTTTACATTATATGGGGAACTTAGGGAGAAACGAATTTTGAAAAAATATCAACGGGAAGTGAGTCAAAAAAACGTTCGAAAGCAATTTCCGCACCATAAGCAGGTTCTCGCCTAGAAGATCCAGGAGTACTTGTTGAATGATCGGCTAATTCAACATTTTCAATATTTGATGGTTCCACATCAGGTGTTGCAGCACGGCATCTCTTTGAGGGAGGGGTAGTTTCCCTTTTTCTAGAAAAGCTGCTTTGATTTCGTCATTTCAAACAGAGAAAAACCTTGCAAGGAACAACGCACGAAGAACGAAAAAATTACCTCGCAAAGAATCAAGAAGTAAACAAAACTGATGAATTTTCCTCTTCTTCTTTCTAATCTTTTCAAGTCATAGACACTATAATCCATATACAGACATTCAAAAAATAGATGTGAAAGAGATGAAGTGAGTTGAAGCCTGCGGGATCAGGAGGGAACAGTAATAACTTGAGGAAATGGCGTCTCCTGAAGAACGATGTTTTTCAGCACAAATGCCCCATTAACTCCTTTATTGTACAGCTTATAGCCTCAATTTTTTTTAGAATGATCGTAAAAACCTAATACATAAACGGTGCCATGGATTCTGCATATTTTTTCTAACAGCATCAGAGAAGTTTTAATTCTTTTTGAAGTTTCTAATCCTTAACTTACAGTTTTTTTCCAGCTCCCCTCAATCTTTACTAGATATCATGCAGAAATTCCCAAGGCTCCATCCCTTTAGAATAATGTACTTAAGAAAACAAAACAAAAAATAGGGCGATGTTGAATAGAAGCTAAGAAAATGGTATAAAACTGACTACTTTTGAAGGGGATTTCATCAGTCCGGAAAAATTACCAACTGCCCTTGATATATTTCCAGTGATAAATTCTGCGTACGCTTCATACTAAATAATATTTAAATTCATCAAAATGAAGAAAAGACAGGAAGAAAAATTGATTATGACAATTATTAAATTGTCACAGAAATAATGAAAATCTGTATAATTTCCAGCATTTCAAGTTTAATTAAAACCTTAAAATATTTCTTGAAACTTGGCGAGCCATTTCTATACTAAGATCTACACCAAGATTCATGGAAAAAATCCTTTATGACCGGGAAAAACCCATAATCCTCGACTCTTGGGTTCATCCTTATTCGTCATTCTTCGGTTCATTGTTAACCACATAACATATAATATACAATATATTATAATTATTGGTTATATTACAATTATTGGGGCTTCTCCCTACACTTGTCCCCTCAGCCCTCACATTGTTCAAACTATTTTGGTTAGTTACAAAAAAAGTAGATTAAAATCACATAAGAGGTTGTACATTCCGTTCTCATTCACACTCATGTTGACGTTCTTCGATCTTGCCCTTCGTCAAGACTATGAGCCTTCGAGAGTCAACGTATGAACTTGAAATACTCTCATTATTTGTAATAAAATCTATTTTTATTTAATAAATGTTCGATATCTCACTCTTTGCCGATGACCTCAAGCTTTTCCATCACTCTCGACCTTTGAAGAGCGGTTGCACGATTGGAGGACTGGTGTGAATTATCTCTATCTCAATCCATCAAAATGGTCGGAGGTTTCTTATCACCATCTATCAAAACCAATCATGTATAGGTCGCGGACCTCCTTGGAGGGTGGCTGATATGGTAATGCTCAGTTCCATCAATATGAATTTGAGGGAATTTCCCAATGTGGATGGAATGTTGTCCCTCTACAAAGTCTTGATATTGCCCCTGGTTGAGTATGCAGCCACAGTATGGTCACCTTTCCTGCGATATGTTGCCTACTAGATGGGGATCCCTCGGAAAACATTAATTATGTAACAGCTTTCAGAGAGATGTCATCTGGAAACCCTCGAGCGAAGACGGAGCTCCGCGGACCTCGCGCTTCCGTACAAAATCCTAAATAATTTCCTTGACTCCCCCCCCGTGCTCTCGATCTTCTCAACTATTCTTCGTCCCGTTTTCAGCCACTAACAATGACCGTCATCGTGCCTGTCACCGAATACCCCGCAGTACAAATTTATTTCTGGCCACGAACCTTCATTTCGATTTTTTTACCACCCTCTTATCAACTCTGAAGTCCCTCATTTCGTCTTACCCCAAATCATTCAATTCATTCTATTCCAAACCCACCCTGACTTATTAATATATATAGCTTTTCCAAGTCGAATTGAGAATTTTCCAAGTCGAACTGAGAATTTTCCAAACCAAATTGAGATTTTTCCAAACCAATTTGAGAATTTTCCAAACCAAATTGAGATTTTTCCAAACCAATGAGAATTTTCCAAGACGAATTGAGAATTTTCCAAATCAATTTGAGAATTTTCCAAATCAATTTGAGAATTTTAAAATCTAAGAAAGATTCACTACTAAACAGGAAGAGGAAGTTTTCCAAACCGAATTGACAATTTTTTAAGGCAATCAAAGACTTTTATTGAAAACAAAATTAGTGAAGCAAAATGAAAGAATAGCACTTTGTGAACAAATTAACATTGAAATTTAAAAAAATTTCGTTGGCAAACGCAGAGTGGCCTCGATTTTTTCTGTTCTTAACAAGAGCGTAATTTTTATGAAGTATTCTTCGTTCATTTTGTCTTTATGATTTCAATGTTAATTTGTTCATAAAGTGCTATTCTTTCATTTTCTTCAACAATTTTGTTTTCAACAAAAGTCTTGGATTGCCTTAAAAAATTGTCCATTCGGTTTGGAAAACTTCCTCTTCCTTTTTAGTAGTGAAAGTTTCTTAGATTGGAAAATTCTCAAATTGATTTGGAAAATTCTCAAATTGTTTTGGAAAATTCTGGAAAATTCTCAAATTGTTTTGGAAAAATCTCAATTTGGTTTGGAAAATTCCCAATTCGACTTGGAAAATTCTCAAATTGGTTTGGAAAAATCTCAATTCGACTTGGAAAAGCTATATATTTTGTATTTTGGGCTAGCCCGAATAATTATAAATGAATAAATATCCTGCCTAATCAATTCACCATTAAATTTCACCGTCCGTTATTGATAAAAGATTAATGTCTTGATATTTTATTCACCGTATACCTTACCTTACCTTACGTAAAATGTTGGGAAAAATACAATTTTTTCTTTTCATGGTGATACGGTTACAAGGGAGCTTCCACTATAAGGGCTGAACTTAGCATACGCAGACTTATTTTCCACCCTCTTGACAACACATCCCGCCCGCTAGATAGGCACCTTACACGATACAAGGAATCTGTAGAGCAAACGTGTCGGTGTATTGTAAAAAAGGCGTAAGTGCAGGGCCGGAGGCTGTAGTGTATAGAGGGAGGCAGACGAAGCTACTCGTAAAAACACCCCGAAGGCTGACTCTCGAGGCTGAATGATTGATGTTTTCGCTCATCCACTGAGAGGTGAAGCCGCCCCAGTCCCCACCTGCTGTTTCACCTCTGCCCTCCCGCATTCCCTTTTCGGTTGAAAATAGGATTATTTCCGCCCAGCTCTACCCCCCCCCCCCCCTCCACTTTTTTCATGGAGTTTTAATGCATTAAAAATGAGGGAAGATAAACATGAGTCTTACCGGCGCTCTTTCTTTTGATTTCATCTCCGGATCCCCCGCCACCACACTCCGTTCGCTCCAAGAGGATTCATTTAAATGGTAACAGCTGGCCACCGCTTCACGCCTCAATGAATGAATGATCAACTTATTCATTGTCTTCTGAATTTTCCTTATTCATTTCTACTGGAAGCATCGCGGTTTAAAGGGGAGAAGCTCTGCTTCTGTACGACACCACGAAAACTGTTCGGCTTTCTGAGAATCCCCAGCTACGAACGAGTATCAAAGTACAAACAATTAACTCTGTTTAAGCCCAAAACGATTGGAAAAATAACTAAATCAAACCAAAAAAACTCTCCTACATCAAAAGTTTGGGATTTCGTTTTTTTAATATTTCTATCCACAAATATCAATCCTTAGAGTTGATTGATCGAGACGTCGAGATAATTGGCACATCCCGGACAAATGCCGTTTTTGGCCCGAATTTCGTCAACTTCGGTCTTGCAGTTTCAGAGAAAAGCTTTGAACCGCGTGCGGCAGACGGATTTTTTCATTTGATTTCGATTCTTGAAGCAGCTTGAAACGTAAACAAATAGTTTTGAAGGGGAGGTTGTTATTTAGTCACTTCTTTTCTTACCCGATTACAAAAGTTCATTATGGCAAATAATCTGAAAAATTGATAAATAAAAACAACCAACAATTGACCTTAGTCAAACAATGCAATTACACAATGATTAATATCATAATACCGACATCACCAATTATCGATTCCACTCCTTATTGAACAAAATTATTCAAACAAAAACTGTTATAGTGACTTAACTATAATATGTATATAATCAACAGTACGATTAACATATTAATGTATCGCGAAGGGTTTTTGTAGCGTAGGGGAAATTATTCATTCATCATTCATAGCCAATCTTTCGATACCTTGGATTACAATTGGTCCATTTCAAGTTGAGATCCCGAATTTTTTTTAAAAATATTTTTAAATATAATAGAGCCTACGTTACTGAGGAAATTAGCAGTTTCGTAGTTGTTGAGTTAGAACGTAACAAACAAATAAACAAACATGCAAAAAACCAAACAAAAATCTTTTTATAATATCAGTATAGATACAGATATTGTAAATACTGTAAACAATGTGTACGGGAATTCAGTTCTGTTGGTCGGGAACTGGTTCGAAATTCAGTCACTTGAGTGTAAATGCAAATCAACAAGTAAGAACATATTATTAAAAGCTTGTTCAATGTCCGTTAAAGCTGGATGAAGTTTTACTGTAGTTGTGTAGGTCGACAAAGGAACTTCAGTGCCACCAAAAATCGAACACAAATGTCTAAATTGATGTGAAGACATCAGACTTTATACACGAGTGGAACAGCTAAATTCGGTAACCTTCAAAATCGATATTTCCATTCGTGCTTCAAACAATTTTGGTTCCCCTGAGTTGGTTGTCAAGTCGTTATCACGGGACGATTTGCACAGAACTCCAATTTTAATGACGTTTTATCGAATCATGCGGGTTAGTAACTATTTGAAATTTAGTAGCTGAGAAGAAAACATGAGCATATGATAATTTTATGGAAGGAGCTACTTCTTACCATCAAGAGGCTCGAATTCGTTCAGAATGGGAAGGCGGCTGAAGGGCGTTTTCAAGGTGACAACTGATGAATAAAATCGCAATTGGATCGAAAGAGCCGGAGCACATGCGCAAATAAAATTCGTATTCAGCAGCAAAGTAAAACTAACCCGACATTTGAAAAAATAAAATAAAATTGCATACAATTTGCAACTTAGCTTGTACATGATTGACATAGCTTTGGGACCATCAGTATTAACTTAGCTCGAGCACTACAGTGACTGATTTCAAATATTCTAGTATAGTTTTTCACGTAATTAAAAGATAAAATAATAATAATTTAGGGCATACACGCTTCAGGGTTTCACTAACGTAGTTAATCAACGTTACCCAATAAAACGGAGATCTCAACTACTAATCTACGTTCCACCAACCTCAGATAAATCACCAGTTCAGATAAATCAACGATCAAGCGCGCTAAATCGACGATCAAAACTGACTGACACAATTTTGGTTGTTAGCTTCTTAAATAACGATTGAAATCAGTTATTTCCGCCAACTATGTTTGCGTTCTGTTTTGCTGCGTTTCTGCTCATTGGGTACTTTTGCTATTTTATGTTATTATTTTTCGTTAGTTATATATTTTGTTAGTATTTTCCAAAATATTGGAATTTTTTTGTAATATGTTATCGTAGCTAATTTGTGCTAGTAAAAAATGGTCTACAGAGGCTCGATTAGGGCATTGGTACTTGAAGTGAAGTTGGATGAGAATGATTAATTTATTTACATATGGGCAAGCAAATTTGACAATCAACAATAAGATGGGAAAATCAAAGAAATTAAGAAAATACGATATAATGGGGGAGGGTTACAAAAACATTCGACTTTGGGGCCTTTGAACCGGAAAAATAATTTCGATTAACTGAACCTAATGAGGGAAGAAGAAATTAAAGATTCTAGTGTCGAGAGGGGGTATGAAAAAATTCAAATTGGGGATTTGTAGTAAGAAAAAGATTTGCACTGCCAAGGCAATGTCAAGCATAGTTTGTACCCGAAAACAGTACACTGAAAGCACAGATGAACGAGAGGATGTTCGAGTGGTTGCAAAATGTATCCTTGCAAGCAGCAGGTGTCAGTCCAGAGCGTGGTTTAGGCGCTCGTAGAGCAGCACAAGATCAGCGGAGCTCCATCTTCTCTCAAGGGTGACCAGGTTTTTATTTCGCAACAGAAGGTCATCTCGATGTCATCGGAAGGGATTCCCATTTTATGAACAATATAGCGTAATAATCTTCGATGGACTCGCTCTAGCCTATATCCATGGACCGCGTACAGAGGAGACCAAACAGTAGAAGCATAATGGAGCAAGGACCTTATAGAGCGACAGAATGGCGTCGGTGTTAGGGAATTCCCTGCTACTCTTCTTTATGAAACCGAGAGCTTGCAATGCCCTAGAAGCCAGCCTCTCTGTATGATTGCGTAAACACAACCATTCATCACATAGAACTCCAAGATCGAACTCCCTTCTAAGCGGTTTGCTACAAAGAAAGTGCTGAACGAAATTGGTCTAGACAGACGGTGATAAGACACCACAAAACCGTTCAATTTTTAGATTGTTCAACGGTAGAGGTGGTTTACCACGCACCAATCCTCCAAACGAGCAATCGCCCGCTGCAACAACTCTGATTCCTCCAAAGTTCTTGAGTGATGAAGAAGCCTGAAGCCGTCAGCAAAGTGCAAGACTCGCACGCCACTTGCTTCCACGACGTCGACATTACTATTTATCAGCAACAAAAAACATACTGTGGGATTCCGGAAGTGGCAGTCAAAGGGAAAGAAAGAGCACCATTCACCCGAATAACAAGTTCTCGTCCAACAAGGTAAGTGCACATCTATTCCAAGAACGATTCGTAAACCCCCAATGATTCCAGCACTGACTGGAGGTGGAGATGCGACAACATGTCGAAGGCCTTGGCGAAAACAGCCATAACCACGACAGTCAGGTGTCCCTCATGAAAACCATCCACGACAAAGTCCTGAAACTGAAGAAGATTGGTTGTTTAACGGCTTCGGACGAAACCAAGCTGCTCTATAGCCATGAAGGAACTGAAATAGAGAGACAGCTGTTCTACAACAAATCTTTCCGACGCTAGGGCGTTGCAAGCTCTCGGTTTCATAAAGAGGAGTACCAGAGAATTCCCTAACACCGACGCCATTCTGTCGCTCTGTAAGGTCCTTGCTCGATTACGCTTCTACTGTTTGGACTTCTACTATTTGGAACCACTGCTACATCCCCTCATTCATCTGTGCTGTTCTGTTTTCCCATTTTCGGCTACAAACTACGGTCGACACCGCCCCCTTCAACGGCTACCCCGCAGTACTAATATTTTCTTTCTAAACATCCCCGCTTTGCTTGTTTTTATAGTCCCTATCGAAACTAAAATCCTTAAATTCTTCTTCATTATATCATTATTTTTTCATGAATTCTAAATATTTTTTCTTCACATCTCGACAATTCGAGCGCTTTCTTATCCAGAGTTGCATTTTCTATGCTATTCACCCTACAAAACTATAAATAGAAATAAATCAACCCTCCATGATCAAAAGTAGGGTCCGGATTAGCTGAGTGACGTCACGTCCACCGGATCAACTAAGCAACACAAAATGTGGGCGAAGCACACCGTGCACATTTTTGACGTCCTTGACAAAAAACGTGGAGCACTCCACGTGAAAGTTCGAACTCAGAAAAATTAAAAATTATTTTTCAGTAGTGAGGAAAAAAATGTCCACCAATTGTTAGATGGATTGATCGCATTCTCAATAATCCTCAAGCAGTTGAAGTTCGCAAAATAGGCAGGTTTGGGTTCACGTTGCAGACTGCGACTACCTCTATTCCGCCTCAAAAAATGAAATTATTTGTTGCGAAAAGAAAAAAACTTACTACTTTCAGTGGTGTTTCTTCTGGTCAAAATTATATTTAAACTCAAACATTTTGCCTGATTCAAGGGGTAAACTTGTACAATATCCAGATTAAAAATTATTCTGGGATAGCGGGGACGTTAAGACTTAGCAAACACAAGTGTTTCCGTGCCGTCAATGTGAACAGAAACCGACTTATTTCGCGAATGTCAACTGCCTGTGGATCGGCAAGAGTGCGACGGATCGGTCTAGAAATTGGTGGGAAAAGTTCTGCCTCTCTCTATTACATACTGAAAAATGATGAGTTTTATTTTTTTTTTTTTTAGTTCAACCTTCCCGCTGCTTCAGTTAAGTTATTAGTCACTTCGCTGATATAATTCCAGGGGTTGATGGAAAGAACTGCCATCCGCCGAAAAAAATAAAATCTGTAACTTAGTCAGATTATTTTCAATTCGTTGGTACTACAAGTAAGAATTAGGAGTTTAGTGAGTAGGCATTAAGAATTTATTATGGTCAAACTTTTCTTCCGAGCGGTAATTCCACTGAATTTCGTGGGGATTACATAGGATTCTGCAGTAGGAATAAGCTTAGGTTCGGGGTTAAGTGGATCCTGTCTGATCTTTTTCTCGTCCTTCCAGAAAAAGGTATCGCGGAAGGTGAGGAAATAGGGGAGTTTTCGAAGGGCGGAGTAAGAAGGGAGGTTTCAAGGGGAGTTTTGGGGGGTGGCAGAGAGGTAGGAGAGGTTCGAGAGAGGTGGGGCAAGGGGAGTTTCAAGAGGGGTGTGCCGCGTGGCAGCCGGCGGGCTCCTATCGATTGCGAACTTCCCCTCACCCACACAACCATTCGGCCAACTTGTTCGCCCTCTCGACTCCCTCATTCATCCCTTCTCGAAGTCCTTCACTTTACCCTCCTCCCCTGAAAACTCCCCTTTCCATTCCCAACCCCCCTGAAAACTCCCCGTACTCCCCCCTTCTATCATAGACCTCCCCTCCCCTCCCTTCATCCATCGATACTTCCCCTCTCTTCCACGAACCATTTGATGATTTGCCGAATACGATTCGTTTGTCGTGTTTCCAACTTTTCCGGAGACCAACGGAAATATCCCCCCTGCCCTTTCCATCTGCAGCCTCCCACTCTTTTCATTTCTACCGGGGAGAAAGAAAAAAAAATCATCGCGTCATTCTGACCGAACAATCCCGAATTGGCTCCCCCTGAAGTTTTGAATTTCCTGGCCTCTTCACAGATATTTCTTTCTGATGAAGTGAAGCAAACGAAATCAAGTAATATACCAAGTAAATTTTCAAATTCAATAACCAATTTGCCCAACTGTATGTGTTATCCAAATCGAAATGACTATTTTCCGTATTCAACTACAGACATCGGTCTCCCACATTAAAGTGACGCTTCCCATAAATAAGGGTAGATATACAGAGTATCATCAATCGGTTCAAATAAAAGCTTTGCAAATGATTACACATGGATTTAATATTTCTGAATTAGATAACCCTTCCATGTAAATCACTGATTTCTGTATATTAGAAGTAGTCAGGGGTACACTATCGCAACTCGGCACCTATATACCTTGTGATTGGATACAAGACGAAAATACTTGGGCAGTCGCCAGCCACTTGGTCTAGCTCAAACCTTCCATTGAAAGGGCCCCAGCAGCCCGATCGCCTACCTAACTGTCTTCTAATGGTGAGCGAACAGATGATCGTAGATTATACCGAGTGGTATCATTCGATTCAGGGAACTAATTTATATTTGAATCAAACACCAAAACTACCATCTTACTTCAATTTTGATTGAGATATCGATTTTTTGATACATATTATCCTTAGATATAATCATTAATGGTTGATTGATCAAGATGACGAGATTGCTGTCATTTTCCGGATCGATGTTGAATTTTGAGCCAGATTTCGTAAACTTTGTTTTTTTAAATTCAATTTTTGAAATATCCGTGCCTTGAAACGTGAACCAACAACTTTTGAGGCGGGTTGAAAAATTGTTTTTCTTGGTCGATTACAAAGGCCTAATCCAAACGTAAACCAAAACCGCATAATTAATCAAAACGTTAAGAGCCTTAACTTCAGTTTCAGGTTCGTTTGTACTTATAATCTAGAACGGTTCTGAATGGACCACTCAGTATTTTGGCCGTATACAGAGCGACAGAACGACTTCGGGTTTTTTGCCGGAACTTCTCGTCCCGCTCAAGCGCAGTAAACTGTTTACGCCCCTTACTTTTCCCGTGGTTTTGGCAAGTGAAGATTTATCGTTATCCAATCAATCAATCATCTATCTATATTTTTATGTTATCGTTATTTCTGTTGCGAGTCTTCTAAATAGTCAATCTCTCCCGAAATGGAATGGGGCGGATTTTCGAATGACTGGGAGGATGTGGATTTTTCTTCATTCTCAGTTCTGAGCTGCTTATCAGTTCTGGATGGACTGCGTGGAGTCCATGGAAAGTTCCCATCTCCTCCCCATTGGTCCTAGGAGGAATTAAGTTCGATTCTGAACCGGTCCTTGACTCTCTGGACAAACAAACCTATCGTAACCTCAGTGATAGAGGTTTCATATTCAAGCTCAAACTTCATCGGAAACACCTATAACGAACCGACCCATTCAAACTTGTATTCCGGTAATTCAGTAAATCGAATTTTTCCTAGCTGAATATTCAATTTAGCCCGTTAAGCATTTCCACATGGGATTTCTTCAACCCCCCTCCCCCCATAAAAACAACGCTATGTGCCACAAAAGTCAACATTCCTTTAAAAACTATTTTTTTCAACTTTTGATCATATTTCCAGATTCAGCATAATATGTTAAGTGCGTTTAGTGCATTTTTATATTCAAAAACCAACTTCTAAGGACCCTATTCTCAGTGCAAAGTTGAACAGTAAACTTTTAGAGGTGTTTTATGAAACATGTTAGAAGGTGTCGAATCCAATCAGCTTTTTAGTGTTATGATCAACAGAGAGATTCCTTATCGATTTCATACAGAACTTGCTGTTCGGAGGGGGAAAAAATATAAGGTACCTTCTAAAAAAATAATCGAGGATCCCAAGGGATGAAAAGAAGCAAATGTTAGAACGGTTTAAATTGGACTAATTCCCGAATGAGGAAAATTGTTTCTTTTCAGTTCATGTACGTACTCTTAGTTAGGGGAATAATGTTTTGCTTTACCACCTTTCAAAGGTAATACTTTCATATTTACGTATGTTGTACAAAAGTTTCCTTTAAAGGATTTTTAAAAAATTATTTTTTTTTAATTGCTGAACCTTTGAAAAGCCTAATTAAGTGTCTTGTCGATTATAGTGGGTTATCTGTACCTTCTGTCTGACAGGCATAATCGCAAAACCGATATAAAGACTTATAGAATGAACTGGCGGTGAAAGCGAAGCCACATGACTGAATAGACAGGAACCCTACGTACAAATCGAAGGAACAACAGCAAGCCGTAGACGTGCATCGTTGATAGTTTTGCAGTTTAAGGGTTTAAGGGGGACTTGTGCCTTAGTTGAATAAAATGATGAGCGAAAAAATGCAATAGGATGAACGATATTCGTGGAAGGTGGAAATATGACAGAAGAGGTTTGCTGAACGCTCTTAATTTACCGATGGACAAAACACCAATCCGACAGATACAGTCGGAGTACAACTCTGCTTTGTGGGCGTTTTTACTGTGGTTCCCTTGTTTCTAATTTAGATCCCAGGGCTTCTCATTTAATTTGAATTTATGGCGTTTTTGAAAATATTTTGGTTGTATATATTATTTTAGACTCATTCATTAGCAATTGTTACAAAGAATATAGACATTCAATTGTTACAAAGAATATAGCAATTGTTACAAAGAATATTCATTCAAAACGCAATTCAATCGTGACGGAGCTTCAAATAAGCCAATTATCTTGGAAACGTTCGGGGCCCAAATTTTGGAATGGAATATACCAGGATCGAAGGTAGTACAACGTGACACTAAGATCATTTAGTGGTCAAATAATCGTGAAAAGTGCATATTGCTTTGTTTATGGCTCTGCATAAAGCTTTGTGATTCACTCGAGCCGCGCTACAAAAGCGAAACGAACATTAACTTCGTTGTTTCGAATTAGAAAAAAATATTTCATGGGTAAATCACCAATGTTTTGGGTGTGAAAAAAACGATAAGCTAAATGCAAAATGTCGAGTTTGTGGAGCCTTAAATCTACTCGCTGAAACTAAAGCTTACGAACATTCAATTGTGAGACTTAGCGAGTACACGAGCGCATACAAACGAATGATGATCAAGTGTTGGCCAAAAGTGCGCAGGTAGCGGAAGTTTCACAACGAATACACCAAAAGCAGTTCGTCAGACTTTAGGAAATTCAGGATTTGGCTATTCGCTAAGAACGTACAAACATAAAGCAGATGGATACTATTACGCACAGCTTCGGATCGGCGGGAGTATGTGTATGTCAAAATTATCGTGTTTCAATTAAATAAACAAATGAAAATTTAAAAAAAGAACAGAAATTATCAAAATTGTGAACGAAGGCGTTTACTCACATAATTCATATCTTACCTGAAAACCCTGCAGCTTCAGCGAACTCGTCATCTTCTTTTCTAAAGGCTAACAACAAGAGATGAACTACATTCAGTACACGGGATGTGAATTAGAGACTACAGATCAATCTACGTGGAGGTAGGCCTATAAGGTTCTCCACACACGAGGCAGGCAAACTAACCAAATCAGTTGATTTATTTGTAAAAGGAACATAGTAAGGAGAACTTAGCCCTACGGTGTTGACCCTCGGATGCTTTTGCTTTAGCCTACGGCTAAAATTCAAAGAACAAGCTTAAGCAGCACTCTCTAGTACCTTCTAAGGTAGTATTGCCTTTTCACTGCGAAAGTTATTTACAGTTTATTTAACATGGTTATAGGTTCCTAGGAGTCCATTTCGTTAAAACAGTGGAAACCAACTAAACAATAGCAACTCTTGAACATAAATCTGACACCTCACATCTTCAGGGATATCCTCTGGGTGTTGGAGGCATTATCTCCTCAGCAGATGGAAGGCGCAACTAAACTATTCCCTCATCTCCTTGGTCCGTGGAAGCAGAGCATTGTCACAATCCACTCACCGACCCCCCAACCAGACGCCCATTTTCCTCTTCTGATCCCGTACGCTAAATGAGCCCTTTAAATAATATCCCTAAAACATTGGAATTTATCGCTGCCCTGCCTGTTGCAAGCCTTTTCCCTCATTCATTCAGCCCCAGAAGTGTAATAGAAATGGATAGTTTCCCTTCCCGATTCCTCAAACTGATACGCCTGAGCTTAAACCTAACTTCTCATAGCTTCAGTGATATCCTGTAGGTGTTGCAGCAATTATCGCCTCAGCCCTTAGAAGGGGCAACTAGACCATTCCATAGCTCCCTCTTGGTTCATCATTCAGGGGTACATGTCAGATTCTTCCTTACTTACAGCGAATTTGACAGTATATAATTAACGCCTAAAGTTAAGGCTTTCCTACCAATGGTGGACGATTTTTGTACAATCACGATCGACGAAGAATGGTTCCGTAGGAACGAATTGGGTTCGTTAGTTGTCAGTGGAAATCGTTGCAAAATTTCGTGACATCCCTGCGTAATACCAAAGCAAGGGGGGAGGGTTCTATGCTCAAAATGTTGACAATATTCATAACTATTATTGAACTGCCTTGGGATGAAACTTTTTGAGGATTCGACAACTCAATTGAAAGTTTTTCAATATGTTGAAAGACATATTGAATTTACAGCTTATAGTGCATCGTATGGACGAATTTTGGGTAAAGTGATGTGATCATTTCTACTTAGAAATTTCCTAGTATGTAAGATCTGTGTATTATAGTTATACTGTATTGATATCCAGTTATATATTTTCTTCTGTAATCTGTATTTTAGGGAGAGAAATTCTTTACGATGTGAACTAGGTAAGCAGTCGGAAATGCTAACCAAGGATCATATCATGCGTGAAGGATCACTGTAGCAACCCAAGTGGTCTCATTCAATTTATAACATAAAGTTTTTTATCTTAACATTTTCACCCTTGAAGTTTCATCGAAGATGATATCAATTTGACATCCCCGACTTTTATATGATTTTTGAGCCAAAAGTCATACAGTTTGGTATAGTAGTTTCGGGGGAAAGCTTCATCCAGGGGGCGGCCTATCATGGAACACACAAACAGCAAAGTATTACAGCTCTCACACATCTTTTTGTCGACTACAAAGGTTGATTATTGAAAATAATAAACCGATCAATGTATTCGTAACCGCTTCTTATCAAAGTTCATGGAGTTTCTTACCCTCGATAACAAATAAACATAATGAAAAGCTTCTCAATCAACAGGTCATCTTAAAATAACTGTTTACAATACGAGACCTAGAAGTTATGGGGTGTAACTCTACAAAAACCTTAACTGTTTCTTGATTTGAGGAGCCGCGTTTTATTTCACATTCCTTAAATCTGAGGGCCTATTTAGCTCCGATGAAATCTTTTGCTAGAGGTCATGAAGAGGTAACGATGCCCAACCCGAAAACGAAATGAATTTCAGTACTAGTCGACCATCAGGGGATATTAACGTCAAAATGTATCATTTGTATGTGGGGAAATCACATGAGATGCCCTAGTTTATTCCGGTAAGTTTGATTGATTATTTTTTTCAATAGCAAGGAAACAGTTAAAATAATTTTTTTCTACATACGAAACATCAAATGCAAATTTTTCCTATCGTTAATTATGAAACCTTAATTGTTTCTTGATTTGCCAAGTTAGGAACTGTTGGAACTTTTGGAATCGCCAGATGATGGAGGACATTAGTGCCGGATAAAACACGTCAAAATTTTCGACTTCTTTACGAATGTTAAGTTGTCAATTATTCTTAACCAATTTCTGTTATTCCTACTATGTTCGACCCCGATTTCGACCTAGTTGTGGAACAAACTTCGGAAATCTTGCTTCTGTTAATATCCTTTCAACCGCTACTAGAATGGGAATTATCAACCGTTTCATTCAATTATCATTCCTAATTAATTTTTTGTTCAAACAACAAGCAAGAAGGGGGTGGGAGGAGGGTTAATGGTGTCAAATTGTTATACCACGCAATATTTTCATCTGATTTCAACGATTTTTATGTTATTAAACCTCAGTTCTAAGCTCGGAAATGTTGATCTCTCTACCGCTGATCAAACCAGAATTCTCAGCACATTTTAGTGATAGAGGACTCAGTCGAGTTTTTAAAACATATTTCAGTTTCAAATTCTATCAAAAAAAGGGGTGTAACTTTTGGGGTAGTCCCAAAAACCTTTTTTTTTTTTAATTAAAAGTTAGTTCATATCTACAAAAAGTAGAGCATTTTACAATGAAAAAGTAGTTCATATTTCATTACGGTAGCGTAAGAGGGAGCAGTAACATTTATTCACGGCTGATCATTAAGTTGAGCATGCACCAAAATCATGATCTATTCTCACTAAGCCCCTGTACAAACCAAACAGGCGAATTTCGGTAACGCAAACATTACAAACCACTATGTTTTAAGAAACTACAATATTTGGATCCCGAATTTCTGTCAAACTACTATAAAAATATTTCTTACTATTCTTGGTACAAAAACAATAAATTGCCTATGCTCTTCGAAATTTCAAATAGATGTGAAGTTGATTTATTTTAATGAGCAGCGCGGCATTAGTTCTTGTTAAAAGCGAGTGTCAAAGTCTACGTAGAAGTTCCTGCGTCGTATGTGAAGATCCTGGACTAGTGTTAGCAAAGCATGTGAAGAAGCATTCACAACCTAAGGAATCCGGTTGTCCTAGTAATTCTAGCACTAGTAGAAGAATTTGAATGAATAATCTTTTTGTAATTAGATAAAACTATTACAAATAAAAACTCCCCTTTTCCCATTCCAAAGTTACGTAAGTTTGGTAATACACGATTAAAATTACTTCTACGTTCAGATCATAAATGATCTGTCCTATTCAACGGTAAAAACTACCTATGTGTGAGACATTTAATATAAACAAGATAGGTGCACCAAAATGTACCCGAGTTAATAATGATGTAAATTATCAAAGATTTGATATATTTTTTGGAAAGCTCTAAAAACATTTTCCTTGATGCAAATCCAGCTAAAAGCGTTCCAATTCCAAGAGATCAGCACTTGTCGGGGAAATCTGAATGAAATTTAATTTTAAACCTTCATTTAAGTGTTTTAAGAAAAGGAAATTATGTTGTTTGTAGCAATTCACATGAAGAATTTGAATGTACTTTTACGTGCAAATGCTGAACGCTGCAACTACAAGTATCATAGACATACTACGATTAAAGTCAGTACATTCTACTATAACACTTTTTGAAAAAATTGTGAGCTATAAATAGGCTGCTCGATAAATAATATGCGTCAAAAAGAGCACGAAAATAATGGAAACTAAAAGCCGGTATAAATAAAAATATATTGAATCGTTAACAATGAAACGATGACGTTTAGATTTAGAAGATCAATCGGCATTCTCCAACTACTATAATTGCATTACTTTATAAGCAATAAATTGAATCACAACTAATAACGAAATAAAAAACCAGAGTAATAAAATTAATCTAGAGGATGTTCAAAGTAAAATACTCACCCGAATCTCTCGTTCTTTGATCACCTTCCCGTTTCAATCTTCGTTCAATGCAGCAATTGATCATCTGAAAATTACATCGAATTATCATGACGGATCATCGCGAATGTGGCAACCGGTGCCGTTCTTTTTGTAGTGTCGAATATCCGTAATTTATATCTGGTTCAACCAAACTATTCGAACTGTGGTTGAAAAAGGATAGATAGTTTTGTCAAATCAGAGATCTGAATACAAAACGTAATGTCACCATTTTCAACGACTTATGTTCTATACACAAGTATAGAAATCTTGTAGGCTTAAAGCTCGTTCATCTCTTGATGGTATCTCTATAAATTGAATCGGACTTCCTATATTGAACTGGAGAAAAATTGGCTACTTTAACTTAAAAAAAAAAGAAAAATGTTTCTTACTTGCAACTTCTGATGAAGGAGGCACGTTTTGGGGTCTGGGAATCCCGGACTGACTCTGAAAGAAAAATGAAATCTTGTTAACCAAGTGTAGGGAGTATAATGATATACGTTTCTATTTAACATAAAGAAAATTTATTCATAAACTGTCGACAGTAGGAGACGAATTTTAAAAATTGAGTTAAAAAAAAGAGTGCCAAATTGGGTGGAGCACATAGCTTCCTAGTCAGGTAGCATGCACCTTTCAGATAATCTCGAAGGACGAAGAATATAAGCTTGTTACAACGGTTCACGGGATATTTTCTTACAGAAATAAACTCCTTCAAGAGCCAAGTAGACATGTAATGCGGGCATATCGCACTAACTCTTTACAGGACAGAATGACTAGAGTTGCGATATTGTTGAAATAAATACGAAATGATTGATTGAAGCGGATTTAAATGGGAGTATACCTCTTCGTTACTCAGCGAAAAACAGTTGGAAGTATAGGGATTGGACGAGACATGAAATATAAATAGATGAACTGCTGTCCAATGAAAATTGTGAGGTGACGGAATGGAATAGTTGCCCCTTCCGAGGAGGTGGATGCATTATTATGCTCCGTCACGCTCAGAGGATAACCCAGACCGATTCATCTCCCAAGGCGACAGATTCTAAAATCGGGAAGGGACCAACTAACCATATCCATCACAACATATAAAGCTACAAGTTGATTGGTAGCTCCTTTGGGGTGATCAGCTGAATGAGCCCAAATGCTTTATTCTGTCTTAATCAAACAAGAAAGCTGAAATTTGAATGGTAAATCGAGAGCTTTCCGAAGTAATAAGTTGAAGGATACCGAATGACCAATGGGCTAGCTTGCAGTGTTGATATCGGCTTCTGCTTCGCATTGAGCTTCTGTTCACGAAGTTACATTTAAGGCATAGTCATCCAACTGTCTTTAGACTTCTAGGAATCATTAGAAGGTCGAAGATCTATAATCAGCTGAAAGCCCATGTGGGTAATTTCGTATGTAATCGATCTACCGTGGAGAACTGTAATTAAACGGTTTTTTAATGGTATCTAGAGTGGACATGGAGAGATTTGGAGGTTTGAGGCGTCGAGTTTAGATAATGAACCGTTGACTACGTCGAATATACATAAATCAGTGATTTACGGAGAATGGTTGTATAGAGATAATAAACCTCTGTGTAATAAATTTCGATTGTTTATTTCATCTAGTGGTAAAAATATAGGTGTAGAGCTAAGTAGGACTTGTTCAATTTTTATAGGAGTAAGGAGGATTATGAATGTGTCTGTTGTCCCAACTGAGTTGTTTTGCTAGAGTCACCGGAGCGGGGGCACCTTGACCGTGAAGTCGAAGAACTTGGCCGCAAGAGGGGACGAGCGGTCTTCAAGTGTGAGCGAGGAAGTGGCCCTCAAGCGCAGGAAGAAATGGTGATGGATGGTAGCGGTTAGATCGAGTGGAGGGGGAGAAGGGAATCCAGTGTACAGGCAAGTAGTGAAGCCGGGACTTAAAGTGTGCACTTGAGGGGAAGGAGGGGAAGAGGTTCACGGGTCATTGGCCGGTGAGAGGAACCGCGAGCGGACCACTGGGCCAGCTCCGCCGGTGTCAGTCCGCGCTCAAGTGATCTTGAAGGCGACCGCTGCGCGAGTGAAGTGATCCGTTTCCCTGCTGATTTTAATTGCTACCACGCACGCAGAGCGCATTACCGTGTGCAGTACTGAACTTCGGGCTCCGCTATTGTGCACCGAGTTCGCCTCCCTTGCCACCGACTTAGGACTACAACCAGACATTGCCGTCCGTCGATTTACGAGCTTTCAAAAGGTGCGTCAATTTACGCTTGCTTGACTTGGATTTAAATTAAAATTCAATATTATTATCTTTCATCAACTTCCAGCGGTTGATAAATTCAACATTGTAAAGCTATATTAATCTCAATTGACTCTTGGTATACTGTACTGCACTATACTACCGTTAACCAATCTGTCAAATCAGCTGAGTAAGCACTGTGAAAGACCACACTACCATAGTGAACAATTATTTACTTTCCCAACATCAGATAGGTCAAACTTCTGTAACCAGCCCTAAGAAAGTGTTTCTGAGCTCACCTAATACATGAGTTCAGACAACTGTGAAAATCATTACAGCAAAGACATGGATGTGTTTTAGTCTACAACTGATATATAACCTCTCAAACAAATATATAACAACTCCGTACATGGGGTTTCTGAACAGATGAGGAAATCATATCTAAAAGTTAATTCTGCAGGATTCAAAATTTGTTGAAATTCATGCAAATGTACTGCCCGTATCTACAGGCATGTGAGAATGATAGCCCTCATTACAAATGGTAGCCACTAAAACTGTGTTACGGTTCATAGGCACGAAGAACTCGGTTCAAGAAGACAACTTTCATGGTTCTGAAGAACCAGCTTGATTCAGCAATTTACCAACATTAGCAGTTCTTAACGATTGTTCATGAAGAGAAATCCGATGTACCACACATCCCTTGCCCTCGAAACTAATCAGCAACTACTAGAACTCCCCAAATTGTCGTTGGTTTTATTCAAAAGCAGACAGATGATCGTAGAAAGGTGCGAAGTTGTGACCATTTTGGTTTATTATTTTCAATAAAAAAATTCACAAATCCCCTGAAATGTAGTTCTAACCTCTAGCCACCCCGAACGCCTCAAACGAACACATAGACGTGCCAAAACGTGGTTTTTCGAAGTTTTCACCAAAATAGGCGAGTGGGGTGTCATTTCCAGTAATTTTTGGCGGCAATAACGACTAGGAATGGTTTCATGTCCATAGAAATCGACCCATACCGAATAATCGCAATTTCCTAACTCAAATGTGAGCCTCAAACTACGCAATGACACGACCAACCACGTGTTAGAATGGGTAATGAACCCATTTGTTAGAATTGGCAGCACATTTATATTCGGCTCGGAAAATCGATAGAAATCTCAAGCTCATAAAACTGGTAATAAGTTGCAACGCTTCAGAAGAATGCATCCCATATGTATAACAATAGGGTAAGTGAGTTACACCCGTAGTTTAAACCATTTTGTAAACATCATGTATAATGAGATGTAATTAATTTTGATTTATTGGAGTTATGTAAATCATACTGTCAACTATCCAATATCTGATGGGCATTCTATTCTGGACTAAAGAGGAAGAGGGAGACTACAAATCCGTGGGCTGGAAGGTCGTAAGTTACGTAGAATACCCATCATAGAAAATTATTAAAATTTTAATAAGAATCTATTAAGAAACTGAACGAAGAACAACTATACTTTGAATAGCCGACACTCTGACACGATCAAGTTAATACACATTCAGGAAGATTGTCAAATGTTCAAGAAGTTTATCAGAACCTCCATTCCGAAATGAACAGAATCACTATATCACTTAAGTACTAACAGTAATTTGCAAAATATATTTATCATTCAATGTATGAAACCATCCAGATATTCCGCAAGGGCATTTACGTAGATGAATATTAATGAAAGCCGGGCGTCGCTTGGATATTTCAGCGAAGGGATCCTGACTCATCTATCCGGTATACAGTTAGCCGGAGTTGGATTTAGGTCACATTCACATGGGTGATTCTGAGGAGCAACGTCGAGCGGTTCCAAATGGCGAATAAGCTGACACAGCCCTATTATGCTGCGAACAGGATACGGTGAAAACTAAGGAAATGGCGGCGGTAATTTCTTATTGCTTCCATCAGGTTTTGGGTGTAACGGCTTGGAATATTCAGGCGAAGGCAATTGACAACGGGAGGATTCATAAGGGCGCAGAATCCGATTATGAGGCGGAAAGCTGATATTTCTGATGCATGAAAGTAATTTAATGAGTCGATTAGAGTTTTAAGTGATTGTGAACAACATTGACTGCCATCAGTATACGCAACGAATGGGAGACAAAAGCGCTACAAATTATTACATTGAGGTTTATTTGTTGCCTACCTGTAACAGAAGCTTTGTTTTCACTTTCGGGAAATGAACATTTTTTCTCAAAAAACCTAATGTCCACTCTCATTTACAGTTCTGTCCGTGTCCGCAGACGCTTGTAATAAGTCTAATCCCCATGGTTTTTATGCCCGCTCGCTCTCAAATTTTCAAGGAATTCGAAGAAAAACGGTATTGTAATTCCTTGTCAATTTCAACAAGATACTACCATTAATAAGTAGCTACTGCTCATACGCGAACATGAAATCTTCGAAACAAGCCTAATTCGCACAGTTTTCATGTGATTTTGATGAAATTTCCAGGGAATATGCAAGTTAGAATGCAGATGGCTCTTAGAAGTTGCATTGATGGAACGAATACATACAAAAGAAAAATCCACCACGTATTATTTTTCCAGCATCTAGTGGTCCAATATGTCGCTAACTTTTATGGTAGCGTGAAGAACGTTCTAATAGTCTGATATAACTTTCAATACGATCAAATTACAATTCTTTCAACTAGAACGACAGACCTGCAATACTTCGACTATATAAAATAGAAAATAAATATAAAATCTATATTTTTCGACAATATCTACACGGTTCAAAAGTGCACTTTACGTAGACTGGGAAGGTATGTGCTACACCCCACTCACCAGACCTTTTTAATATTACATTCCCCCGATCTGAGGATATCTAGGATCTTGGGACTGGTTAAACTGAATCTATGGTACTAGAAAATATGAAATGTATAACTTCGATGCAGGTACTTACTGAAAAAGAGAGGGCTAGGCTCTTTCCTCTCCGATTTGGTTCAAACTTTAATAATTTCTAGGGTCAAAATAAATCAATACACATTTGGAGGTTCCTTTGAATGACTCACGGGAGAAAATTATTTCTAGGAGGAACATCCCTACAAATGGAGGTTGCGAAATAGCTAGTGCTCCCACGTTCGTGTGCCTATCGCAATCAAACATTCGGGAGTGTTTCGTTCGATAATAAGGCCGTTGCATCGTACCGGATCCACCTGAATCATTCGATTCAATAATTCAAAAAGTATCAACATCCATACTAAACTCGTATTCCCGAGGTGAGTTGTTTAATCACCAAAAACTGTACAGTACCTATATTCATTGTTTCCAAGAAGACTAACAGCCGAACTTCAGAACAATAGCTTAGAAATGTAGCTTCTAGCGTGGGATTGCACACACACATAACTATATATCATGGTGGACACAGTATAAATTCGTGTGTTTCCGAAGCTTGATAGATAGCCTCGACTTTCCGAATATACCAGAAACCCTTCCAAAAAGCTTCTATAGAACTATTGTCTGACACAGAAGCGGACAACACGCTACCGAACTGTCATCATTTCGAAATCAGCTAGCTGAGTCATAGGACAGCTGACACTGTCCAGCTGTGCCAGAATCGGTTCAGCACAAAATTCTGGACCGCATCCATTTTACCACCAAAAGAGCTGAATTCATATCCCGTATCTTCGGTCCCATCTCACACCCTTTCATCGTGGAAACCTTTCTGGCGACAGCAGATTTGGAAATTTATTGTATAATATTCAATTTGCCGATAATTTTGTTTAAAGCATATTATGGGGTACCGGCCTAACTTGAACGATTTTTATGTATTAATTTATACTACAGACAGCTGTATCCGATTTAAAAGCCAATAGAAAACTTTAGAAAAATACAGGGCAAGTCAACACAGAGACTCACTTCGTTCTGCAATAGATAGTTGTGTCAACTTGCAAAGTCTTTAGCCACAGGAAAACAGTGTGCCTGCCAGTTTGTTATGAATTATGGAGGCAGAACTCCAGCTCGCAGGTAAATGAACTACGACAACAAACGGTTTCAGCACCCTCAGTATTTGGGCGGCATTGCATTCAGCAACCATGCGACGCATCTAATATCCACCATCTACTATCCTCTCGTACCACCGGAACTGTTTGTAAACGCATTTCGTATAAGTTAAGTGTGAAAAAATCAAAAGTATTGTGTAATTGGTAAATTCCTTGTTATTACTGATTTGTATGACGCCGAAACATTGCGTTAACGGTGCGTGCTTAAAAGACAGCCGCCGGGGAACACCTGGATATTGCTCGTAAACAAGGTATTTCCCGTTTCCGAAACCTTGTTTGGAATATCGAAAAAGCGGTGCCTACCGCTGTAATATCCTTCTATCCGAAGCAACCAGTCTCCCGCCTGATCCGTATTTATTCACGAAAAAGCATATCTCCCATCGTGTCAAATTTGTGAGGGGTGGATGACAAAATGAAAACGACAAGATCCGAAGTTTACATACATCGGTGATGAATCTAAAAACTGATAAGTTCGTTCGAAACATTTTCCCACAAGCTTAATCAAGTTGTAAGTCAATATCCATCCCAAAGGCACAACACGTTTTACATGCGTTACGTTTTTTCGTGCGTTTCATGTAAAAGATTTAAGGGAGGATGTAGAAATTTACTCTCGTATACGGATTAATCTGCTAAGTAGTTTAACAATCAATTTGGGTTTGCAGTTCAAGGAAACCAAAGCACTCTATATAGCTTGCAGAAAATTGTGAAGAAAACAGAGTAAAGTATCCGTTCTGTCGGTGGTTCCTTCCAAAGTATGGTGGAAAAATGGAACATTTCTTGGACCAGCTGTGGTAATTGTTATTATTTTATTAATCTACAGTAAGGAGAAAGTCTACGAATAAGGTATTAAAAGAATAAGTCGTAAAAAGGAATTAAGTTGTGGAAAAACATATTGAAACTGTCGCTTTTCACACTGGGTACAAAAACAGATAACAGCGTTGATACTTCTGATAACAGTGATTAGGAAACACCACTTGAATTCCCCTATTGTTCTATAATAATTCTTGACTGGCAGAGTCAGTTGGTCGGTATCACAGTAAAAATACGAGGCAATCTAACATCTAATTTTCCCCAAGTTCGCACGACTGTCCCACGACTGAAAGAAAACCAGGACATTATGCGACACCATTCGTTTCCGCGATGCCTTCACTAATTGCTGAAATACTCCCCCGGTAAAACTGCCATTTTAAAAGTTCACGGCCATGAAGGAACGAAACCTAGTAAAACGAGGGAGCTAAATGGGGAGTTAGAGGTAAAAACTCTCTCCGAGCAGAGGTGGAAGCTCACCAGCGCCCACAGCAGGTGCGGATGACGACTGGTCGGACAGAGTGGCTGAGGGGTTTTGCACTTAGTTGGCCGTAGTAAGTACGTAC
Source organism: Creontiades dilutus (assembly GCA_031894815.1). Classification (NCBI taxonomy): domain Eukaryota; kingdom Metazoa; phylum Arthropoda; class Insecta; order Hemiptera; family Miridae; genus Creontiades; species Creontiades dilutus. Next base: position 1,273,613 of record JAVIWC010003164.1, read on the forward strand.
CTACCTGCCTCAGCGTACAATTGGGACCACTTTACCTAATTACTGTGGTGCCGGCTCGCTGCCTTTTCCGACGTTTTGGTGTCTTTTTGTCTCCCATTGTCTCTCGTGTTTCGTCAGGAATCCTCAAGGGGAATGAGCCCATCCTCAGGGTCACAATATATCTTTTCGTTGTATGTAAGCTAAGAACCGATCTTTGAAGTTCAGTTTATAAATTCATAGATTCATGTCATTGAATTTAAAGTCATCGACCATTTATAGAGTCCATTTCGGTCAGAATCCATAATTAGTCAGGAGGGGGTAATAGGCAATCCTTTCAGGCATTGCTCACACAGCTTATTTGCCAATATTCTTGTGTTTTTTCTGTTAGCTTAAGAACTTGGGTGTAGTTTTGAAACAGATTTCAGATCTTTAAAAACGGATTGCGAATAGAAGGGCTTATAGAGACAAATCGTTATTATCTTCAGTAGTTTCTTCATTTTCTTTTTTTTTCAATCCCAATTTTAAATTATTGTTATTTGCTTGTTTTTTTTTTTTTTTTTTTTTTTTGTTCCTATTTGGCATCAGTTATAATTTACACTATACAGCCAATACTAAATAATTTTATTGAAAAGATACATACACCTTTTTTTCACAAAAACGCGATCAACAAATACTTTCACTGACATCACAGCTTCAGACCGTACAATTGTAGGAAGTTGAATAGAGAGATGTACACAGATGGAAGTTTGGAACATCGTGTGACGTCAAGATTGTAGGGCTTCAATGATTCTTTGTCCCATTCGTGGAACAATGTGGCTCTTTGGTTTCGCGTTTTGATGCACTGCACGATCAGATACTCTTTAGTTTCATCTATTCGGCAGGATAAGCAAAGGCCAATTTCCTCACGACCAATCCGTTGTAGGTATGATTTTGTTACAGTCACTCCACTTCTTAACCTCCACATTCCTTTATGAAAGTGCTTCGGCATGCCAGTGAAGGACGGATGGGAGTGCCAGGGTGTAGGCGATGTTGCTGGGAACAGGGCGGAGTAGCGTCGACCAGAGGGGTAGTTCGTGTACCACTCCTGCCATTGGTGTAGACACTGAACTTTAAACAAGCGATGTAGATCGGAGGGTGGGTATACGGTTGCATTATCCGGAAGGTTTGGTTGGGCAGCTGCAATCCTAGCAGCTGTGTCCGAACTCTCGTCGCCCATCAAACCGTTGTGCACCTTTATCCAGCAGAGTGGAGTGTTCATCCCAGCTGGTCGCAAGTTCCACATAGTTTCCAAAATATTGCCTTCTATTGAATTGATATTTGAAGAAAGGTTCGTCGGAGACATTTTTGATGCCGCACACATGCTATCGGTCATCATCCCAACCTTGGAATTCTGTTGGGTTTTCTGCTTTGCATACTCCAGGGCTTTTAGGATTGCAATAAGTTCAGCTGCATATATTGAAGCCAGCTGCCATAGCTTGAACATTTGAATGTGATCATTTAAGGCGTCAAAAAAGGTACAGCCCACCCCGCCGTCAACGGCTGACTCGTCTGTATAATATATGTAAAGAGCTGAGGGATGATATTGCTGTAGGTATTCCTTCAATCGTGTTGGGTTTTGTGAAGCTGTTCTTAGAAAAGTAGCGGTTGGGGAATTTCGCATGGCTTCGTATGGAACTATGTATTTGCTAGGTTTGGATGAAATAGCTAGTGGACTGAGGAGATGAGCAATGGACGTGTAGATTGAACATAACACTGGAGAGCGCTTTTTGGACCAATACGGTTTAGTGAGATCGTTGATCGCAAATCTGTGGACAGTACCAAATTGTACATGAGTGAGTAAAGTGAAGCAAAGTACCGCTTAGCCAGCATCGCTCTCCTCGCTTCTAGTGGGGGTTTCCCCGCTTTCTGTGAGTAGTATGTGGATCGCGGTCGATGAAAGGACTCCTGCTGTTACCAGGAGGGCCTCACATTTCCGTAGTCTGGTTTCCGGTGCATTGCCAACAAAATTTAAGACTAACAAACCTCTCTTGTGCGATGAATCTCAGATAATTTGAAATCAGCTGTCGGGAAGGGGGTAATGGCTGATCCATTCAAGCTAGTACTAGTACATGAAATAAAGAAACTCGTCGCAGAATTGGAAGAACCCTAATTAACTTCAATCCTCAACCCAAGGAACTTCTACCTAAAGATGTCTATCCTTATAGATGTTATTGGATATTGGTTCATTAATGAAAATAATAAACCAAAAGTTGGGATCGCCATTCTACGTATTGCAGGGGAGTTGATATTGCTCGGTGATACCCGGTGTAAGTGAGAGAAAATAAAGGGAAAGAAGAATCCAGCGCCAGAGGCCATATTCGTTCTCCCCTCATCTCATCACTCCGCGAGAAAACGAGCCTCAATGGGCCTTCAGCAGTATGAAACGCCAACAAGAAAATATGCGTCACTTCGCCGCCGGATAGTCTTACCATCTCATTTCATTTGAACGAAAAGAAAAAGCTCAAAGGAAAAAAATGAACAACCGTACTTCCCTAAGAACTGTACGAAAAATTCATACTCGCTTCTCTTCACTAGGAGAAAACACACTATCCCAGTTGATTACGGTTCACTTCCACAACCGAGCGTCGCGTTGAGTTGGTTTAATTAGACGCGCTGATTGGTCTCCAACACAAGCGTTTTTCTCCGAGTTTAATTAATGAAGCCCTTTAATTCATCGATGGTATACCGTTTTTACGGTTTCATCCGCTCTTTTATCTTCCTTTTTAAGGTGTAGACCCTTTGGAAATCTCAGACCATCCGCCGGTGCTCTGAGTTTCTTTGAGGCTTTGAGAGACGCTCTCTCATCCACCATCTTTTGAATTACCTAGAAAAAATCTGGATATTTCATTAAGATCATTTTGATGGATATGATTTTGACCTAAAGAGCAAGGAACTTCTCCTCTGAAGATTTCAGAATTAATTTCACCTTGATAAATGGATTAGCAAAGTTTCGTCACATAAGTATTAATTATACTTCTATAATAAACGTAATAAGGGGGGGTAATTAGTAGGAAGGTATTTCAGGTAGTTATGACAGATTTAGAAAGGGAAGATAGGGAACTAGATTATCGGAAACGGGTAAGCCTACCATTTCGTGCAATGATATCTCAGGAACTAGGCAGCATTTTAGAAAAAAGGGGGTTTACTGTGGGATTCTATTCGCGAAATTCAAATAAAATGTTACTATAAGAGGAAACTTCTCTAAAGGACATAAGTTATATACGTTACATAAAATCTGACTTTGGGATTCAATATGCGGAACAATCAGGGGAGAAATTCAAATTCAGTGGAGGGTAACAGGGATGATCATGGGATCGTTGAGAGGGGTAGGGAAGCTGTTAAAAATCAAATGTTGAAATAGGAAAATATATAATAAATATATTTGGCTTGAAATAAGATTTTCAGAGCCAGACGATCTCGGACTGGTTTTCGACTCCAAAAAACTTACTTCAAAATGACACCCCACTTGCCTAGGTCTACTAATTGTAGTACAAACGTAAAGAAAAACTTAACATTAGCTCCATTTAAAAGGACGTGTTGAAAGGAATTTTAGGGATACAGCAAGTTTAATCCGCTTGTCAATGGATGGTTATCTTTTCCGATTCCATATCAAATTCATCGAGAAATTCCAGTTTGGAGGCTAAATGATCTTAGGAGCAAAAAGTCATGACTCGGGAACGAAATGAGGTCCGATCGTTTCGCTCCATTTTCGGCCCAATCTCACTTCAATTTTTTCTTAACATGAAGAGCGGGACACCTTGTATAAGGACAAAGTCCACACTCACCTCCTTCAGTCTTTAGTGTACTGACGAAGGTGCGAAACCCGAAACCGATCTAACAATGCCGAACACTTTGTCAAAATAGTCTATTGCGGCAATCTTGTATTTTTTTTTTTTTTTGCCTTACCAATAATAATTCACAATCGAAACGTACTTGGTAAGGAGAATTAGAGATATACAAATATACTAATGGGATTTGGACGGGTAGTTCTGAACAAGAAGAAAACTTGAATTATTTAATATCTCTGACTTTCATGCTTTTTTGAGTGAATTCCAGATCTATAAATAGTTGATAATCTGAGCCTTCGCATTATCACTATCGCACATCTATGTTGTTAACCAACAGAATAATTAATTGAAAATCAAGATACCAACGCTTCACTAGACCGACTAGAGGACAAAAGCATCATTATCTAAGGAGATACACACACCTGCAAAGACTGATCACCTTTCCATACAAAATTAATTAAACGAATAAACCGAGGGTCGTTCTTAGTTTATACAGTTGGCGATCATGTTGCTAATCTTCCGTTGTCACAGGTCAAGACCAAGAGCCCTAATAACGTTTAGCTATTCATATGGGCTATTTCGAATCATTAAAAGAAACCTATAATTTAAAAACAAGTCACAAAATAAGAATTATTTTGAAAGTTTTCGAGATCTCGACTTTTTGTTTGAACAATAATTTCAACACATCAATTTACTAATTAGCCGAAAATTACAGACCAATTAGAGTCTATGAGTTATTTTCCACGTTCAACAATATCGACAGTGACCTAGTTTTTGTTTATTGACTAATTTACGGACGAATTTGCTGTTAATAAATATATGGCTATACAGGGTGTCCCAGGAGTTATGCACAATCCGACTCCTACGTGTTCTACAACTCATTTCCGAACAAAAATGCCTCGTAGCAAATTTTTTTCTTGTTTTCGATCTTATGTCATTAAAACTGTCATTACTCCCTTAATTTTGGAGACAGCTCAAATTTGATGACACTGTTGGAAAGAGCGTTACATTTTCCATCTATTTGATGCCAGAAAACTTTTTTTTTAATTGCATTGAAGATCTGCGATTGCTGCGCGAAATGGCAGTTTTGTCAAAATCTTGAAATCGCCTGTTTTTCATCACGCCTAGAAACCCCATGAATACTTGACGCGGAACTGTGCAGGCCTGGTAAAATTTGCGCCATAATGTCAGCTTTCCAACGGAAAGAAAATGGTGTTTGACTGCAGAAAAACGTGTGTTTTCTGTTAAAATTGAGGTTTTTCCAAAAGTCTGGAAGATGAATGCAACTCATCGCAATCAATCGTAAATGAACACAAACAATAGCCGTCTCTCGGATCTTCGATAATCCTGACTTTGGCTTGACAGCTTAGGAATGCCGTAGACGCTGTTCACAAACAAACGGGTTTATGCATCGACAAACTAACTTAAATCGTCATGAGAGGTCGGAGTTAGTCACCATTCGATTCAGCGAGAAAAGTTACATATATCCCGCCTTCAACCTTTTTTCGACGAGACTTTAGGAAAAACCTCAATTTTAACAGAAACCACACGTTTTTCTGCAGTTAAACACCATTCCCTTAACTTTGGAATTAAAAATATTTTCAAAAACCAAAACGACTAGACCGTTGGAAAGCTGACATTTTAGCGCACGTTTTACCTGGCCGGCACAGTTCTGCGTCAAGCATTCATTGGGTTTTTAGGCAAGATGAAAAACAGGCGATTTCCAGATTTTGACAAAACTGCCATTCCTCGCAGCAACCGCACATCTTCAATGCAATGAAAAAAAAAATTCTGACATCAAACAGATAGAAAATTTAACGCTCTTTCCAACGGTGTCGAGAAATTTGAGCTATCTCCAAAATTGAGGGAGTTACGACAGTTTTAATGACATAAGATCAAAAATACGAAAAAAATCCTAAATCGCGAATAGCTCGGAAACGAGGCCTCAGGCGAAAAATTGGTAGGAGACATTTTTGGTCGGAAATGAATTGAAGAACACGTAGGAGTCGGATTGTGCATAACTTGTGTATAACTAAAAAAGGCCTAATGTTTGAAAATTGGGAATGCTACGGAGGAGGCGTTGTCTTGGTCAGGGGCTAGGATATGCAACGACCCGCACGACCCTCCGGTCTTGAAGGAGGGGTTGCTTTGTGCGCCGTGTATTATCAACCCCAATGTGATTTGGCCGTAGCATTGGGTGTTGCGATGTTGATAATTTGTTATTTTTGACCAAATTCAGTTTAGTAAAATGTTTGTTGACTAAAACATGTTATCCAGTTTTAGGACAAAGGTAAAGGGTTTACCTAAGGTATTAGGGTTTAAATCGAGTTCATACAAAGAGTTAGAGTTTAAACAAGATTGTTAAGATATAAATTAAAAAATAAATATTAAAAAATGAAAAATGAAAATTAATTTAATGAATAAAAACGCTCGTTTGCTATCAGCGTCTACGGCATTTCCAAGCTATCCAGCTAAAGTCAGGATGATTGAAGATCCGAGAGACGGCTATTTGTGTTCATTTACGATTGATTGTGATGATTTGCTTTTAGTTGAGTGACTATACCACAAGTGAGTATGTTGGCATGATTTTTGTGTACAGTTTTGCCAATAGTAATGCCTCTGAAGCAGCAAGGGAGTCAACCCTTGCGAACACGTCGGGAAGTATGAGAAAAAATATTGGTAGATAATATTGTTTATGTCACAGATCCTTCTTTATCTAGTAAACTATCTGGTTTTTTTTTTTTTTTTTTTTTTTTTAATCTACTACTTGTTTTTTGTCACTAAGGTTTTGGTTATTACTACCAGCTATGTTCAATAGCTATAGCGCAATGTGATGACTGGGAATATGCAATAGGGAAAACCATGCTGGAGGAAATACAGCGAGGAAAGAGACTAAAGGGAACAGTTGGTAATGATACGGAAGCCTGATTTGACAAGGGTGTCAGCAAAAAGATGAATACAACTCATCGCAATCAATCGTAAATGAACACTAACATGTCTCCGATCTCCGTCTCTCGGCTCTTCGATTATCCTGACTTATGCCGGACAACTTTGCAATGCCGTTCACAAACGAACGGGTTTATGCATTCGACAATTATAACTTAAATCGTCATTTGAGAGGTCTGGCGTTATCATTATTCGATTCAGCGGGAAAAGTTACGTATATCCCGCCTCCACCCTTTTTTCGACGAGACTTTAGGAAAAACCTCAATTTTATCAGAAACCACACGTTTTTCTGCAGTTAAACACCATTCCCTTAACTAAAAATATTTTTTAAAACCAAAACTTAACTACACCGTTGGAAAGCTGACATTTTGGCGCACGTTTTTCTAAGCCTGCACAGTTCTGCGTCAAGTTCATGGGGTTTCTAGGCGAGGTGAAAAACAGGCGATTTCAAGATTTTAACAAACATGCCATTTCGCGCAGCCATCGCACATCTTCAATGCAATTTAAAAAAAGTTTTCTGGCATCAAATAGATAGAAAATGTAAAGCTCTTTCCAACGGTGTCATCAAATTTGAGCTGTCTCCAAAATTAAGGGAGTAATGATAGTTTTAATGACATAAGATCGAAAACACGAAAAAAAATCTTAAATCGCGATTAGCTCGGAAACGAGGCCTCTGGAAAAATCTTTGCTACTAGGCAGTTTTGTTCAGAAATGAGTTGTAGAACACGTAGGAGTCGGATTGTGCACAACACCTGGGACATCCTGCCTGTATATGTAACATAATTAGTGAAACATTTAAATGAAGGACAAGAATAATAAAATATAGGAATTAGATTATTAAAATAAATTTAGATTATGTAGAAATGTAAGATAAGAAATCATTTTTGCGTTCTTAGGTATTATACTCCAAAGTAAGCAAGTAAGAAATTCTGATACTTCAATAACAATTGGTAGAAATCATGGGATACCAGAGAACAGGATCTGGGCTATCGGTATCTGTTGTTCTATCGAGGAGATTGCATTTACTAAACATTATTCGCTTTTTTTCTTTACAATTCCCCCTTTTTCGGACGGGAACGAAAAAGATGTGAATTACTAGATTTGCCCCTTTAAATTTATTTTTTACAAGATACCGAATGTCATACCTGTTTGAATCTAATTTCATACCTTTCTTTAATCTTCAGAGAAGCTTTTCGTGTATTATGTTTGTTATTTTATGTTCCAAGACGGTGAAAAAAAGTAATTAAATTAAAAAAACCTCTTTTGCCCAGTGCAGAACTTTTCTCCGAAACAACTGGGCCAAAGTTGGTAGGGTCAAAAATCACAAATGTGGTACGGTTGGGACTAACACATTCCGTCAATCCTAAAGGGTGAAACCAAAGAGTTGAAATATTCGAGATTCAGAACATCACACACTTTTGCAATAACAGTAATGTTACTATGTTCGTTATTGACAGAATAGAATGAGCCCACTCGTACTGATTAACGTTCACCCGTCCGCTCCCCCTAGAGCTAGAACATTGACGGAGAAAAGAATGTCAATACGAATGTGAATTTCAACAGCTCTGAACACGGGTGATATTATCAGCTGATTCCTAATGATTTGACGGAGTCAAACATATTTCATAGTCGAAGAATATTATTGCAATTATTGCAATGGAATTGGTTTTCTTCTTGAAGGTGAGGTTTTCATAACTTATGTCATATATTTGCGGACACATGAAGCATGGGGTAGATAGTCTTTTATTCAATCTCATTTCTAATTAATAATCTCTTCCAAGATCGATCTGCCGGGCTGAAATATATACACGAAGCTTTTCCTATGATATCTAGAATAGAGTTACAAGGTATGGAGGTGAGAGGCGCCGAGTTCAGATAATGTAGCAAAGATTACGTCTAACGAAACACATTTGATTAATAATTTGCTACGTTATTCTATTTGATTTTAAGATTCCACGAATCTTGAAACGTGATTATTTTGAGGGGGAGGAGGAAGAGGTGGAGAGAAGAGGAGGAGGGTTTGAATTACTTTTTCTTTGTTGAATTCTGCGATTGTTTATCATTGAAAATAGTGAAAAAATACCGTTCTCTCAGCTGTTTTGAACTCATTGAAGTAGAAGTTACTATTGCAAACATTTTCGGAAAGTTTTTTTTGTGTTGAACTAACGACATTAGTGTGAGCTGAGATTGTTTGTGCTGATGATGCTGAGATTGTGAATGTTTCACTTCAAAACACAAAAACTTTGAGAAAATAGAGTTTTTGGCCGACAAAAAACCAACTTTTTCTCTGAGAACCCCCAATGATATCTATTTGTGTCGTGAATAAATTTCCTATCAATCAGTTCACAACAGATTTTTGTCCACCCGATCCTTATGATAGCCCCAGTGCATCTTCAATTGTAAATTTACAATGTATACATATGGAAATGTATTTATACATTTTTTTTTTTTTTGCTACGGTTCGTGAATTTGTTATTTAAGATCATGAACAAGCAATTTTTGGGTGGTTTACAAGAGAAAAATACCAGCATCACCTATGAAAGTTAAATAATGTAGGAAACACAGAACGAAGGCCCCCGTCAGGTTTCAAAGTCTGCAGCTCTACTTCTTCCCAGATTAGATATCACAATTCAAGTGGGTTGGACAAACAAGTTCCGGTTTGTATCCATGAAGTTGCACCGTTGTCCAGAAGCGAATCCGTACCTACCCATAAACAAACTTGAACTGTTTGTTCGAGCAACTCTCTTTATCCGGGATAATTTACTTTCCCGAGACAACCTTACAACTCCGTTAACTGCTGTTTCAACAACTCTTCTCAAGTTCCGACAGTTAAGAACTTTGAAACATTTTTGTCTCCGTGTTTTCCAGATAAATAAAACTGAAAAAAGTTTGCATCCGCTCGTAACTCTGACTTTAACCAGATGGTGTACGCTGAGCTACAACTGTCAGCTATTAAATAAAATATTGAAGAAAGGACATAACATGGTTGATATTACTAAGACCAGAAAACGAAGAAACTAAAAGTATCTAGTTTTATCCTAACTGCACCAACATTGCAACATGTGATACCCGTACACTGGTGTATTACTTAATTAAATGAAAAATGACTACACATGAGCTAATAATTTTTAGTTTGCCTACACCACTAGACAATTACTTATATTCTTATTTCGAAATTAAATTAAATTGTTTTGGGAGAAAGCCCATAACCCAGAAGTCCGGTTCAAAACCACGCTCTGCAACCAAAAAGTATCGTGGTGTCAGTCTGTAATGGAATAGATAGGGGGGATATTTCACTTCGAAAAAAAGAATTTGTCTAAATCTCCAGCTTCATAGTTTCAATGTATTTCCGTGTTCAAACTACTTTTAAAGAGGTGGGTTTATCTAAAAAATTATGAGTTTTGATTCATGATCCATGTGCGTTAGTCGTTTACCCGTTACGTCTACCGACCTATTTCCAGGGATATTTGCATGGCCGTTAATCCGTATCGCCATTATTTTTTGCGCCTCGATTTTCAGTTTGTATCACGATTCAAGGATTATTGTCACTAAGTGGTCTCGCTTTGAATGGTAATCTAGATTTACGGTGGAACGAGCGCGGTTCAAAGAGTATGTGATAATTGCCAATCTGTTCCGAACGGTTAAATTTGTTGCCCTGTACTTTAACGTATTCAATGGTGCAAATCAATTCAATAAATTCCACACGATTTTCTCAAAATAAAAGTTTCCTTAAGAATCGGGTGAGTCGTAGTTTCTTCTTATCGTAAGTATGATTGTTTGGATCATTGAAACATATTCAATTTACTTATAAGATTTCAGGGTCAATTAAGATGCTGTGTGACAAAACCAAATCGATGAATTAGGAAACGAGAAAATGATGCTTGATATACGTAACATTTGTGACTGTGTAGAACACCCCTACCGATGGGGTGGAAGAACACTGGGAACTATCGGCCTTAGTATCCCAGAAAAAGTTTAGGAAATCGGATCTAAACTATAAATTTGATGCTAGAGGATGAGGTTCTAGCCTGCGCAGCAGCCACTAACGATGCTATCCTGATAATCATTCAAGCCCAAAAAAGACAAAATGAACTACATAACACATTCTCCTATAATGGGCCTGTAATTTATACCTTCAAAGAAAATCCACAATCGGTGTTAATTTACTCCATATGGGAAGGCTGAATCAAAAACTACATTGGATCCATAATATGGATTCGGGTCATTCCGAGTATATTATACTCGTACTTCGAAGAGAATTAGAGATTCAGCGACAATATTTGTTGACCAATAAACGAAGGTGCTATACATTTGCCAACAACGTTAATGTACTATTGTCATCATATCGTACGTGAATCACAAATCAACAAATTTATTTATAGCTTAGAAAACCACAATTACATAGACATTACATTAATGTTCAATAAAACATAGCGATGTATAGTAGATATTTCGCTTTTTTCTGTGAATAACTATATTTTATTGCTTGAAATACAATTAAAACCTTGCAAGAAGTCATTTCAAAAGTTTTGTCGACAAGCGACAGGTATGGAGGGGGTTAATCTTAAAGTTTAATAGAGTTGAGAGAAGTCGAGTTAAGATTTATTTGGGATTCAGGAATGGCCATCAACTTCTGCAGCAGACTTTTGAAAACCAGGTAGGCGCATTCAGATGAAAAATTTCTCAAACTTTTGAGTTTTGACACTGGACTGTTGGGTAAAGCATTCATTAAAGGTAAACTACCTAAGATTATTTATAAGAAATGTTTTACGCATGATCCTACAGTTTCAGAAGTAAGCCACACCACCTAATTCACAACGTTAAGCACTCTCAGCCATATATGTAGATCTAAAGTGTAAAACGCTGCAAAGTTTTGCACGAAGGTTTACAATATCTGCATTGGATAACCCTCATATGTTGATCACAGGACTACGAGAACCGGCTCGTACAGCCGGAGACAATGTTTCCTGGGTCCACCCGAAAACCAAAACCAACCAAACTAAACCAACTGAAATTTAAAAAGAACAAATAAAAATACAGGAAACAAGAATGCTTCCACTAGTTGTCCTCAACTGAATTTAAGCTCGCAAGATGGGGTTGTAAGATCACAATCGTATAGATCCGATTTATTTTTCATAAATGCCCCAAAGGATGTTGCCAGCCCCTCGGTATAGCCCGGACCTTCCTTTGAACTTTAACTGTAGCTCGACCGTCTAACTGACCGATTTTTTAAATGGTGAGAGAACGAATGATTGCAAAGCATCCCGAATGGTCTCATTCCACTCACGGAATTAATTTCTACCTGAATCAAACAAAAAAACTCTCCTCATACTTCCTGAGATTTTGATGTTTTAATACTTAGTTAAATCTTTAAATAGTAACCCTTCAGGCTAATTAATCGCGATGCGGAGATTACAGGCACATTTTTGATTGATTTTGGATATAATGCTTCTGCTAGATCTCCACGACCTGCTACTCAACTGATTTGAAGCTTGGGAGTGGGGTACGGCTAGTCTATTCGTATACTGTCCTCATTGGTTCTGACGTCAGGCAACCATTCTAGTGTCCACTCTCATTCCTCACGGTGAAGGCAATTCTCTCATTTTTTGGTACATTATTTTCAATAATAAGCCTTTGTAATCGTCCACGCGGAAAATTGTTCAACCCCCTCCAATTTTGTACTTTTACGTTTCAAATAGCATAGCATCCAAACTGCGATGTCCGTCCCCCATACCGGCTATAAATAGGCCTTAGAATTGGTGTAAACAACCCGTTTTTTCTTACATGGATCACACTTGGGGTCTAACTGATCCCAACATCTACCCAGCCTCACACGCATAGATGCTATGGGCCAAAAATGGTTGAAAAACGTGGTTTTTCAAAGTTTTTACCGACAAAGGGTAGTGGGTTGTCATTTGATAGTAATTTGAGACTGGGATATTTTTCAGATCCATAGAAATTCACCCGAAGCGCAATTTTTGAGCATAAAAGTGACCCCCCAAACCTCACAATGAGACGAGAATACAAGTCATGTTGTCAGAATGAGGGAGTTGAAAAATAATAAACCTTTTACGAAATAATTAGCAGCTTTTTTTCTCGATCGACTATAAAGATTCATTATTGAAAACATTAAAATAAAACAACCACCAAAGAACTGCATCCACAATTTAAGAGCTCGCTGTCCAATTTATGTCATTGGATGCTCTTTTGAGTATTTAGCTAACCACAACATTTCTCTTAGGTGCCCATTTTATCCTATTTATAAAAAAAGGAATGGGAAAAAAATCACGAGCAGAATTAAACAGACATAAAGTGGATTGTGATGGGGAACGAATAATAAAAATAGACTAAACATAAACTAGTTATAGTCGAATGTAGTTTGCACAATGGAACACGCATAATAATAGAGGTTAAGAAGCCGAGAGGTTTTACTACAGACCATTAATGTGGCAGGATGAAGGATCAGGTTACCAACGTCTGCTCGATTCCCCATGTTTTACTGTCGGGTCGTGACGGTTCTGATTGTTGTCCCAGCGGTGTTGATTGTAGCCCCATAAAATGGGAGCCCATAACGCCCTCATAAAGGGCCGTAGACGTAACATCCCAAGAATCTCAGGTGAGCTGGCAAGGTCGTCACAGGTTATCACCCTTCCAGAAGTCTTATTCCCAACTTCCGCCGCCGATAGACATTAAAAAAAAACCATTGCTTAGTGCCGTGCCCGGCATCGTAAGGCGGATTCGGTCGTTTCACGGCTTACACGCCGTCGCCTTCTCGTTTTTCTTTGAGCCAGCCCGAGTAAATATTATCATTCTTGAAATCGTCCAGGGAGCCAGGGCGGAATCCCATGAGGAACAACAAATTAACGTCTCCGCGGGAAGGAAACCAAGCAGTAGTTGGGATAGGAACGACGCCTTACTCAAAGCAGTATTCACACTGAAGACAAAATATTCCACACACCAATAGGATAAAGCAAATTTATATTGAAGGAATTCTTGCAGTAAAGAAGTACCCCACAACACCATTAGCTTGTTAAATGTGCAGTTGTTGGGGGCACTCAATTGGCTGAATCAGATGTCATTTATAAACACAACATTTCACTACATCAAAAACGCTGCAAATTATGAAAAAAAAATGTTTATAAAATGAAGTCCATGCATCATTATCTACGAGTCAGTTAGCTGGTATTGACAGCATCAAGAGAAATAAAATAGACGATCGTTACATACACCCGATCGGACATACTCTCCACCTCATCAGGTAGGAAGCAGTTGTCGAGCCCAATGAATCGACAGAGTCATATGCTGTTTTCAAAGAATTGTTCACGACATAAAAAACGGCGCAAATCATCAATAAACAATTTATTAAACTCGAAATTAGACAGCCCTACTGAGCAGATTACTGGTCCGCAAATTATTACAGAACCGATTCCATTGTACATATGATGTTATCTACGTACTTTTTTTATTGTTCAGCGTTAACTATTATTTTCTTAAAAGCTTGCGAATTGCTCAAAAGAGACCAATCGTTTGAAGACGCCAAAATCGATTCATTTACTACACTATACTAGTAAGACAAATATAAATTCAATAAAATAGAAGAATGGATTTGGAGATTCGGAGATACTCCCGACTCTTTCATTGTTTCCCGAAAGCCATTGAATCCATATAAAAATAAACCATTGTGTACGTTGTAATTTACTGTTAGATATCGCCAAAAATATTAATATGAACACCAACATTCACGAAACAAAAGCTATCAAAATACCTAAAATGGTGCGATATACTATACATTGACACTACGTAGAAATCCGAAATAAAACAACTTGAATTTAGTGTGGTTAAATAAAATACCTACCCGCTTTTCAACTGCCCAATATTAAACAACTAAGTCTTGTAAAACTCAACATCAAAAGGAACTCTTGAAAACAAAATTCCATTACCTGATGTTACTGATGATACTAGATGATTTTTACTACGCTTTGGAACGTTCACATCCACATACGTGTTGAAGTTCTCCTACTCTGTCAACGTGTTAGCCCTTGAGGAGAGTGAACGGATTAACGTAAAGCAACCTGAGTGTGGTAGTATGGTACTATTATACCTAATAATAAAAATACTAGTGTTATTTTGAAAGTTTTCGAGTTATGATTTTCTGCACTTTGATTTTAGCCTTTACACTTGACTGAAAGCCTTGCCAAGGATTCAGTCCCAACTAGACCCCAATAAGATTTATTTCCAAGTTTCATTAATTTTGGTTCAATAGTTTAAAAAAAAAGCTCCCGGTTTTTTTTCTAATTCGATTTTCGGATCTTGAAAAGAGTTGAAATTGTTATTTGTTTTTTCTTGGTCGATTACAAAGGTTCATTTTTTAATTTTTTCATCGAAATTATTTCACATTCTAAGCTTTTAAGAATTAATTCACATTATTTCAGTAAAGGTGCTAATTTTTTATAGATTATGATGTCTACTAAAATGACAAAACCTGCTAGATATATAACTCAGTTCTATGTGCACGATAGTAGCACAAGTAGTGGGAAGTGAAAATGAGAAGGAAGAAGTTTAGGAGCGAAGATTTTCCCGCAAGAGCGCGACAAGCATAAGAAAACAGTTCCTAACTTGATTACGTCTCGACGACATCGGATGCGGCCCTTTCAGCGCTCTGTTCCTCACTTGAGTCAACCTGACTGGAATATTATCATATTCAGAATGCTATGCAGTATCAACAAATTAATGCCTTCGTGGGAAAATGTTTCATGATTCCGAGTTATCAAGTTGGTTCGGAAGCTTCGAGCGAGAGTTGAAGGAAATCGATGGAAGTTCTAGACTATGAATTAGGGTACCCGTCTTCAACTTCAGGAGATCGTTCGCTGAGAAATACACCCCTAAGTCTTAGTACGCTTAACAAGTGAAAAGCAAAAAAATAATTAATTAAAGGAAACTCTACATGTCTTATCCATTACATATATACAACTACGTCGTATGCAACATTACAGTGTACTTATTAGGGATGGGTATCGATACCCGATATTTCAAAAAATCGGTATCTTACCGTTGAGTACCGATATTTTTGTATCGATATTGGACCCTTCGATAATATCGAGTATCGATACTTCAATTCCGATATTTCGAAATATCGGCGAATTTGTTCTCACTAGCTAAAAAAAGTTTGATTTTCTTACTAGTCACAAAACTCACCAACCATTCTTTGACACTCGTAATGGAATCTGGAATGTAAAAGAATACTAGAAGGAAAACAGGAAAAGAAGAATTAGGAAGGCAGCATAGGAGGCTATATTACCGGTATAGTACCCACTGTTACTGTTACCTTACCTCTCATAGGTTCAAAAAATCAAAACAGAGATTATCTTCTGTTCTGTTTAGGTAGATACGATTACGTGTTTTGCTGTTTAATTTTGAAAAATTGATGTTGAAAACGATACTCGATATTTACAAATATCGATACTTTGCTTGACCGATATTTGAAGTATCGATACCTACCTTCCGATACAGTATCGGTACAAAATATTGATACTTGTTCAACAATACCCGTCCCTAATACTTATACGTTGTTCAGGTGCAGGTTCCGGTGTGAAGGATGAGATTGCGGTTTTGGAACACATTAAATTGCTTGAATTTGAGGATTTTGATTAAATGATTGAAAAAAACAAAACTAAAAATTACAGAGGAGTGTTGAATTAATATTTTTAGCACAGTATTACAAAGACAAATTTTGTCTAACCAGATGCAGATAATTGAAAATAATAACGTTGACAGTTGATTGATTAGTTTTACTGAAAAAATACTTGAATTCTAAATTTATAAATAGGAAAGAAGTTCAAGAATTGTCTAGTGAAACGGAATATAATTTATGAAGAGTTTTTCTGGAAAGAATGAATCCACAATACGATAATGTTGCACGACAGTGACTTTGGATTCGTACGGAATGTATGCAAAACATGTATCAAAATCATGTGTGGATGTATAAAAATGTATGTAAAACAATACGTTCGTGTATATCCAAGATTTTTAGTGTTGATCGAAAATAATTGTAGAGATTCAGTCCCAATCATGTCCCATTATTTTTTAGTCAAGATTCATAGCTTTGAAAAGAAACCTCAGGACGCGTTTTTCCCAATTCAAATTTTGGATTACTTATTTTGAATAGTAAACAAAAATGATTTTGGAGATTTAGAAATGTTATTAGCTATTTAGATGGCTTCGAAAATTCAAAAACCCATACAGAATACAATCCTTAATTTTACGCCTTAAGGATACAAAGCATGCCTGAAAACGTTGGCTGCCGTACTTTTTCAGATAAAATTTAGTATAACTGCCAAAAATTAGGTTTCTGCCATTAACACATCGAGCTTGATGGCCGGCTAGAACGGTCCATTAGAAGGGGTCCAAATTTACTGTGCAATGGTCTAAAATATGCTCGAACATTGATTTAGAACGTTAAAGACATGTCAGGTGTCTATCTTACATTCTTTTCATGTGGCGAGTCGATTGCGACTATTATTAAATCCTTAAAGTTGACTAGTAAGCGAAAATCAATTTCCAGATTGAAAGGAAAAACACTTTATTAGCGAGGTTTCTTAAAAACTTGAGATAATTCAATGAAGAAAAAAAAACAACTTCAAAGGAATTTTTGTAAGGGAATGATTCCTGAATTTTAATTGTCATTCCAAACATAACTCTCAATAGGAATGAAATTAAAACTTCGTCCTTTCGACGAAAAAACTATAATTCCAAAGAAAGGCTGATTTCGTTGGACAGAACTTTTTGAACACAGTACATCGGTCAAATTTGAAAAAAAATCAATAAAAATCGCGAAAAATCGACAAAATTTGTCGATGTTGTGTTTGTGGACATTTAATGTCCGACAAGAATACTACTGAAAAAAATGTAATCACACATGAAGCAGGAAAAATCTAAAATTTATGTTCAAAATTGTACTGAAATATGTAACTCACATTTTATTCGAATCTAAAAATCAATGAAAACTTCAGAAAACGGTTTAAAAAAAATTAATATTTTCACAGGGATATTACCTGTTTAGAACAAGATTTTGTTATGAATGTAATACGATAATTCTGGATGAATTCGCTCATACGATCGGACTGTATGACTGGAACTTTTCCCGTTATTTAGCAGGCAATCAATTTTGTTCTTACTGTTATTGCTGTTAGTTACTTTTAGTTTATTTGAAAACTCCCTTTCATAGCCGTCCTACGAGAATGACTTTTTCTCCCTGTGGCCATTAAAAACCATTAATGGGAAATAGGTAATACTTATTGACAACAACGAAGCAAAACAAAGGAGGATCGAAAGAATATGGGGTCATCTTCGTGGTAAAGTACATAGCAACTAATTGGAGAGGTAAGTTTTCGTCGAGAGCGAAGAGGTACTGGGCGTAGCGATGAGGGGATATCTGGGACTGGGAATCTCCTTGTTCTGCCTTCCTCGCTGCGGCCTAACCCGGCCTTAGGGTCCTTACGTAGGAACACTAACGGGTTCTCTGGCATTCCGACGGCTTCGGCGAAGTAGGACAAACACCGGCGCTCAGGTGAAGGTCTAGTGCCGGGCTCTCGGGACGGCTTCCGCCGCAGAACAACCTGCTGGCCTTCCGGCCCTTTCCTCCATAAACGTCGAATTATTCCGAGTATCTTCAACGTTTGAAGGCGATGCATCCGCTCAAACTGCACTATACCGTCCAAATGCATCTTAGTTATTCACGTTCGAGCATCCGCAACTCTGCGTCGACCACGTGGTTGGGAGAAATACGGACGTGAAGAAAAGACTCTGGCAAGGTCCCCAGGCAAAGGCTGGTTATCACTGAGCTATTTTATCGTAGATTCCGCCGATTTATTAACCAAACTGATACATACAACTATACAGGGTGTTAACCTGCCACAGACTAGGAATAGATTCTACGGCTCATTTCTGACAAAAGTGCCTCCTACACATTTTTTTCAGAGGCTTAGTTTTTTAGTTATTTCAATCTCAAAATTTCTTTTCGTGTTTTCGACCTTAATTCACTAAACTGGGTTTTGTGGTTAAGAAAATTGAATTTTTATTATACCGTTGGAAAGAGCGTTCTCTATCTTCCTAATGTATCAAAAAAATTTTGTAGGTTGGTTCAATTGGTGAAAAATCAATCAGAAAAGTGAATTTTTCCAAATCTTCAGAATGACCACTTTTTTCATACTCAGTAGGTCTAATAAAATTCTACTCTTCAAACTTAGCTAGTAGTCTTAAATTATGCGCCGGAATCTCAGCTTTCCAACGGTGTACTCTAAATGGCACGTACAGTTGAATTAAGTGGGGAAAACTTCTTTTGAATGAAAATCGACGTTTTTAACAAAAAATGAACTTTTTACGCTATCAATAACTCTTTCCAACGGTACAATCAAAATTCAACTTTCTTAATCACATGAGGAGTTATAGCAGTTTTAGTGAATTAAGATCGAAAACACGAAAAAAAATTGTAAAATTATATTAACTGGAAAACAAAGCCTCTAAAAAAAAGAAAAAAATTCTACGAGGCAATTTTTGTCAAAAATGGGTCGTAGAACCTATTCCTTAGCCTTTTATATTATAAAAAGCATTAATGAGGATTTTTTTCATTTTTGAGATGAGAGCATTAAGATCACCTAACTATAATGAACACTGACCTCCGTATCATAGATTTGGATCTGTACATCAAACTAATCGATACTTCACTTGGAGGAGAGATTGAAGATTTTTGTTTCATTTCTGATATCCTACCATTTCGAGCATTCAACACCGTCAAACTAAACAGAACAATAACCTCCGCATAAACAGTGGCAACTTAGAGTTATGCCTGTTGGCCTGGACGTCATCTACTCACGAGGGTGAATGGCTAGCGGACGTAGGGCGTGTGTGACATCGGTTTGTTCAGTCGAGTTGTTCTTACCCACATGGTAAGACGTATGGCATGTGAGGCAGACCGCCGCTTTCATCCTAAATATGTTATTCCTTCAATTAATTCCTGGGCGGTATTTACTTGAAAAACTAGTGCAAGCAATGGCCAAATAGGGCGATTTCAACAAAATCATCTTCATCGTAGGGTCCAGCTAATCGTCAACATTACAAATCAGTTGGAAAGCAAACCAGTTTGACTTAATTTGAAGCACGAAGAATATTTTGAAGAGTGTTCGACAATTCCAAAGTCGATGTAAATACCATGACGTCTAGGCTAATTCACTCAAGGAAACCTTCCCAATAATAATCTCCTGAATTACTGAGTTGAAGGGTATTCAATTCAAGAGCGGAGCAGGCAGTGAGGGGAATGTTAGTTCTAAGGGAGAGAGGAAACAGCAGGCATGGGGTATGCTTGGACCCCACATGGTCAACGATGGGTTAAAGCTGAAATGAAGCAAATACTTTAGTATAAATCCTGAACACATAGAGCCATTTTCAAATCGTTCCACGGACGTATGTATCTACGAAAAAGAGTACGATAACGAATCCTGAGTGAATCCTACCACGGTGCCTGAAAGAAGATAATCTAATTTCAATCTATTCTAAGCTTGATCATGTGCGTATTCATATTTTCTAATTGAAAATAAAATTGTATTCGAATAAGGAATTGATTTATTATCCTTCTGTACTATACAACAACGTAAGGTGTACAGAAATTTAAAAACGATAAAGGTAGGTTATTGCAAGGGTGAAGAAGTAACGACGCCACCTAATCAGGTTTCTGTCCTAGGCTTCAGGTGAACATAGGGGCTTCATGGCACTGCTGTAGGAGGTTGCATTGACTTGAAAAACGTGAACAGTGGGTCGAATAAAATGGATCATTTTCTCAGATATTGTTTCTAACATATAAATCTCGAAGTTTGTATGTTACTCCTCTATTGAAACCCAACAGCTGAACCGATCTTGAAAAGGTAAGTTTCTGTCGACATAGTATAACTTTTCTCCCTGTCATCTTTGAGCACTGACATTTTATACACAGCCTCTTGAGAACATAGACAAATGACAGGGAGGAAGTCGCAGCACTTGAGCTAGCAATAATGTATTGGCCCATGCAACACACGGGTGACCGACTGGTTAATTATTCTCTGAGGTGGACATTAATTATTATAATAAGCGATACCTATCAATTGTGTCGCATGCACTCAATCACGCGTGGTCACGTTGAGTTACGAAACAAAATAAAAAAATACGACTGCAATGGTCTAATTTTTGGTCCTTGGTCAGCGGTCAGCAGTGTGTAATGCGAGAATCACCGTCTAGATCCACTATTACTTATTGAGGTTATATTCGAAGGTCGGGAGGGACGGATATTGGTAACGCCGAAGCGTTGTGCCAGCTCATTCCCCAGCGATGGAACCCACCTGTATCAATGTCCGCCAGACCGTTAGCTGTACGATGAGGATCGGTTGGGTGACTCAGAGCCAGAAACGAGGACCCGAAGCCAGGTTCGATTGGCTGCAAACTGACCAAATATCCTAGTCGGCGATAGGTTGATCTGAGAATTTTTAAGTACGAATATGAAGTGTTTATGGTAGAAATGTGACTCGCCAGAAAAGGTCGGAACGATTTTGCTCCAAGATTGGAGAGTTCTTACATAGCCGCCCCACTATTTCGACACGTTTTGGGCCACAACCAACATTAGGCACAGTGAGACAATAAACCAACAGAACATGGGTCTGAGCTGGAGGGTGGAAGTAACTCTGCATCTTTCAAAACTTTGAGATGTTTATTAATCAATAATCAGACACCAACTCATCAAGTTTGAAGAACGGTCCAGCAGTTACAAACGCTACGTCCAACTAGGCACACACGTCAGGTTCTTATAATTGAAAGAGACATTGTTTGACATCCCTTACTTCTTGTACACACGTATTTGGCGGTGCTTGTGCTACCGACAATATCTTGGAAATTCTTTGTATACAGTTTATGTATGTTAAGCACTTTAATGATGTCTTTGCCACATTAACAACGCTCTCATTGAGTTTCAAAATACGCACCTTCTAACAAGAAATTGTTACTTATCGTTATTAGGGAATTATGGTTAATTGGAGGTGATGCCGAGGATTTAAGACAAATTGAGACCCTTATATAATTTCTAAGTTTCATAAACTATGATCCAATAGATTGGTAGAAAAGTGTGGGGGAGTGGGAGTTGAAATAATTTTGAAAATAACTGGAAAAATTAGGAAACTAACACATAATATTGTGGTAATTGAAAGAGGTTATTTCAGTTTTTTTTTCTTTTAATCAGTCTGAATGTTTTCTTTTTGATTTCCGTCTGAATGTATTTATCTATTGAGAATGAGTGCATCATCGTTTCACTAACCGTACTACATCAGTGCGTTTAAAATAGCCATTTGCGCTCTCGGCATCCAAATTATGAACCTACTTGCCGATACTAAAGCATATTTATGAGGCGAACACGCTCAAACGGAAAGAGTGATTTGAATGCGGTTTCGGTCCAATGATCAGAAATACTCTTGAGAAGGTTTTCTGCAGTAATAAAATCCTTTTGAACCCCTCGTAACATCATAAATCGTTACGAGTCACGTTGTAGCAAAACAACACCATAAATTAGGAAAGTTTAGCGTTCGTGAGAGCCAGTCAGTTGGTGAAATGTTGGCCATAAATAAGAGAAATAAAGGTAATATCAAGTGATATAGTCAGATGAATGAATATTTTCACTAATTCTGACTAGTTTATTCTTTCCTTCCTTGTCTTAAATGCCTTATACATAAAGTTAGGCGCTGATTAAACAATCAATAGGTTACCGTTACCGTAATTACCGTGGTTACAGTACTTTTTCCCTGCTATTGCTCTGCTCCACGATCTAATTACCTTATGAACCTAAAACCATGATTAGGTAAAGTAATATACGCCGTTTCCGGGCAACTCCCAGGTAATTTACTGTTGTCATCGTATCGGTTGACAGTAAAATGGGTTGAAAATGAAAGTTCAGTTCAACGTCATGTTAAAATTTCATATTACTGCGTACTACACTGATTACTGTGCAAGAGTTTGGTCACTGTCGGCGATGTTAAGGTGAAACAAAAATGAAAATAAAAATCAAACTTAACTTGATATCAGGTGTATGCTAAGTAATACACAACGTTGTTTTCAATCAAACGATCAACTGATGTTTCTGATTTCTTGAGATACAGTGCCTCAAACGGAATTCTAGGTTTCCAAATTAATCAAGATTTCTTTGTACAAACCGAGCATAGGTTTTCAACAATGGGCTAAACTGCTCATCTATTTGATCAGCTTATTTTTACTGTTCATTACGGCCCATTTTTTCTGTCTGTTTACCAGCGGGAAGTGGTAAAACGGATGTACAAGGCACAAGTTGTCCAGAGGATGAATGACATCCATCTCAGTTATACCCTGACACTCCAATCCGAGCAGCGCCTGGGTGATCTGCAAGTATAATTATAATAATTTGAGTCGACGCATGCGACAGTTCACGTCATAACCGGGAGAGTGAGTGAACCCAACGAACTGGTTCGTCCCCATCGATTCATTTGAAACGGCGCTGCCTATAATCCATATATTTACTACAAGAGTAAATTGGGATGTCACTCGTCTTCATCAGTATAGACGTCGAATTTGAGATGATTGAGCAGGCTGCTTTGTTTTGCGGGACGTTCCCGAAGGAACATAGCGCTGCAGGCGCTCCTTGTTATATAAATAGTTATATTTATTGGTCAATTGTGAGATCATAATTCCTATCCTATCATAATTCCTATTATAATTCGAAAATAATTATACCCATACAATGATCCCTTTCCTTTAAGAGTCCTTGGAAAAGGGGAAACTGTAACCTGAAACCCCTTCGGAGGGAAAACTATTATTCCAAGTCCCGAGTGAAAGTACACACATTTTCCTAAGCTTCCAAAGTTGGGTAATTCATAATTCTCGGATATCGTACTGGTTGATTGGGGTTAGTGGTCAAATGACTGTTTCGATGGCATTACCTGAACTACATTCAATGAAAATCCGTCCTGGTTTCAAATATCAACATCCCCAGTGCCGATTTATTTATTTTCTGAGGAGCGTAAGTACCCCACTAGTAAAAAACCGCTGCAAATTCTTTCACTGGGGTGTATTATTCAATTGGCTTGCGTTCATGATTTGAATTTCTTCTAAGCTTTGGAGTGCGCTTGTTTCACAGGTGATAGAGCGATTATTGAATTTCAGGAGATATGCATAGGGCACGTAAATCTGTTCTCAACCAAAATACCTATTTGGATTGTTCAGTTGATCATATTTGTGTGCCTCAACTGCCTCAACTCAAATGAATAAAATTCAATAATAAGCTTCGGAGTGTGCGTGTTTCACAGGAGATCCAGGGGCTTGCCCCCTAGCGAGGCGCGCAGGGCCAAGTTTTCATCACAGATTCGGATTCCACACTACGCTCCGCGCGTGCTCATCAAAACGTGTTTATTAAAATAAAAAATAAAAATAAAAAATCACGTTTAGAAGGGAAGCAGTTCTGAAGAGGCCCAATTCATCAAATCCGAAAACGACCACTTCGTTCTTGGGGACCCCCATCGGAGGAAATATCGAGCCGATACGAGGGGTGAAAATTTTCGACGAGCTGCGCTGAGCGATAACTGTCCCCTCCGTTGTCATTTCGAGCGATTCGGGAAATTGGATTCCCAACCCGCCAGGTCCGAGGGGGTAACGTTCCTCCCTTCAGAGCAGTCGGTCGGCGGTGGCCGCCACCTTCAACTTCTCCAACGTTGATGTGGAGATTATGTCACCTAACGGGTTCGCCGTAGTTACGTGAGGGTCAGGGATGGACCGAGTGGGCCGACGCCCGAAACGGGAGAGCTCAGCGGTAAAGTTCGTCTCTCTATCTCTACGTCCCGACCTTCCCGGGAATCACGTGAATGCCCAGTTGATGGGTTCATACAGACTCGGGCAAAATCAAATCGATCATTAAGAATTTTATCGTAATCGTCCACCCGATTAATCAAATATTAATCTAAATCAAAATTGCTTCCATGAACACGTTAAA
Organism: Creontiades dilutus; assembly: GCA_031894815.1. Classification (NCBI taxonomy): domain Eukaryota; kingdom Metazoa; phylum Arthropoda; class Insecta; order Hemiptera; family Miridae; genus Creontiades; species Creontiades dilutus. Next base: position 1,298,390 of record JAVIWC010003164.1, read on the forward strand.
AACCTTAATCGCCAGCACAATTAAGGAGGCAAAAATACTATATCCACTTGATTGAATTTTGCAGAAAACGCAAAACTCTGTAGAACGTTAATTTTAGCTTGTAGGTTCAAATTTTTTTTTAATTGACCGTTTTTTTCTCCTCTTTTGCGTGGAAAAACGGTTGAATAGTCGGTGGAAAACGTCCCCTGAAATTCAGGCAAATCTACTTAATACGCAAGAAAAAAAAAACAGTATTTCGGTTCCCCACAGGTTGCAGAACAGCGGAAAAATCGAGCCAATGCGATGAAATGATAACAGAGTGTTTTGCGCTCCAATGCACCACGTTTTCATTAATTTGAAAGCAACTTATCGAAATTGTTTATCGTCCACTAATGAACAAATAAATAAAAAATCCACTGTATAGTTCAAAATAGTTTGCTATAGTTTTATGAGGAAAACGCACTACAACTTGCACAGACGCTAACTCTAAGTACGTGCCCTACTTAATAACAGAGTATTGCACAAGTAAGATTCTGAAACGTAATAAAATACATATTTACTGAGCATTAACAACTTTTTGCGAATAGCTTGTTGCCAAGCAGAATGCGAGATAATAATTGTCTCAGTCAGCATAACACAGCATCTCCCATTCTAGGAACATATTGTTCATTGTTCGATCGTCCTATGTCGTTACTTTCGAAAAAACCAATAAGATGCAAATGATTTTTCCTGAGTGGGGATCCATTGTTCAGGCCTGCTAAGTACGATCGTGGGTATTGCAGCTTTTGAAGAATCTTCTATTTGACTTGATTTCCTTCTAGGGATGAGACGGTAATAACGTAACCAGTGCAAATAACTAGTTATTGCATTTTTAAGTTGCTGCAATAACCAGTTATTTGAAAGAGGCGTATTCAGAATAACATCTTAACGTACGCCTTCAAGCTGGAAACTTCAGATAAGGGGGAAAAATTTTGTATGATGATCACAATCCTCTTTACTTGTCTTCAGTCTCAGAGGTGACAATGGGTTGGAATCAGTCTGCTATCAAGTACTATTACAGATAACAACCAGGGCTTGAGTCTATACCTATGTTCGTTTGAAGTTATACGTATACCGTCTCTCCAGTAACTGTAGCATTTCTACATTTTTTTGATAATTTACAAGGGTTCTTTATTGAATGATCTATATTATTCATCGAATGATAGCTACTACTCTTCAGTCTCCTCCTATGTAATCGCAACACGTATGAATAGAAAATGCTTGAACGGCTTGTAAAGATCGGCTTAGTTGCGGCGTAACGTATAATAAATAGCATACGTACGTAGTAGGAATGTAAAATATAAAAAGCTAGACGATTTTTTTAAGGCTGCAATACAATTTTTATTTTTATTTAAGCAAATGATCAGTATTTAGCAAAACTCCTCTGAAACTATACAGGCATTTCCTAAGTCACACAATACTACTGTTTCTTTTTTTAATGGGCGCAATTTAAATAAATAAATAATGTATTTAAAGTGCAATACAGATAGTTCAGGTCTAACTGTTCGCCACAGGAAAGATAATTGGAATTTCGGGGAGGTTACCTAATTACGATTCTGAAAGTGAAGGTTGAGGATGCTGCGGACGGTTAGTTTCATTCGCCACAGGTGCTTGGCCTCCGTGACGCCGCCAACACAAACACAAGGGCCCCGTCAACAACACGACCGCCAGCACCAGTACGGCGGACCTGCTCGCCTCACCATAACCCCCGTCAATGAGGAGAAAGTATTTTCTTTTACTTTTATTTGGCCGAAGTTTTCCCTTCGTTAAACTTCTCCTCAACCGAACCGTCAAACTCGGCTGAAAATGACTCAGTCGCTATGGAAATAAAGCTATGCGATGCGGGGAACGAGTCCAAATTCGACAACAGTCTTTTTAAATACCAAGTAATATTAAACGTATTGGTGAGTAATGAATGCATCACAGGGAATGAATGCATCATGTCTGGATTTTAAACGATCACACTTATGAATATAATTATAAACACTCAGGGATATTTTTGAAAACTGGTACAGAAAAGCACGAAAATCGGCTGGGAATTCTAATGGGTAGAAGAGCTTGAATGGCTCGGTCATTATGGTTGCTTTTCAAGGATTCCACTAGTTTGGTGGGGAGGGCAAATAGCTGATTCCGTATGACTGCAATATGGACTAAATATCAGTTCTGTTAAACGGAAATTATGAATTTATGAGCTTCGTGAGCTAATTACGACATGGAATTTCCCATCAACAATCTACTGCAGCATTAGGAAACTTGGTTTGACTGCAGGTTAATTTAGCTTAACTTTGCAGAATGGTGAAGCAGCTTAACGACGATTTTAATAAGTACCACTATGAAATTATGGAGTTAAGGAGGAAGACTTGGCCACATGCTAAAGAAGCGGTGGGCAGCATAATTGTGATGCAACTCATAAATAGACTAAATCCTGATTTTAACATTCAAACGAGGAGAAAACGGATGATCGGATAGGAACGCGGGTGTTCTCATACAATACGAATCAAACTACCTTCGCACATCAAAAGCTTTGAGATTCCGAGTTGTCAATATTTCCACCCCTAAATACCGTCCGTTAAGATTAATTGAACAAGGCGCCGAGAGGATGACGAATTCAAGGATGATTAAGACACCAATCCCTATTGAATATAAAAAAAAGGATAGCAAACATTAGCAGAGGTTGTTATTCCTATATTATAACAACTCTTCTACTTTAATCACTGATCAATAGACGTAGTCAGTGGTTCATTACATAAACTCACCACCTCATCATCGTGCTACCATTCAAAAATTCAGATTTCTAGGTTGATTAAGATATAAAACCGCGGTTGGAATCACTCAGCTGATCAGGAATGCTCTCTTAAGACACATAAGATGCCCGACAAAAACTACCTTTAAAATTTCAGCAGAAAGTAAGGACCAATGCTTGGGTCAATACCTCCAATGACACTATACAGAGACACGGTTTGAGCCTTCATACTTTCTAACATGTCTTGTTGTTTCATGTCATCGTACAAGAAACTGCTCAACAACATGAAGCTCTTACAGGGAAAAGTGCTTTGATTTTTATAATAATGAAATTTCGATTCATCACCCTCACCACTGCTACACTCTTTGAAGTAGAGGCCAGCCTGAACCTGATACTTCTAAATAAGTATCTCTGGCATTGAGGGAATAGAAGAAACTAAATGGAAAGAAGGGCCCCAGGTGAAGAGTGACCACTGATTCTCTACCTAATGGAATCCACGTGCTAACCAATTGGCCTAATTTCTCCGTTAAGGATGTGATCGGATTCAAATCCCGTCTGGGATTCAATTCTTTTCAAGAATACACAGAAACATGTCATGTACTGGTTCTATCGCTAGAGATATAATGTTAACAAATAATAAATCTCTGTTACATAATCAATGTTATCCACACTGACATTAACGAGAATCAGACATTGATAATACTGATTCGATTCTTGACAGCTACAGTTTTATATTAAGTTATAATATTTTACTGCCCTACTTTTAACACTGAAGGTCCAAAATGACGATTGTGAGCACAAATGTCTGAGCTGTTAACATACAAAAGGGCAGTGAACTGGGTCATCAACAAATCTCCTTATATCGGCAGTTCTTGGTAATTCGTCTTCTTAGGAATCTGTAAGCAGTTGAATGGGAAAATGAATCGCTGAGTAAACGAGAGAGCAGCACAGCACTTTCTAAGTGAAGTTCCGTAACTTGAGAATCCAGCGGAATTAGCGGAATTGTTTACAAGATCGGATCAAGGTGGTAAACTTGTTTCCACTAAGAGGAATATATCACACTCGAACTACCAAAGGATTTCAATCTATTTAGAGATGAGATAAATTTACTTACATCTATATGTACCTACGTAACAGTATGGCTATTTTATGCCCTAATCAATCTATAAAGTCGAAATTTGAATGGTACTTCGGTAGATTTAATCACTATCTACAGTTCAGTGATCTGCTTGAAAGGGTTCTCTGAAAATGGTAAACCCATGTGATAGAATTTTCGGTGTTTTCGAAAAAACTATCGGACTCAAATAAGGTTTTAGTTCTTTCACAACTCCAAATGGTTTGAGATAAAAATTTAAAAACATTTTCTTCAAGGAAATCCGTTTTGATGTATTTTGAAACGGTTCTAGATCCTAAGACGTTAACATTCTTCGGTAATGAGATAAAAACATTTTTCTTGCTCCGAAAAATCAAGCATTCTAAAAGAAGGGATGAGTTCGTTCTCAATACTTCTTAAGCCCAGTAAATTGGTCAACTATCAAAAACTGTACGAAAAAATCACCAAAAATGACAAAGGAAGGCCAAAAATTCTGAATTCGAAAATTTTTCTCTGGGTTCTCCAATTTCCACGATTTTACCCCGCTAATACTCTGGGTGCTGGCAACTATAATATCGAATGTTCGAAACCAAACAAATTGGTAGCGAAGATTTGCGCTATTTTTTAAGTAGGAACTCTAACAACTAACGAGGGAATTTAAAAATGTAGCTCAAATTTATGCGAGAAACTATACTTAAAATCAATTTTTTTTTTAAATGTCGATAAATGTTGCAAAACATTCTAGAAAACCAAAATCCTTAGAGGAATAGAACATTTTTATTTAGAACAAGTTTCCTCGCAGTAAAGGTGATAGGTAGTTAACAATTTATTTATTTGTTCACATTTATTTATTTTTATTTTCATTTTTTTTACAAAAAGTGGTTACTGTAACATAAATATAATAAGATTATTTCGGAGCATTCGCTCATACGGTCATGCTGCATGGATGGAACTTGGTGATTTTGCTTCCGAGTCTACCAAGGTAGCGGAAGCATTGTTTTCACTTTCGGAATGTGAACATTTTTTTGTCTCCAAAATCAAAAATTCCACTCGCATTTTGCGTTTTAGACCTTCCTGAACAATTTTGGTTCCCTGTCTGTCTGTCAGCAAATCCTTGTTACGGGCAAAACTACACGAAGTTATAGTCCGATTTTGATGAAGTTTTCAGGGATTGTTCGGTTTGCTGTGTAGATGGTCTCCTATGAGTTTCATGACCCCCGAAATAATAGTAGCCCCTGCGCATGCGCAAAATTGAAATCCTTGCGACATGCATAACTCCGCTTATATTTTATTTTTAGAAATGACATAATAATTATTTATCACTTCAGTCATCTATCCATTCGGCGTCAATGTCAATTTTTATTATTAGGTATATTTTATAGTTTGTTCAATAGTTGAACATGCCTACCTTTATTTTCTCAAGTTATGCTCCTGCATAACAATAAATTTACCCTAATTCAATATTTACTTCGCCTAATTGAACGAAGTTCTTTAGTCAATAATAATTTTCAATGATCTATACAGTCATGTTATTGATACGAGGAAGCTATGTGCCACACCCACTTGGCAGACGTTTTTTTAATGCCATTACGTAGCTCTGTAAGTTCAAGCGTGATGAAACTGCGCAAAATAGACAAGATGGACGAACTAGATAAATAAGATTATTTAACAATACCTAGTTACTAGGCCCTAGATTTTAAAAATGGTTAACCTTTGACAGGATGCGATTCAACATTTACATGTTACATGTACGTTTACGGTTCAATGTAACATGTTGTTTCATTCATGTTGGTTCAAAATGAATCTCCCCTTCCCTAATTTTTCCCTCTATGAGCTCAAGATGGAAGCACAACAAGCCAGGTGGTCACCGCAACGTAAGATTTCAAGTCAACGGTCCGCCCGTAACGATCTTGCGGTCACCGTAACGAAAGTCACCGCGGTTTTCGGAAGGTTTGGCCACTGTTAGCCGTGTTGGTTATTCCGACCTCAACGTTAGCTGTTTTCCATCCTCGAGTTTCTTTCGAGGGAAAAAAGAGGAGAAAATGCGTCGGATGAGAATCAGGTACCGCACACAATTTCACCTCTGACAATAATATCAGCAGGTCGAGTTTCCAACCGGCGCACTATTAGGCCGAATGCGAACCCGATTGAAAGAAATTATCTTAAAGGGACGCCATTCTAAATTTATAAGTGTAAAACCAATGTTCTTCCACGCAACGATACGTTACTAAATTAAAAGAAGAGACATCCGATTTCTTCCATATCAATAGCATATTATCTCACTCATGTGAATGTGTATCTAGCTTTTTTTTTTAAACCTGAGATTAAACCAGACCTGTTTAGAGTTGCAGAGAAATCAGCTCACTATTATCAAGCCCAATACTATCAAGCAATGTTATTGACTGAACAAGAAACTTAAATCAAGGAGTTTGATATGCACTGTACACACAATTTTGTAGAAACTTGGAATATCCAAAACTCACTCAAACATTCACTCGATTATAAACAATTTATTGGTTCATGAGTCTAGACACTTAAGCTAAATCCGTTTTGGCCTTTTATAAGAACACTTATTAGGAACTTAACTTAACTATTATAAGCAGATGGAATTAATTTTTCTACTAACTAGGTTAGTCGTACCAAAGACACAGTGAAAAACGGATTATTTACGTAGCATATTTAGGTATACCTATGCAAAACGATATGGAATGGCTTAAAGTCTCGAGTGCAGAGTTTCGTGAGCTATGAGTTTTCATATCAGCTTTTGTTTCGTACAACAGGAGTAGTAAAAGTTGGTGGTTACGGGGTCCTTTTCATGTCAAAGTCATGCAATTGTTTTCGGATATCTAGAAGTCAATTATGAGGTGGGGAGATCAGTGATCAGCTGATGCCAAGTGTGATTATATTCATTTTAAATCGATCTAGAGTGCTGAAATATAAAATGGGGCTCTCTTTATGACGTCTTGAGAGGGCAAAACAAGATATAAAGGCGATGAGTTTAGATTACGTACCTTTGTGTTCGTCTAATATACAGAGATCGGTGATTTACAAAGAAGGGTTATTCTAATGCAGAAATTCAAAACCTCTGTGAAATAGTTCGAATCTTTTTGGTTTATTGGTGAGAAGGTGCACATGTTCCTATGCTCCGATCAGTAGCAACCCCAGTAAGAGGTATTGTTTAATTTTCCGTGTTGAATTACAATCTGAGTTGGGGAATAACTCATTTCATTGAATAAAGTACGTAAATTGTGGATATAAATGTTACTTGCTGAAATTGCTTGCTGAAGGCATGATTGGTTAGTTTTAGCCGAAATTCGCGGATTGAATGGGTCAGAGCCAGACGAGTGAATAGCCGCCCCTAAATTTATAACGAGACTTGGTCCACACACAAGGTAGTTCGTGTTTTGATGTTGCGCCCATTGTCGGCGAGGTTAGTGGCTGCGGGGGTGCGTGGCTCCGAGCCCTTAATTGGCCTCTTGCCGCCCTCCCGGACACCTCTGCCCTCCGGCGGCCTCGATTCAGCCTCCCCCCGTATCCACCCCTAATTCTGCCCATCGCCGGCACAATCCACCTCTCCCTTCGCTACCTCAATCCTACATCCCGACCCCCTCGGGCCCCGAGCTAACTAATGGATTTTAGAGAGCAAGTTGTGGACGGGGGTATGGGAGAAGACTTCGGTAATTCCCCCTCTTCGTCGCAGGGATCGTAGCGCCTCATCACCATAAACCCGAACAGTTTTTGCCTTCCCTCATCACCATCCCCGCCCAGCCCCATCGTTCCATCTCACCATACCATCAACCTCCCCATACCACCACCACCAGCACCCTTCATTCATACCTCACCCTTACACACGTTTGTTAAACACACATGAGTTTCTATTTCCAACGAACACCGCTTCGAATATTAATCAAGAGTCTCGTGTTTACAGTTTTATTCATATAACGGAAAATCAAGGGAATAATTCAAATACAAATAGCCATTAGCATGCGAAGCTTAAAACTCCAAAACTCCCCACTTTCTACAACATACGCCAATGTAATGGAATGGAGCACTTTTCGAACTCATTGCTTCCTGGTCTCCCTATAGAGAACAGAAACGTAAGCTTCACTTTCACGAAATTTGCTTGCGAGTCTATCATTAAAAACAAAATTAAAAAACAAACCGGAGTAAGATAGAGCGTTGTCTATATTTCCACGAAAATAATGACTTTTACAGTTAAATCGATTTCGACGGTTAAGTCATCATCAGTAACACACATGAACTGAAGGTACATCAAAGAAAGCACATATTATATAGGATCAAGTGAAAGGATATTGAATCCTATTGGGTCAGTGAAGTGAAAGGGGCGGGAGGACCAACCAATGCCACTCAAGGCTTACAAAGCGAAAGGGGTACAAACATTAAAATTATGGAGAAGGGGAGCCAAACTTATTGAATGAATGAACCCAACAATGGTGAAATATTTGAGGAATAACATCATTTTTCCTGGCCTGTCACTCTTAACAATCTCGAATTTGTGCAGCACGTCCAATACCCCCTTTGGGCTAAAGTGAGGAATTTCTATGTATTGCCTGTTTGTCAGATCAAAAATAAAGCTATGATTGGATTCATTCAGACGACTTGCAAAGGCAGAATCACCTTGTTGTCCCTGAAATCATTTTCATGCTCTTTTATTCGTTTTCTAAATTTCCTACCAGTTAGACCACAGTACTCAAGCCCACATGAACATTGGAGTTTATAAACCCCACTTTCAACCCGAACTTTATTTTATCCTTACCGAACCCAAAGAAGCTTTGAGATTATTTTTCTTCTTGAACTCAACGAAAGAATTTTATCGAGTTTATCCGAAATTTTCCAAATAATAACGTATACTAATCCACTTTTTTCTCTTCCCACTCAATTTCTCTCACTAAATTACACACTCCTTCCCTACTCTTTTCCCTAAGAACCTTATTCCAAATAGAATCAACAAGTTTTCTCTCTCAATAACAGATTTTTCTTTCAATAAATTTTGATTATTCATTGGTATGGACAGTGCCCTATCGATCATACTATGGAAGGCCGCATGTTTAAGGGCTAGGTTTGTTTTGATTTAATCTGTCTGTCTGTCTGCCGTTATCCGCAGTTAGTTTCTGTCGGCAGGTACCTGTTCACTCGAATTTCGAATGCAGCTACTGTATCCGTAGAAGCATTAAACACAAAAAGGCAATTCTAGGGCTTGTAACTGAATTGTACAGTTAACTGAACCTGCTTGTAACTGTATCAGTACTGGTATTTACAATTTTCCCAAGTCTGCTTTTGGAAGATGACAAAAAAAATGAGATAAATCGTCCAAATCAAAATGAAGAGGTCAGGAGAAGAAGGCAATAACACCTTGTTCTTCAGAGGGCTGTTGTAGTGGGTACCAAAAATGCTGATGGGAACACCTGAAATGCTAAATCTGGACTTTTCCAACAAAGATTAGGTTTTCAGGTAACAGGCTACATGTTGATGACAACGACTAGAAAAAATATCGTACTTAATGAAAATGAAAAATTAGAATACCCTTAAAATCCCCTTTGTACATGTGAAAAACGGGTTAGCAGAGCAATTTAATGAGCATTGCGGGATGGTTTGGAGAAGAACTTCCACGCTTTAGCAAAACTGCATCAAGTGCCAGTCTGTGTTTCCTTTGAAAGTTTGATTCTTCTTGTGTAAGATTAGGTGGTTTTCGCTCCAACACAGCTCTTCTTTTCCTTGCCAGCCCGAATTTTTTGGTGTTCGGAATCACAACCAAACTACTAAATCCTCCATTGTAGGAATTGCGATGGAAAACCAACCTTGGATGACGGGCTTTGGCCACTAATTCACGCAGGGGTCTAGTTTTCTTGGGTGCTTTTTTTTTTTTTTTCGAAGCGTTTTTCAAGGAAAGAAGTCCACAACCATGCAGTTGTCGCCTTTTTCTACTTGAAAAGGGCGTGGTTCGATCCTGGAGGTCTTGAAAACGTCAAACCACTGTCAGGGGATCTCAGCCGGAGATTTTCGATTGACCAACGCCGTATCCTTGTTTGTAAAAGATGACCGTTCTTCCCCTACACACATTTTTTCAAACGCATTTCTCGAACGTTAGGACATGTTTCCCCCTGGTTTGTGGCAAAATCTATCAGAAACCGTCTTTTACTTTCTCGAAAAAAGTCAAGTAAGCCCGTTTTTCTCCTGTGGTCTTCAAGTGTAGTTCACATTACATGTTATAGGACCTTCTGAAGACTTTTTTTTCGTGCCTGTCTAGGGTTGTCGGTGTGTCCGTAAATCCTGGTAATAATCTGAATTACTCCCGTCTTCATCCGATATTCATGAAGTTGTCAAGGAATGTGGGCCTTTAGGTTGCAGATGGTCCCCTGTCAGTTTCAATGCCCGTAAATCTTGCAAAAAGGTAAAATCCATCACACGTAATTCTCTCATAGCCTATTCGCCCGATCTCGCTCAAATTCTGAGGGTGTTTCGGAAATGACAAATTGATTACCCCTTACGCTTTCCGTAATGATCGTATCACCAGTAGCTGCCACGCATGCGCGAACTTCAAACCCTTGTAGAAAAAACATGACTTACACTGTGATCATCCGATTTCGACGACATTTTCAAGGATTGAACGATTTAGGCAGCGTATAGTCACCATTGGTCATAATCTCCTCCAATTACCTACCCGTTTTATTTATCCACGTGGAACGTAAAACCTAACAAGTATAATTTGTTCACAGCTTATTTGTCCATTTTTAGCGTTTTACGCTTTTAACAGAATATTTCTCTTAACCGAAGGGCACGAGGAAGCTATGCGCCAAACTCTACTCTTAAGTTTCTCCTTCTTTCCAATCATGCAAAATATAGAGATTCCCTTCCACGAAAAAAGGGGCTTTCATTGAACTAAAGTTGAAGACTACCACAAAAATCATAGATGACTGTAAGCGTATTTCCGTAGCGTATTGCAATGGTTTAGAAAAAATCGTAATTGAAATCCGTTTCGGGACATTCCGAAACGATTTTAACACTTGACGCTTTTTTTTTTTTTTTTTTTTGTTTATAAGAAAATTGTACATATAACGTGTCTTCCAGACGACAGCACTCCCGAAGGTGTAGATTTAAAAAAAAACGGATCTTTCGTCAAAAAATTAAAAATTCTTCAGGAGAACATGAGCTCGTTGTCCTTCTCTTATGGAGCATATAACATTAATCAAATTTAATTTTTAAAGAATTCTTTAAGAAATTCACTGAACGTCGCAAAAAACGGCTGAAGATGATTGAATTTCTACATACACCAATTTTTGGATTATAAAATGATTAACATCTGAAACAATTTACCCTACACATAATAAGAAAATTTGATCAAACGATCATTTTGCACTACGAGAAGTTTATTATCTATTTTTATTATTTTCCACTCTAAATCATGTATATTAACTAAGAGCTATTTTAAAAGAGACTTCGGGAGGAATTCATAGTTGTTATTTGGTCGAAAGGAAATAGTCAAGTCACTGACTAAGGAAATGATCAAGCAAGGACGTTGAGAATCAAGTCCAGAGCAATCTTCAGCTAATTCCATAGTCACATTCCTTCACTTTCTCAAGTAAGGATAAATATTTACTGAAGTCATGACTATGAATTACGCATTTATGGTTATAAACTACAATTAGAAGTGGAACGCTGTACAGTGACCGACACACAAATGAACCATAACGATAACTTTTAAATAAATAGATACACAGATTTTGATTGATAAATAAATTATTGTTAGCCTATCACGCAACTCCCAATTATATCAAAAATCAAATAATTAAAACACAACAGAGACTTCAAGATCGTTACCTAACGAATTCACTCTAATAAAAAAGTTAGCATCATGATTTTTCAGAAGATCCTGTGTTTCAGTGGCCCTAAATGGTTTTAGAATTGGTAATTTTTCTCCTAAAGTTGAGTGGTGATCCCGACAGAATACAATGGAGTCGCCAAACTTTCGATGGGCGTCGGAAGAATTCAAGGTGGTGTTGGTTTCTGAATAGATTAAATCGCAGGCTCTTACATATTCCGAGGTCAAGATGAAGCAAAACTCCCACCTTCCCCTTCTTTCGCCCTTGTAAAATCTTGAAGTAAATTTTGAGGCCAATTAGCGAATCCAACACTTTTGCGCACATCCGATGCTATACTCGCGAATTCCCATACTTCAGTTCACGGCAGAGAGATTAGCGTATCAGCTAAAGGCAGAAATGATGACATTCAACATCCACGCCAAACTAAGCGACTACATCTTCAACTTTGAATCGAGACGCTAAGCCATTCCTATTTAGTTGAGTCCTGCATAGTTTCTGCAAGCTGGCATTGTTAATCAAAAGTTGATTTAGGTCCTTTATACTAGAGTAGTTCAAAAAGGAATCACAAATTCCAATTAGCTTTGAACGATTGCAATGAGCAACCCCATTCCCATTACTAGGAATGAGGAATGACGGAACCATTACTTATCTCTTTCCTATGTAATAGGGGGAGTATCATTTACCATCATGAGCAAAACTGAGTGATTCCATTACAATCCCTTTGTTTATAGTAATGAGAACGGCATTGGCCATTACTTTTCAGCAATTTTTTTTTTAGAAATTGGAGCAAATGGATTGCATATACATAGCTATGCGCTTTATCTGAATAAAGCAGCATAATTTTGTTTTCTTGGGATTTAATTTTTTTCTCAGAAATTTGAGACAGAACACCCATCGAATTTCGCCATGCGATGTGGCAAGGACGGTTCTAAGGCAAATCAGCGTTTTCCACAACAATTGATGCCCTATGGTCGTTGACTCACAAATTGAGGGCTATCTCAGTTTTGCCGGCGCAAAATGCAGGCCCTTTTCACATATCAACTCGAACAGACACATTGAGATTTCGGCCGATCCTTTACACTTGCACTAGTTGGGGTTGATGATCGATGAGAACAGTTCGTCTTCAACAACTATGGGACAAACTTTACATCTTCTCTTGCAATATGGGTGTACACCTCTTGCAAAATCATATCCATAATTTTTCAAAGCCATTGCAATTGGTCATTGCACTTTCCGGGAAAAATTGATACAGCGTAATGGGAGTAATGCCATAATCCTACCCCATCACACATCCCAAATGAAGGAATTGTAATGAAATGTTGCATCTTCACTGTAATGGTAGTTGAAAGTCCGATTCCCAATCACACACAATGGGGAAAAGTAACAACACTGTCAATAGCCATTCCTTGCAATGGGAATGGGAATGTCCATTACTTTCACAACAATTATCTGTCTAAATTGTCTGTATTTCTGTACTTGAGAGTGTATGATATCAGGACAATCGAAAACTAATAATGATTGATATGTTGACAATGTGAAAAGTAATTATTAGATACCTAAAGTAATCATTACATAGCAATTCTGCATACGAAGCATTCATTGCATCTATTACGAGGGACATCCCTACTATAGGTTAAAAAAACGTTGGGGCAAAAAATATTTTATAAATAATCTAATACTATTTTTCCACGTTGTTGCTATTGTTTTTGTTCATTTTTGGACCGTGTCAATGATTTTTTTAATAAAGCGTTCTACCAATCCGCCGCTAAATTAAACAATCTGCTTTCGACTTTCTTCAAGAAGAGCTTGAGTGTCCACCTCTTTAACAAAACTTTTGCCCCTGGAGGCTCTTTGAGACGACGATTTGGATTATGACAAAAAAAACTTACCAATCCAACGAATCCAGCAGATCTTGAGCGATCCGAGCAAAGTTGCCGTTGTTGCTTTTGCTGCAGAGGAAAACATGGTGCTACAACAAACCACGGCGTTTGTTCTGGATCTCTCGTCGAAGTTACGTCAAAACATCAGAATGACGATCTGCAGTAATGGTATTTTCTCTAGAGAGGTAATCAATCTCTAGATTCTTCAAAAAAGGGGCATACGGTTAGTTATAGAGGAGGAACACAGGAAGTGGAAAGCTGGTTGTTTCATTCGGCAGCGGACTGGTGGAAAATCGGATGAAAAACTAGTAACAAGGTACAAAAAACACTGCCAAACACATGGGTTTATTGTTTTTTGAATAATGCATGATTGCCCGTGTCATTGTGAGGTTTGTGGGGTCATTTTTGGGCTCCGAATTGAGATCATTTGCTATGTGTGAATTTCTACGGATCTGAAACCTAAGTGTGAATGTTGGATTCAATCCAATTTTATAAGTTATTTCTTTCATTATTTATTCAAAAATTAAGTATGAATTTGGATGCGATTCAACGTAATATACAACAATGTTTCTAATAATATATGTAGTATAACTTTACGAACCTGGTTACATTCTTTATCCAGGCTAACCATAAAGTGAGGAAAAAACGAACCTACTGGAGGATTCATTTCACGAATATTACGCTCCTTCAACAAAAGACCGTTCTTTACGTGCCCCTTCAATAGGTAGGAGCCTGTGAAGGATATAATGTACGTTTAGACCATAAGTGGTGATAAACGCTTTATGTAAGGCGTTACCCCGCCGTTACACCCAGATAACGAATCCGTCAAGCACTTGTGTATTGCCCTCCTGAACACAAGGGGCCTCTTCGCCTCAAGTCGAGTGTGAGGGTCAACTCAAAAACACCTCAACTCAACACTTCACTTCCTCCTAATGACGAAGAAGAAAGCACCTTACTCGGCTATAACTCCGCCGGTCGAGCGGAACCGATTGGCAAAGGGACGGTAGGGAGGGGGCTTCATAATTCCATTATAAAAGCGGTTTTCACTTGCGAGTTTTCACCCTAGACAAGCTTTCTCCCGTAATTTCACGAATATCATAATGATTTGAGCGGGCGCGTTCATTAGCGACCAATACACCTTGGAAACCGAAGGTCTAACAAAGGTCATTTACATATTATTTTCGGAGAGTAATGCACCCAACCGATACAGCGTGATTCAACCATGGAAAGGCATTACCAAAGCAAAAAGATATTGTATACTATATAGCCATGCAAAACGACTGAAAAGGTGGGTGGGCAGTGTCGTACGCACGCAATTAGTTGATGTCGTGTGTGAATGCGTTTGATTGGTTGTTCTAACCAATACTTGTAAATCTGGAATTCTATGTAGTGCCTGGCTGCTATAATAGATGATTATCAATTATTTATGTGTCAAAACTTTTCAAACACACTGATAAGTTCGTTCAAAAACGGGACGCTCGAAAAAAATTTGATTTTTCGGTTTTACATTTCCCGAAAATGAAAACAATGCATCAGCTACATGCAGGTCGACTTGGAAGCAATAAATATATCACTTCCAAACAGCGGATTCTAATACATATTTTGCTTCATTGCATTAGTTCAATTATTAACTGAAATTCTTGAGAATTGTAAGCTTTATAGAGGCTTCCACTACTCCCCATTACCGAGTTCGAAATGATTTATCACCGGACCGTTTCAAGATACGTTGAGTTAGAGGTACGACAATATACCCAAGGGTCAGTCTGAACGATGCGATGGTTGTAATACCCATTTCCATGTTAATCATACTCTCAACTGTCTGAAGGGCGGGTTGGTTAGTAGAGGCTGTGTACTTGAAGGACGCATGCACTAAGCTAGCAGTATTGAACCACTGTGCGGCGGACAGACGAATTTTTTTTTTACGAATTCGAATTATACATTCCTTGAAACGTACTACGTTGCGTCAGTATTTTGAAACCGATTTAACTTTTTTTTCGATTAGAAAGGTTCATTACTGAAAATTATAAACCGAAAACAATCTAGGTAAAAAAATTAAAACGAAGGTTAATGTGGCTCGTTAAACAGTTACGTTGACTCGAGGATACAAACAATTTCGTTTCAAATTACCCATGTTTTATCCAGCTTCAATCTCTCCTAAACAAACGACTCTTAATTTCGTGAGAAATTCACCGCGCATACGAGTAACGGAGTCCGCAGCCCAATTGGACATT
Organism: Creontiades dilutus; assembly: GCA_031894815.1. Lineage (NCBI taxonomy): Eukaryota > Metazoa > Arthropoda > Insecta > Hemiptera > Miridae > Creontiades > Creontiades dilutus. The sequence continues at coordinate 1,314,196 of JAVIWC010003164.1, forward strand.
CCCACCAGATTAGGGCGCTTCCGTTTGTTAATTGAGAAACGATACATTTAACCCAACCGCAGATTTCCTACCTCAAGCATTTTCGACAAAAAAAACATAACGGGGCCCGTAATGTGTCTGGAAATATGCGGAGCTTCGATTTACCGCTAATTACGGCGAACTCCAAGAGAGGGGATGGGTGGAGGTAGGGGCTAAATGATTTATGGAAAGTTTTCCCTAAACAAAAACCCTTAATCCGCGCTCCTCGTAAAGTAATTATCAGCGATAACCGCAATATAATCTCCCGATAATGAGAGATCATTGGATTTTCCTGCGATAGTCACTAATTAGGGTTGTTTACAGAGCCGCCGGTGTAGGGGCGGTGTAACTAATTGAAATCAAACAACACTATGGATATGCATGAATTAGAACAATACTCGTGCTCTAATTCCTCAGCTAATGTTTGCGAGCCCCTAGAGTTCACTGTAATAGAATCCCTATATTATTTCAAACTGGAAAGTTGACTGGAACTCGTAAATGTTCAATGAGAATGTTCAACCGTGCAGCATGATTTTTGAGAGATAATTTTCATGATTCTGGTCACTAACTTCCAGTAATAATTCTTTTTAATTGCCCAAAAAATGTAAATTAGAAAAAACATAATTTTTTGTACCGTTTCAAAGGTTTATTGTTTTTTGTTTCAAGCTGCGTAGATGCAGAATGGAGAGAGCTTGGATTTCGGGAATATATCATTGAATACCTTCCAAGGATCGATGGCCTTGAACTTCTGAACATGGTTAAACGAGATGTTACACAAATCAGTTATCGACCCCCACAACAAACCAAATTTTCAAAATTGGCTGAAATCAGCAGTCTTTATTACAACTGAACGGAAAGCACGATATTTTATCATTTTCTCTAAGGTCTGACCGAGCCGGGAGTAATAATTCCTCTTTTGACGTAAAACTGTGAAATAAATTAGGGGTCGCCTCGATTAATCGGAATGATCGAGGTTTTGTGACTAAAACCCATTATTTTATAATCAATATTATTCTAGCTTGATTAATCGGTAGGCAATCGATTAAATTGATTCATTCAATCAATCGATTGATCGATTCATTGCGTTCAATTACACAGCCTCACAAAAAAAAAAAAAAAAAGTCAAAATCCGTAGACTAGGGTACTTTTGTAGGACTAGGTACTATGTACTTTTTGATGCTAAATTCGAATCCAAGGTCCAAAAAATCCCCTGACGCCCAAAATTTTGAGCTGTGCCCAAAAAACTACCCTTAAATTGATGTCAGAACCTTCTTCTTGAGTCATGAGATTGGAATGAACTACGACATCTTTTTAAGCGAATTTCTACTTTTTTTTTTTTAACTTCAGACAAGGAGAGTACTTGGGGAAACTACCTCCCCCTCAATCACCACCTCCTAGGGGTTGAAATTTGAGTTCTCACGCCAAGTTGAGTGGGATATGGATTTCTATGTTTTTGGGGTAACTGAGATCGAATGTGAACTTCCAAGAGCCAGCAGGCACCCCTAACCCCTCAATCAACCCCCCCCCCCCCCAGGGGTTGAAATTTGAGTTCTCACGCCAAGCCGAATAACGTAAGGATTTCTGTGTTTCCAGGTTCGCTGAAATTGAATATGATTTTTGAAAAGGCTTTTAAACTTTATTGGGGTCTCCTCCAATGACTTTTAATTCTCTCGTATTTTATTCTCTTTTCTTGTGATAGTTTTCCCAAGTAAAAGTTAGAGTGATAGTTTTCCCAAGATTAAAAAAAGTGGAAATTCACTTAAAAAGATGTCGTAGTTCATCCCCATCTCATGACGGTTCAATGAAAAAGAAGGTTCTGACATCAATTTCAGGGTAGTTTTTTCTCCATAGCTCAAAATTTTGGGGATCAGCGGATTTTTCGGTCCTTGGATTCGAATTCAGCATCGAAAAGTATATAGGAGTACCCTAGTCTACATTACGGAGCTTGGTTTTTTTTTTTTTTTGGGCTCTGTTATTCAAGTTTTATCCCCTATGAATCCCTATTGAGGGATGGAGACGTCCTTTTTCAATTATTGACTCAATGGTGGTGGTTGAGCTCTGAGAGAAACTTTTGATCATTATTTGTGATTTACACTCAACTGAAGCTATATAAAGGGTGTCCCACGAGTTGTTGTTTTCATTGTTTTTTAACGCTGATTCACGTGATGCTATCTGTTGCTTGATTCGATTCAATTTTTGCGGAATAACGACCGTAATTTGTTTATTCCGCGTGAAAAAAACATCATTTATGCCGACTTTCATCTCTCATTTTAAGATGATTTTTCACTCGTTCACTGAAGAATGTTTCAATACACTATTTTTACATTTTTCAACTAGACCTCGAATTAATCCCCGTATCAATCTGAAAACAGGCGCCTAAAATTTAAACAACGGACGGGAAATAAACAAATTTCGGTCATTATTCCACAAATATGGAGTCAAATCAAAAACGGATAGCATCGAGTGAACCAGCGTTAGAAAACAATGAAAATTCAAGTACCACACTTTACAGCTCACCATCCTCCACTATTTGACAATTTTGGGGTTGCGCAACTTTGGGTGCTTGCTGAACTAGTTGAGAGCATCAAAAAAATGTTTTGTGGGGTCAAATTTCTATGAAATTCAAGGTAGAATCTGAATCTGCAACAAAAAATTGGGGCTATCATATAAAATAAGAAAGTTAGTGTCACTTGCGCATGGTGGCGCGGAGTGCGCAAATATGACATTTGAGATCCTTGGAAAAATATATAAAGATTTTAAAAAACATTTTTTGGTTTACTCCTATTTGGATGATTTTAGAAGGAGGGAGGGGGAAAATTTGTGAGACGCCCGTATAGATTTTTTTTTTTTTTTTCAAAAACTGCATCTCTCTCGTTTATCAATTAGCGGAAATAATTTAAAGATTAGTACGAAGAATAAAGATTAATTTCCCTTGTAATGGGTTTCGTTTTCCAAATGATGTGACTCCTTTTGGCGTATTTGAAAAAAATCCCGGAATTTAAAGCTTATATACATACGCACTTACTAGTATTCCAAAAGAAAGTTCGTCGCACAGCACTGTTTGAGAACAGAAAATTGATCAAATTTTAAAAATGGGGCTGGAATCATTAAAAATAAAACAATGGCAAAAAAACGGTTAAATTTGCATTTTAAAGCGGAACGTTTCTCAAAATATCCCTTTACTCACAAAGAGCTCAAATACTAATACTCAATATGAATATTGAGTGAAATGCTTTGATAATGACATTTTGCTGAATAATCGATTTATTGATTATCTTCGTCACAATTAATTGGTAAGTCAATTATTTAGTCAAAACAATCTACTAAAAACGCAAATCGAGCGTGAATCGATTTTTACGCTTTCGATCCCTAAAATATATTATTCCAAATAATCTAAATCCAGAGTGCTTAATAGAAATAAGCTAAAAACTTGATAAAAATGGTAAAAATTGTAAAATCTACAATCTTTGTTTGAGTAGTAGAAGATTTTTGGGAAAGAATTTACTGCCACGACATTAACATTCAAGAAGTTCCCCACAGACGAAGTGTTCTAATTTCAAGAAAGAAAAATCAACTAACAAACAGGAGAAACTTAGGAAAATTCGCCCATCTGATCTGCATGGTTGGAACTTTAAATTACATTTACCGATTGATAGATTTATTATTTCAATGAGAAGGAAACTGAATGCTGCCTCCTTAATTAGGTAATTGGTATGAATGATTTAATTACAGCGAGAACCTAAGAACCATCAAATCTGCTCAATTTTCAAAACAATTCAACATATATATTAGAGAAACTTGGGAAAATTAGCTCAAATGTTTCATTAGTTCATATGCTGCACGGCTGGAACTTTCAACACAATTCTAACTGATGGATTTATTATTGTGGCAATTGAGGCAACTGCATACGCTGCTTCCGTAATTAAGTGATAGGTAAGAATGATTTAATTTCAGCGTGAGCATATGAAGTAGGTACCTACTTCAAGGAAGTGAACAACCAACCATTCCGGGCCAATTGACTCATTATTGACATTGAGTTTATGTAACAGTACATCGGAGCCCAGAGGCCATTCACATTAGGCATCCATACACGTCTCAGGAAAATGAGAAAAAAATAATAATATCGACTATTGTTCTGGTAGTAATCGATGGCGCGCGTCCTCACATAGGCCTAACGATTACAATAATGGGAAAAACGCCGGGTGTCGACGGTACGTCGGTACATTATAAATCGTTTCCTTCCTTAATTGTACGAAGTAATTGTTCAACTTTCCGCGGGAGAATAGAAAGCTCATGTGGAGCATTGCACAGCACAGGATCGGGACGGGTTCGTCCACCCTTGAAATCTCGAGAATCGTTTAGTGACGCGCTATTTCTCCTGGCGATTTCACATTCGCGCGGAGATGAGCTGAGGATAAGCCACAACACTTCATGTAGAAATTAACTATCACCTAAAGGATATGAATTCGGTATCCATGGGCTAATCATATTGACATATCAAGATCAGATTTCTAACTTGCAAGGCTTCAGATCATTTTTCAGGTTTATTTTTTCGATAATAATCAATCCTCAATGAGCAAGACAATCAAAGTTGTACCCCCCCCCCCCCTACATCCCTCGAAATTTGTTGGTTCGGGTTTCAGGAAAATATATCAGTCCATTCGTAGATCGAGCTTTTCTCTGAAATTACTGGCCAAAAATGTTGGATTATTTGGCTATAAAATCATCCATTAATCCCTGTCTACCAATGTGCTAGCGAATTCGGTGTCTAGTTCAATCAATCCTAAGGGATAACATTAATGAGTTGAAAATATTAATACATCGTAATCTCAAAAACTTTTTTTTTCTTTGTAATCAGATGGAAATTAGTTCCATGAATCGAATAAGACCACTCGGGTTGCTGTTTAATCATCCATTTGCTCCCTATTGGGAAAAAGGGAAGTGTTTTGTAGTTTCGTTAAATGCGAGATTGAGTGGAAACGAGCGGCTGGGACGGTCTTCTAGGCACCGATCGTACTGTCAGCTTAAAGCTGTCTCCCAAGCTTCAATTGAATATGGAAACAGGCCGAAGAGGACAAGCTGAAGCATTTTTCTAACAATTTTTAACTACAACATTGAAAAATGTCAGCAATTGGAAAAAATTACTTATCTAAAGAATATCATCAATAGACAAGCTGCGCTTCAAAAAATTGATTAAAACTTTAGAAAAAAAAATGCTACAAATCCGATAGATTGGTCTTCAGAATCAACTATTCAGAACCAATCATTACTATCTGGTTAAATTGACCAATAATATTAATGCTTCATGCTACGAAATTCATGGTTAACAACATTTCTGTTGCTTTACCCATATTAAATATATTCATATTAGTTGCTTTACCCATATTAAAAAACAAATTTTGTTTTTTAATCAACTCGGAAGGGCCCATACTTAAAAAACGATGTAACTTGACTTCAGTAATACAATATACGAAAAATCGCTCAAACAATCTTGCTGCATGAATGAAATATTTACAATGTAGGCAATTTTCTGGCAGATTTAGTATCTACATGAAATTTCTTATGAAATTGATCCATTAATTTTTGTGGGCTTAAACATGTGGCTCCTATTATTCCCTTCCTTACTATAAAAGAGGTACATAATGAGTTTCTGGCATGAGTTTGACATAATATGAAATTGCGATATTTTGCTACTATGAATCACGTTGTGACCATTAATTGTAGCAGCAACATGAACTTAGTTCATTGGAAATGTTAGTGCGGGTTGCATTGTTGAGAAAATTAATAGAGAAATGTGGTACGTTTAAGATAACAACCTAACATATACAGAATTAACAATGTCGTTTTGAGTGCTAATATATTTACGTAATGTTCAAATCCAAAACATTCAGAAAACCATTAACATCAAAAGGCAGTACTGAAAGGAGAATCGTCATATCCTTAAAGTAATCTCATTCAGTGAGAAAACCCAGAAGAATTAACTAACACGTACAGCACAGTAGGAAAAAACTTGGGGGTATATGAGTAAGTAATTAGAGGACAATAGAGTTCTTTTCAAGACAAATCTCGTTCGCAAATCCCTTCAAAAGCCACAGTTGAAATATAAATAATGAAACGGACAACTTTTCCGAGAGAGAACCAACGTTTTGGGGAAAAGGTTAAGGGGATCTTTCTCTTTTGTGAAGTCCTTTTCAAAGGGCCCACCTTTCCATTACCAGTCGAAAATTACATTCGGGCGAGGGAGGGAGATATGAAAGAAACGGCAACGCGACAATCTTAAATTCCGGTAGGGGTTTTCGTTTCGGGAAGTTTCATTCGCACAAAGGGAAGGTGGATTTGGAATGGAGTGGGTAGATGGCCGATATACAGGTAACTTGGGTGTAGAAAGAAAACTATTCAGCGTAGAAGAGTTGAAAGTTGAATCTACTTTCAATTCATACACTTCAAATATGCAATTCATACAATTCAAAATATTCATTACACAGCAAAAAAAGCCACCAGTCAGGCCATGGGTGCTAAAATTTAGTACCCATACCCTGACTGGTGACCTTTTTTAATGTTTAATTGACATTTAATGTTTTTGGGGTCGCTGAATCCGAATCCGGGGTCTTTTTGGGCTGTGTTATGTTTGGTACACGATTCCTTGCTGATATATAAGTATATGTATCAACATATACTACCTATTATACAGGCGGATGGGAACCTGGCACAACTTAAGGACTACTTCATAGAGTGATCCGAGAGGGCTCTCAGAGAGGTAAATGTGGAGCAGGCTTGTAACTCCACACATAGTTTCATTCCACGGAATAAATGCAAGTACCGCGATCGGAACCTGCCTCTCATCGTCAAATGCACACAAGTGCCCACACCCGGCGATAAAGTTGGAAGAATATCCATTGATAGGCTCTCGCATGACTTCTCAAGAGCTCGACCATGCCAAGTCTGCACCCTTGGCACACCGGACATGATTCGCCACGTCATTATGGAAAATGCTGTGTTTGGGGGTGAGCGAGCTGCGCATTTCGGTCGGGCAACCCTGTCCATGGAGGAGTTCCAGAGTGTGTGCTCCCTATCCTTGCCTAATGGACATTTTGGCTTTTTGAGATCTGTTCTACAACTTCTAATGTGCGCTCTAAGTGATGGTCCACTTTCGGATCTCATTCTTGGATATGACCCACCTGAGTTATGCGTGTATATCACACTTGACAAAGATGAAAACTGTAGTAAACTAAGAAAGTCTATTTCCAAGATAAATAGAAACGTGAAAATAGACAATTTTGTTTTAGACTTCCTTTGTCTCCTTTGAAACCTGTTCCCATAACGTTGTCGTGAGTGATTTAGTTCATACTTGACATTTGACAATAGCATCTGGTCGAAGGCCTTCAAACTTTATTGGATACAGAAGGGTAAATTTGATTTAGTGCCTGTCCCTGGATAAAATAAAGTTCGAAATGATGATGTAAGTCTCGACCGTGTTCATATCAATCAAACTAGGGAAGATGAATTCACGATAGGCAGACAGGAGAGTGGTATATTGATATCATTGTTAGAACAGCGGGCTTAGAAGGAAGCTATTGTCATCGTGAGACGTACAAAATGTGCAAATGATGAATTGAGAGCTTCCAGCGACTGCTTATTGATCTCTCGCGACATGAAACTAAAAGAGGGGCATTTCACCTAGATACAGATTGGTTTACACGACCTTAATTGGATTTTCCGTTTTTCCAGATTTAATTAAGGTTAAAACCACAATTAACTCAATCAAAATAACAAATAGCTCAATCATGGGGATTTCAGGGAGCAAGAAATTTCAGTTGCACTGCATGGAGGTCCACACTAACATGTCAAAGTTAACCCCCTGTGACAGCCTGTATGAAAAGACATCTTCAGGCTAAAGTTTCGCGTACCTTACAACCAATCAATGAACTGCAAAAGCTGTTCTAAGGTCATCAACAACTTGGCGAACTGAGTTCATCTTCTATGGACGAGTTGTTTCGTGGATCCCTAAGTCAAATATCGATGACTATTTCACCAGATCCGATCGTTGGTTTGGCTGATTCAAATCTCTTTCACTGAGCTTCCCAAACTATAAATTCTATTATGATTGGTTCCTGATGATGAGGTGAAACTTCTTTTTTTTTCCACGAACATTTTCCTTCAAAATCGAAAGCTCATCCACTCACTATAACTCAACGTTTTTTCTTTTTCAGGCCAAGGCTCCAAACATTAGCAGCTAGCATACAATCAGGTAAGTTTAAAATATATCCATTTTTGTAAATCAAATTATTCAATGGAATTGAATTTAATCAACTTGCGTATGCACCATTGTAGTTGAACTTGATAAGGAGCTAAACATTTCGGTAATGTGTACATTGACACATTAAGTCTTGACGGTTTTGGCAACCCATCATCGGCGAAAGAACCCAATCACAAAACAGAAACCTTTACATTGTTCCAAATATCAAAGAGCCTCATCACCTACACCTACATATCCAGCTACATACATTTCTTTTAGGATCCACACCTTTAGTATGGTTAATAGAAGATTAGTTCCACCCATTTGATTTCCTTGATTGAAAGATAGTCCACCAAACTAGTGTAAGTATTTACCATTGTTAGAAACGGACTAGAAACGAACAGATCACGAAACTATACGAATCCAAATGCTTGGAGCAGAGAAATGTAAAACGAGATTATAGTGACATTTTGATCGTAGAGGAAAAGCTTTAGTTGGATTATTGTAGGTCGCTTTTGAGCCGACGATCACTTTCGGGAGGTAAAGAAAACAGACCTTTAAAATCAGCAATACTTGTATCTTTCACATTTTAGGTTTTAGACCTAATTGCTTATTTTTGGCGTTTGTATTTTGGCGTTGTGTTCATGTATCCATCAGTCTTTCACAGTCAGACCATCCATACATATGTCTAAAAGTCCATTTTTACACTTAACGAGCTGAACTCTGGAAGGGTCCCTATGAATTCCATTGCAGCCGGACCAATGTTCGCTCATGTGCTAGATGAATACAGATTACTTTGTTTTAATAACAACAGCTACAATTTTCACCTTTTCGATGAAAAACAGGGGTTGTGCGGATCGAACCCTGATGATGATGAATCAATGAATAAACTTGAGTCTCTTTGCTCCTTTTTCTTCAAGCCACGCTCGAACATAGAAATGTGAAAGATTTTTTACAAAAACGATCGTTTATTAAACCAGCAGTCTGTTTTTTGTAGACTTTGCAAATTATTATCTTGTTAACAGTATTTTCGCTATGCGAAACAATACTTTTTATCCCACAAACGTGTTTGTAGATTGGGTTTACCAGTTCAAACACAATTCAATGGTTCTATTCAATTTTATCCTATTGCTAATGTAATTTTAAAAGAATTGATAAGCGATAGATTTGGGAACCAATAAAAGCGAGAAGCCAATGACATACGAGCGAACTTGTTGGAGTGTAGGTACTTTTCCCTTCTCTCCCTACATATTTCAACGAGCGATATTGATTTTCCCGCCGAAAGAGGCCTCAAAGTAACTGAATCATGTAAAGAGGGTGTAGACGTGGAGTGCAGACTGTGTAGCGTCGAGCTTCTATAACAGCCGGATCGTTAGCCGAGCCCTTCGCTTGGATCCCCAGGAGAATTCTTTGAGCCCATTTTCTCCCTCTTCGCGAGAAAAAGGCACAACTCATAATTTCCACCGATATTGTGCATTCCTTCGGGAAGAACCTTTCAGATCACTTTCACAGTAAGCAGTTGCCTACCAAAGGGGAATGGAAGTCCTTTGATGGCATAGAAGGGCCCATTGTTGATTTATCCTTTTCTGTGAGCATCTGTGCGCTTCTGTTGTAAAAATGAATAATACGTAATTCATCCGAAAAGCCACATAGTGGATATCTGTACGATCATGGTCTGTTCAGGAACTTGAAATATGATGCGTTATAAACCTTTTACGCTCCACAATTGGGCACCATGTGTGACTATGACTATAACTGGACTGCACCATCCACTGCTAGACCAAGAGATCTATTTTGAGAGGACTAAAACGCTAGATACTAGTGAGGCTTACACTTAGAAAAGCAGACGAAATAAACATGAAAACCGCACGGAAATCGAGATTACGCAAACATGAAAATAACATGGTCTCGCAAAACATAGGGAGACACCGTACGTAGTACCAAGAGTGAACTTCTTTATCTTATGGTACTGGATCTAGAAAGAACAAGCGAGTTAGTGTTTTGATCGCTCTGACATTAATACATTTTACTCAAGGATCAGTCGAGTGCCTCACACCAAAAATGAGCTATTATTGCTAACAGAATTGGAGCTACAATATGTTTTGTCCACCAGAGATAACCATTCAGATATCCAAATGAGAGTTTCTCGGGGTTTCTTCACACTTCCCTTCAACCACCATTTCTTATTGCCTTATCCGAAAGTTCGCCCTTCCCGATTCTTGAATCTGTCTTCTTGGGAGATGAATCAGACACCTTCTAGCGTCCGAGTCATCCTCTGAGCGTGGCGGTGGTGGGATTCAGCTCAATGGAAGGAACAACTATACCATTCCATTACCTCACAAACTGGAAATCAGTCATTTTAAACGTACATTATAACGTAGTTAATAACCCTAAAAGATTTGGGGTTCTCTCTACTAAAATTGGATCACTGTTCTGTTCGATGTTAATTCCACATTGTTTATGTGGTTATTCCACATGATTCATAAAGTGATCATAATATTTTTATTGGATTAAGCCGAACATCGTGGTTACCGCACGACTGGAATGATGAGTCACACAGGCCTGATCGATCAAAAATAAAAGTTGCACGTCAGGTTGAACTTGTGACGAGATAGAGAGCCCGTTGGAGCAATTACCTACCTCCATGGGCCCGAACACGCCTGCAGAACCAGTTCAGAGCGGCGATTTCGCTCAATGGGACGACATAAGATTTTTGCATCCAGTTTGAAGAGTGAAAATAGGATCTTTTTGGAGCGATTTTGCTTTCAATGGAACGATTTCTACTCACTGACAAAAACGAGCAGAATCCAACTTCTTTCAGAAGGCATGCCATTTTTTACCAAGACATACCCAGGCATACCAAGTCTGCACCACGGAAATTAATTACACAGGTCTGCAAAAAAATGTTTGATCAGATGTATGGAATATTTTAGCTAAATTTTATGTTTTTTTGGTGTGCTGAATCCAAAAATGACCGCTATTTTCCACGTACAGTTTTCTTGCAAATTAGGGAGAGGGGGACATAAAAAACGAAAACGTAGAAAAAACACCATAATTTGTATTGTCTATAAACTCAAAATAAAAGAAAGTATTTGTTTACTATTCAGTACAAAATGCTCAAAAACTTCATTCAGTTTGCTTGTGGAACCTTTTTTTTTTTTTTTTTGATACTTCGTCGCACACGTTTTCGTGCTCCAGCATTGTCCGTATCCCTCTTGAGCATCCAACAATAGTCAGCTAGCATATCCCCTCTCTTTCATTTCGTATCAATCCTGGGAGTGACATGACTAAATATGAGAGTGAAAAGATTCAAGCAATTCATAAAATTGACAACTTGGAAGCAACTACCAAATTGAGGTTTAACGCTGAATAACACCGTATGTGGTATTCAAAAAACCAGTTTTGCGAGAAAACTAGACGTGATGAGATTTTTAATTACTTTTTTCGGTTTAAGCATGCAAAAATCCATGGGAAACAGTAAAAAAATCGTATGCAGTTTTTTGGTTGCAGACCTGTGTTATCGTATAGATGAAAGTATCAGAGTAGGTGTATCCCAGAGAAAGGTTACACCGCCCTTCATTCCCACAATCGTCAACATCAACACGTAAACAATTACACCAACGAAATTCTTCACAACTTTTCGGTATTTATTACCGCAGAATCGGATTCTACACAAATTTTAATGTAAATTGACTCCTTATTCGATTTTTTCGATAGAGCGCATAAAGCAAGTAAAGTTGCCATTTCACCCAAACAGCGCAAATGTGAATGTTAGCTAACCCCAAGTGTGACACAAGGATTTTCATTGTTTATTAACGCTAATTCACGTTATGCTTTTCGTTTTTAGATTTGAATCAAACTCACCTACATAATGTAGGCTACATTAAAGCCGAAAATAGATGAATGACCAAAGAGGTAATCCCCTTCATTTCCCCTGCACAGAACGGAAGTAAAAAATCGAGGCCAACGCAATTCTTCATAATTTTGCTTGATTTTAGACAAAATACTTTCGCGAACGCCACTTGAAAGATGATGAAGTGCTGAGAAAGTAGCGAAAATGACACATACTTTGGTTTTTAAATATGAATCTCCTTTTCCATTTCACATTAGAAATCTACGCAACATTTGCACTAGGAGGCACGAAGTGCTCATTGGGTGCTACATTATTTTTTTTTAGTGGACGAAGCTATATGATCTGGCTTCAGAGAGAAGTCAACAAATTTAGGTTAGAAACCAAGAGTTGAGATCAAATCTTGTATCTAATTTCAAACCTCAGAAACGAGCAGTCAATATGCCTTCCATTAATCAACGAAAATGGCACAACGAAACGCCGCGGCGTCGTGAATCTGTAGGATGGCATTGATGGAGTGGGCTTAGTTGTAAACCAAAGTCGGAGAGGTTGGTCTTGAACTCGGCTGCCCACTCCAGTGACCCCTCGCCTCGCGCCGCTGCCCTTGGACGAATATACGGGCCTGCTGGAAGACGTAGATCCGCAGAAAGAAAACCGCATCCTTAATAGCTGGATATCTCTCAATTATCAGGGCGAACTGGTTACCATTAACCAGAAATTTAATTTACGACGGCGAACAATTTAATATGGAAAAGACTAGAAATCAAGAGTATTTGTAAGTGCATTCCACGGATGAATCTGAACAAAAGTCGCTACTCACTTCTGGATCTACCTCAAAAAATCCCACTTCAAGCCGCCAAAATGACATGGCATGAGACATAATTTTTCAATGTTGTTGGAAGTCTTGCAATAGTTCCGTTCATTGAAAACATCGGTAAGATATTCATAGACATCAGATTGGAGCGTATAATAGGTTTATTTTTCTGTTTACGAAACGTTTCGTCCCGCTATGGAGACTTCTTCAGTCCTGCATGCATCATGAAACATTCGTCAATATTCACTAAGGCAAATTTTTATCATAATTTTTCTCTATTATGATTGTCATTATGTTATATTTCAGTCTGTGTATCCAACCAACATCATCCTGGTCAACACTCATATGTTATTGTTGGAGTGATTTTATTCTATAGGGAAAGAGTTAAGTTTGTTAGTTAATATAGTAGTAATACTCATAATTTATATTCAGTTTTATCTTCTGATAGTTAAGAATGACAATCATAATAGAGAATAAAATACATGTGATAAAAATAGGCCTTAGTGAATATTGACGAATGTTTTATGCTGTATGCAGGACTGAAGAAGTCCCCATAGCGCGACGAAACGTTTTCGAAAAATAAAAATAAACCTATTATACGCTCCAATCTGATGTCTTAAATGAAGGTGGCCACACCACAACCAACAACCATTCATAGACTCGTAGACAAAGGGAATTGTACGGGAGGACATCGAGTTCAAGCGTTTCAGCAGTAGAATCTAAAAATGAATAGGGAATTATTCGATGACAGAAACATTTTCAGGCCGAAGTCACCGCTTAAATGGACAAGCAAATAAGCGACTGAAGGGTGAGCATAACATCAGCTGTGTTGAACGGAGAACGTGAGGCGTCAGAGGGAGTAACGATCCGTAACGTCAAAACGAACATGCTACTTATACAACTCGCTAAATAAGTACCGTATAACTTTGATTCTTAGGCTCACGTTTTTCGGATTTTCATGCTGAAATAAGCGGGATCACTTTTAGCTCGTTGATTCTCAAGAGGCATATAGGGCTTAACCGTTGAAATCCCTCAATCCCAAGAAGCATCATTGAAATTGAGAAAGTTACAAGAGTTTTAAGATCAAAACGGATGGAAACCACCCAAGTGAAACACGTACATGGCCTAAGATAGGCAGTTAAAACCAAAATTAAAAAAAAATTAAAACACAACGTTAATAAATTGAAAGTGATGAGAAAGTTGAGAAAATTTGAATGAAAAGTATCAGTTTATGCGAAAAATTAGTCTTTCAAACCTAATACAGTTGTGAGAACCAGGATTTGATCATCAGGACTTCTAAGTTTGACTTTTTGAATTAGGAGTATCCAACTCCTAAGTTTTCGTAAAATAGTACGATTGTCATTCAACTATTATCAACGGTCGTTCGACTAAAACCTGTCTTTTGCATTTCGGACTGCTAGAATCTTGGCTTGTTGAATGTTTTAGACTCGTAATTGTCCCCATTTCTGTTGAAGGTTTCAATATGTTGTGCGCTACTTCAGCCAAGTCAGCTGCTCTATGTAGAGTGGCCATTATAGATTTCGTCAGGATTTTGGTTTTAACGAAAAGAGGACGGCAGAATTGGCTCACTCCCAACAAAACACGCACCACCTCCTTCTGCTGAAGAAACACGTGTTGAAACGAGTGGATCGGAACATATCACTTTGAAATCAGACTTCTATGAAATTGCCGAGGGCCATTTTGAATGCAAACTCCAAAGAAGACAATTAAAGAGTACCTACATAGGTTTTGGCTGCCAGACCGACTGATTGAAGGACAGTCGCGAGATGAAACTATTCAGTAGACTCTAGTCCGCAAAATGCCGCTGGACACGATTTTAACACACAAGGTGTTTCGTTACCGAAAGTTCAGGTTTGGTTGTCACGGAACCTCACTCAACAACACATCACCACAGCTTATCAATCACTATCCTCAAATCACAATATTCAAAGAATCGTTCTATAAAGTGTACGTTTCAACTTTTTCTGTTTACTTGTGCCGTTTGTATGGTTTTTATTATTATTTTCAATAATAAACCTTCGTAATCGTATAGAAAACACGTTTTATAAACTCCCTCGTAATACTACGTAATACTGAACCAAAATCGTAACTGAACAAAAAAGAGAATGACAAGAATCCGTCGAGAATTCTCGTATTTGTAACAGTTGAAAGAATTGGCCTTTCCTGTCAGCAAAAGATGAATTTTTGAGGTTATTTGCAATTCTAGACACTGGGAACGAAAAAAATAGAAACTTTGAGAAAACATACCTTTTTGCGTCGAAAAAATTCGTTGCGAAACTGGAGTATAATTGGGATTGAACAAACAAATCATCATAAGAATCAAAAATCGTTGACT
Organism: Creontiades dilutus; assembly: GCA_031894815.1. Classification (NCBI taxonomy): domain Eukaryota; kingdom Metazoa; phylum Arthropoda; class Insecta; order Hemiptera; family Miridae; genus Creontiades; species Creontiades dilutus. The sequence goes on from JAVIWC010003164.1 coordinate 1,329,470, forward strand.
GGGCAGCATGTTTTTTTTTTTTTTTTTTTTTTTTAATTATAATCTTTCTTAAAGGCGGAGGGGGTACACCGTTAAAAAAATAAATAAATAAAAATGGGGAGGACGCCCAGATTTACCCGACGGGCGGGCACACATACACACAGACGTACACCTACCGTTTATATTGAATTTTTTTTCTCATCCTTGGTTATTCCAACCCCTCTCTGGATCAATCGTAATAGCCGTACCTCTACTAACGAAGCAATAAAAAATAAATTTACCAAGTCCAAGGCTCAATTTCATGCGCGATCGTTACTCCCCAATAGATCCAACCAGTATCAGGAGCATTGTTTTTACATCCGAAGAGGAAAAACTTTGCTTTCCCCTCCAAAAGAGGAGATGTGATACATGCATCACTTGACTTGTACCCATCTGCCGCTCCAGGGTCGTTAACAAAAATCAGTAGCTTTTTATTATCGAATCATGACGAGGCATCCCGACAGCTGCAACCACCTGCTCCCGAATCGGTAGATGGAAACGTTGATGGCTCCAAAACTCCACACTCAGTATATGGATTTCTCCCATTTCCCGTAACAAGCTTCCCTCCCAGCAAAACGCTCATTTTACCAAACGTTCCGAGCGAGCGGTCATCCCGGTCGCAGCTTCTGAGGCTTTCCAACATTCCATCTCATCTAATTGACTGCTCCATCATAACAACTGACGCTTTTTAACGAGAGAAATTGCGCCGATTTTTTTGTTTCATTTTCTAACGCCCCAAACCGAGACCCGATCCCCCGATGACTCGGGCTCCATCAGGCCTTTTCCTTTTATCGCTAGAGTGATCCTGAGACGGCCTCCATCACGGTCTGATTCGGAGAATTACGAGGGGCTCATCGTTAATCTTTGATTAACATCAGGGTAGCCAATAACTACCACCGGCCTCCTTACTGAGCACCACTCATCTATTCAATCTCTGAATACATCGATTTGGGCTACATAAGATAATGGTAGAATTAAGGAAACTGAACATTTTTTGAATTCAAAATTGACATTACTGTTTGAGCATTGGGGCTTATAACCACCGCTCCTTATAAGATTCATTCCTTGAGAATTCAATAGGAAACAATAATTTGGTAAACTAAATTCCATAGTAACAATGTCTCAGTAATACACTAAACGTTCTATGTACACACCGCACGAAATTTTACAGTTCGAAGCACAATATATAATAGAAGTTCAGCTTAGAGCTACAAGCAGTTCATGTACCATCCAATTCCTATTTACACTCGTGTTGACGATGATTTGTTTCTATCCAGCAGCTTAACCCTACTGGACTGCGGTTCAGTCGTTTGTGGTTAAATTCAATTCAGTAAACTAATTTCTACCTAAATACTTTTTCAACAAAAAAGTTAGCGAGATTTTGATTTTGAACAAAATTCAACCTTTCAATTTTATCCTTTGGTTGATCAAAAGTGACCCAGAAGCCTATTTTGACACAGTTTCAAAATTTGGATCCAGTAGTTTGAGAGAGGTCCCTCTCGCTTCATAATATTTTCATTTTATTTTATTTCATTTTCTCCATTATACCATTTTTATGGTTGACCTTGAGTTGTGGAGAACAAGGAGATTAAAGCTTTTTCTTAGCGCAGATACCAACATGACTCTTTCCTTTTGGGCAAAGAAGGAACTAATCCTACAAAACTTATTTAATCCTAGAACAGAATATGATTAATATCAATGGGTTACCAAGTTGATAGTTTTCTGCTTAGCGTGCTCAAGTCAGATATACTTCAAACCCCCAAATTCCGCTTTCAAAATAAAATATTTTTCTCAAATATTAATTTTGGGAGATTCCTCCAATCTTGTTTCTGCGTCATCAGTATCGATAGAATGACGGATGTGACTCCAGAACTTCTAGTGGAGAAGTTCGTTAGCTCATTAGCCCATGGTAAATTGTATAAACTTCCTATCACTTATGGGTCAAAACATCTTCCGATTTAAATACCGAATTTAATCAATTAGAATTCATTATATCATTCTTATACATTGAACTGTAGCTGAACGCTCCAATAATGCGGTAAATCCTGAAGTTGAGGACAAGGGAGATATCATATTGATTTGAGATCGATACCACTTCAGATCCGAAAGATGAAAATCTCCCAGGAAAGAAAGTCTGGCAAAGTGATACGGCGGCTAGGGCTCGTCAGAATCTGACAGTTAATTTTTTAAAGTTTCGGATCTAATTTGGAAGGCTGTGGAAGGGAACCGGGTGTGCTCTCTAGAGAGGAGGTATTTCATTATTCATTCTCCCGCGTCAGGTGGTTTGTGGTTATGATAAAGAGGAAGAGGGGCGCAGGGGTGGTGAAGAGAACGAGGGAAAGAGAACTGGGGTAGGAGAAAGGGATGGAGGAAGTGAGGTAGGGAGAGAGAAACAGAAAACGGAGAGAGAGATAGCAAGATAAAGCGAGAAAGAAAAAGACAGAAATGGCGAGAAAGACAGAGAGGGGTTCTATGCCATTCTAATTTTCCAACACGCCCCCCTTTTTTTATATATCCTTCCTGTAACACTTGCTGCCCCTTTGAAATATCCATTTTCGTCGTTTCTCCGGGGCTGTTTCGTCAATTAAGGCCCGCAGCGCGGAAAAGGAGAAAAAAATTAAATAAATAGACGGTAAGCGACAAGGAAATTAATGAACGGATCAAATGGACGAGCTTTTCGCCGCCTGCAGGGAATAAGGGGTTTGAGGTTTACGGAAAAACCATGGAACCTGATTTAAATAAATCAGTTTGTAATAGCGAGAGCTTGTCAGAGCGATTAACTAGAATTGTTGACAGTAAGTAAATTTAGGTGGGTCAGAACAAAATTCTGGTATTGGAATAAATTTGTAAAAAAAAAAAAAGTATAGGCTTTTGGACAAATTACACGTTTTGTGATCGGTTAAAATTGTTCCCTCAAGCCTTAACTGGTTATTACGAAACCCAGTACAGCGACCACAGAAATCTCAATCTAAGCATGAAATGCAACATATAGTAGAACAAAGGCTAGACCGAAATTTCATGTTAGGTATTGGAAGAAGACAAGAAAAGTAAAGCTAATTCTTTTGAGTTCGATTCTCCGATTTTTGGTTAGATCATACAGCTGTGTCAAATGATTATAATGTGTCTTGTTCAATCGTAGAACCAACGTCCAGTACAGCTGTGACTTCTGCAAACGTTGCTATGAGCGTTTCTGTTGACTTAGGGATGTCCCTTATGAAGAGTAGCTAGAGTACTGACCTAAGCACGCTTTTTTTCTGGTGCACCGGCTTTTGTTTGAAACCAAAATGAAGTATATTTGCGTTTCACCCTGAAATACCGGTTTGCAATATGTGATGGATATGGTTAGTTCCCCCTTCCCGATTTTTGATACCGCCACCTCCGGGGAGAGATCTTGCCCTCTACAGTCGTGGTCACCCTCTGGGTGTTGCGGACAATACTTGCCTCAGCCCTCACAATGGGCAACCATACCATAACGTCACCTCACAAGTTTTAAACATGAGAGACTAAAATTCAGCACCTTTGCTTTGAGCCCCTTCCGTCTGATTTTATCAAATACCTGATAGATGTTCAAGGAAATGCTGAGCCATTTGTCTTTTAACGCAGACATTCAGACATTACATATTTCCACGCTGGTGGTCCGTACTACCCGGTCCATCCCCAAGATCTCGAACACAAAACTGATGATCAGGGATGATATTTCATTCTTCAATTATTGCTTTTAGTATCTTCAACAGAAGTTTCTCAAAGAGTTTGGAAGTAACTTGTCTAAGATAATGAGTCCGCAGGGTTTTTCGTCTAATTTATTAAGGTTTGTCCTAGTGGAATATCAGTATTATCTCATGCTCTTTCCAGTGTTGAGGAGCGAAATGCAACTAAAGATATGAATAATTAAATATATTAGTTTTCCAAACCATTTTCACTCAGTTCTTTCAGGATTTTTCCTGTTAAGAGATCGAAACCTGGGGCTTCTTTAGGACTACAACTGGGCCAGAGTTCCATTTTGGGTTCATGAATAGGCGTCACTAGCTGGATTTCCTAAGTCATCTGATTTCTTTATAATTATCTAAACCTCGTCTGCTGCATTCCGGGGGTTCGGAGTGCACGAAACAAACTGGCCAATACGTGCAGCAAAGGTGATTTTTCAAGATATTTTACTGACATAAGCCAATGGGATGTTTCAGTGTCGCAGTTATTTTTGACGCAAATAAGACAAGGATTGGGTTTCAATTCGGTATCAATGTCTGAACCTAAAAGTGACCCCACAAACCCCACAATGACAACAGTAATCACGCGTTATTTAAAAGATTTACTATCTTTTAAATTCAAGTGTCAGAATTGACAGCATTTTCTTTGCCAGCTATGTACGTATGATGAATAAACTGGAACTCTTAGCTGAACGACACCAAATATCAGGCTGTTATCAACAGATAAACTAGAAAGCCACCGACAAGAAACGATAAAGCAAGGAATATCACGTTTTCTGTAAAACTTTATCATATCAACAGACCCCAATCGTATTGGGTACATATCGTACGTTGGTATTTGTTGCTCCTAATTATTATGAATGAAAGGTTTCTAGCCGCCTAATCCGGTCAAGTATTTGGGACAGAGGCGTGGAATTCCCTACTAAGCCCGGCGTTGAAGGTGCGAAAGAGTGAGACGGTGTCAACAGTGTGAAAGGGTGATGAATGGTACTGTAAGAGTGGGGCGGTTATAACTGTAGCGACTTCGTCAGAAGTCTGCAGGGCACAATGGCAACTAGCGGACCACCTCGAGTGGATTATGGGAGCTCCCATCTGAAGCCGGGTCCGTCTGCCTGACGTCACCAATCGTCGTCCACACATTGAGACTCACAGGTCTAAAACACAATAAAATACAGGTCGCACACAAGCGACTCCCTCAACTACTCAACGGTAAGTAACGGTCAATTGATTCGGCCTCCTTTCCTCATTACGGTCCTTAATGGGATTCTCCATTGTAGGCACAAGTAACAATAAATTTCTATCCCACACAATACAAGGTGTTCAACTAACAAGACTCCCCCTCGACCCTATTGTAAATAATTTTCCATCAAATATCCCAACAAACGTCATTTTTCATAATTTTCATCGTAGATTTTAAAATACACAATTGCGCTTTGCACCACTGCAGAGACTTTTATTAGATTCATTTGGCCGAGCACAAACCATCCAGTGAGCGCGCAAAGATGTGCAACCCTTAACCTCGCAAAATTGTGATGAAGGTATAAGTCAAGTGTGACACTTGACACTGTTTTTCAAAGCTGAATCGCATGGTGTGAGATGCTTCCCTCATTCGACCTTATTTTACCTCATTTACGGCCGAAAATGTCAATTTTTAGGAGGGAATAATAGACTGTCCAAAGAGTTATAAGTCTCTACAGTAGGGAGGCTTATTGTCATCTTACAGGTAACATCTTCTTGTCACAAAATTTACTGTCTTCCAATGACATTTTTGAATAATCAATATTAAAATTATATATCGATAAGATATTATTAATAAACACAATAACATAATATGATCTAAATTATTTCGGCATCTTTGTTCATTCCCATTGCAAATTATCGTCCCACTAATAATATACCTTGAACAAAATCACGCATCGACTGAATACGATATGTTCACATGAAAAGAATTCTGTAACTGCAAAAGAACAATTCGTGAAGAGAACCTCTTGAAAGATTCGACGGAAAATCGATTATTGCCTCCTCAATAAGTGATCTTTTTAACCATACATGCGGTGTACATTAGAGTTGTCATTTGATAAATTGAGTTTGAGGGGAATTCGCAGATCGAAAATTACAGAAAATAAGGTCGGGGAGCGTAGTTAGTTGGACAAAATTTCTATCCCAGTAAATCTTCTAAACCTTTCTAAAACTGAGGAAAAATGGCTAGAGTATTGGGAGATTTCCAAGGTTATGCTCGTAGTATCGAAATTAATTGAGACAAAAGAGTCTACAATCGATGATGAGGCGAAGTTCTGAATGATTGAACAAGTAACGACGTCAGTTGTAAACACTCGACCATGAATACATCTGGAGGGAAGCGGGTGTGTGTTTGACGGAGGATATGATAGAATGGGTAACGCGGGGGATAACCCCTTTATTAGAAGACCTTCCCAACGAAATCCCGGGAGCGCGAATCCTCTTGATCTGTCCGTAATTGAATCGCTCTGACGTTTGTCGGCTAAACGAAAATTTCCACTCTATGTGATCTTTTCGTCTGCAGAGTGTGTCTATGTGTCAGTCTGTGTCAACCGTCTACCGACTCTTCCGATTTCACGGTTCCCTCCATTTCCGTAGTTCCCTCCTTGTGAATCCTCCCCCCGATCCATCATCGAATTACTCGGTTTTGTAACCCGTAACCCCCTCTCTTCATGCTAAACCTCCGTTAAACCGTCCGTCCTGCATCCAGCCGCAAAAGTCTCTAAAGTTACACGACCCGAACCTCCCCGTCATCACCTACATATGCGGTGAGTTGACTCCACCCCCTAGATACTCAGTGGAACCTGGCCCAAAACCTGTTAACCGCTGGAGTTAATCCGAGTGTTAAATGTAACCACTGCTAGAAAGGACCCCGTTTAGCGCCCGCATAAATAAATCCGGTGTCATTATCGCGGGGGGTCGACCCTACTATATCAGGCGGTCATTAAGCGCCCAGGGCTGGGAAGTTTTCCTTTACTTCGACATCAAGTGCATCGTCAAGTGTGCCATCTCCTCAAACGTCCCGGCGACCACACACGACCCTCACGCTCCTGTTCGGACTGTTTCACACGACTGAGTTGGCCCCACTGACCAACAAACTCTCCCCTTCTCTTCATCGCTTCTTATTATTCATCTTATTTCCGCACGTAGCTCTGACGACCTCGAAACCCAAGAAAGCTCAGGATGTGACACTGCAACAAACATTTCAAGGGGAAATCAGTTTCACACTCAAAAATCAAGATTTTCCCTAACGAACAACTCTGAAGATGTTGAATTGATAGCCATTCCAACTACATAATAGGGAATATGAGCGATTTTTAACCATTATTTCATCGTAAGTAGAGGAGAATTAACACTATTAAGTCATCATTTCGCTGAAAAAGTCCCGCTCTATCTGTTCGAACCTTAACGACATTTGAGATTTGAATTGACTACAGCGGACAATCATAAGAGTTCGGATCAATATTGCAAAAAACCTCAGAATATGACAGTAAACCTCTGTAAATATGACTTACAAAACTATCTTAATATGACCATAAAAAGCAGATTATCTAGTGTAAGTTCCAAAACAAATTCAAAATACCTACCGAGTAAATAAAAACGGAGTAAGATGGAACTTTGTCTATATTTCCACGAAAGCAAAGAGTTACACTGTTAAATCGATTTCGACGGTTAGGTCATCATCAGTAACAAACATGAACTGATTAATTTGCTAAGCACTGAATCTTGGAGTTCGGTTATCTGAATTACTAACAGAAGTCCGAAATGCAGGGGAGGATGATTTAGTTACCATGTAGTAAGGTGAGAATTTCGAGATTTAAAAACCAGAAGAGAATTAAGGGGAGAATGGAGCGGAAAGAATAGAATTATAGGCTATGGAAATGTGGAGGGGGATGTCGCCGAAAAGGAGGTATAGGAAAACGAGGAGAGGGGACTAAAGGATAATTTGTCATAAATCTTTTATCTCTGAAACTGTCCGGAGAAAGTTTGTGTTGTTAAAAGGGAGCCGGGATAGGAGAATAAGTGGAGGGGGTATTTAGAGGAGAAATGAAGGGGGTAGGGAATCTTAAGAGGAGGTCGCTAGTAGTGGAGGGTTAAGGGCGGGGGTTGAGGCCTATTGTGTAAAGCCCTTCCCACCCCTTGGCCTTTCCGCGCTCGCACCCCCTCTATACCATCCCCATCTTGTTACCCCATTTCAAGGAGGAAAGGGAAAAAAGGGCCGAACAACCCTTCGCCCCCTTCAACTAACTCTACGCAGTAGTCGTGTCGCGGATAATCTCAAAACAGACGCCCTTTTTTACCCCCTCTTTTGTCTCCTCTTAATGCGGCCGTGCGGAGGTGGGGTTGAGGTGGAAAAAAACGGGACGCGAGAGGTGAAGGGTTGAAAAAACGGAACTCTAAAGAGTTAAAGGGCCACTGGGGACCTTCGAGGGTGCAGGAGAGAAGAGGTGCCGCATTTATAGAAGGTAGTAGTCGGGAGAAGGGGATGAAAGAGGGTAATAATGCCCGGCTCCTGTGACGTAATACTCTAACCTCTGTTGCGCTGTACATCAAGAAATCTCGACGGAAACCTTTTTTCGCTTCTTCACTGTCTGAAAGTGAAAAAGCCCCAATCGAGCAGCATGACCAACTAGAGAGAATTTTCGAACATGTTAACACTTTTTGATTCCAAAAGCAGCTATCTAGCTCACACCTTGCCTTTATTTAAAAAAAAAAAATTAACATCAATAACCTACCCAACTAGATTAAACTTTTTTCAATTAAACAGATCGTGAAAGAAGGCTCTTTCAATTTCCCGCAGCACTTGATTCCTACTCGTTTTCTATTGTCGGGGTACATGGCGCTTCCGCAATACCGCACAACTGCTGCTCAAGGTATCTATAGGTACAGGAGGATAGATGTATAATTTGCTTCCGAGGAATTTGAAAAATAAATTATTTGATCATCCTCTTCGTATTAATGAATTGTTGAAATCCTTTTTCTTTGATAACCTGAACCAATACTAATAATATTGTATTAATTTATTTGTAAGAAAACAGGAATAGCAATTAAGATCTATAGAAGGAAAAGTACAGCTAATAACTAGAGAAAATTCATATTAGTGTTGACAAATCTTCAGTGATGACAATTGTGCACTGTAATGCCAGTTAGGAATGTTTTTTTAAGTTTGAAACTAGTTGATTTTGTGTATACTTATTTATTTGCGAAATCAACTTTTTTCATTTCATTTCATTCAACGGTTGGCAAAAAAAAAAAACTGTTATGTCAACTTTACCGACACCAACAAAAGGTGAAAACTATTTTAACTTAGGCCTCTAACAATTTTTTGGAAGAAAACTAAATCATTGAAATGACTTCAAAAAGGTAATAAACAATATTTTTCAATATCATGTGCGTGACAATCCATTTTAATAAATTTTAAAACCATTTCTGGGATTACACAAGTCAGGTACAAGAAGTTCACCAAAATTATTTCTTGTCTTTAGCCTCACTTGAGTTAGTAAATTAAACCATCTATCTGTCACCAATCCCCTGACGCGCTGACGGTTTGTTTGAATTTTGGATATCCATTCAACTTCAAATGACTGCAGTGAAGATCATGAGCTACAACTGATGATGAGTGCCTGCGCCACTATATTGATGTGGATTTTCTTGTTTCCGAAACCCCATGTTTAATAGAATTAATCGGGCACCGTGTTCACCTTACCTTATGGTGAGGGTGCAAGAATGAAATACCTATCGATTGTTCCTAGATCCCCTGAAGATTCAATAGCACACCACTGCGAAACGTTGGGATGTTAAGGAATAAATTTTACAAAATCCTTTGCAGCCTTTTAAAAAAATCACTGGCTTTCCTGGTTGATATAATTTACCAAGTTCATCAAACTTCGAAAGTCCATTCTAGAGCTCGTTTCCACATATATTGAGTCATGGAATTTTTATAGTCTTCTTTTGTTCCCAAGTTATTTCAATCTTGAGATTTATTTTTTCACTGAAATCTTAAGTTATTAAAATTACCATAAATCGATTAAGCTACTTGTAATTTTGAGGACCCCGCTAGAAAGAGAGTTAAAATATCTCCTAGCAGTCAAACAAGCAAATTTCATTTGAGACTTTATAAAGAAATGACTTCTTCTATGCTTTTCTTGCTCATACAAATCAGATTTTGTAACACCGACTTCCCACGAAAAACTTATTCGAAATCGATTCGAAATTCCTTCATAAGCTGTTTTTGTTACTGTAAAGATGAAATAACGCTAACCTATCCTTCACTTGTCAAATATTGAAATTCTCAAAATAATATATTTACTCAAGTTTCAGTTCTCACAGTATAATGATTATTTACGAATACCATAATTTGTTAGGTAAGTGTTTGGTAAGCTTGATCAATCGCTTGCGGATTGCCTCCATTTCCCTACAAAATACCAAAATGCAACAGCAACACACAGTTTAGATTTCTTTTTTTTTTTTATTGTTTTGTTTTAAATTTAATTTGATTTCTTTTTGGTTTATTATTTTCTATAATGAACCCTTGTATATTCTATAAATTATGTAATCTACAAAATTAGATAGTTGATGAGCCACAGCTACTAACTTAGCAATCTTGGTTTTTATTCTTTTATTTTTGTGATCTAACAGGGGGGTGATCAAAATGTACACAAACATAGGCGATGTCAACAAGCACATCGTAATTAGGTACATCGTCAACTTGGATGAAACTTTCTCCTTTGGGATTCACCTCATATTATTTCAACTACATTTTTGTGATGATTTACTCATGAATATTGAGGAGGACGAAGGAGGATCAACAAGATAATAGGAGAGATTTGCCTTGCGTCATCAAGTACTTACATCGTGATCAAGACCTCGTAATCTTGAGTTGATTTATAGAACAGGCTGAGACTCAATTTCGGATGTCAAGAAGGGATTTAGAGAAGGGTTACCGCGATGCCGCAGGATTTATGTAACGTAGGCCGAAGGTAACCAACCCTCGACTGTGTTCAAGTTTAATACACGATGAGACGAGAGCAACGAGAATACTGGGCCTGATTATAGGGCAGTCAGCGGCGTTTGTGAAGGACCAAAATAAGCTATATACTTATCGAAAACGGATGAGGATAGAAGAGATTTTCATTTTCGTATTGAGGTATGGCCGACGGAGAAGATTGGTGAACATTGAATTGGAGAGATATTTGTCAATTTTCTAGGTACTTTGTTAACCCACTGGATTCAGTTTGATGAGCAGAAGTAAAAGGTGAGCAGACGCTAAAATTCGGTTGGCGAATCACTCTCGCATCGATGACATGCGGACAGATCCATGATTAATGCAGGAAATCTGTAGGATACAGGGTGTATCACCAACTGAAGGGAAACAAGTTTGAAAACCGTTTTATCAAATACCTACCACACGATATAATAAAGTTCCAGGCGCGACCGCGGGAGTGATTTTTTTTAGATAATCGGATAATAATTACCTTCATTTTAAATTTAGAATAGGACTGCTGTTCGTATGCAAATGCCAAGTAACTCGCGAAGTAGTGAACTAATAACTCCAGGAGCAGAGGCCGAAAATTGTTAGTAGTTTCTGGAGATGATTTGGAATTAGATTATGAAAATTTGGTCTAATTTATATGAGGAAAACTGTGTCTATCATCTCAAAATCTATTTACGTTTTCGGTCTAGCTATTTTGTGATTGACATTTCCATGCCTCTATTTTTAACCTTATTACCTCTGTATTTGTCTTGAATTGTATGTTGAATTGTATGTCAATAGATGTTGAGTGACTTTGTTGGGCTGAAAACATTTCACAGACAGGGGACTGTCGCTTAATTGAATAATTTGAACCGAAAACTGCCAGAGCTATTTATCAGACTCAGCGCTAATGTCTTAATCCCACCTTGATGAATATATTTCTCGTTGAGCGACTTGATTGCGCCGTCTGTCAGGTGACTCCCCAAAATTGAATCTGCCATTCAACCGGCTTCCTTTCGGTGTTTCAAAGTGAGAAGAATAGAGTTTTCAGCGGGGCTCACGGAAAATCCCCCGTTCGTTACTCGTGGATGGTCGAAGTCTGGCCTTAGAAAAGTCGTTTAAATAAAAGTTAGCACTTCAAATGGTAACCGTAATCTCGAAAACAGCAGTAACGATTTTGATCCTAGGAATTGTGCAACGTTCTCCAAGCATATGACCGGTTGTTGGACTGAGAGATTTGCAGGTAACCTGCAAACCTGCAGCAGGTTCCTAGAGGCACTTTGAAACAGCTGGAAAAGGTTTTAGACTGAAGGATTCCAGGGCTAATGCGAGCATATCACAGTTCTGCAGAGAAGAATCGTTGTCTTTCCCGGGGCTTGTACTCATGCTTCACAGTGATGGTTGTATGATGTGATGTGGAGTGGACTTCGAGGTAAAGTTGTGCTGTTGGTTCTCTAACTCAATCGCTGATAGTGCACCATGGGGGGGTGAACAGTTTTTATCAGTGCAATGCGGTTTTCTGTTCAGCCAGAAACTGGCTGGCTGAACTTTATCTGGTTTGGCTTGACCTTATGTTTCCTCATTAGATCTATGTGCCTCACTATTTTAGCTAAGAAAGTAACATGCTGTGAATGACGTCTTTCAAGAGTTGAGGCAAACAGCCAACAACATTCAGCGATACTGGAAGTATAGCTCCAGTTAAAGCCATTGGAGAAGAATCAGTAAGGAGAACTGTCCGTATCAGCAACACAAAAAGTTAAAGCAAACGGAGAAGAGAATAACTTTTTTTTTTTTTTTTTTTAATTCCAACCGAAAATTTAGACCTATTTGTCCAACCAGCCTTCATAATACTACTAACTAACTAATCTACTAAAATTATTGATTTGGAACATTATTCACTTCTGCCTCCATAGCCAGCATATAGCCTTCCCCAATTAAGGTCGATGTTATACCAACCGAATCAAACATGGGTATAACGAATAAACGGAAAAGAATGAATGCATGAGGAAAATTAAAAACTGTGAGGTTGTGTAACCGGATCTCAAAATTAACAAAGTGCGCTCAGGGTTTAGTTCGATGCGTACACAATGTTCATGACGTAATCAATCACCTGTTATATGGCATTAAAGTGTCAAATAATAATGACAAATCGAAGTGAAAATGTGGTTTCCTCGTTTTGCTTGAGTATTTCTGACCTTTTGTCTAATTCTTCCCCAAAACTCAGTAGCATAATCTCGATTTTTTTTTTTTTTTTGCAGATATTAAATCATTTGTTACACGACATCAAAATGTCAAATAATAAAGGCGAATCGACGTGAAAATGAGGTTTCCTCATTTTCCTTGAGTATTTCGGACCTTTTGTTTAATTCTTCCCAAGACATAGTGATAGTATCTCACTGTTAGTTTTTCTTGTTTTTTTTTTTTTTTTTGCAAATATTCAATTTTTTCCTACAATTTTTTGAAAAAATTAAATATCGAAATGTCACATCAGTGGCAGCTCCTCCAATGAAACTCTGGTGGTACCAAGAGACCAGGGTCTATAGCACTAGGGAAGAAGGAGACGCTTTTCAGCTAAATATAGATTTCAACTTATCTGTTTCACGCTGTCCCACTCCATTTAAAACAGCATGAAAACATTAACGCATCAAAATACTGAATATGGGAGCAGGTACCACCATCCATTCTTCCTGTCACGGATATGCCGTTCACATAGATGCGCAAAGAAAAAGAAATCCATTTAACGTCTTGTCAGTTATCCGTAAGGAGTTGCAGATCCTTTCATAAATAGGGTTCCCAAACCCAGATCGGCACGGATGACATTTCACAGTGCCCGAGCATCTTCCTCACGATAGTTTGAGAACTATGTTCGCGAATAATTTTCCGGGCCGTAACATTCATAAATAACTTCAAAAACATAGAAACAGAAAACATACTGAACAAAACGAATAGAACAAACAAGCGATAGAAATAGCGGCGAGCTAAGGATTTTGTTGATGAGGCACTGATCACCAAAACAAGAAGAAGCTCTCCTAGCTTTAAGTACATGAAAAACTGTTCCAGCCATTGTTTTTCGAGCTCTCGGATCGGACAATATCGCAACGGAATAAGGCCTCCTTTACAGGGGTGACCTTGGGGCACATATTAAATGTACCAGTTGTTTTTGATTAGACAAAACCTCGGGAGGGTCATTTCCCCGTGATGGTTCAAATTCTTAAGAATTATAGAAGTGTTTTTATTTTCGGCTATCGGCTGGGGGTGCATATTTGCCTTTGCTCCAACCAGGAGACACCCCTGAACCACATTACAGTGATTGATTCCAAATTTCAACCTTCTACAGTGAAGTCCTGATTTTAGGTGAAGGTTAAAATTTTATTAGCGGTCCCTTGTGAAGCAGGCTAATTTGAATTAACGACTTTTCACTGGGATGACAAATAGGTGATCGGTGATTTGAAGTGGAAATGGTGTAGCAGGCGAGTGTGGACCCAGTGGAAAAATGAGGGGAAATTTCAACGGGGGCCCGCGGACGTGGACACATGCGATTACGATGTTTAGAGAGCGGGAGAGGCTCCAAATGAAGAAAGCGATGAAAGTGGGTGAAGGAAGGTCAAACATCTCCGTACGCGCCGCGCCGGTAGGTACAACTCGGTAGGTAGATCTACCCGAACAGGTAGACGGCGGGTAGGTAGACAAGATGATGAGGGGAGGAGGTTATTTCGCTCAAACAATCGAGTGGACCGCGGTCTTGGAGAAGGGGTCCTGGCGTTCCTTCGGGAGATAGCCCTACCTCCCAGCGTTCCTTCAGGAGAGGCTCCCCCTTCTCCCTGGCAGGGCCCCCACCGCCCTGGTCTCGGCACCGCGGGTCCTCAGGAGCCTTTGCGACCCCTTCTGACCAGTTTTAGGCCCTCGGTGGTGCCGTATACGTTTCACAGTTACCAGTAGACGGAAAGGACGCTGCAACGCGAACCGCGATCTACCTTCGAAGTTTCATTTATCCACAAACATTTTACACACACGTCAAATTTTCTTTCGGGCGTCGTTTTTCTCCTCCCACGACCGTCGCGTGTGTGTCAAGTGACGACGACTACGGACTCGAGACGTCCGTCTCAAATTCATCAGTACGCAATGGGATCAGAACCACAGGTATTCATATTCCACCAATCTTGGTTAACGATACAATCAGTGAAGCAATCAATAATTAGTATCAGCCACTACAGAAACATACGCGTACGGGGTAGTCGTATAGGATTTAATTTAATTTGCACTTGCAATCCTAAAACATCCAAAAATCTTTAACATTTTATTTTTTTAACGATAAATCATTTTTTAATGCATTTTTCCATATTCCCAATCAGGAGAAATCGAAAAATTAATTTATAATACCTAGATCAAATTTGTTAATAAGTACATTCTAGTAAAATATAATTCACGAATAAGAATACTCTTAACTGCCCGGGGAATTTGCCACATAGCCATAGATTATAAGTAAAACTGGATATCAAAACCTAAATGGTAGACATCTTGCTATAATCGAGGCAACATGGTATAGAAAAGTGAATCATGAGTAATATGGGAGTTTCTAGGGGTCTTTGCGACAAGAATAGAGCACTGGAATTTGGAAGGGTACATGGAAATATTATTTATGTTCAAAATTGAAGGGGGGTCCTTAAATGAACGATGTCTAGGGCTCAGATTGTGTGTAAGTCGACATTCCACAGATCGGAGATTCTACATTTCCCAAAGCGAACATGTTCTTCAACATCGGAAATGGAACAATAACCAAAATATGAATCCGAAGATCAGATTTGTACAAAGTCCGCTGACGAATTTTTAATTGAGATTATTGGGTCCGTCCTCGCTTCCTTATGCCTTTAAGATTCACATCCAACATCTAAACTGAATTTAACTAAATCTAGCAGGTTGAGGGGGCTACAATTGTTTTAATAATACTTAACAATAATAATAATAATAATGTAGCTTTTATTAATGCTTTTATTTTTTATTTCTCCCGCAAAAGTTCAAGTTCAGGTTTCATTAGCCTGTCTAAATAATAGAGGGAAATCATAAAAGGAATTATTCACTTAAAAAAATCCAATGAATGATGTAATAATAAAATCATAGAACGTGCACTCTACATACGAAATGTGCATATTTATTTGTAAGAAGGAGTGTCCAAATTGAACCTCCGAGATTTAACAACTCTCTATGATTCCGGCATAGTTCAAAGATAACCACGCTCTGTTTCTAACCAATCGAAAGTTAGCCTTCTGCGTGACTAAATTGCCTGAAACTGAACCCTTCTTGATCAACTAATGACTGCTAAATATAATCAGAAGTATTTATAAATTCATTATCCACACTGTAGGACAGCGGAAAAAGCATTATGAAGGGAGAAGTTACAATGTTGAATGCCAAGTCATGTGCCAAAATTATATACTCATTAAGTGAGAATTCTAATACGAGATTTTCTCAAATAGGTCCACTTGTAGATACAGCAATTCAGGCGGTTATTCGTTGTTATTTCAAAACAGTCGATACGTGTTGAAGAAAAGGGCGTAAATTACTACACCAAGTGCATTAATTCTGTGTTAGACAGCCCTTACACCAAAATCACTGATTTGTTTTTATTGGAGGTAATCTAGGTACCTCTACACCTTGTAACTGCATTCTAGATGTCATGAACGAGCTATTAATACAGAAAGTTACATAAATTAGCTAGTCCTCCAGCTGACCAGCGTGTCTCTATAACTTGTAGATGACTTCTAGATTGCCCGATGACGGTAAGATGACATAATCGTAAATATAACCCCATGAACACCAAACAATTACTAGTCCTTCAGAAGGGAACAAGAGCTGATGTCAAAATACCTACAATGGGCAAATATACTGTATGAAACAACGGTAAACAACATTCCCTCATCGATTCATCGGGTTGTATTACATTCCTGTTTCATTTCACAAAATGCAATAGGTTGGCTACGTTTTTACGTTAACAAGAACAAACTTACGCCTTTCGGGTAAATATTCTTATATATAAAACTTAAAGTTTATATGTATAGATTTTGACGGTAGCAGGGTAAAACGGTCATCGAGTTCCGGCGCACAAAATAGGCTAGATTAGAATCTCCAAAACACCCTTCTTCCTAATAAATGGCTCTACCCTTCGCAACCGATCTGTTCGGTTCTCGAAATTTTAATATTATGGTGGCTAACTGGATAAGCCTTGAACAGGAATATTATATGTCGTGCAGAACATGAGGTTCTCCTTGGTGGCTGGTAAATTTGGGAATCACGCTTTCAACAGCGATGAAATCTGTTATTCGTACAGACTGTGGGTAACAATCTTGAGCTACGGTGTATCCCTGATCGACTGCGGAGTCCAGTGACCAATTTCTTCCCAGTTTAGTGAAGATACAGACATTTTATTCGGGGCCTCTAGGTCTTTTATTTTTAATTGTTGTTTGCATGTATAAAGACAAGTATCGAATTATTGAAATATTGGATGGAAACAGGGAACATTAATAAAAGGACTTCTGCTGGACATTTATTTAATTATTATGAGTGTGAACTCACCTACATAATTACCCTAACCAGGGCACCGCGGTTAAACCAGCTAGTAATTAAATAAAACTGTTTCTTCGACTTTATCATTCGATTTCCCACACTTCTCATGGTTGGGGCAACTGACAAACTTCACTCCTAAACACACCAGGATAGGCCAAGCATGAGTCCATTTCATCAACATCACTGGACAAACAAGTGAAGTCCTCTAAGTTTCGGATGATAGATGATTATTTCTAACATAACGTTATTTGTCAATGTTGGGTGTGAAAATTTTGACGGTCATGGTTTTGGAAGGGGGAGCATACATTTTCAATCGGCTCCACGAGAAAGAGCTATCGACATTTCCATGAAACATCCCATGAAGGAATATTCAGCATGTGACATCAGGTTAGCGCCTGTGCCGCGTTCTGGGAAAACGGGAAACCAACATATAAATTGCTTGTAACTTCCAGAAAAATCGTCCAAATTTCTTGAAATATTGAGGAAATGTTCGTAAAGACAAATCGCGAGGGTAAGGGATGACGCCAATGCGGCTGGCCCCTTGTTTGGAATGTTTGAATACGTTTTTCGGGATGCTGAATCGAATGGAACCACTTTTAGAGCCCTAACTCCCGCCCTATTCGACATTACAGATTATTAATTATGGTAAAATTCGAAAATCCACTTTTTACCGCTGTAAAACTCACCGCCGTATTCGGCAGCTGCATCAGAATATACATGCAAGTGCCTACCTATAAACTGGTCAATAGACTCAAAAGTAAATTGAAAATATTCATTTATACCCACGTCAATAATTTATTGACTATTACAATAAGCACATAGGATAAAAGGTGGAAAGGGTAAATTTTAAAATGTAAAAATTGAGAAAATATTAAAGTATTACTCAATGTTTCTTCAAAAGTTGATTTTTTTATTTTTGAAAATTTTCTATAGTTAATTGTCAAGTCGTATGGCTACGCATTTTGTATACTCTACATAATATAGTTTGAAACTAGACCACTAGCAAGATAAACAAACACGAACGAACTAACGCTACAAATTATTTCACAAACGTTTATTTCTGAAATCATCGAAATCAATCAACTTTTTACAATATTTTTCAGAACAAGAAAATGAAAAAAGTAGGATTAAAAAAATTGAATTTCAACTTATTTCTAACATTTTCACCCTTACAGTTAGGGTTTTCAAGTTAGATGAGCTCGAACTGGCCCGGATCCGTCTCAACCTATTTTGCATTAAAACTTCCTTGAAAATGATGCCCCACTCGCCCAGGTCAATAAAAACCTCGAAAAACAATGTTAAGGGGACGTTTCTGGCCTGTTCTAAGGTCCCGATGCCCCCAGGCCCGGCTTTTCGGTCGTTTGAAGCTTTTAGGTTCGGGAGAATTAATACAGAATTAATAAATATGGGCCTAGAATTTTGGCCCTGGGGTCCGGAATTTTGTCTCTGGGCCCGGATTTTCTCTCCACGGCCTTGGGTTCAGAGCATCTATGCGTGCCAAACGAGCGGCTGGCAGGGAGTTACGACCAACTACATCCCAAGTGGAGTCCATGCGCGAAAGAACGGATTTTTAACATCAATGTGTGTGTTTAATACACAGGCTGTGTATGTAATGACGACTCGGCGCGATTGTTGTCTTGGAACCCTCGCATTTGTGGAAAATAAACGCGTCCGTATGAGTACGAGGGGCCGTACATGTGATAAGTAGTCGGATGTGTGCGCGGGGTGTGTTGTGAACCGGAGGGCGGCGATAACGGAAACGCCCCGTCCAAGCGCGACACAACAATCATATTCATAAATCCCTCGATGAAAACGAATCCGGGAGCGCTGAGTGGAAAACTCGACAAAGATGAGGGCGTGTGCGAGAGAGGCGGCGAACCTACACATCGGGGGAAGAGTGTGTGCGTAGTTTGTCAGAACCGCTCGTGCCAAGGGGTTGGGAAGTAGGGGGTAAAATATTCGGGGAGAACCTCAGAGAAGAGGCAGGAAACGGCTGTTTTTTTTCCACCGATGAATTTTTCGTTCGAAGGAAATACAGAAAATACTCAGGAACCAAGTGACTTCTATGAATATCCACTCAGAATAATCAATTTTTTTGTGTGTCAAAAACTTAAATCTACATGTTATGTGTTTTTTTTTTCGCATCACTGCGAATGGCACTTAACACTTCCGTACCGAAAACTAGAAAATGCAATGCGAGACCATCCAAATAACCTCATAGCCCATATCTCAAACAACGCTCCTCCACCATGGCGAGAACGCCGCTTGAAACGCATAATACCACCAGACCTACTGTGAACGATTAAATTATGCCAACTCAACTAATATAATATATTATCTATCACTCCTTTAAAAAAAAGTCCTATTCTATATTATAAACTGTTAAACGTTTTGCTATTTATTTATGATGTAATTATTATTCTCTTACTTAGTAGATAATTATTAGTGGGGGCTGTCAGTGGGAAGTAACCTCCAACACGTTATTTTTGGTATATACCACTATATGTTCTTTATAAATTCCAAAACTGTAATGTAAGAAAAATTTACGATAGAGTTGACAAATTTATTTAAAAATAAATAACTGCGAATGGAGATAAGATTAAAATAAGCAGTAGATGATGCTGACAACAGATAATTCCATTACATTACGAATTATCAGGATAAGCACAAATCAACAACTATATAAACCCTACAAATTATTACCATTTCATTATCACGACTCACCATGATCAGCCAACTTTCCTTCTTTTATCTATATACAGGGGTGCCCCCCTCCCCTCCCCTGTGGGCACCCCTGCTATATAATAATTATTCTGGCATTTTACGAGATTTAAACTAAATGAATCGTTTGAATGAATAGAGCTTGATTACGAACTCCATCAAGTTTTGTGAGGAGTACAGCTTTCTTATTTATTTTTGAAGGCTCGGCCTTGACTCCCTCCATCCATCTTGCTGACAGCAAATACTAACGGTCCAAAGTATTTCACAAAGGTTTATTATTTCTTACCTGCCTTCATACTACTTTTCTTGAGCCGAGGAAATGAAACAATTGGCATTTAAAAAATTGATTGATTGATTCAACATTTTCTCACTCAAAAATAAGATTTTACAAGCATATTAGCTGGGAGTGGTCGGCGTCGAAAATTACTTGAAAATGACATCCCACTTCCCTATGACAGTAAAAACCTTGAAAACCCACGTTTTTGGCTTATAGCATCTACGCACGTGAGGCGATCGGCCTGGATAGAAATTGGGACCAACTAGACTCCAAAAGGAGTTCATGAACAAAAGTACGGATTTTTTACATCAATTCTAAGGCCTTTTTTGGGCTGGACGGCGTACGACGGACGGACATCGCTCTGCTACTAATTACCAATAATTTTCTGTCTTTACTCCCTCACAAATGAGGTTGCGTGGAAGAGGAATCCACGAATCTGCCCACTGTTTTGAGAGAGGTTCAGCGCTTCTACTATCCCAATAACTAAGCTCGATGCTGTTTCTTGCAAAACCTAACAATAAAGTTTATGAGGAGTCAGGACCGAGGTATATCTCGAAAACACAGTGATACGGTAGAAGGTATGTAACGGTAGCCCCATACCTAAGGACGTCTAAGGTCCACGAAATCCTCGGGGTCTATGGCCAGGGCTCATCTTCGGCGGGTTCGTCACGCTGTTTTCTTTTCTTCGTCGTGTTTCCGTCTTCATACTTGAGGTCATCCGAGAAGATTCTTCACTCTCGTTCCTTTTCGGAGTCTCTCCACACATTCTCTTCCGTCTTCCCATCCTCCTCGAAAACCAAGGAAAACCTTTCGCCGAGTATAACGACCTCCCCTCTCCGTACCACGACGACGTCACCTGAAGAAAATCGGCGATTGCTCTTTTGCCGCTCTGCCGGTTGCGATAATAATAACGGGCAAAGAAAGGGGGTCCCTCTCCATCATCCAAAGCTTCTCGCAGCATCCTCCCGAAACATCCCCTTTTTCTTACCTTGTAGCCGATACTGTTATTGCAATCAGAAGTTGAAGAGATCGTATTCACGATCTTTCTTTCTATCCATCCAGGCACATTCCTGATTCGAGTCAGAAGAAATTGTACCGTTCTTGAAACACGTTTACAAGTGACCACTAATTGATTTGAAATCAGCTCGATCAGAAAAACGTCCTAAGTTCTCTACAATTCAACCGAATCCCTCGTTTTGAGAGTACATCCTAATGGAACTACATCTTCTGAACCTGAATCAGTGAGGATGATTGAAAACTTTGTGAATAAATAGCAACACGGAGAAATAGTTTTACTATGAAAAATCGATGGGTTTTAAGGTACATTCATGGTTATTGAGAGACAGAGTTGTAAAGAAAACCAAAAAATAAGTAGCGATACCTTTGAGTTCAAAGTAGCCTCAGTTTCTAGAGATATATAACAGCTTACTGTCTCCATATAAATTGTCTAACTTTTGTACCATACGAGTTTATACCATTCTATAATTTTTCAAATATTTGATTCATAGCTATCTGCAAAAAGATGAACTGGGTTCGCCTCTAAAATGAAAAAATTATGACTCAAAGCTCTAGTGCAATGCGGAGGATAGCATGTTCGAGATGCAAGAAGGGATCAAGGGCTACAGAGACCTTTCGAGAGAACATGATCAAAGAGAGGGTACAGGTTTTCAAATTGCACCCTGCAGACCGCTAGTTACAGAAATCGGAAAATACGGAACAGATTGTAAGTGTCTGCAGAATTGATATGCGATGATGTGTGAAGTGAAGCTGTCTCCTCGGCTTTTCTTAGTTTTACTCCTAAATCCTCTTAGACCTCAGCATTTTAGATGTTTCATAGCGTGATTCATTGTTGAAACAATTATTTTTCATTCCCATGCAGTTTATCACGCAGGATGTCTTTCAAAACAACATAACAGTGGAATACCCGCCAGTTACTTGCGTCTTTCAAAGGATCAATTCTTTCCAAGTATTACGAAGCGCAGCACCTCTGATAATGATTTTCCCACAATTTATGAAACATCCAACTTTGCACTGTCTTACGATCAGAACTAAACAAAGACGCACAGTTTGTTTGCAGCAAAAGATGTAGAGCTAGATCTTAAACGCCCGAATCTCTTAACACCTCAAACATCAAACATGATGAGCAAACGAATGATGAGCGAACCTAAACCGGCTGTAGATGAAATCTCGACATTCCGGACACACCGCAAAAGGTCTCAGTATTGCGCTACACCCAAAAATCTTCTATCTTGATTCGCCAAAAGTTTCACTGAAGTCGCTTAATATACTGTTGCATAACGACATCCGTTCACAAAATAATTTTACACATACTTTGATGAATATCAACAAATTGCTGCTGGATTGTAGAACCTGGGAGATTACGTTTCAAACGTGTCCTTCTTCTTCTTGATTTAGATTATAATTTGAGAATGCAGGCAATTATTAGCGAATTACAGCAACAAACATATGTGAGTCTTCTTTTTATTCCATTAATCATATATTTCTGTATCTAATTATCATGGTTTGGCATACTTCTGTGTTTGAGAATCAGTTTGGTAAAGCAAATCTGCGATACCTAGATTTCCAATACCTAAAACTCCCTTGGCCTTTCCGGAAGTTAAAAAAAAAAAAATCCAATAATTCAAGCAAAATGAAGTTAGATAGAAAGGATAACCATGAAATTACTGCTTGGGTCATGACATTTACAGTTTACCCCCGCACTAATGCAGAAAATGACCGGTAGAATGTGTGAATAACGTATAGAAGCTCAAGATCCTGTACATTTTGAAATTTTTTAACGTGACATACCGATGGTATGTTCAATATTAATATAGAGGGTGCCCTTTAGTTATTATTGTAAGGACGATTCAAAATATAATCGTGTAGACTCTACATTGTAGAGTACATATGAAAGCAGAGTTGTGTGAATTGGCAAGGCAATTCATGCATAAAGTAGCCATTTATTTCGAGGAAGCTTCGTGAATTGACGACTTACTTAATGCATAAATAGTTACCAAATACCTAACTGAAAAGAAAAAGTAGAAAGTTTAATGCGATCAAAACCCGTTTGTAGGTTATCTCGTACTAAGGGGGATAGACCATTCTAATCAGCGTTTACAATTACGGAGAATTCCACCACTAATTTCTTGGAACTGCAAATGTTGAAAACACGGAAAAAATCTTACAAAGGAATAACTGAAAAACGAAGGCACAAAAAAATTTCTATGAGGCTTTTTCTTGGAAATCAGCAGCTGAATGGACACCTTAAATTTGGCAGTGCTAAACGTGGGAACATCCTATACACGAGAGTACAAATGGAATAAATGGAATTTCGTTCTCAGTTATACAACCGTTGATGCGAGCCGCTTTTAGGCTGTTTGTATGGGGTTAAGATCCCCATTCACTATCAGCTTTTGCAATTTCTTAGAAGATGTGTATTTCTATTGGACAACAAATTAACATTTGTTATCAAATTTTTTTTGCCTGTGAAGGAGTCAACCCTTCGGAATTTTTGCAAAGGTTGGCAGTCCAGTAATGATAGTTTGGCCTCTGCTGCCATTTCTGAGACATTCACACGCCGATCACCTTCAAGAGTGTCATGAACATCACGAATGTTATTTTCTGGAATGCTGTTCCGCGGAGTTGTTCTCCAATCTCTACCCATTCTCTTCCCTCAAGAAATTTTTTGTTACAGGCAAAAACTCTGGTCCTTGAGAGGGTTGTGATCCCAACCTGGGCGGTCCGACTTCGCAAAATTTCCAAAGTTTTGATTCCTTCACAAGAGAGGAACATGATGATAATGAACAGCGCTTTGAGAACTAGCCACGTGTTTGATAGATATCGCGAACGCTACTAAGGGATGGTCTTAAATCGCATGACGAACTTCTCTTGGACTTAGTCATGACCCCACAAAAACAGACTAGAAGCGGAGGCCTACTCCCATCAACCGTTGGAACTTAGAGATCAAAGTACCGTTAATATTTAATCCACCCTAGTTAATGTGCACGATTAAAATAAACAATATACAAATGCCTTGGTGCCCACAGGGTTGAGCAACAGAGAAAAATTAATGAATAATATGTTTAATGTAAAATTATAACTTGTCAACTTTCACCACCTATGAAATTATAAAGTCCTTTTTTGGGTATATTTACATAAAAATGAAAATTTTGCCAAAATAAAAACGGAGAAAATAGAACGTTGTCTATATTTCTACGAAAATAATGAGTACACAAATCGATTTCGACGGTTAGATCATCATCAGTAAAAAATGAACTGAAAGTACATCACAGATAGCACATCTTATATAGGCCCAGGTGAAAGGAGATTGAATACTATTGGCTCAGGGGGGTGAAACGGAAGGGGAGGACCAACCAATACCACATCAGGGTTACAAAGTGAAAGGGGCACAAACAGTAACATTATGGAGAAGGGGAGCCAAACTTATTGCAAAAATGAACCCATTAACGGTGAAATATTTTGAAGAATAACTTCATTCAAACATTTTCCTGACCTGTCACTCTTAACAATTTCGAATTTTTCTAGCACATCCAACATACCTCCCTTTGGGTAAAAGTGAGGAAATTCTACACAGGTATTGCCAGTTTGTCAGATCGAAAATAAAGCTATGATTGGACTCTTTCAGATGGCTTGCAGAATCACCTTTGTTGTCCCTGAAATCCTTTTCATACTCTTTTATCATTCTCTCATTTTTCATGCTCTTTTTATTGAAACGGGTTTCCATAACTTCGTCGCGAGTGACTTAGTCCGTAAAGTTTTGGCCTTCATTCGGCATAGCATTTTGCCATTAACAAGGTTAGTTGGCCATTTCTGGTTGAAACAATAAATTCAATGTTTTACACTTTTCCATTCTATAGATCAACACTTGATATATCTTGTTACAATTGTAAAATGGTTTCCTCCCACGACATGGCTCTTACTCGAAATTCCGACAGTAATGGTCAAGTCCCAATAAAAGGAAGAACATTAATCTGCCAGATACTTTGGGAAATTCATGCAAAATTATTTAAAAAAGGTATAGGATTAGCTTGACTTCTAAGCGTTATTTGCACATTCTACAGGTATTTTCTGTATGAGAAAGGCGGAAACCCGTAAATCTCATAATTAAAGGATTTATGTCTTGGTTTTCCCTCTAAGTTTGATCAGTCTGATATGTTTCAAGAACTTAGTGATTCCATAACTGAATGCATGGCGAGAGCCTCAAATGATATCGAATATAATTTCACAAACATTTATCTCGACTATTTTCAACGATCACTGCGCACTTCTGTAATCAATGTTATAATTTTAAACAAAACAACAAAACTACAACTCACCAAATCAGCGGTTAACCCAGTAGGATGACGACCATGCAAGTACTTACCTGAAAAATAAATCGCTCTTATTTATTTGGTAAAAATTGACTCACTAATATTAATAACGTCCTAAAAATCGAAGGAACGGTATTTTCAAGCCTCAGCTACAAGTTAAGAACAACTCATTGACAGTTAACTTTAGCATGACCTGAACGAAAGAATAGCTTCCGATTTCGATCGTCTTATTTCATTCACTAAAACGTCCTCATCTAGGTGAAGTAAAGGGTCCCACCATAACATTCACCACCCGTTACGAATATGTTGACTCAATGGCAAATTTTCAGTAAGAAAATTTACGGTATTTAAAGGAGAATAGTTCAAGGTATTCAACGCATCCGGAAGAACAGATATGTTAGGGTATACGGCGAGGAACGACAAGTTGATCTATTTAGTGATAATTTTTTATTTAAACCTCAGGCTTTCGCATCACAGACTTCTTGTTAAGAAAAATAGAGGTTATTACACGAGGGTCTAGGATGTGGTGCCTATGAACTACCTACACAAGACGCAACAAAGCGCAGTGGAAAAAATTAATCTTAACAGGAAAGCTGGAAGTTTAATTCCAGCTGCATCATCTTCACGCGAGCCTCAGGCATCAAGGGGAGACCTGCCGCCTGGCTACCCCAGATAATATTCCCGGGCATTGTGTAGAAATGAAGGCAACTCAAGTTAGCGTCGGCCTTTGTCCGCGTTCCGTTTCCACGATTGTGCGAATGTATCTTGCGTCGTTGTCGTGTTTTCCTTCCTTCGCCCGCCCCCTCAAGTTAACGCGTTCACGTAAGTCCTCGGACTTCCTGGGTCCTCCCCCAGAGTCAGCCGACTCCCAGAATTTTCCCCTCTTACGTTAAGAGCCTTCCGGAAACTATTTCGTGGACCGTCGTCATGACCTGCAGAACTTGACAATCGTGTAGGACTATAATGCGTAGGTAGACGTTAAATATTGTATCATCGCTACAATGCGTTATATGAACAGATTCGGAAGCCTTCACACAAAGAAGGAAGTCCTTGGCAAATGTACTGTAGCAGATACAATTGACATCTCTTAACCACAAACACCTGAAGAAGCTCTATTATCACAGTATAGTCAGGACTTGCTCACCTAAAATACCAAGTATTTCCTTTTTCACCAGACGGAGTTGAAATTACTCGCCAGCTTGAACTTTTAAAGCTTTAGTATCACTCTGTGACACCATCCTTTTACCCAAAAAAGTGTACGCTATGTTGGAAACCCTCGTTTTATAGTATTCCATAAGTGGCACGTAAATCATGGAGATAGAAAGGTATCATGAAGTTTTTTGTAGCTGTTGTTGATGTGATCATCATCAAGCGTCGAAATCGATCAAATATTGTAACCCTATACGTCGATGAAATAATTCAACTTGAACTTCTTGCTCAACTGTTTTCTTAACCGGTAAAGTTAACAAACCAGAGTTAACCCTTTCATCAGTTGAGTAGAAATTAGATGTTATCACCTTACACTTGCTAAGAAGAAAACCAAAACATTGAAACTGATATTATTGTATATTTTCCAATAAATCTCAACACTTACAACGTAAACCTTGTGTTTGTGATTCGAATAACATAATCTTCGATTATGATCTGATCTACCCAGGCGATGAGCTGATGGCATAACTTGGGGTAATTGGAGAAATGAGAACTGAATAAAATGAGTAGGCATCAATGGCCAATCGTTGACACGTCAACTACTAACAATCGGTTCCAGGAACTGCTTCAAAGAGGTTCACGAGAAGAACAATAGAAAAAACTCCAAGCGAACTGCATTGGCCATTATTAAAAACTCCTCAAATTTTAAATCATTTAAAAAAAATTGTTCTCTTTCCTGGCAATCATCAATCAATCAACCACCGAATTAAAGATGAATTTTTCCTAGATACCAAAGAATATACTGAAATTAGCCGAATATGGGTGGGTATTACGCTTCCGTTCCAGAAATAAACACATAAAAAATAATGAATGGATCAGGCAGTTTTTTTCTATAAAGATGTATTTTCGGATAACACAAGTACAAGAAGAACCATAAAACCAACTTCAATTTCAATTGCATTGAATCAGCTCATTTTATGGATGAAACGAAATGTTTACACTTCTATCACTAATACACTCAGTTCTAAGTAAGCAGAGTCCATTGATGTGTTCCCTAATAATACTTCAACACATCATTCTTCAAAGTTTCACGCAAATAGTAAAAACCGATCAGTAGGATAGTTGACGATAAAATATGATAAGTTTTCCGAAATGAGGTGGATGACAAACGATAAGTGTCGTGGAATTGAAATGAAGAGTTTTACATCCGTAGCAAAGTATAGGTTTAGTCTTATTACCAAAAAAGTTTAGTAACCCTTCTTCTTTGTTAAAAACTATAGTAATTAAGAGGACCCGCAGGTCTATCTCCTCGCCAGACCAGACATTCGCTCTGCGAACGCTCCATCTGATTTTTCTCTTGAACTACAAAAGCAATCTACCTACTCCTCATTTATACCTAGAACATTTACCAAATT
Source organism: Creontiades dilutus (assembly GCA_031894815.1). NCBI lineage: Eukaryota > Metazoa > Arthropoda > Insecta > Hemiptera > Miridae > Creontiades > Creontiades dilutus. The sequence continues at coordinate 1,357,636 of JAVIWC010003164.1, forward strand.
TGCAATCTTTTGCGGTGTTTGTACGAAATGTTGATGCTCGAGTATCAAGTTCGCAACCCAACTTTTTAGCACTATCAGTACAATTTTCTTCAGAGCCACTAGAACAATACACTCCAATTTTTAGGCAATGCTCATCTCGTCTGAATGCACAAAATTCGTAGACGGTTTTCGAGAAAATGGTGTAACGGGAATTTTTACGTCAGTTCTCGTCAAATAGCATGTATGCGGGAAGAAATGTTTTGTTCCAACAATTCGTCTAACGTTTTTTCAAGAAATCTTTCCACTAGTTCAATTCATTATGATGTGAAGTAGGGAAATAAATGTAACTAAATCTTCAAAAAGTTATGATGGTGTAAGATTTCACAGAAGAGCATGCAAGAAGTGGGAACAACAATTCAGTGTACCCCTAGCGATTTAGATCGTACCACTGCAAACTCTAATGGAGTAGGTATCGATCTTACAAGTTAATATCGATATTTCAAGTGGATTTTCGAGCTAACTGCATCGAATACACGTGTAATAGCCTTGTTATGAACAGTAGTGAAGTAGAACTTTTCCGTATTCCGGATGGGGTGACTGTAGCGAGTGGTCAGGTTTATATCAACTTTTAGTGCATTTCTAAAGCTTGGATTTCGACAATTTTTGCTGCAAAATGCCCGTGTAGTGATCTAGTTTTGAAACGAAGAATAAGCTCTTTACTTTCAGACCCTGAAGTTGAACATTAGGTACCCTTAAATGCATTCTAACAAAAAACAGGCATTTAGATTATTACCAAATGATTACTGATATTTAATCGGCAATCATTAATCGTTGGACTCAGAGAATCGTTTAAAGACTACACACTCGTTCCAAATCCTCAGTTTCTTCCTCGACAGTCATTTGCGAGTTCAAATAGCTCGTGAACTTCACTGAAAGGGCAGAGAGGCAGGACGAGGGTAAACGTTTTGGAACGCTAAGTGAGATGGCTGGTTTTGGTGAGGGGAGTTGATGAGGGGGGCAGTCGAGGCCTGGAAGGTACACACGAGAAATATATATATACCAGGTGAGTGCAGTGTCCTCATCGCAAAGAAGAGCGGAGTGACATTCCTCCTCCATTCCTGTGTCTCCCTCTTCCATTCCCGCCCGACGTGTAGCCGTCATTCTCAAGTACTCAGACTCTTAAGGACGTGAGGGTTGAGTTGCCGGAGACTCAATTGGTCACAGAAAAACTCGACTTGATCCGACCGCCACCATCCTCCAACAGAGGTTGATGTTCATCACCAAACGGATCTGAGATTCACGATCAATTCATCGTGCAAACAGAGGCAATTCTACTCAAGAATCAGATTCCGAAAGGGTATTTAAGATACGTAGCTGGAAACCTAACCAATAGATTTAATTGAACCTCATTGACCATTCATTTTGCTTGTTTTCAGGGTCGAATACCTACCAATCTCGACCGATACTTACTTTGATAAAATTAAACTCGTCGTTGATTATACAATATTAATGTCGCATAGATCGTTGTTCATATAGGTATATGTGCATCATCTTCCAACAACCAACATGGCTATATACTAAGTACATTTAAAGAATGTAACATGAAGAAAAAAAGTAACATTTCATAGATTTAGATATACAGACGAGAGGATTCGGAGATAATGGCATTGCAAAACACTTTTTTGGAGCGTTTTTCGACTTTTTACAACAAAGGGACTTTTTGGATAACCCTTGTAATTCCTTTTGGTGTGGAATATGCTTCAACCATAGCCTCCCAGTCAATATCCCGTTTACAAGAAAGTAATGATAGATACCATATCAGCTAATCTGGATGCGAGTACCGCTTATAAGAGTATCTTTCAAAACCAAAAACCGAGTGGGAAGAAAAAGACTACACTACCAATATGTCAAAATTCTTCTGATGGGACTGTTAGGCGTTGTGGGCTATTATTTCTTACATTCTGAGACTCGTCTACCTTGGAACATTTGAAAGTTGATTGTCCTAAAACACGAAATTGGTCGATATTTCACTCAAAAGTTCCATATGCGCTCCAACCGCGGTCACGGTCGTAGTTCCCTGATGAGGTGAGGCAACTTTCCGGAGCGGTGACCAGCAGGAATGATCAAGGTGAGAAGGTTAAAAAGTGAAGAAACAAGAACAAGGTCATAGCCTGGTGGAACAACGCGAATTTTATTATGGAGCGTATTGACTATTGATGATTATGAACGGAGGCAGCTGGAAGGTGACCCGCCGTTGCTTAACCCTCTACCGAACAACGGACCTAAATGATCCGACCCCCTCGCCCACGGTGGCTATCGCAGCGGCAGTAACGGGCGCAGACAAAAGAGAGTGGAAATTGGAAAATGAAGGATCCATTATTGCCTGTGAATATGTGCGAGTCAAACGATCTATTTTCAAACGATCAGGAGGGTTCTGTTTTGTCAGAGACAAAGCTCGTGAGGCGAGGGGGGGAACACATTGTGCAGTTTATAAAGAAAACTATCAACTTGTTTTGAATCTTTAGACCCCTAGTGGGTTCTTCGTCGAGGACTGCTACCTTTTTTTCATTGTACCAGATGCCTTTGAGTGAGTGATAGACTGGCGCGCACAACTCTACTCTGAATAGAAACTATTTTCAACTACATGCTCCATACAGAGGTCCCGAGGAATTGAACCTTTCAAAGGACAGAATACGAGTACCTCCTAAAAATCAATTCCCACTAAAATTGCCAACGGTGTGCACCGAGAATGAGATTTGAATCATCGCAGATGAAAATTCCGAGCCAGGCTGGTGAACAGGATTATAAATGACTCTTAGTAAAAAACTATCGGTCATCTATAAAGGAAAACTTTGATAATTCCATAGCATTTATCACAATTTATCTGCAATTTGAACAATTAATCTAATTTTAAACTAGCGGACTCCGCAAACGTCGTACCGCCTAACTAACAATCAACGAATGTTGTTATTAGCTGAACTTAAATCATGATTTTATTCAATTAGTACCTACAAGATTACAAAATAAATATTCAGTTCAGTACATCATTAACATAGTGATACGGAAAATAGCTTAAAAATGTCTCTGCTTCATTGAAAAACATTGAATCATAGGAGGAATGTAGGAGGAATGTATATTCATATCCAAAATTCAATGGTTTTCCATGAAGTCGAGGAAAAATTAGTTTAGTTTCCACGCTAAAATACAATTTGAGAAAACCAAACACCAAAAATTAGTCAATTTAGTCATTAAGTGTAGATAACTAGGTGATCATGATTGAGCGTGTTATTTCATTCTTTTCCAAACGTCGTAGAGAATTTCTACTCCCTAAAGTGAACGTGAGAGAATGTAACTCATTCAGCTATTGAAGAAAGAGCCCATCATCTTCATCTTTCCTTCTATTCCCAAACAATCTCTCTATCACATTTCAACTTCTCAAGGTGAACAGGAGAGAATTTAACTCATACAGCTATTGAAGAAGAGAACATCATTCTCTCTAATATCAGATAGTCTCATTCATACGTTTAGTAATAATAACAGAGGTTCGGATATTACTGATATGACCATATGAGGAGTTTTCCTTCATTCCAAAATTGTTTACCCAGGCGACGTGAGTAGGGAAGTCCAAGTTTCCGATAACGGAGTCACTCTAGAGGTGATATAGCCTCAAACCATCCCTGAAGGTTGCTCGTTAATTTGCGCCGAACCCCAAATGGAAAACGGTGTTGAAGTTTTTGAGTTTTCGAAGCGTACACAAACCAACTTAACATTTTTATATATAGAGATTGCAGGTTTGAGTCGGGTAGGAAGATACGTCCAAATTTCTTTCTCAATTGTTACGAGGATTGAAGGTTGTGCTTGGACGACGGCGATTTTCCCATACACCTTTTCGATAGGTGAAAGAAACCATGGAGGTGAACAGCAAAAAAAAGGGTTGTATTCAAAAAGGAAGTTCCCACAAGTTGAAGAATCGGGAGGTTCACAATGGATACGGCTCATAGATGTGGGATCACCAGGCCTGGCTGGTTGTGCTCGAGGTGCAACGACCGCGTCGTTCTTGCGTTCACAGGATCCTTCCAACCCTCCTCTTGAGTAACCTTCACCGAATAGCCGACGAGAGGAAGGTCGGAAAATTGAGATATTCTTTCGACGGCATTCGCACAGCTGGGCAGTTGGGTAGCAGGCTCATTTCGACCAATCTTAAAAGTAAACGCTGCAAATTATGATAAAGGTATATTATTTCTGTAATAGATAACGCTCCAACGTGGATCACCGGACAACCCAAACTGGACTGTACAATCAGAGATAATGCTTCCTACTTGTACACCGAGCACATAGAAATCCAAATGAAATCTAACAAAAGCTGATATCAGAATATCTACAATGAAGTAATGTACTGTACATCGGCAAATCGTAGAAACCCACGGGTCAAACAACTGATACATAACTTATCGACTCCTCATTTTTAGCAAATATATAAGTAAGTTATGAAAGCCCCTGGACCCCAGATGCTTCTGCTAAGACTTAACGGCTAAAATTCAAGACATGAATGTGCTTCATCGCTGCATTAGGAATTTATTAAAGTTCATAATAATATTTGCAACATTGATTTTTCTTATTATTACGTATTTCACTAGGTCGCTAGAGGACATCACTCCCCAGCAATGGATGTTTACCGGTATCGCGCTAATTTCGTTCCAATCTCATATAACGTTTTTCTGCAATTAGCTAGGTCCCATCTAAAGCATATTCTTTCTGAACTCGATCGAAGACGGCGATATTACACTCAAATCAAACTTCACCTAATTTCAATGAACAATGATTATCAGTTCCTGAACACTAATTCGAGATAATGTTATCTCTTCCAGGCTGATTACTAGTTCTGGTGAATTCCGGGAGGGATAGATTATAAGTCACAGATTGCTTGTAAATACAATTACAGAGCGAAGACTAAATCATACAAAACGCAAAACATGTGCAATGTAGACTGATAATACATTTTTTCTTAGTACATTAAAAAGTTACGAAACCACTAACGTCAACCAATAGTTCCACCCTCATCCATATCTAAATGGAACTGTGGATTGAAACCTTCAGGGATTACCGAGCCGATCTCAAATTGCTCCATGTTTAACGTTAACTAGTGCGCTTCTTAAGGTCATCATGATCCGTGCAGTGAAGACAAAATATAAATGGTCAAATATAGGACATGTTGGAATTTCGAAGAACCGTTATCGAGGGAGAGGACTCGGAATTTTACCCGGGACCTGAATTATGTTGTACGTTTAGCTGATACAACTGGCTCCATTTTCTGAGTTTCTTCTTGTTTTCTTTATTTCTGCTGGAATACCATCTCCGCCAACAAGTTGAGGTATATTCGAGAGTTTATAAATGACCAGTCCAACCTTGACTGTAGAGCTCTTTCAATTCAAATTGTTTCCACCCAGGATCTGAGTCATAATTATGCAAATATGGATGCCCTGGGTAATTGAAGTCAGATATTAAGACTGATGAAAAAGAAACAACACAGATTTTTGGTGAAGCCAGTTGATATTCGATTGATTAGTACCAATCTTAACAACTGACCCTAATATTAGAAACATTGATGTTCGCACGGTTAGGTCCCAAATCCTGGGTAGAAACTTTGTGTATTTAAAAGACTATGAACTCAAAACTAGACATTCATATGTCCTGAACTGGTCATTCAAAATATCCAGAATCTGAAATTTCACAATCAACACAAATTCCAAATTATACTTGTACATATAAATAGGAACACCATCCATGGCATATCATGCGAACAACACTCCCACCAAAGTCCTGCATCCCCGGGACAGTTGAGCTTTTTTCCCAAGGCTTCTGTCAGTCACGTTCTGCAAAATAAATACAGTAACGGCAAAGGCAAACAATGGAAGCTAGGCGGTACTTTCTATATTACTTTGATTGTATTTTATATTGAATTTTGTACTTGTTCAGTTTATAGTTTTTGATTACATTCATTTCATTAAGTAAAGCAGTATAAATGAGGAACTTACTTTCAAACAGGCACATATCCATTCTGACAAAATGTTCAGGAAGTGAAAAAAATGATTTGCAGATTAGTAGAGATCTTTTTCTGCAGTTTCTCATTGGAGTAATGTGTGAGAAGGCACAGATAAAGATGCCTCAGAATATGAATCAATTTTCTCCAAAACACGAGGCTGTATATCCATTTTCACTTTGGAAATGTGCCCTTTTGATTAAAACTCATGGATTTGTGCCTTTTTGAAAAAGAAAGAATTCATTCTCCATTCTGTAGGTTTTATTGAAAACTTTACCTGACTCCTTATTTCCATTTGTCATGCCTGCCATCTATCAAGTCTCGTGTAAATATTCAACGTCAAGACGAAGGCGCAATGCTTCTTTTTGGATATGTGCCTTTTTGAAAACCCACGACTTATCGCCTGACGAAATTCGGAGGATATGTGCCATTTCGATTGCAAGGCACTGAAAAAAATGTAGGGGACGGATTTGTTACCTTTTGATGCAAACACATAACTTTAGCCCCGGAATTGACGTGGATGTGTTCTGTTTTGTTCGGAAATGATAGGGGGATCTGATTCAACTCATATTCAGAGATAGAAAATTGAGAAAAAAACGTTTACTCCCAGATTTGGATATGTGCCTTTTTGAAAGGAAGCTCCTCAAATCGTTTAACGCCTGGATAATCCTGCGTAAATACTTGGAGGAAGACGAAATAAATTCTGGGTACCTATCGATACGTATGAATAGATTTATATTGTAGTAGATTCACTGAAAACATGTGTTGGACTTTTTGGTAACGAGTTTGTTGATCGCGAAGTATTTGTTGTTGCGTTTCGGAACTAAACTTACAATTACTTTGTTGAATTGTGCTCTGTTATTTAAGAGTGTGATTACATGTACATATATATATGGTTTTAATCAACGTTGTGCGATAACTTGTAGTATCTACTCACCTGCGCAATTTTATTATTTGCAAGATTGAGTTTATCACTCTCGAAAAAACTACAACCAGGAAGTTCAGCAGTTTAAAAACTACCACAGTCACGGTCCAGCTGTACTCCGGTTCATTCGGTCCCTTCATAACGCGTCTAAACAAATTAAGCGCTAACTGAAAGGGGGAGATACCCGTTAAAGCGTGTTAAAAACCCGTATCTCGCCTCATATTAGCTCCTCCACGGCCGTCACCTGCGGTGGATCTGACAGTAAAAACGGCCTTAACTCCACCCCGCGCCGGCCGTTTCGCCGCAGCATCTATGAGAAAGGAACAAGAGATTCCGTGGTAGTTGAGGTCGTTGTACTTCCTGCCTCCTTCACTTGCCGGCTCCGCTTCACGTCTTCTTTCGTTTTCTATAGCAACTGACCGCAGCCACAGGCTCCGTGAACAATTGGGACCACCTAGTTATTACTGGTGTATTGAGGGATTTTACTGTTACAACCGTAGTGTGGTTTTCTCTGCTTCCAAGAGGAGTCGATACACTTTGATAGCTGTATACGTTCATGTAACCACGATCAATATTCAAGTCAAAGGTGAAATAACTCGAACGAGCTAAGTTTTCAAACACAACAGAGCAAACGCGTGAAACAAAAGTCTACAAACGACTGAATTCGCACAAAAACCCGAAACTTTACGTATCACTCATAAAATTTTGATGGTTACGGTTCCAAGAAAGAATACGGTATCTATTTGTGTCGGAACTCAAAAACACACTTTTGGCCTCAAATTTTGATCCAGTGCACTCAAAATCCTATACTCAGTTCAAAATCTCGGTTTGTTTCGACTTAAAACATTATTTGAGATTACCTACGGTTTACGGAGATTCTGAGGCTGAAATGGCCTAGACTAGATTCTTAATCGCTCTAGTTTTGGGAAATTTGAACGCTCAACTCAAAGGAAGGAAATCTTTCCCAGACTATTAGCTTTTTGAGGAAAACATCTTGGGGCTCCCAGAATAGAGCACTATGTGACTGGAAACTTACTTTTGCTTTTCTGTGTTGCGCCGAAAAGTGGTATTACATATTGACTGTATGTGTACCAGACATAAATATGCATAAACACTGCTAATGTAGCATAATGTGCAGACCATATCGATGCTAGTTTACGACAGTACGGTAATCATTCACCTCAGTTTAATTGAACAAATAATGATGTATGACTGTTCATTATCGAATTCATGACCTACTAGGCCTTGTGCCACCTCATGCACAGATATCCTAATAAATTTACTTTCATTTTCAGGTAAGATTAAAATGGAGAACACAATTAGCGCTTTACAAGGAACCTGAACGTGAGTAACTAAGCCTAAATCAAATTGTAAAGGTTTAACGTACAACATAATAGAGAAAGCTTATCAACGGGAACTGATCAACATTTATGAATTGAAGAAAACTAATGAGTAATTGCAGAAGTTTGCAGAATGAATAGGTTCAAATCCTTGAATCCAGCATTATAGAATGTTTCTAATAACGATTCATGCCCCCCCCCCCCCCCCCCCCTCACGCAACTGAAACACATTAGTTGAGACACTATGAGTCGGGGTGAATGGGGAAGTGCGGATGTACGGGATATATTGGAGTTTCGTATAATTGACCAAGAAAGCACTTTTCTGAATAATATGTAATTTGAAGAGAACAAAAGAATTAAGACTGAATAGAATAGCATGTAAGTGAAATATATTAAGAGAACTGAGATTTTGGAAGCTTGTGGGAAGTGGTTTGACCAGCAACGTCAATCCCCGTTTGGGAACAACCCAAAACGACACAAATCCCGAGAGAAAAATCTACGTGCTACCTGGACGTTTGCCCGAAAGGATTTGGCACTACCTACTGATTACATTAGTACCAGCCCCAAAAGCTAAGCTGATTGTGAAAGCATTTCACGTTTAAGCACGCGCGAAGGCCACCACCAATCTGACTCAGAATAAAACCATTGGTTCCCAGGTCTGGGGTCAAAGCACCAGTAAATCTTAAAAACGTGGATGAGATGATGCGATTTGTCCGAAATACAAGAATTTCATGATTGCTTATTGACAATCTGTGATCCAATCTCAAAATAATTGTTCGAGAGTACCGGTTATGGGACTAAAACTCATTATTTTTGCACATGCCGTCTGCGCATGATGACAACTATAGAATGCCATTAAGTGGGAAAAGTGATATTTCTCCGGGGAACTTTGGCTAAAGTATCACGTTTCTACAAATATACTCATTTCGTTTGTGTTTTCAATCCCAAAAAGGGACAGTTTTGAATGACATTTTGACGTCTTGTATGACAATAGTTGGAGAGATTGTTGAATAACCAATAAGAGGGAAGTTTAGTGAAGCATGAAGATGGAAATCAGACTGCCGATATTCAACTTCCAAAAATAATTTCATCCTTAATCAAATTGAAGAAACTAACCACTTGAATGAATTTAAACCCTTCGGAGTCAATTAGGAATTTAAAAGCTCATTTCTCAATAATAATGATTATTTATTATTATGATTAACAACATATATCGTTTGAATACGATTCCTCAACATTGGGAGACATTTTTATAACGCTTCGGGGTCATAGGTACATCTACATGGAAATTTCGTTCAAGGCTAAAAATTGTCAACGCTTTCCCTGATAAACATTCAAAACATGAACATGTTTTGGGGCCACAGAAAAACAAATTCATGACTCAATGTTTTTCTCCGCAATCACAGCAGAGGACGTTGAAACTCTCTTTTTCACACACATAATCAACTACTCCAACGCTAATTAAGGAAGGTAGACGAAACCGTACCAATGAAATATATGGAAACGTAGCTGTAAACAACATTCCTTAGCGAACAAGTGCCAATGAATCAGCGCGCTGTTTAACTAAAAAAAATAAATGTACTTATCTGCTTAATAACAATAATTACAGTAGGTACGTACCTACTAGTTAACGTGACAACAATTATTGCTTTGATTATCTGTTGCGTAACGGCTTCTGGTTTATGGTGGGTTTAACGATAAATTAGCACGATGATTTGGAAATTTCAAAAACCGGAAAATGTTTTTCTACATTGAACGTACGCAACAATAATAATTTCCGCTCCATGTCAAATGAAAGCATTCCGGTAATGAACCAACACAGTAGTATAATTGGTTAAAATGTATCACGTTGTTTTATTTTATTTTTTTAGTGTGCGGCGCATTTTTGAATAGAAACCTATTAATTCATCGATTACCTATTAATCCTGACTAGGCAATCGGTTAACTAGAACTCCATTATCTAGGACATTTTTCGTTAATCTTACGCCTTCATTGAATGAATTCAATAAATTACCGTAACTTTAAATACGGATTTGTTCCTATTTGACCTTTTCGGTAGATTTTGGAAACCTCCCCTTTACATTTTGAATAATAAATAATAATGATAGCGTTACTTGTGCCCGAAGGCTTTCCTCCGAACTCATTCACCTTAATGGAACAGACCAGATGAATAAATAATTGATGAATGTCTCATTTCACTTGACTGTGAAAGCCATGGAGCTAGAGAAGCTTCATATTGCCAACATCACTGGAATAAATTGACAAAAGGCTGTAAATTATTACTCAGATTTAATAATTCTATACTAGTTAGTCCTTCTACGTAAATCACTGATCTATGTACATTAGACGTAGTCTGTGCCTCCGTATCTTGAAACTGCAATCGTAATGAAAATACTTGGGCCTCCCCAGCCATACGATCTAACTCAGTCCTTCCGTTGAACCACCTCCCCAGCCCGATTGTCTACCTAATCGATTTTTCAAATGGTGACCGAACGGTTAACCATACAGCAACGCGAGCGGTCTTATTAGATTCCCGGAACTAATTTCTGTTTGTCTAAGTCTATCCTTACATCATTAGTTTTTGAAAATTCGATTTTTTGAAAGTTTAATCCTTAAATATTTGATCTTAAGGTTTATTGACCATGATGCCAAGATTAGCAGCACATGTCAAATCGATGTTCGATTCTTCAGCCAAGAACAGAAATAGGTTGGTATCTTAAAGATATTGCAAATTGTTTTCAAACACAAAAAGAGCAAAAAATTCTTCAAGAATATATTCTGAGTAAAACAGAAACTCTTAACAATCGAATCTGACAAATTCTATCACTAATCACACAAACCTGGAAACCCTCGATAAAAAATTTATCGATTATGCTGATTAATAGATATTTATCCGCACATTCGAACCTTCCCCACGACACCAATGCCACATTTCAACATCTGACGACCACTTTTTTCGTTTAAACTGCGGAGTAACGTTTTTTCCAAGCATATTCAGATATGAAATACAAGAACAAGCGGATTCAACTGAAATGCAGTTTACCTAAATACACTTTGAAGTAAGTTTATTAAGGTGGACAGGAGATTTAAAAACGCTGGCATGAATCTCAACGTCAATTCAAGAGTCATCACCTTCAAAACTAGTTTTCCGGTTCGAAAATAAAATAATTCTGTCAGTCCGTTCAGAAACTTATTCAAATCAGAGACCTACTAATTTCAAGACCTCCTCTTGAATTATTCAAATATATTATTACTGATAATTTGTTGCTAATGATTTATATGAATACTCCATTAAGAAAAACGCAATAACGCTACGTACAAATCTGCAGCAGTAATCAAGAGTTACCTTATCGGAAAATGAATGATGAGAGTGCAGGTTCAGATGAGAAGTGATGAGATTGCAGGTGCAATACATTCCATCTCACTTGATAAAATTGGTGATCGATTCAGATTGCGAAATATAATTTTGTAACCCTGGGTAATAGAAATGAGATAATTGGCAGGTATGATTCAGCACGTAGTAAATATCTATCAGGGCACCACACCGAATGTTTACTACCCCCCCCCCCAAGCCAGCAATTAATGCTAATTCTGTTTTTTTGTTTCAAATTAGAACCTCCATTTTCTTTAAACAGATTCGAATCCTACACCAAATTCCATGAAAATTTGACTCTTCGTTCGATTTTCTTTCGGGCCACTTCAAAACGTGCCAAGACACCAAAAGTGCGCAGACGTAAACGTTAGAGAACCGAAAACGTGACAAAGTTTCTTTTTTTTCCAGCGCTGATTCACGTGGCGCTATTACTTTTCTCTAAACGAGTGACTAAATGAGAATGGTTAACGGCCGGAAATTTTCCAACTTGATCACACACGACTTTTAATTGTCTTTCAAAGCTGATTTGATCAACGCATCTCGTTTTGATGATCCTTGTTGCCCTACCTGAATCAGTCAGCAGCAGAGGTTTTTCGCCCTCCTGTAAGAGTTCACATTGAGTCAAATGAAGAAACGGTCGAATCAGCGTTGAAAAGCAATTAAAATTCATGTATATCACACTTATTTCGGAAGATGACGGTTGATCACTGAAAATAACGATATTTTTGGCTGTGAAAAGCCTTAAAATGAAAGAACGGATATCACCTCGCGAACCAGCGTTGAAAAAAAAAATTAAAATTTATGTGCGACACTTTCGGTTTGCTAACGTTTATGTGCGAGCAATTTCGGTGTCTTGGCAACTTTGAACGCTCGCTGAACGGGTCGAAAAGTTGAAGAAAGGATCAAACTCGCAAGGAAATTCGTAAAGGATCCGAATGCGCTACATAAAATTCTAATTTGAAAAAAATAAATAAATAAAGTTAGCTTTCCATTGAGCTTAGTTGCGCAACTTCGCAATGCGCAAACTAATTTTTCCAAATTCTACTGATAATAGTATGAGGGATACCGTTGGTCCGAATTTTATATGTGACAATTGTGGAAATGAAGCGGGTGCAGCTGATCGCTATGACTCCCTGTTTAAAGTACCAAATAATATGGACTTTCGATTAGGACAGTCAAGAAAGAAAATGTTGGCTTACCGTCACGATCAATGGATGAAGTCTAAACATTCCATAGATAAGCATGATGACCTGTGACATCGTTATCTGTTCTCTTCCTCAAGTATTTTATCTACAGTTCAATGCTCGTCAGTTTCTGTTGTCTTGTCTTGGATGAATCTTTTTTACTGCTACTATATTTGCTGTCATTACTGTGAATTCGAACTTTCTTCACTAACTACGATCGGCTGGGTAATGACACACCCACTATTGGTTTACATTTTCAATAATCAACCTTTGTTATCGACCAAGAATTAAAAAAGGTGAATCACCTAAAACGTTTTGGTTCATGTTTTTTAGGATGCGTAGTATCAAGAAATCGAATTGAAAAAACCGACCGTCCCCCGTACTCCGCTCGAAGCTTTTCGTTGAAATTATTAGAATAAAGTTATTGAAACTTGAGACAAAACAGCCGGGGCCTTGCTGGGACTAAGTTATAGGCATCACATTCAAAAACAGAGTAATAGACCCAAATTATTCTTTTTTTTATTTTTTTTTTTTTAATTAGAACATCCCAACCTTTGGAAATAACACTAATGTGTTTACGTTCGTTATTGATAGGATATCAATGAAGGGAATGAGGGGCCACTTAGACCACACTCGTCAAACCTTGACGCTCTTTGATGGAAAAAGAAAGTAGGCAAGCATGAGGGAGAACATTAAGAGAATCGCCTAGTAAATTGGAACGATCGAATTGGCTTTTATAATTGCAATGTCACCATTTTGCCAAGAGTCTATTACAATTCCAGTATATACTAACTTCCGTTACGTAGTTGTTGACAAGTGAAGAGCAGATAGGCGTGTTGTTCTATGTCGTTGAATCTTTGTTGTTTTCTTCGTGGGTATCTACTTTTATGTCGTAATACAATATATTGCACCGTTTTTGGTATTTATCAGATTTTTCTGCATACAAAGGGAATAGTAAAGTGTCGGTGTTTACGGAGTTATATTTAAGACGTAGTCATCCCATCTCTTGGTTACCACATAATTGTGTTTCAAAATCAGTTCCGAAATGGTGTTGCAAAAATGATTAAGCTCAGTCGACGAAGAGGCCGAGTTTAGATCATTTGCCTACCACAGAGTACATCTAATCGAACTATTACTCTGATTCGTAACTTTACGAACTAGAAGGGCTATCTGATGGAGAAACAATAAACTTTAGTAAAATTATTTGCACGATCTTTTCTTCTGATTCGTAAATAAATATCTCCAGTATGGTAAAATTTATGAGGAAGATGTACAGAAAAATTATTTCAGGCAATTCTCATAATTTCCTCCAATTTCTTTGGGGAGTTTCCAAAGTAAAACAAGCTCCATATAGCTTGAATACGTTGATAGAACTGTACATAGGTTTCAATTGATGTTAAGAGATAATGGTTGGTATCACATTGCCTTCCTTTAGCGTCGAATCCAACCCTGAATATTTCATGTCGCTCTAAAAGGTCAAAATTCTCTTCGCCAGTAACCGGCAGAAAGACTTGATAATGAAATAAGAGTTTGTTTTTATTTGATTAAATAATTAAAAAGGTTTAAGGTAGCGAAAAGTGTAAGCAACTCTTCAAGAGCTTTGTCTCCCTAATAGCCCCGAGCACGATTCACCCCACCATCCGACACGTAGTCAGCTTCTTTCTACATAATTATTCCCTCAACAGCCTAAAGGGTCAATAGAAAACGGTAATGGCCTCAACAGTCCTTTCCGCTCACTCCCAAATACAAGGAATTAGTTAATGAAGAGAAATGTGTGCATTTTACAACTTTACATACTCATACAACTGTTCTTCTATCAAAATTTTAAAATTGAGGAAAGGAGATCATAACGGAAGAAACGCTGCAAATCATTCAAGTATTAGATATCCCTTCTAAGTAAATCACCTATCTTGGTGTATAAGACGTAGTCCGCCTTACATTATCAGTTACACTAATATTTCAGCAAGGCCGATCGATTAGGAAGGAAATTAGCCGTATGGGGCCTTTAGCTGATTGCTGTGTATCCTTTCCTAGTAATTAACTCCTAGATATCCCAGAGACAGTTGAGTGGGACACTTTGTGCTAAACATAACTCCAGGAACACCAATCTTTACTAGTCTCTTTGTACCTAATTAAAGCTGATATCAAATTACCTATAAGAACAAGACGTAAAAATCCATAGAACTGAATAGAATAAAATATAAATAGAATAGAACAACTGAAATTTAAGAAACTAAAATATAACTTCTACCTACGCCTCACTTGTCCGCAAATGTATAACATAAGTCTCCAATTTGGAAAAGAACATCGATCTCAGAAGTAACTTTTGAAGACTCCATTGCGACTATGTCGGCTGATTCGATCCTCACACGATATTATGGGGATATGTATCATGTCCAAGCACGTTCACAATCACAGTCGTGCTGACCTGATTTTTTTCTGTTCAAGTTCTGGCCCATAGAGAGCGAGAACGAAAAAACTTGAAACGTTCCGAATGGGCTCATTCTATTAATTTAAGGGACGTCCACCAATACCGACATAACATAATAATATTAGTATTATTCCGAATGTTTTCGATATTCAGATTTTTTGTCTATTATTTCCAATACTAAGCGTTTGTATAGCAAACATTTTTTATAACCAAACTTTGTTAATTCACTTTTACCGGTGTGTGGTTTCCACATCTGTCCGTCCAACGTAAGAGGCCTAACAATTAAAAATCTTGAAACAGCTTTTAAATTTGCTAATTAACAGGTATTATTTCAATGAACCCAATGCTACCACCTACATCGTTTTACGTCAACCTTTGCTCTTCGTATTGAATAGACAATTAGCATGGTTGAAGAACAACAACATTGGTGTCAACACAGAGTGTTGTAAACATACTATGAATCACCAAATAAGTTACGATACAAACCTGTAATTGCAACAGAGCAATAGAAATCTCTTTTATTATAATTTTGTTAGCTAGGACGGGCAAGTGCAACGTATGCGCTGGTTTAATTATATTCTAGTAATTTTAGGTACATTCTGTAGATACTTACACACGTGTAGACATGTGTATGTATTACATACATGCAGATGTAGTGGGATGTTGATACATGCAGGCTCTATGTAGTAACTGAAAATACGCCTGTGATCGGTCCAGAAAGACAATCTAGTGATACGAACATAATAATATTAGTATTATTCCGAATGTTTTCGATATTAAGATTATTTGTTCATTATTCTCAATAACAAGCCTCTGCTCTGTTATAGCAAACATTTTTTACAACCCCCTCAAATTTCGTTACTTCACGTTTCTCGGTGTGTGGATTCCACATCTGTCCGTCCGTCGTACAAGCCACAAAAGACCTTACAATTAAAAATCTTGATACAGCTGTTGAAGTTGTTAATTGATAGATACTATTTCAATGAACCGAATGCGACTACCTACATCGCCGTACTTTCAACCTTCGCTCTTCCTAAAGAATAGACAATTAGCATGGTTAAATAACTACTAACTAAATATCAATACAGTGTGTTGTAAACATACTAAGAATCCCCTAGCAAATTACAATGCAAACTTTTTATTGACTTTTAGTCTATTATTATGATCTAGTTAGCTTAGGACGGGCGGCTAGTGCTACGTATGTAGGGGTTATATTTTATTGGATATTGATATACAAAGGCTCTATGTAGTAACTGTAAGTATTTCTATGATCTGCCCGGAAAGATGATCTAATACGGAAATGTTAACACTACGTACTATAATTTGCATTTATTATAACGCTATTTGAACGCGAACGCATCACGCACATTCAGTTGTCTTGCTTTTTCAGTTTATTACGTGGCGTCGTTCAGTGCGAGTTTTAGAATATGCTTGAACTACTCTATGAAGGTATTTGCATCTTTTGAGGTTTTAAGAAGATACTAGGAAGATTATCTGCCGCTGTGTACCAGTCCAAAGTAGGTAATGTAGGTACTTAGATTCTTTCGTTTAATAAGATGCGCAGTTAATTCACAAACTCAAGGCGAAACAGAGTTTCCAACCTGTTGATCTAGGTAAATATTGGAATGCTTCATACTGAATATTTTCTTTCGTTTAGGCACTATACGTAATATGTACAGCACATGAAACTATAAATACATACTACATGCCCCTTTCAACAAAATTCACTCACCGATTCACCACACAAATGTGGGTAAACACGGAAAAACTGTCATTATTTGTAACTTTACGTTTTTTCACGTAGTTAAGTAATTCTACGTGACCCTAGTAACCGTACATTCACAGCTATGATACTAAGGAAGCAGACGGATTACAAATAAAAATTATTCAACCAGATGAGTATCACGTTTATTTTCACATAATACGTCAAGTATGTACTTACACGGTTTTTTAGAATACAGGTAGGTAACGCAGTACACTGTGACTCGACAAGATCAGAATTGTATTTGTAAAAATGTTTACAAAATCGAATTGTTTACAATTTACCTTCTACCCCTGCTGCCATCTTACCAGAAAACAGCAAATATGTGCTGTGAACCAATTCCGAATTTATAGGTTTGCAAGTATAAATGTGTCGAAATGTTTATGAGTATCCCTTAATAATATCAGATAATCGTTTTTACAATATCATATACCTTCACAATAAAATCACTTAAGTTTGTGTACATAATCTTAATCTCTCGTATGATGAGAATATAACTAAGCAACTATTCTAAAATGAATTTTTCGTTCGTTTTTCCAGTAAAAAGAGAAAGATAGTTACTCTATACGAACGGTAGATAAATTTTCATCAACGTTATTGAAGCTGGAGATGAAGGGGGTACTAATTGCAAATAAAGGGAAAAAGTCATTCATTCAGTAAACATCTTGGAGTTGATTCAGTGATTACCGTAGGCAATGAGAGAACCAATTAGCTGCATTTTAAGAAAATCAAACGGAAATTTTCTCTCGAGATCATGCTGAGCGAGGGGTTTCTTTACGTTGATTCGTGATTCTGGTCTGAGATAAAGAGGTATAGTTCCTTACCACCGACGACTCCAAACTTCGTGGGTTACACAGCTGACGCGGCAGCACGAGAGGCACCTTCTACTTCGAAATGAGGGGGATACCAGTGAAATGAATGGGAAGGTGTTTGTAGATGCCGGCGAAAATGATGACGCGAAATGCACGGACGAGGGGTTTAGGATGAAAGTCACGGAATAGGAGAAAGAGGCGGGAAACTGACCGTGACGAGCCGCCCTCAACCCACTGAGCTGTTTGTTTCACCTGTTGGCTGCTCTGCGTAGTCGTCTTTGACTTCGATATTGCGGCCTTCGTCGACCCTTCCGCGGATTCTTGATGTTTTGACTCTGATAGAATTGTGGTTACAGCCACAGTTGATGGTGAGAATAGAGGACATGATAAAAAGTCATTGAGTTAAAATAAGTGGAGTAATTCTATGTATGAAGATGATTCACACCTCAACCTGGAAACATTCGTACTGGATCCATGACGTGCCGAATATTGTAATGGGGCTACGAGAACTAAGAAGTGTAAGCAGTAATCTCTCTAGAATCTGTAATCGGAAGGAGAGGCTGGGGGGAACCGATGTGGCAGAGATACCAGCGCTTTCAGCCCATCTTCACGGTATCTACTATGAATAGGAATTCCTGTTATCGACCCTCTTATCTCACAATTTAGAATACTTTTGCTTATTGACTAGCCCTTTCAGCACCGACGTCAATCACCAGGGACATAACTTTCACCTAGTTAATGTCATTATTCGGTATATACTGATTTTGGATATCCAACCAGCCCCTTTCTCTAGCCTCCTTACTAAAGGGGAACTGCTCAAGAGAGGAAAACATTGAAATTCACCTTAAACGCCTGAACCGCCCCCACGCGTCTCTATTCATTCCTATTCATCCCTAATCATCTTTTTCCAATGTTTAACAAATCCAAAAACACTTACCGCCCCGACCAGGCCAGTTTTGAAACGTGGGATAGAAAAAATTGCGATCTTTCGGAAACGAACCTAGTATGCTACGACAACCGAGTGGTGGGAGGAGAGGGATTGTGTGTTTTGACGTTTTGGGTGTTACAATGACGGATTGTTTCATTCAATTTTCGAATTTCCCACATCTTGAAACGTATAAAAATAAATTTTTTGAGGAGGGGGCTAATTTTTGTTCTAGGTCGATTACAAAGGTTCATTATTGAAAATAAAAAATAAAAATTTCGTTTTATACCATAATTACAATTTATTGACAAACTAAACGTGAAGTAAATTGGAGCCAAAGCAGAGCGAGATGAAGGAGTTCCCATGGGAGCTCTCACTCTCACATTTTGTAAATCACATGATAATTGGACGCAAATTAAGGAGTTAAATCCTTATTTTGGTTTTCAGTATCTGCTTTTCGACAAGTGAGTTAAGATGAAAAAGGTCATACAGTCCATAAATAGTAATATTGTTTTGGTAGCACTCTAAAATTTGATTGTTGTCAGTCACAATGATGTTAAGGTTACCCATTTAATTATATCTCCATTAATAGGGCGTCCTTGTAAGGCTTTTAATCGAAAATTGATGGGTATTTGGGAACCTTTCGCTTCCTCCAGCGTATACACAACTTTCCACGATCAACTTTTCAGCATCCATCACTAGATAACTCGGAGGCGGTGAGTGGGAGTTGGTGTGTCCCTTGTAGGTACGTGAGCGAGGAGGTGGACATTGATTTAACGATGCCCCCCCTGTCCTCTGCCAACAGACTCCTCGCTAGGGAAACTCTGAGCGCTCCGCCTCCCCTTCGGAGACTTCTGTTCACCACCTCAGGAACTACGAGCCCCGACATTCACCTTCCGCCGCCCCTCACACATCCCCTCGCGACAATATTATCAAGACCCTCAACCCAGCAGTTTCCGTCGGAAATTAATAGCCGCCCCCGGGGGGAAGGTAAAGCGGTGATGGGGGAAGAGGGGTGTCAACAAAGTCTGTGAACACAAACCAAAATATCACCTGAAGACAAAGCACCTC
Organism: Creontiades dilutus; assembly: GCA_031894815.1. Classification (NCBI taxonomy): domain Eukaryota; kingdom Metazoa; phylum Arthropoda; class Insecta; order Hemiptera; family Miridae; genus Creontiades; species Creontiades dilutus. Next base: position 1,377,478 of record JAVIWC010003164.1, read on the forward strand.
CCCTCAATCTCACTCCGCCTCGACCCCCCCTGCAGGCCCTCGATCTAAATCTACCAACCTCAATCTCCCTCCTCGGTCCACCTTCCTCCTCGACCACAACCATCGCTCTTGATCACCGCGGATATCCCTCTTTTTCAACCATCGCTGAGCCTAACTTACAAACCCCTCTATAACATCCTTGGCTGACCTCATGTTAAGGATCCCGTTACTGATAACACAAGTTACCTATTATATTTATATCTGTCAATCTCCCACACGTAGCACTGGCCATCCATCACATAGGTAATACGCACATAAGTAACCCAGGAAGTAGAATTCAGCCACCGTTAGGGCTAATTACATGACTATTATCATTCTATTCACAAACACACAATAAGGATGAAATTCCAACTGCGCATTACGTGTGAGGGTGAGTCTTAGGTTACTGGCCAATGCGAACGAATTCGAAGTGGCATGATGAGTTTTCCCACTCTCTGAGCTTCCCGGATGACGGTACAAAGGCTGGAAAGAATCAAAATTCAACTCCTCTGTTAAATTTTACTAAAACTTCAACCTGCCCATTTTGGAATCTTACAGCAATGAGTTCGGATCGATATGACGTAAAAAACGACAGAATATGATAGGAAATCTCCGCAACTATGACCTGAATAAGGATTTATGACCTCCTTATATGACGTCAATATCACCATAGAAAAAAACGGAATACTAGAAATACTAGGTAAGTTACACAACAAATTCTAATATCTATCTATTGTCTAAGGTAACCCCAAAACGCCAATTTCTTTTCAGCGCTCGTGTTCAGCAACTCGAAAAACCCCTTAGAGAGTAGGTTGGAATGCGATTGAAGATAGTTTATTTTTCACCGATATTGATGAAAAATCGCGAATTTAACCATGAAAGAAGCGTTTTGTCGAAAAACGGACTTCAAATGCGTGTACGCACCTCAAAAACCCCTTAGAAAGTAGTTTTGAAAGCGATTAAAGATAGTTTATTTTTGACCACTTTCGATGGAAAATTGATGACAAATTTTAATAGGCATAACTTGAACCAAATCCCCCTCTGTACAGGAGGTCAGTCACACTGAACACTCACTGGAAGTCGGTAGGGAACACAATGGCCGGAATCTTGTCATGTAAGGGAAATGTGATTGATGGGATATATATGTAAAAACGGGGATTCTTCGAAATACCCACGTGGAAGAGGAGTCAAAACATACTTAACCCAACACCGACCTCCACATAACCAGAGGCCTCCATAGTACAAAGGTGATTAAGAAATCCACAAGTACCTACAACTGTATAAATGCAGTTGAAAATCCTTCTAATACTTTAAATTGAAAGGGTCCTTAATTAATTTTTCCGTTCTTTATAGGCATTCGCATATATGTCATACTTTCAAGCTTGTTTCTTGACATAAAAAGTAGGCAGCGAGAAAGTTTGAGCCCCAGACTTTATTTCTCTCTTGATGCGCCAAAGATATTTCCTGACGAAATTTCAACTTCCGAGGTGAAATGGAGAGAAGCTCGGTATTCGGTATTAAGGTCTTCATTTCATTCATCAAATGTTGTTCCAGATAACCTCCCTAACAAATTGAAATTTCCTTGGAGAGAATTACAGGAGAGAATCTACCTCACTAAGCTGATCAGGTTGGAGCCCGTGATTTTATAAGCCCTTTGATCTATTGGAGAGGCGGCACGCTTTCAAATTACAACTTCCTCGGGTAAATAGGAGAGACTTCATCTCGTTCGACAAACTAGGTAAAGGAACGAAAAATCCAATCTCCAATAGTTACACTGGACCAACAGTTGTCCAATCTACAAGAATAGAATACTTCACAACGAGTGCTGAACGTTTTTCCTACCTAAAATTTCGACTCCATATTCAATTATCTGGTTTTTGTATTGAAAGGGGGGGGGGGGGGTTGGCTAAAACACGTTCCATGTTCAAAATCCCAGGAGCTTCCTACGCAAATATTTATTTTATATACTATTCTGCCAGCTTTACCAAATTTCAGTTTAATCAAGCGTTTCAAGGACCATTCCTCAATTCTCTAAGAGTGGATTCTTCTCACATAGTTTATACTAGGTCAAGTTTGTTATGTTGATATTTACAACATCTCATCATTTCAAAGGAACATATCTGAACATCAGTTACAATGTCGTCCATAACAGAACATTTATGAGAGATCTTATAAGAGATCGCAGCATCTGTCAGTTTTATTACAATGGATAAACTGTAATCGCACATTTGTCTTTCACAACATCCCATCGACGCTAAGTGATCGTATATACCCCGCTGGCATAGACAACCTAGTTACTCCGGCGGATATCGGAATTTCGCTTAGGTCCATCCAATCTGTTGCTAAGGACTTGATTAAGGAACAGAATCTTGGGAGTAGTGAAGCAGGGATACAAATAAGGAGTAGCGAATAAGAACCCACCAGCACGTGCAGTTATATGAAATAGTTAAAAACATGAATGTTTGAATACATAAAAACCACGGCATTGCGAATTATGTAAACATTAAATTATCACAAGAAGTATTCAAGGCAAAATGTATCAGGGTGTGGCTGCGGTCCTTTCGTCATTGAAACGTGGTAACTCTAATTTACTAGCTAAGGGTGGGTTTCTGGTGACGTCATGGTCAATCGATACGGTTCAAATAATCGAACCTGCCAAAAGCCCGCCATGTTTAATCACTATACTCGATGTGCTTACGTCACGACAGCCTTAATTGAGATCCTTTCGCGATATTTTCACAAACTTTATTAGCCATTATCTATGATTTCAACACTGTTTAATTTTCTAGCAAGCGTTTGATAATTTCCATCCCACATGGACAGAGTTGGCACAATTTAAAAAGTGAAACAACCACAATATTGCAAACTTGTGATTAGGAAGAGGAAGTAATTCTGTTTTTTTAAATATATATATATTTTTTGTATGTTCTGCTGGCAGCAGTTCATTCTTCAGCTTGATCATATATGATATATTATGTTTTATGTCAGCTCAGTTTTATTTCAGCTGTATGGTATCCTTTTTAAATTAAAAATTCAGGCTTGTCCTATTGCGGGGTTCAGTAGAAGGGATTGCATTGGTGAAGAAGTGAGACTATCCACCATTCCTAAAGTTATCACTAACCACGGTGAGGACACTAAGGTACTTTTTTCAAAAGAGCTGAATGGTTATCATTGTCATTGGACGTTTTCTTTTCTAATTAACAATGTAAAATCTAAATTAATTATACCGTTGTAAAGCTGAAATCACAGTTTTTGCCGTTCTTATATCCCGATTCGCTTGAGTGAAACAGAACTTCGGGGGTTGTGAAGGGTTTTACGTCAATGATGCAGATTTTACTATTCGGATTTCGAGAGCGCCGTTGTAATGATCACTGTACCTAGTTTCAATGAAAATATAGTGCATAAGTCTTGAAATTGAAATTGCGGCCATATAAAAAAGTTATTTTCTAGAGCAATCCCACAAGATATGCAGGAGGCACTATACGTTATACTACACAAGTTGTCCTAGTATTGATTTTTTGCAGCACTCAAATTTCGGTTGACGTTTTCGCTTATTTGAAGCCTTCTTAACAAACAATATTAATAAACGAACGATCAAACACAATACTATTACAGAAACAAGAAATAAAGCAAGTAGTACTTGAAAAAAACGGGATTAAGGGGAAAACATAAACGGTCGTTGGTTATGTTGTTACTATCATCTCGTTAACACGGATATTTTGCCTCCAATGCCTCTTTCGATTGGTACAAAATCTAGGAAGGTTCTTTCAACTAAACTTTGTTCAATTTTATCAACTAGGATTGGACTTTTCGCATTCGTTTCCCATGAACTTTTCCTCAAAACAACAAAAGCTCGCACCCTTAACGCACTGGTACCATTTCTGGCGCAATCCAACCCCTGGCTCTCCGTCTCTTTCTTTTCTTTTCGGATTTCCATTTCCACTGGATTCGTACCCTTTCGCATTGAACCTGACAATTTCACAGACTCCGTTTTCAGGAGCGGACAGAAGAGATTTTTTCGCCTTCTGTCTTCAGGGCTGACGAAAGGGGGCGCATTGTGTCGCGTTTATGGGCGAACAATCCGTGGAGCAATCAATCGGCCGATATCTTTATGCGGACGTCGAGCGGAATAGCCGCACGTTTCCTCTCTTGCTTAAGTTTTAGAACAGTTTCATACGTTCGGTGTTTCACTTTGGATTCGCGGCCGTTTTTCGACGTTTGTCTGTCGGCTGTGTCCCTGACACGGGTTTTCGTGAGAGGTCCTGTGGGAAATTCTTCACAGGGCGCTCCAAGGGAACGGATTTATGTTAATGCGCTCGTTCCGTTAGCGGAGTATCTGATTTACCAATAGATAACCTACCTACCAATGTTAGTTGCCTGTTTATTACAAGCCCACCGCTCTGCATAACCTAACAACGCTTTGAATGATCGCACAAGGGGTTTTCATTCCTATATTTAATACACTCCTACACTGATATTAAACGTAGTAAATGGTTAATTATCTACATATAACACTACCAAAAGTATAAACAGAGTTATTTCATGAAAATCAATAAACACACCCAGACGTAGGCACCCACCAACTGAAAACTGGAGAGATGAAATGAAACAACTACCTACCCATCACTATACAGTGTATTTAAAAATTGTGTATGTATTTAAAAAATCGATTTCTAGAAAAGTTAATTACATTTACAGAAAAGCTGATTCAACCATCGTAGTTTATAAATCGACTAAATTCTTCCAAACACTACTTATAATGGCGGCTGTATAAATATATAAGAAAAATAGATAAATTGTAAAATAAATAAATATTGTATAATATTTATTAGGAAAAAAATAAAATAAATTGTAAAATAAATAAATATTGTATAATATTGAAAAAAAAAAACAATCTATATTTTGGCGAGATATTTGTTTTTATTAATTATATTCGGAGCGGAACACTCCGTCTCACTGACTCTCCCGTTTATGTTATTTTTTCAGCAGAAGGTTCTTTCTAAGGTCTATCCCTTATGTATAGCGATCAGGTTGGGTTCATGAGGCTCACTGAAGCTCTATCAAGCCTAAGCATAAAATCTCTATTCTTACTTCGAAAGTTTCGAAGACCCCGATTTTTTCTTATCTTCATTCTTAAAACCCTATTAGAATAGAATGGTTTATGGTGGAGTAACGGATTGGCTGTCTTCTTCACGTTTATGGTTTGTCACATTTTCTTACACGTTTCGCCCGTTCTTATCAGACGTCAACAAATGTTTTGCCAGCCTAATGAATTTCTTTTCAACATCATTGATTTTGTCTATATCTACAACTCTTTATTGAAATTGTAACTATAGCACTTTTTATTGCACAAATCATTATGAGGTGCACATACTATCTTCTATTATAAAAACATCACACCTCAGTCATTCTCTGATGATGCCTCATAAAAATAGGCAAAACATGTTAGAAAAAGTGACCAACAATACACGTGAAAAATACATGCAATTCCTTACTACTTACCTTACTTCACTCTAAACCATCCGATGTTTCTATATTCAAGCACTCACATTTTAATAGACAATCTCAAATTAGAGGGTTTATCGAAATTGATGCAGAGTAATTCCCTACTTTCATGAACTATGATTACAATTTGGTTTAAATACCAGTGATTATATTTATTTGTCAATTCGTTTGTATGAGCATGTGCGAATCGAACAACATTAAAAAAATGCGCATACACATTAAGGCCTACTACCGATTTTGGAGGAATTTGAACATACAAACATTTTGTTAAAATAAGGGATATGATGTTTTTTTGCCACATTCAAATACCCTCAGTAAGTCTGACGGCGATAACACGTCTAGAATATTGTCGCACACAATCTCTAAAAATTGAATTAAATTTTGATTGAAATTTCGTAATTAAGTAATTGATCCCGAAACAAGGAATTATCCATGAACAGTCCTCACACGGAATGCAAATGGTATTGAAATCAATTGTTGATCTCCAAAAACAAATAAAGATGTCGATTTTGGAGTTCGACGAATTTGTTAAGAGGTTATTCACCGTATAAAAATACCCAATTGGAATGATGGTGTGCATCAAAATATGCCCAATGAAGACTAGAAGCATTCCTGAATATTTTATTGATAATGATTCTGGAGCAGTGCGTGTTTTTTCTGTCCAATCTTTGAGCATAAAAGATGTTTTCCTAGTTTCTCTGATTCTGAGTCTGAAAAAAGGCTGGACATGATTCGATTCATTTTCCAACTAGAGTCTCTAAACATTTTTTCACGGAAGTCTGCGGCGGAAGACGGAAGGACAGTCCCCTTGAGAGGACGCAGGCACCCCGTGAGGCGGACAGGCCTGATGTCTGCACCGGCAAACAATGGCCAGGTGGAAGGCTCATTACCCGGAGATGAGAGATGCCAGCCCTGCAAACTCTACGAGTCAGACCGAAAACTGAGCAGCCTGCGGCAATGCCGCCGGTATGCAGGCCAGGACATTAGGCTGCAGATAGAAACATTAGAAAATTGGGATTTAAAAAATTGAAATTTACACCCGTTTTCAACTTCAAAATTAGATTTTCTAAATCAGATGAGCTCGGACCGGTAAGGGATCCATCTCAACCGATTCGGGGTCCAAAAGTACTTGTAAATGACACTCCAATTGTTCATGTCAGTAAAAACTTCATTTTTTAAGCAGTTTTTGGCCAGTAGCATCTATGCTTTTAAAGCAATTGGGGTGGCTAGAAGTTAGGATCAATTAGACCCCAAATGGAGCCCATGTGCGAAAGAAGGATTTGTTTGACATCAACTCAAATGCCTCTAACGGCCCATACGGCGGACGGATATTGCAAATTTTGACTGTACACACCTTGAAACGAAAAGCGACAAAGTTTGAGGAACGTTATAAAAAATGTTTGCTTTACGATTAAAAAGGCTCATTATTTCAAATAATAAACCAATACCAAGTTGGAAGGTTAGAGGGTTGGAGGGTTGGGAAGGGGCCTTGAAAGAGAAGGAGGGGGTGAAAAAATAAGAGTACTGCTAGGATAATAAACGAAAGTACGCAGCTAAGCATTTACCTCCGACAAATGGGAGTACACCCCACGGCAAATTTTTTCTATGACAGAGTAAATGTATAATATTAATGAAGCCATTTCTGTTTGTCCTTCCTTGTAAACTTATGCGGTATTTGAACACACTGCTCGTGAAGGTGATTCATTTTTACAATCCAGTAGTATTCGAACAGTTTTATTAATTTTTCCTGGTTTTGAATGGAGCTAGGACTCGCATCCATTCGTTGTGTGGAAGTGATGTTTGGACACATCGCGCGAAAGGTTGTTTAGCCGCACTTGACTCTTTCAGCTCGTGTTTTTCTTTAATTTCCCAATAATACGAAAACCAACCGCACCGAGCAACAACGTGTTAAGTCAGTTCCCTCGCAACGCCTAATACCATTACCAACTTATTTCTCTCAGAAACCAAGCCATAAAAACCTTTACGGCTACCAGACAATGTCATATCTGTCAGTTACTACCTTGGTACCTATCAAGTTTGACAAGCCAAGTTATGGGTTTCCCATGGGATATGGAGACTGAGGCATATCAAAAAATGTTCAATGGACTGTTTTCGCCTTTTCTTGTTAAAAACTCGTGGTTATACTCAGAGAAAATTTGCAGTATGGGACAAAATTACATCAATAATCAAGTACGTGCGATGTAGCTAGTAAATATGATGAGTATGACGGCTGATAAAATAATATGTATCGGCCTATTTTAACGGAAACATAGATTTAATAAAGAAAAATCTGGGTTTGGCTAGGTTTCCTAATCGAGGGATTCAGCAGCCATTTTCTTATTTGTCATCGACATTTTGCCGTAGTATGAAAACAGGTTCCGAGAAATTGGTGAGAGAAAAAATATCAAATTTTAATAATCACTCAAAATGTGTTTGGTTTATGATAGATAGATTTTAAAAGTAGGAGAAATAATCAGTTTTTTCTCGCAAACAACCGTTATCAACGTTTATGAGAATCGGGACTAAATTCGATTAAAAAAAATGGGGTCTATTGATAACTTTGGATCAATAATAAAGGGTTGAACCTAAGTATTGAAATTTAAGAAAATCGAATCTCGAGAAAGTTACGGAATAAAAAAGAAGCTTTTCTTTTACATTTGGATAGACATCAGTTCGATGAGACTGATTGGAACATAGTTTAACCAAACATTCGTGCACAAGGTTTCTGTAGAATAAAGAGTAATACTAAAGTTGTCAACATGAAAGAGAATCGGAAATCTCTCGTCGTGTTGGGTAACTGTAAATGTGAATGCCTGATTACATTAACCATTATATAAACCAAAGATTTGCACTGTAGGGATATTTAATACAGAAGTTTTGTGTAATGATTTTATCGATATAGAACAGGTAGTCATCACACTCCGCGATGTAATTGACGTTCAAGCTTTGAATTAAATTAAGAAGGGCACCGAAGTTGGAAATTACAGTTATTCACATTCGAGACAATCTCATTCACAGAGTAAAGGGATAATGTACACTCCTGCTAACAGCCCGAACAGGGCGAGGTGCCTAGTCCTACTAGGCCTGTATACCGTAGGCCTACTCCGCAAAAAAGTGAAACCCAACAATCACCGTTCCCTTCTTTTCGGATGATGATAAGGTGAGCGGACACAGAGGTTGTCCGGACAAAAACAACAAGAGCCGACTAACCAACAACTAGAAACCCAACCGACGGCAAAAGGAAAAACTCTTTCTATTGAACTCTTTGGTTACGTGACTGCAAAATCCTTTTGATAACTTCCCGGATTATTTCGACCGTCTATTTCACCGTTATTGGGGAGAGTTTTGCTTGTAATCTTATTCGCCTAGAATCGGTAGTTCAATCACCCAATGTTGCAACTCATTATATTTTCTAGTTGTGACCTGAAACCTAAGGACTACATTAATCACAGTATCTGAAGTAAGAAAAAAAAAATGAGAGCGGTAAAGACTGAGGCAATAGGGTTAGGGGTTTTCTTTTTAATCTGCCAATTAGAGGGCCCTATTCCAGACACAGCTTACAATTGGACTAAAATGTTTTACTTAGATTTACTGAGCTGAATTTTTACAGAGTTCATTTGTAAGTACATATTACAATCGAAGAGCTCTTTGGGCCATACAGCTCAACACCATTAGGACTCCTGACTCAGGACACCCAAAGGCAATTTCGAATTATTTTCTGTTGGACAAAGATGATGAATTCTTCTCTTCTTGAGTTATTTTTCTTGATTGTTTCGGACTCAGCAGCGATTTTCTCAACTGATTTAGTCTTGAGGGCTTGATTTGTTATTCTGCTCATCCGAGATCTCAAGATTTCATTGAGTTATCAGAGACCTCAATTTATTCAGATGTTTTGTGAGATCTACTTCCGATTTTTCTGCCCTCAGAGTTTACTTAGCTGATTTGGGAGGTTCATTTTGTGACTGCTGATCGTTGTGAATTGATATTGGACTCGGCTGGCCCATACGTTCTTCGGAGCAGATAAGGTTGTATCGGCTGTACCAAGTAGTTGTACCTGCATTCGCACCTCTGCACTGCCACAGTTATTACACTCGTCATACAATTATTTGTTCGTTGCGGAGATCAATTCATTTACTACTAGACCATTCTTACACAATATTTAAGATTTCATTCAATTAAGGTTTCTAACAGATAAACAGCAGATCAATAGAGACCGAATCATAAATAGATCTTTAGAAAATTGTAGAACATACATATAGTACTGTTTACATCAATTGTACAAGATTGTTTATTCTACAGCAGTAGATGCCAAGAATTTTACCAGATGTAAGAGTGAGACGCGGCAGTTGCCAAGTGAAGGCTGAGTCCGTTGTTCTTTGAGTGCGAAAAACCAATAAAATGTTAATTCCCAAGAAGCCCATAACCCGGCGAAAACATCCCTCGAACCGCCGAACTTCATCCGGACGAAGTGCACTGGGATAGTAAGTATAATGAAGGGTTATCAATAATGGACTATGTTCCTATGGCGAGGAGGCTGGCAACATGTTTTGCAGGAGGCAGTAAAGACGTAATTTAACGCCGCGCCCCGTCGGATTTTACTGCTCTAGTGGGTGATTCATAGTTTTCCTTCTCTTTTTGCCTCCTCATCCTCGAGGACCACAACACATAACGTGTGAAGTATGGAGGGAGAGGAGAAGGAGCGGCAGCTATTCAATTCGTATGGTGGAATGTACAAGATCAGCAAATGGTGACACATGCTCCTGGATGTATGCAATTGCAGTGTATGTTAACAACAAAGGCTCTCTTTGTTCTTTGAATCAAGTTCTCTTTCGTTTATTAAAAACCCATACGTTGTTTAACGTGTTCATTCGCTCCCGAGTTAATACCTTTAGAATCAGTTCTAGCCAAACATATTTCACCGGTTTCACGCCCGAACTGGATGCGATTCCAGTGCTCTAGGTTTTGAAACATTGCAAATTACTACACAAAGCTATATTATTTCTGTGTTAGAGAGCCCTCTATGTAGATCACTGGACTACACAGCCCGAAACAATGCTCCTCAGGCACCATCAGAAAGGAAAACCCACGGATGGAACAACTGACGTTTAAAGAGATACAATTAAAAAAGGGAGCAAATTATACACAGTGGTTAATTATTTCTGTATTGAATATCCCATCTAAGTAAATCACATCTGTGTATGTTAGTCGTAGTCTGAGGTACATGATCTGAACTCCAAATCTTGTAATTGCATTAAAGATTGATATACCTGGGCTGCAGTCAGTCACGCGGTCTAGCATAGACCCCATGTTGAATGGCCTACTTAACCGATTTTTCAAATGGTGAGCGAGCGGATAAGCTCAGGCCAGTGGATGGTAGCAGCTGTTCGGACGCAAATCAAGGCTGCATAATATACCTACATGATATACAGTTTACATATTATGTAAACACTCAAATTGAAAGGCAACTAGCCGATTAATGATTCCCTTTCTCCGTACCTATCTCTTGACAGAACTTGCTAAGTCAACGAAGTGTAAAGTAGATGAGAGAAAGATAGGCGAAACTCTGTTGTAAAGAACATTTTGACAGTGACTGCTAATTGTTACGAGAGAAGGTTTTGTAGGATGAAGGAAAACTGGCAAGGAATGGAGAAAATGATGGTGAAGATGATTGGGCCGTCGAGAACCATTGCTTGTACCGTAGCACTCATTACAGAAACATGAAACTCGGAGGAAGCATAAGCGTTTTGTGAGACAGTAAAACTTCGAATGGGCTAGTTAGATGGAGAAGATTGTCGATGCTACCTCCGCTGCTGGCTCCATTGAGCGCTAATGAACGCAACCGACGGGTGAAACATAACTAGGTCAAACGAAGATTTTGATCGAAAGGGTCTCAAAGATTGGCAACACAAGAGAACAGGACGGCAGGAGCGGGGCAGAACGAGTTTTCGGTTCGTTTAGCGTCGGAAAAGGCGAAAGGGGAAGGACGAGGAAAAGCGATGAAACTTCTCCGATAGCGATGAAACTCCTCCCCTCAGTCCACCAACAGCCCGACCGCCTCACGTAACCCCAAAGATAAACGAGGAGCAGTAAACATACCCAACCATGAAATTAGGTGCCCCCGACCCTTCTCAGTTTCTGCCTCAAGTCTGGCGAACCATCTACGTGAAACCTCTGGGTATCTATGTCCTTCACAACAAAGGGCCGTTGCGTCAGTCTGCTGAAATTCAAGTAAAGCGGAGCAGAGCGGTAAATTGGGTTTGGTGAGCAGTCTTAGCGAAACGCCTGAAAATCCTTAAAACAACATCTGTTGTGTGGAGAAGCTTGATGAGCGAAATACCGGTGACCTATAGTAACTGACAGGTCTTTATTTTCAAAATCATTCATTATGGGGTTTTAATCCTAATGGGATATTCATAGCCAACGTCTGCACAACAGAGACGAAGAGTGATAAAAATGAGAACATGAATTATTATAATTTTGTGGTTTTTGCAATGTTTTCAATGACTTTTTTCAATGGCATCCTCATATCTAAGTACAATTAATAAAATACGGAAATACTAGACATTCAAGTGAGGCAAAATCAAATGAACAAGAAAAATTAAAGGACCCTAACTCTCTCAATCAACGAACTTCACAAAAATCTGAGAACGTTAAACTTCCTGTGTAATTAAAAACATACATTGTAAAATGAAAAATTATCTCGAAAAGTAAAATTTACAAGAATTAGGACAGCAGACATACAAACAAGTCAAACTTTTAAAAGCATAACTTATGTTCGAATGGTTCCAATTCATTGTTCTCCACTGCAATCTTAAAATTTTGCTTTTAACTTACCACTTTTTCGTTTAAAAATTATATAAAATTTGCCATAAAATTACACTAACAAATTTTTTAACCTACTATTAAAGAGGGTCATCGCGGTGGTAATTTTGGTTTATTTTTTCAATAACAAACCCTAGCAAATCGACCAACGAAAACAATTGTTTAACCCCTCAAAGTAGTTAGTTTACGTTTCAAGACATGCAGTTATCAAAATTGAAATCCTATCCTCACGCCGTCCGAGGTTTATCTCCGAAACTCTGGACCAATGTTTAAGAAATTTGGCTCAAAAATCCTACATCGATCCGCGATTGGAAGTAATCAGAAGGATTCTTTTAATTCGATTTTTGAAATCTCTCTATCTTGACAGGTAAACCAACAATTTTTGAGGGGGTTAAAAAAATTTGTCTGGGTCGATCACGAAGGTTTAATATTGAAAATAAACCAAACGGGATTCCAAAAAAATGCCCCGAGAGAAATTTTAGTTGAGAACTGTAAGTGGAATCCTTGACACCAAAGTTGGCCTCCTGTCTAGGGGCTTTAAACAAACGTGAAACACAGCAATGATGTATGTAAGAAAATTTTATAACTCAAAACGGGCACATTTTTACCGCGAGAGAGGAGTTACAGACTGTGATGGGACTGGTATACACGTAAGTAGCACATTGCAGGTTCTTGCAGACCACGTCACTGTACCTAACTGGTTCTTCTTCACTTCCTCGCCATCACCTTCCTCAACAATCCCTCGTAATGTTGAGATGAGGATGAGTCCTTCCAGTTCTCACTCGGTAGGAAGAAAAGTACTTATCCTTCCTCCAGTGGCCAGTTGTCAGATGTGACCTTAAAGCAACGGTTGCGGTTTCAAGAATGAGAATGAGTGCGGAGCGCCCGACAACCCGAACCAGATTGGTCAGAAATCGAAGAAATACGACCTATTTGTCCACTGGTTTTTCACGTTTCATTTAGTAGTTAACCAAGCAAATGATGGGTAAAGCCTCCAACCATCTACTTCCTGTTACTACTTCTTACCGAAGAAATATCTAGAAAACGTCAATAATGCTCAACGTCAATAATGTGAATACACATGTGCGAAGCCCGGCACCGTATATTATTCTCATTACCACACACGCTCTCCTGATTCCATTCTCCATCGTCTGCACACGTTCATATTTCTTTAGGCACTTTAGGTTTCTCTGCAAACAAACGAAAATTAGCCACGTCGAAATACTCCTGACCTCACTGGTTTCTTGTTTCTACCTTCTTCTGATTACCCTTGTCGAAGAAAATATTTAATCTCCACTTCATACGCCATAAACATTTGGCTTTAGAATGAAAACAAGTTGATCAGGCTTAAGTGGTTCAGCAATAGTGTGCCATTTGTTCCGTTCATCACTGTTAAAATGTACTCCAGCTCTCATCGCTTCCCATACATTCCCTTAACCCTAATGTTACAGAACGAGATAAATTATAATGAACAGGTCATTAATACATTAAACTTGGCAAATTAGTTATTAAACTACTACACTGGCAACATGATCTAAAATGATTTTTTAAGTACTTAGAATAAACAGAAACTCGAAATATTTACGTATGAAAGACGTTTTTTTATTGATTCGTACATTGATTCATTTTGTGATGGGCAATACAACTATAATATACTAAGAAAGTGTAAACTGTGCATACTACATACTACTTATTATTTTTCCCACACACAATAATTCGTCTCGAGGATGTTAGTTAGTTTTAAAAACAGGTAAAAGCAGTTCGTCCATGTTCGTTTCGTAACATAGACTCGAGGTCTTTCGAACCATCGAGGTTGAGATTTTTGAATACGGGTAAAAACTGTCTGGGATGAAAGGCATCTTTGAAAGACTTGGTGGCTTTTTACATTTTGCGCTTGCTCTAGTGAATCTTAACATTCCTGGAATACCTAAATGTATACACTTATTTACACATTTATGTACTTGTATAATTATTCTAAAAACTAATCGAAACTACTTGCGTACGCCCTACTCCAAATGGCTATAACACAGATCAAAATGCTACAAACAAAGCAGAGTTCATCGTTTGGACATCGTTTTGACTAAGTTAAGACAAGTTTTTTAAATAATGAATATGTGAAATGTTCTTCTGATTTTAGAAACATGGCTCCGAATGCTATATCCGAATTTATCCCTAACTCTAATAATATATTAGAAATATTTAGAATCGATTGCGAGGTTTTTCATTTTTTACAATATAAGATTGGTAATATTTTTGCAAGAACTACATAGATTTATGAGACAGTGTGGAGCACAATCCACAGACTTCGCGTGGCAAAAGTCGAACAATATCGAGGTTAGATAGGGGTTTTAGCGTCTTTTTGGCTCAGTTAGATTTCTGTGACGGAACCCCGTACTATCCCATTCTTCCTTGAGATGCAGTAAAACTGCCCCGAGCACGTAGAATAGGGCACTCGTAGGATACGGTGGACAATACTCCAAACAAAACGCGGGGGCCGTTGTGATATTTACAAGGGGGACGGTCGAAGCCGCGATCCGTGACGGACACCGTTAAAAACCTTTCGCGTCTTCAGCAAAGAGTTGACATTTAGGTAGACCCAGCATTTAACAGGTGTTAAGAGTTTGAGAAAGGGGAAAAAAATAAGTTTGGAGCAATCATCGGTGAAGAAATCTGTAACAGTGAATGCGTTGCGGACATGGACTTGCAAAAATGTGGTGCAAACTTGGAGACAGCAAAATAACGTCACAGTTGGTCAAGTACTATTCGCAGGACCATTTTAGATTTCACTCGGGGATTGTGGATAGCTGTCAAACCATCTAAGCACTAACCATTTAAGGCCAATTCAGTTTGCGGCTCTTTTGTAGGTAGGTTTGGGCCTATTGTTTCATTTTATACGTTATTTTGGCTGAAAGATCTGACGAGGGATGCCCAAAATGGTGCAGTATGGAGACTATCGGGTGACTAGAAGTGGCCAAAACGGAGGTATAAAGAACGCTGAATCATCATGAATCTGAAACGCGGAATTCGATCAAAAAAGATAGGTGACTGTTGCAATGGATGAGTGCTGACACTATCAACTCAATGAAAATGGAGATTTATATCCAAAATGAGGGAATGATTACCTTAACTCAGTCTTTCCTAATTCCCAGCAAAAGTACTACCAGGAAAAACATCGCAGTTTATTTCGAGATTTCTACTATGAACACAATTGTTCCCATTCACATTCATGATGACTTTTTTCCTGTAAAATTTTTAGCACTCAGAGAAAGAGAGAGAGGCCGTTTGAATCTACAGCGATCCGTTCGGGTTCATTATATTCGTCGGAATGGGATCAAAATTTAAACAAAGATTCATTATCAGAAAATAAAAATGTGTATTTCTTCTTTTTTACCCGTAAAGCACTACTACCAATATCAGTAGGAGGTCGCTATTTCCTTTTAGTACTCCCACGTTGTCATTTCACATTCTTTCGCCTAGGCAGTCAACCAATTCTTCTCAGAGGGATATCCAAAAATATACTAGTAAACCCACGAAAATGTTCGATTATAGTTTCCCATTTAGAAGTGTCGCGAATCTCGCATACCA
This sequence comes from Creontiades dilutus, assembly GCA_031894815.1. Taxonomy (NCBI): domain Eukaryota; kingdom Metazoa; phylum Arthropoda; class Insecta; order Hemiptera; family Miridae; genus Creontiades; species Creontiades dilutus. The sequence goes on from JAVIWC010003164.1 coordinate 1,393,408, forward strand.
CCACGTCGGTAACCCACATTGTTCAGAAACGCTAACACTCATGAAACTGAAACCAACGCACAACATACAGCAGTGAAACGTGGGAATGAAGCGAAGGATCGGAAGGTGGCGTGGCGTAGGCGCCCGGCTAACGGGTTCGTTTCCTAGAGATCGTGGGACCCTGAGGGGCAGATCGGGATCGAGCCCCGACTGTAAGACTGTTAAGGAATCAACAAAGAAATAGATTGGCCTCAAATGGCGATGTGTGAATAGGGAAATTTAATCGTCTGCCTGACACAAAATTAATCACAGACAGCCGTTTTTAGGAGTAGGAAGTGGTCTGATTTTTCCTCTGGATTCATACAAATATTAAATAAATGGGTATACTTATGAAGCGCAAAGCGACAAGGAAGTATAAGTAGGTTGATCGGTTCGGTCAATATAGTAAGAACTTATTCGTTTCAACTGTCAGGCTTTCGTGATTTTATATCTATATTAATATGTACTATAAACCTTTGTTTAATAAACTGCGCCGTTCTTTATAACCATTAACGAGTTAATTTCCGGACAGCGTAATAGCAAAGAAACCACTACAAGTCGAAGAAACGAAACAGAAATTTTTTATAGCATTCGGAAAGATAGCAATATCTTCACAGCTACCGACAGATCGAGACAGTATACAAAACACTCATTAACCCCATTTCTGATTTATAAAAATATCCCTCAAAACTTTTATATTGAATTTAAACAATAGAATTCAAGTGTGAACACTTTTCGAGTGCACACGTAATTCCTCACATCCAAATCGATGTTTGGTTGGTAGATCAAACTAATGGGCATGCCCCGAAGCAGACTTCCCAGAATATGCTTTGAAAGCTTATGATTCTCTCAGAAAATCGTACAGCTCCAACATCTGATTGAGCTTCGCGATTGGAATGCTGCACAAAGGATTCCAATCTGGAAAGTTTATGAACATCAAATTGAGACCATCAAAAGAAGAAATATCCATCAATATCTGGTACAAGAGTACGGACCCTGAATTCTCCTCTTGCTTCAATATTTGCTACTGTAGAATTGGTTTCATTACCTATTAGGTACTCATTTCCATGGAAGATAATTGATTTGAAATATCGTTTGTACATTTATATGTAGAAACAGATAACCTTAGTGTGTAATCGGCAAAACAGCTTCGTTCGAGTCCAATTTCAGTTCAAATGAGAGATGAATATGAAAATGAAACAGTTCATTATGGTGTTTTGCATTTCAGATTAAACTGTATTTTACAATCCAGGCGAAATTACACCTCTCCAATCGAAGTCTCTATCTACGTTAGTTATATTTCAAAACTAAACGGAAACGAATATTATGTTTGTATTTCGCTGTCATTTCCAATTCTCTCAACGTTTATGACCCTTACCTCTGAACAAGAGTATTTTCCTTCGATGGAAATATTGTGCTTAATAAATCCCATATCGTAGGGGCGGTGACTGGAATTCCAGGATTGGAGATAGGAACCAGGGTTTTGAAGAGATTTTGGTTTATTATTCAATAATAAACCATTGTAATCGCTCTGGAAAAAAATTCAAACCCCCCTGAAAATTTCATGGTTTACGTTTCAAAGGGTGTAGAATCCGAATCTGCAATAAAAAATTTTCCCAAACGGCTGGAGCAAAAAATCTGAAATTATCAGGAAAAATCCATCTTGGTCCGACGACGCCCCAATTCTTGAGCCAGCTCTCTCACTCAATTTAAAGTGCCCTTTAAGGGCTGTCAAAGTTTTGTAAAATCCCTAAAAACCTCAAAACAAGTCGAAGTGGCCTCAATTTGTACTCTTCTTGAAGAACATACCATGAGGAATCGAATGAGCCCCTCCCCAGGTCCGTAGGTCAAACCATTCACGATGTATGGTCCGATTTATGGTGACAACATTTGCGTTCTTTGGTTTATTATCGTTAGTTTGTAACCTAATGATGTCCGGCCGATAGCGTCGAGGTGTAGTGAATGTGGATACTGGAGTGATAGCCGATGTGGATACTTGTAGTTTATAGCCGATACACGGGTTTAAGCAGTCTGATATGCATGAAACGCTGATAATATATAGGAAAATATTCCACAATATTATTACTGGGGTTTATTATTCAATATTATTACTGGGGTAAATAAGTACTCTTTCACTGAGGTTTATTATTCAATTGGCTTGCGTTCATGATTTGAATCTGTACTAAGCTTCGGAGTTTGCGTGTTTCACAGGATAGAGCGATTATTGAATTTCAGGAGATATGCAGGGAGCACGTAAATCTGTTCTCAACCAAAATACCTATTTGGATTGATCAGTTGATCATATTTCTGTGCCTCCTGAAATTCAATAATCGCTCTATCCTGTGAAACACGCACACTCGAAAGCTTAGTAGAAATTCAAATCATGAACGCAAGCCAATTGAATAATAAACCCCAGAGAAAGAATTTGCAGCGTTTTTTCGTGTCGCTGTCCGCGTTACATTTTCGAGTTTATGTAGCAAAGTAAAGACATAAAATGTCAAAAAACAGCTTTCGTACAAGTACGCAACCACGAGGGACATTTTATGTCTTTGCGCCCCCTCCCGCACACACACCACGTACTTCCAATTGGAGGCCAGTTTTGATGTAAAACGCTTATCAAATTCAACGTCGGCGAGAGAATGGGGCGTCTCGATAAATGTATCACATACCTCGCCAATTTCAATTTCATTTGTGGATAATGTAGCGTTCATATGCAGCTTTTGGCGTAAACGATATTCGCGCACTAGTTCCAACGAGTGCCGTTTTGTAGGACCAATGATAACTTCGTTAGATTGTGGTCGTTGATGATTCCATCGTTTGGTACTGTACAGTCACAGGACTGTCACAGTGAGTAAACAATATGGATCCATCGGGTGGTCACTGAGGTTCCGAATGTCCAGGGGTTAACGTAACAAGATTAAGTAAATCAACAGGGATTAACGAGTTTTGTACGATCACAAATGTCGAAGATAATGATCCCTCGCAACGAATCGGTTGTAAGCGAAAACCATCAGAAATATCTTCGTGACGATCTTTTCGTGACGCTGTCCGCGTTACATTTTCGAGTTTATGTAGCAATGTAAAGACATAAAATGTCAAAAAAGATTTTTTTTTTTAGATGCCTTACTTGATCACCTTTCGAAAAGATGTCTAGTGAACTTCTTCGCATAGCCTGGGGCAGAGAGCTTTGTATCTCCCAAAAGACTATTCACTATTTATCAAACGACTATTGTGCTAGTAAGTCGCGGTAACCCACCAATTAGCCGATTCGTGCAAAGTGAATTGTTTTGAGAACTCCAGAAACTGCTCAATGCGCATTGCTCACTGTCCTGATACGCTTTAACACCTCGTCTCGGCCTGTAAAGTTGACACTTACGAACGGTTAACATTTTTTTGAGCTCCTTTCTTCAACCATACCTGATTTCGTCCAAAATTTCAAAAATGTTCCAAATATTCGGATAACACAAACGTGAACAGGAGGGAAAGCATACCTGAAAAGTGTTTTGCTTCAACTTGTATTTGACCATAAATGTAGGTGTTTTGCTGCGCAGCTAATATTTTCAAAGTATATTTTTTATCATCGATATTTTTCAACGTTACCTGCGAAACGTTTCCTCCGAAACGCCTACATATGTTCTTACCCCTTTTTTTTGCTTTTTACACAACCAATTAAATCCCATTTTATTACATAATTAATTCTATTCTCACTTTTTTCTTGACACTGTCAGGGAATTCTTTTGAAAAAACTGTCTTGAAACAATAAAGCCTACAGCTACTTATTGTAGTACTTATCTATCAAATACTTTCGAGTAAAAAAAGTTGGAATAAAGAAAATAAAATATAACAAAAAATAAAATCCTGAATGAGTAAATGAGAACGTAAAACCCAGGAGTTTTCGGGGAGTAAAAAATCATACATGAGGGAACACAAAGGCATTTTGATACTAACTACCAGTTTGAATTAGGAATATCAATTCTTTACACTTTTCATTAGCGATGAATCATCCCTAGTCATTTTTTGTTGATAAATGTGAGAATATGAATCGATGAAAGGGAAATGAATGAACTTATTTTTCTGCACAAACTGTTGAAGAATCTTTTCAATTGCCCAGCTTTGCTTGAAAACTAAAGTTCCCAGGTGTAATTTTCTATTGAAAAAACTTGTTTTTCCGTGGTTTGCTTACAATACGAATGAATGTCATCAGCTTGTAGTTATTAAAAAAAACAATGATTACACTTAGTTTTAGTTATATCACACAAATTTATAGTGTTAACTAATGTTGCAGTATGCATAGAATCGGTATCCAATCTTAGAATAAACTTTGAGGGATTGTGTACGTTTCCGAAAGAAGGAACCCCGTTGGGCCCGTCAGTTCATCACATGAGCTGTAACCTCCACATGAGTACCTCTACTCGTATTGTTTGAAGATTCTCATTCACTCGATCTCGTCAAAACAACAAGAAATTATTTCCGGTTGAAGGGGCCGGAAGGCCCATCACCGCGCTAAGTACGGACATCTACCGTTAACATAATAGGTACTATTTCACACAGAAATAATAACCTCTCAGAAACTGTAATATAATGTTGTACACAGATTCGCATTGTAGGTCGGGCAAGCAAAGATTTCCAAGTTCAACTGTTTGAAGGGACGCTTTGTGGTCAAGTGATTCCATGGGAAAGATGTCCGCTCCCGCACGAATCTGACATAATCTGACTGTGGTCCGTTTCTATTCAAGAAATTGAACAATGGATAGACATTAAAACAAAATTAAATTGGAAAAACGATAACGTAAACTATAATTCCATCATAAAAAAACAATTTAGATTCAAAAAATTCAAATGGAAAAAAAAGAAGAAAACATTTAAAAAATTAACATAAGACTCAGGAACGTTAAACAGATCCCTGTACTCGTTTATTAAATGTCTTCCTTAATAATATACTTTATTAATTCACCAAAGGCAACCAGCCAAAATGCAAGTTAATAATGAAAAACATGATCAATTTAATTTATCTATCTGGCCACACCCGGAGCTTTGAACTTCCAATAATTTTCTCAATTACATGTAAGGATTGAGTTTCTTCGAAGCATTTCAAAAATCAAACGTTTGGCAATTCCTGTCGGATAATTGACGTAAGGAAGAGCAACGATAATCAACCTGGCAATTATTGAAATCATGTTATTGATTTAATAGACCTTGTTTTGAGTCAGTTGATCTCGATTTATAGAAATTGCAAGACAGAGTAAATGGAAAATAGAATAAAGGAGCGCTATTCCATCATTGATGTAATTGAAGAAAACCAAGTGAAAGTGCGCAGATCAGCTGAGGGATTTCTAAGGAAGGTCCAGAGAGCGTGATCTTGGTCTTTTTTCTTCCGCCGGATGGGTGTGGCATATTGGTTCCTTGTACCCGCGACACGATTACAAAGAATTCTTGTATTTTCAATTGTCGTACAGGAGCAATCACATTTACAGAGAATCATTTGACGTCCAATCGTCAAACAACCTCCGAATTCCAGCGAAATCGGACAAATAGGTCGCGAGGCATTACGATTTTGATGATAAGCATTTGTGCATCCTCAGACCTTCTTATCGACCACTACTTAAGAGCTGATTTCGATAAGAATCCGCTAGGGGACTAACTTGCTGCATCAACGCAATGATCCTTTGTGATTGACCAGGATCAAAATTGGCTGCTCATTTCACAATGTACAGATTCCAAAAAACGATAGTGGAAAAAGTACAGGAAATTGTATACAGAAACTTGGCCTTTTTTGGTTATACCAATATTTCCAAGAAATAGTTTTATAACATTTTTTCATACGATTACAAAGGCTTATTTATGGGTATTAATCAAACAAAACCACATATGGGGCGTAGAAAGGACTGAATCCTCGGTAGGTATTACAAAATTTCAAAAGTGAAAGGCTGAAATAAGCAAAAATCGAAATCTTGTAAACTTCAGAGAAAGCGCGCTTAAATGTTCGTTTGAGTAAGACATAAATCAGTTCAATAATACGTATGAGATCACTTGAAACTGCTTGCGTTTCAAAATGGTTCAACAATGGTAACGCGAATATGAACAGCAAAGCAACTGACGGGTAGGGGTAGGCTGAACCACAGTCAGTTACTGATATAGATATAGTGAACCTACATGTGACAATTTGTCGAGTTTTGACTTTTCATTCGTCAATAATGAAACAAAGGAACTCCATTCTTAAGGTATGATTCATTTTACAATGTTCGTAATCTGAAGTAAGATAAGTAGGTAGCTGCTGACTATTCTGACATCGGAAATTCTCTATGGTCGGCAACAGTGTCATTTTTCAATCGATTTGTTTTTTCCGTGTTATGTACCTGCTTCTCTGTTCTTACCCCGTTTGTTGTGCTCCCTAATAAGGTCGTTCCACCGGCCAATTCTCTGCCGGAGCGTGCTGCCTAGAACCCGCGGCCGTTCCTTCTTAACAACGTCGGGAAAATCTCATCAAAAATGACGATTTTGTTTTTCCACCCTTTCTCCACGCCTCGCTCAAAAAGGCGTCGGCCCGATTGTGCCACCCGTTTGACTGATGGACACCGTTTCTTCAGATCGCCGCCGGTCCGCCCCACAATCGTCGGCGACCCATGACGCTTATCAAACAAACCCCTTCGGCAACCTCCACATCTGTCTTTTGAGATGTGGAAAAACAAAATTCGACAACCGTGAATATTATTTGGAGAAATAGGCATGCTCGATGCTGTTTACTCGGCTTTGACAATTATATAACTCCCGCCTATTCCCACGGGCTTCTTAAGAGTCATTTTTGCGAATTATCCACGGTAGGGGAATAGGATTTGTTAGTTGAAGAACGAGATGCAGTGCAGCCAGACGGTGAAGCGAAGTTTTGAATAACCCCTCGCTTTTATCATGAATATCGATTCTTTATTTTTTGGTACCTATCTCACCCAATAAAACCAACTTCTGAATTGATCTCCGTAGAGCCAGTTACCTCAACGCTTTTTGGTAGCAGGTCCCCTTCGTGATGGAACAATCATTTGATTCAGATTGCCACCAATTCTATTCTTCTTATAAAACCATTTTCCGCCAGTTTATAAAATCGGCACTTTGCTCCTTGTAAGAAGGACAATATCCAGAGTCTAAATGTCACGACGTTGCGTCATTTTTTTTTTTTACATGAACATCTTCATTACCCAAAAAATTTCAGTTGAAAAGTACAATGTTTTGAAATGCAATAGTGTGGGTACTTCAAATGTTTGAGACGTTATAAGAAAAATTACGTACCCGCACTAAAACTTACGGCTAAAGATAATATGTTTTGAAATGCAAATAGTGGTACTTCAAATTTGGTTCAAGAATGAAATCACACACAGACGTTCAGATTAGTTTGGCAAAATCAATGTGAATTTTTGACATATTATCAAATTGAAAATTTTGGCAAAGTAATTTGAACCTTTGGCACAAATAAATTTTAATATTTTTGGCATCTTAATTTCAACTTTCGGCATACCCATTCGAGCTTTTGGCATATCAATTTATACTTTTCACAACCCCAACTATTCCAACATTCCACCCCATATAATGATCAATAAATGTTTTTTCTCTCTCTAAAAAAAATAATAATAATAACATATTTATTATGATCATTTCGAAGGTTTATCAACTGTTTATCTCAAACTACCCATGCATCATGCGACGTACATCCATACCTATCGCGGTTACCAAAGTATTCACTCACTTCTGTTTTGCATTGAAAACAATTTGTCAACCAATCACTTGACAAAAATCTAAATTCCCCCACCATGACAAACTTGAATGAAGTGTAAGTGGATGCATACGTACCGTGAGAGGAACAAGAACGCCATGAAACTTACCTGAAAAGAAAAGAAAAAACTTCGTCATTCAATCATATTCGCAGTTGGTTCGCAATGGAAAATAAATGTGCTTGCTTGGGATCCAAGTTTTTTTGGAAACTAACAAGAAAATAATAGAGTTGAATAAGTAGAGCATTTTAGTTTGAATGAAACTTACAAGGTACGTTACAAGGTGTCGAAATAAGATGATAGTGTATACTTGTTGATTAGAAATATTACCATTGCAATAAAATTAACCTCTTTTTAGTTCAAGTCTTATAGAAACAATGGGTACATTCCACGCCGGTAACAGTTGCGAATCAATTTTGTTTCGCCCATTATTATCGTACATTGATATTTACTGATTGTTTATACATATAGCTGAAAATTCGTCAAGGTTGCTCATTTATATAATATTATTTCTTCTTTCGTCTCACGGTCTGTATCTTGATTCTGTCTTTGGAAGTATTTGATAGAATGATTTTTAACGAATTCAATCCCTAAATTTCATCCCTCCAAACCAATTAAAAGTGATTTGTGACCCGATTTCCAGCATATCCGCTAGCCATTTACGATATTTGACCCTAATGTCGTAATCATTGGAACGGTAATTTTACATAAAATTGTTGTATAACTAAAAATAACATTCAAACAACCGAATATAAAAAAAACTCAGCAATAGCGGGAAATGTTTGGTGAGGAGGCACCAGAACAGTTGTTGAGTGATGAAATCCTAGGGGTATAATACAATATTAAACCTGTTGAAAGCATTGGGTTAGTGGAACAAGGTTTTGAAGGAAAAATGTAGACCGTACAACAACTAAGATCCATTATGGCAAATTAATTATCGAGATGAGGGAGAGGAGATAAGGCAATGATAGTTCCACGATGGGAAAAGTAGCAGCCCAGTTGAAGAAGGTAGACGCCTTGAATTGAGAAGAAACGTAGAGGGGTCTTGGGAAAAAGACATTCCTTCCAGAGTCACTAACCTTGGAGCTTTCCCACGGAATCCGCGCTGTAAGTTGTGAAAATAAAGAAAAGTCCCGATCTCACGCGGAATTGGCCAACCGGACGAGGGCGATGCGGCGCAATTAGGAGCAAAATGAACGAAATTTCGTCCGAGCCAGGCGAGATGAGAATCGGTGAGCCAAGTGCGTCAATGGTGTTTTTCAACAAAAACTTGAGTAACTTTCATGTGTCAAAAGACAATAATTACAAGCTATCAAACAATACTTATGGCGAGGGTCCCACGTTAGAAGAAGAAGACAAAAGGGACGGGGGCTGTTGTCCAGGGATACTTGATGCAGCAGCTACGAGCAAATGAATGACGATGCAAGGTGAGCAGAATGAGCCCATTATATTTTACGAGTTAAAAGACAATAGCAGCTTGACTGCAGAAAGTCGCCGTCCAATTAGGGACGAGGAGGTTTCAAGTTACTAGAAGGAGAAACTCAAAAAAATATCCAGGCAGGTCCAGATTTTAGGGAGAACTTCAAAGTTCAATTGTACTTCACTTCAAAGCAACAAAATTCATCCATTGAGAACATTTTTAGGTAACAACAGGGGTGCCCACATGGAGGGGGGGGGGGTCGACGCAGATCACTGCAACAAACATTTTTTGAGGGGTAAAGTTGATTGAAACACTGTTTAACGTGACGCATTCATTGCTCTCCTTAGCAATTACTCGTTGTTCAGCGGAAAGAGCAATGAGTCAAGTTAGAATTATCAAAAACCGACTCAGATCAGCTATGGGAGACACATGGTTGTCCAATCTAATGGTTCTAGCTGCAGGAAAGGGTGTACTCAAGTCTATTTTTAATGAAATCCAAAGACAAAAACTGCTATGAAGGGTTTAAAGAGATATCTTTAACAAGCTTACAAGGTGACTGGATGACTTGTAGATGGTCTCAGACTACAAATTTAAAATTTCTGACTTCAAACTGTTAATGTTTTTATATATTTTACGATATTATTAATATTTGCTCGTTACCTTTCTCAAAGTTACCATTGGGAATACGATGTTACCTATGTAAAGAATCTCAAGAAATACACGTTTTGTCTATTGCCGACTGGGTTTGAATTTTTTCAGTAAATATATAAATCTTCTTTTAGTATTAGATGAAATAAGGGGTGCTTACGATTATTTTTTACATTTTGTTTTGGGGAGAGGGTACCAGCTTACATGGGGGGGGGGGGGGGGGCTGGTTTGTTTGCCGGGAGGGGGGAGGACCCTTAGGTAACAATGATACTCATTTACTCTTGGTGAAATGCAGTGCTGAACTTCAAAACGTTATAATAAATTTAGTTTCATGATACCTGAACGAGTGTTGAATAACGATATGGAATGCTACCTATTCCTCCCCCTCTTCGTCGCTAGACTAGAAAAAATATTAGGATAAATCGTTCGACTCGTAGCTATTGATATTATGAACCTTACATAATTTGTCCACTTTTTTTTTGCTGATCAATCAAAAAAAGTTTGACTCCTGACATGTGAAGAGATGGAATGGTCTAGATGCCCCTTGCATTAAGGTGGATGCGGATATTAATGCTCTGCCACGCTCAGAGCATTTTTTTTAAATTTGTTTTATTGCACCAAGTTATAAACTTATAAGCAACATTATTCTAATATATAGTTGGCGTACATTAAGAAATCTAAGATACATCATTTAATCCTTATTGTCCTGATATTTGCACTTTATGATGTTCACACTCAGAGCATGAGCCAGACGCTTAATAACGTCTGATTCACCTCCCAAGGCGACGGATTCTAAAATCGGGAAGGGCCAACTAACCATATCCATCACAGACATCAATATGATCACTGCATGGTCCACATCAAAAGGCTTCACCCATTTGAGCCGTGTTTCGTGATTTTTTTCTTAGAACTAAATTGGAACAGCTAGCTTTAATCGCCGATTCAAATCCTAAGTTAGATTTCATAGCAATCAAACGTGAGCAACATTTTCTCTAGAAAAATTTTCTCTTTTCTCTTAAAATGTTCGAACTATCACATACATTAAATACCTACTGATCGAAACTTTTGCAATCCATCTCATTAACTACGCATGGTCAGTTTGTTGGAATTAGCTCACATCAACAGAAATCACCTAAGCCCACAAGATACACTTTTAATTAACTTACCAAAGATTAATTGTGAATGAAATGAACATAAATCACAAGACAAAGCCATAATCAAAGACTTTCTTCAAGAAGAACCGATTCAGCATTGCTCATGCGTTGAAAGCGTGCTACAGCATGCTTGTTTTACGCTTGCGCAAACAGTACGTTTTAATGTTTTCTTTTAATCTCCAGTACCGTTATGAAATGAGAGGAAGTTACTTTTTATAAGCCAGTATACCATGGTATAAAACATGAATTTAAATTGTATAGAATACTGTATCGGTAGCTACAAAACGAGTGCATTGTGCCTAGAAAATAACGGTTTCCAATATATTAATGTAACACATTTAAATTTAAAAACAGAAATTTCCTGTATTTTGAAGATAGCTACTAGCTCTGTTACTTTCATTTTTTCCAACCCCGGACGCAGGTGAAGGGGCAATATGCGTGATAGATTTCATAAAAACCAATTCACTCAAGATCGTCTTTCACGCGAAGGGAATACGTGGGCCTTTTACAACGTTCAACTCTCCCTCATGCATGATAACGCCAAAGCCTGATAGAACCACGCAATATTCAATAGGTATCCAATGTTATAGTTCACTTTCACATTGAATACCAGCCACCGACGCGAATATCTACATTAAAAATATTGAAAGAGACCCCCGCAAAAATGACATCATATTATGGACACGACGAATTGGGTTACCGCGCCTTCCCGCATTTAAACTTCTGACGGGCTTTTGATGGGAAATGTTCATTGTCCTGGACGAACAAGAGGCCATGAAGGTCGATTTAAACCCGGGTAATTTGATTGTCTCATAACCCCACGGCACTGAGCTTTACCGAATCCCACTTCTGAATAGTCGAAGATTGCCCGTGAAAATCTCTTAACAGCTAATACCTACCTATAGAATAGCACAATGGGCAACAGAATAGAACGCTTTTTCTCTTCAACGGAGGCAGCATATTGTTCTTTTCAACAACTTGGCTTTTGCATTACGTTTCGTAAATTCTTCGTTATAATTTTCCTCTTCTGCAGTGAAAGTTGGATAACTTTCTATGGGGTGGTCTACCTCACATGGTTCACTTTTATTTTTTGAGGAACCTATCCGTTGAGCACGGAACGATAAAAAGTTCCATTCACGATCGTACGACCAACTTTACATAATTTTTCGGAAAAGAGAAAGAAAACAAGTCTGAGAAGTTGGGTGGGGCTCATAGCTTCCGCACATTTTTAACATGAATGAATAGTTCATTAAAATGTTGTAAATAATCTTAAAAGATGTAGAATGTAAGCTTTTACCAAGATTCGAATGGCAAAAATGACAAGGGACATGTTCCCGCAAACATCAACGCTTTCAGATGCATAAGTCTACTAGAACTGCGGGTCTGTCTCGCTAAATGTACACAATGAAAATATAAACAAGTTGAAATTTATGTGAGTCGATTAAATCAGATTTTCGGGTCTACCTTCCAAATTTTAGCAAGGTCGGACGAATAGAACCTGAGAAAATTATGCTTGACGGACTTCACGTCCGGGCAAACCCACAGTGAAGTATTGATTTTAGAGCGATGCGATTCTGGGGGTCATTTACAGCCAAACCCGAATCTTACCAATAAATTTCATCGAAAAATCGATGAAAACTGTAGCAATTAAGCTTGTTACAAACATTGTACGTTCAACGGGAAACATTTAAAACATCCCTAGTCCTACAAGTAAATAAACTAAAACTAACCATCAGTTAAAATTGCTTTGGTTCGTCTCAGCCAAACTATGGAATTTCATGAGGTGTTTATGTGACCGCATACATTTTTCAATTGTAGATAGGTACACTCGGAAACGCTCCTCGGCCACTTAGGCCTTTCTCTCTTGCGCGCATAATCGTGTCACAGAAGACCTTTCCGCTCCTTTCAAGACAGAAAAGTACCCACAACGGTGAAGTTGGACAAGTGCGTTTTGCAGCAGCATTTTCCATTGTGATCCCTCCAAATTATTATTATCCAGTGGTAGTATACGCTGATTGCATAGGTGCCTTTCATCTATAGAAACAGTCATTTGTTCTATCAGATGGCAGGATAATTCGTGTTTGAAGTGGAAGTGTAAGAATAATTCGCATCACGAGTACAATTTCTAAGTTCCAGTTCTGGATGAAAAGCATAAATTTAGTCTGAATCGTTTTCAAAATACGTCCATAGCTTATTCTAGTTTCTACTGATGCCTCCAATTTATAGAGTCTAAGATGTTTGTCGTAATCTACGAATAGCATTTACCCATAGTTTTTGGCAGACTGGAGAAAGTACGTTTGTCGATTTGGGGCAAGTGCGTTAGGTACTTTTTGTCCAGCCCCAACCTGATATTTTAATGGTGCCAAAATATTTCCTGCATTATAAGAAATGATCTTTTTGTATAATGCAGACACTATATCGTAGTATCTAATCTAAGGATATGGGTCTGCCAGACCTTTAGTTTTTCAATAGAGAGTCTTTAGAGAGGCTATTTGAATATCTTTCTTCTTGTTTACGGTATCGAATATAATTCAAATCATATTTTTGATCAGGAATTAGTTGCTAATTATAATGACGGAAACATTTTTATTATAAACGTAGGGGGTTCAGGTTTTATGGTTAATCAAAGTGGATCTATGATTTTTCGAGCACGCACTTGCCTAACTTCACTTAAAACCACACAAAAATTGCCCTTCTATCTCGAAAGTGTTTGAAAAATGAATTTTAAAATATCGCTAAAACGAATGATTATAGAGCAATCCGAGTAGTTTCATTAAATTTATAGCAATATTAGGTATCAACACCAAACTAAAAAAAAAAATACCCTTTTATTCCGACAGTTTTCGAGATCTCGAATGTTTAAATATTCTAACCTTTAAATTTGATATTAAATCTAGATTTCTGTTGAAGTCATCAAGCTAGTGGCGTATGCATGCACATAGAAATCTGATTTTTTCTCTGCCGCTCCTACGTCGTTCTAAGCAACAAGAGCAGTATGTTACCAACCCTAAGAAGATAATATCTTCTTCTTGCAGCATATTATGCTGCATATACGAGGGAGTTTTTTTAGACATACCACTGTTTATCGCAGAGAATATAGTTTCGCTAGAAGGCTGAATGATCAGTGAGCAACAACGCCATTTTTAACTCACATAGGCGTTTTTCATGTTTCGACAAATTGATGCATAAAATATCAAATGTAAAAAAATTAAAATTAAATAAAAATATGTAAATATGGCGGTTTTGCTTAGCAGGGCAGTAATTTAATGCAACAAAAAATAACACTTTCTTCGGAACACCATAAGTGGTTTTTTCAACAAGATGGTAATTTCTGCAGTGTTCTTCACATCCGCAGTGAAAGCGGAATCGATTTGTGTACTGAATGAGGGGGGACTTGATGTCTTCTGGGAGGAAGCGAATGGGAAAAGTTCTCAAGTTGTTGAGGTTCGACTGCGGAAAAACGCTTCCTGGATGTCCGTTTCATAGGCAGAGACGGACGCCTCGGAGACCTTCGAGTGTGAGACGAAACGGTTACGTTTTTAATTGCGAGAAAGATCCTCCACGTTTTTGCCTTCGGAATGTTTTACATCGGTTGGGCGCATCAGGAAATTTGTGAGCAAGAACAATACAAAAGTGAACAATACTAAGGTTGAATAAGAGGCGCATAAACTGCTAGCGCGAGAGTGGTGCTGTTATGGTTCAATTGCTGGAATTGAATCTCAATGTGTTTTTTATGATTTTGCTTTGAAAGGGAACTCTTTTCATTACTAATGGATGCCCAGGGGAGAGGTGGCGCAAAGCTAATATTGGGAGTCAACAACAACACTGGATATACTGGATGACAGCGAAAAAGTCAATTAAAGAGAGTGAGGATTGACGCAGTAGATCTGCGTCATCTGCTTCAAAGCTGAAACTGGAGGCGGGTTTTGGCAATCACTCGCATTGTCAGTCCTACAAGAATGAACCAAATGTACGGTAGTACGGTTACTAAAACCCTCGAGCACAGCAGTTCATAGGGCTGTTTTCAAAACCTCAGCACTTAGCAAAATCTCAATGTGCCGGAGACAGGCATCTGTAGGAGGTGAACACCTATTCTGTTTTCAGGTATTTTTGGACTAAGCAGCAAGGTGGAAGTGAGGCGTACGGAGTAAATGGCAGCTGCGGAAATGGCTTGGTGAAAAACATGGGAAGTCAAGGAGCAATGGTTGTGCTCGTAGGTTATATTGAGACCAAATTTTGTGTCCTTCTAGACTGACTGTAGACTGATGAATAAAACCGGCCTCGAATTGTATTAAAGAATACAACATTAACGCAGAGCAAGTCACTATTTATTGCGCCAATCCCTGCTATGATAAATCAACTCATCTCATATCTCATACAGGTTGCTACGATTGGAACTTGTTCGCATTCTCTGATATCCACAATGGAGATGTGAGAACTCCAACGAAGCTGTTTATTTACAGGTTAATCAACGTTAAAAGTCCAGTCCGTTAAAAAAATGCCTTTTTCAAAAACGATCTGGTGATATGGAGGGATAGTCTAGGGATGTCACTTGATGAAGAACATAGAGATAAAACACTCAATAGTTTGCGTGGTTCAGAGTTACGGTCGCTGTAAAATTTAGTCAAGATGATGTCATTTCACAGAAAGGCAGCATGGTTGCTTATAGCTGTGAAAACCCTGCTAAACATCCGATACCTTTCTTCTGGTATTGGACCCTTCAACTGGGTTTGTGTGCTTCTAAACCTACAAGCTGTCTCAATCTACGATTCAATAGCTACTTCGTATCGCATTAACAAAAAAAATGCAATCCTTATTAGGAGGTTGTGGAAAAAAGCGAATGGACGAGAGAAAAATACGGGGGAAAAGATTAAATCCCTTCTAGAAACGATACGATTGAGTGGGATCAGTATTCTATCGTACAATTTTTCTCAGAATAACAGAAAGTGGTTTTTCCTAACATTATGGGATACATTAGACGCGAAGAGCCGTGAATTGCGAGACATGATAATGCCAGAATGTAATTTTGAATCACTCGTACAACCGCGTTATTTTCAAAAATGTAATGTCTGAGGTAGCGTTGATTCTAAATTAGTAACAGGAGTTGAAATGCAACTACACCCCCGGTACGACGAATTTCCTGAACATAACTTCTGACTTGTTATCAAATGACTTGTTAATCAATTTATTCTGTCTGTCTAGTAAGGCTCAGAATTGGAACATTGAATCAAATAAAACCAAAGTGTTCATCTATCAAATAAGTAGTAAAAATCACGTTAAAATTACCACTTGGTTTAATATTTTACAACAACTCGTTCAGAAGTCGTAAATTGCCAAATCCGGGGCCCGATATCGGTTTTGACGGGGGCTAAATGAAAATTAATCAGGTCGACCAAAGTTATTGCCGAAGTTATATCTCGGGCCTAATCAAACGGGCTGACAATCAAAGTCGGGAGCGCTGAGTTGTTTGAAGTTAATTGATCCTCCTCTCCATTTCGCCAACCTGATTTGGATCTTTCCCCCGCCAACCTCTTCTCCGCTCATTGGTATCACAGTAGATGAACCGGGGAGGATCAGGAGAATTAATTTCGGCAAAGGTCGGGACCGGTGGATCAGCTAGATCGCCCTCAATGCCCTATCTCGAAATTCTTCATTCGACCCCCTATGCTATACGGTCTGGAAAGGGTTGTAGAATATTCCTGAATAATTTTCGAACTGAGTTGTCATGAGATTCATACGAAGGTGCAAACATGAGGCAAATGAGAGACCATAAATTTCTAAAAACGTATCGTATGTTACAGGACACATAGAATATAATCAACCAAGAAAAACAAATGCCCAGTCCTTATGATTTATAGGTTAATGTTTCCAAGATACATAAGTAGATTTCAAAACATCGAATTTAAGAAATCCAGATTCTACAGCTTTTCCCCAGAACTACTTTGACAGTTCAAAATATCGAAATTCCTAACTCAGCGAAAAATGCAATCTAGGTTTTTTCACCACTGATCCGTTAAGTTCAACTGACGAGGTGCGAACGGATGAACTTTTACAAAAAGCCCTAATTGTCTCATTCAATGCATAGGAATATTAAAATCAACCGACACAATAACTCTTCACTTCCAATTTCGTTTAGATTTTCACAGACAAACATCTCTACCCTTAAATCTTAGCCCTTGGGGTTGATTTAAAATGATACAGGGTTGCAGGCACATCCAACCCTGGCCTACGTATGATTTTGTGAGGGAATATCATAATCTATGTTCCACTGGTGTTAAGTCTCGTCCTAAATCTCCCTAAATTTTTGAATCTACTGGCTGTAGTACTGATCAAAAATCGAGTTACAACATTTTTCATAAGCACGAGGAATCGAAAACCAGTCTCCCCCTGACAGGTAATTCCTAGCCTCTGTACAGACAAGGCATTGGTAGGGAGGTGAACGATTTGTAAGGAAGGAACAGGTATTTTCCACCTTCAGGCCCCATATAAATAATACTTAAGACCCCCTAGTGAGAACTGATTGTATTAAGAATTAACAGCAACCGGGATGATCTCATTTAATTCCCATCATCATTTAATTTAAATAATAGCTATTAAAATCAGCCAAAATTAATATGGGTTTTCTTATTCCAAAGGTTGGAGATTTCATATTTTTTACCCAGTAGCTCCGGTGAAAAGCTTCAAAAACGAAAAGGATGACGGGTTTTATTCATTTTTTTAATTTTAGTTGGTTGTGTTTTTCGATTTTCGGAATCAACGTATCTTGACCTGTAAACCATTTTTTTTTAAATTCTGAGTGAGAGTTAATCAATTTTTTTTTCTTGGAAAATAATAAACCAAAATTGTTTTATTGGGTGTAAACTTGGAATTATTATCTTGATTAACTCTTTGCATGATTTTCTCCCCTTGGATAGATAAGGCAGTAAATCAGATTATCGTTATTCGGAACACCCCCAATGGGTCTATGTAGGCTGGACCCATAAAGAAAACCTATCTTCATGGATCGGAGAAATGTCAATAGCCGAGACGCAACGATGCAGAACTCGTTTGTTCGCAACTCTTCTTCTGGTATTGCCACTTGCAATGTATGTGCAGTTGTACAGGGGTGGTCAGGCGAAAACTTACAACACTTAGTGTAACAACGGTCCGCCGGAATAAAGCTGTGAAAAAAAAGTTGAGTAACCACAGTCTACCACTGCGTCCAAACTATATCAGGAAGCCATCCGAGAAACCAGTAAGTTGGAATAGAATGAATCGTGTAAAGAGCAACGAGTAACGTCACTACGATTTCCATTATAGAATTTTCAAAACCGAATCATTTTTTAAATGGACTCAAAAGCATCATTTTTCGAAAATTTGCTTAAAATGAAACCAATAAGTTGGAATGGAATGAATCGAGTAAAGAGCAACGAGTAACGTCACTACGATTTCCAAAACCGAGTCATTTTTTTAATTGGACTCAATACCATAATTTTTCGAAAATTTGCTTAAAATGATAGATAGATTGTAATTGGCTTACCAACAGTGACGGTAGTATTTCTTAAGATTCTCGTAAAAGTAGTGTGAATGATTACCGTTTGTTTTTCTCAGCACTAGAGTAAAAAGTGTTTGCGACAATCCTGTAAACCAACCCAAGTAATTTCATGATTTCCATCTTTTTTCAGAAAAGAACTTTTTATGAAACAACATGAAGCTGTGTCACAAACCCCCGCAATTTAGATAAGGAGTCCTCCTCGTCTCATTTTAAAAATTCAGTTTCTCAGGGGGAAGGCACAGTTTCGACACGTGTCGTTCCCACGTGTTTCCCAAGATCGGGCGAGGTCCCCGGTCCGTAGATAGGCAATCTCGAGGGCTCCCACAACGTCTCGCGGACTTGAAAATAGTCGAGTTCAAGGGGAACAATGGGGTTTCGATTGGGTTGGTAAGAGGCAACGACATATCAACGTTCTGAAGCTCTTCATTCTCTTTGTTTTACGGCTTTCATACGAGCAGTGGTTTTTAATTTAATTCCCATACCGGTTTATTAATCAATAGTAAACCACAGTAATTGTAATGAGAAAACATCAACTTTTTGGTAACCAAATTGATCGTTTTTACAATCACAGTGACGTAGAACCTGAAACATGTTCAAGTAAAGATCGCGCTTCCTAGACTCACATCTCAACATTTAAAATCATAAAATACGATTTAGCACTTACAGTTCATCAGGATGTATCAGCGCCTTCCTATTATGACCCATCAATCTCATCATTGGTAACATAGAAATTAAACTAGCCTCAGAACTGATTAAAATCAATTTGATCGAACAAAAAACTTATTTCATGAAGAGGAATGACTATAATTGTTTCTTTTATTTCTTGACTAAGGTCTATTCTAATATGGAGTTGTTCGTGGAAAGCATTGTAAATCCTACTCTATTGATTCGCAAAGTTAATAGGTTATCGGTATCGGGCTGGTAAGGCTAATAAAAACCATGTCCCAAGTTCTAACCTTCCGCCCCCTTCCTTCAGTGCTTCATGGGAGCTTTTCCCCGTAACTACACAACCGAATTTCAAGAAACCGAAAATCATTGAAGTGCTAACGATGTAAACCTAACTTAAAATCCCAACTACCATGACAACGATCATGATAAAAACTCAGTCATTCTGACTTCAATCTGACTTAATAGAAGATTATGAGGTTTAAAACCATTCAAGTTACCTACCAATGACCTATTGTCGAAAGCCATTAGTGAAATTTTCAGGAACTGCTGAAAGAAAACCCCGAAAAACACATGACCTAATGTCCTTGTATAGATGACAAGGACATTTCATTGTTGACTTCGAATCGGCGAATTAGTACAGTGACTATATATCCCTTGTGCCAGATATAGATCTAGAAGATATTGTGTTATTGGGTTATTGTTGGGTTGTTTTAGAAGATATTGTTGTTCTACAGACTTTCTTTTTTCTTTTCTGATAATTCCGGGAGTTTTGCTTTATATTTCTATATCTAGGTACCAACTCAAGTAACGATTTTCCAGTTTCTTTGGTATGAAACCCTTCCAATCACATTTATAGGGCATTTTCTGTCACAACGGTCTTAAATTAGGCGTATTCCAGCATATCAGGGAACAATGTGAGACGGTTTCAAGAAGAGTAAATTATTTTTTGAAAAATCTAAATCGCCAGGGTAATTATAATTTCATTACCCGGAGTACCGATTACTAAGACTGTTTTTTCTGTTTTCAGGTGAAAATGGCCATCTGGCTGATGGTTTGGCTGGGGGCGATGGTGCTGGGAAGCGGGCAGGAGGTGAGCGGCCAGTGCCCCTGGGACCTCCAAGTAGCTGAACTTCAAAGTTCGTGCATATGCGCCTACAATCTCCTCCATCAACTGTCGGTCCAATGTGATATGGTGGACTTTCAGGTAAACAGTCATAACACAACTTCAAATCCGTCTATTCACTTTATTGTAAGTCTTTGACATTAGAGGAGAAGGTGTATGAGCTGAAATTAACTTCCACGTACCTACTCAAACTACTTGAAGCTCCATAACACACTCTTACTCTCACCATCTGACATAAACGCTTTCCTACTCTTATTTAATCTAGAAAAAGATTAAACGGCGCCGTCCAACGCTGTTCAATTCCAGCATGTGGTGATCATTTTAGTTCTATTCAATTAGGGGTGTAGAGCTTAGAAATAGAGCATGAACGAAGGAGGAGAAGAATTCGTATAATGTAAGGAACATTCCATATACTGCACCGAATAATCGTCAATAAGGAAATACATTGAATTATATAGGAACCGAGAAAGTAGCTTCAGAAATGAAGTTGCGCACAAGGACGTAACCAGCCCGTATTTCACCCGGGGCAAGAAATAAATTTGGCGCCCCCCCATAGACCCGAAATCTCATGACTCATACCATCTTAATATACCAATGAACCAAAATATAAATATAATTCATTTGATTTATTCACAATGTATAAACTCTTTTACTAAAAGAAGGAAGGTTTGGTAAGTAAGTGCTCAATGTAAAATACCATATAATTTTTATTAAATTTAACAAACTAATAGATGGTAAATAAATTTTTGTACGAAATGGAAGCCCTAAACAAACTTTAAAATGAAAATTGTCGGGCTTTTTTTGCTGCAAATGTTTTAATGATACCATCAAAAGATAGTGCTGAATTTTGTGCTCTATTGATATGATGGCCAAGTTGCTTAGTCGTTGTTGTCCAGTCAAGTTCCTGATGTAGTTTTTTATTACCCTCAGTTTTCTAAAACGTCTTTCATTCACACACGGGTATTGTAAGAAAAATTCTCAAAGCTGTGGTTATATTGGGATAGGCGTCATGGAGGCCGTTTTGGCAAATATAAACCAAAAGTTCGAATGGAGTAGACTCGCCTCGTCAACTGCCCTGATTACGGCCGCTCAAGGCTAGTTCTCGCCTCGCGAAGTATACGTTTTCTATATCCTTTGTCCTTTCTTATAGGCCTATTGCATTCCTTATTTATAGTATTTTTCCTTTTAGTAAATATTTTCAAATTTACTCCAAACGGTCATAATATTTGAAAGAACTTGCTAAGCTGTCACTTTTTTGCCTATTTGGCGCCCAGGGCAGCCCCCCCTAGTTATGTCCCTGGTTGCTCAAGCTATGTTTTGATTCGGAAGTTCAACATTCTTAGGTGAACTGGAAAAAAATGATCGCAAGCCAAGGGAAAGATTGAAAGAAAGAAAATTGAGCCATTTGGATGATGACTGGATTTTTGGATATACTAGCGCAAATAAATCGGCAGTTGTCTTTCTATAGCATCATCTGAATCCACAATCTTACGATGTTGATGAACTTGTTGATTGTTCAGAACGAATGAACAAAACTGATAGAAAAATTGATGGTTGCAGACCCTCCTGAGAGCTTTGGACAAGTTCGGGCGAGGGAAGAGCATCGATCTGCTGTACGTGAACAACAGCTCCGTCAAAGCTTTAGCGACCGGAGGATTCAAGAACCTCAAACTCACCAACCTCCAACTCTCGAGTTGCCGCATAAAAACCATCGCCAACGGAGCTTTTGACGGTCTTCAGGTCAGTAATGATAACAAAAAATAAACACTAACGCATCAATCAAATTAGATAAGGTTAGGAACTAAGTTATACCTAAGATAATAGGATGAATATTGTTTGAAATATAACCGAACGAAAAGGCCAGTGTAGAAAACACAAATAAGTCACGATTTCTCTTTTTCAGGGCACGTTGAAGAATTTGTACCTTCAAGACAACGAGCTTGAAGAAGTGCCGGCGGACGCTTTGAAAGGACTAAAAAATCTAACGACCCTCGATCTATCCAAAAATAAATTCACCAGGTACCATCACATAAATTCATACTATAAACTATCAACAATGGACTATGAAATAGAACCAATGCAGAGGAACGACTCAAATTTCTTCGGTGGTTACTTTTAAAAGATCCGTTTATTCGCCAGCATTACCTAATCATCTTTAGTCAATCATATCTTAATCATTGACCAACATAGTGAATTCCAAAAGTTATAGTTTCCTATTTTCATCTTCGAAGAAATCCGATGCTAACATGTACCATTAATTGCACACAGCAAATGTTCAGATTTCAAGCATTCGCCAAAAGTATAGGTGGATGACTGGCAAACCGCAGAACAAATAATAGGAGCCCTTTAAAAAGCTGTAATTTTATCAATTAAACAATGAAAATTTACGAAAGTTCAATTTTCAATAATAGCTAAAATTGTCTCCAAAAAATCTTGAAATGGATGCAACCATGACGCTAGATAAAGTTTAAAACCAGTTCAAAGGCCAATACAACGGACTTAGAAATATTGTGCGCTTTAGTTGTTTAAATCTTTCACATTTCTCAAAACCTTCACATTATAATTATCATTTTCTTTTGTTAAATAATAACCCAAATAATTCGAAAAGAACTGTGTTTCTACCATTCCCAACTTTGAGTTATATACCAGTTGTGACCCATAGATATTAATAACCATCCACCAATTTGAATAATTAACGATTTGTGTTGTTATCATTCATAGAATATCGGATCACTCCTTCTCGACGTTAGGAGCTTTGACGACTCTCAAACTATCGGATAACAACTTAACAATCGGAAGACAGGCCTTTGCTGGGCTGGAGGGCAGCCTCAAAAATCTCAATCTCAAGGCGACACGACAGAAGAAAGTGCCAGAAGCTGTGCGCGGCCTAAGGACTTTGGCCTTTCTCGACCTGGCTCAGAATGCACTCAGAGAACTACCAGGTAAAATAACCAACCACTATCTATATAAACGTTAAGAAATAACGCATGAGACCGGCAAATTTTCAACTCGAACAGGAGAGGAGACTTGTCAAGATGCAGCTCACATGAAGTTTGGGATTAAGTTTCACAAGTCAAAGTGATTTCTTGGACTTCCAATGTCCCAAGTAACAGTTAATAATTGCTTGAACTTGGAGTCAGTGTGCTAAGTTAATCTTCCACAAACAATCTGGACCTTTGATAAGTCCAATAAGTGTGACATCACATTGTCTGTGAACTTCACAGTTCATAGTTGCTAGTCAAAACAAGTAGAACTCATTAGAAGACTGACCGCTCTACCACATGTGTGTTTTTCGGACCTTCAACTTAGCACATGTCTCCATTGCACGCCCTTCGATGACATAGAATCACTTTATTTTCGATCCATACGTTTCAGGGACGAACGGCCTGTTTGATGGACTCCATTCTCTGACAGCCCTCAACCTGGAGAGAAACGTGATCCAGGCAGTAGGAGAAGAAGCATTCAGAGGCATCAGCGACACTCTGAGTTCTCTGAGCCTCCTCAACAACCTCCTCACAGAGTTCCCCACGTCAGCCCTTCGCCCACTTTCTGAACTAAGGGTAACTGTATAACAGTTTGCATGTACTGAAATTATCATCCATTGTGTGATGTTGAACTAGAAGTTTTGGAAGTATTCAATTTTTCTAAACACTTCTTCAAGATTCCTATTTCATTCCCGGGAAAAATTCGTCTAATGCCTATAACAATCCTTATAATCAGCCATTAATCTTCACTCATTAGCCAGTGGGAATTCTTATATCTTGTAAATTAGCTTCCCCAACCCACACAATTCTTTTTTAGGATCCAATAAACTCATCAAACGCAACAGCTTAGAAGAGATAAATCAACACTTGTCCATGATTAAGGCTTATGAGCCTATACAACAATTCAAGAACGTACAATTTTCCATGAAGTTGTGTATCAATCGTTTTTTAATGCTGTTAGTCACACGTCATTTTCAGGTGTTGGACATTGGATTCAACCTTTTGACTGAGCTCCCATTGGATGCCTTCCTTGGCAATCCCTCTCTTACTCTACTCGCCTTGGATGGCAACCCTCTTTCAACAGTTCCTGGACCTGCCATTGCTCATTTAAACTCAACTCTTAGAGGTCTATCCCTTGGAGGGAGGTTTCTTCATTGCG
This sequence comes from Creontiades dilutus, assembly GCA_031894815.1. Lineage (NCBI taxonomy): Eukaryota > Metazoa > Arthropoda > Insecta > Hemiptera > Miridae > Creontiades > Creontiades dilutus. The sequence goes on from JAVIWC010003164.1 coordinate 1,417,877, forward strand.
ACTGTCGTTTAAGGTAAGGGTTTTAAGGATTTAATAGATATCAAAATGTATTCATATAAGACCACGAATCTTCACTACAACGCACGTGGCACCTTTAAAGTCAACAGTGAAAGATAGGGACTCATAAAAATATAAGCATGTGAATTCTTTTCCAAGCAGTTAGTCAGTCAAGAGCCATACGCTCATGCTGTAAAAAAGTCTTTTTTTTTTCATTTAGAGAATTGAGATGTGATCACAAAAATGTTATAAGTAGGAAGAAGTTATGATTGTAATAAACTTCTATGACATGATAAATTTATATGAATTCCAGGTGGATATCACAATGGATACGAAGGGGCGATCTTCAAGTCACTTCGAGGGAAAGGAATCCACAGTTTTGTGGTTCACCTCCTCGTTTCCTAGATGTCAATTTTTATAACATTGAGCCAGAAGGTAATGATATCTTTCACCGGCAACACTATATACGATTCGTTCCCCTGGTGATGCATGTCAAATGACTTACAAGTTGATATAAACGTGTTAAAACTTGTAGGGAAAACATTTAATGAGAGATGCCCACGTGTTTGTTCATTATTTTTAAGCAGAAGCGAACAAATCACATCTTTACTGAACTCAATTGGATTTCTCCATATTGTGTGCAAACAAAGAGACGTGTTTGAAGTTTTTTTACCCACCAGAAATTAGAAACTGGGGATTTTATATTTTTCTATCTGGTAAAATTCAACTCTATGTTCTTTTATTGTACGATTTAGTATGTACTTAATTGTAAATTGATGGCTAGTGCGTCAAAAGTGTGCAAAAACTGAAAAATGTATTGGAATAACTATTGTAACAACCAAAGTTTGTGTTTGCATCAATTTTTAAAATTATATAGGTAAATGAACTGTATATATATTTATTCGCTCATTTACAAGCTAACAAATATGTTTCTTGATTATTCCAGAATTGGTTTGCACAAACACAAAACCAGGCATTGCTACACCAGTGATCGACGACGCCTTAGATAACGTTGAAGACATTGATTCTCAGCCGTCAGGGGTGAGCCAAAGCGCTGAGGTAAGAATAATGACGGACAGTAAAGATATTTTATCGAAACAGTCAGCTAGTTTAAGATAATTTACGAGCAAAAGTAGGTTCACACGCTATTTTTTGAGAATGTTCTTCCTAAGATTTAATTCTCAGCATTACTCTATCATATGCAAACATAGCAGGACACTGACTCGAAAATTGTTACGTGCTAGGTGCCACCAGAAATAGGGATTGGAGTGGGATACGTCGAACCAGCAACTTCGTCAATGGGAACAACAGTCTCCACCTCGACTACTGTGACAACAACGCCATCGTCAACAACAGTGACAACGCCTTCGACCTCGATGAGTTCGACATCCGCCACCCCAACCACAGCGTCGACGTCAAAGAAAACCCCTTCCACGACCGTTCGACGCGGCAATGTGGTGATGTCGCGAAGCACCCCCTGGCCTCAGCAGCACAGCAGACCACCTCTCGTCCTTGGCCATCAACATCCAAGGTGAATATATTTATTTACTGTTTTTATTACCCCGCTCTGAAGCAAGGGCCTATCAGAATTGATCCAGGAGGGGGGTATGGAACTGAACCGAAACATGAGAAAATAAATAATTGCAAAGGTACAAATCCGTTCCAGACCATTTTAAGACCAAATCCTTGAAAACAGATAGGGAAAAAATTAAATAAATTTCTAATTTTACAACCGAAGAAAGGAATTGGAGGGGAATATGCCTAGAAAACGTGTTTCTTCGTGACGAATTTCGTCGACGCTACTCAGGTTATGATTCTTACCACATTCTCATGATTCTTATTTTTTTCGATCCTAATTTTAGTGTAGTAGTGCAAAAAGACCTCGGAAAATTTGCTTCTACCGACAAGTGGGGGGGATGGAGGGGGTAACCAACCCTCCCAATCGCTCGTCAAGCAAGAATTCTCGACTGATTCATGGGATTCTTTCTTGTTCAATTAAGATTTTGGTTTATTATTCTGAAATGCTTCAGCAAATTCAGTTTTTATTAGGGAAGGGGTGAATAAAAGGGGTAACCGTGATAAATCGTTATTTCTCCATTATTTCCATCTGATTTCATTGATTTAAAAACATTTTCTTTTTTGTTCAACCCTAATTTTATTCTAGTTGTGAACAGACATCGGAAATTTTGAATTCTCTATCGGCAGGGGGACTGGAGAGAATAGTAGGGAATCCATTCAAGGAGTGCTCATAGCTAATAGTTCCGATTTCCTAGATTCTTTTTAGTTCGCTCAAGAACTTTGGTGTTGTTTTGAAACATATTTCAGGTCTTTCTCATTTAATCAGGAAAGGGGTGAATGGAGGGGGTAATAATGACAAATCGCTGTCTTCACTAATGTCATCTGTTAACCACATGGTACTGATTCATTCCAAATGCCAAACTTCTACAACAAATCTTGATTGTATTTGTTCAAATTTTATTAACGGTTCATTTTAAAATAGGCAATCCTGTGCAACAAATTTCTCAATTGCGCTATAAACCTCAGAAATCTTCTATTCCACGTAAATTTCAAATGTACTGTTACTCAGATCCCCTCAAGATGTGATTGTAAGGACGGCCCATCGCCAGGACAGTTCTGTCATCATTCAGTGGGATTCAGAAACTGCGAATATCCTCGGGTTCAGAGTTGTCTACCGGCTCTTTGGTGACAAGAGTTTCAAGCAAGGACCACCTCTCGAGGCTTCAGAGCGAGAATTTAAAATTAAAAATGTGCCAGCTCAGGTAAGTTTTTATGTAAACTGGATAATATAATAAAATGTATTAATATATTCGGTAGATATAAGGATCCTCAGTCAAAATAATCAACCTACATACAGGCTGTCCAAAGTGGTGAAGAAGTACTTTAAAGACTGTTTCTAAAACCGATTTCCGACCGATGTTTCTCAGCAATTTTGTCATCAACCCACAATTTTTTCAAGTTCAAGATTTTTGTCAGATTTTTAAAATGCGCATAACTCCCTTAAATTTCATTGTGAATCAAAATATGAGGATACTGTTTCAAGGAGAGTAAAACTTCACATCTTTCTGGTACCAACAAAAAAATGTACGTATTACAGGGGTTCTGATGGGCGAACAATCAACTTGTAAAGTGATTTTGGTCTAATTAGCAAAACGTCTTTTTTTCTGCTAGATTATCACTTTGTGTGGTTGTATCACAGCAAAAATTGCTCTAAGACCTCAACTTTCTAACAGTATAATGAGTTTTTATTTCATTTTCTCAAGTTGGGGAGAAAAATACGTACATTTTCAGCGGAGTGAAAAAAAAATTGATAGACACTTTCGCCCCAAATGAATAATTAATTGTGGAAACGTGGACTAGGCGGTGCTTAACGCAAGACTCCCTGTGGAACTCACAGTGAAATAAAGCTTATTGGGAAATAATTGGGTGATACAAGGCAGGACTGAAAACTTATTTTAATTTTGTCCGTAATTAACTTACTTACTAGAAATTCAGGTTCAGATTCTCAAAAACCCATTCTCATTTGTAATGAATTGATTGTAAAATTTTACATGAAAAAAAGGGGTTAGAGTATTGTCTATTAAACAAGCGCTGCTCAAATTTATACTCTTAACCTAAGCTAAATCGTGATCCAATCGCACACAGCTATCGATTCTTCTCAACTAATTCGCACGTTAACCCAAGATTAGTGGTTGATTTGTTAGCCAACTTTCTGTAGAACAAGTTTTTTTTAGAAGACTGTGTAAATTATTATGAAGAGCCATAATACAGGCAAAAGCGTACTTATATTTTTTTCTGATAAAACTCTTAAAAAAGGAGAAAACCAACATATATAAAATTATATGGCCAGTTTATTAATTCAACGTCAACTTGTTGAAAGAAGAGTAATGACAATTATTCTATATTTCAGGAATGTATTGTGGTTTGTGTGGTGTCTCTGGAAGAGATCAACGTCCAGCCGGACAATGTGCCATATGCCCAGTGCAGAGAAGTGCGGACGGTGAATTCGCCAACCAATAACATGGACAAGATAACAATCGCCGCCTCGGCCGCCATCTGTGGCACAGTAGTGATTGCCGTCATAATTTTCGTTGCAACCTCAAGGAGACGGTCGAGAAAACTGCATACACTTGATGGCGGGCATTCCGGCAAAATGGGACTACCCGTAGGAGGTGAGAATTTCAAAAATAATACTAAGCTTGAAGAGAGCAATACCGTTCCACAATTGGAAGTCATAATAGTTCAATTCTCCACAACGACTATAAGCTCTATAACTATGAATGCAACTCTATGTGGATAGTTGAAAATTACATTCGATGTTGAGGTCCAAACGAGTGACGCCATCAGTTCTCAAAGATATTCATGAAATAAATCTCATAAATAGGTATGGCCTGGGAATATCTTCAGGTCAAAATTATGTATGTTGGTTATATATCCACATAAAGAAGAGAGAAGTAAGTGTAATTTTCGGGACCCTGCCCCACCAGCTCTTCCCGACCTGAGGGTCCTCTTCCATTGCATATCGTTACTTCATCCGAAATACTTGACATCTAGGGGAAATTGATCGCATCACTGTAATTTGCCCTGAATGGGGTTTATCATATTTACTGTCCAAAATATCTATTAGTTGTCTTGAGAACATCAGGAGCTCTCGGTACTGAACTTCTTCGCACGATATTAAAAAAGGGTAAGAACCATGAAGATCGTCAGCTGTTATATCGTACTTTCTACAGCTCTGTCAATAATCGTTGACCAGCCACGTGTTGATTGAGAAGAAATGTTAAATTTCATACATGGGACACTTTTTTCAATTCCATATTCAGTGGACATTGACGTCGGCAACCGAACAAGGTTCTGATACTGAGCCTTCATGTATTAGCGGCTAAACTGCTACTCTTCCCCCAGAATTAATCAGCTTTTAATGATTGGCAATAATTTGTATTCATGCTTTTGGCTTCCTCAACGCCGAAATTTGAGAATTTACATATTCAGTCTAAGACTAAATATCCTAACCCCGGGGTATAGTATTATGGCATTAACTTCCTTGTAACGAAAAACAAATCAGTATTTTATCCGACTTCGCCTCACTATTGCAGGTTTGCCAGTAGCTTGCTGCCCAGCTTCGAGCCCAGGACCACTCTCATCCCTCGCCACACTGAACGCATTCACAAGCCATAAAGACTGGGATCAAGTTTCAGTTTACTCCAACCGGTCCCTGTCCCGGCCACGACAAAACTATCACGTGGACAGGCAAGGTATGTACAACGAGGATCTCACGGACTTCAGGCGGAAGCTTTACTTGAGCCTTCACAACGCCTGAACGTCCTTCTCTCAGCCTTCCTCTTATACAAAAAGCTAAAAACAACGACATACCCTGAGTAATAATACAAACGGGTAGAATACGTTGACAAAATCTTACTAAATATCAAGTTGACACAGCAAATCATCCACCCAATGATATGAATGAGCTAGGTCAGCTTTAAATGATATTATACGTTGTACAGCTTCTTCTTTCAACATTCCGCTACGGCATTGTTCTTAGGAGAATTGATACGAACAAACGCACATCTCTCACCAAAAAATGGGAACCATGCCACTGATTTGTTATCAAGTTTTATTATGACCAATCCTAATTATTCAAATTATTTTTAGATAAAATATAGGAATTATTGATTACCTTCTAAAACGAATGGGAGAATTCTAAATTGAGCTCCAACTGAAAACTAAAGGCCTCTAAGGACTAACATCAGTTTAATTATGGCAACTGTTCCGAGAAGACCATTGCTTTGATGAAGTTCATTTACTTTCTTGTTGGTTATACATCTGATCTCAATGAGTTTACCTGAGAAGTTTATGGGAGATTCCTAAATCATCCAATGCATTAATTCTACGCTATTGGGATGGTGTTTTTATCAAAGAGGATGGGTCGTGAAGTCCGGTTGGGATGAGATCGTATTACGAGAAGTAAAAAAGCCCTTGTCAACGAAACTGTTCATAATTTACTCAGAACTAAACACAATTTTTTGATTAAATACTAGTTTTTAGTTCTCCCTAACAATAACAAATATACATATATGATGTACATAAACTTTTATAGAAATATCTACTGTAGTGAAGTACTTACGGCTGGTGAATGTAACTTTGAACTTATTTTTGTAGGGTTACTGTGACGAACTATGTGGCGACATCTAACAAATTACATTCCCGCTTCTAAAATCTGCTATTGAAAGCTCCATGTTATTTCTTAAATCTCCAGTCTCGGCTAGATGCATGTACCTAATTAATTTATCTTCAATTTTTCTCAAACGTTTGTACGTGACTAACCTTGGAAGGAGGCAATGGAAACATTTGTAAATTATTAAATAAATTTATTTTTTCAGAAAACTAACTCTTTTTTTCTGGTTATTTTATTTATTTACGAAGCTATCAACCTACCTAACCCTGCTCTCTTGGCGGTGGTTGGATAATTACGTTTACCAGGCAATTTCACAAGATTCACTTTACCTTCATTGATACGATCTTATCTTCAGTTGAACAAATTTAATAATTTTATTCTAAACTAGTAGCTACACATTCTAGTCGTGGAGAATTTGCTAAAAATATAATTGTCTTGGTAAATGTACTGTCTAACACTACCAATTTCGTGACCCATTCAGTTATAAGCGTTACCTATTCACAGTGCATGCATTTTTTTTACTATCTACTCTTTCCTTAATCTGAGGGTTTTTAAAGGTTTCTCAGTGACGTCAAATTCTACTTGGGGCCTACCAGTGGTGTACTATAACACAAATCTTGCGTTCAAAATGTCTCCTTACATATGCAGTATTTGCTAAATTAACTGCCTATTGCAAAGGCTGAAGAAATACGTACATTTTTCTTTCAACCACAAGCACTACACCACTGGTATAACCAACATACTTTTACAAATACTTTCTATATGATCCTTTCAAATATATTTTGCATATTGAAAGGGAGAACTGAAAACAGTATTGTTACAAATAGTTTTCTATCCACGATTCTAAAAAATAATTCCTATTATGAACATATGAGTATCCACAGCGATTTCGATCGCCATTCTATTTGACTACATTTTCAATTTTCAACAAAATAAACGCCATGTCAAATTAAAATGGGTTCAATTTTTCATGAAGATCATTCACCGCGAAACAAGCAAAAGATCGATGAAAACATTCATACTGTTGAATCCCAAATAGTAAAACACCAAGAAAACGGTTGTTAAAACACCGTTTCCTTGTTCATAATTACTGTGCCTCGTTTATAATTCTTTCCTTATAAAATAATCCTTATACAATTTAGTCAAGACCTAGTTTAAGTACATTTAATTACTTGAACTTCATTGAAACGTTAAAAACACAAATACAATAATTGTTATTTCATCTTACAATTTTTAACGTTTTAATGAAATTCAAGTAATTAAACTTACTTAAACTATGTCTTGTCTAAATTGTATAAGGATTATTTTATAAGGAAAAGATTATAAACGAGGCATAACGAATAAAAATTTTGGATTTTTAGAATTATTCGAAAAATCCAAAATTTTAGTTTTAATAGCGCACTGCAAAAATGTTATCAGAACCCACTTTTCGAACCAACGCGATTCTTGTCTACGAGAGAACACGTGCTTATATCATTGCTCTTTTGTTATAACCAGGATTCCCCTTTTCAAATCCAAATAAATAAATTGCATTGTTAAAATAATCATTATTAGTATCTCTCGTTAAGACCATTCAAAGTGAGTTTGAAGTTCGAGACTTCGTACCACGCTCCGAACATTTAGAAGTTGTATTATACTAATGAAATTGGTAAATGATGTTCAATTCACATTGACATACGTAATGGCCAACAAAAAATTCATTAGAACAATGAATAAAAAAAAAGACGTGGTTATTCCGTCATCTTCACAACCAAAATGTGTATTACCAAAGGTCCATGAAAAGTTGAATATGTACAGAATAATTTATAGAAGTGTTGGACCAGTTTTGGAAATGCAACTCCGAGTAAATAAGACGATTTTTGGTCCTTTTATTATAAAAACTTGATTGCAAGCTTTTGGCTCAGTTGGTGGTTCTCAGGAAAAACGCATGGTTTTGATGGGATCGCATTGACAACTGCCCACAACTGGAATGAACCATGAGAAATGAAACTCGAATAGTTGACAGTTGTCACTTCGTCCCCATTAAAAGCATAGGTTTCTGCCTAAAGATGACTACCTGAAGGTAGCCGAAAGCTTGCAAATACGTTTTTATAATAAAAGGACCAAAAATCGTCTTATTTACCGGAGGTTGCATGTAAAGAGGTCTGAAACGCAGCAATGCTATTTGATTGGTCCTCTCACAAACTGGCAAATCACAATATAGACCCACAACCATTATTAGAAGGTAAGGTAAGGGAGAACGTATTATCTCCGTAAGGAATAGTCAAGTTTGTAAGCACCTACCTAACTAATTTAGATTACCAGCCGTTGGTGGCATACTTAAGGGCGAACGGAGTGGGTCCAATAAGGAATGGAAATCAATAAGTGTCATTAATGTTTGAAACAGGGTCTATGAACCGAGGAGCTTGCATGACAGATGAGATACGTTACACCGGGAACGGCATGGCGATGACTCACAAGCCAAAGGCAAGGTCTGTGGCAGACGGACAGAGCCAGCACTCTTTCTCCAACCACTCAGCACGCTATCTTGGCTCCGTTCCGTTCACATCCACTCTCGTCACAACACGACCAGGTACCTTGGCTTCAGTCCCCCAGGTCTTGGTCTTCATTCCCTTCATCTTGGAGGCTGTCTCCATGTATTACTCCCAGTCTCTTGCATATGCTACCAGTGAAGATTCTGACATGGTTGAGATTTTTCACCACGCATCTTCAGAACTAACTCCAGTTTATTTTCCGAAGCTCCTAATAACTTCTCTCTGAATTTCCATTCTTCTGCTGCTTTCACGTCGTACTCATACCTGGCGTGCCGCTCTCTTTCCTGTTACAACAAGTCACTCCTAACACTTGATCTTTCAGCATTTCTATTTTAATAACTGGTTTCTACAATTTATGTATTCCTGTGGTCTTGATTTCGTTCCCTTCTTCTTCGAGACTGTCTGTACTGTAGGGTTTTGTGACCGTTTCTTCAGAAATATCAACCGTACTTGATAAACCCAAACCAATGCAAACTCCTCGTAACCTGGTAAAGTAAGTCATTCCAATTCAATCAACACCCACCTATCTTTCTTGCTTATAAAATCCTTTCTAACAATAGTGATATGTAATCCCTTCGATTTATTTATCTGTTGGACTTACTCCATCATTCCATATAATTTATTATCTAGATTAGATATTATCTATCTATATTATTAGATTAGATATTAGGTACCTAATCTATCAATTGCCCAGGTCTGAATCTTCAATTCTTGTTCATGGTGCGCGATTTCATCTAATATCCACCTTCCCTGATCAAGAGATTGTCACGAATATGTTGTGGAAATTTTATTTTATACGCTGCAGAAACCGATTCCGATGAACTCACCTCAAAAAGGGGTACATCACTCTTCCTTAGCTAATTTGTTTAGGTACAGGTAGTTAAAGTAAAGAGTGATCCTGTTTTGGTTCAAATGATTTTTTCATTTAATGTGTAGAAAGGTTAAAAAATTGAAAAACACTTCAGCATACATGCTCAACTACCATGGTATATCCCCCCCTTTTGCTTTCTGTCGATAATCTAGTGAATTACTTCAAGTCCCAGTTATGGATGTAAACCAGTACCCTGTATGGGTTTCACCCGCTAGTGAAATAATGTGAATTCTGAATGAAAAACTAACTATCAATCAATGCGAACCATAATGTCTAAACGCAGCTACCTATATAGTTGTTTTGATTTTATTGAGAATGTAAGTTCCTCCAGAAATTTGGATTCGGAATTTAGCCAACACGCTATAACTAAACGAGTGATTAAGTTTCGAAAAAGTAGAAGGTAAAGTGAATGGTATTGAGCTACATCTTGATTCAATTTTTTCAAAAAGAATTCTTTGATTACATACTTACGATTCTACTTGTAGGTATATTAGTTTTTGGGAAACTTTTGTGACAAATATTTCAACATCATCAACCAGGCAAATTCGAGGATTTTGAAAATATGATTTTGATTTTTAACTAAGATTGTAAAAATCTTAGCAAAATTTAAAAGAGGTCTTAATGGAAACCAGAATGGCATAATAAAAGCAGTTAGTCGTTAAAAGAAGTTAGTCGTCTGATTCACAACTGCTAGCCAACTGTTTTGGGAACCTATTTCATTTTGGATGAAGATCCAAAGATTCTGTAACTAGCTCTCAATCTGAAAGAATTATGTAGACCAGACTATGTAGAACTTACTCTCGATTCTTTTTCTCTTCAAAGGATAAGCTGAGGTTACAACCTTCATTTATGTCTAACGCCTGACGTGACAATCAAAGACAGTTTTTGCCAGTTTTCGGGGGTTGATATTCTTTGCTAACACCAAGCAGAATGTTTGAAAATGTTGTAATGTAAGACAACCAACATGTTCCCGTTACTCATAAGTTCTTTCAGTCTAAATCATTACAACTGCAAGCTCTCGACGCTAACCTCATTCAGCACGGATCATTAATTATAAATTTCGCTGATTAAGTTCGACACAGAACCATTCGATAACAATTAAAGTTCTCATTTATGAATACTAAATGCAGAAAATAGGGTTGCTATTCGAAGATATACTACGGTGTGTAAATTACTTTAGCCAACATGGGGAATATCGTGTTATTTTCACCACGCGGACAAACAATTTTATAGTAAGTCACTCAAACCTCAGGTATTGTTGCAAGCCAACGAATCCATTTACGATTCCAACGTTCTAGCTACTTCCTCAAATTTTGAGACGATGTTCGCAGCGTGGATGAGCCTCGCATAACAGCAATCAAAGTGGGTATGTAGGTATGTACCCGTTTTATTTTAAGATCGAAGTATCAAATATGCATCGCTCTATAACATATATAACTTGTTTTCCAGAACTGAGACAGTCCAGACAATCGCTGGCGATGTCCGAGAGGATGAGTAGAGTGGGAGCAAGCTACCCAGCCCAGGCACAGCAGCCTTCACAGCAAAGGCGCAGATCAAGGAACCAGAGGGACCATATGCGGCCTAGCAGTCGCTACTCGACAGCAGGGTCCACGCATACACTCAACTACTGCGGGGACACTAGCGATAACTGGACGGATCACGATATGGAAATATACATGGCGAGGAATCCAACAGCCAGAAATGGCCTAGTACCTCTGTGAGTTAGATGCAACGAAACAGTTGTGAACGTGGTGTTGGTCAGCGGAATACGACCAACGTGATAACTCATCGTTTTGGACTATTTTCCTTGGCTACCTCACCAACGACGGTCAAGGGTTGTAGTGCCGTAAACGTGAATGTTCGTATCTCAAAAAACGACAATATAGGGAACCAGCTATTCAAATCTAGAACTAATTTTGTGATCTAGTGGTAACAATTGCTGGAACACACTGGTGTTAAGCCAATACCTATGAGGTGGAATCACGGTCTTTAACAGTAAATTCAACCTTATCGACAGAAGATTCAGAGAATTACTAGATAGAGCGTAAATTATTTAAATTGTTCCTTCAAGCAATGCGTAGGTCGAAAAGTAAAACTGTAACAACCTGAAAAATAGCCAAGATCTCATAGAGATTGATAAACGAAAAAAACAGAATTACCCTCTGTTCATGACAATAGTTTCCAAATAGACTACTAAATAGTTTTCTTAATATGTATAGTTACATGAGAATTGTGTAATTTATTCTTTAATTTCACCTTTACAGCAATCAAGTGTTGACTAGTCTACGAATTCATCAGCATACTCCTAATATTTAGAAAGCAAAATGGAACTAAATTTCACTTTAAATTAACTAGATAGATACTATCAATTATTGTGAAGGGATTTTTCTTTCACTTAACACACCAAGCTTATCGAATAATGTAAATATAAAAACGTACCTAGGCCATATTCAAGAACTATGTGGTCAGAATCCGTGTTAACGGTACCATTTGTTAATTGTACAATACACCTAATTACTATTGTACCACTTGTAAAATAACTTGAGAGTAATTGTGCAAGGTCCCAGTATCTCGTGTAGTATATCTTACTTAATCAAGGGTCAGTCGTGGCTCTCTGACCTTTGGATATCATTGTGTCCATAAGGAATTATGGCATACAATAAAAGTACTCCAAATGGGAGTTTCGAGTAAAGTCCATCAGACTCAGGAGAACTTGAAAACGGCTAAGCGCTGCCATTGGCTTGGCTCAGGACACGTTCAAAAAGGTCGACCTAACCTAGGCAAGTTTCTGGTTTATAATTAATGGGAATTCTGAAATACTTTCTTGAACGGGTCCTCAATAACTAGCTTCTGATTGTAGATAATAACCAAGCCAATGCGCAGCTAAGTCTTCAAGTAGCTGATGTTAGTGCATAAGGAAAGAAGAGTGTGGAAGGGTTAGCCAACAGAAGAATTTATTTTCATTGTGTATTATAGTATTATTTATTTGTCAAATAAAAGTTATTTACCGATTTAATTTTGAGTTTTAGTAGTACCTCAATCCTTGAGAACAAGAATCAGCAAAATTTCTGTTGATAAAAGTGCACTTTGTTGGTGGTTTTGTCAGTAGTTGCAGAGAGTTCACTACTGATATGAAGGAGAATTCATTTTTCCACCATAGTTAACCCCCATATTCACCTAGGTGAGAATACTCTTACAGCTAAATAAGCAGGAAGTAAAATTGTTCCTGCAAATAGGTAGATCTTCAATTTGAGTAAAATAAAACTAGGAATGAAAGCTGGCTGAAAAGGCAGACAATTCCAACTTCCAATTAAATATATAAATACTAGAAAAAGTACTAATGGCAGTTTAACAGTTAGAGCACTCACCCAGGTATCAGTAGGGAGATGGCCCATCTGAAGCGAAGCTCTTGGCAGAACTCATGCCAGAGATGAGTAGCAGCTTTTGCACCACCGAGCATGTGAAGAGCATGCGCCATCATCACTGACAGCCTCCACACCAAACTGTCCACGTTACAAGTCTTCATCCGCTGCTGCAGTTGCCAAAAAACAAAAATGAGTAAGAATAGTTTACATTCACTGTTGCAATTAGTAACATGAGAGCGAAATAAAGAGTAAAGTGTATGGGTATGGGTTATAAAGGTATGGAATACCAATACCAACGAATGTATAAGGGTTAAGAGTGGAAATCCAGGTTACTATCTCTGATCATAGAATATTTGATTTTGAATTCCACTCTACCATTTCATAGTACGGCTAAAACCTATCTTGCTCAGCTCCCAATACCGACGGGAAAAAAGTCATTGGACGAGATATGACGAAGATACGAATCGTTCAGTTGGAGTCAGCAGAGGTCTGACCACAAGCCTCTACAACTTTACTTACATCACAGTTGCAGTGAATCTCTTATTAGAATGGCTAAGATATACAGCATATAATATATGCTTATCATATCATATTATGATAAGTTTATCGCAATTATTACTTGATTTGAGGGGAAAACAAATTGTTCATAGTACAACAATACTAATAATTGCCTTATCATAAGGATTCACGGCAATTAAATGTTATTCAAGCAAACACTTTCGACAACGATTTTCAACTCTGAATAGTTGGCTGCACCCTCCGCTAACCAGAGATGGGGAAAACATTGGTTATCTAACATCTACAACCAAAATTAGTAGGTCAACCCTCAACCACAATTAACTATAGTTGTTAGTTGAATGTTCAACTATTTTCCTTCAACTAAATTAGTTGTAGTTGTAAGACCAACTAATTTAGTTTGTCCTCAATTTAGTAGAACCTTCAACTAAACTAAGCTGTTGAACTAACAGTAGTTGTTGGTTGTAGTTGCAAATAACAAATAACCACTAAAAACATTTTAGCATGGTACCATAACTGCCCAAAAACATGAGAAAAGTGTGTCACGGAGTGATTCCACATATTCAGATTGACTCCGGCTAAAGAAAAAACTGCAGGAGGCACTTTTGATCGGAAATAGGTTGTAGAACACGTAGAAGAGAGGTCGGACACGACCCGCGTTACACCCTGTACATATACTTATTACATCCTTATTTTCTCAGGAGCTACTTCCAGAAAAATGAACGGGAAAAAACCATGGAAATTCCCCTTAGTCAGTCAATGGTAGAGAAGTAGGAACTAATACCTCGAGTTGATATCTACATTAAACTTCACGATTGGAATTTAGCTAGCGTATTTTGAACTCGCGTTTTCTCAAACGCTTATCATATCAGCTTATTTGCCTCTTTGTATGGTTATTGGTACTGCACTTATTTGACATACACCTCCGACGAGAGAAGTACACCCTAAAAAATGAACAATACATAACACCCTAGAGTCACTGAGAGTAAGTTACAAGTTAACTCACCTGAGTGGAACTTTTTTCTGCTTCACCTTCACTCGGGTAAGGAAATTTCTGAAAAGAAAAGGTATATAAGTACTTTCAGTCAATTCATTAAAAACTCTTTCAATTAAGTATGGTAACTTCAAAATTAAATCTAATTACAATATCAATAATTCGGTGGAAGCGTCACACAACTTGACATATTGGTTTATTGTTTTCAACCATAACCTTTTGTGATCGACAGAGAAAAGAAATTATCAAAACCACCTCAAAATGTGTTATTATAAGCAGATTCGAGAAATTACATACAAAAGACCTTTCTCCGAAAACTATTGAACCTAAATTTCTGACATTTGACTCAAAAATGACACGGAGGGGGGTGTGGGTTTTGGGTGATTTTAATCGCAGCATCATTTTCAGTCAACTACAAGGGTTTCCCTCTATGGGTGAAAACGTCGTAGTTAGCACCTTCCAGTGCTTAATTTGCAGGGGTGGCAAATACATTTCTTTCTATTCATTTATGTTTATTATTTTTATTTTTTTACACTTTCATTTTACTCACATATTCAGCATTTATAGCTGTAAGGAGAAAGGTTGATGCCAACATCTACGCAGATTTATCTATACACACTCCTCTTAATAATTATTTACAGTACTTAATTCCGCGGAGAAGACACCCAATTTAAGGCCATTAAGGCCCAATTTAAGTGAAACATTAGTGAATACATGGGCTTACACATATAATAGGCCTTCGAGTATAGTTTGAAGATTTTATTCCTCCCGTTGTTATATTTAATCATTTACGAATAGATAAAATTATAGGTTGAATGAGTGGTTTTAAAAATCAATCATTGTACACAATTAAAATCACCTCAGACGAACCAGAAACAAGACAGTCTTTATTTTTGAAGGCATCCGAAAAAATAAAAAATAACCGCTAATAGCCTTTGAAAAATTAACATTTAAAATTTGTGTACTAAATTTATGAACGGAAATCAAATTAAATTTCAAAGTTCATATCTTTTTTTCCAACTTTCAAGTCATATCTTGACTTATTGAGTGTACAATAAAATTCTGGCTAATGTTCTCTGTCTCTGCAACGTAAACCTTTGCTCACTACAGATCGTGAAGGAAACGAGAATAAGGAAAATGTAGGTAGTAAGATATAAACGATTTTTCCGTTTTTTATGATAAGGTGCGGTGTGAGCAGTAACCAATTAAGGAATGGAGACAACACTTGGCGGTCCTCTTTCTGTTTCCACTCAGACTAATTCTTAGTTATTGTAACAATAAAACTGAACTGAAAAATATGAGAAACTCTAATGAATGAAACACTTATGTATTGGTATTACCGAGCTTTTCTCAGTGTCAGGGAACAAGTAGTATATGATGGGCATGAGGATCTTATTGGGTATGGGCCCTTCGCGACCTTGCTTCCGCGAATGAGACGATAACATTCCAGTTAGACTTGGAATTCGAGAGTCTGTCAGAAGACTGAATGGTTGCAACACGTCACCTGCACCTGAAAATTACGAGAGAATAAATTATAACACAAGTTTTGCATACTTGCATACTTGACCAGAAACAACAGGTAAGATTTGCTCAACTTCCCAATGATCCACTTTTACGCGGATGTACTTGAATACTTGAGGAGAGACTTGGCAATGAAGGTCTGCATCTGCAGACGGCAAATCTCCAACCAACTGTTTAAAAGTATTTAAACGGCACTAGTTGGAGAGGGACAAGAAGAATAGGGGAGTGTTTTACGTAGAGAATTACTTTAAAAATCAACTCGGTCCTAGCTGGCTAGGTGATGAATACGCCATCCGCAAGCACCCAACGTAAATCTCAATAGATGGCCAAATCAAAATGAACGAATTGAAATTATGAGTACATGGTTCGAATCAGCTCAAAATTCGGTCGTCATCCTAACAATCAATTTGTCTATTTATTTACTCCAGTAATTATAAGTATTTTATTGACATTTTAACTATGCCTATTTGAATTTAGATACTTGATGTAATGATTGCTATTACCCATGCGTCAAAAGCGTCTCCTAGTGGAGCTTAGTGGACACACTCCACTAAGTATATGTATTTTAATGACATTGTAACTATGCCTATTTGAATTTAGGTAATTAATGTAATGATTGCCATTACAAAACCAAAATGTCAAAAGCAATTTGCAAGATTTACATTCTTGAAAATTAACAAACCACAAATATTTTGTCCACTGCCATTGCTAAATTTTCCTAGAAAAGTCGCTTATCTAAAAATGTAATATACAATGTTTGACAATGTTTCAATCAACTTTAAGTTCAAAAAATTTGTTGGGACCCCCCCCCCCTGCTTGAATTTCAATCGCAAGTCTGCCTATATGAATTTAGATACTTGATGTAATGATTGCCATTACCCGTGTGTCAAAAGCGAATTTGCAAGGATTACATTCTTGAAAATTGACATAACCACCAAATAGAGTCTTAGAGTCTTTTTTTTATTTTGTTTGTAAATCTCCTACCAACGCTGTGGTTTAAATACAGATAGAACTCTATGTTTCCAATTCAAATTCATGTCGATTGTCTATTGGGCAACCAGGGGGGAATTTAACTTATTACCGATTTTGGGATTTTGGAAGCACCTACCTATTGCATTCCTCTTCTTACAAGAAAATATGAAAATTCGGTTTTTCATTGTTCGGAAGTGTATATACTGTACGATTTCAAATAATTGGATATCGCACCCAGCTACTGAGCTAGGTTAAGTCATCCTCCATAAGAAAAAAATCAAAATGCATATGGGTGATAAGTGCCTGCACATGCACTTAGATTTGCGATGCTTTCCGAAATATTTAAGACTGTTTGCATTGCTTCACAATGATTTTGTTCCATTAAATGTACATATACATGAGACAACGTTTAAACGAAATCAGGTAATCATTGAAGGAACAAGAGGTAGATATTGCTGGAATTTACTACCCAGATTTGATATTTTCTATCAATCTAGTTTAACCTCCTTATTTCAAAGAGGTGTTTCATTACGACAACTAACCTGTATCCCTAGATGCGAGTTCACCCAATAATTCCTCGGTACTTTGACTGAACGATGCATGTAACACGAATTCCGTGAGGTAGTCAGTTAAGAGACAGACGGGATTATCACTAGTAGAGACGCTCAGTGCCCATATGGGAGCATCGAGCGGTTCAAAATCGGAGTAGGTCTCAGAATCCACGACGACTGATTCCAAGATTTCAGGCCAATACGTGTGAAGAGTCAAACTGTTGATCGGCTCACACATGGAACCTGCAAATACGCAGTTGTTCCATTAGAATGCAAATGAGTGACAAAAAAGCGATACTTATATTAAGGAAATACGTAACAAGGTTCATCTACTCATTCAACAGCAGTGTATAGTATGTACCAATCATTACTGGATCGATTGTTACTTCAATATATCTGTCCACAGAACCTCTTGTATGCATACCATACATTTTTGTGATCTGTCTGTCCTAATGTGTATCCGATATTTCCTTTACCCATTCGTGGTATGATTGTACTGAATTCGAGAGGGAATAATTTTAACAATAGAATAACATTGGCATCACATTCCAAGATTTACTTAGCAAAAATTAAAGAGTACGTACTCATTCTATAAGTAAGTAATAGTTATATTACAACTATCCTATTTACATGCTATTTAGGAAAACACGATTATAACCAACTGTTGGGATATACAAGGCTAACCAATACCACGTACATTAATACGAACCAACACTGCCATTGAATGATAAAGAAAGGCTACAAATCTTCGCTAAGATCCTCACATAATCTCGAATCCAAGAATAAAGCACAAGCACAGCAATATGATGTTGTCAACGGATTTCAAATTGAGAAATATTTCGATGTTTAAAAAAACTAGTTAAGAAGACAACTTTAGAAATTGAATCACATTTTTCTTATATCGAACAAGAGAAACCTGAGATAAAAATTGCCATGTAAAAGAAATGAAAATTTCCATGTAAAAGAAATGAAAAGAAGTGCGGATCGATAAGTTTATGAAATGTATACCAACCAAAAGGAAGTGCGCAAAGCTCAGGAGTTATTTCAGGGCATTCCAAATCAAAATATGGAGGACGAGACTCAAATTTGAATATGGACCAGTCAGGTAGGTTGTAAGAAAATCTGGCAGCCACAGTGACAGGCTCAACTGCGAGGCCGCTTCCAACTTTAGATTTAAAAACACTGAGAAGCCCCGTGAGATATTTACATTGAGGAGGAACCTGGACAAAAATGAGACACATAACGATAATCATCATTATTGTTAATCATCAAGATAAACCATGAGATATCGATGTATTTTAAAAATCAATAAATATAATGTAATTATGCATTTTGTGCTACATGAATAATGTGGCGAGTGCTCACATGAATACAAGCTCCTTTAAGAAATAAACAAAATACACAAAAGACGTTTGTAAGAGTATGTTTCTGTTTAGATATTGGTTATGTTTAGTTTGGACATTAGTTGTTTATAGTGCCGGTAGGAATTTGTCGACAAAAAAAATACGTTGAGGTTGAATTGCCATACTGGTTTTCTACATAAAAAATTGTGTATTAAGTGATCCATCCATCACGATCTAGCTAGGAGAGACTTGTTGTAGAGGACTTTTAAATAACTAGAAATCAAACATTTTACAAAATCGGTGGGTCATCCCAGACAGATCTATGGTTTTCGATGATTATTTCTACAAAGAAAATTTTCAATTGACCAAAAAAAAAATACTTTTCAAAATTTGCTGGTTTTCGTTTCAAGGCGACGATTTCAAAAACAGTTTCATGCTTTAAGATCGCATGAGTTAATTCGTTCAAATTATCGTATTTCATTTTTATTGAGGTGATTTTAACAGTGAGTACCTACTTTATATGTAACGAAATCGTAAATTAAAAATTGCATCCCAATAAAACCTTCAAAATATTGTTAGCACATTTTACGAAATTCGAAAACCTTCGTTAGCACATAATAATAAAAATTTAAAAATATTTATAATCGTCAAACTTTTTTCTTTTCATCCTAATCCCCTCCTTCCTTCTCCTATAAAAAACTAATAAATATATTTAAAAAATTCTAGCCGTTTTTCAATTTTAAATTGTTTCTTCTTTGTTTTTACATTTTGACCAATTTACTGTTCTTAGAATGACCTATTATCAGGCTTTCTTGGTTTAAATTCCGTCCATCTACTCTGAAGCTAAGGAGAGTTTCAAAATTTCTTGGAAATAATTGGATAAATTGGCTTTAGTGCCTCTACAATGTGTGAGTAAAAAATATTATTGTTTAAAGACGAATTCACCTTTTTCAAGTGAACCATATCAAATTCAGATCGAACTCCTCTTCCTTCACATATGCCTATGTAGAAGTGCTGCCACAGTTCAAGCGATCTCACGAAAACAGGAAGCTCGCTAGAGATTTAAAAAAAAAAAAAACAACATTTGTTATACAGTTTTCATTGACATTTATCATTGCAGGAGCCTATTTCAAATCATCCTTTGTGGCCAGGGTTGCCGTTTTCTATTATATTGAAAAACGGTCCAATGATTGAAGTTATGGCCGTAGATATAATCACAAGTAGCTTCATAGTTGATCATAAGGAAGTTTCTTTTCAAAATTACCAAGGAACCAATGATATTTTTGTCCCTGAATGGCCCTTAATCGCGCATTTGTTTAAAATTAGAGAATGAAAGAGGACTCTATCAGGAAACGTCTGATACTAAAGCATCCTCCTAAATCAAATTTTATAGCTAGCATTTTTTTCAAAGTTCCAACTAAAAATGAACCACAACTGGGTGGGACTCTGCTTGGTAGACGATAGGGATGCAAGAAGTCACGAATAGTCTAAATCAGTGGTTTATTTGGCGATTTGGGTTATCAGGGGGCGATGAGTATTCAAAGGGAGAAAAATTAAAATAGTACTGTACAGTTGAAGTTGCCGGGTAGCCATTGAAAAGGCAAAATAACTCAAAGTTTTCAAACTTTCATTTTTTTCACTTTTAACTGTGAATTTTCTTAATTTATCTTCTTTGTTCTTTAAAAAAATGTATACATTTGAGTAGTCAACTTCCAGAAAGGGGCGATGGTCCACAAAAGGTTGGGAACCACTGGTCTAAATACTGAAAAATCAAGAATTAAATTGAAAGATTTGGTTGATATTAAATTCCTCAGAAAATGATTGACACGACGATTACCTAGAGCATAGGTATTGCTTATTGAAAAATTTAATTGTCTTATTGAAATGGTGAATGACATAAATGAGGAAACATTAATTATGCAGGCATCGAAATATTTCTTGGTAACTTGACTATTATAAAACCTGCAAATTTAAACAGTTTTCTAATGTTCTGTGTATCGTTTTGTTGAGTTATATATACCCAGAACAATACGAATCTAGTATTTAGAGATTTTCCAACAGACAAATCAGTCTGTACCTTTGTTGGGCAACATGAAAAATTTATCGAATCTCACTAGCAAAGATGCATTGTCTCTCACCATGAAGTGTTGTTGAACGCAATGCACAGGGACGAGAGAAGAACTTTGAGCTTACTTTCCTGCGTTATGGCTTCTTTTAATGGCGTTAAGACGATAAATTCTCGCAAGCCATACCACCTGAAAAAAACAAGGATCAGTGAAAAACTAAGTAGAATATGTGGGTTTATTGGAACTGATGCACTTTCACATACACCCACTTCTCTGACTTAGAACATATGGGATGATTTTAAACTAAAATTTTAGAAGCTTAATAAATGCTGAATTTACTGGCCGATTGTAGAGATTCAAATCAACATATAGAAAAACAGTTTTTTGAGTAACTGTAGTCTAAATAAGTACGATGGCTTGTAACGTGCAACATTTCTGAGCGAGCTCAGGAAGTTGCTATAATACATGATTAGTATGAAATGAGATAGATGTTTCAGTACGTGGTACTGAGAAGTCTTTTCGATACGACATGACCAAGATTTTCTTTGAAACTATAGCTTTGTCTAAGATATCAATCGGTATGCATCAACTACTGACAAACTAAGAAGAGAAGAGATAATTAGCATCACCAATTTTGGCAAGTATATTAAATGTTAGTACACAGGTCCATGCCTAGCCAGGTAGGTACATGTTTGAATAATTTCCCAGTTTACCTAGCAAGAATATGTGGTCGGGTCTCTTCTTTGTTTCTCAGTGGTTCTAAGGCGGGAAAATCGTTGTCAGATGACATGGTTTCCTCCAAGGCTTCTGGTAACTGCCCCTTTCCTTGTTCAGCAGGAACACCTTCAGCACCGGGGAATGTGGCATAGTGATGTGTAAAGGTGAACTCAAAATCTGTAATAAATTAAGAGGTAGAGAGTCAAAGTCGTTAAATGATGTGCTAACATCATTTAGATGAGGCTACATGCAAGCAATAAGAACAATCAGTGTGCTCAAAGGCATGAACCTATCTTCATTTTATAAAATATGTGCAAGCTTGAAAGACGGACGACATTAATTTAAGGTGAATAATATCACAAGTTGTTACACACAAACAAAACCCCAATTGAACACGAAGTGAGTACCTACTTATAGAAACGACATAGAAAGCTTACCTGCGAATGACAAGTCTTCAGATCGAGAATGCCATGTAGCTGAAGATATTTTCAATTTAGGGGGATACAAAGTTCTGGTGAATAATTTCCATTCCTGAACAATTTCTTCTATTCTTGCAATAAACACTTCCCATTCGGACGCTGTAGTGAAATCAACATGATACAAGTCGACATCATCAACGTCTTCGGTTGACATGACTGCAGTAATCCTGGCGAACAACCGAAATCACTAAAATGGACGAAAAATTAGTATCAATTCGAGTAAGAAGATAGTTTTAAAAACTGAATCCGAAAACAGAATATCTCCCGTATTGACACCGATGTCAAAATGTCACAAGTTCCGCCGATTATGGATTCTACAAGAATACGTATTATAGCATCCATTCACAAACTACTTCTTCTTATTTTTATAGGTTTTCTGCCCTTGGATCACAGTAATATGGATCGTGTAACTCCCGCCAGTTACTATAGGAGAACCTCTTTTGGCGTGGTACTTCTACTTTACTGTATGCTAGTCATCTATCGAAAGTGTGAAGCTATGAACAGTTCAGAACAGGTCCGAATCAGGAGATGGGATGGTTTGTTACGAAAGTTTTTCCAATGATCCTGATGACTCTATTTGTAGAGTTGGATCGTTTCTTATTTATTATCAACGAAAGCGATTTAGTAAACGAAGATAGGAGATAGAAATCTAGTCGTGTTTTCAAAAAAGAGAAGATTTTGCAGAATTTTCTCATTTTTGCAGTGATCTTCTATGTTGGGGAGCCTGCCTCTTTAGTTTTATAGCGTAACTACCCCTTGCGGGGAACTAATGTTAATCTCCCGTAAGTTTCTCCATTTTTTTAGGGTAAAAAAATAAGTAGGTACATACACATCCTCTCAGAAAAGCGAAATGTTACCTTTATTAAAATGATAGACTTAACTTCTAGTACTTACTTGCTACTATTCCAGTTAGCATCATAAATTTAGCAGCAGTAATTTTCACTATTGAAAGAATCATTGGAAGGGAATTAAATACATTATTAGGTATATCATTGATGTGGTAGATAACTACTCAATTTGGATTCTGTAAATACTGGTATCAAGGTATTGCTGAGTCTGAATACAAAGTTTTCTTACCTGCTCCATGCTATGCTTGTATCATTTCCCCTTCTTTATGTTGTTGAAAAACAAAAAAATTAGTGTTACATTCAGCTCCTGTAATAATAATTATTACAATTATTGTAATAATACCAAAATAATTGGTTGTAATTTTCAAAATGACAATTCCATGCTAAAACCAACGTTTCACAGAAAAGGTCTTCCAAGGCCTATCCTATCAATTTAATCCATGTTGAACCGTTTGGTGCCGTTCATTCAATCACCACCACCTGACT
This sequence comes from Creontiades dilutus, assembly GCA_031894815.1. NCBI lineage: Eukaryota > Metazoa > Arthropoda > Insecta > Hemiptera > Miridae > Creontiades > Creontiades dilutus. The sequence goes on from JAVIWC010003164.1 coordinate 1,441,330, forward strand.
TGCTATTTATGTTGAACCTAACCTCAACCGGTCACCGTCACTTTTGTTTGGTCATTGGCACAGAGTACTGGAGGATTTTGGTCATTCTCATTCTGTGTATCTAGTTATTGAATACCTAATTCTTTTAGTTAATACATAAATTCGAATTTACGATGACTGCCCGTTACGATAGAGCCATCACTGTGTTCTCCCCGGATGGTCATCTACTCCAGGTGGAATATGCACAGGAAGCTGTGCGCAAAGGATCGACTGCGGTAAGTTGACTTGCCAAGCGAAATTTGAACAAATTAATTAGTTTAATTTAAAGGAAGCGTTGGGTACAGAATCTGTGCGGATCGAATTGATGACTTATGTATTTTACATAATACCTTGACTCTCATAAATTCTGGAATTCTGAGCATAAATTTGACTTCTGCAACTCGAGTGTCCCGCATTTCATTTTTACTATTACGTGCCTGTTAGATACGGCTAGGATTGTGCTTCTTGGTATGTTGGGTATTGTTTTGAAACATTCAAGGAAAGTTTATAAACGAGTTACCTATAAAGATTTTGATTCTACAGAACGTTTTCCATACCCAGTACTTACTTACGTACTTCTGTTTGAATCAGCGACCGATCTCAAAAGATGCAAATTAATCTATTATAGGAAAAGGGTTTCTTTTAAAGTTTTCTTCCTACATGAGTTCACAATTAATTTAATTCGAAATCGATACATGTTACAAATAATATTACTACTCTTTATAGCATATTATTACTGCATAACAACAATGAGCGTCAAAGGCAATGCACCTAGCTATGCCTGAAGGGAAAACATGAAGATCAATACAAATAATTTTGTCTAGTTGTGAGATAGCACCTATTTTTGCCTAATGCCTGAATCTGCTCTAATTTATCCCGTTTCTGACTTGTATTTTGGCTGACGGTCAGTATGAAATTAGTGATACTTGTAATATGCAACTATTCGAGACTAACATAAAACATTGAAATGACCATGAAATATTTAGATATGTGTAGGGTGTTTTATTATATCTCATGTTACAACTGCTTTCCTGTCGTCCACATTTGCGCCACTGAGGTCTCACCGCCTTCGAAAATAACTAGTACTGTCGTGGAATAGAGTGATAACTAGTGTTGTTACGTACTTGAGTAATATCTCTTCGTTTAATTTTTCTGAATACGATAAAAACCCACTGATTTAAATCTGTGACATTTTGTTTTTGAGGGAATGGTGAAGGGAGGGCATTATCATCATAGAACGGACATTTCCATGTTTTTACTTTTCCAATGACCCTAGACTTAAAAAAGTAAGAACGCCCCAGAACTTCGTTGAATAGTGAAACAGATAAGAATACATAGGGTACACACTAGATTACCATTTGTATTACATTTTAAAATGGTATGTAAAAATGTTTAACTCACAATCTGAGTCGCTCTGAACTACCCAATAGCCTCACAGGATGTCATCGGGTTCTCCTGTGTACATTTCTTCTGGTTTTCTGTTTGCGATTTCCTAACGATGAAGACACGCATTCAACTAGTTATCCCATCACAGTATTATGGGGAAATGAAACGGGCTCCAATTATGAGTAGTTTTAAGCAGAAGACCACACCACACTAGAGCTCTCAGTGCCTAACTGAGGCGCGGAGTTCCCAGTGAGAGCTACATTCCGTACCTCTTGAATGGAAACCATTCACGTCTTAGGTGACATTCTTCCACTCCCATGTACCTTGAAGGAATTGATTTTTTTCTCTCTTCTCCTTGATACGTCCATGATCTAATGATTTTGTCTATTCGAGGGAAGTCTAGTTTAGTTGTGAGCATTGTGTACCTGAAGCTGTATGTTTTGGAAAAAACGTTCCTGTTCCTGATATGTCTAGCTGAATGAGAAAATAGAATATTTCTCATGTTTGTTTACCTAACACATACAACGATTAATTTATTTTCTAGGTTGGAGTCCGTGGAAATGATTGTGTCGTTCTTGGAGTCGAAAAGAAATCCGTAGCGAAATTACAGGAAGAGCGGACAGTACGAAAAATCTGCCTCCTAGATGAACATATCGTCATAGCATTCGCTGGTAAACTTTTCTTATTTTATTTTTTCTATTCTAAATGGGCAAATGATAAACTTGGCAATGTTTTCAGGTAGAATAGTTTACTTTTGTAACTTCAACTAATTGCCACCCTTCCTACTAGTCTCATTAAGCCAAACCTGTCTTAATTGAGAGGCAGTTTTAAATTGTTACCTGTCGCAGGTGAATGGCTCTATGGATTAAAGATTGTGGATGATTATGTTATTCATATTGGCTATTAGTTTTCAACAGAGTTGGGTGCATGAATTTGAGAGATTGATTCAAAATCACCATGTAATTTCATCATCCTTGATGAAATTACTGTCATGATTTACCTACCAGACATATTGTAACATTCAAGATGAAACTAAGAAGATGTAACTTCAATTAAACAGCATCATCTTTGAAGTCTGTTGATGAATGTTGATATGCACTTACAGTTTTTGTAGTTGGTTGGGGTTGTCTGTTTGGGCGAAACCTAGATTGCCCTAATACAATTTGTCATCTTATGCGCGTCTTCAATTATATTAACACTGTAATAATAACTATTAATTTAACAGTTTGTTTCTGATCGGTAATCAGGCATGCTTCAATAAGAATAGCAGAGGCATTCATTTTAATGTACTTGCTTCCATGTTACAGGTTTAACAGCAGATGCTAGAATACTCATCAACCGGGCACAAACCGAATGCCAATCTTACAAGCTGACAGTCGAAGACCCTGTCACTGTAGAATATATAAGCAACTACATCGCCAAATTGAAACAACGATACACGCAGAGTAACGGAAGGCGTCCCTTCGGAATATCCTGTCTGATTGGTGGATTTGATATGGATGGAACACCCCATCTGTGGCAGACCGAGCCATCTGGAATTTGCTACGAGTGGAAAGCTAACGCTACGGGTCGAGGAGCCAAGAATGTCAAGGAATTCCTCGAGAAAAACTATGATAATGAAGATCTGTCTCAGGAAGACAATGTCGTAAAACTCGCTGTTAAAGCGTTGCTGGAAGTCGTTCAATCTGGCAGAAAGAACCTTGAGATCGCTGTTATGCGTAAAAACCAACCATTGAAGGCAAGTAACCATCTACTATCCAACGCTTTCAATCCTAATCATGAATTCATGCGCATAACACTTGATAGTTCATTTCCATTCATTTTACCTTCACCTAAGAGTGTATACGATTTCATAAAAGGTCTTGTTTGTATTCATGCTAAATCGGGACTAAACTTGGGTACAACTTCGCTAAAATAAGCAAAATTTTGTCCAAATTTTCGATTGAAGAAAATGTATCTAACTTCCAGTAATTGTTTTCTCAAAAATGATTTTCTTTCTATTATATCTCATAACGTTAGTTATTTGCAACATGAAATATGAATATTTACTAATGATTATTTACTCGATTTTCTTATTGGAAATTCTATCTTCTTTCAGATGCTTGATTTGGAAACCATTGACAAGGTGGTTACTCAGGTGGAAAAGGAAAAAGAGGAAGAAGCAGATAAGAAGAAGCAAAAGAAATAATTTTTATTGCACTAAATGTCTCAAGTACTTTTCTTGTTCCCCTTCTGATTAATTGATTGTTTATCTAATAATTACTATTTTCTTTCCATATTGAGGTGATTTATTTTCCCAAGTATTATTTGAAATGGCAATATCCCTTGTAATATATGTAACATTCAAATGAGCAGATCAAAAACCAAAATATTTGCGATGAGATGTTGTAGGTTATGGGTATTAGAAGTCTTTTGCTTCATAAAAGCCCTTAATCCAAAATGAATATTGTTGAACTGAGTTCTGATGTTTGGAATGTTAAACGCCTGAAAGTAAAAGAAGTATTGGTAGAGCTTTTCACTAACCAAAGTCTGACACACATACTTGAAACGTATTGACAACTCTGGAATAATCTTCGAAGTTTGAAGGATATGAGCCAGCTTCAAATTTTAAGTAGATACTCTAATTTACTTTGTCAACTATGTAATCTAACATGAATCATACTTTATTGGTACCCGCCTTAATAGCTTCAGTTGAAAAAAAATGGATGTTGTTCACACTCTACTCATAAATATAATGTGAAAGATGAAGACAGACATTTTAAAAGTGTCTGCGACATAGAGAGTATACAAATGTGAGATCCGTTGCGAGGTCAAGAAAATATGTAGTCCGAGATAACTTCATTACTAGAACAGCCCACCTGGCTTGAGGCAACTCCCACTTATTAAAGAGTCGGCATACCATGTGGTGACATGAAAAAACATTCTTAGGAGGGACAATCTCTTTTTGATCCGATCGCAAAAGCTCGTGTGGTATGAAATTTTGGTTGTCCTTAGCTGAATCGTGGTATGACAATGGTTTACAGTAAAGAGGTACAACTGCGGGGACAGCTGTTGCTCACCAGAACTCGTTTTAGGAAATGAGATTTTTTCAGTTGGTCATTGTTAGAAATAATTTCAAAAAAATCAAGTGAGCCCACCTTGATCACAGTACCCACTATGTACATCTTTGTAAACTACTACAATCAACCATTTGATTAGAATGGCACTCGCTTCAAAATCACATTTATTATCTACAAGAAAATGGAATTTATTTAATTTTCTCTATGTTAGTAGATGCCTAGGTTTATGAAGTCATGCTTTGATTGTAATGTGGATACCATTATTCGCTGGTAATGACGTATTTATAGTGTTATCTAAACAACAACTAGTGAAGCATAGACGTGATTGTGCATATCTCCTTTTGCAAAGGGGCCCACAGATTGGGGGGGGGGGGGTAAGCTGATTCAAAAACGTTTTTAATGTGACAACGTTCAAAAATATACTTATTGATGTGGTTTGCATTTCTGTCTGAAAATGTATAAATGACAGTGCTCTCAAATATTGTTGTATGCACGGGGGGGGGGGGGGGGGGATGCACATGAAGCTTAGGGGGGGAGAGTACCCCTGCCTTATGTACAACTGCATAATATACAATATTATTACTATATGCATGCTTTGATGGAGATAGCACAATAATTAGTTATGTACAAAGCAATTCAGCAAAATTCGTTTTTGGTCTAGAGATGACCCTTGCCCTTCCATAAAATGTTTTTATAATAACAATGTTTTGCAATTTCAACCATTAAATTTAATGTCAAAAGTGATCCGAGATTACATTACAGCGCTAAATGGCAACTGATAACTTACTCATCATGATCATTGGGCAGTAAACGGATTATTTGTTTCATGTTTGTGGCAGCAGGTGTTATGGCTCGTCTGCAAGGTAAGTCAAATATCTTGATAACAGAGCACTGCCTACTCGGAAAGTTAGGGGAATGGAAGGTCCATGATGCTGGACCATCTACTTGTTTCTATGGATTTGTTCGACTACAGAAAACATCCAGAGACTGACCACCACCACCAGCATCATTTACCAGTGTATCGTTTATCAACAACCGAAGAACAGGAACCGGCTCGTGGTGGTTTCATTTTCGTATAGTAATTTGTACCCCTCTCCCTAATCATCTCATTCACTTGCTTCGTTGATCTATTCTACCTTTGGCGTATTCTGAGGTTAGGCACCCATTTTTCTACTAGCTTTACTCTGGGAACACGTGTTGGTCTCCAGACATCTGTTTCTTCTCACCGAACTGTTGTGATGGCTGCATCTCAAGGTAGGAAAAGAAGACAAATATCGTGGGGTTCCGGGTAAAAGTGACCAAGTAACATTTGCAAAATTTTACAGGGGAGTGATCCGAAGTTTCACCTATTTTCTCCTTAGGTGATTTCACTGATTGTGTGATGTCTCATCCGACTATGCTTCGGTTTGCTTTATCCTGTAGGTAGTTAGCTAGTGCCCTCCTCTCATAACGTGCTTCAAAATTCACTTCAGATTAAATAAGAGCTGTTTATTCGGAAAACTCTTAAGTATTTGATCAATTTTACCTGCCTGGAGTTTCAAGCTCTACTCACTTGGTTGGAATTCAATTCTTCGAAGAAAAAAGTCGCATAGTTAGTTACATGGAATTAAGGAATTAAATGTTTTTTCGTTAACTTAATCGTGTTCGCACCTTAACAATGATATACCTTTACTGTTGAAAGGTTCTCCAAAACCTACCACTGTAAATCTTACACGGTAAAAGTGATCAAATGGCAATTGAAAAATTTTTTTACATTTATTTTCGTGTTCGGTGGTTGAGTTATATATTATACATGAAACTCTACGAGATCATCAGGTAAAATTTATTTTCAAGTATTTTTTTACACATCAGTTTGATAACTGCAACAACAACAATAGACAACGTTCCTCAGTACCAGAATGACAGAAAAAGCTCATTTTGAAAAAAATGTTACTTGGTCACATTCTCCCGGAACCCCATGATATATGCAATTAGTTTTTTCTTCTTTGATTATTCACGATTTTCTGTAATTTAACGTACACTCACATCAATATCTAAATGATTTTATCTTAATAAGACAGATACTGGAGTGTTAACGATTTACAGAGGGTTATTCACTCGACTGTACTTGGTTACGCAAATTTTTGAGCAAAGTTTCATGACAATTATCACCTATAGTTGGGGCTGACACATTTTAGGGCCTTTTTTTCCTACTACTTTATACAGAAAACAATGCCTGCAGTGGAGAGCAGAACTAAGAGGGTAGTAAATAATGAACTGGGATAGTGTGAGCCGGAGTTGAACCTCTTTTCTGTCTAGATGTCACAACCATATTCATTCCAGCCATACCTCATCCCATTCATCAGGCTTCCCCTACTCCTTCTCATAAAAAGAGCCCTCCCGTTTCTCACCATTTAATTAAAGGTGTGATTTCCACAAATAATTCAGAATGGTTCCGGAAATTAGCTCCAGGGCTGGAACGGTTATTCTCAGTCAACCTACCGTTCCTGTGTATTCCAGATGTTTTTGGGCACAACAGCTAAGACACAAAGAGACGGATTTCCAGTTTAATGGTTATGTTCTGTGTAATCTAAAAGCGCTCTTGATTCTGATTTGCCCTTTTGATGCAAGAAAATAGGGGGAAAGTGAGATCATAGAAGCATCACCTTCCAAAGTACCAAAAAAAAAAAAAATAAAAAAAAAAAAAAAAATCAGGTAGTCTTCCAGACCATTTGCTTTCAAAGGGAGGTTGCTGAAGTCAATCTAACTAAAACACTCCAGTCGGTTCAACCATCAAGATTTGTCACCAATGGTTAACACTCGAGTAAGCAGCCACAGCAGATTGCCATTCTGCCTTTACTTATAATTTACCCAATGTTAATTCTCATTCCAGTTCCCTAAATAAGGGAGGCAATGAATAAGTAAGCACTTGGCCGTTCCCAGGTGCATCTGATGTGACAAATTGTTCATCATTCTTAACACCTCCGCCTCCTAAAAGTACCGGTGGGCTCACGTTTTTATTTAAAAAAAAAAAGAAGCCACTGATGGTAAGACATCCAAGGTTTGTGGAGAAGGGTGGGAGGGTTTCAAACTTTCTCGCGAAATAAAGCTTACACAAGTAAACTGATTGTAATAGACCAAAAGAAAAAGTACTTGTAACGTGGCAACCAACAGTATCTAGTGTCAAGCAACACGGAGGTGGTGGGAATATGAATAACAATTTTTTCAGTACAAAAATAAAGAAGTCTAGGTCAATTTATATCTGATACATTGAATTAAAAAAAAATATGTTGATGGATTATACATTGTGATAGGGATGATTGATTATACATTGATATAGGGACAAGGGAGTACCTAAACGTTCTTTGCCTACTTCACCAGTGTGAAATTAGTGATACTTTCCAACCACCGATTTCTACCGGGCTATACCACTGTCGCCTACTCGCCGGGAACTATGATCCACATCGACATCAGTCCCGGTGTTGAACAGGAGCACCCACCAAACACACATTTAACTCAGTACATCATTACTAAGTGGTACACGAAAATTTTACATTAACCTAGCTTCCTTTTCTGGTGTTGGTGCCTACCTTCATATTTACTTCTCTTAAAGGTGGATCTAGCGACAGATAATGCGCGAATTTTATCACGGGGTTTGGTGCTCTAAGCCCCAACTAGCAAAGCGAGTTATTCACATAAACCCATTTCATCTTAGGCTTGTTTCCCTTGATCGATTACAGAGGTTAAAGTGATTAAGATAAACTGTTAAAAAAAAAGAAGGTCAAAACAATCGTTTTCACTACTTAAGTCCTTGTTAATAATAAGTTTCTGTTAGATACACCATACTACCAGGTTTGTTAGGTATTGCGTAATTAGTATGATAGTTGTACTAATAACGTATAAAATATATAATATTAAATATTATTGGTAATACTATAATATTTACAAAATATTAATGAATTCATGGCGGAACACCTCATTGGTTATCATTATAAGTTCTTGGTAAAAATAGGCTGTTGTAGCTACCTACATGCCACAAATTATGTATTCATGAGATAAAAGCCGTGGACTATATTAGGTTGCCGTATTTTTTGTACAATTATCTCGGCTTCAGTTACATAATGTGCCAGGGACGCAGTATAATAGTACTATCTGTTGACGTCAAATCAGTTATTCTATCTCGGATATACCTTAGTGTTTCATCTGGTTTTCTATCAGATCCCCTACGTAGAATGAGTAAGCACTGTTAATTTGTTCCTCGATTTTTTAAATTCTCGCTGAAAGCAACAGTCAATTCAAATTCTACAAGCAACAACTTTCTAAATCTCTTGTTTGCATGTACATATTTGGTGCTCCAGGATTATATCTGCACCCTGCTTCAGTAATTCTAATATAATATTCTACTAATATCCGACGAAAAGGGCTTACTAGAGTTTATCGCTTATTAGCTTAGATGTTCGATTTTTTCTACGATTCATTTTTATCTCACTTTTGCCAATCTTGTCTCACTGAATCGACCCTTAAGGTTCTCTTTCAAATAAAAATTGATGATACCATAGGAAGAGTATAAAATGTTTTGTCTCAATGATGAAAGAAAAACAATTTTCTTTAAGCCTAGCAATGGTTGGGAATTCATGAGTACAATTTGCAATCCGTTGTTGAAGGTTTTGCCAAAGCTATACATAAAATTTAACATGCAACTTCGAGGTCCCAACGGTATTGCAGAGTTCGTTATTACGAATATACGATTATCAAATTGAAGGTTAATGATTGTATGATTTCTAAATTTTAAGCTTATGACATGTTGAGGTTAAACTAAAAATTACCCTCGTTCAATTCAGTTTGGAAATTACACAGAAATCAACTCGAAACTTCTCAGTTCATCAAGGGTTTCATAATTTAATAATTACACTGTTCTACAGAAAAAAACACCTTCCGATTAGCCGGCCTCCTATCTATCCTTGAAGTTTTGAGGGTGCTGAACCCGAAAATGATTGCAGTTTTTTTAAATTGATTCAAATAAGGCCTTTTTGCGGCAGTTTTAATTTTATTTTTCGGACCTTTCTTCACTTTGAATTTTGTAGTTATCAACGAGCTCCTTCAAAAAACACTCATCTAATAGGAACTTCATTTGCGATTCCGAATGTGTGCTCAATAGTAGTCTAAAACCTTTTTCAAACCGTTAAATATCTGAAAGAAACTAAACATTTTTTCGATTAGCGAAAATCACATTTTTCCACCGTTCTTTTTCTTCTATTATGTTCGGTGTTCAGAAAAGTCTAAGCTTTCAAAGCGTGACTTCGGATTTTTCCAGGTCTTTTTGGAGCGAGTAGAGAAATAATATTAGAAAGGGAACAGTAAAAAATTTGGTTACTGCTCATTTTTGTTTAGTTATTGAGGTTTTCAATGGTTTAAAAAGGTTTTAGATTATAATTGAGTACATATTCTGAATTTGCAATACATTTCCTATTATACAAGTGTATTTTGAAGAAGTTTGTGTGAAGTCGGTGATTACTGCAACCAGAGTGTGACCACATTATCATGACGTCATCCTGGCTGTATGGTTCTATTAAATATGATAATTTCTTTTGCACACATTGTATGTTCTATCGAGTAAAAAGTGTATTAGTTCATGTGTCTCCTCTAAATTTGTGAAGGTAAGAGCAACGGTTTTGATATGAAGGACTTTGTCCGTCCCGACAAGCCTATCGCCTGCACATGGACCCGGGACGCGGCAGCAGCTGGAGTGACGTCGCCACACACTAAGCGTCAAACGCTCGATATCGACGTCCGTGAGATCATCATGCCGAGCATCTTGTCGGCCATCGGCAACACACCGTTGGTTCGTTTGAACCGGATACCCCAAGCCGAAGGCATCACCTGCCAAATGTTCGCTAAATGCGAGTTCCTCAATCCAGGTGGCAGTGTCAAAGATCGCATTGGTTACCGAATGGTGAGATCTCAGAATCGTTATATAAATCAATAGCTCTACGTCACACAAAAATATATACCTAATTTATTTCGATTAACAGCCAAAGTATTAAAAAAGAATGAATACAAAAGTTCAACCTCCGCCCAAACTTGTCAATGTTCGTGCAGTTCATGTTACGTTAAAAAAAGGTTAGTCATGCAGCATCATCTTATATGGAAATTTTCGTATAATTGTCTTTAGTTAAGGGCAAATTATGTTCTGCTAAGACAGTCCAGATTTTGGATTTTTTATACTTTTCATCAGTATATTTATCATAATGTAAGTTAAAGTTGGCTAAAACTTTGGATTGTTCTAGTTCATTAAGAGATTTACTTTTCCTGAGAACATTCCACTAAGAATATACATTTGAAGATTTTTAGCACAGTTGACATTGGTTTCCTAAGTGACAAGCCTAAACAAAGACTCTGTAAAAAACTATTATAACTCTATATTTCTTGTCCTACAAACCAGTATTCCCGCGCCATTTTCCTTGTCGGTAACTCTTGACTTTTTTTACATTTGCCCAAATGGATTTTTTCTTTCTATTATTTTTCCATATAATCTGTACAGTTGATTACGTTGTTTAATGTAGGTTGTTGATGCGGAAGAAGCAGGACTTCTGAAACCTGGCATGACGATCATAGAACCTACTTCTGGAAACACTGGGATTGGTAATGACATTTAATTTTTTATTTCACGTGAAATTGAGTTTTTGTATGTTTTGCTGCTATAATTGATTCGATTATAATCGAATCTGCTTCATTTTGTCTGATATAACAGTTAACTATTCATGTCTCTTCTTTACTTCGTAATATTTTTGGAGATCTTGGCGAATCTTAGGTATTGCGATGGCAGCTGCTGCGAAAGGTTACAAGAGCCTTATGGTTATGCCTCTCAAGATGTCTGATGAAAAAGTCAACACTCTCAAAGTCCTGGGTGCTGAAATTGTTAGGACCCCAACGGAAGCTGCTTTTGATTCCCCCGAAGGTCAGTTTATACGCACCAATCCATTAGGTTTGGTGTTTGATTCCCAGGATTTCGTGAATGCACTTGAGATTTTCTATAGCTCAAATCCTTCATGGATTTTTCAGTTTGTTCAAGTTGGGACACCCAACCTGAATGATGATTTTTGTTTTTGTGAACATAGAGGAATGGAATTTTGTTTGTTGGGTTCTTATGAAAACGAATCAAAATCCCATGTACAGCGTTCAATTTCCTATGACATCCTCGCTTATGCTCGACCGAAGCTGGTGCCAATATTGCAATTACAATATCAAATAAATTGAAAACTTCTGATGTATTTTTGATTTCGTTGTGTAGGACTGATCGTGGTTGCTCAAAAACTTCAGAAAGAAATTCCCAACTCAATCATTCTTGACCAATACAGAAACCCAGGGAATCCGCTGGCACATTATGATACTCTCGGAGAGGAAATCTACAAACAGACTGGTGGGAAAGTTGATATCGTTGTTTTGGGAGCTGGGACCGGTGGAACGATCACTGGCGTTGCAAGGTTGTATACTTGATTACTCACGCAAATATTGAATACAGCACTTATACTAAGAGTTATATTAACGTAGAATATGTTTTAGGCCATCAACCAACGATTTGCTTTAATTCGTCAGGGAATAATTTAACAACACTGGATTTTTTTTTAATGCTTTCCAAATAGCTACAGCCAGGAACTACTCGTTGCTAGGGGATTTTCCCTCTATTAACTTCCTTGATTTTTCAAAAACCTCTCATCAATCGATGGAAATCTCCTGACATTCACACAATCTTCCGCAGCGATTAGTTTCTCTCCTTGCATGCAAATTCCATCAAATAAATAATCGTTTCATTTTTATTAATATTATTATTCAACACATGATGCAAGAGTTAGCTTTGGCAGGAGGCAAGAATGATAAGTTTAACCGTCAGAGTTTTTTAATAACGCCGAAATAAAGTGAAAGTGCGAAATAAAATGCTCCATCAAATGTTTAAATTGAGTTGATTAATATTATATTGTATGGAAAGGTTTGCAGAATTCAACTGTAGTTAGTTTTATTCAGTTTTCTTCCATCGCTTGAGTGGTGGAAGATTAAATTAAATTATATTTAGTTTCAGTGAAATGCTTTTATACTAATTTTAACTGTTGATTATTTAATTCACAGGTGCCTAAAAGAAAAACTACCCAACCTCCAAGTCGTGGGAGTTGATCCATACGGATCGGTTTTGGCAGAGCCCGCAGCACTCAATAAGACAGATGTTAAATCGTATGATGTTGAGGGAATAGGTTATGACTTTGTTCCAACTGTTTTGGATAGATCAGTTGTAGACAAATGGATCAAGGTAAGTGATCAGAAGATACTATAAAAAAGACATTCAATAATGGGGGTTTTCTCCCTTGTGAATATTCGTTATTGTTCCAAGGCTTTTTCAGATTCTTAATGGTTTCGTGTTTTCACAGATTGGTGACAATGATGCATTGCTATTCGCCCGAAGGCTTGTAAGGGATGAAGGTATTTTAAACATTCAACATCAAGTCTTTACTTAAAGAACATACTTACTCTAAAATTTACTCAAATTGAACCAAGGAAGGAACAATTTTAATGGGTCCAATCCCGGGATCAATTTTATTAATAGTACCTAGACTCTTAAGTTCTTTGATTGTTGTCGACCAAGAGATTAGCGTTTTAAGATACCGTCAAAATTCGCTGGTTTAGTCTTCCAAATGCATGGAATTAAAATTGAAAAAAAGAAAAACTGAGGGAAAAATTAAGTCTATACACGATAATTAAGTACTGGACCAAAATTTATGAAACGGATCATCACATAGGTATGATTTCTGGTTGAGACGGAGTTCTCAGCATCATCAACTCTAAGGCGTAGGAAAGGGCTGGAACATTTAGAGAGTTTGAAATTTTTTTGTGTGTTTTGTCATCATTGATAGACCTCATTCTTAACAATCGAATAGCCCTGTCAGGTTGCTTTACATTTATCCGTTCGCTCTCCCTATTATGGATTGGAACATTGACTACCCAACTATTTTCATACTTATTTTTACAAGATATTTTTTCATTTCATTGCCGTTTTACCAGTATGTGTATTTCAATAATTTCATCCCTTTTTTCTTCAAATGTAATTTTTTTTAAATAATAATAATTTGTACTGTATGAGCAATCTACGAGTACATTGTCTCACTTGGAGTGTTATGTATCGCTTTGAGTGTTCCAAACGGGTTTACAAGAAAATCATTGTTAACAAAATTACCTATCAGATTTTTTCTTGTCCTATTGTTACACAACTATATTTTGATTATATGGTCGCATTTCACTAATGAGTGCTTTTTTGATAGGTATGCTATGTGGTGGGAGTAGTGGTTCCGTTCTTGCTGGCGCTTTGAAAGCTTGTGCAGGACTGGATGCTTCCAAACGTTGCGTAATCGTCCTCCCAGATGGCATTCGCAATTACATGACCAAGTTCGTCAGTGACACCTGGATGAGTTCTCGCAATCATCCTCTCCCTTCATGATAGCCCGCGAAACTCTGGTTCCAACATCATCGTCTAATGTCGCGCTAAGAATAAGTTAGTTGAACCACGCACAAATCCAAAAATCGATTCAATATCTATTGCCCTGACTTGTCACGCTTTGATAGTGACCGTTTACAGAGCATTCTCAATCATTTTTCATTCGTGCGTCCCTAGCCTACACACAGCGACGGCTTCAACATCAATCAACCCAACGAATGGAGTTGTTCATTATGGAGTCTCTCATTTTCCGTATGCATAATATGGAATATTTAGGCATTCAAGAATTTCAAAAGAATCTCATGTTTCGGGTGACATGCTGAACTCTACTTTTTCACCTGCTGGTACAATAAGTAACTTGTTAACATCTTGTTTCATATGTCATTATTTTTTAATGTATTTTTAACAGGGCTTCATGTTAGATTCCTATTTAAACAGATGGAAATTTTATCTGTCTATGAATTTAATAATTAATATTGTTTGTGTTGATTTCGCCATGTACATTACAATTAATGTATATCGTTTCACGCATCCACTATTGATCTGATTTTTACATTTCATTATGCACGTTCAGCAAGTTCCATTGTTCAATTGTGAACTGTTGATGAATTCTTGAACTGCTGTTGAACATGAGTTATGTTGAATAGTTCCAAGTTGAATAAAATTGATTAAATTCTAGATTTTTAACGTTGTTCGGGTCTGGAATAATTGTTTATATTTTCATGAGCAAGATGTTCCCAGTTCTTCATATTTCCAATTAAGTACATTGGCTGTACAATGAAGATACCTGTTGAGTTTGTTATTGGTTGTCAAATATATTATACGTTATAATGATAAATAGTTCCTTTCAATCAATACAACGTCTTTTGGAAAATGCGTGAAATGTTTGTAGAGACAAATGTCGAAACTCCCAAAGGTTTTTGAAAAATGAAAGTAAGATACAGTTCGATTTAACTACCTATAAACTGCACGACTACTTGGACCGAAAAGATAACAATCTGAACAGACATGATGCCAACATCAGATTCCTCTTGAACACTAAATTCCTTTGCATTGAATATTCCCTTGCGAGATTCTTTAGTTTCTATTAGACCTTTGTTCAGTGATCGTGGAAATATACATAATAGCTAAAGACTAAACCCAGTTACTACCAGTATTTTCAGCATCTGCAAAACAATTTATCAAATAAAATAATTCGATGACAATGTAGGTGCTTCCAGACAACAACACACAAATAAATATAAAATAAATAAAAAACAATTTATTTATTGTTCAGCGTAGACAATCACGCGGAGTTGTAAAAGACATCTAGAACCTTATGATTAAAAATAGCTTCATCACATGTTGTATTGCAATTGGTAAGGGAGGCGAGGAAGATGGGTAACAGACTTGAAATTAAATGCGTGCAACTGAAGGGGTTTCACCTCCAGATCTTCACTTTCTTGTCTTCACCCCCTGTGATGACAACGCCACCATCATCCGAAGCACAAATACATAGAACGGCTCCTACACAAAACACAATATTTCAGGAGGAAAATTTAAACAACGAAATTCGAAGCAGCCGAATAAATAAATAATGGAAGCAAGCCGCTGTAGGGGCGCAAACTTAAGAATACTTAGAACAAGCTCAAAAGTTAATCGACGAAATTTTCAAGCCTTATGTAGTCGGGATTATAAGTGGTTCTCTGCGAATCGTATTGCCAATTTAACACCTCAAGTTTGAGTGGAAGTAAGTTGATATTTGAAAGCCATCATAGAACATATAAGATTTTGGGTCAACATTTCATAAAAGTTGATCTATGAGTTGGGTAGAAAAGGATTATTTTCTTCATACATACAACCGAAACCAACAAATATTGAGGGGTTCACCTATTTGAAAAAGAACGACAGTTTTCTAGATGATGTTTACATTTTGCTGTATCGAGAACTTGGACGATTTCATTAAGGGAAACTTGAAAAAACCGAAAAATACATTAATTCGAATTGAAAATTGTGATTCATGGCTCTAGCTCATCAACACCTTACACGAGTGAGAACAATTCCGTCTTTATCGTCAGTTGAATATTCAATAGCAGAACCAAGTTTTTCCTTGAATATTGAGAAGATAGCCAATACCATCCCTTTTTCGAGTGGGTTTCCATGTGTTAAAAGAATAGAAACAAGATTTGCTTTCGGTGGAATTGTAGCCAACGGATATTTTCATTAGAGGCATTAAATGTAGAAGCTTAGTGAATTTTTTTTGAGGTTTCAGTTATTCTAGTTATTTTTTTTTTTGTATAGTTAAATGATAAGATTACAGCCTGATTTATAATTGTAATGATAAATTCTGTATATTAGGAAGAGCGGACCAACATAGGTCCGATAATGTACAGATTAATAAATAAATGAATCAATCAATCAACCTGAAAAATGAATAACCTAAAAAAAATTGGTATGAACTCAACTATTGCTGCACGCTGGTAAGCAATATTTGTTGAAAGTTCCCTCGTATCTCAGATAACCTCAATTCAATATTATTACACATTTCACTTCTCAAGTCTTCTTGGAATGAACTTACCTGTATGCGCCTGGAACTCTTTCACCAAATTTACGTTCACTAAATCCCACAAATAGACGTTACCCTGAGCTCCTCCAACCAGTAGTGTCTTTCCATCCCACACCAAACACCTACAAAATAGGAAGAGAACGGTCTCATCATTGGTACCACTCCTCAGTACATATCATAATATGGTTCATATTATAAACCATACATAGTATGAATTAATGCATTTTAATAATGATTATCCTGACAGTTGAACTAAGTTCGAACTCACTTCAGTTTTTGCACAAGGCATTTAGAGAACACAATAGTGCCAGTGCAAAGGTCGAACACTTTGAGAGTCCTGTCATCGGAACACGTCACCAGCCGTGTACCGTCAGGCGAGAAATCTATCCCATTTACGGATTCTTTGTGACCTGGAACACATTCATTACTATGAGAAAAGCGGCTGATTCTTCATTAAATCTGCCATTTCCTAACCGACATAATAATTAAATTTATGTAGGAATTAGAAAACAATCCCACATGGGACACAATAGGGAAGCATCATACCTGGAAGATTTTTGACGATCGAAAACGATTTGAGTGACCACAAGAAGACATCACCTTCTGCCGTTCCCGTAGCAAGAAGAGTGTAAAGCCTACAATATTAGATGAACATTAAAACTAAAATTTCAAACTAATAGTGATCAGTAAGAAGAAAACGTAGTTTTAGCCAGGCAGGCACCAACTTATTTCATACAACATGAAGTCTGCAGCGGAAATATTTTTGGAATGTTGAATGAGGAGAGAAGGAAGGCTCACCGGTTGGTTGCTAATGCTGTGATCCTTGCGTCATGGTCTAGTTGAGCAATCAGATCCGATGCAGGCTTGATGGCTCTGAAACCATACCATTACAGATGAAGCAGTACGAAAGAGGTGATAAATATAATAATGTACCCTTGGATGTTAATGGTTCTCTGTCTTCAATTTAGGCTTGTATTCGTGTGTCCAATGTGTGTATGTTGTCCGTACATTTGTACAAAGGTATAACAATGAAAACTGTTTTTCAAAATATTGGCTTCATGATTACTATACCTACAAAACGATTTCCGGAGCCATAAATTTCTTTCAGTATTTAAATAACTTGTACAAACTGGGGTTTATACTTGGGGTCACGCGACATGTCAACCGAAGGTGCCCCTTAAATGTAGTTGTAACATTTAACTGGGGAAGTGTGTCAAAATCAATATTTCAACCTCATTTGGGAGTTTTCCGTTTGATTTTGATAGATGTATACAGGGTGCCCAAGTAACTACGCTCTCCCAACTTATTTTCTCCAATTTTCCGTCCCAACAAACGCCAATTTCATCTATTCCTTGTAGATTAAAAAAATGACAAAAATTGCTCTTTTCTTCAAATGGCAACCCACATTTTTTATAGTACGTAAACATTTCTTGATAGTTTGACCCTTTACTATATTTTTTGGCCGTGCTGAAGCCGTCCAGTGAGCGCGGAAACCCAGGGATTGCACGAAAATTGAAATAAAGATACAACAAGTATGGCTTGCACTATATTTAAACGCTGAATCGCGTCGCGAGGCGATAAATTTTTGCTGATTGGACCTTATTTTACAGTATTTACTCATCAAATTCCAATGGAGTTGATTAATAGGAGTTTATAATGTAGTCAACCTACAGGTAAAATCTTCTTATCACAAAATAGCCAGCCTTCTGATGAGTTTTGAAATAATTAATAATAAAATAGTAAATAGATACGATCAGAATTAATAACGCAATCATAAAATATGAAAGACTTTTGAAATCTTAAGACTTTCTCCACTAAATCTTATCTCATCGATTTATTATTTTATCAATAATTACTTCAAATGTCATCGGAACACTGAACTTTTTGTGATATTATGGAGTTGACTTAAAGTTGACAGTATTAAAAATTCCGTATTAATCAACTTCATTGACACTCACTAATTACTCTTCGAAAAATCTACGGTCTTTTCCACAAAAAGTAACTTTTTCAGCTGAAAAATAAGGTCGAATCAGCAAACGGATCATCACATGATTCAGCGTTGCGCGTTCCGGCACGCACAGGACGGCTTGAGCACGGTCAAAAAAGTCAAACAGAGGGTCGAAATTTCATGAAGTTTTCCATAGAATCCAAATCTGCAATAAACAATTAGTGTCGCCATTTGAAGAAACAAAGTTGGTGTCGATTGCCCACGCATGCGCAATTACGTAAAGCGCGATTTTGCCAATTTTAAATCCACAAAGAAAATGAGGCGGGGGGAGCGCACTTACCAGGACACCCTGTATAGAGTCTGGCTTGAATACCAGGAGTTTTCAGGGTGCGGAACGAATTCATTTGGTTTATATTAACGTGGCCCAGTCATTATCACTGTTAAACAAGAACACGAAACGTATGATTTACAAAGTGCACGGTGGTGTCCGATTTATCAATATTTGAAACATACCGAATTGAGAACCGTGTCGTGCCAAAGCGGGAGCATCTACAAATTATTCAAAAAACATTGTTACCTACAGAAACAGAAGATGCTAAATTATGCCAAAACACCTAGATGCCTACCTACAACATGAAGCCCCTTTGTGAAGGAACTCCATTCCAATTACATGCATAAAACAAGATTCGCATCAAAATATTAATCAATAAAATGTTAAGGTGAATTTTGAATCAAGTGCAACGAAAATTGGAAAAATATTCACACTTCAATCTTCAGTCACAAAAAACAAGACCGCACTCCAACCTATGGA
Organism: Creontiades dilutus; assembly: GCA_031894815.1. NCBI lineage: Eukaryota > Metazoa > Arthropoda > Insecta > Hemiptera > Miridae > Creontiades > Creontiades dilutus. The sequence goes on from JAVIWC010003164.1 coordinate 1,460,557, forward strand.
TGGAAAAACGTGGGCTGGAGGAGGTCCACAGTGAATGATAATGAACGATGGTGACCAGTTTGCGATCTTATCAGCGATTCCATGATGCAGGAGATCAAAAGCATGATTACCACCATACTTGCTTTTTATGCACACATATGAATTGTATAAAATACCTTTTTATTCCAATTTTTCAGTTATATTATAATCTATGAATGTCATTGTGATTGCATCAATGAAGGTGTGCTAATGGGAAATCCTTACAACACGTAAAACTTCCACAATTTGCATCTAGTAGACATACCCAGGGGTTAGACTGCATAAAACCTAATAAGGAAGGTGAACAAAAAAAGAAGAGAGAAAGAAACGGAAAGCCTTTCACTAGTAGCAGTAAGCAATAAATACAATAATGCATACCACCTTCACACTCAAGATTATCAGTTCACGTTATCAGGAAGTAAGCACACCACCGAACTTGGCAGATCTTTACAATATCTGGTCGCTGTCAGGTAAATCAACTAAGAACAAACCGTCTTTACATTTTATATTATCTAACTTACGTTAGTGGTTTTCGCAGTCTCCAGACCCGAACACAGCAGTCCCAGGAGCCTGTGAGGAGGAGGGAAGGAGCAATCCAAGCCAAGCAGGAGACGGCATCTTCATGTCCTCTCACAGATTCCACGATACGACCACACTCCACGTCATACACGATCCTAGGGGCACATTAAAACTTGTAATAAATCATGAGTTCACCTTTTCTGAACATTGTTTGAAATGCAGAAAGTGGATTTAGACGTTATCGATTATTTATCAGGGTGTTCCAGCTAAATTGGAGGCAAGTTTAATAACATTTTACAGTTTTTTCTCAAGATAATGGAGTTTGAAGAAAAAAGTACGCACAGCGTAGAGTCCATTGAGGCAGCAAGAACAGTCGCCCCCTCATGAAGCATCATGACAGCTGTGAGGGGCAACGATGAAAGAGAAACTGAACGCTCTCTGGTGGCTGAGACAGTATTGTGGATCTTGAGCATACAGTCGTAGCTGACAGAAGCGACCAACCTCCCATCAGGGGAAAGGCAAAGTGAGGTTACTGCTGATTTGTGGCAAGGAAGCTCTGCCGATACTGCTAGATTTTCTATACCCCTCCAAGTCACTGAAAAAAAAAACAACAAATAAATGGAACGAATAACTCTACCAGTAAACGCTTTAATTTTAGGATTTGAGAAGATAGCTTCCTTGAAAAACAGCTATTAAGGAGGCTTAATGTGAAACGAATGAATGGCAGAGAATTTGTGTATGGTGTGCCTCACTTGTAAATTTGCCCTGAGATGTCACTACTTGTAGTATCCATTGGCCTTTTATATACTAATATTTTCATCATCTGTGGTTCCGTCTGATCAACGATTTAAAACTTCGGAAGTGTTCGGTTTAAAAATTGAACTTACCATTTAATGACGAGAGGGAAGGAAGTGGCCCCGTCATTCTTCTGGGATGGGGGTGGGTAAAAATTTGTTTGGGGACTTGCCCAAATTCCATAATCTGAACTTCTTTGGCGTGCCTTTCATTCCAATCTTTAATCCCCTCCAGGTCGACAGAACCCTCGTAGCAGAGGTAATAGAACACTGGAGAATCAGATGAAGTGAAATCCAAGTAAACAAGCCGACTTTTGATAACATTCCATTGTAAACTGCAAATCAGATTTAACCTAACAATAAACATTCTTACCATTATTGGCCTTAGCGGCTTCTTCTCCCCTCTGCTTGTATCCAAATATCAGATCTATCCAGTTGTGAAGGTTCGCTGACACCTGGGGAGATTCTAATCCTTCACGTAGTTTTTTCACAAAGTCACACCTATCTGACAAAACGATATTTTGTTTATTAAACATGCACAGAGTGTTTCATCGAGGAGAATCATAGAAATAGTCGTAAAAAAATAATACCGCAACAAAATATCGAGTCTTTGGAAGTATTCAATAATTGGTGTCCACAATACCTACGTAATTTTGAGGTATGTTTCGCATTTACTACGTCGAAAAAATCCAACATTACTACGCGATTCCACTATTATACTCACTTATTCTAATTAATGTTAATACCATGTGAGTTTGATGTAGCAATGTGAAATAATATACCTTCTGCCCACGGAGGAAGCGTAACGTCATTAACTTTGGTGCCATCATGTCGATAACCGAATTGAATCCCTTTGGAGTTTCCAAGAAAATCACCTTCAGATTCTGTGTCGTAAAATTCGGGGACAAGCTCTTTGAAATCGGACATATTAGTTTGCACATTACGCCACACATCAGCGACACTGAAAATAATCAAATAAATTGATCAAATTTCATCGGTTCTCAATTTGTTAAACCAATTTAAGAACAAATAATATCCAGAATTACAAAACGTTAACACAATTTAACATGGAAACAGAGAATATGGAACATAAGTTACACTTGGAACTCGAAAGTGTCAAAAAAGGAATCATAGTAATTTAATCAGCCCGAAATGGTGTTTTAAAACTTCCACGAAGTTATAACATACCAAGGCCCAAAATTACCTGTGGCGTAAACTTATTTGTGCTATTAAAATAGAATAATTTGACTCGCATTCACAACTTGATATGTAATTTATCGATAAAGAAAAAGCTTCTACTTTGGGTTCGTGGTATTCTCCCAAAAATGTTCAAGGTAGCATTTTTTTAGACGCTAAAAAAATCAATTATCTTGGCCACAAATACTGTAAGTCGATTACTTGAGATGATTACAGTATGATAATCTTTTAATTAATTACAATTCGTTTGATGATTAAATCAGGTTATAAACGGGGCTTACCCATAACTGAGCGTTTTACTCAGTCCATATTTTTTTTCGGGTTTTTATTAGAAGTTCCAAATTTGAAGTTACATAACACATTTTTGAAAAAACTGTAACTTGTATTCTAGGTGGATAAACAATTCAGTCACAAACAATTACCCATATTAGTTCCCTATTGTGGAGGTTTAAAAAAGTGAAACATTAAAGCCCTAAATAATCATTTAAATGTTTAAACTCAATTTGAAAAAAAATTGATTGATGCCTTACAATGGATATAATATTTGATATCTGGATACGTACTTAACAAGACTATTTAAAAATCATCAGTTACCTGTTGAACATTCTATCTGGGTGATCGAACCTTCCATTTTGAAGACAAAGCATATAATGGGGATACTTTCGGACAAGATAGAACAAGATAAACCCAGGAGCAGAATAATGCGAGCCGTAGAGGAATTGCGGAGGTGGCATTTCATCGTACCGCTCCTGTGAATGAGAATAAAAAAGTAGTCAATTTGAAAAGAAACGAATTATCTACAGTAAAACTTTCGGACTTAAGCTCAATTATTTGACAACATCAACGAAGAAAGAATATATAAAGGTACGTAGTTAAACTGCAGGTAATTATTTTTTTAACGGTTTTTTTTCTCAACTACACACCTAAATATCATCAAAAATGTTTTTCACATTTTGGGGAAAAGAAAATCTTCATTGTAATTCCACAGATGAAGTAAGCAGGAATTTAAAATACTTCACATTAATACCAGTAGACCTTGCAGTATACCAGGTGTTCTACCAAATTAAGCAAATTCAAATTCTATCAAATTAATTGAGCAAATTCGTCAAACATATTATTAGTTTCTAACATAACCAATAAGGTAACAGAAAACGACACTAACCTTCAGCTTCTGGAATCTCTCCAGATTGAGTGCTCCTATGGGTTTGGACAGATCTCTGAAGGTTCTGGGGTTGTTGAGATCTAGCTGCGGTGAAGTGTAGTCTGAAATTACCCATGGAAAGACTGGGTATTGCGTCAAGTCGTTAAAAGTTCTATCGGCTTGGCTGTAAAGACGAAAATCCAGTGTTCAATTACATCGGCTCTGTACCTCGAATAAGTAAGGGTAATTTCTCTCCAATGGTGCCAAACGTTAAGATATTCCCTTGATTCATCAACATTTTGAAAAGTGTTAATGCTGTAGGTTTTGAAGGTTGGGGGCGTGTTTAAAAATAAAGAATTATTTTAATGGAATTTCCTAAAAGGAAAGAAATATTCAAAACAAACGGCGGCAAAATTTGTTTTCTTAACATGAAAAATGAGAAATTTGCGTTGTCATTTAGGATGAGTGGAACTATTTTCATACCAATAAAGAAAGAGGTAAAAATACCAGAAACTGGAAGGGGTAAAATTTAAAATGATTATAGAAAGATACTTTCGATAGTTTTACAAGTCATTTTTATAATTTTGTACATGCCGCCAAGATACTGTAACCATTCTCTCTATATTGTATTTGCTCTGCTGCCTAATTGTTTTATTCATTATTTATAACTCGTATATTTGTTTAGGAACACAGGCCCAAAAGGCGCATTTAAATTTAAAGAAAGATTTGCTGTGATCGCTAGTGCGCTCATTGCAAGACGCGGCTAAACAGTGTGCCCAGACAATTTCTACAGATATATTCTTGAATAATACGTTCATTTCACGAAAATCATACATTTGCAACCCCGAGCACGGGGGTGATCTCACATAACACTCACGTTCTTTTATATTTAGTACTTTGATAATTTCTTACTTTGCAAGGATCTCGATCCTATATATTTTCTCGTGCATATTTGAATGCCTATTTGTAATACTACATTTTTTGTATGTATCTGAAGTGTAGAGGTGCAGTATATCTTCATTATATGTGTTTCGTTATTCAGGTGTGCGTTTCCTTTGGATTCCTGAACTTTCCTGCAACCCTATAGGGTCGTAGTTGTTTGTCTCCCTTCCAGGATCACTGATTGCAAGACCAGCTACCAAAATCTTCCATTGAATATTCATTTATTACATGTTCTAATTAGGGATTTCAGGTGATTTAGGGATCGATAGGGAAAGGGGGCTTACATCTACTACTCTCTAGATTACTCCAAGAGAGAAATTCATTAAGATCTTATTTTTCATCAGAAGCTCGATTCCCTAGCAATGAAATGTTGAAAAATTTATTATGAATTTAAGACTGAAAGCAGTTAAGTATAGTATGTTGGTTTCAAAACTGTTAAAGCCAAAGGTTTTAATCAAATCCTTTTGTTTATTCCGGCACAGAAAATTTCGTTAAGAAAATGGCTAAAATGTTTGAAATTAAACACATACATATACAACACACATACATAATTTAATAAAAACTGTCATGATTTCGCAAGAGTTATCAAAAGTGCTCCAAATTTTTATTTTAGTTTCTAATATTTCTAAGAATGGAAGTATAAATTGTGCTAAGGTACCTGTTGAGATATAGAAGATAATCGTAATTCGAGATCGCTCCATTTTGCCATTGCAACGTCATGATTTCTTGCTCCGGTTCGCTAAGTTTCAAGCAGGGTTGGTCGAGAAGGCACTGGCAAAGGGTGTCACGATCTGATTTGGTTTTCAGCGATAAATACAAATGCGTGTCTTTGTAACTGATTTCTAGGCCCTAAAACCAAGACGGACGAATCATAATTTACGGTAATGTAGGTTTACAGTAAACAAAAACAGCGAGTGAGAGGAGAAGATGATGAAACCCCCGACAAGCTTATTACCACAGTCAATGTTACTTAGATAAGAACAAACTACATCAGTGTATAATGATGAAGATTACTGAATTCTTACTTCATTTTTGATTACATAGCAATTGATTGTATGTAAAAGTACCAAGCATTGTGAATTAATAACGATAATTTACTGCACAGAAAACACACCAACGATTTATGAGAGCGAGCAAGAATTAAATACTTGTGTTGTAAATGTAGATTTATTATACTCACAAACATTTCATTAACAGAAATGAATTATTTAGTATTTTATAATCAGAACTGTGAAGAGTAGTGCATCAGAATACACACTACAAATCATCAAAGCTCTCAATAGTTGCTCCTTGAGGGACAAACAAAGGAAAATCATATATGGTGTTTGAGATGTATGCTGTAACTATATATGTCAAACATGCTGATATACTCTTGCTCTAGAGATTTCAGTTTTTAAATAAAAAAGGTGGCTAACTTATCCAAATTATTTTGTAAAATCAAGAAGAACGAAAATGAAACATTATTTTCTGTTCAATTCAATTTTCCACCAATCTCACGAGTGCTTTTAACAGCTCATTTTTGAAAACCTTAATTGATGTCTATTCATTTCATGGAAGTACCTTTGGGAATCATCATGAAAAATCAGATGCATAATAGGTGTCTTAATTCTTAAGTAGTAACGATTGGTAACAAACCATCCCACTAGTCTTCTCCTCAGTATTTCTAAATCTACCAAGAAAGCCTAAATCTACGACCACAAATATACTGGAAATATTCATGTTAAATATTATTCCACTATTATTATGGCTTTATTCGTACCTATGATTCTTAGTAAGAAAGAAAAACAGGATTGTTTGTTACTTACAACATGCTGTAAAAGGAATCGACGTTTCGTGATGTGCTTGATATCGGAAAGACTAATTTTCAAAATGTGATACTGAAAAAAAAGAAAGAATTTTGTTAAAGTAAGTAAGGTTCGTAATGATACACAACTAATTTGTCCGCTAGATTGCAAGGTGAAATAACTGACTGATAATTTGACTTCATAATTTTATTAAAGTACTCTTCAGCTGATGAGGTTGAAATGGGTTCCGTTGAAGTAAAAATCGATGAACGCCAAATTTCTAATTGCTGGATTCCAATAATAAGTTTTGGGAGATTTTCCTCTCTATATACTAGGATATTCTTTTAGAGAGCCAAAATGGGTTTCAAGGGAAGAAAACTTTTCAAAAAAGGCTTCTAAAATGTGTGCAGTATTTGCTTTACTTAATTTTATACAAAACGAATGCGATTTCCCCTATTCAGGATTTGAATATTTAGCCCTTTATATTCAAACCATGGAGTATTTGTAGGAAAGGTTAATGAAACTCACTGGTTCGATTTTATTGAAGGGTTGGTAATAAAGGGTGGTGGTGGAGAGAACTATGCGGCCATGGTTCATCACAAGAGGGGTGACCTTCAGTCCAGTTGTCTCCATGACGATCTTCTCATCAAGGTCATGAAGCCACAGTGGGTCGAATTTCACGAGGTTTTGGCGGGAGCACTCAATAGCTGCCACCTGAGAATATTAACAAACCAATAAGACTCTACAAGGCAGTTCTGCCCATTAATATTAAGCCATGAAAAATAGTCTCCAGTTTATTTTAGTTGGGATATAGATTCATTAATTCAATATTACATTAATTTTCCATCGCATTTAGAGGGAAGAACACAGGAATCACAGGGGAAGACTTACTCTCAATTTAAGAGGAAAGGGAATTGGCGGTCTATTTATTCAGCTTGATATTACACTATTTGTTCGTTTTACCATGAGAATTAAGAGTGGATACCTACTTGTTTACATTGCCAGAGCCATAGAAAAGTACTTCCATGAACTGTAAGAATTGAAGAAAGATATGATTACCCTAATGCTTCGTAGATGACTTTATTCTTTATTTAAGATGCAATGCTTATCAGTTCCTTGTACTCTCTGTCTTTAAGTTGTGGGTTAAATAAAAACAAATGGTCTTATGGATAATGGGCAGGCGAGATTTTTTTAATGTTCCTACTTCCTAGAAAACACAAATAATTACGTTTCTTAGTGGAAATGATGGTTCAATCTCAATTCCTCAACGACCTGAAATCTGTGGTTGGGCTCAGTGAAAATGGATAATCTTTAGCATTATGAAGCATCTGAACAACCGGTAATATAATGTTACAAAATAATGCAAACCATCTTGTTCTGATCAGCAGCAGGTAAAGTCGAGGCCCTGTAGAGTTGGCTTACCAAAGGCAAACAGTCTTTGATATGAGCGTAATTCAGCGAGAATAAAAACGTGCGCTTGACCTTCAACAACAAAGTAGAGATGAATCAACAATCGAACGCATTTTTCAAAATATTGAACGATCAAGGTAACACATAGGGGGATTTAGGATCATGACGAGTTACTTACATTCTTGAATTTATAAGGGGCGAGCACATTGCCCTCGAATATTTCTGCATGTTGATTACATACAACTTTGAGAACGTTTGTATTTGATTCATTTCTGAAAATTGTAAAACATCGAATTAGAAAGAAGTGCAAAAATTGTGAAGAATGGCAGTTTACTGTGTGAGGATCCTACCAAATTATGAATACCCACGTGAGGGTTGGTGACTCAAATCACGGATCAAGATTTAGGAGATCAATGGAAAAATTAAAATTCTATAAGTTGAAGGTATTGGATCTCTTGCTGAAGATTAGGTTTGTGAGAACTCACTGTAGGTAACTGCAGTGAACACAATGAACTGCTACCCTCATGAATAAGTGGACACAAAAAAGATCGGCTAGTCCTATTTCTCGCCCTTCCAGTGATGCCCTATCACTTGTTCAACCTCCCTAATAACCATCCGCATTTCGCTTCTACTTAGAAAATACAGAATGAGCCAGAATTATTTTCCCAGCCAGAACTTGTATCCTGTTCAGGTTTGATTTCTTAATGAATTTCCCTACGTTACTAAATTAGCTAAACACAAGCGTATGAGTAAAAAAATCAGCCAAATATTCATTCAGATTTCAAACGGAAGGAACAAGGGTGATTCAGTAAAATCCAAAATTAATAACAGTAAATTACTACCATTTCTGTAATATTAATTACCCGGCTTGAAAATCTGGGACATATCCTTGAACGATTGTAAGGTAGCCAGGTCGATGCGGTGTAGTCGTTCTGAAAATATAGAACACAATGTAGAGAGGTAATCAAGTATAAGCGCACAATGTAGAGAGGTAATGAAGTATAAGCGTAATTTAAGTTGCACACTAAGAACACTGCTGAAGTTAGCAGTCAACCAGCTGATCTGGCAGTTTAAAACCATCATCAGGGCTAAAGAACAATATTGAGCCGTACGGTTCTTGATTTTATAGCAATCCAAAAAGGGTGTGAACACATAAAATGAGTCGGAAGCTTTTGCAGGATGTGGACAAAATGAACTGTGCCTCAGGATGGAACTGAGTAGGTTAAGTTAATTATTGAAGTAAGAAACACCTAAAGCATTAATAGATAATAATAATAGTTTAGCTGGTCAAAAGATGCTGATACGGGTTTTATATTGCAATTTAATTCAGCCCATCTCAAACCCCGTTAACCTAGACTTCGACTGTGTATTTGAAGGGAACTAAGAAAGTGCTTACTCATTGGCTTGGTCCTGGTATCTATCGATCTCAGTACATTCCTTGAGAAGGATCTTGATAATGGCCCGGTGGTGATCCTGTGGATCAAAGACGATAGATTTCGAACAGACTTTCAAGCGACCGATGATAGAGGGAGATGCAGAACTTCCACTGGCCCCTGAAGCATCTTCCTCAATGACTTGCAAGTGGACACTGAAATCTTCGAAATAGACCTCACCAGGTTCCAATAACAGCAACGAGAACCTGTCAAGAAACAATACTGTAATGGCCAATCTGAATGCGAACGACAAATCATGCTACAAAATGAGTTTCAAGGCTTTTTCAACAATTTTGATTTCGAGTCCCTGCCACAGGCAGCATTTCAAATTCAGCCCGATTTAGGTGACATTTTAATGTAAAGGCCAGGTTAGGACAATGAAGTTAGATCAATGGTAGAATTGGTGAACAATCTGGGAATCTAGAAACATTATTAATTCAGCAACATTCCCAGTAAGGATTATCTTAACCCACAGTGCAGAGTATACACATACTCAACATAGTAGAAAGGTGGTTCTAGATCATGGGAGCAATTGGCCACGACTAGATGAATGGCAGCAGGAAACCAACATTAATATAAAGAGTAACGCAGTGCAGTAACGGATTGGCAAAACTAAATGATTAGCTGAAGTAAGTTTGTTTTCAACTGTTCCCTTCAAAGCTGAAGGCAAAATGTCAGAATTTCATAGGAGTGCCTGAAACGATGAATTACCCAATTGGTACCCTTCCCCTGCTCTAACGATTCCACTCTAAACGGGTGTTGATGTGAGTGACTGCGTAGAGAGTGTACATGAAATTATCCAACTGGCATTGGAAACGGGGGCGAATTTCGGAAAGCAACACAGTGACGTAGATGTGAACAGTGATCATATTTGTCTAATTTTATTTTAATTTTTTGTTTAGAAAAAGGGAGCAGAGCAGGCCATACAGTGCAAAATTGTTTCTCATTAACAATGAAAGTATTACTTGCATAAGAAAAATTAATTATATTGCAAAATTATTTCTTCAGAACATTCTGCAGATTTCCCCGAAAAAATGAAAGAGTGATTTAAATTGTCGTGTACGGGCAAAACATGATATACTGATATGGCTCAAACCTATTTCAGGAATGTGTATGGTGTTGTTTAGTTTAGTGGTTAGGATGTTCCCCTTCGGGAAAGATGCAGCTACATGGGGAGGTAGCTGATCTTCCAATCACCTGAAAATCTGTCCTACAGGAGCTCGGATAAATTTTATAACCATAAACGTTATCAATATGCAACTTTTCTATTCTGTCGTTGAACGAGGACAATCAACAAGGAACATGAGAGATGACTATGCGCCAAGGTAACAGTAGTCTCGTAAAACTTCTCACATTACAACTTTGTTCAATACGGCTAACAGCTGATGATCAACTGATGAAGCGATTATTGTCAACTGTCAATTTGTAAAATACATGGGATTTAACGTATGTACGTGGTAAGTACTACATACAATATTATACTATAGATCCTTTCTCGTTGAGTAGTGAGGACACATAATATTATGGAGATTTTTTACATACCGGTGTTTGTCCATTATATTCTTCAAAACGTTCCACTTCAATTTGACATCTTGTGAGTTCAGTTGTAAACCAAACTTCAACACATTGTGAAAGAACAATCGTCAACGCACATCAATCCTTACTTTCCCCTTCAATGTATACGCTGATGGAAAGTAAATCTAAATACATAATACACAAGTATATATTGGAGGTTTCAAACTATAACCAATCCGATGAAGGTTAGATCAGCTGATGTGGAAACATGGATCTGGATGTTTTTGCATGAGTTTCTTTATTATAATCATTAATAATTAATTCATGAATAATATAATTTTTAATAGTTTATTGAGGTTGGTGCCCCAGGAAAAGAATTTAATAGGGAAAAGGGAAGACACAAGATACCAACAAGGGGAAAATCAAGCGAACCTTTTTGTTCATGTCATTAGTTCGGAGCTCCGTTCTCGTGTAGGTGTGCGTACGCTGCACTCCAATTGTATGGAATTCAACCACCCAACAAGTCGTTACAAATCTTCTCTAACTCCATGCTTATCTTTATTTTATCCTAGGAAAAATGAAGAAGATGATCATTTCCATTCGCATGTTCGCGGCTGCGTTGCGGTGTTGGTGTTTATTTTAGTTTTGTAATTCGTTGCTTTAGTACTTACTTCAAACATTTTTATAACACTTTTTAACGGGTAGTAGTAATATCGAACTTGATTTCATTGACATCAACGGGGAGATGTCGGGTTTAGTTGAGTTTGTTAAATATATCCATTCGTTTGAAGTTTGTGAAGAAGGCACACGTGGGTGACTATAAGGTACATTCCGAAGTTTCCTTTTCGAGGTTATTTTTTTTATTTCTCTGGTCCCGCGGAGTAGCTGACCATGGAGAGAAATTTGGTAGTTTTTTCGGACTGCTTCCAAAACTTGGCTTACTGTGGTCCTGATGGAAAACTGAGTGTCTGGGACGTGAACACTGGAATATTGAAACAGGAGTATATACCCAGCCTTCATCTAAGATCCCCCTGCACATCCCTATCATGGATAAACTTGAATACTAATGTGGTAAGATACACCGCTTTTGAATCTTAAACTATATTTACATTCGGTAGAAGTTCAGTTTACATTCTAGTAAGTATAATGATAATCATTCCTTAACATGTCATAAGAGTTTGATGTTGTCCAGTACCGGTGTGGTGTAACCGTTCTTTGGTGGTTGTCTACCACAGTTGTTTCGTTCATTCCGCAAAAATTATTAATCATTTTACGGTTGATATGATTTGTTGTAGAGTTTGTTGATTTGAAACATTATTGTCAAGTTCCTGGAAAATAACCTACAGTCGAAGGGTTTAATAAATCGCTCAATCGGTTGGAGTGTTGCAACAAAAGGGAAATTTCTCCTTAGTAGTAAGGACGTGAGTTCATGTCATAGATATCAAATGTTTGTGGGCCGTTACAGTGGCCGCAGCCAGTAACCGAAATAACTAACCATTTAATAAGTCAGTATTACAGTAATAAATTAAGTCCCTCTCCATCCAAAAGACTAAACAGAGAATAGGAAAATCCTTCCTCTTATCAGACTATATCGACCTGTACTAGGATCGATTTTAATATAGGATAATATATCGATACCTCCACCATGTATGATCGAATGATTTTCACGACCGTTATTTCGATAAAAGTATCTTTAATACGCAGAGACACAAGTGTTAACACATTCTGATCTATACTTTACTAGAAGGATTGATGTAGGATATTTTATTGTTTTTGAGATGCGAGCGAAGCTAGCATCCAGACCAGCAAACTAGACAGAACACACATCGAAAGCGTGGACCTTTATCGATAGGAGAGGGCTTTTCAATATGGCGAAGGTCTTATCAGGAAGGGGTTACCTATTCTCGACTTCTACCATCACATTCCCTGACGTAGCATCTTACACTTTCTTACTTTGGTCAAAACACTCGCTGACAGCGCTTGGTGACAGTGACCTCGCTTGACTGCTGTACTTTTCTGCAAGCATCTGCTGAGCCAGTGGGCAGCAGTTTCAATGAAGTCCGAGCCCAAACCAGCCGAGAGGTCTTGTGTTTGACTCCGGAGAAATGTTATGCACAAGGAAAATAACCCACAGTCGAGAGGAGGTTTGATGAATCAGCCTTAGCAATTCATTTTCATTGATCGAACCAACTGAAAGAAAATTGGGGAAACGATCCTCTAGGAGGCATGGAAGTGCTCGAAGCAAGTATCGAACTTCTGAACTCTGTCTGCCGAAAAATGATAAATGTGATAATCATGTTTATAAAAGGTACCACGTATGTATAAGTTCCTGTGTTTATGGGATTGCCATTGTGGGCAATCTGGTTATGTGTGTCAATTGATCCTCCCATCAATGAGCATTTTGCTTCATTTAATTATTATACGTGGCCATGCTATTGTATTGTAAAACTTCGGACGTTTGGATAGTAATTGAAATTTACTATCTGAATAGTGTTGAATTAGGTCCTGTTTGCTTGTAGCCTCCACTGAGGTAAACTATGGTCGTCTGTACATGTTTACGGTTTCTGGAAGGTCGGCGAACCCTGTGGGCAAATTCCATTTATTCTACTACTATGGAGAGAGCTGAAATGTGTCTAAGGCGTTATCGGGTTGGATGATATTTCAACCTCTTGCAGTTTCGAGGTATTGGATGTATGAACTATTACCGATAATTTCAGATATATGTTTGTTATTTCAGGTAAACAGTTCGTGGAAATCCAGAAAGCGGAAGTTGGACTCGAACTTGAAGAGTTTTATAGTGATTGGAACGTCAAATGGCACAATTGCACTTTACAGTGTCGCTGAAGGAAAAGTTGTTTCAACGCTGCAGGGTGGTCATTCCTCTTCAGTCAATAGCACATCTTGGTCTGCAGAAAAAGGACTATTTTCTGCTAGTGAAAAACACGTTGTGCAGTGGGACACTGAAAGCAAGGAAGTAAAATTGTAAGAACCTAGTCCTCATTTTCTTGTATTCTGAATACTATGTTGAACATTGTGGTAAACTGATCCCCAATGATCTATAGCAACCTTTATTTAATGAGACTATTGGCATGCTCATCTCAAACAAAAAAAAACAATTTGTATGGTATAGATATGTATGCACTTCCAACACCATTAAAAACATTACACAGTGAGCATGGACATGTACCGACAGATAGTATTTCTAGGATTATCAGTAAGCTTCGTCAGTCGGGTGTTTTCTTTCTTCTTGACCCTGGTGGCTGATCTTATTGAAAGAGTGTTGTGTAAAATCTCGGTCATTTGGGTATATATATCAAAACCAATTTCGTGAATTCGAAGCTTCAACATTTTCCATAAGCTGTATTCCATTCTTGATTTATATCTGTGAAACCCTGTTGAGTTACCTGTTGCCTCTGATTATCTGATCGTTGGTGATTCACATACTTCTGGAATAATATGCTTTTCGATATTAGTAATGATTAACTAGTTTAATAATTGTATGGTTTAGTCATCATTAATGAGTTTCATGTACTCCTTTAGTTAATAACTTCTCCATCTTAGAACATTTTCTATTGTTTTCAGAAAATGGAAATGCGGTAAAGGGAGAACTACTTGCCTAGCAGTGTCTAACAAAGGAGACTTATGTGTAACTGCAAGCCGAGAACTAAGGCTTTGGGACGTTGAGACTCAGAAAATCTTGAGAAAGTTCACGGGTCACAGTACTGAAGTTGTTTGTCTTCGGTTCATCAGGTCACAGTACTTTCTGTCGTGTGCCGCCAATGATCGTCATATTTCAACTTGGTTAGTACTGCTATTTGTATGTTGAGAGAAGCTTTGAGATGAGTACGTTTGTTGTGATTTAGTGGTTCTAGGTTGGCAGTTTGTTTCTATCGCATACTACGGACAAGAGCAAAATAACATTATATGATCATTCGCTTCAAAAAGCGGCTTCTTGAAAACTAATGATTTTCCTATTAAATCGTACCTGATCGGGAAGCACTATTTCGGATGACGATTACTGTTGCTTACAGTTGATTTTCGGAACTACTTCAATGCCCGGCGACCTGATATGGAATCATAACCTACACATGAGAAATTCCAAATTATTCATGATTATAAGATTCGGTTTTCTTTTTGCAGGAGTACAGTTGGCGAAGTGGAAGAACCAGTTGCGCGATACGGCTTGAGTGATTGCATTAGTGGTGAGATTTCTGCTGTCGAATATGAGGGATCGCTTCATTTCACTGCTGCATCCAAGTCCGGTGTCCTCCATTATTTCCAGCATCAACTCAATGGGTAATTACAAGAACACTCTCTTATAAGAGTATGTCGGTTTATGTCATCCAAGGTTCCTGTGTGGAGAGGTTTTAGTCAACTGAAAAAATGTACTGACACACAACTTGCAATGATAATTTCCGCTATTCTACTCGCTAGACTGAAGTTGGTATTTCTGTTTTAGACACGTTGCTAAATCCATCAAACCGACAAAATCAATTGAAGTAACCAGTGGGGGCAAAGACCCCGACTCCAACTTGTTGCCTGTGCAATGTGCCATTCTTACGTCGCCGTCCACTGTACAAATTTCCTATGGCCACTCACCGAATTTCCGTTTTGAATCCGTTGTAAGTACAAATCATTAAGTATCTTGACCGAACATTTCACATTATATTCTCTACAGAACTTCAACAATATTGCAATCATTTCATTGATTATACGTACGATTCCAAGTTAACTGTTATTGATATCTTACTCCAAATGTTCTTGTCCCAGGATCTCGGTGCTGCCAACGATAAAACCATCAGACTTGTGCGACCAACGCCTGCTTCTAAACCGATTGTTACTTTGGGCAACAAGGTGTGTATTCATATAATTCTTTACCGAATGAATGAGTAATTAATTTAATTACTGTCGCTGCTTGTGCTGTTTTACAGTTATCTTGGTTGTTGTCTCTTTGTTATTTATTTGTGTAACGTTTGGCAAGCTTTCAGGTAAGTTTTCCTTCTAGCCAAGATTTAAAAAAAAAAAAAAAAAAAACTGCAGCCATTTTTCATCTTTACCCAAACTGACTATAAATGCCTTAAATAATGTTACTCGTTCTGTTCAAAGTTGGACTAATGTTTTGTACCCAGGTCGGCAGTGAAGCGACTGATGCCACAGAGTATGTTGATCGAGGAGTAGCACTCAAGAGGAGGAATTCGTCCTCTGGTGTCAATGACGTTCCAATGGAGGAGCGCTTGGGTAATCTCTCCCTTGCTCAGAAAGACCCTTCGGGTGCTCCTATTGGTGCTAAATCCAGTCCTTTCAACCTCTCACAGCTCCTTATTCAGGTTTGTAATTAATTATCCTCCAGAAAGTAATTAACCACTGATACATTCTCGGCTTTAGAACTGGTGCATTGTACTCTGAACCTCAATTTTCAAAGACAAGTAATGCGCAAGTTTATTTAAAAGTCCACTCAGTGAAGTTTGTTCCGACTAGAAAAGTATAGCCATGCCTGTACAAGACCTGCCAGAAGCATGCTCAGTAAGGAACTCAGAGATTTATGTTTGTTGGACTTGAAAATCATGCATCAAAAATTAAAACTCCACCTAGACTCGCGAATTATTTTTTATACGTCTAATTGTAGGACAACGTTGATAACGTGAAGATTGTATGAAGTTACTGAACAATGAAGTGTGTGAAAGCTCTGTAGGATTTTATACCCTGGGAAATCGTTCATATAAATGAACGATCAGCTTTTTTAGTTAAAATAATAAAGGCGAAGATATGTTGATATATTTTTGATTTATCATTTCCAATAGGGCTTCGTAATCATATAGCAAAAATTCATTATTACCCCTCTCAAACTTGGTCATTTTACCTTTCAAGATGTGTAGATTCAAAATCTGAACCTCAAAGTGACCCCGTACACGTCACAATGGCACGAGATAACACGTATTATTAAGAATTGGCAGTGTTTTGTTTGATTCTGTAAAGTTAGTGTACGGTCAGTTTGTGTTGAATGCATTGTTGCTTATGAGTATTTATCTGTTCCTCACTATATAGTGGACTGAATACCTAATTTCTAGTTGGTTACTGTGGTTGGTTTGGTTCCTGTTTGTCGCTTACCCAATATTTGGTCTTGAAAGCCTACATAGCACATAGGTATCAATGGAATAAAAAACGCATCTTTATTATCTACAGCTTCTTTCTCGATATATTAATAAGCTACGATTAGTCTACGTATTGGTGTTTCTCACAACTTGTACAATATTTTCTCTCAGCAGATTTTTGTATACTACATCATAATTGTTCTAAGCCCATAATGAATATTATCTTATCGGTCTATAGTGGAGGTGGAGTAAACGTTTCTGTTGTATTGTAAACGTTTTTGCCGTTCACGTCGATTGACTCAGTGAGAAGACCAGTGGTATTCTGGAGAAACGGCTGGATCAGGTTGAACCCAGTTACATTGGGGCTGACATTTACGATGTCGAACATATTCAAACATGAAGTTCCATTCTGGTTATCGGGGAGGCACAAAACAATCGGGTAGTTGCAGCAATCAGTTGACCCTGAAGAACACTGACAGAAGAACAAAAAATCACATCAATTAAAGTGTCTGGGTAGATTAATTTTATATTGCATTGATATGTGTCGTAATTATTTTTAACGTAAGCCACCATTTGTTTTATTAATATTGAATGTGCTTGATACAGACTGGTTTTTGTGAAACCCGTTTTCAGTTCTCTTGATCTTTAATGCCATTCCTTTTTGAGAGGACGGCCTTATCATCTTTCTTAATAAATAAATAGGTCAGCTTTTCTTAAACAGGAACAATTTTTTTTTTTAATCAACGTTTTATAGCATTTGTACAATTTTTTGGCACCCGTTTGACAATACCGTTTCAAAGGATTGTGGTGAGGGATTGTGGGGTCGATGTCATTAGTATTGCCATCAATTACCAATAAATGTCTGGGATAATTCAGATAAGCCCTTAATTGGGCAGTAGAGTGTAGCAATGAGGAATTCCCTTCCTCGTTCATTCAAAGCATTAGACCTTGATCATTGCATCTAAAAAGATCGAGAATTGAGAATAATTGTGCGGATTCTTATTCCTGAAAGGAACTATTACTCTTTCCACTTGAACAAAACAATGACGTTTCTTTCTGACATGCGTAATCCGTGACTTCGTTTTTCAATAGTGCAACGATGTAGGAAATACTGAGTAGTTAGGGTATATGTTAGGATATAACACAAATAGTTCACCACAAACTAGGGAGACCTGGGGGAGCTGGGAGATTTAACGTTCACGGTTTGAACTTGGTCTCGACTGTACGTTCTTCGTGAATTCGGAAAATGAGGTCGCTCTGTATCATCGCAATCCGGCGCTTAATGGTTATTCTGGTTTATTTTTGTCTGGTGGTATTTGAAGAATGTTGAGCTCTAAACTTCTACCTACTTACGCCTTTTCAATTATTCGAAATTTTCCCAATTTATGTCGTGCGAAAGCTAAAATTCTGGCAGGATATCCTTGCCTTAAGGTGGAGGAATGAAATCAATTTCTTTCTGTTCTCTTAAATTTTCATCTAAATTCTTGGCCTTTTGGAAAAATGTTAAATTACTCTACGTGTTCCACTTGAGACATTTTGGGTAAGATATGCGTCCACATACGCATCCATTTTTCTCAGCTTAAAAGTCCATAACTACAACCTTGCGAATGACTCCCAAATATTTGGCTACTCAGGTGGTCGGAGTTTAATATCGATGTACATGATCTCCTAACTGTTAAACCTCAATTTTTGTAAAAATGAACGTATTTTCATTGAACATTTAAGCCTCGGCCTGCGAAGAGTGGGTGGCTATGAAGGGTGTCAGTAATTTAGTTACAAGCTACTTCTTTAAAAGCTGGACCAATGAAAATTTCAAGTTTGCTGGCTCTTCGTAATTTAAATTGTTGGATATCTAGATTTTTATTACACTAACTTCGGAAATTCCGTAACCGATTGATTGATTTAAGTCGACCTGTTCATGGTTTTCGTTAAGTTGTGGCGTGTTTAGTAGATTTATAAACATGTATTCAGCTTCTCATTTTTAAATTTTAATTAATTAAATACTAATCTTTGGGTAAGATGCATTTGCCTACATAAAAATCTTAGCTACTCACCGCTGCTAAATAAGCGAGGCACGAACTGTTCTGAGCCGAGACAGCAGTCGCCGCCAGAAAAAGTATCGCCAAACTCTGAGTGATGAGCCCCATGACTTCCCCTTATCGTAACTTGGTCTTCTGGATAATCGACTGAGTTTTGTGCTTTCGCAACCCTCCTTTTCCAACTGGCTGATTAGCATATCTTCCTCAACCACAGCTCGAAACCGCAGTACCCAATTTATGCAAGTCAATTCTTATCTTGTCGTTTTCTGTCACTTGAAGTTTATTTCGGATTTTTCCACCGTAAAATAACCTCAATAAATGACGTTCTTTGCATTTCTAAGTACCTATAATTTATTCTTTATATTTTCGATAGAGTTTTCTTCTTTGATTCTTAGTCCTGATGATCCGAAGTATTACGTCAAATTAAATAATAATATTATTGTTGAGCTCACTTCAATTTTCAGTCTATCCACGAGAGAGAGGAATAAGTTAATACAAGTCCTCTTACTCAGATGATGACAAAAAGTTACTTTATCAATCTATTCAAATAACCATAGCTAGAAAGTTTTTGTCATTGGTTTTCATCCCTCATGTCTCCGTAAGCATCTATCAATGTGTGATAAAAAAATGACTGAATATCGTTGAGTTTATTTTTTAAGCGGAGTATTATTCATACAAAGTAAATCAACGATGAACTAGGACAATTAAAATAAAAGCTCGAAATTACAATGGAAGCAGCTACCTACTTTGTACAATAAGTTTTTTTGCAAACCTTAATGTTTGAAAAGCCTGAAGAAATCTTCTTGAAATGCATAATTATCAAATTCTACGCTCACCAATTGCTTAAATTTCAAAACAATTTAACATGAAAAATGTACCAAAACAATTTAACATGAAAAATGTACCAAAACTCTCAAGCGATATTTCTGCATGAGGACATTTAGGGCGATGGCTGATTAATTACAATGGTGTCTAGAAATTAAATTAAAATTAAATAAAATTAAAAAAATTAAAATTAAATTAAATGAAGAGGAAATACGTAGTTTCATCAGAAAATGTTTAAGAATGTAACAATTTAAGAAGATATGGGATCGTAATCATTGTTGATGATTTCATCTCAAATAACCTGCTTTACCGCGATAATATCGTCGACCATTGACCGCAACATGTCACCATCGTCAGCCAAGTTATTTCTGATTGGTAGTTCTTCGTTGCTTATCCTTCTAGCTGACTTGCAATCAAAATAATTTATTCTGTTGACAGTGACCTTTTTACACACTACTCGCAGAAATCCTTTCGTTTTGACACGACTTTCTCCCACTCATACTATATTGACAAACGAATAGTTTTCGTTTAAGTTGGAATCAGTTATATATAAAATCTGAACACTGGTCGTGGTAGATGATACTGGTAAAACCTTTGGTATCTGCTCCAATTCATGATACCGTTAGGGAATGACACCACTTCAAGCTACTGGAAAGAAAAAGCTTGTTTGCAAATTTCTTCTACTGTGAACAGCATCTTTGTTTGCCCATATATGTACTCCTATCGTATCCACGTACTCAGTTGAAAGAATGAAGCTACATACTTGATTCCCGTTAGTTATTAAGTATAGATTTCTAATACATCATCTTATTACCTTATACTTAAAGGGTGGAACACTCCCTTCCTTATTTAAGGAATTGTTTGCCAATTAGATGTGAATATCTAAGATGAATAAATGCGACTTTCATAAGACAAATTATGAATTTCAGGGACTGGATAGCAAGGACAAAACTATCCTGACAAGTGTGCTGACAAGGAGAGACCCTCAAGTCATCAATGAGACAGTAACTAGGCTACCTATCCAGATGCTTAGCCCTCTTATTCATGAGCTCGTCATTAGAATGCAAGGCAAAAAAATTCTGTAAGTTTCAATTGCTGATAAGTGAAGATTAAACCAAGGGGAAGAGATGAACAAAGTTTAATGGTTTAATTTTATCAACAAATTTTAGTAATAATGGTTCGAGAAATGTTAGAATGTCAAAGATGAGTGGTAAAGAATTCTTGGTGAATTCGAAAGTATAATAAATCCTGGAATGACGCGGCATTAGGAAGCAGACCTATGTCTGCCTAATTCGTGTCTATTCAGATTTGAACATGTACTCGTACCTTGTTGTTTTGGGGAGGCTGAATTTGTCTGTAGAAAAAATTTGAACGAAAACTCGATGTACCCTCTGGAAATGAAACCCATTGCAAAAGTTGAATGTGTCATTTCCTGACGTTAAGAAGCTGCCTTTCATATACCAACCACAAGCATCGCGCTGATCTCTATTCTTCAAAAGTAATTTTGAAATAATAATGTAGCAGTAAAAAAACTTGCGATTGTCTTTTGATTCGGTACAATAAATAATTGTTTTTATCGTGCTCCCAAATTGATTTCTCTTTAATTGATTTTAGTTTTTAACGAACTTCTATTCTTCCCATGATTGGGCGCTTTAAAAACGTTCAGCCCCTCATGCCACGCAGTTCAAAAAAGGTCGAAAACCTCTGGGATGTATGAGAGTGATTATCCGAACTCGACTATGTAGACTCGTAGCAACCCTGAGAAAATCAGGCAAAAGGCAATCAGAATAGGTTGAAATGGTTCCCATACTTTGCTACTGAACAGTTTTTTTTTTTTCAAGAATCTTAATATCTTCCTCTGCAATGGATATGTTTTATTCTCATAATCTTTATTCTGAGAACAACTCAGGGCACGTTAGGAATAAGAGGCAGCACTAACGAAATAATTCCTGAATCCTTAAGTTCCTTTTTTTCACGTATATACTCGAACGCAAATGTTTTTCTGAATCTCCCCATGTTGATCTTACCCTCAACTATAATTGTGTAATGATAAAACGCCTTCTCGCTTTGTAGGGTGGTGTTAGCAGCATCATGGTTGAAAGCTGTTCTTCGGATACATTCGTCTCAGTTGCTGTCAGACACAACTGCTGGCAACATGTTGGCATCGGTGCAGCCGATTATCGAATCCAGACTTAGCCTTTTGGGGCCGCTTAGCAGCCTTTCAGGTCGCCTGGACCATGTCCTCTATCAAATGGATACTGCACAGAGCACTTCCTTTGCTCATGTTGAACCAACTGTCATATTTCGTGACGAAGGTGAGTACTCGTATAGTCGGCAAGCCAGCATCAAAGTGATATCTTAATTTTATGTCCTCTTCAGCCACTTGACTGACTCAGGAACTTAGAGTGCCACATGGCTTTTACTGAGTGTAGTTTGTTACCTTCACCTATCCGAAGTCAATGAATGATCAATCACCCTTAAATCATTGTCTTCCGATTTTCAGATACAAGTATAACTTTTTTTAACATTTTTCAATTTCACGATATGTACAGCATCGATAAATATATGTACGTACCTATTATCAATATGAAGATGATTGTCTTGGTTATTTTCAGATTCGTCGGATGAGGGGGACAGCTTGGTTATTGACACCGATGGAAACGAATCAGAAGATAAGTGGGATGAGCTTTCAGATTTACAAGACAGTGAAGATCCCTCTACGTGACTTTCCTTTGTTTTTATTATCATTACATGAAATTCATTAAAAAAATAAAAATCTATTCTCATAGGGCTCGACTCTTTGTTGTTTCTCATTTCAGTCATTTACTTGGTCGTTGACTCTAAAGTTGAAAGAGCCTTTAAGAATCAGTTTGGAACTACACTCCTATAAGCGGTAGCTAGACTATGAAAAGTAGGGCACAAACGTAAATGATTTGAGCTCTTGTGTTTGAATCAAACTGTAAAATTTGTCTACAAGATTTTATTTTAAGATAGGTTAGGTTCGGAAGTTTGAAGCTGTGTTGATAGAAAATTATATGGACGTCGACGGAATGGGCATTTCTCTGATTTATATATAAGGGGAGTATATTTTTTAAATAAGTATGAACCCACCAGTACTAACGAAACGAGAATATTATTCCTTCCTACGCTTTTGGGAGTCAATTAACAATAGGCCCTAAAAAACCGTTATGACAGCTTATTTTGATCCTTCAACGGGTAAGAGGAGAGGGGATTCAATTACCAAATGCAAGTTAATTTATTTAATGGATAGTATAGGTGCTGTCCCTTGTATTTTAAAGTCAAATACTGAATCGTCTATTAAAGTAATATTTAAGGATGCCATCAATATTTTTATGATACCATATATGATTGATGGAGCTCCAGACGAAAAGGGAGATGATTCATTAAAGCAGGAGCTTAATGGAAAGTTCCAGTTATGACCGTATGAACGATTTTTTGTAAATTATTCGTATCACGAGTACATTTACCTTAGATTGTGTTGACATTTGAGAACTTCGGGGACTGAGGTAGTTTAATTATCTAATTCATAACAAATTGACTATTCTAAAAAAAAAAAAAAAATCTGTTCGAAGTATTCTTTAATTGGGAGTAGACGATTCCGACTTTGATTTTGAAAATTCCCAATTTGACTTAGATATCTCCTTCAAACCCATTTCTGCAGGAATCGTATGAACTTTTACAGCTATTTGAAACAATTATATTGCTAGTAACAAATAGCATCGCATCAAGTCAGCTGATAGTTGGAACCAATTCGTCCTGCATGATCAGATCATAAGAACAGATTCTGTTCTTTAGTTTGTGACAACCTACATTTAATAACATTTCAATTTTTGGGGTTAAAAAGATGAATTCAGCAGACCACATTAGAACAGTTCTATAGAAATTATATCATGTAGCATGAACGGTTTGGATAAATAACAACATCAACTTCGAAAGAACATTATTATTGAATAATAAATAAATAACTGGAATCGCTCGAAGCATCACATAACGTCAGGCTGTAAACATAAATATGAAGAATAGATGTACAAGTCTTAGTGAAACAATACATTCTTTTAAATTGATTACAATACTGTATCCAATACTATCAATATGTCCAAGTTATTTTAGAAAAAATTGGATTATATCTTGCCTATCATGAAATAATTTGAAATTAATTATCACTACCTGACAAAATGTTTCAAAAATGAACCATGAACGCATCTTATAATTTCAGAATTTTTTTCGTTCACGTTCTCGTGGTTAACAGAAGTGTCAATTAATTAAATTTTCAACTTTCATTGATTTTTCACGCTGACTGTTCTCAATATAAAAACAACCATAAATGTATACAACCAATTTAATATTTTTCAGATCGATCTACTGTTTAGGCCTTGCATTCGATTTTCTATTTTGTAACTTTCCTAGCGATGGCGCTATTGACTGAGGTTATTAATATCAGTGTGAGTCTAAATTTCCTAATTATAAAAGGCGATTCAAAAGAGAATCAGTGAATTCAAGTTACTAATTTTATTGTCTATATTATAATAGAGTGTTTACATGATTTGATTTAATTACCTTATCTTAATTTTACAATTATACAGTCCTCGTAAAAGTCTGTGTGTTTCATGATATTCATTAGGTACGTTTTTATTATGAAAATCCTGGTTATGAAAAATGACAGCAATGCACTTCATTTTTGGAAACATTTTAAGGAGCGCAAAGCTAGGTCCCTTAGTTGGCTTGTGAT
Organism: Creontiades dilutus; assembly: GCA_031894815.1. Classification (NCBI taxonomy): domain Eukaryota; kingdom Metazoa; phylum Arthropoda; class Insecta; order Hemiptera; family Miridae; genus Creontiades; species Creontiades dilutus. The sequence continues at coordinate 1,485,016 of JAVIWC010003164.1, forward strand.
GGAATCATATATCAAATTTGTCAAATGAATCAACAGATCAATTTGTTGAAGTTGGTATTGGTACTACCCTTAGTAAAGATATTTAATGATTGGTAATTTATTTACAGAATGGCACATTTAACCCAGAACTAACCGTAATCAAACTTCAAAATTGTGAAATGAGTCAAGGGAGTTGTGATCGTCAATATCCTGTCGGAGGGCGGATAGGATAACACTTAGGTGTCACAATGAGATGCGGAATCAGAAGAGGGATTGCTATGTGACATCTGCAATACTTATCAATCCATAATAAACATACCCTGTAATAACCGTCAGAAGCATTTGACCTAGAGAAAGGTAATCCCTCGTTTTTTTAAAAAATAGGTTCAGAGGGAAAAGCTGTCAAAAGGAAACAAGGTTTATCGACAGCAAAAGCACATTCTTTCCAATCACCATATCAAATCTCCTTCACATTCAAACCTTTATAAACTAACCAACAACACCAATGACTTTTCAGCTATCAAACAATGTTCAACTGCTCTCGTCTCATAAAACCGCTTGCTGAGTTTATATAATAAAAAGCACCTTCTCCCAAACTGAATTCAGCGATTCGAGAAACATATTAAGCACTCGGTTTGAAGAACTGCAAAATAATGAAAACACAAAATTTTCGAGTTCCTTCAACTGATTTTTTGTAAAGTCCGAATGATTTTGAAATCTTGAACATAACTCTATCCCAACATCCACCATCAATTCATTATCTGTTTCATCATATGACAAATAAGTTACGAAATTGCCCAGCACATAGTTTAGCTTATTAACACAGGATTGTTAACTTCAGTTGCTTGCTTTAAACGACCTTAGGCCTTTATAAAAATTACTCGTTAAAGGGAAACTAACTATTATTTCATTGGAAAACCAAGTTAATATGTTAGGCCTCGAAACCAAAAAACCCGTGGTTACGTTAACATGAAATCAATTACACTAATACGGGAGATTTGACACAAAGCTCGTACTTGTTAACATTTTTTCTAAACACTAGTGTGATCACTTTCGTAAAAGAAAGTGGAAAAATGTGATTAAATGAATTACCATTTCTGGATCGTTTTTAGGATTGGATGAATTACTCTAATTGGGGTGTGTTCCACTTGTGACCCAAGAGAAAATTAACGTACTGACAGGTAGAGACAAAAAATTCTGCTTGTAAGCTAAGAAAGGTGTAAATAATTTTCACTCGTGTTATCCAATAATTGGAATATCGGGCAATTATAAGCCCAAGAAGACTAGTTTTGCGAAGTGCATCACACACTGAGATATCATTGTAGAATAACAAAGTTTCAGCGTTGAAAACCAAAAGCGATTGCTTATAAATAAATTGGTTATTCAGCAATTCAAATTACTATGACTTTGTCAATTAGAACCAAAATAATAAACATTCGAAAATAAATTCATTGAAAGAAGTTCGAGATTATATCACATGTACCAGATGAAAGGTACATAGCTGTCGGACGATTCGTCATTTTAAGCAAGCATTTCATGCCGATACATGCCTTATCTTTGAGATTAGAGGGACAGAAGGCCAAAGTGAACACACCCATTTCTACAAAGACACTAGAACTAACAATACTAGGTAATATTGATATGTGGTCTCGAGGAGTGTATGATGTCTCGAGGCACAGCCCTCTCCGAATCACTTTATCGGCATTTCCAGCTAGAGCGCAGTCCGTTCATCGTACACCACGACAGCTTCGTTGTCGACAAGGGAGTCGGTGTCTTTATGGAGAAATTGACTTCGCGATTTACTCAGCGCTATGATGGCAGCCTCGTCGTTTCGCATCCGGTTTTTACGTTTTTTACTGAAATTAACCTGGGAACAAAAAATATATCGTTAATGAAACAGCTAGGCTCGGTGACCTGTGAACTCATTAATGTACAAGGTTTCCAGAGAAACGAAATTCGATTTCCAAAAAGATTAGCGGGAAACCCAAACTTCCCCTACAATTGTATCAGCTGACTCGATCGTTACAATTTAATAGGCGATTTTCGGTACATTTAGACAAATTCATATCCGTGTTGCTGTTCTAGGGAAAAGCGACCGGTTAAACGTGAAGCGGTCAGAGTCAGCCGATTCCATTCATTTAGGAGATTTCTATCCTCAACGAACATGGAAATATTTGTATTTCTATTAAGTTTTCGATATTCTGATATTTTCAATATTCCATCCCAGTTTTGATTTTTTATACAAGCTTAATCAACTTTGGTACAGTAATTTTGGTGAATGCCCCGTACTGCGGATTTTTTTTCTCGATTTTTGGATTTAACATATCTTGAAACCTGAGAACCAACAAATTTTGAGGAGAGGTGATTTTTTAAATTGTTTATTATGAGAAATAATATACCTTTACGAAAAATGCATACACCCCAAAATTGGCTTGAATGCCTGGATTGTTTATAACAGGAGTCACAAGAGAACAATGTAAAACAAATAGCAATTGACTATGATTAAAGAAAAATTGACCTATTGCAATTGCTTGATGTTCAGTACCCTTATTCGGTGCAAATCTACAGAATTCTGGAGGTAGAACATGACAGTCAAATGATCTGAATGATTTTGGGCAATAAAATATGAATCATTCTTACTTTGGCATAGAGTTCGGATACGTCATCAGCAGTGGAAAGAGGACGAGTCTTATTTCGTACACAAGCTGGTAAGCTCTGCGTCTTCATCATTAGACCACCATTAAATGGAGATAAGTACATTTCTTTGCTGCCTCCACTAGTTTCTTCTAGAACTTGAATGCAAAAGGTACTAATTACAAAGTCATCTGCATAATACAATTTATGTTGTACGAACAATGCTGCACACACGTGACATCTCTTAATATCCAACCATAATAATTGATGTGGGTAGGATAAAAAATGTTTCCAATTATTGAGCACTTTCAAGAGCTTCACATTATAGTAAGCAAGATTAATAGAAGCATTAGTGAAACGTAGTAAAATGCGTTAAAATGTATTCCGTTCTGGAATTTTTGTACAAGTTGAGTGTTGAATTTAGTGACCAATTCAACGGGCACCAAAGCAGACTCCAATAGCTATGTTTTTACAAAAAATTGCTATGTTAAGCTGAATTTATTGATAGCACTCATTGAAACTTCAGAATCAAGTGTTAATTGCATAATATTACAATCAACATATTTTAAAAAAGAAGAAAATTAACTGTCAAAAATATAATTTGCAGTTTTTATTCAATACTCGACTTTTATCTGTCCCTCTATCAAAATTGTTCGGTCAGGACACAGCATTCAATTCGAAAAATGATATAACTGAGTATAAAGTGTAACAATTCAATGAAATTCCTAAAGCGAAACATACTTGTAGTTGAAGCAGCCATACTGAAATGCGGAGGGCTGAACTCTGAGATCTGAGGAAGGGAGCAAGGTTCATCTACAGCTGGGGACCTGCTCACAACACGACTGGTTCCAAGGTCAGGCGATAGTGAGGAAGGCTGGCTATGGGGCCGTGGGGGACGAGATTCTGGGCCCTAAACAATTAAGGAAGAAGAATTGCGGGGTTACACTCGGATATAGGTTAAGAACCAACACGTGCATTTATATCTTGAACATTCTTAGAGAAGAGCCACTAGTAATCAACCCCGGAGTTGGTCGAGTGTTTTTCTCTCCATGTTTCCAGTCATAAATGTTAGAGTATAATAATTTAGAATGTAGCAAAATTTATCAATAATCAAGAGGAACATTTGATCGAACTTTATGAAAAATAATAAAGAAATCTCAACTTAAACCCAGGAAATGCAACAGATGAATAAAAATGTCTCATTAAATTTGTTATCACCCTAACGAGGAACTATAATTGTAACGTTTATACATAAGGTCAGCACTATTACTGAAAATTCACTGGCGTTGATGATTCGACCACAGGTACAAATGAGCATATGCACAAGAAAATTTGTGGGAAATACCTTATGATGCGTGGGGACTGTGATGGATCTGGGAAGAACAGGACACCTATCAAGAGCCGCAGGATCGAGAAGGCGGTTATTGTAGAACCAATGACTCCCACTGACCCCTGTATAGGCGCTCCCGCTCGGAAGAACTTCGAGAACCCGAGAGCTAACACTCCATTGTCCACTTTTGGGATCCAAGTAAACAGCAGATTCACTGGAACAAGAAAAAAATAAATTGAAATTTTGATTTTGGTGACGAAAATGATCAACTCCTGAAAGTGAAAACAATAAGTCTGGAAGCAATACTTGTGTAACGCTCATTTTACTAAACCAATTTAAATAAGTTTATAAACCACATACCTGGGGAGAACTGGTACAACAGGCCTGGTTGGTGAGGGTACGTTTTCAATTTTCACTCCTAAAACAGAATCATTTGTATTGTTTCAACAGATGTTAAGATCTCAAGGGGTCTTTTTGCAGGCCAAACGCTTTCAATTCTTGTACGGAAAAATATACATCAAAATTGAAGAATAGAAATGTCTGGAAATACATGCACCAGTAGAGAACCACCCAGCCAATTCCAAGGGAAATGCACAAACTGGGAAGGCAGTGAAGACAATACAAGACTTCTTCATTTCATACGATGGAATTAACGAACAATCATTTTATTGTTTCTCCAAGAAAGTACAACGGTACTGGTGAATGTCAACCGAAAATGAAATGAAATCCGTCTAATGCTGGAGGGCTGAGAGTAAGTTTACTGGTATACATGAGATTGTATATCATTTTATTTAAGATTCTTAAATATTCTCTAATTTTTGGAAAAGTAAAGGGGAGCCTCGCGACAGGAACCTTAAATGTGTTGAGTAATGTTCAAACGCCTTGACTCCTTCTGGAATCCTTACCATTAAAAAAACGGTAACCAACGCTAAAACAAGTCGGGTATTTGAATTTTCCCAACAAAAGAAAAACCTAATTAATTAAGGCGATCCCACAAACTCACGACAAATCAATATTGAATTAAATAATATTTAATATGCGGACAACAGTCGCTGCCATCTCCGTGACAAGACAGTTGCCAATATTAATTAGCTGAATCCCCTCAAGCCTATTGACTAATACAATAGAAATATATTACTGTTTATTTTATAAAATTACAAAAAAACAATCAAAACCTACGTTGCCCTAAAAAAATGCCTTTTTTTCATCGAACAAGCAGGCGCATATCCTCGAGTAATGGAGTTCTCAACCTTTTAGTAACCACGTACCACTTAAAATTTTCAGAGATTTTGACGTAACACCTTTCATTTATGTATATTTCTATTTATTTATATATAATTTACATTTGGTCATGTATAGGAAAATAAAAATGCATTCTACGACTGTACGTATGAACATAGAATTTACTTAGATACTAAATAAAATGTATCTTACATTAAAAACAATCTTAAATTATTTAATTTAAGCGTCAGACTGCCACTATTCTGTGTAAAACACAGATGGAGGAATTGCATTCTTAACGCGGAAATGTTGCATCGTAACTGTAAATTAATGTTATTCACATTCAACATGTTTATTGTTATTATTATTATATGACTGCATACCACCTGAAATGTCCCCGTGTACCACCGGTTGAGAACCGCTGCTCTAGAATATAAATAGTAAGTAAGAAAGGATTTCAATGGTATAACTTACTGTAGTCTTTGTTTCGATGAGGAGCAACACAGAATCTCCAGAGGACGGCTGCGATAACGAGAAGGATGATGAGAGCGCCACCTGTGAAGATGGCGATGACGAGGGGCAGCTGCTCTGTTGGCATCCGCCATGGCCAAGAGGTTCCTCCACCAGCACTAGACGTTCCATTTTCCTTCAAAATAGCGCAGACGTTAAAACTTAAAAGTCGTTAGAAGTCGAAAGCCAAGTTCAATAAAGAAATCACTCATGGGTAAAAAAACATATTATGCATCAACTACATTTGATCATGGGCACTTCAATACCAATCGTACATATAGTTTCTTCCTTCCCAACATATTTAGTCCATTTGAGAGGCATGTGCAAAAAGAAGGCGTAAAACGCCTACTGAAGAGAAATATTTAGCTAGGAAGTAGAGAAATCGGGCAGTTGTAGTGTGTACCTCATACACGAGAAAATCTGAAAGTATCGTGTTTGGGCACTCCTAGCACTCTAACGGAAATGTTTAGTTCAGGCATCGAATCAGGCAGAGTAGAGGTCCTCATCAACAAGACAGTAGCCTCAAAATGGTTTGATTTCGTGATGACTGAAAGTATAAATACCACAGTTTTGTTAACAAGTTGAAACCTCATTACTTTGGAAAACTCACTCTAAACCTTCTCCCGATGTTCGATTCCTCGACAAATTCTCATCATGTCAATATGGAGGATGTCAGGAAAATCGACGGAGATAATGGAAGCATTGAAAATGGTAGTTCTAATAAAGTAATGGACTCTGCGGCTGGATTTTGCTGGGCAATTCCGGATTAACTAGATATACCGTCTGCTGAATAATTTCCCTTCCCCCTCGCCTTGTGCTCCCTCACAGTAGTGCAAAAAAGTGGGGAGCACAGCTGCCAACTCATCAATACGGCAAGTTCTAATTTTTCCTGTTAGGATATTTTGCCAATGACTACACTGCAGGAGGGAAGGTCATTCAACGGAGGAACTATCATTTTCAGTACCAAGCCATCAAATTGTGATGTAATATTTGCCTCATACGGTGGTGTGTGACATTGATCCACGAACTCTCGCACACAGAAAACAATTTCTATATGCGTTGTTAATTAATTTTCATTAAAAACGTACCACAAAGTTTTTGTATGACCATGATGAATAATTGCCAAAGAAAACCCCAAAACTCTATCCTAAAGGAAGAAATGTAACGCCGACATCCCCCCGCATCATATGACTCGGGTGGTGGATGAAAATTTGTAATCTGAGCAGACTAATATACGTCAACAGCCGAAACTGAAATTAACCCATTTTCATACTGATCTACAGAGATTTGTATTGTTATTGACGTGTCATTTGCACTGCTACCAACATGAAAACAGTATAGTTGTGGTACATTTCTTTGATGTTAATGAATATGATACGGAATACCAAAACGATGTTAACACTCACTTGTGGCCACATTTTTGCTGTCAATGTGACAGACTGTTGAAAAACTTGACTTTGATCCATGCTAACACTGTTTCCCACGACATCACCATCTGAAACACACACAATACATTTAATATTTTCGCTTAGTTGAAAAGGGGCACTCTTAAAAGACGAGGACATTGATATTATATCCGCAGATTCAATCCTTATAATTTACCAGGCGATTTTTACCAAGTTCAAGCTCACATTCGTAGTGACGTTCTTTATCTGTCCTTAAGTGGAATGAACGTAAACCGTCAACAGTGGGCTCATACGATTCACTAAGCAATGATCGACAAAAAACATGTATTTTCTTCGAAATTTTCGATATTCTGATTTTTTCTAAATATTTCAGCCCTTTGATTTCATCCTTTATAATTGATAGACAGTGATGCCTAGAACTCGAGCACTACCAGACCCCATTTCTGACTCAAGTTTCATTGAGTTTGGTATGCTCCGAACGGAGGACAGACACATTTTTTATTTTCGATGTTTGCATCCTACGCATTATGAAACGTAAACAACAAATTTTGGTAGAAGTCGAGAATAGGTAACCCTTTCCTGATAAGGCCTTTGCCATATTGAAAAACCCGATGTCTTCTATCGATATACCTTGGTCCACGCTTTCGATGTGTGTTCTGTCTAGTTTGCTGGTCTGGATGCTCGCATCTCAAAAACAAAAAAATATCCTACATCAATCCTTCTAGTAAAGTAAAGATCAGAATGTGTTAACACTTGTGTCTCTGCGTATTAAAAATACTTTTATCGCCATAACGGTAGTGAAAATCATTCCATAATGCATGGCAGTGTTATCGATATATTATCCAATATATAGGATGTGTATATATACACATCGATACAGTCTGATAATAAGAGGAAAAGGTTATCTATTCTCTACTTCATCACGAATTTTGAGTTTTGTAAAAATACAAATTACAAATGGGAAGTGTTTTCGGGAGGCGAGGAGCAAGAGGTGTGTTAAAATCCTTATCTATTGAGTTTGGCATCAACACTATGTAGGATCGCCTGCAATATACTTCATTAAAGTTTAGTCGACGATTTTGTCAACATTTATAATATTCTCATTCAATGCACACTTGGATATTGTCATAAAACGACTCCATGAGTTTTGTTTAGTGGCCATAAATATAGAAACACTATTAGCTCATGGTTTATGAAATCTCAACGTAACAGGGCTTCTGGTGAACTCACCACTCGGAGGTCGCTTTAAAACGACTTTCAGGAATTTCACGTCGTTGAGATGCGGACAAGTGTAGCCACAATACACCATGGCATTATTCCAATACATACACCTGAAGTCTAGCGCGGTTAGCCCATCAAATTTCACTGACTTTACACAACGCAATCACTCTCCCTTAACTTGAATAACATTTGCAGAGCAGGGCTGAGTGTAGAGGAAGTGAGAGTCGTCAAACAAGTTTGTTGAGTTTGGTATACCTACCTATGACAGGAGAAACGCTTCCTGCTCAGCCTTGGAAGGGAGGGAGGTTTATTGCTTGGAAATCACACAATGTACACGATCGCAAGCTACTATTTGCGATTTTATGACATAATTTGAAAATCAAATATTTTACTTACCACTCCGAGTTGATGGAATATAGGTAATCTGCTCTGATTCAGTTCATCTACAATGGGATATCCCACTGCGTCGTATTCGTTCGCTGCACAAAAGAAACGACCAAGCGATAAAGAGGATTATAATATCTAGCTCAACAAATTGAAATAATTCACGTAACAAAGAGCTGCTCATGCACAGAACATTATCATGTTTACACACACCTGTCAAACAATAATGGTTATGGTTCAAAAATTGTCAACCCAAAAAAGAGAAATTGTTTGGGGAAAAGAGGTTAGTCACTTTGGCCTTGTTGTTGATATTGTTCGATATTTCGATTTTCGCCTTTTTGATACAGTGTTCTTTACCATCAACTCCATCGCTACCACTTATGGAAGAAGAGGTTGCCACATGGATCAAGAAGAAGATCCATGAGATGTCCATTGAGGAGATGAAGCATGTTCATTGGGCTTGCGCGTAGGGTGAAAAAAAAAAAAAAAAAAAACTATTGCAAACTTTATTATTTTAACTTGTGTAAGGCAATATTTGTCCAATTTATTAAGGTAAGTAGACTTTTTCTTCATGTAGTTTGTAAAGGACGAGCGTAATGTTTTTAATTATAGGGTAATTCAGTGAAGAGAAACGAGTATGTTTGTCCCAGAAATTTCTGTATTTTTTGCAATTTCCTGATTTTTTTGTCACCAATTTGCTACCCTTATCTTCACTGTGTCGTATGATTGCTCGATGTAACATGAGAAGCAATATAACTTGAGTTGTTGGATTTGTTCATAGTGCAGTGCTGTCAAATACAAAATCAACATAGAGGGAGTGCACAAATATTTTGTTATCATTACTTCTCTCATTTTTTTCTCAGTATTATCTTTAAATAATTGTGTTAACATTCATCCTCATGTAAGTTGAGTGAACCTAAGTTGATTAGTGTGACCTTTTCCGTTATTGTTCAGTCATGCCCCTCAGCCAGCTTCCTTTACCGCCATTCCCATTCCACAACCTTTCACCAGGAGCATCCAGAGACAGGGGATGGTGCAGCTTCCCGATCACTGCCTTGCAGGTTAGTATCACACCTTCCGTGTAATATGGAATCAAATCTTTTGCGTTGAATCGTTCGATACTCCTTCGACGCCTCCTCCTTGATTCTAGGTTATCACTTCTTCCATCTTATTTTAAATCAGCAGGTATCACATTCTGTTCCTGAATTTTATAAAGTTCTTTTACGTACGACGTTTCCAGATTAAAATGTACACATTAAATTGTGGAAGTTACTACCGTTTCAGTGAGGCAAGGTCAAAATCATGAAACAAGCCTTTCAAGTAACTAAATTAGGTTTGTAAAAAATTTATGGGACAAATATTGTTGCACCAAATAGCTCTAATGAATAAGTTTTACCATATGAAAGTTTGGTGTCCAGGAGAAGGACGTATCTAAAGCGCAATTTGAAAATACTAAAACTGTCACTGTTACTTGACTTTGAGTACTATTACTTATCACTGAGTGACGTACTATTGTTTTTCAAAATCCCTCCCCATAATGCTTTTTTTTTTTTTTTATCGTACAATGCTGACGATAACCTAACTAAAAATCACAATTCAACCTTTTCTAGTTCTCTGATATGGTTCTGAACTGTGTGCGTTCAATATTAGACATGATCGATAAAACCAAAAGTTGATTGTTGCCCGTTGATGTTTATAAACTTGATGTTACTAGATGGTAATTTTTCTTATGACGTTGGGGAGAGTTGCGTTCAGGCTGCTGCACCATCCCCTGTCTCTAGATGCTCTTCCTTTTACCACCCTTGGAAAGAAAGCCACCCTTGGAATACTGTTACAGAACAGTAAACATAAAATCTCATTCAAATTACTCTTATTCTTTATATCACTTACATAAGTAAAATAACAGAATTGATTTGCGTCTAATTGAATATCTGTGTGTCCTCAAAAAGTTCCATTCAGTATCCCACTTCTCCTTCCCTCCTATCCCTTCCCCCAACTACTTTTAGTCCTTTCTTTTTCAGATTTCACTATCAGTTTTTCTCAGGTAATTAGAGTTGGTTGATAAGCCTATAGCTACTCAATAAAGAAATCTGAAACGTGTTTTACGTTTATTCTCTTCAGCCCATATTAGGCAATAGATAACTAGGGCTCCAAGGAGGGACTGTATGATTTAGGCCTGGATGGTTGTTAGATCTCAGGAATTTTTTCAGCTGCAAAGTTTGGCATGACGGAGGAGCCTCGTGGCATTGCTGAATCATTACGAATCTCGGCTTCATTCGAAGAGGAGTTTAATGCAAGGAGCAGCAACTGGTTCAATACCTGATTAAAGAAAGTTTCGAAAGAGTCAAAAGCTAATACACCAAGAAGTACCTAGCAATAGGTAAGTGGATTTGAAATGGTACTGTTCATAAAGATAACGTTTGGGGAATTGGCGGCTGTTTAAGTCTTAGAATCCCCTAGTCAAGTAATAACAAATAAAAAAACAATCACAACATTGTTTACTTTCAATAAGTTAAGGTTGCTGATATTGCAGTGTATGCGCATGAAGAGAGTGCCTTGTTATGCATAATTTTTGGAAAAATATTAGAGACATTTTTGAAAATGTTCTCAAAATAACGAATGAATAATAATGGGTTTGACAACATTTAACGACGTTTTCCAAGCAATATGTTTGTGACCCCGGAGTGCAGATTTCGTAGTACAGGAACTCAATAGGAGGAACCATAATGAATAAGGAAATTAAAATTAATCATTAAGTCGCTGCACCTTGGCACGTTGGTAGGTACTAATTTTAGGAAATATCGCTTGATGTATAAGCGAGGTGGGCCTTACTTAATTTCGCTTTCAAACTGGGATTTCTCCAAGAAATTAATAGGAATCGAAAAGTTGACCACGCCCCTGGAAAGCTGGTTAAATGTGAAAGTTTTCCGGAGGTTTGACAGTTGCCTGCACATTTTTTGGGAAGTATTTTCAGAAACTTATTACTTATTCTTATAAAAACTTGAACAGGGTTCTTAGGAGTTTTGATTATGAAAATGCAGTAGCACCTAACAATGAATCTAGAAGTGTAGTCATACGTTGCAAAAAATTGTTTCCTAGCTTGGAAATGAGGGTTTTAATAACATGGAACATCGTTTTCTTGAGAGAGAGAAAAAAAACCTTGAAAACAGACATATATTGGAAACCGGTAGAGGTAGAAAAGTCCGGGGTACGGCATTTCGTTCCATTTTTTGCCTACTTTCGTCTATTTTTAATTTTTTTTTGAACAGAGGGTGTGGGTCACCCTGTTAACCCGCACTTACCGCACTACAGAGGCGCCTTCAACCTAGCGACGCGGGACCCGCACTACACGCGTGTTTCTCATGTTCCGTATGGAAATACTGAAGGGGCTTAAGCAAACCAGTGTTTCAAGGAACTAACAATTGAAAACGCTGCTTGTTATTGCACAAAGGTTTATTATTTACGCAACCAAAAGTCTTTCTACGCAGATAACTGGTCCACAAATAATTATCAAACGGTGCATAAGTTTTTAAATAAATAATAACAAAGGTTTAGGTTTCTACTGAGCTTCTAATAAGTAGCAAGCAATACATTTATGTGGTTGTTCTGTTTGAATAGTTTTAGGTTTGAAATACGCCATGGTAGCACATTCGCACTGTGGCTGTTTCATTAGGTACAAGAGGATTTCTCCTTGCGTTAAATTCAATAGAAAAAGCTAGCTCTGTAGACCAGTGACATGAATGGAAAATTACGTACTGCATTTCATCAGATCCATACAAATTTTAGTTTAAAAATATTGAACCTCTAGATTGTCAAGTAATTATAGCAATATATTCTCACAAACCTTTGAGCTCATTCTTTTGAAAAAGTGTATAATCCCTGTGCTGATTCCGTTTGACGAGGTCTCGGCCACATAATTCTGCAGACTACCAACAAAGAAAAAAATAATTATTCAAAAGAAATCTTTTGTAATGAAATTGGTTACTCGCGTGTTTTAGCTAGTAAGTCGCCTGCAATAAGAACAATTTGCCGGGTTACCGTAGTTTAGTAGTAGAAGACTAGGAAAAATATTATTCAATGGTATGATTTGATGCATTTCTATTATTCTTTTTAAAGAAAAAGCCTAATTCAGATTACTCGTAAAGAATTACAAGATTTTAAAAGAATACAGACAGCTCTAGATTGGAACTGGCAAATGTCACAGTTGTCGGAACTACGGCTCCTGCTTAAAACTGTTGTCTCGATATTCCTAAACAAACTTGAATTACACAACAAATAGGCTCCCCTATTAGGGAACATTTAGAACAAAGAATTGTCACTTTTCACATAAATGTATGCTAGAATTCACCTAAAAATAAATATGATCGTAATAACAAACCAAGAAAGTTTTAGAATTAAAAGTTTCACGAAGTTTATGGTGGGACATTTCGATGAAAATTTAGTTTCTTAACTTGTCATAAAGATGTGATAATGTAAACATTTCCTCGTACCGACTCATCATATCTAGTTTGATTTGCACGGTCATATGATTGGGTTTTTCGACTCTGAAATGCTTCTTCGAGCGCCAACTCTTAACCATGTAGGGGTACTTCTCCTCCCACGTCAGCTGCTTCCAAATGTATGAGCCCAGTTTTAGCAACTACAAAACAAGGCAACGGTTTTTTATTTTTAGAAATTTTTATTGCTACACGCATGTGGAATATATAAGCCTAATAATGTTATCAGCTTTCATTTAAACCGTGTACCAAGTTCATTTTCCCCCTATGTTCTGTGTTAAACCGTAACCAATTTCAGATTGAGGCCAGAAATCAGTTTTTTATCATCAAGGGCAAGAGTTGAACAAAATCGGAATAGAATAAAATCTATCGGTTATTGGTTCTTTATTTTTAATACCTAATTAGTCTTTATACGTACCAAGATGAAATTTCAACCACTGACAAACAATTTCTTTCAACTCTTTTGTATAGCTGTATAGCTTGCCTTCACATGTAACTATTCTCTCCTTCACGTCAATTCTTCTTCGTATCTCTGTCATATGTGGGTACCTATTTATATGATGATATTCAAATGTCCCAATCATCGATCACAAATTTCTGTTTGTGCAATGGTTTAATGCTCGGCATTGAAGAAACACCTCGAATTTTCATGTTAAACTTAAATCACATAGTTTTTATGGAACGGAATGGAAAGGCAATTAGGAAAGTGGGGATAGCTAAGTGAATGCTAGTGCACCGCAGTTCACTGTTGAGGAACTGTAAGCTTGGATTCTGGTCGTATTTTCCTATTTGGTATACCCAAAATCAATAAGTGATTCAAGGGGAAAGTAACGAAAACCATGTGCCTGATATGGGCATTCGATATCTCCAAAACTAAATATATCTCTCAATGTTCTATGTTTTGCGCAGTCGAAATTCAATATAGACCTCTATTTTGCAACAGAGTATGAGGTATCTCGTTAGAAAAAAAAAGAAAAACTAAAACTAATGAACACATTCGTGCATGTTCAGTAAGCAAGAACGGCTTAGGTAGTTAATAGGTACTAAGATTTACGCTAAAAATGAAGAAGAAAAATTATATCTGTAATTGACATCTGCGATTGATTGAAGCGTTGACTAGGGGCGTTAAGGAAGGGATCTTCGTTACATGAAACACCCTGGAAAGCTCCAAAAATGTTGGAATATGGTTTTGAGTGAGAAATTGGAAAGAACTTTAATTGGAAAATATTACATGACAAAAGCAATTTAAGAATAATCCAGGAGTGAACAAGAACTTCAGTTGAATTCTAAAAATATCTTATAGATCGTCGTCGAGAGGAGGAGTGGGTCTTATTATTGTCTTAGATCATTTGATTAAATACGGGGCGTCAAAAAAATGTCAAGAAGCCAATCGATTTTCATAAAGAGTACCCGCGCAAGAGATCACATCCCTATCATATTCGTTATTTGAGTTGATAGTACGGTCACGTCTTTCAAATGTTTCCAGTGAAAATAGACCTACCTTTTAGGAAATTTAATGTGCATTCCTAAACTGTAGCTCAAAGTTGCGGAAAGTTGTAACAAAAAAGAATCTTGACACAGAGTGGAGACAGAATGTTAGGATTGGTGGCATTCTGCTCTTCTTCAAATGTACTTTTAAATTTACTGTTCTGTAACACTTTGTCAGATTCACCCTGTAAGTTAAATTCAGTTTTGTAGCTCTGTTTATCCAAATGATTTGTAATCACTATAATGATAACACTGCTTCACTTCTCATAAGTAATTCCATAAAGGAAAGGTCTATCTTTACTAAGGTAGGGTGCACAGTATACGGTAGCGTATTTTATAGGTACATAATGACGGGACATACTTCCCCTCTCTTGAGTTCAGGAAAACGGACTCTAAGGTCTTCGAGAAAATTGAAAAAACTGCTTGTCGTCGGCATCTCGCTGTTTTCTCCTCGATGCACAACTCAATTTGTAGCTTATTCCATCAAGTTTCAAGCGCAGCAGTGCTCCGACACCGAACAAGATTTTCTAGACCTTTATCCACACATATAAGCGCAGCGATTGCAAAGTAAATTTGAAGATAGAATCTTGGAACAACAATTTTAAGCGAAGGTTTGAACCAAAAAAATATTGTGTTTCAGGAACTGACGAATTTGAATTGATTTAGTTTTATTTGATCAAAACAATCGTGTTGGTAGGTAAACGGTAATTGTAACGGTTGCCTCGACGATTTTGAGGTAAATTTCTAAAACACATTTGGAGTTGTAGAATTTAAATGATCATAAATACCATTATGATCGTAGTACCTACTGTTTCATATTCAGATCATGCCAATTTTGGTTTATTATTCAATAATAAACCATTGTAATCGCTCTTGAAAAAAAAAAAAAAAAAAAAAAAAAAATTCTAACCCCCCTGAAAATTTTATGGTTTGCGTTTCAAAGGGTGTAGAATCCGAATCTGCAATAACAATTTTTCCGTCCGTCCGCCGTACGCCGTACGCATGATTTCTCCCAAACGGCTGGAGCAAAAGATCTGAAATTTTCAGGAAAAATCCATGTTGGTCCGACAACGCCCCAGTTCTTTAGCTCTCTCACTTAATTTAAAGTACCCTTTAAGGGTTGTCAAAGTTTTGTAAAATCCCTAAAAACCTCAAAAAAGGTCAAGGCGGCCTAAATTTGGACTCTTTTTGTAGAACTTTCTACGAGGAATCGAATGAGCCCCTCCCTAGGTCCGTAGGTCAAACCATTCCCGATGTATGGCCCGATTTATGGTACCAACATTCGTGTTATTTTGGTTTATTATTGTTTTTGTTTTGATATCAGTAACCTAGTGATGTAGTGATGTAGTAATGTGGATACTGGAGTGAACTCCTAAAAGGCTTTGTAGCCGATACACGGGTTGAAGCATTCTGATATGCATGAAACGCTGCAGATTCTTTCACTGGGGTTTATTATTCAATTGGCTTGCGTTCATGATTTGAATTTCTATTAAGCTTTGGAGTGTGCGGGTTTCACAGGTGATAGAGCGATTATTGAATTTCAGGAGATATGCATAGAGCACGTAAATCTGGTAAATAGTAGGGGTAATAGTTATAACTCGTTGTCTTCACTATTTTGATGTTTTTTTTTTCGATCCCGATTTGTTTGTTTTAGCGTCAGGAAGGGGGAGGGGAGGCTCGGGTCCATCCATTTAGGTGCACTTCATGCCTACTAGAATTTTCTTGCTTTTTTCTCTCGATTAATTATTGGTCTAGTTTTGAAAATATGCATAAGTGTTTCCCCACAATGTTTTACTAGATATGACCACCTACTACTTACGATTATAATCATAAATGTTAAATAATTATTTAACATATAATAGGTACTTGAAAATTGTGGTCGAGGTGCAGTCTTTATGCTATTGTAGTTGAATTCAGAAATCAGGTAGGGCCTACTTTCCTTGAGGATCCGTTTCTGCAATATGCGGGTCTTTGTTTACCGGCCCACTCGATCATTCTCCCGACAATATGTTGAAGTGGGTTCCGGACGTTTTCTCCAGTGATGTGTTGTGCGAAGTGCTCTCAGTGTGGTAGAGGACTCGAGACGTCCCCTGTGCGCAGTTGAGATGTTCTTAGTGTGTAGTTGATGTGGTTCTCAGTGTGTTGCTCTCGGAAATATAGAGCGATGACTCCCTGATGAGCAGCCCCTCCGAAGCACCTCTTTCATCCCTTTGTGATTCCTCCTTCACGAGCCTCCACCGCCGCTCGAATTATCCGCGGCAAGTGGCTTTTACGCTCATACTTACATGCAAATTCCTCTCTCGGTTGATAGGAGGAGCTCCGAAGGTCTTTTCCCTTCTCCCTTGCACCCGTTCAAGCTTGTATTTCCCTTTCATTTCTCCCTTGCCTCTTATCCGCAGAATAGAGCTATCATCTAATAGCAACCCCTCCACCCCTCGTCGCAACTTACTTTTCATATAAGCGCAAGTAACCTAGCGAAATTACTCGTTCAAAGCTTCCACCCTCGGTGTAACACTATTGACGGTGAACTCTACCTCGCATAACATTATTGGCGATAGACCCCACAGTACATAATACTATTGGTGATGGGATGTTTCAGTAATCACCTCAGAACGTAAAGGGGCGAGTCTCGGATGAGCCACTTATCTTTGTGAACCTTGAATCCATTTATTTGTAATTTAACCGCTTTTATCCGTCAAAAGCCTATTGAGTGGTGTAAGTAACAATTCAAGGTTCATTAAGATACCTTGGAAGACAATATTAAACTAGATTAACCTAAATATGTTGAGATCACATGAATGTAGCCCCCTTGCATTCTAAATTGCGTACAGTAAGTTCATCTAACTAATAATATATGTGAGAACAATGATCGAGCTGTCGCCCACAAGAATGGCTTCAAGCTATTCTTAATTTTAAAATTCAAAACAAAACTTTTCTCTGGTAACGGAAACGATGAAATCATGAATGATAATAATTAGAATCGCACGATAGGTTGTGGCTCGAAATAAATAATACGTTGGGTACATAATAACATATCGTCGGGCTACTAGCAAAGGGCGATAAGGGTGGAATTCAGAGTCGTGATTTGATTAAAGATTTTCCCTTACTTGAAAAAGTAAAGAAATGAGACTGAAGAAATTGTTGAGGTAGCTTTAGACATACGTTTACTTATGGCGCCCTTATTTCAGCATTTCCATAGTTAGTACTTATGCTTAGCAAAAATAGCTTCCGCGACTCAGGTCCTTGCTTAAGCATTTCCTTTCGACTAGCACAGTTTCATGTAGCACTAAGTCCCAAATCACTTGAACCTTCACGGAAAAAAGGCACTAAAATACATTCAACAAAAAAAAAAAGTAATTTTCTTGTCACTTTTTCATTTATACCTCATTTAGTTTCCAATTAAATTAAAAACCTATATTTTTGGTCATTTTTACTGTTCATTTTTATTAATGTGTTAACCATTAATTGTTGTCCATTAATGTTTTAGTTATTTTGTTAGCCAAGGGTTCGTAAGCAGTAGAACATCGTGTAAGGCATCTTTCTCCAGGGAATATTTTACGCCGAGTTGGTTGAAATAGATTTCATGCACGCAAAATTACACCCTGAGTGACAAAAAAGTACCTACTAGGTATGTAGGTAGGACAGAACGCGGGTCCATTCAAATTACAAATGGCTTTATGACCAAGGAGGCATACGTTTAACTGTGATCAATAACTGGCACACGAGTTTCGTGAAAAATTGCTAAACGTTGTAGTAAAAAATTGTCGGCAGTGCGAGCAACTACTTCAGTGCTATTCCTAGCATCTGTGTTGAATAAAAAAACATAAGAACTTCGGCTTTTGGAAGAATAAACAGGATAAATGCACTAAGTTCCTCTTGATGGAACTGACCCAAATAGACACTTAATTTTGTTATATGAACTTGTATTGTTCACTGTTTTAGGTAAACATATTCGATAAACTACGCCTAAAATGTAGGAGAGTGTGAACTTCCATGCTGAAACTATGTAGCATGATTCTAAGAGTCAAAATTGTTAATTCCATTCACTCAAAAGCTGTTTTTTGGACTTGGTGCCTTTCGCTTGTAAGCCGTATTGTATGGTCGGAGGTATGTCAACCTCAGATTCAACAAAAATCCCAATTAATGTCCCCGAAGTGTTATCGCGATATCACGGGATGTGTAGTTGATAAAATTTATAAATATCCTGCAGAAAAATTCGTTGAAATCACTTGGAAAGGGCAACCTCATTAAGGTAACTTATGCCAATGGGAGGTTGACAGACGAATAAGTCACGTGATGGCGTGGAAAGAGGGGTCACATGGGTTCTGCACAACTTACCAACCAACAGGGGAAAAAACGAGCTCGCAGCAGATGTCGGGGCGAAGGTACGTGGGGGCTGCGAGAGCGACACAGATCACACTCGTATCAGACTCACCACATTTGTAGAAGGAACAGACTTCTCCGGCTCCCCTTATCCGAATCATCGGACAGTGGATGAAGTCGCAGAATTAGCTTCTCTGAAACTACTGAGAGAATTAGGGCACTCTAATACAGCATATATAATATTAGCAGCGGGAAACTTCGCACGAAATATCTGTATACAGTAATTGAAAAAAATAGGATAGATGGGTGATTCTCATTTAACGGGACAATCGAGGTTTTGATTCTGACTAAAAAATTTTGTCCTCCTAAATTTATGATTTTTTTTATTATACAATCTAGATGTTACTCTAATGAAATAGTTATGTACAAGCACTCATGATTTTCGTTTGTTTCCTCAAAATTCAGGATTTAAAATTCTATAGGTTACGAGTATGGTATGACAATCCATCAATGAGCTCAAATCAACCGATAAATAGTAAACGATGAGTAGGTAAGGTTTAATGAGACAGATATCTGATTTCAGTTTTTTCTGACTTTGTGCTTGAACAAGGATCACATTTTAATATTAGTACCTATTTATTTAGTATCAAATACCAAACTTGAAAAACAAATTGTTTCAAACAGCCATGACGGCTTTTGTGTAGCCACAACAATGAAGTTTAAAATCGCCACGACAATGAGAAATCAACATTAACCTTCTGCAATTAGGAGTCTAATGAACACTTATAGAAATTGAAACTTGCATTAAATAGAGTTTTTACATCTCTATCCCAAAATGAATGCCAAACGAATCAATAAGATTGATTAAGAGTGATTTTCAAACCCATAACAATGAGAAGTATGAAACGTACGCACCTGTTTTACAAACGGCTAACTTCATTTTTGAGCCTCAACTGTATGGAAATGGCGGAAGCATGGTGTTTCTTCAAAGGGCCGGGTTACCAATGCTGAAAAAACTTTAAATTCCCAAAAAATGCCCTCATTTGAGAGAGCTACGATGATTTCCTTCAAACCCATGACAATGGGACAGAACGTTTGGGACAAACTTTGAGCACTTGATTCGTACAGACTACCTAAAAGTGAGTCCCACTTGTAAGCGCACTAACATCCAGTAACTAATTCTAAAAAAATGCTAGTTACAATATTTCCGGTAAAACGTACTTTGAGCGGATAAAATTTTGGATCAAGTTCAAATTCTGACTCACGGACAAACCATGACAATGAGATTAGAGGTACATTTCGATCAATTACCGGCATGTACAATGAAGAGTAGCCGATTTTTATGACAGCCATCAGTACTGCCATGGTTACCACATAATAATTGCAAAAATAATTTTTGGAAAAAGTTGAAGAGAAAATTATTTATCAATGAAGGACAGCGATTGTCCCGTAAAATAGGAATCACCCAGATACACAATTAGTATGTGCAACATAAAAACAGGCTTTTAGTTTTACATATATAAGGTGGCACCATATAATAATAGAATATGCCGTTTAAATTTTCACCACTGGAAGTAGAAAAAGGATGAAATATGTTCAGATCCTAATCAGCTGATTAGGTAGCTACGTTTGTCATTGCACTCAGCAGTCAAAAAGATGCTTCATTTCAAATTTCAGATTATTCAGATAGAAATTAGCTTTTTAGATTTACTCAGTGGAGGGTGAATCTGTATGTATTGAAAACATTTAAAAATATGTTTAAAAAAATTAAACTCATATTTTTAGCTTCAGTAGCCACTCTGCTGATCAAGACCCTGTACACCTTATTGTTCATGTCTTAAGGAGGCTACCAGCCAAATTTCAGCTTTCCACAGTTGATAGGAAAGAAGTTAGCTTCAGGAGCCACTCAGTTGATCCAAACCCTCTGCACCTTATTGTTCACGTCCTAAGGAGGCTACCAGCCAAATCATAATAAACATATAGCCAAATTTCAGCTATAATCATACAGGTATATGATTATACCTACCTCACTTCTACGAATCATAATAATCATTGAGCATATTTCGTTTCGCAACGTAACGTGACATAAGACAATTTGGTTGTGTGCCATAGCAAAGACATGAAATGTCAAAACTTGGGGATAAAATTAGACAATCAGCGGACCAAACTAGAATTTGATGGGAAAATGAGGTTTTATATTCAATAAGACGATTAAACTAAATCGTTACACTTCCCACTCGTGTAGCGCTAATAATTATTAACCTCTTGAAGTGTTACGTTATACACACACAGCCTAAATTGAAAAACGTGTGGAGTAATGAGTTATCACCATTACCCCTCCCGTTTATCTCCTTTCATAATGAAAATTGAATGTGCTAAAATATTTTTAAAATACTAAGTCTAAATCTTAACTGAACAAAAAAATAATGACAAGGACCGGTCGCCAAATTCTCACTTAAGCACCGATTGATAGGGGTAATTACATTGAGAGTAAAGCATCTGTTTGATAAGTAATACATCATCTATCTCCTTTTCATAAAGAAAAACTTTGAATAGCCATATTTTTCCTACATCTTTATCGTAGCAATTCCAGGGAACATTTAGGTACTTATGACGGTTGTTTCTCAATGAGAATAAGTGGTCCAAAAAAAAAAAAAAAAAAAAAAGGAAATTTATTTATCCACATAACCAACCGAAAAGAATGGAATGAGGATGACTTGAGGATTCAGAAGCGAGGTCCGGATGCGAAATAACCAATACCATTCGCTGATACAGATTAATTTCTTCGGATTCAAAAAAAAAAAAAAAAAAAAAAACCGATAACATTGCCTGATGAGGACTCATTCCATCTTTGGCCAATGAGAAGGCTTAATTTAGGGTCCTCTGAATGAATCCGTCGGTGCTAAATATACCAACGATCTTTTCGAATTTTACCATTACTACTACAACTTTTTTGGGATGCTAATAAAAAATATTTGTTCAAACCTCGTTCAAATGCGCCATCGTGGAGGCGTCCAGTCGGTTCCGATGGAGGAAAACAATTGTCTCGTGGAAATGTGCTCATTTCTGGACTTCGATGCTCATAAAATACACGTGTGAATATGGGATTTTCTTAAAATTTCTTCGGTCACCCATTTTGCCAAATATGAGGCGCTTCATTGGCACAGAGCCTATACAGAGCATTTATGACTAGGTCACTTTGGATTGAGTATCTTTTAACTGCGGACAAACCTCATTTCCAATTGATTTTGTATAAAAACGTCATTACCCTCCCGTTTCCCGATGAATTCAGCTCATTACTGGTGGCACAGTCTGGTTGTTTGCCGTTAGGTGCTCATGTCAGCTCTTCAAGTCACATGAAGAGTTTCACATGAGGGCTTAAACATCAAGAGAAAACGACTCGTGAACGATCCTCGAGGCCCCCTTCACCGTTTTTGATCTCGCCCAATTATTAAACGTCCCTTAAAGTCTGTGCAGCTCTGAACTGGGCTAATGAGGGGTGACATCATCCCGGGCAGCGGACGGAGCAATTAACATCAGGGTCCCTCCTCTCCACTACACCCCCGACCCTGCTCTTCCCCCCTACCACACCCCATCTCTCTACAGAGGGATTCGCTCCAATTTAGGCTTTGTGTTACATTTCCTCTACATACTTTGAACTGAGTACGTTTTTTGTATATAAATGTTTACTGTAGTTGACAAGCTACAATAAGCGAGGTTAAAAGTATAAATGTCACAAAAATTGCGTTACAAATTTACTCTACCTTCTACCCTACAGAAGTATGAAGTGTAAAAAGTATAAATACGTCCGAAAAATGTGTTACGAAATTTTACGATAAGCGAGGTTAAAAGTATAAAAGTACGTATCACAAAAGTTTCATTACGAATTCATTCTAGGTTCTACCGAACATAAGGACGAGGTGTAAAAAGGATTTATATCCCACATATATAAATTTATATGTCCCAAAATTGCTTGACCGTCGTATTTTCATGTCTCTCGCGCTACGATTGAGGTATTAACGTATTATTCTGTATTGTTGGTTGAGTTGTAATATTCAGTAACAGGTGAAAAGCCAATAATGTAAGTATAGATAGGCACGGTTAATCGCGTTTAATAATTAAATGCAATACAATTATTGTGTTGTGGATGATCAGATCTTCTAAATTACACAGTTGGCTGGAGTAGCGTTAAACTGTACCTACCCTTGTATTCCAGTCCTGCGATTTCACAAAGCCTACTATTCCGAAATGTCTTTGTATAAACTAGGTTTCAGGTTTTTGGAATAGCTATCATCCGCGCTACGAATTCGTTTGATTCAGATTTGATTCGGTATTCATTGTTTGGAACTTCATGCAGAAAACTGTAATAGCTTGAAATCGCATATTACTTGCGTTTTCGTAATCTAATAAATTTCAATAATAAACCATTGTAATTTCATAACGCCAGCGATGGCTCAAGCGTATTTAACATGACCAAAGCTTGCCGCTACTATGCGATTAGGTTCTTTCTGAGCTGTATTTCCGGTTGTTTGGCTCACAGTCACCGTCTCATCCAGTTGTTTCTTTACAAAAACGTTTTTGATCAGAAGGCATAGGTACTTTCTTCATCTGTACGGTTCTATCAAATCTTGGATATGTTGAAACCTTGTGAGTCTTGTATCCTTATAGATTCATAACTCACTGTCCGGGGTAAACGTAATCCCAAAAATGTTTTGTGACACCAAATGGGTGTTTTAACAATAGGACGAACTCTGATGAGAATACGTAAAGATGAGAATTTCGCAATTTCCATTACTTCGTGTTGTTGCACAAGTTGGAGGCACGGAGTCTCCCATCCAACTTTTTTGTTTTGTTTTGGACGGGGCCCCAAATCGTCAGAACAAGAGTCGTGCAAAAACATCACGGTGAGCTTGCCAAATGTATTTCAGAGCAAGTGTATAACTAAACATTTACTTTTTAATCAATTAATACTCGATGTGTCACAATCCCTCCAAGTTTAATTTCAAGAGTGTAGAATCTGTAAATCAAATAATGAAAATCCGTCTCTCCGCCTTACGCCGTCTGGAGCTTTTCTCCGGAACTGCTGGACCGGAGTTGACGAAATTTGGATCAAAAGTATTATTTGGAGTGTAGTTGGGACTGAATTCTCACAGTCAACTCTAAAGGGTGAAATATAAGGGCTGGAACTTCAAAAATTTGAACATCGGAAACTGCGTAAAATTCTTAACCAAACCAAAAAATTTCCGTTCGAGCAATGGTTGATCGAACAACAAAAAAACTTTCTGGCATTCGTTGAACAATTACGAGTTGAAAACAATTAGGATTCAACAAAAAAGAACCACGAATATCGGTCAAGAATTGGAGGCTGGGCAGCTTAAAAAAATGTGTCACACACACACACATAGACATCCAAATATCTTTTCTTCCTGGATTTGGTCTGAGATGGTCTCAAACGGATTTGTATTGAGTTATTTTGTTTCTGTCGTTGGAGTTATCCCGTACCTCCCATAGTTCAATTCACATAGAAATCCCCCTATTGACGAAGTCTTGCTTCAGAGGGGAGTCTTGCTAAATATCACGTAGCACACGATTTTGATATTAATAAAGACCTCTCGTGACGCCATTCCAGCCTCGATAGTGGCCAATGTCATCTCCTACTCTTATCGGATCGAAAAGAACATCCTCCCCACCACTAAAGCTATATGTAGGATATAAATATATATACGTCGGACCAATACCCCCATACGGCGGTCCCTATTTTCAGCGCTTTTTATGGGTGAATGCACTTAGTCCCCTCTCCCCCGCCGACCCCTCGCCCTTCATTCTAGTTGCGGTATCTCCTCTCTATGAAGGCTTTAAGTGATTGCCCCGCTTTCTTCGCGCTTTTTAGTTTGCATTTCTCTTCGAACTGGCTCTTTTCCCGGGCCCCGTCGGCCGTACAGGTTTTATCTGATACTTTCCACAATAGACTGCCCGACTTAATTAATATTCGCGTGTCGATGACTGCAGAAGGCGGATGAACTCTTTCAAGAGCCACGGGCTAATTACAGAAATTGTTTATGGCAGTGGTGATTGCAGGCAATATTCTTTACGAAAGAACAATTGAACATAAGCTCGGCACCCGATAATAATTGTTAATATTGGTCCATCCATTCAAGGAATTCATCAATGCCATGCTCATAAAGCAGAATTTCTGTCCCCTTTCTTGTTAAATGAATAATTTCGGTCTTGTATTAAAACTTATTTCAGAACTTTCAAATTATTTATGGAAGCGCGTGAATGGAGGAGGTAATAGTGATATTTCGTTAAACATCTTCACTATGTTACAGCCGATTTAGTAGATGACATCATTTCAATCACAAACTTCATGGAAGAAGGGATAATTCCTTAATTATTATTACTTTACTTTTCCTTATAATTATTTGAATAAAATCAGTCATGTTTTGGCACTGGGGTCCGGACAGTCATTTTGTCATACGGTTTGGTTGAGTAATTTGTAAGCGCAGATGTGGTTGAGAGTCTGGCATCTTCGATTGGCACTCGGATATCCAGGGCATTGCTTGCTGGGGAGAGGTAACCCCTCCCACAGACCAAATCAATCAGATCGACGTCCGGAAATCTTGAGTTCCATCGGATGCCTATTCAAACAATCCCCAGCTTGTTGTTACCATTGTAGCTTGTTGCAACACACTGTGAATAATTAACTGATGAAATTAATCTAATGACAACAAGAAATACAATACCTAGACTTGAAAATAAGAATGAATTAATTGATTTAATACAATCAATACAAAACGGATGAAAGTAGCGAAGATATAATGATTTATCACTATGACCTCCTCCATTCTCTCCTTCCATAATAAAATTAAAGGGTTCAGAAATGTGTTTAAAAATCAGACCAAAATTCTAAATCGAACAAAAACAGAAGCAACAAAATTGTCAATGTAAGCTATTTGAACAGCGCTTGAATGGATTATATTGCACCTTACACCCCCTTCCCGATGGAAAACTCGGTTGCTTAATGTTCAAATACTAAACCAAAATCTGATTGAACATAGAAAAAAGAACGACTTTGTTTGAGCATAGAAAAAGAGTGGAGAACTTTTGCTCGAGCAGAGATTGAAAGGATTGGCTACTGCCCTCCTCATTCCCCTTCATGTCGGCAAAAGCAAAATTTTTGACTTTTTTTTACAAAAGAGTAAATTGCGATAGAACAAAAAAGAATCACACACCCTTGATTGGTTAAGAATTGCAGACGGGATAGCGTAGAAAACCACACACAAACGTACCTACGTCTATAGTTTTCACGGATTTGGTCTTAGAATGATTTGAAACGGAATTATATTAAGTTATTTCTTTGTTTTCTCACGTTTGGGTTGTCCCTCTCCCCTCTAGATCACTTATAATTAGCGTCCCTCTGTTAATGAAGCCTTGTCTCAGATAGACGTCTCAAAAACATATATGTTTCACTAGAGCCAAAAGTTTGGTATAAACTCATTCTTTCACTCATTTGGCACTTTTTAGCAAGGTTTTGCGCGCTAAAAAATTCAAGTGTCTCATTAATTTTCATGAAATGCTGAATAGGATCGGGTTATGATATACAAATTGCTCGAATAGAAGAAAACGATAATCAAACGAGCCACGATAAATTGTAACCCATCGTATGGTGCACTTTCTTTTTTCTATTTATTTGAAATCTATCCTCAGTCAGGAGAAACCCCTGATGGTTTCAGTCAAATATACAACCCAGAGTATACAAACACTTAAACCACAGTAGGCATTAAAATGTAGAATATTTTAGAACCCTATAAAACGGATTTCAATATCAAACAGATTGGAAAATTACGTGCCTAAAAGTTTTGACACCATTCCAATAGCGCCATTTTTTGTAAATAAATCATTTTCACGTCATCATTTTCATCCGATAATTACCTATAGTCATTTTCAAGCAAAGTTGAAAATTAGAGAACTCGAAGTTATTGTTGAATGACAAATAAAAATAAAAATGTTTTCGGACAACAACGAAGCATGTGGTAGTTCACGTTATCACTTTGGTGACTATTCAGTGGATGTGCCCAGTAAATCTTTATTATTCGGTAAGTAATGAGTGTAACATTGTCCTTTTACGGGTTACGTATTTGTGTAAATAATTCTATATAGATAAATAATTCTGAGGTGTGAAATATCTTGGTTGGGTTAATAGTCGGTTAATGAACGTTGATGGAGCTGTGAATTTAATTTTTCTTGATTTATGCTTTCTCCCGTTTCGTGTCGTATACAAAGAAAACCCGCCGGAAGGAATTCTAAGCTCTATTTCTTCAAAATCTACCCACGCAATTTCCAAGTTTAAGACTCTGTTAGCTGCTCGGGGAGTTTACTCGGAACGGCAGTTATCCCCACTTTTCCCATAAAAATACGAGAAGAATGAAATTTGATTTTCATTAGTGCTTTTAGAGGGAGTAAAGGGAATAGATCTGGTTCGCATTACTCGGAAATACGTGGGAAGCGACCCCGCCAGTCTCTCGCGAAGAGCTCGAATCAGATTTGATTTGAGAGGAAGTTCTGCAGGTCTGATAAAGTTGAATTACATTACAACTCTGAAGATGACTCTGTTTCAATAAATTTCTCTCGGTTTCCAGCAAGGTTCCTAAAACTCGAGTGGAATCTACATAAAATCAATTTAAATATGTACATTTTTCACATTTAATCTGACAGTCTAATTTTTCAGTACGCCAAGCCCTATTAGGAGAAAATTGTTGAAATGTATGTGTGTCTCATTCCAGAGAATGTGTCGTTAAAATTGGCATACAAAGTCAAGCATCCCAAAAGACAGAATGAGTTTAGAGGACAGCACTTTCTGAGCTTAATAAAGTTAGCAAATTCATAAATATTTGCTAAGAAAAATAAATAAAAAAGCGAATAACAGCTGAAAACGGTGCAATTATTACTCATTATCATTATTATCTTGTTTTGAAAGCAGATCATTTCTTAGAAACAGATCACAGGCTGGTTTTCAGTGATAGGAATGTAAACTAAAGTATACGACACTTTCGAGTGCTCAAATTTAAAACAAAAAAGAATTAAATGTAATAAAAATTAAGAAATTTCGCTCATACGGTCTTGTTGCAAGGCTTGCATTTTTAGGTAGCTATTCTTGAATACCGGAGAGTAGTAGTGACGAAGTTTAGAAAATAATTATGAATTGCAGTTAACACCTTCAAAACCCACAAAAATTGATTTTTTTCTAGAATAAAAAGTTCTGTTTTGTGACAATTTAAACAGCAAACTTTATTTAAGCTGCCCTGATGAGCTGATGGAGCAGTCAAGTTAATCAGTCCACAACTCTTCAAAAGCACAAAACGGCAGATTTAAATAATAATTTTTTTATTATTTATTTTAAAATTGATAAACTACGTTTTATTAATCAATTTCCTATAATCAAAGAAATAGGATTTTCTTGTAAATTACGGCAACTTTGGATACTTATGGAATCCACTGATAGATTTTCTTTTTTATTAATAATTTTCCATTCATTAGTTGTAAAGAAACTATTTGAATGTTATTATTATCATATTAAACTTTAATTATTTTAAATATTTTTCTTGTACTTGAAAAAATACAGAATTCAATGCAAGCAAGGTTTGTTCGTTGGATAAATTTAGTGATTGTAGTTTTGAGACGTTCACTACCGATGAATACGACTATTTGTGGGCGAGAAGTCGAAGTGTGTAACTCGAGAGGGGACGAGAGACGATGGGCCCGGAGTTCTATAATTAAAACCAGCCTGTATAAGGAAAGAAGATGGCACAGGGGGCCGCGGCCGGAGGGGATTTTTCAGTCTAATTGTGGCAAACGGTAACCCGATCCTACGGTCCGCGGCTTCTGGCTAAGGACCGTAACGCCACAATTACTGGTAATAAACTCCGGATGCGAAGAGCAAGAAGAAACAAAAAAATCACAAAAAATAAAACGAATCTAGGATATGGGGAAGAAAAGAACGGGCCGAAACTGCCGTATGTGCGGGAACAACGGAAAGAAACTTAGAGAGAAAAGTTTTTTTTGAGGGTAGGAAGAAGGGAGAGGCGCCACGAGTTTGCCGTACATCACCGAATGAATTGGTCCACTTATCACTTACACTGACACCTTTATGAGAGAAAGAGGAAGGCAGCTTCGATCGGCAAAAGACAATAAATTTAACACTTGCGGATATTTTGCACTGTTTGAAGGCGGAGTCGTGTGGCTGGGTCTGGGAGTTCTGGGCGAACGGGCTCCTGAAGCTCCATACTTCTTTACATTCCATATCTTTTAACATATCAGTATGGGAAGTACAGAAGCATGGAACCTACAGACGAGCCCTGACGGTGGAGATGGTGCCGGTGGGAAGCTGATCCTGATACTGAAGATCGACGCCTGCCACAGCCCGGGCTCTAAAAACAGCACCAACCCCCTGGTGGTGGGTTCCCCACATCTGGCCGCATCTTCCCTCTCTTTTCCACGGTTCGTCGTCTCTGTAGAGTTTTTTGTTTTTGTTTTTAAAATAAGAAAGTGACGGAGAGGGGGGCAGCCCGCGTCCAAATTTGTCCTCCGGGGTGGGTTTGGTGGACCCAGAAATACGAACTTTTCCTCCTTCCATCGGCCCCCGCCTGACTTGTAGAGCCGCTCCCTCGTCTCTGCTACTTTTAGGGCAAGGGTCCACGTCTCGAGTCTTCCGACTGCTTTTACAGGATGAATTCCTTATGATGTCATAAGTTCCAGGATCAGGGTCCGATAAACAAAGCGTCTCTTTCAGTTTATTTTAAAAAAATCTCCAGGGCTAATGAAGAAAATAGAAATGAACAATGCTGTTTGCCATCCAAGCAACGGTATTCTTCTAAATCTGAGTACTGACTAACCACATCCTGTCTATTGTGAAGAACATGGTTTCATGGAAACTGCATATGGATCTCTAAAGGCTATTTGGATGGGAACTTACAAAATCACTCTGTTCTATGTAATTATTATCATTACAGTTGATGACGTTGGTTTTGAGAGCACCAAAAGCTCTTCGTTGGACTGACATTATCATCCCCACCCTCATCCTGATAGGTTAATACATCTAAGTAATTTGTGAGTAGATCATTACCACTCAACATATCGGAGAGTAAAATAGGCTTACAACCACTTAGAATACAGAGAATTGAGTTGGAACAAGTTACATAATCAGATAAAGATTTTAGTATAATACAGTTTGGTATTCATTGAAGTGCACTACGGTGCTTAACTGGATAGTGTAGAATAATTTTATAAATCTGCAATGTACACATGTACAATTTATAACAGTTACGTAAATTTATGACAACTATGTAGTTGTATTTGCTACCATAAATCTCCCATTATATAAATGTGGGAGATGTCTGGTCCCATAAAATATTAATTCAACAAGATATTTAGCATCTTTCATGATTGATCAAAATAATTGATAAGGTATTCTTGTTCACAAATCGTCTTAAATTAGCACCTAAAAACGCAATTCCTAGAACTGGACGATATAGAGCAGCAGTTACTAGACTTGCTTACTGTTGACATAATTGTTTAGTGTTGATATTATTGTACAATGTACAGTTACAATACGTGGAACATCAGACAAGAATCTCTCAAACATGATTGAAATCTCCCCTAAACTACTTTGCAATTTCTTATGCTCAGAGAGAAATTCTACGAGAGCATCTCTTTCCAATAGAACGTATCCCACGACTAATTTTTAAATATTCCTGGTGTATCTCTCTTGCGATCTGCTGTTAATGATTGATAGAACCCAGGCGGCCGATCGTTCTCCCGTCGTCCTATCATCGTCCTAAGAGTATCCTTGTTTACGCAAGCCGTCTTTTGTTCCTGTCTGAACATTTTCAATTAGACATACTTACTTTACCGGACTCCAACATTGCTTTCCCCTTAACCTAATCACAATTAATGGTCGCCCGATGCTCATTGAGGGGCTCATTACGCTGCTTGGGAGGGTTAAAATAGTCGATTTTCTCCCGAAACATGAGTAAGATTTTATTTAATTCGCTTTTGCAGGATTTGGTTTTGGACTTGAAGGTGCTGCTGTCGTGAGTCATTTTACGTACTTCAGAAGAATGTTTCTCATCACCAGAGTTTGAAATATTCCCTCAGGTACGTCGACATCAAATTTGATACCCATATGTTTCATCGATTTTAAATATTGATCCCAGAAGCCCCAATCAGTTGAGGGTTGTCTGACCGTTTTTCTTTCCATTTTGGCTACGACGACTAATGCCAGAGGACACTACAGACAAGCCAAATACCCCTTAGAATTTATTTTAGATTTTCCTAGATTAGTCTGAGATTTAGAGTGGAGTAAGTCTAGGTAACCTTAGGGAGTTGGGGTAGGTAGCCAGTATTGCGCTGTTTGTACCCATCAGAATTTAATTGACAGAAGTGTCAAAAGTTTATTTTTTTAATTCTTATTAATGTAATTTTACAGATGATACTTGGTAATTAATTACTAATATTTATAATTTCTAAATCCATAAAATTACCTAATGATAGGAACTTGAACTATTTGTCCGTTTAAAAATCTTCTCCTTTTCTTGTAACTGTCGAACACGGACTGCCGCCCATAAATTCTGCCTAACAATCCTGCAGGTACCTATTTCCATCTCCACTAGAGCTGGTCAGAGACTCACTTGACACTGAATTGTGCTGTAGTTGACGTCATTATAACTCATTGTTTAGTGGCTTGGTAAATACCAGTTGAACATAATTTAAACGCAAGAGATTGATTACTATAACTCTCAATTAATTGCTAACATAATAGAATTATTGTCATGATTTCTAAAAGGACGTAATTAATCAAGACAAACCGCCTCTAAGATTTGTTTGTTTATATTTTAGTACTGGATTGAAGGCTATTTGATTAATAAACCACGATGTTTCTGAAAACTGGGGACGGGAGGGTAAAATAAAATAAGTAATAAATTAATGTGTGAATTGAGAGTGTGGATATTTCGGTTGATTTCTGTAGATCTCACTTCAATGAATATAATGTGGCCGTTCGTTCCTCAAGAGCGGTAGCCTAAGGCAATTATGAAAAGCTCATAAGCACTTGCTGTGAAATGCAAAGCTGTGTAGGCTGAATTTCAGCGTACAATCATCACTGGGGACCATATCTGTTGTTAACATGGAAGAGCAAGTTTGACTGAACCCAAAAACAAATCACTGAGGTGTTGTCAACGAATTGGATAAAGGATCACAAATTTGCCACTAGCTAGTTTTGGGGTAAAAGTGTAACTGGTCGTTATTACAGGAAGTTGCACTCTACTAACATTCGCAGAAGGGGGAGCAGTGATTCTCCTCGCTAGTGAACCTTGATTTCCCAGCTAGTTAAAGGTGCTCTGTCGGCAAGGTTTGGAATTCTCTAATAGTTTGGTTACTCCGCATGGATCCCTCCATTCAAGCATCGAATTTTACGAGACTAGTAAAACAAGATTATGATATGATAAACATAAAGTTTCCCGAATTGACAATCTTGCTTAGAATGGGGTCCTCACAGACCCAATCAGTAGCGGTGCAGGATATTTATCTCCAATCAACGGTGGCGTCCATGTATATCCCCACCATGGCGGAAGAAGAAATCCGCGGGAAGCACACGAATCCCCCCCATTGCCCACCACTTAATTCGGTTGAGCTGCAGTCCTGCACTCACAGTCTGACGGATACCGAAAACAAATCACTGAGGTCTTGGCAAAAAAGTGTAGGTCAGGACCAAAATTTGATGGCTGGGTTCAGGGAAAAGAACAACTGGTCGTTATTCGAGATGTAGCTCAGCGAAAATGAGGTAGCTGGGAGCGCCACTGATTCTTGCAGATTACCGCCATCCCAACGATCCCATTGAAGGTTAAGGACTAGAAAATGACTAGTTCTTCGAGAACCTAGCAGAAGAAAGAGAGCGGAAACAGAAGTGTGCAGAACCAACATTTTCTCAGAAAATCATCCTTATCGAACAGAAATAAATCAAAATGGAAAGGATTCTCTGTTGACGATCAATACTGTTTAATGATTAATAAGACTGCTATGGTACATACCGAAAATCAGCCTGAGCATTCTAAGGAAGCGACGACAAAAAATAAGAAAAACGACGAGAAAATTTCATCTCTTCTCTACAGGATCTGGAGCTTGAAGCCGTTGGGGCGTAATTTTCGTCTTTCACCAAAACGAGACGTCATCATTATGTTCCCCCGGCCCTTGAATAATTGAAACTTATGATAGCAGGCCCTAAAAGGTAAATACGACGTCGCTTTTCGACCTCTTTAATTAAAACCAGCGCTCCTCGCAAATGAGGGAGCGCTTCTGATAACCTCCCCTGTTCCCCGCCTCCTCAGAACATCCGACTGTCCTGGAATGCCCCTTTAAACCTTCAGAACACCCTTTGGAACACCCCTTTAGATCACCAGCCTGTCCCTCCCATCAAAACACGCCTTGCCTTCAGATTTCACCCCTTGCGACCTCTCGCCCTTTTGAACTTGGAACCTCGTCTCAGATTTGTTTTCTCTTTGTAGAGGGCTTTCATTTGATACATAAGGTTTTCCCTCGATTCTCACGATTTTTTTTGTCGTTGTCCCATGTCACGGTTCGGTTTATTATTTTTAATATTGAACCCTTGTCTTCACTCCTTGACAACCTGTTTATTATGAGCAAGAGAAATCATGGATAACTAGGGGTTAAGAAAAGCGTCCTTGTATACCATATGAATAACTTGAAGCTACCTAAGCTTAGTTTAATCGAGTTCTATTGAATAGGAAAACATACTAGACACAAAGGCTGATTTTAGATCAGATGACATTTTTTCACAAATATTATCAAATAATAGTTTTATTTATTATAATAAAAGACAGGGGTGCCCCCCAAGCTCCATGAAGCAGCCTCCCCCCCCCCCCAAATTTAGAACCAGCCCCCCATGTAAGTTGGTACCCCCTCCCCAAAACAAAAATGAGAAAAAAGCTCGTAAGCAATCCTCATATTTTATCTAAAACTAAAAGAAGATTTATATAGGTAAAACAAACCATATTTAAATTAATTACTACTTTCATTAATTATTAATTACTTCTTTCATTATTATTTGAATGTCGTCACGTTAAACACTGTTTCAATCAACCCCCCAAACAATTTTTTTAGGAACCCCCCTGAAGAATTTAATGACTCAGTCTGCGTCATAGCCCCCCCTGTGGGCACCTCTGTAAAAGGATCAAAACTGTAAACTTACTGTGAACTTTAATTAAGAGTGGTACCACCAACTGATAAAAGGATAATAAAAATCTCAAAATCTTCTTTCCATTATGAGTTACTCGCCGCTATTAATCAAATATGGTATGCATTAGTGGAAAATTCACTCTTTAACTTTCAAGCCTCTATTTTTTGGTTTTCATATCGGAATTTTCTCTATTCAATGCAGGAATTGAATTGTTTTTTGAAGTCAAACACGCGGACTGTCTAGACACCCTGTCGTTGAGATGACAGTAGTTGGATTACTATGATTGGTTAGAGCACATAACAGGGAGGCGACCATTGTGTTTATTGTGTTGAGGTTCCGTCGCGATTCCGTTGAGCCCCAGCCAAGCATTTGGACGCAGCCAGCCGTCCCAGAACGAGCGGGTCACTCGCCCAAGGAGTGTCCCCCCCCCCTCCCAACCTCCTCTTACCAGCACAACACCATCGCCCCATCTCATCGCAGCTCACTTTCATCGCCAGTAATATTTATGTTGGTTCCCATACACAGCTAGAGATGAATGATTCATTCCGAAAACAAGAGATTAAAACGAATCTACTGGGCGCGGAAAATGAAAGAACAACCACATGAAATTAATTCAATTAATCATTTCGAAAAGCTAATACTTGGAAGTGTAGGGCATTAATAACATGTTTTGGTTTAAAAGTAATCAATTGAAATTATATTTAGGGCATAGAAAACAATGGCCCTACCTCATTTTGGTTTATTATTCAATAATATACCATTGTAATCGCTCTTGGAAAAAAAATTCTAACCCCCCCTGAAAATTTCATGGTTTACGTTTCAAAGGGTGTAGAATCCGAATCTGCAAAAAAAATTTCCGTCCGTCCGCCCGCCGTACGCACGATTTCTCCAAAACGGCTGAAGCAAAAAAGCTGAAATTTTCAGGGAAAATCCACGTTGGTCCGGCGACGCCCCGATTCTTGAGCCAGCTCTCTCACTTAATTTAAAGTGCCCTTTAAGGGTTGTCAAAGTTTTGTAAAATCCCTAAAAACGTCAAAAAAGTCAAGGCGGCCTAAATTTGTTCTCTTTTTGAAGAACACTCCACGAGGAATCGAATGAGCCCCTCCCCAGGTCCGTAGGTCAAACTATTCCCGATCTATGGCCCGATTTATGTTGCCAACATTCGCGTTATTTTGGTTTATTATTGTTTTTGTGTTGATATCAGTAACCTAGTGACGTAGTGATGTAGTGATGTAATAATATGGATACTGGAGTGAATACCTAAAAGGCTTTGTAGCAGATACAGGGGTTGAAGCATTCTGATAACCATAAAAAACGCTTCAAATTGTTTCACTGGGGTTCATTATTCAATTGGCTTGCGTTCATGATTTGAATTTATACTAAGGTTTGGAGTGCGCATGTTTCACACGTGATAGAGCGATTATTGAATTTCAGGAGATAAGCATAGAGCACGTAAATCTGTTCTCAACCAAAATAGCTATTTGGATTGATCAGTTGATCATATTTGTGTGCCTCCTGAAATTCAATAATCGCTCTATCACTACTGAAACACGCACACTCCAAAGCTTAGCAGAAATTCAAATCATGAACGCAAGCCAATTGAATAATAAACTCCAGTGAAAGAATTTTCATTTTTTTTTATTACAATTATGCGATTGGCACCGGTCAAATTGATAGATGATTTTTGAGCTTAGTTTCGTAAACTTTTATCCAGCGTTTTTGGACAAAAGCTGCTGCAGCGAAATTTTCCATTCGATCTTAGAAACCTCCGTATCTTGAAACGTAAACATTCAAATATTAAAAGGGGGTTAAACATTTTTTTCTTGGGTCGGTTACAGCAAAAAGGTTTAAAAAAATGCTCCCAAGGACCCGTGCATGAATAGAATTTTTGCTCGGTGCCTAACCTATCAGAAAATTAAATAGATAACATCTGTACTTGGTGAGAAAATTCATGGCGATTGGGACCATATTATTGTCAAAACATTCTAGGGAAACCTTGACGTTGAGTCAAGCTGATCACATCTATCAGGTTCGAAGAAGAAAAGATACGTTTCATATTAACAACCCAGGATTTACGACGGTTGATTGTAAAATAAAGATGTTGGTAAGTAATGCTTGCCACGTAGCTTTATCCGGTTTTTAGATTACCTACCACAATTTTAAACATGTGTGTTTTAAACAATTCTTGATTCAGCACTGGTTAAAATGACTTTATATTATGGCCGCCCCCCCCCCCCCCCAGTTCTCATCCTGTTCGCAAAAGCAAAGTTCCCGAGATTTTTGGCGCAATTAGACTAAAATTGGGATCGAATAAAAAAAATCATGAAAATCAACCAAGAATTGCAAAATGGGCAGCAAATTGTCTTAAACACACAGACAGACAGACATACACCTATATTTTCTTCTCGGACATAGAATGGTCTGAAATGAATTTGCATTCAGTTATATATTTTTTGTCTCAAGTATGGGTTGTCATAACCCCTGGATCTATTCTAATAGATGCCTCTCTAAAGACGAAGCCATGCTCTAGAGTGACGTCCTCTAAATACGACTTTGTTCCACTTAAAAACCTACAAAATAATTTCATACTGCTGTTTGTGACGGTGATGGAAATATCGGAGAAAAAGATCCGGGATTCTAGTTGGATGAACGAGAAAGAAGGGGATATGCCCTCTCCCACAGTCACCTAAAGCCCTTGTTTGCCCCAATACACACACAAACTCAGAACCTGCAGTTAAGAACACATACACACGAACACACGGAACACAATCTCTCCCAGAGTTTTCCCAAATACTCAACTTTATCCTTCGTCATTTCTGCTCTTTTTCTACCAGGTCCCTCGGCTCATCTGCCGAAAACTTGTCCGTGAAGCTCTCAAAAACTGTCTCAGAGGCCTCGACGATTTGTGAGGATTCCCTCTTTCTCTCCCTCTTTCCTATCTGTCTCTCTCAAAATACTTTCTCTTCTTCCTCTTTATAGAACGCGTGTCAAATAAAACGGCCAAGAAAATCAAGGGAGACAAAGTTTGTTGTGGAGGTTTCCAAAAAGCTTTCTCGTTTCCTGTTGACAAATCGAAGGCATCGGCCAACATGGCGGAACCTTTTTGAACTTGTGGCGAAAAGAACTTTACTCTTATTCAATGACTTTTGTTCTAATTCAGGAGTATTTCCAGGCTACTAATAATTTTTGTGTTTTAACTAAGCAATTCGAACACCATCTTGAATACGATCTACCTTCTCTCTTACATATTGTATAGCTAATAAATTAGCGTAACAATATACCATTAAACATGGTTTGTCCTCTGGTCTTTTTAAGCTACCGTGCATGGTTGGGACATTAGCCAGCTGATTTCGATCCGTGCAGTAAATTTGGATATTCTTTTGGTGTTTTTCAAGGATCTGACCGCATTATGTTGGCGCAAGCAGTAATGAGCGCTTCCAAGGGGTTACAGAAAGAACAACAGAACCTGCGCCTCTGTCGCATAAAAGCTGATAAAAGCCAATATAAGTCCTGGACAAAGTTCTCGTACAAAACTGTTCTCAATGCAATAAAGCAATAGTAACTGCTCCGGCTATCCTGCTACTCGCACCATGAAAACTATCAACTGTTGAAGGATTGAAATGGAACTGCTGGAGACCAGAAGGGAGATGAATCGTATGACAGGAAAGATTACAGCAGACAGAATCTGCATAGCATGTAAAGCAGCCACCACTACAACACTAGTGACTTTGAACCTTCTGGGGCTAACCCAAAATGGTGAAAATTGATGAAGTTACACGGTGTGGTATCAACTTCGATCAGAATAAAATCAAACTAGTACGGAAAATTCAGAGCTCAATGTGCTCAGTCTCTTGAGTGCAGTATCGATATTAGGTGAAACCTACAAAAAGGCCTGAATGTTGTAAACTTCTTCGGAATCATTGAGTGTATTACAAACAGGGGGGAAAATGCTACAGATGATTATTTTAATTATGGTCTAATATTTCTGTATTACACAAACTACGCAGATCAGTGACCTGGAAATAATTAGAATAGTTCCCTCATATTTTGGGGCTTGCCACGAGCGACTCAATCTAGTATCAATTTTCAGTCTCCCCGTTTAAGACAACTTCCCCGATTTTGGTTTTATTACTCGTGTTTTCTATGATAAACCTTTGTAATTGACTGAGAAAAAAATTAACACCCCTCTCAAAATTTGTTGGTTTATGTTTCAAGATTCGTAGATTTCAAAAATCGAATAAGTAAAAAAATCCGTCGGTCCGACCCTTTCTCCAAAAATTCTGGACCAAAGTTTACAAAATTTGGCCAAAAAATCCAACATCGATCCGGAGGTGCCAATAATCGCGGCATCTTGATCAATCAAACCTAAGGGATTATAATCAAGAATTAATATATAAAAAAACGAAATCTCAAAAACTTTCCCTGTAAGTGGGTAGTTTCTTGTTTGATTCAAATATAAATTAGTTCCTTGCATTGAATGAAACCACTCGGGTTAATGTACAGTCATCCGTTGGGTCAAGTATTTTAATATTGAATGCATTACAAGATGAGTTGGCGCGAGGGTCGAGTTTAGATAATGTACCACAAACATTCGATTTTTAAAATCTACACATCTTGAAATGTAAACCAACCAATTCTGAGAGGGGAAAGGTTACAATTTTTCTTCCTCAATCACAAAGGTTCATTATTGAAAATAATTAAAACAAAATCATTGCAATAATAAACCAAAAATGCAGAAAATCATCACACAAAATCTGGGCGGAAAGACCTTTTAACTTAAACCTTAGGAAATCGGCGACCTGGTTGAACTCAATCGTCTTGAAATTAATCTTTAATCGATTCTATGAAATTAAGACAATCATTATCTAAAGAAAAACCTTACTGGACATTTTTTTAATTTCAGCTCTTATCCCTTGTGGATGATTGAAAATGAAGTTGATATTCCAGGGGTATTGCCTCCCAACATGTGATTTCTTTGCAATATTTCATAATTAATTTCCGTTTAACAGCCAGACAGTAACGTTAGTCTGTCCTTCCAGAATTTGGGTAGAGTTTTAGAGTTTACATGTAACGTCAGACAACCTATTTGGCGGTCGTTGATAATTTTTCTCCAACTGCAAAAGTCCATTATTGAAAATAGTAAACAAAAAGGTGGAGAAGTTGGGGGTTTGTTCCATCTTACGCAGCTGATTACTGTGGGGAACTGCTGATGGGTGTTTAGAACCGCCAACTCCGTGGCGTCGTTTAAGATCCTCTGGGGGCCCAAATGAGGCCGCTTAACGAACGTTAATTCTCTATTAGCGTCAATTCCCTCCCACAACCAGACGAGCAGTTTAGTTTCCTCGTCCTTTTCATCAAGTTGAACTCGTGCACGAGATCATCCGACCTCCGTCGTAGACGGAACTTTCGTTGCTGCTCGTTAGCGGTACTATTGGGCTTCGCGATCAATCGGACAATCAAAACTAACGTTTACCTCACCATAATTATAGGATCTTAGGCCAAATCATCCGTTTCTATACTTGATTTTACAACTTCACGACTTATAATTTTTAACTTATAAAACTTCACAACTTGGAATTAAAAAAAAAATCGGTAACTCTTTCATTCAGCCTAACGGCTGCGGAAATTGGCAAAAACCACCAATGGATTATCGGATTGAAGGATACCCACATATATTGAAGGACGATCAACAAATTATTTCAAAACTTGTGGTTTCTTCAAATAGTGGGAAAAAAACGTAGACCCAAGGGATTGATCGGTTCATAGTTTTGTTAAAATCCGCCCACAAGGTACATCTAGGCATTGAACTCCCGGGTTATTGTCTCTGTATTATCGTATGTAGGGTGCCCTAAAGCGGCGCAATTCATAAAATGATTGAATTGAATGGATGAATAAT
Organism: Creontiades dilutus; assembly: GCA_031894815.1. NCBI lineage: Eukaryota > Metazoa > Arthropoda > Insecta > Hemiptera > Miridae > Creontiades > Creontiades dilutus. The sequence continues at coordinate 1,525,154 of JAVIWC010003164.1, forward strand.
TTTAATGATGATTGATTGAATGATTAATCTAAGAAATTACTGGGAAAAATGTGGGTTATCCTAATTTTTAGTTCTTTTCTGGGTTGAAACAAATTGTTTGACCAATCGAACATACGGGTCTGAACCATGCTATGTCAGTCATACTATCTGTCTATGTACGAGCATAGGTACCTCGAGTGAACTACTAATGGATAGAATTGACTCTTTGAAACGATGGAGAACAAATTCTTCTTGTATCATAGATGACCTTCTCACAGAGATATTTACCATCAATTTGAATTGCAGACATTGTATCTTATGCACAAAAGTGTGCTCAACAATCAACGTTTATCATCGTGAAGCTGCTTAACTTATGTGCCCTTCAAAGGACGATTAGGAGAATGGGGCGTATTGGATATCGATAACTTGTGCTCGATAATTGATTAATGACGAGTCGGTCAAATTTTACCATCATTATTGGCACCTTCTTTTGGTGGGTGGGCGGGATCCAAGTGTGTTCCTTATAAATTGATTATGCACTTTTCACAATTTATGATATGAAGCCGTCAGACGTCAGATCTAGGAAACCTCTTCATCAAACGATGGTGATAGATAAAACAGAGATTCTCCTACGTAATCTAGAATACATCAAATGCTTGTAAACAAATTTTGCAAGAGTGTACATAATGTACCTACCATTGACAGCATTTAATAACATGGTCTAGAGATCTGCACAGAAATGTGGTAAATGCAGAAATAATAAACCTTCTATCAATTTGTAGTGTTTGTAACTCCCAAATTCGTTATATAAGACCTTCATTTTCTTGAACTGACTTCGAACGTGAATAGCATATTTAGTGTTTCCGAGTCTAAATGTGAGTAGTGGAATCGATGTTTTGGCTTTTGAAAGACGAGACAATTTTTTTCGCCATAATCAACATTTTCGCTGGCATTTTACATTACAGATCATTTTGAACGACTTCCGTATATGAATCATGTCTGCCGTGTACCTAAAAATCCTGGAAACGAGCTTCATATCCACAGTTTTCATTTCATCCGATTTTAATGGAAATTTTAAGGAATTGTGCGAGTTACGATTCCATTGCACACAAATCAATATTGCTCCATTACTCGGTTTTAAATTGTCCAATTATGCTTAAATCTGGAGGTTTGTTTGGAACCACGGCTTAACTATCTCATATTAATTTATACACTGTCGTGTCATTATAACGTCCGCTTTATAATTAGCACCTCGACTGACCCGCACTACATGGTTCGCCAGTTGCAGGGGTTCGTGAATGTGGGAACATGTCCAATGATATTTTTTCCATGTATGTAATACCCCCTTTTTGCTGCACCTTCTAAAAGCAAGTCTTTATTATTTAGAACTTCTCAATGATCTATACATTCAAGTTACGGCTACGAGGGAACCTTGTGCTATACCCCATCTTGGCAGTCTGTTGGAAGGAGAGATACACATGCATAAATTTCTCTCATTAGTACAGATAAGGTTCCAGTTTTGGTTCGGACCTTTGAACCTTTTGTGAGAGAACTAGGAGTAAAATTGTTGGGGCGATTATTAAAGTTCCCTTTGATCCTTTGGTTGTGAGCAAACGTCCATGAAAAGCAGAGGAATTGTTTGTAATTTCATTCATTATGTTCTGTTGTTTGATAAGGAGCAAATGTTTCGACTTCTGTAAATCTCTGACACAACCTCAACGTAGACGAGGAATACTCAACCATACTATATACCGAAAAGAGAGTGAATTGAAAGAATTCAAAGAAATAAATATTATTGCCCATGAGTTCATCACTGAGTTCGCCCAAAATCAGACAGGTGGTTCAGTTAATTCGTATCGCGGACGTATCAATGGTGGTCTTTGCTCTCCTTTTTCCCACGGCCCACAGCCGACCTAGTTGAAAGACAATGACCATGTAGAATTTAAACTAAAACGAATTCAACATATAATAGGTATGAAGGCATTAAAAAAAACCATTTAGTAATTTACCACTTTCTACTACTTAAGACAATTTAAAAGATAAAACCTGAACGATTCTAATCTTTGTACGGTTTTTTAATAATTCATTAGGTCATGCCCCATCATTAAAGAATTTTGATGGCATTTGACAAAAACAACTGAGCTACTAGGATCCAGCGAGAATTCACAAGTAGAACGTTAATACTGGACTACCAGAACTGGACTGCATGTTCAGAGATCATGCTTCCTAGGTACACTAAAAAACCAACAACTAACCAAACCAAACTAACTGAAATTCAACAAGATGAAATGAAAATACGGGCTACCATGTTTCCTCTTGTTGTCTTTAACTGAATTATAGATAGCAAAATCGTACAGAATCAACCGTGCAACTTAGGATGTCGCCAGCTACTCGGTCTATACCAGACCATTCTTAGAGCTTTAAGGCTCTTCAGCCTGACCGATTTTTCAAATGGCGAACGGATGACGGAGCAGCTCAAGTGATCTCATTCATCTCTAGAAACTAATTTTTATATGAATCAAATAACGAGTATACTCTTAACGATATTTATTGAGGTTTCGATTTTTTAGGGTTGATTGATCAAAATTCCGAGGTTACAGGCACTTTTCGGATAGGTGTTGGATTTTTAAGGCGATTTTCAAAATCGTTGGTCCAGAAGTTTCGGAAAAAAGCTTCTGACGGCTTGGTTTTGAAATCTACCTACGTTGAAACGTAAACCAACAACTTTTGAGGGGTTCAACAAATTTTTTCTTGGTCAATTAAAGGTAAATTTCTTGGTAAATTACATTCATACTTATCTAGTGAAAGTTCCTTACAGAATCTCCTCGAGAATCTTGAACTTTCAAGAAGATCAGTAATGAATTTACAAAGCTAATCACTGCTCCATGTATTTTAGATGTAGTCAAGATCTCCCAAAAGAGCTCCATTTCAAATTTCAGTAATGGTGGTCGATCAGGAATACTATTAGCTTCTGGGATTCCTAAAATTATCAAGCGAACATTTAGAGATTGAATTGAGGAAGAAATCACATTTCTTCATCATCAAAGTTAAATACATTTGTGAAGCGGGAAGGGGTCTGTCTTGCTTACAGACATCGCCACTCTTAGTTCTGCAATTGAAACCACCGAAAAGTTCTTACAATGACGGTATTCCGAAATTCTACAATTGCGGTTGCACAATGATACAAGTATATAATTGGTTGGTATATATCTCTTGGGAAAGTGAATTATTATAATTTTTGGTGAGAGTGCGAACCTTACAGTGGGTGAAATTAAGTAGGAAATTCTACTTCACTGAAGGATATTAAAATTGTAGGCTTCGTATACGGGAATGAGATTGTAATGAGGTTTTCGGTATAGGTGAAACTATGGAAGTTCTCTCTCTTTTTTTTGATTCGTGACGTTAAAGAGTGAAACCGAGTGTTACAGGACTAGAACAGTGCCATCGCTTGTAGATGATTCCAAAGGCATCACTGTGCTCATTTTCTTGGAATAAGTCGCAAACTCAGGCAATCTAATCTCTCAAGTTTAATAGACGCTATTTCTTGGAGATTAAGCTTGGAACTGTACATCCGCGTAAACGTCAGCACAGTTACTGTGCCATAGTGCTTCTCCGAGCACACACTGAAGTCCATGAATATATTGTTCATTGACGTATTTCAAATAATATTATAAGATTCCATAGCCCGATTAAGAAGAATAATAAATTAAGATGGAGCAACGAGTCAAAATCGATCGATAGCAGCAAGGGAAATGACGTTAAATTGTTATTGAATATTTTACGTTTGCTCAGCGGCGGCTAATGATAAGGTCGTGATGAAACTCGTGTTGAAGTGATTAACTCAAATAGCCATGCCCCAACTATCCTGCGAATTTGAACGATACTGGGTTGGAACGATATTACAGAAATAACGGAGTTTTAGCATATGACCAATGAAAAGCTTCAATGTCTAAATGATTATAATAATAAGTGAACTTCCATAGCCCAACCCTCCCAACACCAGAAAGTTTTATCAAATTCTAACTAATGATACGACCTTGTAGAAACTGATATGAAGATTACACCGTTTTTCACCTACTATCTTACCGATTTCAGTGAAATTGGACAACTAAAACATGAGAAAATGAAGCTTGATGGATTTCACATTCACTCATTCGAGTTTGAAGGGTTGGTTTTAAAACAACGAAATTTGCAAAGGTCCATCTATAATCCATAAATGTTCAGAAAAGTTAATCTAAATCGGCTAAACTCCGAAAGTGAATGAAGGGCTTTCGGCAGTCGTCCTAAGGGTCATAAAAATACGTAAACAGTGATGGAGAGGGATGTATCAAACAGCATAATGAAGAACAGGTATAAGAGGTAATAAGATTGCTACGGACTGTGTAGTGAACGAGGAAGGAGTTCTACTTAGATAGGTTACCCTGATCCTGCATGTATGCAAAGGATAGAAAACCGGAAGTGTTTCCAACACTCATTTTCAGACTTGATTTAAATTCGTTGAACAAAAGTTTCCGTTCTCACACAATTCACCGACTTTCTTGGATTGCAAATTTAACTACAAAGATCTTTAAACGTAATCTAGATCGGTTTTACTGAGAATGAGAGAGATAAAGAATAAAGGTAGCCTATTCCTAGGGAAAATCGTGTTTGCAGCATAATGCCTAATCTTAGTTCAGCGACCTTTCACGAACATGTGATATATTAATGATCATCGGGATGTTCCGTGTTTCCCAAACTTGTCAATAGATTCTGCGATAATGTGAAAAAATTGCCATCTTACCAAGCGGACTACTTACAGTTCAGCAAAGTAAGATCCAACAAAGCGTTCAGGTTTCGGTAATTGAAGAACTGATCCAAATTCCACTGCCACTGACCGCCACTGTGGATAAACCGAACTGTTCCACTCTTACGTGTTCCAACGTGGTTCTTTCCTGTGGAATGCTGGATCAAACTGGCTGAAGGAATCACAAAACAAAACACTGGGTAACTCGTTGTTATCGTGGCACACAAAATGAGGATCACCAGTGCAGAGCGAGTGTGGCGTATTAGGCGGCTCTGAGGCGCGGGCGGGGGCTCAATTGAAGTGACTCACTCGTTGCCCATACTAACAGTTCCCTCTCTACTCAGGGCTTCTTCCTGCTTGTGTTTATCGCTATGTTATCATACTGCTCAGCCCATACCCATTCCCTCCTCCTAGGCGTTATGCCCCTTGACCGCCGGCACGTCTTATTGATTCCACAGTCTTGGAATCTTCTTTCGCTCAATCCCACGCATCATTACAAACATTAAATACAGAAGATGAGGATGTAAAATATTATGTTAATTGCCCAAAGCTAGTTTTAAACGGAGAATCTTGAATGAAATATCGCAACATACAGAAGATGTTTGAAATATTTCAGTTCATTCAGTGTTTCATCAGTCATCCAGTCTGATCTGAGGGCCATACAGTGACATTTGACATGTTTACCTCCATGTTTTCTACTGTTCATACGGCAAATTTTTTACCGATCCATTATGAATGAATAGCGCCTTCTAGCGATACTTTCACAATTTTAAATGGATTTATATGAAATTCGAATGGAGTTGAGAGTTGTTATAAGTAAGTCCAACGAGTCTTAGAGTAAAAATCTAATTGTGATCGTACTCGAATTCCTATGCAGTTGCCTTCTACAATATATTAATAGTAGGAATATGTATTATGCAGTGATGATATATTATTTCCTGATGTGTTTGGCATGCTCGTTATTGTTCCTAATGCGGAATGCAAAATAATTAAAGATACATCCCGAGCGACGGTATGAGAGCATTTAGGGAAAACGCACAGATGCCTCACATTCTTGCGGAAGGCGATATAGACTTTGAAGTTTACAAGATCCGAAATTGCTTCTTGTTTGCCTAAACCCGTGGAAGCATCTACTTAATCCCTTTTAACATTTCAGAAGGCTCGCGGGGACCCGGGGGGGCTTATCATTTATTTATAAAGGAAACAGGGCGAGCTGTGAGGGGGTGGGGTGTAATATCGCATTACAAGGCAACATAGCAATATCTGGCGTGGGTAGGGGTGGCGAACAGGGTTGTGTTTCCGTGGGTGAAGAAGTGAAGGGGGTCCGAAAAGACGACTTAGCGAGATAGATTGCTGGCCTGGGTAGCTGAGGAATTTCCTAATTAAAAGGGAGGAGCGACGAGGGAGCTCTCTGGCGTCGGACACATTCAATTAAATAGCCGTCACTATGGCTTGAGGTCTTTTGGTTCCGGAAACTGATATCCTCGCAAAGTTCATCGAGGTTTACGTCGATCAGCAAGCAATCATTCCAATCATTCCACAACTTTTCACGAACAACCAACTGTTAAAGGGTGGAAACGTTGTCTCATTATTTTGGTTTATTATTGTCGATAATGAACCTTTGTAATTGACGAAGAAGAACACTTTGTACGAGGAAATAAACTACTGCCTCAAGAAAATCTGTAATGTCTATTTTCCGTCCTAATCATTTTAGAAAGCTGAAATCCGAACCGTAGCAAGATATTTTGAGGTAAATCCTGCTTCTTGAGCCATAAGTTTTGATAAAAGCTTCAGTTCCGACCAAAGGTCTGTGATTTTCGTAGAAGGGTCATTCTTATACTGAAATAAATACCCCTTTAAGAGAGAGAGAGAGAGAGAGAGAGAGAGAGAGAGAGAGAGAGAGAGAGAGAGAGAGAGAGAGAGAGAGAGAGAGAGAGAGAGAGAGAGAGAGAGAGAGAGAGAGAGAGAGAGAGAGAGAGAGAGAGAAGAAAAACATTTATTTACCATTATATGGGGTGGAATGTTGGAATAGTTGGGGTTGTGAAAAGTATAAATTGATATGCCAAAAGCTCGAATTGGTATGCCGAAAGTTGAAATTGAGTAGCCAAAAGTTTAAATTGAGATGCCAAAAATATTAAAATTTATTTGTGCCAAAGGTTCAAATTACTTTGCCAAAATTTTCAATTTGATAATATGCCAAAAATGCAAATTGATTTTGCCAAACTAATCTGATTTTATTTTTTTCCCTAAATGTGTGCGTGTGTGTGTTTGTTTGTTTGTGTGTGTGAGGGTGATTTCATTCTTCTGGTAGCCAAATTGCTGCTCCGTCCTCCAGTCCAAGTCCTCGCACGTGTTTCCTCGGGCCCCTTAGCCTCATGGAAACTGCTCGATGAACAGAGAATTGAGTTTTCACTCGTGCCCACATCATCACCTGGGAGTAGGATTTCGACCACTTGTTGGCGAGGCGTAAGGAAACGTTCTTGATAATAATTTGCAGCGTTTTTATTTTAATTTCGATGAAACCGAAAACGAACTGCTGGTCTTTGATAGTACTTATGTCATGCTGAGGTTTACATTTGTAGGTTGTATATTACGTTGAGTGTAACCCTCATAGATTGCGATGCTGTCCCAGACATAACTTATTCGGTATGCATAATACAATAGAGTAATGACGATAGATGATGAATATACATAACCTTTGACTGCATCTAATCTAGATGATTTGTTGACGTCGATTATACACTCGGAACCGATGGTGGTGGAAATGTCGCGAATGACGAGAAATAGACGATACGAAGTTTAGTTGTGAATCGATCAGGAATTCCAAACACTAACTAAATGAATTCCCATTTGAAAATGGATCTCCCAACCGGGAATAGCTGCCCACAATATGGACACAGCAGAACCTCAAGAGCTACGTGACGTGACAAGCGATTAAACTGACAATGGGCGCATCCAAGGGTAATGCAGGAAGCGTGATTCTGATAATAATGAGTCCACCTACACCTCAAGCTGAGCTACTGCTTATCCAATCACAGTAACTCTGAAGTAAAGGGAATCCTGTTTCTACAATTTTCACCAAACAAGAAACACAACATGAACTGTTTTACGGCATTTTAATTAGAATTTTATGTAATGCTCTGAGACTGTGAGAGTAAAGCCCCTTACCAATTTTACTGTGAATGATCGAACGTAAAATCCATTAAGATCCGTTTCGTCATGACCTTTTTCAGTTTCGGAACGTAGGTGGGAAAAGGTAATTGGATTACCACATATCATCATCCTGTGATTACCATCGTGTCATTGTCGCTTCTGCTTAGAAGCGAACTTAAGATACTTGTTAAAGGCCTAATTTCTAAAGTTGTAATTCGGTTTCTATAACAGCTAGAGGCAAATGAATTTAGTAACTCTTTACAATTTTTAAGTCTAGGTGCGCGCTCAAACGTATAATTTTCTTGTCGCCTGGTTGACAGAATTTGAGATTCGTTGCTTCACGTTACGTATACGAGGTAGCCAAATCTTACACCCAACTTGGCATTACTTCTGGATTCGGGCGACCATTGATGTTATAATTACGTAATTACTTATTGCTTTGTGTAGTAATAATAACAATTTTATCAATATATTATTATTATAACTTTATATTAATAGATTCATCCGACTTCGCTCACTTTATGAGACCACGTCACGGGTTTCTGAATCCACCACGTACAATTTATAGTGATAGCAATAGTTTTGAATAAATCCTACTTATGCTTCCTGTACATACAAATATAATTTTTCGAAAAAAAAAAATAATATAAAATAAAATCCGCATTAATAATTGTGCCGGCCGGAAAGGAGTTTTCATTGAGTTCCTTTAATATTGGTGAATCGAACGTCTTGAACTGTTCAATTGAGTTAAGTACTTCAGATTTCACATAAGATCCAGTGATTGAGTACGTCAACGTGAAGCTGCAATGGAATTCCCTACTCCAAGTTATAACACGAAATACCGACATATCGCTCAAAGCTGTGGTTTAAAACTACTAGCGCATGTGATTAATAAAAAAACGAATATTAAAAATTGTTTTTTCGTTCATTGGGTTCAAAGGGTTTCATCACGGTACGTTCCAATCAAATGAAACAGCCGAACGAATAGGAGAAATGAACTCATCTAGTTGCGGGTCGATCTCGCTCTGACACAATTTTTATCTAATCTTACCAGCGTAGTAACACCAATTACGTTGTTTCTGAATATACCTAATTATAATATTCCACTGGTTTGTCTTGAGACAAAATTTGTTACGTTGTTTGAGTATATCAAACAACTGATGTATATTTTGGTTGTGACGTGTTTATTATCGTTTATAGCACCCTCGCCAAATATCTTGTGCCTTAATGGGCACATTGAGCCGTACCCTCTCTATCACAAGTGAGATTTAATTACCATATCCCCAAAAACGGCTAAAAAAAATGAAACATATTGGTGAACAATGCATGCATTAGAGGGACGTCTCTACCCCCGGTTTTTATATGATCACGCTTGAACTTTAATTTTAAACACATAATGAGTAGTTTTAAAAACCATATCAAATTCTCAATCGAACAAAAAAAATTGTCCTACTCCTAACACGTGGGTTTGTTATTTACAGAGAGCCCTTTCAGGCGGATCACTGAACTGTAGATAATTATAATTATTAGTAATTATAATTATTAATCCGAGTGTATGAATAACTTAATAGGTACTAATCTCTTGGTAAACGGGTAGAAGTATTAAATATGCCAAGAATATTCAATAATAATTGAAAACGTAATCAATTATACATTATCTAAACTCGGAACCTCATATTCTGTCTCGTTCACCGTGGGTGCCATGAAAAGAGCACCATATATACATCTGCACGTTAGATTGATTAGGAACGAAATGATCCACAGAGGCTTTCAGCTGATCACTGATCTTCATACCTTTTAACTGACTTATACCTGTCCAACTACAGTTGGTCACCAACCTCTACAAGTCCTTTTGAAACAAACAGAAGCTGAAATAAAAACCTATTGCTCAAGAAGCTCGACACGCCAGACGATTGGGTTGTATTTATATATATTTTGTCTTTCAATATGTTTGGTGGAAAGGTCTCGCTTTACCTCTAATCGATTTGTATCAGTTAAATTTCAGCTTCCTCGACTTCAAAAGGAACACTCAAAACAAAGTTCCGCTGCAATTTAACCAGCTGGAAAGTTTTCTTCACTAAACTCATCTATTACTATTATTAGTATTATTTTGGGACTGGTACTATATTATTGAATTTGATGTTGGGAAGGTGGTTTTTAATGGCCGACTCATTCAAGCGCTCCTGAACCTACTAGAATTTCATACGATTTCCGTGGTTTTTTTATTTGATTGAGAATTTGGTCTAGTTTCAAAAAATATTCAGTGTATAATTATGTTTATAAGTGTGATAATATAAAACCGGTAATGCATGCATTACTTACCAACATTTTTGGCTACGTGTTTTGACACTGCACTCAATGAGGCAAAGCAATAAATCTTGTTTTTTATTCGGATGATGGTTACAGTAGCTGACCGAAACGGGCGATTAAAAATGATTTGTACCATGAATCAGTACAATTATTTTTTCTCTTTTGGCCGAACAAAATTTATTCAAGAAAAACATCGAGTCATTCTAAACGAATGTCAAGGAACCAACAATGAAAGCCATGGAACGGCCTGAAACTCAGAAAAATCCGTACCGGCACTAACGTACCGTTAGAAGGGAAAAGTTTAGCAAGGTGTACCTACTTTTCATCTCTATGAAGAGGGAAAAATCTTCCTATAAAACGAAAAAAACCATATAAAAACTTGTAAGCGGTAAGGAACGTACTTACGGTATCACTGCCTTCATGGAGTGCACAAATAACTTCCAACACTCATCGTCGCAGCAAAAACCCTAGAAGGCGGTGGCGGAACATAATAATTCCATGAATGTCTGCTCTTCTCGCCATAATTCACTTAATCACTGAACAGGAAAAGCCCAACTTTTCGCGTGAAGCTCTTTAAAATATCAAAACCCTCGGTTCTTTTTCTGAAACTGAATTGGAAGGAAAAAAAGAGACAAAAAATCCAGACGGCGGATAGGGTTAGTGTAGTGCGAGTTAGAACGCCGCGAACGGGGGTCAAAGGGTTCATCAATATTCAAGGCTATGCAAATGCGCTGAGAAGTAATAACAGCTCAAGAGCTGCATTAGTGAATCAAGAGAGGGCTCTCCAACCAGCGGGTTGGTAGCTTCAGTTACAGTTACATCCACCAACCTACAGTGGGAATTTTACCGTATTAGTTTCATTCGACGGTGTGGAAGGAGGGGTAAGTGAATAATCACTCTTCTCATTCTGCCTGTCATAGCCAGGCGAGTGTTCTCGGCCCGTTCCGAACCAGAAGGCTGATGTAATTACGAGGGATGTATGCGAGGCAAAGCCGAGTAAAAGGGCTGCCAATATAAGTTGAAACTCGTCTCGTGTAGCGTGTGCATCACACGGTGCATTTGAACTTAGTAGCGACCTTCTTGCCCTGTAACCATGATTTTACCCTCCGAATTCTCAAAGGCGGAAGCTGCGATCATGGATGTGCAACTTCAAAAGGAAACGAAGCATTGCAACAAACATCTCTACACGTACCGATATTTCTGTGTCGTGGTTACAAAGGGAAATTGGCAGTTTCGAATGTTCCTTGTCAGATATTTTGAAGAATCCAATTTTTCACCATCTGCTTAGGAACTTTTGAAAATGAAAAACCTCGTCCGGCACATGAATGAAATGATGAGTTTTAGAGAGCTATCGAAGATGTATGGGAGAAGCATTCCCTCCACACCCTGTATGATGTTATGTACAGAAATGAACTCGAATCTCGTTATGCAACTCGCATTATCTTTCAAATGACTGGCTATTGATGATTATCTAGTTGACTATCACCAGCACAAGGTAGGGTAGGGTCACGTAGGGTAGGGTCGACGAACATTGAGTAGTCCACGCTGAGGTGGTTCATGGGTTTGTCCTCTGGGCTCAGGCGGCGATTAAAGGCGACCGTAACCCTCATGGCTGCTTGAGGAGACAAGCCCATCTCCACGAGTCAAGCAGTCATGAAAAGCGGTAGACTCTGAGAACATCCTAGGCCGAGGGTGCTCTGCACGATGGACGGTTAAGCTTTCTGAGCTGTCTGTGTCGTGTGTGCTACACGAAATGGTACCACGGGAGGAGAGAGCCCCAGATGCCACTTGTGCATTGCCGCAAGATAGAGCACCAACGGCCTGCTTTAAGCCAAAGGTTGGATTTGTAGTGGAATCGCTAGATAGTGGATAGCAGTTCCCCTTCCCCCACACATTAGTGTTGTGGTGCCTCCTAGAAGAGACGAGAGTCAGTTACCCCGGGGGCCCAGCACGTAAACACATAATCTTCCACAAGTCCGTTGATTAGTAGGTAGAATTGAGTTGAACAATTTGACCCGGAGTTATGAATAGCCCGGACTAGCCTGTTATAAAACAATATTTTAATTCCATCTAGGAACATGAAAACTTATTTATTGGACCACCACGAAAATCATTACTCGTTATTTATTCGTACATCAACTTGTCGAAATTCCAGTTTTGCAACGATTTCTCATTTTGAACTATATTCAATGTCTCTATAAACATAATTCTGATATTTCAGAGCTAGTAACGTTTCGGTGATAAAACGATTGTGAACCTGGTGACCGTTCCATTTTCATTTTGGGTCAATCCACCCTCTCAACACAGCATGTGACTGCTAAAATATGCGCATGTTATTACGTACTACAATAGGCAGAAACTTTGACTACATACCCGCTGTATATATTTGGCTAAGCCCCTCACCACCTAGGTCGCTTTCCATGACTACGCTCGTGCGATGTTTCTCCCAAGAAAATCGTTATTTCAAGCTTCAAACGTGCATAGAGGTAGAAGACGGGTAAAATAATTGCCATGGGAAACGAAGACAACGGACGTTCCATATTTTACCATTTACCCTGAGGGGTTACACTCAGTTACCAAGAAATGAACATGAATAACGTGAAGCTCGATAGCTCATCATGACCCAAATTGCTGAACGGTTTTCTTCGATAGAATGATTTCACAACATAAAACTGTCTGCCAAGTTGAGACAATTCTCTCTCTACCTCATATCCATAAAATGATGGTATGACTAGGTAATTGAATAATAGAGAGGATTGTGATAGTGTTAGATAGTTTATAAATTTTGTATGTAAAGCCTAACCTGTAGGAACTGGAAAAAAGTAGTGTGAAAGCCTTTTCCGTACGTGCCTCTCTCAATGGTAATTCATTTTGATTACGGTTGAATAGTTGAATGGATGCGGTATATTCAAAATATGCTCAATATTTCCTATGAAAACAGCCCACGAATACTAAAAATTGTTTCGAACGTTTGACATTTTTTGAATTACCTCTTGCTGAATAACTGGGTTTTAGCTCAATATGTTCACATTTATGGAATACCGGCAGAAATACCATATTGAATGCATTGTTCATACTATTCCGAAGGATTGATAGATTTTTCAAGGTAAAGGAGGATTTTTAACTCTCCCTTATCTTGGTATAGACTTGGTTTTCTATAACTTTGTTTAGAGAAATATGAGTGTTGTTTTGGTGGATTTCTATTGCTTGTGTTCATTCACGATTGATTGCGATGAGTTGCATTCATCTTTTTGCTGACTCTATGTACCCTAATAAAACCAGGCTTCCGTTTTGTCTCTTTCCTCGCTGTATTTCCTTCAGCGTGGTTTTCCCTATTGCATATTCCCATTCATCATGGTGCGCAATAGCTATTGAACATAGCTGGTAGTAATAACCAAAACCTTAGTGACAAAAAAGGATTAGTAGGTAGAAAACAGATATTTTACTAGATAAAGAAGGTTCAATGACATTAACATATTATCTACCAATATTTTTTCCTCATACTATCCGACGTGTTCACAAGGGTGTGAGTTGTACACAGGAGGAGTGTGACTCCCTAGCTGCTTCAGAAGCATTAACATTGGCAAAACCGTACACAAAAATCATGTCAACATACTCACTTGTGGTATAACATACCCAACTAAAAGCAACTCATCGCAATCAATCTTGAATGAACACAAAACAATAGCCGTCTCTCGGATCTTCGATTATTCTGACTTTGGCTGGACAGCTAAGAAATGCCGTAGACGCTGATCACAAACGAACGTTTTCATTCATTAAATTCGTTTTCATTTTTCATTTTTAAATATTTATTTCTTGGTTTATATTTTAACAATCTTCTTTAAACTCTATCTCTTTATGAACTCGATTTAAACCCCAATTTCTTACCATTGTCCAGCTAAGGACAATGCCGGACTGCTGGACAGCTAAGAAATGCCGTAGACGCTGATCACAAACGAACGTTTTCATTCATTAAATTCATTTTCATTTTTCGTTTTTAAATATTTATTTCTTGGTTTATATTTTAACAATCTTCTTTAAACTCTAACTCTATATGAACTCGATTTAAACCCCAATTACTTACCATTGTCCCACAACTGGATAACATGTTCGAGTCAATAAACATTTCACTAAAACTGAATTTGCTCAGAAACAACAAAATATCAACATTGCAACACCCAACGCTACGGCCGAATCAGATTGGGGTGGATAATACACGGCGCACAAAGCAACCCCTCCTTCAAGACCGAGCGGTCGTGCGGGTCATTGCATATCCGTGCCCCTGACCAAGATAATGCCTGCTCCGTAGCTTTCCCAATTTTCAAACATTACGTCTTTTTTAGTGATACAGGGTGTCTCAGGACTTATGCACAGTCCGACTCCACGTGTTCTTCAACTCAATTCCGAACAAAAATGCCTAGTAGCAATTTTTTGCCAGAGGCCTCGTTTCCGAGTTATTCGCAATTTAAGATTTTTTCGTGTTTTCGATCTAATGTCGTTAAAACTGTCATAACTCCCTCAATTTTGGAGTTATGACTCATCTCAATCAATCGTAAATGAACACAAGCAATAGCCATCTCTCTGCTCTTCGATTATACTGACTTTGGCCAAACAGCTTAGGAATGCCGTAGACGCTGTTCACAAACGAACGGGCTTATGCATCTGACAAAACTAACTTACATCGTCACTTGAAAGTTCTGGCGTTGTCACCATTAGATTCAAGAAAGAAAAGTTACGTATATCTTGCCTCCAACCTTTTTCGTCCAAACTTTTGGAAAAACCTTAATTTTAACAGAAAATACACGTTTTTCTGCAGTTAAAGACCATTTTCTTAACTAAAAATATTTTTAAAAACCAAAACGACTACATCGTTGGTGAGCTGACATTTTGGCCCATGTTTTATCAGGCCTGCACAGTTCTGCGTCAAGCATTCATGGGGTTTCTAGGCGAGATGAAAAACAGGCGATTTCAAGATTTTGAGAAAACTGCCACTTCCCGATGCAATCGCACATCTTCAATGCAATTAAAAAAAAGTTTTCTGGCATTTAATAGATAGAAAATTTAACGCTCTTTCTAGCGGTGTCATCAAATTTGAGCTATCTCCACATTTGAGGGAGTTATGACAGTTTTATGACGTAAGATCGAAAACACGAAAGAAATCTTAAATCGCGAATAGCTCGGAAACGAGGCCTCTGGCAAAAAAATGCTACGAGACATTTTAGTTCAAAAATTTGTAGAAAGCGTAGTAGTCGGATTGTGCATAACTCCTGGGACACCCTGTGTATATTATTTTTATTCGATCCCAATTTCCGTCCAACAGTTTTCCTCTCTTGCGCAATAAACTTCAGAAATTTTGAATTTGGTGATGTGAAGAGGTATGGAGTGGTAATAGCGGATCCATTCAAGCTCTGCTCATACCTACTACATTTTTCAGTCGATTTTCGTTCCTTTTTTCGATCAAGTATTTGGTAGAAATATTGTCAAGTGGTTACAACTGTGGCCGTATAAAAACAGGACATAGAGATGCATTCCTTCACTTAACAATATGTATGTTTCAGTGTCAAAACTTAAAAAAAGCTCTTTGTTTTTTCTAAAATTGACCTGAATAATCAACAACATTAACCGTCCGATGAACTCCAAGGTATTCGATAATCCCTCAATGACCTCATAGATTTTCGTAGGTTCCATGAATGATCCAAGCTTTTAGACGAACCCTAAACACCGGCGCTGACGTACGGAAGGCATAAAGATCGGAAAAGGGGCGGAGCAGGTGGGCCCCCGCTGAGGATGTGGGGTGGGCTGGGAGCCCCAACAGCTGGGAGGAAGCGATGAATGATGGCATCAACTCTCATTCAAAGAAGATTTAATGAACTCGCGTTACATGTCATAGCCTCCTACCAACCTAGTACCGATACGATAAAAGTGATCAGAGTCGTTAATAATATTCTTGTAGTTTACAAAACGGGTAGGCAATAAAAAATAAAATGAAATTACAGTACATAATAGTAATATTTGAGTGTGACGTTATAGTACTATTGTGTGTTTAGTTTCAAATATTCGTAAGGTAATTACAATGGAGAGAATGCGGTGACATGGTAACCACAAATGATACCTTTGAGTTCAAAGTGTTCGATAAGTAATACATGCACTACAGGCACTACTCCCTGCCCTGTTTTTGAATCATCCCACTTGCAAATACTTATAAACTTTTTTTTAAACGACCACATTCGCAATCGGAAAAAATGTCGAAAATGGGCTGAAAAACGGATTAAAATAATGAAGATATAACGATTTATCATTATTCCCCCCTCCATTCGCGCCTACCATGGACAGAATTAGAAAATCTGGAACATGTTTCAAAACTAGACTAGTGTTCTTTATTGAACAAAAATTGATGCAAGAAAATCGGCAGGTATGAGCTTAAGCTGGTCGAATAGATTGACTATTACCCCTTATATTTCCGATAAAAATCGATCCCCCCCCCCTTTTTTTTGAACGGCCAAAATTGTGTAGGAATCAACTTTGAGGCTCCATGTAAGACCTTAACAGATCCCAAGGTGGACAGCTCAATACGCAATTGTCGCCAGTCTCTAATACTGTCACACCTACACACGCCAGAATGCATACATCTACCAATATAAAGTTTGGCGTAGTAATCGAAAAAATGTGATCATCAACTACTCAAAGCAATCAGTAGTTACATATTTAACAACTAGTGCGGTTATGATATGGATGGATCGGGCTGTCCATCTTGGGGTCTCTTAAGGCCTCAAACAGAGCCTCAGAGTTGATTCCCACATGATTTTGTAATTAGGAAAATCCCAAAGGAAATAGGAAACCCCAATTAGGGATTAAGAGAATCGTTATTTTTTGGCCGGACCGGATATTGATCCGGGTTTTTCTTTTTTGAAAAGTATTGATTCCATCCGGAGGGATTTGAAGGGGTGCAGTTGGGAGCAAATCAACCGGATCGAATCTTCAACCCCTGCTTCAGAAAGCCGTGTTAAAAACCGTTGAGTCTACGGAAAACTATGGAGGTTCTTGTAAACAACAAAGTGCATCTCATAATAAATATGCAAATGCCGTAGACGCTGTTCACAGACGAACGGGTTTATGCATCTGACAAAACTAACTTAAATCGTCACTGGGAGGTCTGGCGTTGTCACCATTCGATTCAGCAAGAAAAGTTACGTATACCCCGACTCCAATCTTTCTTCATCGAGACTTCTGGAAACATCTCAATTTTAACGGAAAATACGTTTTTTTGCAGTTGAACACCATTTCCTTAACTAAAAATACTTTTAAAAACCAAAACGACTACACCGTTGAAAAGCCGACATTTCTGCGCACGTTTTACCAGGCCTGCACAGTTCCGCGTCAAGCATTCATGGTGACATGAAAAACAGGCGATTTCAGGATTTTGAGAAAACTGCCATTTCGCGCAGCAATCGCACATCTTCAATGCAATAAAAAACAGTTTTCTGACATCAAATAGATAGAAAATTTAACGCTCTTTCTAGCGGTGTCATCAAATTTGAGCTATCTTCAAAATTGAGGGAGTTATGTCAGTTTTAATGACATAAGATCGAAAACACGAAAAAATCTTAAATCGCGAATAGCTCGGAAACGAAGCCTCTGTCAAAAAATTGGTACGAGGCATTTTTGGTCGGAAATGAGTTGTAGAACACGTAGGACTTGGATTGTGCATAACTCCTGGGACACCCTGTATAATGATAATGAAATTAAAAAAAAAAGAAGAAAAAAACTAAGGTGAACGGATTTATTGCTATTAACTTCTCCATTTAACCAAGACTCCGAATATTCAAATTTGAAAGATCTGAGAATGGTGTTCTTAATCAAACAAAACAAGATGCTAGGAAATCGACAGTATGAGACTAAAATTGGAGTGGAAAACAAATAAGTTGAATGAAATAGTCAATCGAAAGAAAATGCTAAAGAAAACGATTTATCAGTAAGAAAGAGTCCGATTTTCCCGATTCTCCTTTTGGTCGATCCCAATTTTACTTGTTTGTGCAAAAAGCTCCGGAAATTTCGAATTTCACGAGAGTTTTTTCGCGGCCAATTTTGTCGCCGCTACTCAGGTAATAGTTCTCAGCCGGTTTTCATGATTCTTATTTTATTCGACCCTGAATCAACTAAGAATTAGAATTTAGAATTTTCCGTCAGGAGGGGTCCATAGGAGCTCTGCTCATATTGCCGATTTTTCTGATTATTTTAATTGAGAGCTTTCCCCATGTTTTGAAATTCATTTCAGATCTTTTTAATTTAGTTATGGGTAGGGGTGTGGGAGCAATAGTAATTAATCTTGGTCTTCACTATTATTATCTGTTTTTTTTTAAACTTAAAGTTTGTCCATTTAAGAATTTGGTCTAATTTTTAAAAATATTCATGGGAAGCATGCGTAAAAGTATGGTCAAAAGGTATTATCACTTTTTGGTCAACTTTAGGCATTGACCTTAATTATGTGAATACAGGAAAGGTAATTTGTCCCGAAAAGAAAGAGGGGGTCGCAAAGTGAACTCGAAGCTCCTCCCGAAAGACAACAGTGGAAAATTGATGGTTATCCAGGCATTGGAACTAACATATTCACGGCGGAAGTATGGCCCGTGCACCTCGCCCTTTTTCGAGGTGATCGACCACTCGCGGCCCGCCTCCACTCAGACGGTAAGTGCAGCTCTGTAGGTTAGTTCTCGTACTGTTTCATATAGAAAGATAACTTGCTACCAACTACCGTCTGTTCAACTTATTCCCCAGGTATGTGGGCTCTCCTCCGTTCACGCTTCGCTCGTTTCGCGTGCCTCGCCACGTTCGCAAGTCCGTAACGCGACGACATGCGATTTTTATAACGATTATGTCTTCTTCACTTAACTGGGGTTTCTTAATTTAAAAACGAATCTCTACTACAATCAGTACAGATCTTTATCCTTTTGGTATGTTCCTATCCGTAGTATACATGCAGTTGTATAATGTATATCATCTCAGTTTATTAAAATTCATGTAACTTTCTACTACCAACTGCTGGTTGGAAGAAAACTAAAAACTGAAAATAAAGGACAAATATTTCTCTAGAAAATTTTAAATTGTTTTCTTGGGAGTCTTCAAAAAATAAAAATATGAATTTGGAAATTTAATCATATAAAATAAGGCAATACAGCTGATGCATTCGGAATCGATTATACACATGATTGAAAGTGGGAAAGAAAATCAAGAAGTCCAAAATGATTTATGTACAGATTGATAAAGAAACCCTTCGAATTATTTCACAAAGGTTTTTGAACCCTCTCTACCTCCTTCCCCCACCTCTAATTTCTAGAATTCCAAAAACGAGAACAATATCAATATTTTGGCATTTAAAATGCTATTTTTTGAATCAGATAACCTCGGACTATTCTGAGCTCCATCTCAATCTATTCGGAGTCCACAATTACCTACTTGAAAAGGACACCCAACTTGCCTATGTTAGTAAAAACCCGAAGAAAACTTTTTTTGGCTAATAGCATTTATGCGGGTTCAGTGTTAGGACTCGGTAGACCCCAAGTGGTTCATGTACGATAGAAATGGTTTTTACATCAATTTTAAGGCCTCATACCTTAGAATTTGAATCTACTCACCTTGAAACGTAAAATTACAAAGTTTGATTAAAAATAATAAACTCCAAGTGGTACTATGTCTCCTTCTGAAAACCTCTGGTACTACGGGCTTCTAGGAAGGCCCTCCGAAATTGAGTGGATTGACTTACCGATGCACTGCAATGATTGACTCCAGCATGTAATTTAATCACTATTGGGCTACCTTCAAGCGAATTTGACATCAAAAGGCGGAGAGCCCAAATCACCACAAAAAAGAGAGAAAGGTGATAAGGGATTCCCTTCCTGCCAATCCATGATTTTGAGAGATCAACAATTAGCGCAGAACTTTACAGGTAAAGATCGTTAAACAACCCAGGAGATCGTAGGTAGAAGCACTTTCCGAGTTGTGCCTAGAACCGTCACAGTGCGCAAAACATTTTCAAAACACAATATTACCCAAAATGTTTTCAATAGCTATTTAAATTTTCTTTTACATGTTACTCCTCCTTTTAATTCTAATTTCTTCAAATGCCAATCAAACCATTTTGAAGGAGATTGATTCATTTTTGTCAATTGAACAAAAAGGTTTAATTCAACTAAGAATTATCCTAAACTGTCCTCCCTGCCTCCGATGGCGGTCTCTAGGCACATTGGTCTCACTCCTCCTTGTTTATTCATCGACGCCGCATCCAAACAAGGTAGCGCCCACTTCACGGTAATGTGGTAAATATCCATATGTGCCCAGTAGTGCGAGAACATTAAAGGTTGCCATTGAAACATTGAATACAGAACATTTTCCAACCAACCAGCTAGAGCGAGCAAGAGTTCAAAACCACCCATATTTTCAATTCCACGTAACTCCTTGGGTTCATGTGTACATATATGGCAGAAAACAATGGGTGAGGTACCTACATCCATTTTGTGTATTTTATTTGATGTTTGAACTATCAATGTAACTGTTAGTTTGCAATTGAGAATAATAATAGTTGACAATTATTATTGTTGTAATTAAAATCAGTTTATATATTGCACGGGGGCGATTTTGTGCAGAATAAAATTCTTAAATGAAAATTACCTCTCTCTCCAAAAGAAGATCGTAATTTTAGGTGATGTGGTCACTCTACGTGGTCGTATTTTTCAAATCAGCAAAAAAAGCTTTGAACGTGTCATTTGAATGCAGCGAGCGGATCACGACATAAATTATAAAAATCAACAATGGTAGTAACCGACCTACCAAAGGTAAATATCTGTATACAAATATATGTTTCATCAAATTGCAACAAAACCATACCAGTTCAACAATGTTGCACAACGATGATTCTATTGTGGGTATCACATTTCCTAGTTGCTCTCGACACTTCCTTCAATTCATCTCCGCACTCACTTAAGTCCTCAACTCTGGTACACAATTTTTGTTCCGGCAGAACGCTTTTTCTTTCAAAAACTAATGCAGGTTTCACCTTCTCCGATAATATTCACATACAAATCGCGGAGGAGCATGATAACTGGCTGGATTTGTGTTAGACAATGGAGTTGACAATTCAGAGGAGAAAGGTCATTGCTGTTTGAGATCGCATATTGTGGTCACGAAACAGCCTGAAATCGCATACTAAAGTGTATCGAGATATTTGCATTGGAGAAGTTCCCAAACAGATTTTCAAGGTTTATTGAATAAACCACTTTTCTCGCGTGAATCAGAACTGATCACTTATTCAACATCAGCCAGTTGTCTCACCGGATCTCACATCCATTATAACGAATTGAATGGGCCTCCCGAAAAAATAACGATGGGAGGATAATCTGCTCGAAGATTAGAAACTGAGTTAAACGAACTGCATCCTGAGTCGTTTTCGGAAACTGAATAATATTTGTTTTTATTTTGCAATTTAATTTATAGAATCAGTCATTCTAGCCTCACCTTAATTTTGATTTTTTTTTGTAGAAGATCATAATCCATTTAAGCTAGAACACCAAATACGCCCCTCGTTACCGATAGGTGGGGCTATCTAAGGTACACGGACGGAAGAAGAGAGAAAAACTCAGTTTATCGAAAAGATTCGTTGATTTCCGCTGGGACCCTCCGGCCGAGGGCACCCGGTGGGACTGATTGGGTAAGAAAAATAAGAAGAAAGGAAAATGGGAAAAAATACGAAAAAATAAAGGTAACCTTTCCTTCCTTCTCCAACCAACCACGTGGGTTCTTATCCGTTAGCACAGAGTCGCTGGGGGCACAGCCCCCTCCCCTCTTCCCCCCATCATCTTTTACATCTCAAAGTCCCTGTGCCAGTAATATTGAATCCCTTGCCGCCTTCCCCTTCTTTCGAATTCATACATTAGGTAGGGATATCCCAGATGACACCGCGTGTCACGAGTTAGGGGGCAAAACACATGCTCAACACATGCGGGATAAAACATTTGTCATATTCGTCTTTTTTACGGGCTGTAGGTGAAGGGGGGTTAGTTCCTTTTTCTTATTCTTTTCGTCTGTTTATATTCATATAAGAGTTTCTCCCCCATGCAGAGTTTGCCTCTCCTGCAAAGGGCGATATAATATTAACATTCGGATATTACCATACGTTGAGCTCCAGCCTAGCTCTGCTCCTTTCAGAAGGTGACAGAAATAATTCACACTGTCGTGCCTAGAACGAACCCACAGACCTACATATAACACTCATTTTTGCACAACTGTATGCAGACAGCTGTCTGTATAATACGACACCGTGCTTACAAGGCGAGATTCTATATTAGGGTCGTCGGTCTAGACCAAATGCTTTCCGAGCGTTTTGTCCATTTGGGCAATCCAAGCCAGGGGGAGCGAGAGAATTGGAAAATATATCCTTTGATTTTAAAGTACGTTGCGATTTGAATATTTAGCTTACCCCCAGTTTCCTTGTTTTCGTTGTAAATAAAAGAAGGAAATACACCAATTTCTTAATTTTTGTTAATTATTTTCCATAATGAACTTTTGTAATTGACTACAACGAATTTGTTAAAACTCCCTCAAAAGTTGTTGGTTGCAAGATACATAGACTAAACAACTAAATAAATAAAAAGATAAATTAATTTAAAAAATCCGACCGGCCACCGGCCGACTCATTTACTCGAAACTACTCCAGCAAAGTTTACAAATTTCGGCTCAAAAATCCGACATCGATCTGGGATGTTTCAGTAATAATGGCGTCTTGATTAAATAATTCGAATGAGACCAGTCGGGTCGTTCGTTGTCTGTTCACTTACCATTTAAAAAACGCAGCAAATTATTACAAAGAGGTTTATTATGTGTGTACTAGATAGATAAAATAGGTAAAAGATAGGTAAATCACTGATCTATGTATTTTAGACTCAGTTTGTGGTACATTACCTAAAATCAGCATGACACGCCTCTATATCTTGCGCCTCTTGCATTCAAGATGAGAATACTTGGGCACTGCTCAGACATCCAGCTGAACGAGCTCTGTATCCAAACTCTTGACCTCGACCGTCCACCTGACTGATTTTTAATACCAGAATGTGAAGTTTTTCGAAGCTGAGCGAACGAATGACCGCACAGCAACCCTAGTCGTCTCATTCAAGGCAGGAAACTACTAGGTATATTAATATATATTTAAAAAGAAGAAAATATTTTTGGATAGTTTAATCCTTGAGTACTTGAAACTTTCAGACTTGATTGATCAAGATACCGAGATCACCGACACATCCCAAATCGATTTTAGATTTTTGAGGCCAATTTCGCATGATTCGGTCCACTGGTTTCGCAGCAAATCTTCGGCAAAATCTACGTATCTTGATACGTAAACCAACAACTTTTGAAACGTCTGAGAATAGTCCGCTGATCCAAGCAGAAGAGCAGCTGATCTAGTAAAAAAAAAAAAAAAAACCTTTGTGTAATAATTTGCACAATTATTCCCACTTCTGTCACCTAGAGCCTCGGCTGAACATAGGAAGAATGTGAAACACGCTCAATTAATTATTGATAAGACTGGATAATTATGCAAAACTCGACAGACAAACCTAATGACCGCTAGTTTTAAGTAAGATGTCTATGAAGTGAACATCACTTTCGATTCTGTTGGGAAAGAAAAAAACATTTAAAAGGTCAAGGAATAGATAGAATACGTGTGTGGCACTAATGGACTCAATATAACTAATGAATTATATTTTTCATCCAAGACATGACGTCCAAGATATTTAATGGAGAAAACAAATTTAAGAAAATGAAATAAATCATTGATTAGTCGATATATCGACTAATCATATATCATATAACCATATTTGGAGGTCCGTAAAATTATTGGAAGAATCAAATCGATGCAGATTTGAATCACTCGGAGTTATTGAGTTATTGCAAAGGTAGTTCGTTAAGGATAATGGTATCAGTGGATGCCTTCTGCCAGATATGCTGATTCGGATAACAAAATCGAGCAGTTGATTCAACCTAATATCAGTCCAGGTGTAAACACGCCATCCGCATTCCTCATGCCGATGCTCTAAGGAGTACAATTCATTGTCGCTGGCTTGATGAAGTAGGACCATGAGAAGAATGTACGATGATGTCGAATTTTTCTTGGACTCTGGTGAGCACGGACCCTGTTCCTCAAGGAAATTTGTGTTAGTGGCAGACTTCAGAGTCCTTGATGTTTGGGAGTGAGAGAGGATAGCATTCGGAAATGCGTCGAATTGGGTTAGATCTTTTATTTAATTTAATTTTCCTGTAGATAGGATTTGGTTAGTGGGTAGAGTTTTGCTTCCGGTTGGTGTGGTTTTTTCTACCTCCTAAGTCTATTTTGATAATGTGTCAGCGATTTCGTTTAATAACCGTCTGGGGACCACTGATCTGTGTCGATAGGCTCTTTAACATAGAAATAACGAAATCGTTGTGTAATAACTTGTAGAATTATAGCCGTTGTTTCAATTTTTGAGTTGACCGTCTTATCTTTCTCCAGTAAATCTGTTAGAGTAACAGCCCAGTATGAGGAAACTGAGTGATATCTCATGGTACTTGCGATCCTGAAAAACATGAACAAAAAGCATTGATAATTCCTGGAAAGTTGCGACTGCAATGAAATTCATCATGGAATCATATAGGGCCCAAGAGGCAAAACGGCCAAAATCCTTGAAAACGGCAACGAAATCGGGCTATACAATTGGTCGAGGATGTGCTTGAAATCTCGACTTGAATTAAAATCGACCCCAAAGGTTGAATTCAGGTTTTGCAGTTTTTGAAAACCATCATCACAATCTTTCGATTTTGATATAATTTTCCTTTCAATGAATCAAATGCACACGCACGACTCCACACGATCAACCCTTTCCACTTCACATTGGCTCAAGTATAGAAGGAGAGGGGAGGTAGTCAATATGACTGTGAACCCAAAGGCCGTAGTGTAGATCTTATTAGGTTTTTCCTTTTAAACCGTAATGTAATATTACTGAACTAATGTCACACAATTGCATCCCGTTAACTGCAGACAGCTGGGCAACACCCTTTTTATCATTCACCTGGCAAGAGTTGCTTGTGTGATCGAAGCGGCATAGATGAAGACGTGCAATTCAAATAAGAAGCTCTTTCTCTTCACGAATTCACTTTATCACGCTTAAGTAGTTTCTCCTCGGAGCATTTCTCATAGATCAATAAACTGAGAGCATCCTACTTAAAAAACCCCCAACCCTCATCCAACCTCCTATGGTGTAGAAGAATATCAACACAACAATTAGCCTGAATCCAACCTTGATTTGAAATTTAAGCGATCCTAGACGCCATATTAGATAGCAGATGCAGTCGCCGCTTCGGATATTGTGACTCCCATGCCGCCGACTGATGGTGCGATAGGAGGGCGACTCGCTGGTATCTCCGTAGAGCGAGTGGCTATTTCTGAGCTGCCGCAGCCAGCGGCTTCATGTCCTTATTTAGCATCCTCGTCGGCCTCTGCCCCTCCGTCTAACTATAGACGCCCGCCGCCAAGCACTCCCAACTCAATTACCTTCTCATCTTGGATTTATTTACTCCTTCGTGAAAAAAAGTATGAACCGAAAAACAGCCAAATGTTTTGGGACGTTGCCTCATTCATACTTCTGTGGGCCATAACACCTCTGGCAAGTTCTCGATTCAGTTGAGTGATTACTACCCATTTAAATTTCTGTCAGTCAAATAGATTACCATTGTTTGAACGATTACTGAATATCGATCGTCACCTAAAACGTTACGCCCTGCGTCCGTCAGTGGTTTCCACCTTTCCTTTCATCGTCTCAAATAAAATAACCAGCCAGAGACACATTTATTTCAGCCTCCCCATTCTCTGAAGGAATGCAAACCAAACTTTACAGTCTCCTACCCAGTATTCCCGAAGCCAATCCAAAAAATTATATTTACCTGGCTAATTCAGGTAGGAGCGTCTAATGTAGAGCAATTGTTAAGAAACATTTATAAATATTAAAGTTATTTTGTTTTAAATGTACTGATCAGCATATAGGCTTATGTATTATATTTTCCTGTGAGAAAAGTAAATTTAACTTTAATTTTCCGCAAGGTTAATCTCTACTTTGTACAAAATTTCGATGATTTTTTTGCAACTACGCGTTCCACAGCGCGGGGCAGTGTTTAAGAGCGGTTGGAATTTCCTGTTGTTTTATGTATGCTGTAATTTTGTGGAAATAAATACCTATTCATTCATTCATATGAAGAACAAGTTGGCAATATGAGCATGATATATATTCTTTTAATATATAACTTTAAACCTCCACTTGAACCAGTCCTAGTTCAAAAAAGCTTAAATGGATGGAAAGAGTAAAAGAACAGTGATAATTTAAAGCGAAGTGGCAGGGATCACTTTGTCAAATTTGACATCAAAAGCGCATCATGCGATTGTCAGAGATGATCTGAGTGACTGAAAGGGGTTTGTTCGTGTAAACGGACGTACGAACGGATGGGTTACAGAGGATTATTCGACTTGTGCTCCTAGAAATGATACCTGAACTTTTAACAGCTTACTGGATTTTCTGAGGTTAGCGGACTGAACTGTGTTATGAGACCACCTTTTTCTCACTCACCTTGTGAAACGTTCTCCATTAAATGCCATCTTTGAGCAACAAACATTCAGGTTGCCCTTTACCTCGCAGTTATGGCGATTTGTATTGCAAAGGGTTACATTTCATGTCCGTGTTCACATTCATGATATCGTGCTCACAAAGAATCAAACGAGTCTGTCACAGTTTTCTAGGGAAGTTGGAAGTTGGACCCATATGCACCCTACACATTTTAGTAGAATCAAGGAGTTGGCAGTTGCAGTCCATGCACCAGTACGAAACCTTTCAAGTTTCACTACTTCAAATTACGTCCGTAGATTGTCAATTCACCATAGTTAGGTAGCTTACATACAAGGACAACTTTTTCCCAGACCAAGATAAGGATACTAGGTACAGTAAGCCATTTTACACACCCTTTGCGAGAGCCGTTGCGATCGTATACAATTTTATAACAATAGGTTGTTATTGCAGATTCGGATTCTACACCCTTTGAAACGTAAACCAGAAATTTTCAGGGGGGGTTAGAATTTTTTTTTCCAGAGCGATTACAATGGTTTATTATTGAATAATAAAACAAAATTTGCCGTCCGTCCGCCGTACGCCGTGGATACTGGAGTGAACTAAAAGGGTTTATAGCCGATACACGGGTTAAAGCATTCTGATATGGATGGTCTTACGAAATTCAAAATTTTCAAATAAAATATTTTTCCATTGTAATCGCTCTTGATAAAAAACGCTGCAAATTCTTTCACTGGGGTTTATTATTCAATGATTCATGATTTGAATTTCTACTAAGCTTTGGAGTGTGCGTGTTTCACAGGTGATAGAGCGATTATTGAATTTCAGGATATGCATAGAGCACGTAAATCTGTTCTCAACCAAAATACCTATTTGGATTGATCAGTTGATCATATTTGTGTGCCTCCTGAAATTCAATAATCGCTCTATCACCTGTGAAACACGCACACTCCAAAGCTTAGTAGAAATTCAAATCATGAATCATTGAATAATAACCCCAGTGAAAGAATTTGCAGCGTTTTTCTTCCTAAGATTTGTAAACCAGCACAATTCTCTTGCCATTGCTTCTTCAGGTTTATTCAGAAGAAAAAGGGACAGAGAGTTTCCACTCAAACTTCCGTAAAGAGTAGAAAGCCTCTTCGAATTATAAACAAAACGCTACCGTGACTTATCTGGCTAAACTAGTTATAATCCAGCTGCTAATCCACTTACCGCTGATTAACTCCAAGAGCTATACGGAAGGTTTTACAACTCTAATCTTGCAAGTAGTAATACGGGTGTAGACAGGCATTCCGGAATAAGTATCGTGTCTTTTAATTATGAATGCAGTGTACTCACTGAACGAACCAAATGGATTTCCTAGACGTTACTTTCACTCCAATCAACGTGATATTCAAGTCTGGAAGCATCGTTTGGTTTGTCTTCTAATTTGTGATTTTATGAAGTCACAAAACTTACTTGGTAGTTTCTCTCTTGGGAGTTAGAAACACGAAGACCATTCAGACAATCGCAGACTTCGAATGTAATTCATGAATAAACTTTTCTCTGCAGTATGACAGTTTGTTTGGAACCTTCGTACAACTTGCAAATTGGAGTAAAGAATATTCTCTACAATTACCACTAAATGTGAGTGTGAGTTCTAAATGCTCAAAAAACGTAAATATGATTTGGAATGATATCACGTATGAGCATAGGGAAAATCCCCATTAGAACTACAATGATCGACCAGCTGATAAACTTTTTATTTTAATTTTAAATTTTTGATAACTTTCTTGTACATTGTACACTACAGTTTTGCTTAAATATGATATTTAAAAAAAAAAAAAAAAAAAAAAACATAACGTGGAACGTGTACAGTGTCACGGATCTTCCTCCGTGCAACACAACCTTCTCCCAACAGCACCACCACAACTTAATTCTCTTAATTGCAATCAAGATTGGAAGCGCTAGTGTCGCCTACCAAAAATCCCCCGTCGATCCAATTATTTTCCAGTGAGGTGACGACGGGCTTTTCAGCGAGATATATTATAGCTTTCAGTGATCTAACTGCGATTTCTAATCATTTACATTTTTTCACTTTCTACTTTTTGGCGAAGTGCGTTTATTTTATTTTTTAAAGTCTCAAAGGAGCGAGCACCAATCAGGTTTGATTTATATAATTTACAATTTTGATTATTTTTACTTTTCAATTTTTTTTTATTCCTGAGGACAAGGTTATTAAGTTTTTGATTTTAATTTCCACTGCTTAATACAGCGACATTTCCTTTCATATTTTTCCTTATTTCCACGAATATTTATACATATTTATTTTTAGTTTGGTAAAGGCTTTTGGAAAAGGTTTTCCCGAGCAAAAACTCGGGTGGTAGCAAAGAACTCTGCTAATTTTAATTTAAACCCATAGTAGGGTCTTATATGGTAGCAATAAGCGTGTAATACGATCTTCTTGTGCCTAATTATTATTAGACCAAATAGCTTGGCCTCAATAATATGATATAAGTGTTTGAGAGAATAGTACGTAGAGAGCTAAGGTTGTTGTATCAAAATAAAAGTAAAACCAATGTTCAGTGTTTGCTAGATGTCGAGCCTATCACTGTGATCTCTTCTCTTGAGTCTCCTTTCAGGTCGTGGTCTCTCTCTTTCAGGATGGTCGTCGACCATCCTGGTTATGAGGCGTTCGTAATTTTTCGTGAGCAGATTTTCGACAAAGGGTATGTCAAGGTCTTTGTGTATATTTGCATTGCGCACGTACCATGTAGCAGCAGAGATGTATCGAAGAACTCTATTTTGGAACACCTGGATTCTGTGGATTTGTGTTCTTGATGCTCCACCCCACGTCTCTCCTCCATACGGCCAAATGGGACGAATAAGCATTATTTTTATCATACAGTTTATAATGTGAGTGGGGAGTGGAACCCCATAAGTGGTTTTAAAATATTGAATCGGTGCCTGCAAGCTTTTAATGTTTCGGTAATATGGAAATTGTAGGTTAAACGTTTGTCTAAGGTGACTCCAAGATATCGAATTCGATCAGAATGAGGTATGGTGGAGCCTAATAGTTGCATTGTTGGAGTGGGGTAGTTTCGCCGGTAAGTGAAAGTCACTGCCTGTGATTTATTGGGATTAAGTGCAATTCTCCATTCTTGGGCTCATTTTCCCAGGTGGTTACAATGTTCTTGAAGATTTGTAGTAGCGGTACTCATTTCATTGTTGGAGCAGAGAAAGGCTGAATCATCGGCAAATTGCATTGTAATAATGCCATCGCTAGTTGGCATGTTAGCTGAAAATCATATGCATAAAGTGGTCCAATCACGCTTACTTGTGGTACTCCAGCTGTTATACAACGACTCAGTGACATATATGAGTTGCGCCTGACTGTATTGGGCGTTGAAATAGACAGGATTGCAATAACCGATAATGCGTATCTGGCTATAATTCCTTTATTAGTGATAGGAGCCCCTGATGCCATACCTTGTCAAAAGCTTTCTCTGTATCTATGAATACTCCAACACAAAAGTCCTTGTTTTCGAACGCTTGCATGATTTGATCAATAACTCTGTGCAACTGTTGTACACAGGAGTGGCTTTGTCTAAAACCGAAGTGGGTTTTTGTAAAAATGGGCTCCAAGTAAAAGTAATTTTGGGAGGAGAAGTCTTTCCAGTATTTTTGACATCAAGGACAGTAAACTTATTGGGCAGCATGATGATAGTAGCATGCTTCCATTGACGCGGGAAGTAGCTCGTCCGTACTATTGCATTGTATATGTTTGTTAATAGGACTAGTCCTTTACGTGGTAAAATTGCAATGGAATTCCCTTTTAAGGAAATCGAGTTTGTAGTGTATAGCTTTTAACACCTAATAAAAAAGTACGAGTAAGTCACATTAAAAAAAATTAATTCAGATCTATTGATGTACTTAGATCCTAATGTACTATGGCATTATTAGTACACGCACTAGCGATGTAATGCTTGGTGCTCCCTAGACTTCGTATAGTAATAATTATTGATAATTATTATCAATTAACAGGGATTTACGGAGAAGGTTAATGAATCTGAAATAATAAGCCCTTGTGCAATCATATGCAAATTATTGTTGTTACTTAACCTGCAAGATTAATACATTGATTAGTTTGAACAATCTCCCTAATAGTTTAGTACTGTTTTATAATCATCCCATCATTCCGAATTAGTGTTTGCAAATTTCGTTTCCTGGTTGTAACTCGCTCATCTATTTTCTAATAGCAGTTCTCCTCTATTTTTCAATCCAGCACTTTCATCACAAAGGTTCAGCCTACTGTCGTGTACTAACACTTTTTCGACTTGCATATTTTTGACCAGTTTTTTTTTTTTTTTTTTTTTCTGTTGAAACCACTTCCGTGATCGCTGAACGGAACGACTCATTCAGAGTAGGCAATTCATAAAGGATATTTATTAATACGTGCAGTTTTTATTGCTCAAATTATAATGGGGAAGACTGAAAGCTTTAAAAACAAAAAGTTTTGATTTTGGAGGGCAAAAATCTTATCTAATAACACAACGCTTCATAACAAGGGTTACTTCGCATCGGTAGTGAGGAAACAAAAACGTATCTCCCAACCAATTCTGTTACTTTCCATTTTTATATTTATATGAATTAAAATGTGTTTATACTTCATTTATGTTTACAACTGATACTATTCATCAATTAAATTGAATGCCTACTGGAAAGTATTACCTAGACTAAAGAAGGATAATTGATTTCTCAAAATAATTATGTGATTATGTCAATAGTATTCTGGAATTGTTCATGATCTTCAGCATGTAGGCATTTAATGGAGTATCAACATAAATTGATGCAATTACTTGTGTCAGCTTGATTTTACTAAGCCCGAATTTCCCACAAAGTCTCCTTCTCTTACTTCGGTAAATTTGCTATGATTTATCGTTTTGAAGTGAATGTCATCGTAGTTAACAGAAATGGGATCTTTCAGAAGTGGGCTCGTCTGATCCTGTTTCGGAAATGAATTGACGGAATTGACTTACTAGTGTTGGATTATCCAAGGATTACTAAAATCCCGTTCTCTCGTATCTGTTCTCCACCACGCGCGTCCTAATGGAGGATTCACGAGGTGAATTCTAGGGTCGGATCGGAGGAGATTTTCTCTTGAGGTACGGCTTTTTTCAGAAGGGTGGGTTACTTAATCCGACGCCTTTTCAAGATGCGAAGCAATTTTCTCTGAGGAGCTGATTGGGCTACAGGAGCCCAGCTCAGCTTCCATGAGAAGCTCTGATCTGGTTCGGTTTGTACGTAGAGCCGATTTGATGAAAGATGGAGAGATCTAGCGTTCACCACCTTGTCGAAGTTGAGTGGGTCTCGAGGCAGACCTCAGCTGCCATTGATAAAGAAGAAAGTTGAAATCTACTCCATTGCTCCGAACATGGAATTTTAATGGAAAAATATCATTCGAGGTTGTTTGCTGCATTGTACATTGACGTGTACTAGAATGCCGTCAGTGTACCCTTAGGAACAATATTAGGAATCAAGGTTTCATAATGCAACACAATCAATTACTTTTGGATTTAATTCAACGATACAATGGATTAACAAAACATGAAGAACATACCGCATACATTATTACACACATTAGTATATCTGTGTTAGACGTTCAACGTAAATCACGGATCTACGTTCATTAGAGATAGAATATTGTACATTGCCCAAACTCCTTGCTTCTATACCGTGTGATTGTATTGCAGATAAAATGAAACACCTGCCTGCTCTTCTCTTGTCTGCAAATATATTCCAGGATGAATAAAAACTCGGTTTCGAAAGGAAAACGAAATTCCATCACAATAACAACTGCTAATTCTAATCTTGCCATTTGATACATAGGCGGTTCTTACTATGTTCGGGGACGTTAGCATTCGTTTTGACGTTATTTTTTCTGTCAAACGTAAAACAGTCGAAGTGGGCTCATTTGGTTCGTACAGGGGATGTCTGTCAATAACGGACGTAAAAACAGCAGTGATATTTCGAAAGTTGTCGGTAATCAATGATAGATAATTAGATTTTTGAATATTTCAGTCTATACTGTTTAAGATATTGTTTCCTTTTTCAATTACAAAAATTCGTTATTGAACAACCGTTTAGACAAGTATTAGACAAGCGTTTATTTTTTTCTTATTTCTATATTAGATAGGCCCTCCTACTCGGATTATCAGATTACCAAAAATGGATTGCACATCCTGAGATAATGCTTCCTGGGTATGTTCGGAAACACAAGTAGGAATCCAACTGGAATTTAATAGGAAAAAATAAACATACAGCCTGTGGTGGGTACATTATTGAAACCCGGCCCTTCTATGAATCCTAATTCTGTCTTAGATGGCTTAAAGAGAGCAACGTTTATATTTCACCAAACCTCACTAGTCCTTGTGTGCAAAACAAAACCTGATATCGGAGTGGTGTAATATGCTGCATTTAGGCACATCGCAGAAATCCACGAATAGATCAACTGATATCGAACCAGAGGAAATAAAACATCTATCTACAGTTGTCCGCAAATATATGAATAAGTGCAATTTTTCGTTAACACATTCATTCACATTCGTGTAAAGGAACAGGTGTAGTATGTAATATAGAGCAGAGATACGAAGTAGAAAACCGAGAGGCATCATCATTTGCTTTTGTTTGACCATCTTACATAGCAACCAAATGGGTAGCAGAAGGAAGCGAGATCAAGCCACTCTTTCTTTCATCACCGTAATCTTACTGATCGACTTGTTTTTAGCTGAAAACCGGCACTTCGACTTTTTTACGCAATCCGATTCCGTCTCATATCTATTCCCATCGTATAATATTATCCGTAGTTCCGAACGGAATTCTTAGTCGTAAACGGGTAATGCCAAAAAGCTGTCTTCAACTCGTTTGAATGTTATTACGCAGGGTGGATAACGAATATCCGTGAAATCCAGAGCTTAGAGAGGAAGGAAAAGCGATCAACCCCGGCGGGGAAGATAAAGAACATCAGCACGCCCCTGAATGCAAACCAGAAGCGCGCACTCTCTGCGCCCTCCCATTCCCGGAAAGGAATCTCGTCAACTGTGATAGGAAATACGTCTGTCGCTGCCACTAAGGAAAATGCTTCTACCTGTAAAGGGAAACATGACTAATACGTTTCGGAGGGTTCCAATAGGAGCGGTTTATCGTTGGAGCATCGATTCCCTGTTATGTGAGGTAGTTACATCAGGACTTTCCATCAAGACTCGCTTCCCCAAGTCGTCAGGAACCTGGCGGCCAAGTTTATTGCGAATCTCCCCGAGGTGAACAATGCCGATCCATCAGGCGGCTGAGTCCCTTATTGGCCTGTCAACCGGTCGCCAAACGCCCTCCTCTGTGCTCCCAGCGTTCAGTCTCAGGTTTTGACTGTTATAAGGCGCAATCTGGAAGACAAAATAGTTGCCAACAACTTGTTTCATCCTTTATTTAATACCATTTTATTAACAATATACCTTTGTGACACCCTTCAAATTATAGATAAGTATATCTGCAGGGTCCAGCTAATTTGGAATTACATCCTCTTTATGGGTGAAATAGTAGGTGAATATTGGTTATAGGTAGCGGAAGCTTTGTATTCACTTTTCAGAAGATGACGATATTTTTCTCCAAAATCAATATCTCTACTCTCATTTTACGTTTTAGATCATTCCGAACAACTTTCGTTCCGTGTCTGACTGTCTGTATGTATGTCTACCAATGTGTCCACAGATCCTCGGAACAAGCGTAATGTCTACAGTTTTCATCCGATTTTCATGAAATTTTCAGGGAATGTGCGATTTGGGCTGTAAATGACTTCCTGTGAGTTCCGCTTCACAGAAATTGATACTTCAGCCTGCGCATGGTCACCGTCAAATCCCTCACGATTCATTCACTGAGGTTCTAGTGCCCGGATCGCCCTAGGGTAGTGGGGGACGCATGTTTCCAGGGTAGTGGGGGACTGCGCATATCTATAGGAATGCTAATTCCTCCATCCAATATTTTCAATTTGTCCACGATCATTGTTCTTACATTATTACCCATTCGAACTTATCTACAGCAAAGAACTATAGATACACCATTTTCAAGGAATAACTCTATTTCAAGATGTCATTTTTGTTTTTCAGATGTTTTGAAGAGCAGATATGAATACTATACGTAGGGTACCAGACATCCAAGTGAGTTCAACAGAGATTTTATATTACTTATTGAAAAACGCTGCAAATCCTTTCACTGGGGTTTATTATTCAATTGGCTTGCTTTCATGATTTGAATTTCTACTAAGCTTTGGGATGTGAGTGTTTCACAGGTGATAGAGCGATTATTGAATTTCAGGAGATATGCATAGAGGACGTAAATCTGTTCTCAACCTAAATACCTATTTGGATTGATCAGTTGATCATATTTGTGTGCCTAGGTTACTGACATCAACACAAAAACAATAATAAACCAAAATGACGCGAATGTTCGCACCATAAATTGGGCCATAGATCGGGAATGGTTTGAATTACGGACCTGGGGAGGGGCTCATTCGATTCCTCGTGGAGTGTTCTTCAAAAAGAGTACAAATGTAGGCCGTATTTAGTGAATTACAAGCTTCACTGTTTAAATTCAACAGGCCATCGTTGAAAGCATACTGATGAGTTGGTACAAAAGAACTGCAGGACGCATTACAGTCCTTCCAACTACAGTACAACCGCAGGTGCACGTTCACAATTGGGGTGTCCTGAAAAGAGGCCTCTCTCCATTTTATCCCTGTGTTGGAATGCTAGCAATGTTTTTCACCCTCTTTACTCTGGGTCTTGAAAGACCTCGATTCACTGAGTAACAACACACGTCCGCCTCCAACCCCGACCATCCACTATCTGGTTCCCCTCATACGACTTCCGTAGGTCCATTTCCTGGGTTATCGACCAACTCCTCCCACACCCCTTTCACTATAAGGCATTCGGGAAATTTGCGGCAATAGCGTCGCCAAGTTCCGGCCCTGTGATGAATTGTTGTAGCTAGTGGTTTCACCCGCGTTCAGCGGTGTTTAATTGCGACCGTAAACTGGTGCGTGTGGTGTTGAAACGGCGTTCATCTGCTGAGAGCCGAGGTGTTAATTGTTCGAGATACTGCCATAACTTGTTGGTTCATGAAGCTTAGACGCTTATATTTTTCTTTTTCCCGAATTACCAAGAAAACAAATAAAAATTCTACCTTCCAGGTAAGGAAAGCATTTCAACCAAAATTCTTCAAAAAGAACCGAGAAATCAGATAGAAAATACGGAGATCAGTGATCGGCTGAATGCCCTTGATGATAATTTCGTTCCTAATTGATAACACATTTAGCACTTCTACTTGTTCTCCAAAAGATTGGTACCTATTACGTTATATTTTAGATAATGACCATACACTCTGTTCAATAATTATCTACAGTTCGGTGATCTGTGTAAAAGGGCTATCTGAAAATAATAAACCTATGAAAAATAATAAAAAATAACTGTGATAGAATTAGCGAGGTTTTCGATCAAATTAGTTCTGTGCGAGGCTGTCTACTTTTCATTTTAAAACCCGGAGCGGCGTGACCGGCCTCTTTCTTAAGATGCTAAATGTTTTTGTTTTTTTACCCCCACCCCGTGACCCCTTGCTGTTCCAATAAACCTTCGCGATTAGCAAAGTACAAGTTTTACGGGTCAAACTGGTGTTGTACCTCATGGGTAGAATTAGAGAACTCTTTTTGCCACTGCTACCTTCTTACCCATACCCGTAAACGGGCAGACTTCGTTTTGCTCATGGCGCGTAAACGGTTGGAGCTATGGAAGAGAGGAAGGAGTCCATCCCAATGGAAATCTCAACTTTTTTCGAGATATTCAACTTTAGCTTTACATCGATAAAAGGCGAAATAAAGAGAAATAATGGCGGTGCATATCCCTTAAAATCGTTATAACTCCGTCAAATGAAAATAACACACAAGACCCGTTGGGGGCATTGTAAAACAAGTAATTACAAACATTTTAAGACCTCGAACGCCTAATTCTACTGAGCGAATTTTTTAAGATCTCGTTTTTAAGATCTGCGGACGTTATCCGCCCGACAAACAAAACGGACGCTCATACCGGGCTTTCTGCTGGGTCCGTTGCGTTCTTTACTTTATCACGAAGAAAATCAGAACACGTACGTTTAATTTGATCGATTAGAACCGAAGATATAGTAAAAAAACCATGTTTAGGTCATAAAAAATCGAAAAAATCGTCAAAATATTATACTGCTATAGCTTCCAAAACCGTTCATTTTTGGAGGAACTGACCTGGCAGGCCTTTTTTATTCGTTAAAGGAAGCAACTACACCAAGCATGAACAAAATCGTAGGGGGTAGGTACATTTCGAGTCTGTCTGGGTATGGAATGACCCAAAACTATATCAAATTAGAATTGAATGCTAATGGCATTTCTAGGCTCAACAGCTTTTCATCGGAAAACTCAAAATCCGATAGAAGGAATCTGAAGTGACATCAAAGGTGAAGTCATTCAACGTTTTTTACGCGGCTGTTTCGGTAAATTTTAGTCATTAGATACTCTCAATCGAGCATCTTTTTGGAAAACTCTCTGTAATATTTGTCGGCTGATGGAAGAATACAAAAAATTTTTAAAATTTCCTACTGTTCTGTAAAAATGTGTGATAGATATAGCAGGGTTTTAAATTTGACGGTTTTAAATAAAAATAACCAACCAAGAAAACTCGGCCCTTCGGATCTCTCATGGGGGCCTATGGCTAAAATTCAAGGAACATGGAACATGCTGGTCTCACAAGCGGCATACTAACATTTGAAATCAATCTCTATTGAAAGTAAAAGCGGTGGATTTAAGATTCGGGGTTTGACATTTGCACAAGAGCAAATCGTACTCTTAATTTGAGGACGAAGGCATTCAATGATGACAAGGGTTGGGATGGGTTGGGGTGATACAAAATGTTTGATATACAATTACAAAAGGTTAGGTATTATTGAAAATAAAAAATAAAAAAGTTTGAGCATTTTTGTAAAATACCGCTGATCCGGCAACGATGAGATCATTGAATTCGTTCAAGTCTCCACTATACGTTTCAGGGAGTTTATTAGGTAGTAACCAGTTGCAAACCTCATAAATTTTGAAGATTTTTATGTTTGCTCCAATCTTTTATTATGAAAAAATGTAATTTAATAAGCCACCTCAAATCCAACCTGTTCAGTCCCTGAGATTTTCAATGGAGTGGGATACTACAGAAGTTGAAACTGTAGGAGTTCACGTTTGTGCACGCTCGGGGTCAACATCGATTTGGAGGCATTGAAATTCTCAAGGCGCAATCTTTATCTCAATCCACACTACTCCCAAAATCGGGATATTTTGAGTAAAATTTTGCCCTTTACAAAGACTACAAACGGATATAATAACTCTTAAAAGTTATAAGAACTCTCTATTTCTTTCTTATAGATATAATTCCAAGTTTATCTGTTAGTCGTCGGCCAACCGCGGAACTTATAATGATACGGATTGCTCCATTGTGATCAGCAACTTTCAGAAAAAGTTCCAACCGATATAGATGTCGCACAGCTTCTTCCTTCTTCGTGGAATCGGCTGTACTTAGTGGCGATGATTAAATAAACGCGTTCGTTAACAGGATAAGGTATCACACCGACAACTTTTCTAATCGGACGGGGACATGATGAAAAGTTCCGAAAGTTACAGAGCTACTTTTCTTCCTCGCGCTAAAATTTGAAGATAGATTTGAAATGAGACCACGGGGGAGAGAGGGGGAGAGGTTGATTATGAGGAAGTCGAAGCAAGGCTAACCGGCTAGTAAATCTACAAGACAGATCATTAATCAAAATCGCAAAAATAAATGAAATTTTGATTATTCAGGAATTGTGATTATTGCCATCCAAAAATGTTCTCATTGCTACGCTAGAAATCAGGTTGCAATATCAAAAAATCTGCTATTAAGAGTACTATGGATTGTTTGCATAATCTGCGTTATTAACTTAAAATTCATTTACTTAAACAATGAAGGAACGCTATGCTACCGTGCATCTTCTGGCAATACATCAATACCTAACCATTGAAACTGAACAATGGTTTGTATAGGTATCAATATGGGGACAGCTCGCGGAAGCTATGTATAGGGGTATCGACACCACAAACCACGAGGACCCTCACGACATGTGTTGATGATGGTCGCAATTACGTAGAATGATCAATCCTCGGGTCGCCACTGCGGTGTTTATGCACCTTGACCTCGTCTGATGATGAACTCGCGATCTAGGCAGGGCATGTAGCCACGTGGGAGGTGGGTGAGGTGTGAAGTGGAGGGGGTTAAGACCTGCATTAGCTATGTAGGCGGGGGCTCCCTATTAAGGGGTCGTCACATCAATTATTATGGGGAAGGGGCTTGTTCAGTCAGTGTCAACAGCGATTTGCACTGAATGGCACTTGAGCAGATCGCAAGACTCACAGGACCAGCGAGCCGTAATAAGTTGACATGCCATCAGGATGACATCTAATTGTACATGTCGGCTGTTACTGTACGTGTTAGGACAGTTACTATTACCTACAATGTTGCAATATACTGCATATGGGCATGACGTAGAAATCTAAAACAGTTGAACTTGTACCACAATTATTTTACATAAGACTTGAAAAACGAGATTTCAAAAGGAACTGTTGAAACGAAATTCCACAGCAAGTATGTCAGCTGATACGTTCCTCACATGATACAAGAGGATTTTTACTAAATCCAAGTACCTACGTTAAAATTCACATACGTGCATACGCTTTTTTTTCAGTCAATGTTCTAGCCCTTAGGGAGAGCGAAAGGATCAACATGAATCGGTCAGGGGTGGCTCATTTGATTTTTTGAAGGTACGTGTGTTGATGAAGACAATAGTTTTCGATATTCAGATTTTTGATATTTCAGCCCTTTGACTTCACCTTTTGGGATTGAATGAGATCGATTCAGTGGCAAGTCGACCCCGAATTTGATTTCTGACCCAACGTTCATCAACTTTCATCCGGTACTTTCGGGAAAAAGGTTCGGGTGGCGGACGGTCGTATTTGTTCCTTGGTCGATTACAAAGGTTCATTGGTGAAGATAATAAACCAACAGCCGCTTCACATGTCCAAAAAATGTCGAAATATAGAACCTGTATAGCTATGCGCGGGGATTTCTGGGTATTTGGAAACAAAGTAGCCAAACCTAATGATGTTCCTGAACACAACTATTCGTACCTTGTCTCGGTTCTTGTGGGCTCCACCGCTCTAAATTATGAGAGCTATTGGCTCATTACGAATTCGTGGGTTGAAACTTGAGGACTTGACTAGAGCTCCGGTTTAATGCCGCAGAGAACACAATTAACCACCTGTACGTTCTACATCGATCTGCCGTTGGCATTTAAAGCTTGATTTCCTACGCGTGAGAGTACATAATCTGCTACCTTTGCTTCGCGAAACGTTTGAATTTTCCTCAGTAAGTTCTGGGGTATAATAAAACAGAGGTATCCCCTAAATAGCTAATCAATTATTTTCGTGTATGAAAAGCAAAAATCATGGGCTAATCGGAACGTCCAGAAGAGTGGGTGTAATAAAATGACATATTCTAGAAAAAACAAAATTATGGAAAAGTGTGTTTCTTCTGCGAAAGGATCGGGTAGATATACACTGATGAAACTCAACGACAAGTGAGAGGTGAACAGCACTGTTCGTTTTTCTTTTAAATGATTATATCAATGCTGGACAAGCTCAATTACCGTAAATTAAATTAAATTCAAGCTAGAAATTTAATTTCAAATGAAATATGAAGAAGAAAAGGGTTTATGAACCTTCTACTATCCAAAGTCTTAGAAAAGTTAACTTTGTAATATGGTGGGGAACAGAGCATCTTAAAGGGTGTTATTCTAATTTGCCGACTGGTCGTAGAATACGGTTGATCAAAACTGTATGAGTGAGTGTATGGGTGTATGAGTGAAATGATAACAATTAATTAGTTATTCTATCATTTCAAAAACGAGCATTTTTACGCTAGGTCAGCGGGAAATAATCTTTCACTTCCCGACAAAGAGAACAATTTGGTTCTCCCTTATTTTCTGTAGGGAAGTACAAGAATTATTGTACGCTGAACTGAAGTAAAGCTTCTCGTTTCTCAAAAGCCCTGATCTTAATTGTCAATAACAATATCAAATAGTCTTAACATAAGGCCGCAAGAGATGATAATTTTGTTCTAAAGAAACAAGAAATTGGATAATTATGGATATTTTTTTTCATATCCCCTATTTTCATGACTTATTGATCCCCCCGTTCATAAAACTGATAGTCGACAGTTTTCAAATTCTCTAATAACTAGAATGGGTGGTAAAAGAGTCTATAGTTTTTAAAATTTTTATTGAAGAACATCGTTTTCAAAAAGTTAGATCTATGTACCAGAGTTGAGGGGAGAGTTTTCCTTTTCATTCTGATATTAGATACGAAACCATCCAACTCTCAACCGCTAGGGAGGTTATACCGTTTAATAAAAGGCCTTGTCTTTCTAACGCTAAAGTTGCTGTTCATTTCGTTCCCTTTCCCCTTAATTATTTTAGTACTTAACTCCATTTAATGTGTTAATGTGGATGTATTTCACTGATTTCTTAAACTCATTAGCGAACTACCAACCCAGAAGTACTGGTTAAGTATTGTTCCGGAGTCATGTTTCAAGGAATAACACTGATTCATACAGAAAATTATAAATCTTGGTATCATTGTTTGAGTTATTCGTCTGAGGAAAGTGATGGTTATTTTTACGTGATGAGTTCATAGGTGTCGGCGGTGAAACGAAATGCATTAGTAAGGAGATGCAACTTATAGAATAGAGAGGAATAGCGATGAAGCGGTGGGAGGGGGGTGTTCGCAGATTATAATGAATGAAACTGACGATGGCAGCTGGCGCGGAAAGCCGAGTTCTCGCGCCCGGGATTAAATTGAAAGGCTCCGAGGGAGCCCTGCGGCCCAATTATCGCTCCATCTGTCGGAGGAGGAGGGGAATCGAGATGGGCAGGAGGAGGGAGAGTATTATTAATCTGCGAACGGCTCAGCCCGTTCCCCCTCCAGCCTGCTCCTTTCAAATCCATTTCTTCTGGCCTCCGTTTCTCCCAAGGATGCGAGACGATGGAAGAAAATATTGGGAGACGAAGGAAAGAGCTGGAGCAGCAGTGTGGAATGAGAAGAGAGAGCTGCTGGTGTAAGATCTGTTATCACATTTAGCCCCATCTCCACTTTTCTCCCCTTGTCACCCTCCGATGCCTCCACCCACAGCCCTCGTCTCATTTCTCCACCTATATTGCTCCAAAGCGAGAAAGAAGAAAAGTATCACAGCCAGACAAAGCTGCGGTGAAGTCATAAAAAGTGCCTCGGATAGAAGCTAAGTTTGCGAATTTCTGAATGAAACGGACTGACACTTGGAAACACTGGTCAACCAATGCAAATGGCTCCTCCTCCAATATCCTACACGTTGCGAATTGGTGGGTTTCTTGTGAAGTCACAGGCTATCGATATGCTTCAAATAATCGAAACCCCCAAGAGTTCTACCATGTTTGCTCATTCAGTGTGTTTACAGTCAAGCTATCCGTATCCGAAATCGTTTCTAATGTTTTCACTAAATCTATGAGCAATGTAGATGATGTAGATGTGGACTAAAACTCTCAGGGAGGGGGTTTTTGGCCCCCAGCACAGAAGCCTGTTGGCTCATCGTACTTTCCTGAGTTTTACATTTAATCAAGGAGATTAAAGGGGTTTGAGGCCGTTAATCAGTCGTTCTCTTCGAATAGACCTCATTGGGATTTGGTCCCCATAGAGTTCAAATCTGCAAAATGTGAGTGCCGGGCACTCAAATATTATGTGGGATGCCGTTTCGTTTGTCTCCTGAGAAACGCATAGGGCTGAGCGTTGTGTTACCCAATGCGGTGTAGGTGAAACCTTGGGGGTGCAAAGCCGGTTATAAGGCCGACCATTGTTTTTAATTCTCTACGGTTTTAGCCAAGTAACCCTTCAGTAATTTTTGTGTTGGGTTCCACCACCATGAGTCCGCTGTGGACGTGTCCTTCAATATTGAACCATCCAATTGTGGTTTATTGGTTGACCCACTTGTTGATGGTCCTTCTGAAGACGGTTTTTGGTATACCGACTGCCGGCTCAGGGCCTACAAATGGGTTTAGGAGCCCCTTCTTGCAAGGTCGTCAGCCTTTTCGTAGCAGATATTCCTGTATGCCACGGCATTCACTCCAGGCGAACCCGCTCATGTTTGGGTAGGTTGTTTAGGTTACAAGAGATTATTTATTATTTGATTGTTTTTTAATTTCCCAGTGACTGTTTGATAATTTCCATCCTCCATTGACAGAGTCAGTACAATATAAAAGCGGGACAATCATAATTATTGCAACCTTGTGATTCTGGTTGTAGTGTTTACGTTTTACTCTCTGCCAGTTCAAATATATCATTTTGTGCGATTTCTGGTAGAACGAATTTTGTTATCCAAGGACCCCTCGTCGTTGTCACACCACCTTTACAGGAAGTTGCTAATATTATGTGCATTACATTTGATGTTATACGACCTGCGATGTTTCATAAACTTGTACGATACATTAATTTATCATATTAGAAGAATAGGTTGGAACCAAATAATTTAGTGATACGTATTCAATGCAACCACACATTTAGGTACATGCCCTCTAGCATGTAGGTGATAGACCGAACAGAAGTTGCAGATAACTCTTATATACAAACAAAACTGAAAGTTTGTTTCAATCAATCAATGTACGTTCCCAACAGATTGCTAAACTGCAGGGCCGATTTTAGGGGATTGGTCGTAAACTAATCAGCGAGCTCCGCCGCACAACATAGCTACGTTTAGTCAGAACCATCCTTCCCGCGCAAATGATTTGTTTGGTTCCCGAACTTTTGTTATTTTGGTTGGTGATAGACAGTTCGTCAATGGCTGGAGGCATACATTTATTGCTTGTGAAACACGGGTTTCCTGCTAGTTCTTTACGAACATTATTTCAATTTCCAAATATCTCGATTGTTTCACGTACTACTCGTCCCAACTTGTCAATTTAAATACGTGAATGAAGTAAGAAAGACAACTAAGCAACATTACCAATGGAAAAAAAATTATATATATATTTAAATAATAAATAGCTGAATTCAAGACTAGATCGACGTAGACCTACTAAGAATTCATCATGAGAAAGGCTGGAAGACTTTCCGTATCACGCCCATATCGCTCGAAATTTTCTGTTTGAGAGGTAAAATGATGCAATAAAGAGTTTCGGGAAACCCACTCACAGTGTAGAACCATGGTTATTATTAACATTACCTGAATTAATATTCGCCATACACTGAGCTACTTACCGATAAAGAAAAGGGTGTCCATGAACTTGCTGTACGTCCTGATTTCACCAAATACTAACTGATCAAGATATATTCGCTAGTATAACGATCCTTCAATGGAATGAACATAGCTTGGTTCTGGCAATACAATTTCGCAGGGAATTAAAACTTTTAATTAAAAAACTTCTGCTCCTCCATCTCTAATCAATTAGCTCCGAAAGTTACATTTTTTGTAGTTATTTGTTACTCAATACCGACATTTTTCGTTGTTTACCTTTTATTGCTATAATAGATATTACTTTGCATTGTGTTGTATTATTGTTTGGCCTCATTGATCAGATGTCTTTATCCCACATCATGTATAGACTCATCAAGCACAGTTACATGCGAGAAGTGTTTCTTAGTTGTTTTGATAGTTAATTGGTATTTTTAGTAATGGAACACAATGATGATGAGTAGCAACTAAAAATCGTCTGTGACAGAGCACAGGCACACAGCTAGTTTATGTCGTTACTGAAGTCATTGATAACATAATATGTACGTAATGTCACTTAGTATGATCTAGTCGTGTACAGAATTCATTCGTAAATTTCGGAGTGATGAAGTTTATTTGTGGAATACAAACCAATAT
Organism: Creontiades dilutus; assembly: GCA_031894815.1. Classification (NCBI taxonomy): domain Eukaryota; kingdom Metazoa; phylum Arthropoda; class Insecta; order Hemiptera; family Miridae; genus Creontiades; species Creontiades dilutus. The sequence goes on from JAVIWC010003164.1 coordinate 1,570,027, forward strand.
AAACCCATTCAAAGTACTTATCATAATTTATTGTGGAAAACAACAGCATTAATAATCATGATGAAGAAAAAACGATAAAATGATAAAATAACCAAATCTCGTTTAACCTTAACACAATGTGGGTAAATTTACACATTTGCGATAACAGTTTTAGATATTAAATTTTTCCACTATTTTAGTGTAGGATACAGTTAAGCTTAGATAGGCTGACCTACTTGAGGGCGCACATCCGGCTAGGGGTGGTTTGTACAGCTAATTTGAGGCGAAAAGTGCCTCCTATAAATATTTTTGTTGAGGCTTCGTTTCCGAGTTATTCACGGCTTAAGATTTTTTTCGTGTTTTCGACTTTCCGTCACAAAACTAACTATAACTATAACTTCCTCATTTTCCAAGAATCTCAAATCTGAGGATACCTTTGAGAGGAGCATTAAATTACCCATCTTTCTGATGACAATCCAAAATAAATAGACAGTGACATGAACCCAGCAAACGAAACATTATTGGTATATTAAATATTTAAAATGAACCACCATTCAAATTCACGTAGAAAATTGTGCAGAACTTGTCTCCTAGCGAGAAAACGCTTCCCGTCATGAGTTAGTAATTTCTTCCCCCAACACATTCCTAGAGCCCTTGATTTTGCCTAAAAAAACATGTTTGGGGAAAATGATTATTGTGGCCAACATTTTAGGTAACAGTACAAAATGTTCATGTAGGAGAATTAGGTTTTACGGGTGATTGAAAAAACCCGTAATTTCCCGGATTTGACACATTTTTCACTTTAGGCTAATTGTTTACCCATTAAACCTAAACAATATAATTTTGAATTGACATTAAAAAGACATTTAATGCTCTTTTCAACGGTATCCTCAGATTTGAGATTTGTTGGAATATGAGGAAGTTGTAACTGTTTTTATGACAGAAAATCGAAAACACAAACAAATGCTTAAACCGTGAATAACTCAGAAACAAAGCTTCTACAAAAATATTTCTATGAAGTACTTTTGGTCTCAAATTAGTTGTACGATCCACCCCTAGCCGAATGTCCACCCTTAAGTCGGACACCGTGTATATGTACACATATATTCAAACAGTTCTGTAATAATTGGCTTTGTGTCTTAATTATTTATTACAAAAAATCATCAAAAATGTAATGAATACTTTCATCATTTTTTAAAATAGAAAACCAAACGGATACCCACGCAAGTCGAGCACAAGTGAAAAAGAGAGTGAAAACAGCTTCGAACTGATGTTTATTATCCAAACCCCAACACGTATTTTCCAAGAGCCAAAGCTCAGCAGGAAATGACCACCCTTATTGCTATCGATTGGTATTGTTAACTTTTTTGTTGATCCCAGCGACAAGAAGTCTGTGAGAGGAAGGCAAACAACCCCGTTCCCGTTCGCCCTTTAAAACTCTAAAACACTTCCAATGAATAAATCAAAGTGAAGAGGAGCTCGGCGTGGGTCTCCAGGAAAAAGCCTTTCTTTCTACCCGAGAAAACAGGAGGAAACCCCCGAAAAAAAGGCCGTCCGTAGCAGGAGACTCTTCCTCATAGAATTTCCTCTCATTCAGAGGAGGAATTTTTTCGAATGGCGAAGGCGGGACTTGGAGAGAAGTGGGGGGTCAGAGTAGATATTTGCCAGGAAAAAGCGGTCCCTAATGAGATCAATGCCTTGAACAGTTCTCTCCCTTCCCCTGGCTTCGGATGGAAGGAGCCTTTTAGCGATGAATCTCAACCCCTCCCCGACCGCCGCAATCGTAAGTCGTCTTTTCAGGGACCTTTGGCAGTCGAACGCCTTTGGACGGGTTCCCAAAAACGCGGGCGAGTCTTGCGAGGTGGGTATAAATCCGGGTTGGAAGGCGCTCGAAGGTCGATGGGTCCCTGCGGGGATTACCTAGCTTCGCTGACCTACGCTGTACTTTGACGAACGAGCCTCGTTTTCATTCCCCTTGCTCGACTGGATTCCTCCAAGAAACACATTTCGCAATCAGATTAATCGAGAGCGTTAACTCCACATTGGATTTTCTAACCAGTTCCTTCTAGCGAATTTCTAATGGAAAATGAAGTTATTTCAACGGCTCCAACATATAACCAATTACAAATTTAGATAATGTTCTGTAAAGAATTTTGATGGTTTAATTTAATTCGGTTTAATCAAATAGATATGTCCTGTTTGATAGATCAACTTCATTATCATTTCATTTCATTTCATTATCATTTCATCATCATCAACTTCGTTATGAATGTCTTTCCCTAGTGGACCCGAAGTTCAAGTTTCAAAGATCAAGTTGGTTTTGGTTTATTATTCAATAATAAAACATTGTAATCGGTCTTGAAAAAAAAAGTTTAATCCCCCCCTGAAAATTGCATGGTTTACGTTTCAAAGGGTGTAGAATCCGAATCTGCAATAAAAATTTTTCCGTCCGTCCGCCGTACGTCGTACGCCGTACGCACGATTTCTCCCAAAATGCTGGAGCAAAATATCTGAAATTTTCAGGAAAAATCATTATTGGTCCGACAACGCCCCAGTTCTTTAGCCAGCACTCTCATTTAATTTAAAGTGCCCTTTAATGGTCGTCGAAGTTTTGTAAAATCCCTAAAAACCTCAAAAAAAGTCGAAGCGGCCTACATTTAGACTCTTTTTGAAGGACATTCCATGAGGAATCGAACGAGCCCTTCCCCAGGTTCGTAGCTCAAACCATTCCCGATATACGGCCCGATTTATGGCGCCAACATTTTCGTTTTTTTGATTTATTATTGTTTATGTTTTCGTCGCAGTGATGTAGTGATGTAGTAATGTGGATACTGGAGTGAACTCCTAAAAGGTTTTGTAGCCGATACACGGGTTGAAGCATTCTGATACGCATGAAACGCTGCAAATTCTTTCACTGGGGTTTATTATTCAATTGGTTTGCGTAATTACGTAAACAGATTTACGTGCTCTATTCATATCTCCTGAAATTCAATAATCGCTCTATCACCTGAGAAACACGCACACTCCAAAGCTTAGTCGAAATTCAAATCATGAATGCAAGCCAAATGAATGAAATTGAACAATAAACCCCAGTGAAAGAATTTGCAGCGTTATTTTTACCCTTGCAAACAATTATCTCCAGTCCAACAGTCGAGACAACAAAATAGTAACTTTGGACGTTTCCTATAGTACCTAATCTAAGGACTATTCGTAGAGTAGTGTACGGCTTTTAGAAATCTGGTCGCAAGGTTACCACAGCGGCTTAAGCCGCTATAAGATGTAGGCACCAATTCAAATCTCCGAATTTCGTTAAGCTCCAGACGGATGAAACTCTTTCCGTTAAATGATGGTGTCGAAAGTCCTAATTCGCCTCTACCTTGCAATAATGATATCGTTCGTGTCCCGCGTTGTTTTATCTTTGAGATAATATTATTTCACGTATAAATCTCGTTTTATGAGTTGGATAAAAATGACTAAAACCACCTTCAAACGTTCACCTCCCATAAATTGAGATGAATAGGTGAATTAGGAGAGAAGAGTGAGCTAAATTTGGATAGCTAAACTGAATGAGCAATACAAGCTATTATGTGAAGTAAAAGCTCAACACTCCTTCGCTCTCTAGCTGAGGTTCTTTAGTGCCTTCCAAACCAAAAATCATCAAAAAGAGAGACAGAATAAGGAGTACGAGTAACATGTTTACTTGCTCCAGCCAAGTTTACTTACTTCCCCACTCACTTCCTCGGGAGTGGGCTTTTATGTAAGCGGGTTGTTCGAGCAGTGCAAGTTCCTCATTCTATACGTTCTTGTATGTGCCTTCCACTTCGTATTAGTAACGGTAATGAGGATTCGATTCCACAGCAAAATGGACTGTAATGATCTGGATAAGGAACGTAAACATCACATTACAACTTACAGCCTTTTTTTTTTTTTTTTTTTTTTTTTTTTTTTTTTTGCGAATCGAGACTTAGAAGAGTGTCACTCAAGTACTTTCAGTTTCGGCAATTTCCGTTCACAAAGCTAAATTGATCAAAATTTTCTTCATTGGAAGCCGTATCAAGGCATTGTGAAACTAAAATGAAAATATAACGATGACCTCTCAAATCGATCCAAGCTCTCTCTAAAAGAATTTTAAAACTACAGTACTCATCCATATGATTCAACCTTTTTCACAATGAATTCAACCGTTTTCGCATTAAATACGGTTACGCGTCAGATATCTTGTACGGGAATGAGCAATGAATGATCGATGCCAAACTAAACAGTATAATTTTTGCAACAACAGATTAGTTGACTGTAATCATATTAGTTGATTGAATAGATCACATGACTGAGTTCTTGATTTTCACATCTTTGGATGCATACCAAGCCATTTAATCCTACACAGTTAATCCATTTCGACTTAGAGCCAGCCTTCTCCTGTAAGGCCAATAATCCCGTGGATAGTCCAAGAACGGCCACCAAAATGTACTTCTTCAAAATGTACTCAAACGTATTTCTTACTAACCCTTCATTTCTGTGCTTATTCGATTCCGCACTCGATCAAGTCTTCATCTGCCAGCTGAATAAGCAAAGAGCCATGAAAAGATTTTTATTTCTTCCTTTTCTTTTTGCTAAATTTCCTCCCATTAATTCATGCAAGTTTTAGCAACGCACGTGAAATAATAAATTTTATAGGTAACATTTTTATATCCTGGTTTACAGTGTTCCATTTCGGCAGGGATCTCATTTTTTGGCTAAATAATAAATAAAACGCTCTGTTTATACTGAGACAGTTGGTATTGAAAGAACGGAAATGTTAAGGATATTGCCAAAAAAGATGAGCATGACGTGAGTTTTCATAGGAAGATGAAGGCTTCTTGCTCCAATGTTGTGGGGAAAGCTCCGAATTACTAGGACCGTTTTCGCGTCCGGCAGCGGTCAATCTAGGTCTATTATGTTCATGGAGGCCTTCCACTGGAGGGGGCACGTAAATTCCAGAGTTTTGATCTTAGGGCTCCATTTCACGACCTTACATGTAGAAATATATCGATTCAAACAACTCCAAATTATCGCTTAGTTCTCAAGTTTGAGCTCCCAAAGCAAGTTCTTGATCATGAACAAACATTTCAAAACATACATCTATTCATCGTTGGAGCGCAAATGATTTTAAATTTCTTAATTTTCGTTTTGTTTGAAGACATTTTGAGAAAGAACGTAAATCTAAGAGTTTTGACCTTTGCGCTCCATTACTTGATCTCTTCCGAGGGAATATATTTAAATTACTTCGAGTTGTTGGGTTGAAGGCATCACAAGTTCTCAACTTTGAGCTGATGGAGAAGTTTAGAGGGAAGAGGATTCCCGATTTCTCGATACAGTTATTCAAATGCGTGTGGAACTGGAAGTGCTGTCAGGATCAATCAGATGGCAAAGTATTTGGATATCCGTTCATCCAGTCTAGGGGAGGTTTTATAGTATGGAATAAAAAATGTTGTATATTAAATACCACGTAGAATTAATATTTGTTGTATAAGCCTGTATATGCAGGAAACAAGAGCATCAATATATTGGCCATTCACTGTCCCTAACAGCAAGAACTTTTCCAAAAAAATAACATTAACACGAAGGAGAAGGAAAAATAGTAAATTGTGATGTTCAAATCAGCTTATATCACTATAATAGGATTTTTTTAAGAGTTCCTTTCAATATCAAGTTATTCATATTTGGTTTTTATATTGGAAAACAAGTGAAGCGCACATTGGCGTTTTATTTTATCTCGTTAAACTTCAGTGGTTGTACTCGTGGAGTCCTCCGTCTTGTCGATGGTACCATTGTAGATATTTTGATAACTGGTTTTGTTTTGTACAGATGGACTAGTAAAGGTTTGTGTCCATTGAGTTGTGTTTACGAGAAAGTCATCCTACCGTATTTGGATCATCTAGGAGTCAGTTACAAGGCCTGGACACACTGATCTGCTAATGGCCCTTAAGACTAATTTCTTTCCCAATCAATTTAACGTGCAGCCAGATATATGGTGCTGTTTTTATAACATCTGCCATACAAGTAACCGGTATGGAGGCGCAGAGTTTAGTTAGTGTACCACATATTACGTCTGATAAATTTAGATTTATGATTTACGGAGAAGGGTTACATCACGTCTTTCGATTCCTTACAATGTATAATATGTTCACATCACAATCCAGTCTGAATGCTTATCCTTAAACAAAGCGAACTTGATAAGTTACAACCCATAGGATAAACTAGAGTAGCCCACATCTAATGCAGAAATGGTAAATCTTTGTCTAACCGTTTGTAGCATTTTCGGTTGGAATCTCAAGTTAATGTTTCAAATTTTGCTTGGGTCGATTATTCACCAAATGAAACCGTTCGGTTCAAACTGGATGGACCGGTCAACCTAGTTTGTCAAGAAAATATTTCAATGAGGCTGTAACAAAGAAGAACGCGCTTAAGCCAACTAACCAGCAACAATACCAGCACCATAACAACAACAAACGTAGATGTTATCTCGAACCTAACACTACTATCGCGCAGAGCAACCGAGTGAACAGCGCGGAAGCGAGTGATAACGCAGAAGCGGGTTCGATAAGGCAAATGACTCCGCCAGCAACAAAGGCCCATTGAGTTATGAATCCGCCTGTTTTCTCCAGCTGAGTTATGAGAACCATCGCACCCATCCCTCCCGCTTCCACTCCTTACCACGATATCCCTTTCATAATGGGATCTATTGCACCCATTCAATCCCTTCACCCCGGCTAACCCTTTCACGACAGATACAGCGATATCGTAGGGAGGAACCCCGCTCGTTTCATCGACGACTCATATTTCCCCCCGATTTCTCGACTGGGAGAACCGACGTCCAGCCATCCAGGGGCTAACGTACGTTTAACTGCTATTCAGTCGGTGTGTGACGTCAACTTGTCTACTGCTCCAAGCAAAATGGGCGATAACTAACTAACTCTTACCATTATTGATTCAACTATCACCCTGTTCTGTACTAAGGCCTCCTTACTGAAAGCCCCAGAAGCAAGATGGATAGTGTGTCCTTTCTAGACACTTCTGGCCTAACCCTTTACTAGGGGTGGCTCTTAGGTGAGGCATTCTATGCCATACCTCAACTGACTAAGTAATAAGAAAAAAGAAAGAGGAAATAGTTTGAATAAGTACCTTCGTTAAATTGGTCAATCCCAACCAAATTGTCGAATTTTCTGGTGTTCATTCATCACAGCTTCATTGCAGGTTCATTACAGAAATGCTCGTAATACCAGAAGGTAAACGTTTTTGAAGGCGCGTTTGACTGCTCTCAGTAATAACTTGATTTTGATCGTACTCCAGTCCCCCCTTCCTATCCATCAGGGAAACGCTCGCCTCGAACGTCTTCAAACCCAAACTGTTTTCCCAGAAAATGTTTCTCCAAAATCTTCATAAGTATATGATTAAAGCTGCTGGTCACTTTTAAATTAGCTAATTTTTGTTTAAACGTTGAGGCAGTCCCCCACGACGACAACCTGACTAGCCTCGACTGTCCCAGCGTAATTTAAAGCTTCCAGGATAGCCACAGACTCACTCGTGAAAATCGACGCCACCTTGTAAAGCTTAAAAGCTCTCCCAGTTCTGGCCTGCGGATTTTAGAACGCACAGCCGCATCCAACATCGGTTTTTGATCCATCCGTACAGGGAACATACCTTCCAGGAATTTGATAAAAGCCGCCCGCGAAGTAACAACGACGCACAAGATGGACCGCAGCACCTATCAGTTTCTATAATGGAATTACTTGTGATGGATATGGTTGGTAGGCCCTTCCCGATTTTAGAATTAATTTTTGACAAAAAGTGCCTCCTAGACATTTTTTTAGAGGCTTTATTTCGAGTTATTTGAATTTCAAGATTTTTTTCCGTGTTTTCGATCTTCATTCACTAAAACGGCCATAACTCCCTGATGTACTTGAGAAAATTCAATTGAAGGGCGTTACATTTTATATTTCTCTTGTCTAACAAAAAGATATCGTAAGTTGGTTCTATTGGTGAAAAATCAATCGGAAAAATGAATTTTGTGAAATCTTCAGATTGACCACATTTTTCATACCCAGTAGGTCGAATAAAATTCTACTACAATTCAGCCCGTAATACTAAAATATGAGCCAGAATTTCAGGTCTTCAACGGTGTACACATAACTGCTCGTACAGTAGACTTTAGTGAAGAAAATTTAGTTTTAATGCGGGAAGACGTGGCTTTTCCTATGAAAATCGACGTTTATAACAAAAAGGGGCTTTTCATCCAAATTAAGTTTGAAATTTTATTTTGTGTTTTTTTTTTAAACGCTAAATCGAATAAGTGGTACCTAGACAGAACTCCCAGCGCGAGTGCCTAATTGGTACGGGACGGCGAAGTGGTTATACAGTACCCGCAAGACCGTCAGGTCTTGAAGGTTGGGTTGGCCTTGCCCCTTGTTGACCCCAATTACCAAACTCGATGCATGGGTGGTATGTACCTATCAGTAGGGGGAAGTAGGTAGTTTTTTTTTCATGATTTTATTTACTGCAACTGATTGTAGGATACATCATCTAGAAATATTTTATCTCATAAATGGACACGATGTACAGGGTGAAATTTCAAAAAACCAACCCTTCAGAGTATCTCACTGTTAACTGGAACACACTTCACTATAACTTGCACAGCACAGTCAAGTCAAATGGCTTGTTTCGCTTGAGGCGCTGCAGTTCTCCTTCGTCGTCCAAAACGTTGAGCATCTCCGGGTTCTGGTGCTGGTGGAGGCGTTTTTCGTGCTTCTGGGCCGTCTTCACTCGACTCCTCCATATCGCCGCCTTGACATTACCTACTGTTTAATTTTTTCGCGAGTGGAGCTCCGATGTTGTTTCTTCGAGGACTCGAACACGACTGAGGGGAAGTAGTGTTTTCAGATTCAGGAGACAAATTCTATCCACCAAAATATAAATTTCCACTCACAATGGGCGTTTCAAACCTGTGATGGATACGGTTAGTTGGCCCCTTCTCGATTCTTAAATCCGTCGCCTTGGGAGATGAATCAGGCGTTTTCAAGAGTCTGGGTCATCCTCTGAGCGTGGCGTAGCATTATTACCGCATTCAGCTCAATGGAACTTCACCACCTCACAAACTGATGCAATTCTATAACACTGGAAACTTGTACTGAAGGACTGCTAACGTACTGCTAGATTAGTGATTATGGTATTCCTACTATTGTCCAGTACAATTGTTTATTGTTCACTGTGCGTCCCTACCAACTGTTGACTATTTTCCCTCGAGTTTTCAGTAGATGTATGTGTAACAGTCTTGAAATATATGTTGTTCAGTTTGCGTTACAAACATTGTTTCTGTTCGCAAAATAACTTGACCTACAACCGTCTGTATCTTGCTGACAGAAGGATTTTTTTCACCAATTTTGCAAATTTAATAACCTTATAATTTGTGTGCCATTATCACCAATTGGTTAAGGTTTAACAATTCTGCTTTTGTATTAGGGTGTTGGATTATTTCATGTTCATTTTAATGGTATCATCACAACCGGTAAGTGTTACAAGATCGGCCAAAACTCAAAGACTTACTTTTTGTCGGAAATTCATCATTGAATCTAAAAAGGGAGAAGAGCAGGTGTCGTCCTGGTACGCATGTTTTCTGAGAAGAGTACAAAATACATAAAACCTTTTGCTTCTTACCGTATCTCTCTAAACGAAAACCAAAGTTTTTTTCAATAAGCTAAATGGATGAAAAATAAATTTGAAGGGGGAAAATTGTCAAATCTTCAAAATTTCCACTTTTTAAAATTGTTTGCAGGTTCCTGTGATTTAGAGGTGAATTTTAGCGTATAGTCCTGAAATATGGGACAGATTCTCCACTTTCCCACGGTATAATCGAAAACTATTTTACGCTTACAGTTAGTGGAAAATTTAGCATTTGAACCCTCGGAAAAACGTGGGTTTTTACGCTAAATCCACGTTTTTCACCATAAATTGACTTGACACAAAGGAATGATTTTTGGCATCGGATTTGATGAATCGATTTTCACTGAATCGATTGATGACCCCCTCGAGCCTCCGGATTTCAGTCGCTTCCCGGTGGTCTGAAGTTCTGAGCGAATAGTAATTTATCAGTTGGATTTCAAGGTTGACTCAATTCTGTACTACGCACTTCTAGGATGGCAGCTGCGTTCGGCGTGATAATGGGCTTCTCGGATGGACGCTTATACGTAAAGGAGCACTTCCTTGACTTTATCGGATTTAAGGCCCTTCCTCATTTTCGTGCATCATTTGCCAATGTCTTGTGAAAAACCTTTCAGTTTCATTGTCGCTTTGGTAGAGTTCCCTATCGCTAGGACAGCCACATCATCGCCAAACTCTTCCGATTTCTTGCAGGTGGAGAGATGCTTTTATTTGACACTACTGCAGAAGTTCGATTTGATATGTAGAGTAGGTAGGGGAATTCCGTATAATGAGGTTTGATCATAGCCGTTGAATCCTTCTGCTTTACTAGCTCGAACGCCTTCTGGATGTGCTACAACAATCCTTCCAAAGGCTATCAAAATATGCTCTTTGCAGTTGCTGCATACATGAGTGCAGCGCGTAAAAGCCAAACTGGGTAATGGTATGAGGCCGTGGAGATAGGATAGCTAATTAGGTATAAGTAGGAGTTGGAATATTTTCGAGAATAAGATAAAACGACTGATTGGTCGGTGGCTGCCGGGGTTTTGTTCTTGTTTATTTGCTTAGTAGATCGTGATGTTGGCATACTTCCGCCTGGAAAGAAAGTACGCAAGACGAAACATTGCATCATACGTTGGTATAAGGAATACCAAGGCTTTCCTTTTCATGGCTTTTAATAATGGTTGTACTATCTTGCACTGTCTTGATGATCTGGTGAGCTTTCTTAGTTGGTAATCGCGCTGTAGCCTAAGAATATACAATGGATTGTCGATTATTGATGTTTTATTACTCGTGTAGATAATGACTCGGTAAGTCAAGTCTGGATACCAAAAATATCCAAACATTTTGAAAATAGAGGGATGGAAAGAAGTGCGAGTAGTACGAGATACCTGTTAAATGAAAATACCTGATCGCTGTTTGAAAAGATTACAGATCTACCAATCCACCAACAGGTTATTTTATTCAACCTCAAAGGCGAATTTCGGAATTGAACTGAGTGTAAAAGATTCAGCTTAACAGAATATTGCAACATATATTATCACAGATTCTTCTCACACTTAAAATGAATCATATTAGAGAAAATGGAATTGTTGAATATTTTTTGCAATGATAATATGATTGTTTCTCTATTTCAACTTACAAAGCTGATTCTTAAAGTTGTTTTTCAATTTAAAACTAAAATTTGAAAATTCGGAATACCATGAGTTGTTCACTCTGTTTTATATCAGCCAGACTTGAGAACCTGATTAGGTATCTTGGTTTCAAAATAATTGTTAGGTAAACCAAGAGAGTACACAATTTGTATTCTATTGGTTTGCCTAACAATTATTTTGAAACCAAGTTACCTTTATTTTTCAAGTGATTACCGTATTTTCCACTCCAAGTTTGAACCTTGGGATGATTTCAACGAGAAGAGTTGGAATGAAAATTGCTTTCTCCAAAAGCGGAAACTTCAGTTCTATTTCCACCAAATCAGGATCTTTTGATGACAGGAATGGCTGAAAGATATACCGGGTTCATTTAGAACTGCTGCATCAGTTAAGTAATGTAGAAAAACGTAAAAAGTGTTAAAAAAAACCCTATTTAGAATTCCATCATGCTCTTTTTACAATTGTCAACGGTATTCATGATGTTTTCATTCACAGCTCACGGTCTGTTCTTTTTTACTAAGGCTCGAACGACTTCCGTCCCAAGGCGTCCCCAATCTAACACAACTTCAGTAAACCGGACTGTCCTTACTACTCGGATTCCTACTCAAATTACTACTCTAACAACTAATCTAACCACAAATCGTACTGTGAAGAATGCCACTGTCTCTCCATCCAGACATAGGCCTGTATTTTTTGACATGACCCTCTTCACGACAGTCATGCCTCATGCGGTTATCTGTTTTGAGTTTGTGGGTTTCCAAAAACCTGAAGATATGCTTGTCTTCCTTTCACATTTCCCAGACATGGTTACAACCCGGCAGCAAAAATGTTTCTTACGTTGTCTCCTTAGAAGAGCAAGGGTATTCAAAGATCCCTTGGGTAAAAAGTGGGATTGGGAAAATTCGTTGGCGTTTTTAAAAAACTTCGGATTCAAGAGCAGCAACCAAGTTTCCTTTGTAACCTCAGCGTTATTTTTTTGCATGAGAAAAAAGGACAGGATCACATCAAAATACGGATGTAAAAATGCATACAATTTCTTTCTTTGTCTCAGAAACCATGGCATGTCTTTTACTTTCTCAGATACATCTAATAAGGAATATAGGAAGATAGTAGATAACAATTTCCTCAAGGCAAAGGGCCTGAATATGACCTTTCGGTAAACTGGGATCTCGGGGACTTGTTCACGTTGGAACTCACTGCTATGTTTACCAACGGTGCGCAAAACGATCAAGCTGTCTTGACTTCCTTCCTGCCTGAATCAAGTACGCCATACTTCGGCGCATTGGAGAGTCAAACTCAAAGCGCTGACAAGCCATCGGCGGTCGAGACTTCTGAAGGTACTTGATCACTCCTTTAGCTTTTCCTATAACTTTTCCCCAATGGCGCATAATCGTTAACAATTATATACGTTACTCTCATATCGAATCCTCTCACACCGCACCTACCTAAAATTTCCGGTCAAAATGCTTTCAAGCTTCTTTTCATACTTGGTGCGAAATGACAAGAACAATCGGGAATACCATTTTGGTTTATTATTTTCAATAATGATCGTTCGTTGTTTACCAAGAAAAAAAAAGTTTAACAACTTCTCAGAGATTGTTGGTTTAAGTTTTCTGATACGTAAATTTCAAATATCGAAAAAAAAAATACAATAAATTCTAACTTTCGTTGTAACTTCCTTATTTTCCAGTGTAACTCCAAAATTCTGGTGTTCTTTCGAAGTGTATTCGAATTCAGTGTATATTGAAAAATTTGCAACTCATCTCATCAACTCAACTTCACGTTAAAATTAGGTTTACTCTAAAAAATGCACGAAAGGGGATTTCCACTATTTGAAGGCATTGGAAACATTGGAAAACTCCCTTATTTTATGACAAAATCAAGAATCGGTGTTGACCGGTCGAAGCAGAATTTTATGCTTAACAACTTTTCTAAATGTCATTCTGTCCGTAAAATTGAACAAGGGGTTGAACAATTTTTTTTTGTGAAAATAGGGAGGAGTGATTAAAACGATGGGTATATTCGGAATCAGTGCAAAATTTCAAGTAAGCTCATAAAATAATTTGTCCCACCTAAAATATAATTTGGGCCAACTGTGCTCGACAGATCAGCTAAGGACTATTGTATTTTTCAACCCCAAATTATGACCCCCTTCAATGGACAAAAATCTATCAGCTGACAGTGGTACAATGTCTGTTGATGAATTTGAGTTCTTCATAAAATTTGTGTCAGAATGAGACCGAGCAACACAAAATTGGGCAATGGTTAAACGTTTTTATAATGCAGCAGGTCTCCCCCTAATTTCGACTTGGAAAAAATCAGTGTTTTTAAGTGGGTAATCTCGAAATCAATGTTATCTAGATAACGAGCTCGTCAAATAATATTTATTTCTAGGTGCAACGTACTTCTTGTCCTTCACTAAATGTCAGTCTGACCGTCCGAACCAAAAGTCCACATTCCCTATCAATATTTTCAAATTCCCAGACGTCATTGAAATGTATAGTGTGTTTGGAAGTTGAAGAAAATACACACACAAAACTGTTTTAGAAGTTTAGGTGTTTTAGAATTTGATTTTAATTGAAAAAAATACGAATCTCGAAATCCAACTAAGTTTTCTAATCGTAGAAGAGACAGACACAGTACCAATACCAGTACTGAAATCGCGCAGCGTTCCTGTACTAAGGGTCCCCTACAGTAGTCGAACAGCCAAGAAAGCGTGGAAAGAGTACAATTGTTTTATATTCAAACTTCTAATATCATTACAGATCCTAAAAGCACAATAACAGAAACGGCAATTGACACATTGCAGCCAGAGGTTTTGACCAAGAATCCAAGTTTGAGGGATCTCAATCACAAGATGGTGTCTTTCCCAACGAAACTGTCCCGACATTTGCGTCTTAAAAAAAGAAGAAAAAAAGGTTTCTACCAAGTTTAAATTTGTTACACACTCAGTCGAAATCTGATCAATGGCTTGGTTTATTAAATTGGTGTAATAAACACATTTTAAACGTTTAATAAACGAAGTAACTATGGTTTATTTCGTTTTATTCTTCATACTTCACAATCTTTCGTGAAACTGCTAATTTATTGCATTACTACCGTAAGCAGTAGTTTTACCTATCAGACACATTTTTGTTGGTTGCACTTCTGATAGTTGTGGTATTATGTAGAACCAAGTGATTGGAGTTCTTTAGTGTGTCGAAGAATTGATTGGTCTTGGTATGAACTCTATATCTATCTCATAAATTAATGCAGGCAATGTTTTTAAAAAAAATGTTACATAATGCGTTAAAGACGTCTCAAGCTTTTCCCGTTTTTTGGACGTCCTTCTGAAGCAACGCCTCTTCCATAAAGGGACACCTATTGGAATTCATCAGGGCGTGGGGAAAACCCAAAATGAGAAAAAACTGAATACAAATCCGTTTCAGAACATTCGAAGAGCAAAACCGTCAATTAAACGATAGAATTATGTCTGTGTATGACAATGTTTTTCATTTATTTCTTCCTTTCTTTGATCAATTCCAATTTTACTAGAGTAACTGTAGTACAGTAACTGTGCCACAAACTTCAAAAATTTCCCGGCGGAAGGTAGAAAATAAGGAAGGTCGACATATTAACTAAAAAGAGGGTTTATTGCAGAAAAAACGCTGCAAATTCTTTCACCGGGGTTTATTATTCAATTGGCTTGCGTTCATGATTTGAATTTCTACTAAGCTATGGAATGTGCGCGTTTCACAGGATAAAGCGATTATTGAATTTCAGGAGATATGCATGGAGCACGTAAATCTATTCTCAACCAAAAATACCTATTTAGATCAACTGATCAATCCAAATAGGTATTTTGGTTGAGAACAAATTTACGTGCTCCATGCATATCTCCTGAAATTCAATAATCGCTCTATCACCTGTAAAACATGCACACTCCGAAGCTTAGTAAGATTCAAATCATGAACGCAAGCCAATTGAATAATAAACCCCAGTGAAAGAATATTTATTTACCCCCGTAATAATATTGAATAATAAACCCCAGTAATAATATTGAATAATATTTACCTATATATTATCAGAATGCTTCAACCCGTGTGTCGGCTACTAACTACACTACAAGTATACACATCGGCTATCACTCCAGTATCCACATTCACTACAACTCGACGCTATCGGCCGGACATCACTAGGTTACAAACAAACAATAATAAACCAAAAAACGCAAATGTTGGCACCATAAATCGGGCCATACATCGGGAATGGTTTGACCTACGGACCTGGGGAGGGGCTCATTCGATTCCTGACGGTATGTTCTTAAAATAAGTTTACATTCATGCCGCTTGGACTTATTTTGAGGTTTCCAGGGATTTTACAAAACTTTGACAGCCCTTAAAGGGCACTTTAAATTGAGTGAGAGAGCTGGCTCAAGAATTGGGGCGTCGTCGGACCAAGATGGATTTTTCCTGAAAATTTCAGATTTTTTGCTCCAGCCGTTTGGGAGAAATCGTGCGTACGGCGTACGGCGGACGGACGGAAAATTTTTTATTGCAGATTCGGATTCTACACCCTTTGAAACGTAAACCATGAAATTTTCAGGGGGGTTAGCATTTTTTTTTTTTTTCAAGAGCGATTACAATGGTTTATTATTGAATAATAAACCAAAACGAACATGTTGTCGACTCAACTCTGGCTACAATACTGAAGCGGTTTTTTACTTATTCTTCTTTTTTTCGATCCTAATTTCAATCTAGTTTTGCAACGGACGTCAACAATTATTAATTCATTTCCGGAAATTAAAGTGGAAGGAGGGTTGAGCGGGTAACAGACAATCCAGTCAAGTGCTACCCCTACTCAAATTCTCAGACGATTTTTTTTGTAGTATGATCTAGGATTCGGTCTGGTGTTATTTTCAATTTTATTATTTCTATTTTGAATTGACGAGTCTTCCTGTATGTAATGGAGTCATTGTTTTCACTTACGATATCTCACGCTAAATGAGGCTTGAGGGACTGAGTTTAGATATCGTATCACTGTTATCTAGATCACGTCGAATATACCTAGATAAGCAATATACTTAAAAGAGTTATTCTAGTACAGAAATAATAAATGTCTGTTGAGCAAACTACGTTTATCAAAATAATATAAACGCATAAGTAATATGGAAATACGTATAATTAGCACCACGAAAGCTGTTTCTTGACACCTCATTCTACTTTACAGCGCATTCATATCCAAACTAGGTAAATCCTATTGATTCAGTGAGCGTAGTTGCCGAGAGAGCGATGGGGTTGAGGGGATAGAAGAAGATTCGAACACAATTTGTCGAGTATCGGCAAACATTGCGGGGAAGCGCATTAAGCCACTCGCCCTCCCTCCGAGAGCGCTGGGAGAGCACACATTCATTCAGGGTAACAATTCGTTTCGATTGGACTTTCAAATGGTCTTCTCTGCGGCAGACTGTGGGATTTCAGCCAGCTCCTGATGGGACGGAGGAGACCGTATAACTTATTTCTCTTTCCCGCGGTCCCTACAATTCCCGTCCTCTCCGTATTCTCCGTTTGTGAGAAAAGCGGTTTTGCTGGAATAGGCAAAGCTTCTGGAGCTCCCCTCTTTTGCAAGAAGAAGAGGCGAATTGACACCTGGGAGCTGTTCGAGTTTCGGATTCGGGCTTATCTCCCAGTACGGGGGTCCGCATCCGCCCGGCGGAATTGGGGTGCATGTGGGTGAAATAGGGTTTCGTTTCACGGGTCAGAAAATTTCTATTTTCCATTCTCTGTGGGTTCATTGAGAAATAGCCATAGAAGCCTGCCAGATAAATCTTTACTGCCATAAACACAATGCAAATGATTGTGCTAATGTCTATTATCTTCCGGTATTGATTAACACCATCTACATAGAGCATGTTCTTCTTTGTTGATTACTTTCTTGACAAAGCTCTAGCGATAGAGCTACTTGAATGTATTTTAGTTTATTATTTTCATTAATGAACCACCGTAATCTGATTGTTTCATGTTCCACCATGAGTAGAACCCAACTAAGTCTGCCAGGTCGGGTGGGCAGCACAGCTTCCTCTCTTACAGTAACATGGATGTTCATCTGAATTCATCTCATTTCGAAAGAGAAAAGTGTGAGGTCGGAGGAAGGTCTTTCGCGTACACTTATGAATATGCGCAAATCATACTTTTTTACGTCCATCTTTTTAGTTATTTATCTTTGCAAAGTAGTGAATGTGGGAGCCGGTTAATATTTTTTAAGCATGTACGGATAGTGGTGTAAACAGTTTAATAAGCTCCAACTTTTAGCTTTATATTCATATGGATAAGGAACAATATGATTTTGTAGTTACAAAAAATGTGAATAAGTTGCCCTGGAAAACTGTTCTTACAGAAGGACCCGGGTACTATTTGGTGAAGAAGCAACTCTTCGCACTTGTAATCAACTAGTAACAAGTAGAAAACCCTAGATTTTTATTTGATAAGACTTACAAACGTTATTATAAACCTTTGTGAATATTTGAAAAAAAAAAAAAAAAAACAGAAAGTAGTGAAGAAGTAACGAGTTATCATCATTAGCTTCTCCGTTTTCCCGCTTTCATAAATAAAAATCCTTAATTGAAAAAAAAAAAAAAAAAACGTAAATCGGTCGTGGATTGTTGCTTGAGCAGCGGTTGAAAGAATTGGATTATTGTTTACTTATATACAAATACATGTGGAATGACCCCAAAAGGGTGTGTGTGTGTGCAGTTATTTTTTTTGCAATTTTCGGGTTGTCCCTTCATCAATTCCAATAGGCACCCCTGTACTGACGAAGCCTTGCTTCTGACGGACGCTTTAAAAAAAAAGAAAACAATTTCGTAACCGAACCTTTTCTTGTGGGGTTTATTACACCCTGTCCCATTATCGTACGATTGCTGGGCGTATGGGTAGTATATAAGTGAATAAATTCCCGGATATGAGCGAGAAAAGAAGGACCTAACTGTTAAAATGAAAACCTGGGATAGTTAGTCCAGGTTACGAAATGAGTTGAAACGAAAATCTAGATTATGAAAAGGGGAAAAGTTATCTTTTGTACTTGGAGAAGACATTGGAGGTAATAGCTTGGCTGGAGTCGTTGCGGAACGGAGGGTTGTTGCTGTGGTGGTAGAGGGGGAGCAGGGTATGCAAATTAAGGTGCGCGAATTATTTTAATTTCGGCATGCAGATGTTGGAGGCGTAAAGGAGGAGGTCATTATCATTCTCTTAAGAACCGAGGGGTAACGGTCGAGGGGTATTTGGTCCTTAAGGGAAAAGGCTCATAAACTTTGATCGCTCCAAGGGACTTGAAGTCCACTCCCTCGGAAAAGCAAGTTCGTGAGGAAAGTTTCGCCTGCCGGTGTTGAGCCTGCTTTGAACGATGAGACCCCTCCCAGTCCTTTTCTTACCTTAAACCGGACCCAAAACCGCCAAAGGGCCTTTTTGAAGGGACTAGAAGACAACCAAAGGGTTTCAGCTAAGGTTGTGGAGGAGGGGTGGGGGATTCTGCGCAATTTCGCCGGATTATCCGGACCTTCTCGGTCCTGTAATCTTCTTAAAAACTTCCTTACTAGGTCCAGGATCACTCTCGGATCTCTGCTGATCCCCCGGATATGAGGGGGGATGGAGGGAGGTTTCCTTGAAGAACAAATAGCCGTGTGCCGCCCTTTGACAACGAGTTCCCCTCCCCTTAACTGGCCCTTACCCGACTGCTTTATGAGCCATCAAACTGTAATCGAGGGAGCTCCGGATTTATTTTCGTGCGATGGTTTCGTGGAGGGAGTAAGGGTAGGCGGTAGTAGTGGAGGGCGGGAGTGAGGTTAGAGGTACAAGAGGGAGACTAGTTGTAAGGGAAGGTTCACCCCCTCCTCGCAACCCTTATTACAGCCCCTGCACGGCTCTTCCTAATTTTACAGGACATTAGCTTTCTCTTTTAATCCCGTCCAATCGAAAGAGAAGGCATTTTATTTTCCCTTCCCTGCTGTCCACCTCCTCAATCCTTCCTCACCCGCATCCTCCCCCTCCCCATCTTCCTCATAATCTCCATCTCTACATTTTCCCTGCAGTTCAAGTGGAAATTCATGGTCCCTGACCTCCCTCAGGATTAAGGGTTCAGAAAAAACGTTTGCTCCTAATTACTCGGCATCAATCCTTCCACTCCGCAATATACACAACATTAGCTAAATATTCTCCTGGTAATAATAGTTTTGCAGTCCATGGTTTGTGGACCAGGTAGTTTACACCAAAAGGTACACAATTGGCTTACATTTAGTTGGTCATAGATGTTCACTCACCCGGATCGAACTGAATTGGAGCTTTCTCTTTGTATAACCGCTTACACTCATTGCATCAATGGTACCATCAAAACTATGGCATCACTATCACAAAAAACTCCGTCAGTGGAATGGTTTGTTTCCCAAATAATTCACTGTTGGCAGTTATAAATCAAAAGCCCAGTTCTCCAATTTCGTAAGGCACCGGAAATAACTGAAAAACATCGATAATTAATGTAAGCAACTAGGTGTGTAAAAGCAGGAAATCACATATACCCAGACCACGATTAATGTGATTTCATAATGTATGTCATCTTCAGTGCCTTGGATACCCAAATGAAAAGAGCACAAAGGTAAACTTGTTGTAAATACGAGCATTTATACTTATAGAACGAGTTATTAATAAACAAATTATTTTGAAGTGGATGTTGAGGGCCCCATCGATGAGGTACTTTGCTGAAGAAAGCATCTGTCAACCAACAGCAACACCACTGTGAGAGAAAAAATTGTTCCAATAGATCACTGATCGTAGTATTACGAAATGGAGAATACTTAAGACTTTCATAAATACGGTCATCATCAAACAAAGCAACCGACCCTACAGTAGGAAAACTGGCCAACTAATCCAGTTCCCCCTTAATTAGGCGTACTGTTTAGGAGACAGTCTGGTCTTACGGTCTCCTAACAGGCTTGAACCTTAGAAGATCCTTCAAAGAGGAGGTTGAACCTCAGTCAGAGTCCTTGAATATGCCGAATTCGTGTTGAATGAAAAATGTCAACTTCCACTCGAGCAGGCAGAGTTTTTGGCATCCCCCGCGCATGTACCTTGCAATACTCCACCATCAGTCGGCTCATTGAAAAGCTGCTAAAGTTTGAAAGTTGGCGGGGAGTGGGTATGTCTAACACCCAGTAGTATGGGGCAGGGAAACTGCGTACTGCATTCAATAAATTTTTGTGCCTACCATTGTATTAACTGCATAAATAAATGTAATTGAGTTTAGAAATAAATGAAGGCTCAAGTACAAACAAACAGGAGTTTAGAACCGGGTGGTTTTGGGATTAAGAACGATCTACTGGAGACAGGCAAACTAACTCGCCAACCTTCAGTGACAGCAGTTGTTGCTAGACGTTTCATTGCTACTTTTTCAGAATGCTTATCGAATTTAGCGGACATGAGTTTCAGCTCTATTTTACGTCTGCACATTGTGATGGATATGGTTAGTTGGCCCTTCCCGATTTTATAATCCGTTGCCTTAGGAGATGAATCAAACGTTTTCAAGCGTCTGGGTCATCCTCTGAGCGTGGCAGGGCATTATTACCGCATCCACCTCAATGGAAGGGGCAACTATAATATTCCATCACCTCACAACATATAACTCTATTCTATTTTGCGTTCAGTAATGTTGACCGGTATCACATTCTTCAACTAATTCTACTCGTCCATCTCACGATCAGTGAGAAGCCATATTGCCTACCCAAGATGACAGAAGTTTCAATTCATAATTAACTAATTAACTTCGTTCTTGTGACCTTGTTCGACAGTTAGTTAGGTACTTGTTTTTCGGGCGCTTAGGACACACTAGTACAAACAGCACAACGGAGATAACGTAATGTTGAACAAATTATTTTAAACTACGGGAGCAATGAAACTGCAAGCCTCTTAATGACTCCCTTTAATGAATGATTCTTATCCCTCCACTACTAACCCATCGAACTTGTTATCTGAAAATCAAATGTTCTCCTAGAAAGCAGCAAGTGTTACTAAGTCAAGTTCAATAGTGTAACCCTATAGAACTGAATTATCAAATCCCTTCGTTTGGAAAATGTTTTACAGGATTTGCGCATATAGGATAAGTATATCTACGTAGCAGGTTAAACTAGTCACAACACTACCAGAAATTGAAACTCGTTCGGTCACAACTCAAACAAAAAGCGTTTGGATAATTCATGATTTATCGCATGATCATCCGTAGCGAAAAGTTATGAGGCTCCTAACTTTGGCTTCCCATTGCGGTATTTTAGTTGAGATAATGGGTAGGTTACATTTCAGTAAGTTGGTCGTTATGAATTATTTAGGAGACGATAAGAAGTTGTTCGGATTTATTCAACTGTCACCAAAGTATCATCGATTCGTTTCACCCAAAATGAACCAATAAAATCGCTGATTGTTTGAATGACTAATTGACTAATATTAGCCGCCCCTAAATATGAAGACAGTTCCTATATGATTGATTACGAGAGACGTTTGGGTGCACTATTCATAAGTTTGAATAGAGCTACTGTTCACCCATTAATAATGACGCATTGTTCTCCACGTACGGAATATCGAGGAAGGTTTGCAGATGGCGTTTATGGTATTCGACTCCGCTTGGTGGTATGCTGGTGCTTAGTTGGGCCATGGACAGTAAATAAGATTGGTATTAGGAGCTATCCTATGCTTGTCCTACATTTGACCATTATTTTCAACACCAGGAAGTCCATCCATCTATTGTCGAGGTTTGGATTTTTACTGATTCAGAGTAGATACGGTAAACAAATTCATCTGTATTGATTTCTTCAAGTTTAGAAAGGAAATTATTAATGTTGGTGATTTTACTAACGTATAACGGTGGATCTCATATCTGAGATTGGTCAGGATATTGGTCAGTAATATCCTCATTCAGATTTTGGAAGGGGGCGAATGGGTTAGAAATTGTAGGAATAAATGGTGTCACGTTTGGATTGGGTTCTTCGACTCGTCTAGGTTTATTACCTGGCGGTGTATCGGTTGGATCAGGCGTCCCAGGCCCATAGGGATGACAAGCAACGCGGCGAATGTTATTGACATCGCACTGTCCACGAACAACACAACACAACAAGAGATAAGTGAGTCGGAGCGACAAGCGAAGCAGCGATGTTATTTCAACGAGCTCTAGAGAGCAAATGGCCCAGGAATTTGAACAATTTCGGCCCAAACAAGATGAGAATCACATTGTTGTGAAACTTGACTCACTAATATCCAACGATGCGATATTAAAACAACATGTAATTATCGCGGGAAGCAGAAGGAAGGTAACCAATTTGTTGTCGTCTATTGACTATACTGTTTCCAGATTCCATTAGGGTCAATAGGTCGATGTTATTTTCGTCGATATTCTGTAGTACTTCGATTATTTTCTGTATTAGCAGATCGCCTTTCTGCTATTGTTACAGGGTGTTCAAAGTGCCTTCCTGCCTGGATCTACAACTACCTCACGGTCTGGACTTGCAGTAAGATTGAAGGTAAGTTGTCTTCATTGTAACACTATCCTGATACTTATTTCACTAGAAAAGCTACATACTGTTGTCATCCAACTCTACAATTCAGGGCGCAGTTCGGAAATGTAGTACACTAGAAGGGAAGACACTAGAAGGGAGTGTGTTGACACTTTCTGGAAGGTTGTCGGTTCTAAGGCAACCATCTGTATCTATACATCATTCATGTTAAAGATAATTTTATATTTAATTCACATGCTTTCCAATGAGACTGTACATAATGGGGCAGTCAAAATCTCTAGGTTTCTGAACAAAGACAAAGCTATAGTTCCATTGAGAATTTGAACAGCAGGTTTTAGAATCTAAATATAGGCTACACGCTTACTGATGTTCTCCGAAATTAGGTTGTCATGCCTTAGCACGAGACTAATAGACCTTAAGTCAGAACCCCATATGAAACTACATAAGAGAGTAAAAAAAATCCACTTCAAAGACTCTCAGCCAAAAACTTATAAGCAGCAAAGACCTTCGTTATCCCTCCATGACATCGTTACAATAGATTGCTGTTCGAGAAATGTAACCGAGCAACTACCTGCAGATGAACCGTTAATTGCACGTCACAGTTCATCTTGATTTTACTATGCTCAACTATGTCGATTGCTCTGTGTCGTTTAAAAGTGATATATTTTAGATATTCGTTCTGGTCTCTTTCCAATTTTGCAACAAGATCTTTAGGGTGCTACATCCTACAATTTTGGAAGACTAGGGCTGCGACTTCAAAACAATGGCTGGGAATTCCCACAATCCCTATTGAGGCCTTTTCAAAAGTGAAAGGGATTTCATAATTTAAATGGTTATGGAATCAATGTGGGTAGTGAATGAGAGAATTGGTAAAAACTGAACATCAAAACCTACTAGAATCACTCTAAAGAAAAGGAGGTCGGGTAGTTTCGTCTCCAGCAGGATGTTAGTTCGTTCTCAGGCCCTGCGAGCTACTGTGTGGTTTCGTAACTCTCTTCGGGTTGAAAAAACATTCGTCCCTTCTATCTACTATGATGATTCGAACCCGCCATACGCTAGAACACACCAAAAACGTATAATGTAAATATCAATGAAAAACTTAGCTACACGTACCTTATCTCTGCATCAAGAACATGATTCCTTTGTCGTCAATCCGTTGACGACTTATTTTTTTATAATGAGGGAGACTGACTGGACGAATTCAAGTCAGGGAACTGGGTTTCCGGGTCGTTTGTGGACGGAAATATGAATTTCATGAATTTTTATGGTGAGATTGGAAAAACCGATTGAATTTTGCCGGAAAGGAATCGCCTGCATTCCTCGTGATACCTATATTTGAAACCTTCATAAACCTTCATGACTTCTCCACATTCGCTCCATAGTTCGCTGGCGACCAAAACAAATAGCGTTTTCACCTCTACGATCGTCTTAACGGTCTCAATTATCTAGCGACGAGCCGGATTAGGATCTCGGGAACTAAACAACAGTCCCCTAAAGAAAGGTGCACTATCAGGATTGTAGTGAATCGTTGGTAGCAATATAATGTCAGAGTTGGGTAGCAGAAACCCTTCTGGGCTCGAAATTCCTCAACCGAATACTCAACCGACATACTCAAGTAAATTGAGTGGGTAATTCACATTCGACATAAATTCCATCTTGAAAATCACAAAAGGGACATTTCCGACTCCCCCCCGGAGCGACCGCCGTTGGAAACGGGAAATGAGGATTCCGTCGCCCAGGCTGCATACCGCCCTGGAGATCAATAGGAGCTGACACCGAGAGCAAGAAAGTTGGGATGAAAAGCCTTTTCCGTTCGGCGTGCTATAGGGGGGAGCTTCGCGGCTAGGGGGGCGCTCCAGGGTCGGGGAACGTTCCCGCTTGCGGCGCGGTTCACGGTCCACTTGGCGATATTTCACGGTCGACTCGCCCGCCTGCTTGCGGCTCCGTCGTCGGATTCCTTCCGACTATTTCTCTTTTCACGGATCAAGTGAGACCCAGATCGGGTGCGGCGCCTAAAAGGGCTGAGTCGGGAGAATGGAAACGGAGCGGCGAACTGACTAGAAATATTTGACTTTCTGTTATTCAGAAGGGATCCGCCGATTCGACTGTTCGAATCATCATTGTGAAATACCTACATTCCTTCCGCATCTTACATCCACCTTCTGACGTACTGTCAAGACACTAAATGAGCAGAATTCACGCCGTTAAGTATCTCATCTGTGAGGTTCATCTAACAATACTGATAAGATACTTACACTTTGATTGAAAATTGAAAAAATTGAAAATTAGATTTATTCGTCTAGAGATAAAAAAGACATAAATAAGAAAATGAACAACTAATAGCACTGAAGGCTAGTTTACTGGCCCTAATGAAAATTACAAGAACACTGCCGCCACTGAGGAACATAGCTCCGAGCTGGGTGGGGAACCAACACTCGAGTAAGCAAATAATAAATAATAAATTAAATAGCCTTTGTGGTGTATTTTCAATGATTTTCATTCAAATGATGTTCAAAAACTTAAAGTACGAAAATTTCAAAGATTCTGATAAGATAACTTCAACAAAATGAAACGTTGAAAAACGTGAATTCTTATCACGATTTCAATAGTTTGGAGAGTTTTAGAAATGCGTTCATTCGATTCAGCGAGAAAAATTACGTGGTTATTTCCCAATCATCTCATCATTTTCATCCAACAACACAGGCATTATAAGATAATGATTGGGTAAGGTAAACTAATCGTCCAGCTGTAGACCCAAAATCCCTAGGTTTGACACTGGAACACGGGGTGGCGATCCTCTGCACTACTATTTGTATATTGTTTGCATACTGCACTGTATTTGAAGTTTATGCTAGAGTGTATGCTCTAGCGTCAAATATTCAAAAGCTGTATTTTTTTTTGTATTTATATCCCACATAAGTATTACAAAAAGTTATAAGACTCAAAACAGAATATACATTCAAAATATAAAAAAATATAATATAATATAACTTCCGGGAAACTACTCTCTCTGTATGGAGAGAACTCCGCGCACAGAGGAAAGGGGGAAAAAATATAGGAAATAAAAACAAACAAAATTGAAGTCCTATTCAAAATCTATTTCGCGCTTAATTTTGACACCACTGATTTAAAATTCTATTGCATTGCCTTGATTTTAATTTCTCTAGGTAAAAGATTGAATGATAGTCAAACTCTCTCCTGGTTTCTGTAGAGGTTTAAAACTAGTTTACAATTAATAAAAACTAGTATTTCATGCTTTTAAAGAGAAATTCCACAGAAAAAACTTTAAATTTTCTCCCACATCTACGTACCTCATGATCTCTTCCATTCACCTCAAACCATCTTAAATTTGGATGATTTTTAGGATCCACAAAACGGATATGAATAGTTATCTATTCCTTTCTAGAAACCGAAACACGACTTAGCTTCAAGGACGTCTATTTTCTGGGAGTTGCAGGCTAATTGCTTCACCCTTCGGAAGGTAACTACTCCAGTAATCGCTTCCTTGTTGTGTACTTGTAAATTCAAACCCGATAATAACTTTTTGATGGGGAGACTCTAGAGTTTGTTATGCAAGCTTTAATCTATGCGCAGCATCCAAATCCTAGATCTCTCACTCTACACATTCAAAATGTTAGGTGGATTGATATTGAGATAAGACTATGCTTATGGCTACATTTCAGCCAATGACGAATGATGACCTTCATATACTTGAGGACGCCAAAAACCGAGATATCTGAATGTTTGCGGGAAAAATAGCGAAAAGAGATGTGGTGGACTGGGTGGAGAGCAGAAGAGAGAAAAAACACAACATTAAGTGTAAAGAAGGGGTGTTTGTGGGGTTGTAGTGATGTCACTGGGTCTGTGATGGTGTTGGTGTAGGAGGAGTAAGAGTCGGGGAGAAATCGTAAAAACAACACCCCCGTCCCCTCTTGCGCTGTCTATCTCCCACTCGATTGTATCCCAGACGAGCCAGAAATTCCAGGAGAAGGCCCTCAACGGTGGATGGAAGCTCCTGGATCGATCAGTCTGTCTGACTGGCGGCGCCGAGTCTATGCCGGACGTAACCCCCCAGGCCCCCTCCACTTCTCATCCACTCCCTTCATCACTAACCACCTCTACACCCATCGTCGCAGTTTTCTTCCTTCCATTTCTCCTATATTCATCCCGAGACATAGAGGATAGAAGGCTGTAGCGCGAAGTCTACACGTCAATGATTTGTTGCAAGGAGAGTCCACAGTACGCTGCAAGAAATGTTACACGTCGTTACGTAACTTGATCGAATTCCGTTAATGAGTATCCATGATCATGATCCTGTTTTGTTGAGTACTGGAATGCAAGAGATCCGATGGACTAACGCAAAAAGCTGATCTTTATAAGCTGTTATTCGATTCGGTCCACATATTGACGACTATGTTTCCGTATTATTCAGGTGAAGATTTAAGATGCGATAATTAGTTTTTTTTTCAGGCATACCTAGCTTTTATCATTCTAGCGATTTCCTTCGTGTCGCAACCTTTTTTTCCATTCTACCACCATCATTAACGATCTTTATCTTGAAATTCGCAGCAGACATCGACGTACCACAAAGCAAAAGATAAGTGAAAATACACAACAAATTAAGGCTGGGCTGGAGATCATATCCTCTTAATATTCGTTTAGTTATATAAAAAAAACTCTGTATATTAGAAAACGGTGGATTCACAAAAGCAGCAACTCTGTTAAAAACACGAGAAATCAAAGGGGGGGTTGATTCCTTAATTTTAATGATGAAATTTCAACTAAACTACGATTGAAATGAAACCTTCGCAATCGTCCAAGAAAAAAAGGAGGACACTCTCTCAAACCTTGTTTTTTTGTACATTTCGAGGTGTGCAGTATCAAAATATCGTATTAAAAACGCTGCTAATTCTAGCACATAGATTTATTATTTTCCGATAGCTCTTTTGCGCGGATTGCCGAACTACAGATAATTACTAAACGGAGTGAATGGTCATTAGCTAAATGTAAAGTAATAGGCACCAATCCACAAGGTAAGAAATTAGCCATTACAGTTTTTCGGGATACACGAAACAAAATTACACTGCAATTATTTCTGCTGATTTTATTGTCATATGACACTAGACAATTTCTACTACGTACAAGCATGTTTACATTCGCATTCGTGTTTATATTCCGTATTCTTTCAAAATTCTACCCCTTAGGGGGATCGAACGGATGAACGTCAAGCAGTCTGCGTGGGCTCATACGATTCTTTGAAGGCACTTGTATCAATAACGAACATAAATACAATGGTGGTGTTTCCAAAGTTTTCCATGTTCGGATTGTTGAAATTTCAGCTCACGCTTCACGCTTTAATATGATTCCAACTTGCCACACTGTCAAGATGTATCCAGGTAGCTCTCGTGGAGTAAACAACTAGATTACCGTGCGCTTCTTATCGGAAGTGAAACTCATTAAGAGTTCGTTAGCTGCGTCTCGCCGGTATCTGCCGTATTCTTCCCAGCGGTCGAACCAGAAGATCGTAGGATGCCAAATCCTCCAATCGTCCCCTCCGCTAAAAAACGCAAAGTCCAAAATGATAGTATTCAATCACCGAACCCATTTGCTCCTCTTCAGAATGTGGAAGATATGTCCACTGAGCAAGACACTACAAATGTATCCAACGTCGCAGAAACAAATCATAACCACCTCCAATTTCCGTAAGTACCGTCTCAAATATGAACGTACTCATTCAACAATTGAAACCACTGATTCAAGGAACCTATAAGCATATAACAGTGGGAATTAATTCAGTAAAGTTCTTGTTGGACGAAATAGATGATTTCCGGAAAACTGTCAAGTTCTTGGATAAAACCGAAGGTGTGAATAATGAAAATTGGAAGTAACATATTAAACCTAAAAAAATGTTCCAATGTTGAACAAAAAATTATGCCACAAAACTCCCCGTTGCGTCCGTTGTGAGACAAGTAAATGCCCGAGATCATCCCATATGCACGAGTAGCAAAGATCCACACACAGCGAATCTCAAACAAATTGCAAAGAATATCAAACTCTTACAATAATACGTGCAAATTTTAGCATCAATCCGCTAACTGAAAAACTACAACAAAATCAATCTTCATCCCCGACCTTAGGGAAGACATCCTACGCTAATATTACGAGATAATCTTGCGAAAGCAACATTTGTGATTACTAATGACAGTTATCAAGAATATGGACTAGCCAAATATAAAATTTAACTCCAATCATTAACATGTAAAGTTCTTGTTAAGCTTATCAACCTAGAACTAATAAAAAAGCTGCATCTGAACTAGCTAAATACAGGGATGGGTCGTTGTGGAAAAAAATCGAATATTGATCAAATTGAAATCTAACGTTGTTCATCTGTACATCTGCCTTTCATTGAATTATTAAAGTTTTTTCCTACCTATCGAATAGATGAACCCAACTACGACCGTTACTGAAGCCTTCATCCACTGTTCCTCTACATCTGAAACGAAGAATCTATCTGTTGATAATACGCCCTATGTGAATGTACGGATGCGAGATCGGGGCGTCAGCTTCCAATTCTCAAATAAAAAGAATCCAGACTTTGCAAAATAAAGCAGTTCGGTAAATAAATGGCGCGCCATGGTATGTTAAAAATCTGGAAATACCGGAAGTAAAGGACGTCAACGACCGATTCTTTAACCGCATAGCTTCCCAGCACCAGTAGGCCTTACCAACTTCTTCGAGAAAAGAAGGTTGAAGCATAATGAGGCTTGGTAGGATTCTTCGATCTAACTACCAATGCATTACCCATTTGTATTTCTAAGATTCATGTTATCTATTTACATCTACATATTTATATTTGTATTACACCTATAGATGGAACTGTTATAGCAACTATTATTACCTTGCAACATGTTCTTTGTTACATAGTTATTATCCCATTAAGCGCAACTAAAATGTAATTGTTTTACAGTTAAGTTATCTGTTGAAGCAGAAAAAAATGTGATTCTTGACCCAAGTTTCATAAACTAGGCTACTTTGAGGTACGGTATTCGAGGGCTTTTCAACGTTACACGTTAGAGGATATGGGCTGACCTTCGGCCCTTATAGAGGCTCTCCTGCGTGAGCTATAAGTTTTGATATCAGTTTTTGTCTCGGACTAGTTAAGGTTGGTGTCCACTTGAGTTATATTCAAGACTGAGACATCTGTCTTTGAACATCTAAAAGTGAATTAGCAATGGAGACTCAGAAGTCAGCCGAAAGCTCTTGTGGCTAATCTGTCCTAATCGATCTAATGTGCTGAAATATAAATGGGGCCTTATTCATGATTCATGTGGAAATGCGATGCGTTGAGTTTCTACAGTATAACTATGAATAATGTAGATATTAAGAAGAATTGTTATTCTGATACAGAATATTTGGCTGACCTCGTTGATTTTAGTTTCTTGCAACTTTGTTGAGCTTTGAGCTTGCACTGATTGACGTTACAATATCAATCTCCAAATACCTTTATTCGCTATCCATTTTTAGATAAATAATATTAAATTTTTATATTTACATTTATATTAAAATATTTATATTAAATTTTCAAATTTTGAATAACATTCTTGGACAATTACATCAAATAGCTAATATGATCATTCGGTACTCTTGATTTGTGTGATTCTTGTTGTCTTTACTCGATGTGTGGATGTCCTATCAGTAAGTTCTTAAATACCAACACTAAAAACTCACTGCTAACCTTATAATAAATCATTTATAACTAAATTTATCCTTTCAAGTGCTGTTTCCAGCTGTCTATATTATTCAAATTTCCCTTGTATTTGTTACCTATTCTATTCATAATAGGGATGCTGTGGGAATATGCACATTGTACAATGAACTGCTTGTCTACTAGCAACCTGTGTGCCTATCTGCTGCGGATTTCATCGATCTGGCTGACAGAGCCTCTGAGAAAAGTGTAGGACGCAAACTGCTGTCACAAGTTTGGAAAAAAACAACACGGGAATAAGAGAAAGGGAGAAATAGCGTGAAATACGATAACTCCGTGTCGGGGCGTAAGTTGAAAGGAACGTCAGAATGTTTCCTACACCAACTACATGTCGTATGCAGGAATCGGCCCTCTGGACAAACAGTGACGAGGACTTGGACATGAGACGTCCAAACCTGATCTGATATCCCATCTGAGGGCAACCTGGTGCTGTTCTGGTTTTACCAGATTTAGTAAATATCTGACAGTTTTTGTGATGGCAGTTGTTCACTGACTATTTATATACAAACAAGTTCGAAGCTTCGTCAAAGAAATAGTAATGCGAGGTTCACGAAAGCAAAGGAAAAGAGGTGAGTCTATCGTACAAAGTTGTTTGCAAAGGAGTAGGCTGCAAACAACTCGTATGTTGCAGTTGACTTGGCTAAGCACCGGTTTTCGAAAATCTACTGTTCGTAATTTATTTTATGAAACAAACCACTCAATTCTTAACTATATTTCAGCCGTAAACTAATAGATAAATTTAAATACTATTAAAATGCCAGTACCTTTTAAGTAAGTCGTGCACCTCTGACGGACGGTCCAATTCCAAAGGACAATTCAGTGTTTCAAGATATTGAATAAGATATACATGTTAATAAATTTGCGATCACAGAAAACGATTGTAAGATCAGTTTTGATCCTAATTACACACTCTCACCTTGAAATACTACACGTCTGACCTCCAGTCACAAAGTTGGGATGTGAGCAATAATTTTTGTTGCCAATCCGACAGGATGAGTTCATGCATTTACACAAAACAGCTTGGAAAAATGTGTTTGATATGGGTTTTGATGGTTTGGATGTATTAGATTAATTAATTGTCAATTTGTTTGTTTTTACAGTACCGGCATTTACCTTATGTTATTTGTCACCGATTCGTGCAAGGGTAGGGCTTACATCGGGTCATTTTTGTCATAACAATTTATCTTACCCTGTCAGGTAGGTCTGCTTCATGCTCCCGCTGCTTGATGCAATGCAAGGCTTCTTTGCCCAATTACATTACATGTTTGATGACTCTCTCCACAAAAGATGCATGTTGACAATTCACCGGCTCTCCGGTTGGACCTCACATCACGACACAAAATGTGGCGACCATTTTAGCTTCGTTATCAGAAACGTTTTCAAGAGTTTTAATAACTGATAAATGATATTTTGAAACTGTTATCAAATGGTTGAGGATTGTCACAGAGCGCATCCGCGATCATTACCAATTTCCAAACTATTTTCGAATCATTGGCAAAGTGGTTCTGCAATCGGATTTGACTTGCCAAAGGACTTTTCGTTTCTCCTTTTGTGTACTAGCGTAAAATAATAATTATTATATCTTAAATTTAACATGTGTTCCTCTGTCTCTCTCGTTTTTTTTTTTCACAACATTCGGCTCTTCGTCTGAAGAAAAGAATTGCAGAGGTGAACAAGCCCATGTGGTAGTAGTCTGATTCACTTTCAGATATTTCACACGAAATAGAGGACATTACTTAATGTAATAAGGGAAATGTTTGTTAAACTAACGATTTTAAATAAAAGAGAAACGATTGATAAACAAGCCTACGGGATCGGTGGGAAACGAAAATGTGGCTGCACATTATTTGTATTGATTGCTCAAGAGGCAGGAAATAGAGTTGATATTCGGTCGGAAGCAGATCAAAGAAAAATATCGAGTCTGCTCAGCTGATCCGATGCCAGGTTTCAAGCAGCTGGGATATTTGAGCGAACCCGCCTATGCGGCGGCCTGGACGACACAGTGACCTTCTACGTCCGCCCGCTTCGGTTCAACATGATTTCAAGGCTTTTCCGAACAAACCTAAGTTCGTGGATAGTGCGTCACATGATACAAGGTCTCTTTTTTACTCTTATGAGGAAGGCAAAGTATGTCAGCTTTGGCTACCTAAAGAAGCCATCCAGGAGAACATGAACGTTCGATAGTAACAGGCTCCAGTTCTTCTTGAAGCTTATTCTAAGAAGCCCACGATCTGGATTGCCAAAAACGTGAACTCAACATTAAATTTGAAATGTTCATAGGAATACCATCATTATAGAAGTGCTTCATTCTAGAAGTGCCACTCAGTAAATATGACCAGAAACATTATCAAAAGATATACAATATGTTTACCCAATTGAAAATGAAACTTAGTCATAACATTTTCTCGTATAAGGTAAAAATTAAAAGCAAGAATCAATTCGTGTTTAGTTCGACCATTCATAGGGGTTAGATTGGAACTGTTTTAACACAAAAAAAGGCCTGAACTTGTGTCAACAAAAAACAATAATTGTTTTTTCGGACGCGACGTGAAGAATTATTCTCCTCCTAATGGAGTGAAAGATTTTGAGGCAATAGCAAAAAAATTAAAGTTTCGTTATAGTTATAGAGAAAAAAATCTAAAAAGGTAAGAAAAAACCTGTAAAATTCCGTACAGACCCTACCAAGAATCAAAAGGTCAGCGGCATTTCCTCTACTAATTTCTGAGGTTTGGAGAAGTGCCAATGCGATTATGCGATATTCAATACAGCAAATATTTATGTAGAGCTCTACGACTGGTAGTATATTCTCGTTTCTATTCCCAACGTTCTGCATGAATCAGCTGTAATGCATCACAATATTATACCAATTGTATAGCTTTCTAAAGAAGCTAAGGAAGCCAAAAACCTATTCATCGGGTATTATTGGGAAAAACATCTCCGGGGCACAGTGAAATACAGATTTATCCCACTGATTGATATTCCGTTCCTATTCATGGTTAAGTGCTTTCAACCAAGTCAATGAAATGCATTTAACATTGGATTACCCTCATTTACCCCTAAAAAGCCCTTTAAGACTCAGAAAACAAGGAAGATGAAGATTTAACTGAGAGTCGAGGGTAACGCCATATTGCTATGCTTCTATTCACAGTTCTATTAAACGGTAAAGTGAACGTTAATTCAATCTAACGTCCTTGAACAAATCTGTTCTGGTCACTGGCATGAATTTTGAAGAGCTGAAATTCACGAGCAGTTGGAGCGATGGAGTTTTGACGCGGCGCGATGGCTTTGCTACTGGTTGGAATTCCATCACACCCCGTCACTCCACTCCAAACCCGATGAGTTTTGCCATTCACGTGGTTCCATTGGAGCGCTGCCACGCAATTTGGCTTGTTGGAACGGTCGTCAGTGCCCAGTTTAATAGGAGGTTCGAGTCATCTAAATAATGTGTTTCCTCGTTATGGTAATTGAGAATGCTGAGCCTCATAATCTAAAACGTATGAAGCTAACATTTTTTTCTTTCATGCCTGAAGATGAAATGAATGACAGATGGAGGATCAAATCTTAAGGAATACTCGCCTTGTGTTTGTTATTTCCAATGGAAGTCTTTTCGTCGTTACCATTTCCTTTTCCCTCGCCGTCCTATTCATCCCTTTAATTTGCCATACTTTTTTTTTCAAATGTATTAATAGGCAGTTGAGCGCTTCCGAAAAAAAGGAAACTAATTGGCGTCCGTTGCGGTTCGTTGAATTTCCCCTAACCCCCTCTCGACCCGTTTCAGCCTCTCACCCAACTGGATCTCCTTCGAGAATAGTACAATGGCAGAGAATGGAGAGAGGGAAAGGAGAGGGGAGGGGGCAATTATTTACGAGTCGCATAAATTAGGAGAGTTAATGAGGAGTGTGGTGATATTTCACCCTTGATAACCCCCTTCCTTTTCCTTTTCTCCCTTTCTCCCTTGATCCCCCGTCCCTCTCCACTATCCCCGTTTCGTCTGTATTTTTTATAACAGTTTTTTTTCTACAGACACCTTATCAAACCCCATACCGTAGGGCAATAGGTATGAATTTGAAATAAATGTTGAAAAAATACGAAGGTAGTCTATCGGAATGGCCGGTCAAAGTACATTAACCCCTTTTGATTTATCATACCCTAAAACGAGCCTTAGTAATCGACCATGGGGATAAGTAAATAAGAAAACGTCTGCTCTCCAAAACAAATTGCTTTTTATTTATTTCAATAATAATTTAAATATAAAATAAATAGGCAACAAATTAATTAACAAAAAGGATTTAATATGAGCCAATTTGGGTGTTGTACATAGCCTCCTCGTCAAGAAAACTGAACGGATAGATCTGTTGAACTGATTCAGAAAATTTTGAAAGATGAATGATAATATCTTATATTATAAGCTTTTAGCAACGATTCGCGTTATGGAAATACGAACATCGACGCCCTGAAAAGGTTAGTGGACTTATATTGCAAGTCTGTAGTGCTAATTCTGAAGCGTGTACAGAAAGAGGGTACGGTCCTGTTGAAATTCTACTACTATTTACTACATTTTTTCGACTGAATTCACTGCAATCGAACAGTAGATCCTGAGTAACAATGCTTGGTGGACTTTACGTTTGCGCAGGCGCAACTCTGATGCATTGATTTGTGCGCACAACTCGTAGGGCCTAACTCGCACATTCCCTGAACATTTCACGATCAGGCTTGTTACATGAATCTGGAGACACAATGACACACAGCATAGACAGGCTCGACAAGGAAAGTTGTTCAGAGTGGTCTAAAACGAAGAGTGATTGTGGAAATTTTGATTCTGAAGAAAAACGAATTTTCATCTCCCAAAACTGAAACAAAACTTCTACTACCTATATATCATCATTCTTTCCTTCACCGACAATTTAGCGAACTCACGTTTTATAGCACACTGCATTCGTCGCGTACTTAAAGCTAACACAGTTGAGTCACAAGGGTTGGGGACAATCAACTGATAATAGGATAAGAGCGTATTTTTGCGCGCTTTATATCGGGCCCTCTTATTGGTTCATTCTTTGGACCCGGATGCAATCAACGGTGTATTTCCCTTCCATTCGGAGCACAGACGGGGTTCAGCTCCCAGACAGCGAACCCCTAACCCTCTCACCAAACTCACAACCTCACTATCCTCTCACCCATCCTGAGGTGCATGGAATTGAAACTCTTCTGCTCTTCAATTAGGATTCATGGGGAAAAGTTGAAAACAGTATGATAATATTATACTTACAATATTATTATTATCAGGTATCTTTTTCACATGGGCCAGGGGGTGAAGATACGCCTGTGCTCCTATCAGTAGCCGCTCCTGCCTTGAATATATTTTAGACAAGAGTTTAAACTGTCGTCTTCAGGCTAACGTCCTGATAATAATGCATGCATTACAAGGAACCCCTTGTCTCTGGTCGGTATATTTCTTAGGTTAGTACATTGAAGAGGTCATGGTTATGTTAGAACATTGCTTCCACAGTTTTCATCCGATTTAAAACAATTCGACCACCAATACTTTCATTTTACGAATGCGAAGAAGCATTAGCTCCAAAAAGTTTGGAACACAAATTCTCAGAAAATTTTTTCATCTTAATTCGTTTTGCAGCATTCTGAAATGATTTCAAAGTTTTCTAATATGTATAGTAAAAACGTTCTTCGGAACATTACGAAGCACGGGGAATAGTCGTTATTTGAATTTTTCGTAGAATATTGCTCGAAACGTTTTTAGACATGAACTAGGTCATTAGGAAATTGAAGCACAAACTTATGCTGATAATCGTATTCAAATTTCACTGAAATGTCCTAAAAAATCGATCAACATTATAAAAATCGATAATCATTGTTTCAATTTAGGAATATCATTTAGAACAAGATTTTTCGCCATTAATTTATTGTTGATTTTTTTTTTTTACACATGGAACTCAAATTTCCACTCAATCCCTATACAGAAAACTCAGTTTGTTTCTACTTTTGTAGTTTGAATGTTCCCGATGGGCCGGCTGAACTGCCAGGAGGATTTTGACAGGAGAGGTCGTAAAAAGATCAGCGAGATACGGCCCACAACATGGGCTTGATCAGAACCTCCAAAACGTCCTTCTACTTCATAAATGGCGCTATACTTCGCAAACTATTTGTTTGATTCTTAAACTTCCGTTATTATGGTTGCTGACAAGTATTTTGTAAGCGGTAAATCGTGAAAATGGAAGAAGCCTTTGATAAGTTGCTGCGGTTGTTCCGATTGAACCATGGATTTCATTATTGGTTGGTTATAGTCGGGAGTTTGATGTAATGCGGCAATTTTGGAAAAAACTGCTTCCATTATGTTGGCTAACTAAAAATATGTCACTTAACCAATCCAGACCATGGCAATGATAACCATACAAGACGTTAGGTAACAATTATATTTTGCAAATACTATGCCGAGCCTTGGATTTAAGTTCAAAGTTGTTTAACATCAATATGCATAAACAACTTGTTAGCGGAATGCGGACCACGTTGTTACTCAAACCAGCCATGTAGGGATGTCTCGAAAGAACTAAATTATTATACAAAACTTAGCAGCTAAATTATATTTATTACGACGATGGGTTGAATTAGGAGTTAAATATTCATGGCATCAGCGCCCTCCTACAGACTCTGAAGAACTTCCTGGCGAATGAAGT
The DNA here is from genome assembly GCA_031894815.1 of Creontiades dilutus. NCBI lineage: Eukaryota > Metazoa > Arthropoda > Insecta > Hemiptera > Miridae > Creontiades > Creontiades dilutus. The sequence continues at coordinate 1,607,311 of JAVIWC010003164.1, forward strand.
TATGATTAAGTTTCCCCAGGATATACTTCTCGCCGACGGAGGACGTGAGATAGAGGAAATGAAAATTTCATGCGTTCAATTTAATTCGAAAAGTTGCCCGTTGAGTTTCCCTTCGGGTTAAATAACGTTCGGCGGTCTCTTCATCTCAAGCATCAATTTATTTGGCTGACTGCTAAGTAAGTTGAGGCTAAGTAAACAGAGCTCTGAGTGGTCAGCAAGTTCAGGAGGCTTACTTTTCCAATAATCGGATTGAAAATATCGTTGATGAAGTTATGGCATGCAAGTCAGGAAGTTTAGATCGAGAAAGAACAAAGTATTCAGATTTCCTTGTGAAACTAAAATTAATCATATTAGGAGAATAATCGACGAATAACGAGATTCCATCTTTACAAAACATTGCAAATTATGACATAATGATTTATTATTTCACTATGGGAATGTGGTCTTAGTTGTAGTTGAAGAGTGCCAGTGGCAAATCGATCAAAGTGGCCGAGGAAAAAAAGGTCAGGAGTGAATAAAACGGCATCAATATTTGAACAATTCAGAGCCAAATTTTTTTACTCCCCTTAATTTATCCATGACGCATCCTGGAACTTTGAAGAAAAGAAAGAATAACAAGCAAACAACTTATTTGTAAAATAAAAGTTGTAAAGGATAAACTGGTCATAGACCTATCCCTAAATATCATAAAATAAGGAGGTTATGGAGTTTTCAATGTCCTCCTTTTATGCAGTTTTGAGCGTAAATATAATTTTTCTTGAAGTTGAGCAGATGATATCGAGTTGCAAGTCTTTCAACACCAAAAGTTGATAGTTACACTGAAATTAAGGAACTTACAGCGACAGTTAGAAATTATCTTCAAGCCCGAAAATGCATAAAAGCAGAATGTCATGCACAATGAATGTCAATATTTTGACTTGTTATTCTGAACGTAAAATCCAACCATAAGTTGAAAAATATGTTTTTTCGAAGTGACCATTGTGAAGGAGTTATTCTAATTACATCAACATTGGGTATGTTCAGAATCAGCGCAAAAATTGCAAGTACGAATAACCCATAAAATAGTTTTCTCCACCTAAAACCTCATTCGTGACTTCTGTGCCATAAATGCTTTAGAATGGGACACCACTTGGGGTCTAGTTGGTCCTAAACTTTGGCCAGTCCGATCGCTCACCATGCATAATTACTAAGGGTCAAGAACTGGTCAAAAACGTTCCGAAAACTTGGTTTTGAGGTTTTCACTGACATAGACAAGTAAAGGGTGATTTTCTGGAGATTATGGACGCAAAATCGTCGGAGATAGATCCGTAGCTAGTCACCCATAGCAAATAAGTGCCATTTCTGAACTTATAAGTGCCCCTTAACTTCACAACTAAACTAGCTAAATGACTTCACAAGCACACGAGCAATCAGGACTTACTGAAAAACGCCAAGTAATATGACAGAATTTGAGAGGGTTATAAAAATGAGGTGGATGTTAAAATTCCAGCTTTATCGCATTTTAGATGACTTACTAAGTTTATTACCTGCTACTTAGAGCTGGGAAAATAAACTCTTGCATACAACTCCGCAGCACATTGAGACATTTTCATGAAGGGTTAGTGCTTATAAAACACAATGTCCCACCAACTCGCAAAACTTGGACACAGAGACAAGGAGTAATGATAACGGAAGCTCAAATTTTAACCAAGAATGATATTTATTTCAAATATATTGAACGCGAACAGTTTTCGCAACAATTTTTTGTTTATGTTTGTGTTTGTTTATCTAGGATGACTGTAACTGAGCTGAGAAAGTTTTCGTGGACAACAGTTTTTTGTGACGATTCTTTGTTTATGTGCTTTAGCAAAGACATGAAAATGTCAAAACCAAAAATAATATACTCATGTGTTAGAATTGGAAGCGTTTTCAATATATTTAACATTTTCTTTGTACCTAGTGTGTTCAAATTCAAAAGTGTTTAATTAAAATATTTGACCATTTGCAAGGCTGGAACTTTATTTTTGTATATCCTTTCTTTTAGGGTGATACAATTGTATAGACCGTAACAATATTAGGTTATGCCGTATTACTGGACGTTTTGAGTTTGGAGGGAGTTCAGAAGTTTGCGAAGTTGGCTCACCAATAAAGGAAGACGCACGGGCTGTCATAATAGCGTGATTAGTAGCCCCCAGAAGAGGAAAGAGAAAACGACCTTTTTAACCCCGGCGCGTGTGATTTATGGCTTAAAAGGAAAGGAACCCTGGGAAATGGAAGAGAAAAGGTTTTCCCTATTAAAAAAACGAAGAAAAAAAAAAGTGACCAGAGTTGGTGTGGAGGGAGTAACGAAGAGGTGTCGAGGAGGGTAGGGTAAAAGGGGGGGAATGGGGAGGTGGAAAAGCGAAAAAAGATAACGTTTTTCCAGCATGTTGTAGGAAATTGAACATGGGGGCCTCCAGGTAATTAGACTTGGAAAGAGCGCCGAGGCCCCGTGGCTGCGGCCCAGACCGAGGAGATAGCAACACGGAAAACTCAGTGTGGGGATTCATTTAAAACTCTGGAGGAAAATAAGTTGTGGTGAGGGGTAGAGGAGGGGAGAGAACAATAAATCAAGAGGGGGTGAAAACGTCTTCCCGACTCTTTGCAAGAGTTCTTAATAAAACTGGGAACGATAAGTTGAAGATGGTGGAACGAAGAGTCAGTAGTGAGAAGAACTGTTATGGGTCACAGAACGAAAATACTACTTCACCCGTTAGTGATTTCTTTCCTAGAACAGTGAGCTCGCATGCGTGATAGGTGCGAAAAAATTTAATTCCTTGTATTTTTTGTATTTCTTCTGTTTTAAAATTTAATTTTAATTTTTTTTAGCAAGGCTTTTCAGTAGAGGGAGACCTGTTAAAATTGATCCAGTGTTCCTATCGCACTCTCGCAAGTTTTTGGGAACGGCCAAAACATCCAATTTTCATCGGTTCAACAAAATCCTATCATTATTATATCTTACATAGAACTAACGAGAAAGACCAGCAATACTTTTCTACTAACCTTTTGAAGGGGTCCCGCAAACATGTTCCGCATCATTTCTGTCCATTGAGTCGTTTTAAGTACTTCAAATGTTGGCTGTATGGTTCCCTGTACGGCTACTAGACCTAGTTGGCACCATCATTTTTAATTCTTTTGACATATATATGTCACAGGTACGTTATGTATCATCATGGGGGAGTGGTGGGGACACCTAAACCATTATTTACTTATTTAAATTTTAGTGGGTTGGCAAATTTTCGTACCAAGTATAAGATAAGTAACGTGTCTTTCTTAATGCGACAAAATAAAGGGCTGTTCGGTTCCCTGAACTGCTACTTGAGTGAGTTGGCCTCGTCACTCCGAAATCCCATATTAGAAATCTGATATGTAAAACATATTTTACGTGTAAAGGGTATCGGCTAATTTATAGTTTTATTTATAGCTGAAACTTTATCTCGCACGGATAATTAGTTGGGATTCACTGTTACACCCACCGAAGTGTCCTCCACTGGTACTGTAACCTTATCCCTTATTCCGAGGGAGCAATGTTGGGTAATTTACTCCCACGAATGCCAGACCGGGGGTAACGCTAAGGGGGCAGTGAAGGGCTAGGGGGAGCAGATACGAGCACAAAGCCTCGGAACGAGATAAGTCAGCCTCCTAAATGGGTAGGAAAAGTTGTGCGGGGAGGGTAGTGTTGGGATTGGGATGGTAGGACGTAAAGCAGGAGGGGGTGGGGGAGTGCTCCTAGACAATCGGATCTAATTGGACGCCCCAAACAATGCTAACGAGGGTTAGTTTATAAAGAGGATTAGGGGTTAGGTTAGTGCAGAGAGGGAATTCGGCTCTCTTGGCCTTGTTTCCTCGGGATCTGAGTCCGACGCTCCACCGAGTATTGAGCCTGGGGGCTGGTAACCGAAGTTTGACTGATTTCCAGTGAACTTCTTCCTTGGGTTGTTCGTTAAATCAACTCTCCGAGAACACAACTTATTTTGAGTAAAAAAAGTACCAGTCAAGTAGCACTCATGAGTGAATTTTCGAAAATTATAGTTACATTTTGTGGAATTGTTTGGAAATTTGAGCCCCTCGAGTGTAAAGATATTGTGGATGGAATTTTAAAGCAAACAAATAAAATGAATAATAATAAAAAACTCCGTGAATTATTACACATAGGTTAACTATTTCTGTCTTAGAATCTTCCGCTTAAATCACTATTTATGTATACTAGTCGTAGTCACTGGTGGTAGGTTGGACTCAAGATAGATACAAATTCACAAACTGCTTTATGAATGTTCGGCTCTAACAGGTGAAATAGTTCAATTTTTCAGAGTCAATACCGCTATCTTCTTTGAATTCTTTGATTCGTGAAAAAATGTTGCGAATCCGAGAATCTAGTGTGGAGTTGGGGGGCTGCGCCCCTTACTGGAGGGCTCTTATCCTTTCTCTTCATGTCTGTTGTGCAAGTTAATAAATGAATTCATGACTCAATCAATCCATCTCTCTCCTTAAAGTGTCTTAATTGTATTTTTTATTGTAACACAGTCGTACAAAGTGGCGTATTGTCTAGTAACAGAGAGTGTCGAAATTCCTATTGTGATGAACGGTTGGATAATAGAATTTTGACAACTTCACACTAAAAATGTACTGAAGGAAAACAGAAGAAAAGGAAGGTTTCTGGTTGCGGCTTGGGACAGAGCCGTGGAGGAAGGGGCAGCGGGTAGCCGAAGCCCTCTGAGATCAATTGCCGAGTGGCTGGGGCTGGGCGTGTCGCCTTTGGCGGGCTGCCAGAGCGCTTTTTAGGGCCACCGTCCTGTTTTCCTACCCTCCCATTGCCTGCCAAATCCTCGGGAACACAACTCAAAAACACCAGTTTCGAAAACAACAGAGCAGGAGGATGGGAGAATGTTATCGACTGGTAGGTAAGATGCCCCCCTTCTGTCGATGCCCTTTCCTTTGGAAGCGATAAAACCCTTCGATATCTTACAGATTTTTCTGTTTGTTCAGGTGATTCTCATCATTGGTATCGCAGTGCTCTAACCTGAGATGCGAAATAATGATCGATGGCTTTAGATTGTCCTATTGGTAGAGAAGGTGGTGTTTTAGAAGTTACCCCTTTTTACGGGTAACAAATTTAACCCTTTTACAGGTAAACAGTTGAGAATTTTGGAAGAAGGGATACAATATATATCAAAATTTAATTGTCTACAATAAAATCCATTTATAAACATTTGATTCCTAGAGTTTCGTCACTTTTTATCTACATAATATCTTTACATAACGATTTACGAAGTTATTTTTTCTTCTATCCGCATTCAATTATTGGAAAATGTTTTTGACTGCGAGGAAACAACGGAAATTGGTCAATATTTCACTACGATTTCTTTCGTTCGGGAATTAACCATGACTGGTACCCATTTTTGTAGTTAAGATGGTAGAATATATATTTAGAAGAAAAAAAAACAGAATTGCTAAGTACCTGAGAGACTTTTAACTTAAAACTACTATAAAAAATCATCCAAATGTATTCAAAACAACCACATCGCTCTTACACAACCGAAGTTCGTTGCACAACTAGACTAAAATTGGCACAAAAGTAGGGATCGTGAGAATGGTGAGAATTGTAGCATCAAAACAAAATATTACCTCCTAAAATTTCTCTCCTCCGTCTCGAAATAAAAAATTTCCGAAGTTCGTGGACAACTAGAGTAAAATGGAGATCGAACCAAAAACAAATCATGAAAATGGGTAAAGAATTGTAGGCTGGGCAGAGTCGACAGAATTTGCCACATACAGACATATTAGATAAATATTTTAGACTCGCAGCTTTAGTATTTTTTTCACGATTCCGATTTTTTTCCGACATGTTTTGGTTGTTTTAAACCCCGAGGATCAATTTTGACAGCCGTTACTATACTGATAAAGCCTTGCTTAATACAAAAATTTTATATTTTAAAGTGCTCTCCTTTTTTGACATTTCATGTCTTTGCTATGGCACACAACCAAATTGTCGTTATGTCACGTTACGTTACGTAACGAAATATGCTCAATGATTATTATGATTCGTAGAAGTGAGGTAGGTAGGTACCTATATGATTATAGCTGAAATTTGGCTATATGATTATTATGATTTGGCTGGTAGCCTCCTTAGGACGTGAACAATAAGATGCAGAGGGTTTTGATCAACTGAGTGGCTCCTGAAGCTAACTTCTTTCCTATCAACTGTGGAAAGCTGAAATTTGGCTGTTAGCCTCCTTAGGACATGAACAATAAGGTGTACAGGGTCTTGATCAGCAGAGTGGCTACTGAAGCTAAAAATATGAATTTAATTTTTGTTTTCTTTATACTGAAAAAAATGGAATTCACAGAGGAAGACAAGATTGCTAGAAGATGGAAGGGAAGAAGGAGGGAGGGGAAAGACATGAAATGTCCTAATGCGTTGCAGACTTGTATGCAAGAATTTACCACAGATTCGGATTTTAGCATTTTTGTAGAATTTCTATCACAGTGTATCTTTACGTTCGTGGTTCGACGTTGAGAACACTGAAGTTGAGGTAAGTGTATAACGGGTGTGAGACCACGCATATTCATCATGTCGTGCGTGTACGAGCCTTGTTGGTTTTGAAGAGCGCCCCGCCTCTCGTGTTTCGAGGTTACAGTTTTCGGTTAATTTTCCAACATAAACATTTTCCCACCGAAAGCGTAGTCGTTACCAGGGCAACCGCGCTGGAAAACGTGGGAAACGCGGTGAATATGTCGAGGTCTTTAGTCTGGCGGGAGGTCGCGAACTTGCGTTTTCTCTTTGATAGCGTTAATTAATATTGCCGAGAGCCGCTGGGTTTGAGTTTGCCGGTTGATCACCAGGGGCGCTGAGGGGTCGGGATGCCTCGGGGGCAAAGCACATTTTCACATGACGGCCTTTGCAAGCCCTGCCACTAACAAACGGTCGCCTCTTCTCTTATTTCCGTCGTCCATCTATCCCCCTCTGACAACGGGTAGTCGAAAAAGAACAATTCATTGGATGAAACACGAATGTCGAGTGAGCCAACGAAATCATAACTTGGAACAACTGTCCAATTTAGCTTCACCATTTCTGGAGGAAGTGGTGAAAAAAAAAGACTTAACAATTGAGCGGGCAGCGGCATAGCTTCCTCATTTATTGTAAAGTGGTGTAGAGAATTAGTTTAAAAACAAAATACGAAAAAATGGTTGATCGCCCACTAAGTCAACGGACGGCGAAGGTTTAATGTTTTGAACCGTCGTTTTGCCAGTCATCAGTTACGCGCTGAATTGCTACGGATGAGAAGGTAGTAAAGCAAAAAGTTTAAATAACGGTAACCAGTTATTCCAAAGAGACAGTATTCAGAATAACGTCTTAACGCATACCTCCTAGCTAGGACCTTAGAATGAGGGATAATCTTTCCTTAAGGCTTGAATCCTCCCCACCTGGCTTCCGTCTGGGAGGTGTGAAGTTGTCGGAATAAGTCGCGTACCTGCGAGGCCTCTACAGTTAACCACCATAGCTTATATCTGTACTTACGTATGAATGGATACGCTATACCATCTCTCCAGTAACTTTAAGGAAATAACGGGTAATTTTACAAGGCGTTATTGGAACCCACCAGTCGCTAGTACCTGATCTGAGAAACTCGAGTTGTTTGAGTAGTAGTGTACAAGTGATGAGGGAACATACCAACCTACCTGCTCCTTTCCATTGAATGTACTTTTTCATGAAATTATGTAGACGGGTTTATTTTGACCTTTATTTATTTGAAAAGATATTACCTACCAGCCATCACTAACCATGGAAATATTAATCTTCCCAGTCAAATTCATTCTGACTATTTGAAGAACAACGTATTGAATGGATTCAGAATTGAAAGAATTTGAGGCATCCTCCCAAGCTACAACTCTCGAACGTAGATGTTTCATCGCGCAATCCTGAACTTTTTCGTTTTTGTTATGTCAGAACTAATGATTTTACATATTTTCTTTGAACAATTTTCTTCTCCTTTGTATCAATAACAATCTTTTATCATTTTTATTCATTCATTATCTTTTACTCGTAGTCTTTCTTGGTCCTTTCTTATCTGACAGCATAGAATTTGGAAGAACGTCGACAGTATGTCCTTCTTGTGGTCGTGTAAATGTTTTAAACGCCATAGTGGAGGTGAGTTTAAGCAATGTACGAATCGCCAAGACCTATCCCAACAACACGGGAAAAAGCCTATCGTTGGGACAGTAACCGAAAGAGTGGTACTCAATTTCGAAACTGTGCTAGTTACATGTCTGCATTTATACCGAGTTTATTCATTGACTGAAAAATGATCTCACTGTATGTTTCGACGAGCCATCAGAACGAGTTCGCACAACTGCTGACGAAATTGGCCGAGGTCGAGCATTTTTCCCTTTCGACCTCCGTTCCTTAGATCGATTGGGTGGTGCGGAGTGTTTTTGCGCCTCATCGCGCCGACTTTAGCCGCGCTCCAGAAGTTTGGAAAAAAGTCAAAAGTGAACAATTTTCGACCTACCAGTGCAGCTCTGCCGACCTAGTCGACGGCCATCTTAATATATCGTTGTCAGTACAAGAACACAAGTGAAATAGGAACATAGCTCACATCTGCACATCCGCACCCCTCACAAACAAGCCCTCATCGCGTCAAAATCATATAGAAGACCGGAACAACCTCTGGTCATTTCATACAAATAGATATATTAACCTTCGGAGCAGTTCCCAATGAAGGTTAGTTTTGCGGATGGATTGAAATAGACAATTCATCACCAATTGTTGTAAAATTCATGGGGCCCCAAACTCGAACGTATAGCAAATCTTCCCGAGTATGAATGAAATCTGACCGATTAATTATAAGAACTAGGTTTGCCCAAGTTGCTACTGAATTGGTTTATTTTTCTCATTCTTTTCACATCCCAACTCCTCCTCAAATTTTGCCCTGTTCGTCCGTACATTCCATAACTTCCACGTTCGTCCGCCTTAAAGGCCATAAAAGGCGTTAAAATAACTTCCAGCCACCCTGATCGCCCTACAGGCTCAAAGCTAACCCCCCAAAACTGTCCAACAACATGCCGAAAACGCAGTTTTTCCTATTGACATGAACAAGAGGAGCGTCATTTCCAAGAAAATTTGACTGTTACAGGTACCTAACAGTTATGGGTAACAGTAACACGTAGGCTCCCAGCAAAAAACTCAGCCACAGCAAATAATCGCAATTTATGAAAAGTGACCACCATCACCCTCCTTCCCTCTCCCCAAACCACAGTACGATACCAAAAAATGATAAACCCATGTTTTAGAGTTATCAGTGCTTTTTATTCAGGTGAGATAATAAAAAACTCAATCTCAAAAAAAAAAAAAAAAAAAAAAAAAAAGCTTTTAAAGGTAAAATAAAAAGGTTTTAAAGGTTATTTGAGTAACTACCTTTTGTTAGCGGTTTCTTGAAAAAGGAAACTCCAACTTTGTATCGTAAATTCAGAACCTATCAATTCATGTAAGATTAAATGAAAAAATCGCCCCCATTTCAAAATTTTGAGTACATAAAATGCTAAAAAAAAGAGTTATATTGAGTATTGAATTGACACACGTGGTATTCATGGTGTCATTATTGTACACCATTACATACTTGACATCCATAATAACTTTAGTCACCTGTAGACAGTCCAGATAAAACTAAATAGTCGTTATCAATCGACTGAAAAAAAAAATGTATGTATGTGCATTTTTAGCTTATTGATTTGCAGCGACCTTTTTGGGTTTACACCTTCTGAAACGTAAACGATAAAAATCAGAAGGAGGTAAGAGGGTTTTTTCTTGATCGGCTACAATGGTTTATTCATTAAAAACGTCTCTAAAACCAGCATTTTCGAATCAGCTGTCATAATTTTAAAAAATCTAGTTCATACTAACTTTTTCAATGTTGATGCGCTGGTGAAGCATAGGAAGGTTTCATTTTACAGTATTCATTTTAATTTCCCGATGCCTTTGTCAATATACTCCAGTTCTGACCATCCTTGCCATACCATCTGTTTGAACCAGGTAGGGGCGTTGAAAGTCAAACGGCCTTAGTTCGAAAATTATAATTATTATTTAAATCAAAAAGTTCCTTCTAGGTACAAAATAGGAACTACCTAGGGAGCTCCAGATCATTTAAGGGTGAAATTTGAATCACTACATTCGAATTAAATAATTGAATTTTCTCTGAAATGAAATCCCTTGATAGGGTGCGCAGTGGAATGGTGATTTAAATTATATGGAAAGGAAACGATCTGACCGGATGTAAGATGGCGACTACGTGGCTTCTGGGCATACTCCGAGGGCTGAGCACACGAGAAGGGGATCGGTCGTTCCAAGCAATTGAGACCGGGAGACGACGACGTATACTCTTGCTGCGATCCCCAACTCGGCTTCGGATAAGACGGCTCACGACGGCGTGAAAGCGAAGTGAGGTTGGTCGATTGAGAGCGGTGCTGATGGGGCGATTTGGGTTGTGCTTGGGTAGGCCAATGAAGGACGTAGACGGAATATCGGCGAATTGATGATCGGAGCGAACCTTCAGGAGACAAACTCCCTGTCCACGAGGAGGGCGACGAAAAGGTACCTCAAAGTTACGTTGGAGAAAAGACGGGTAGATGACGTGGACAAAATCTGAAGGACGACTGACGACGATGGGTGGACGAAGCTGAGGCGAATCACCCTTCCCTTCTGCGATTCAGCAAGCCTCGTTTTTACAGGCTTCAGATCATTCGGTAGAGCTGCCTACTTGAATGACCCCTGACATTGCGGCTCACATCAAGTAAAAAACACTTCGGATATATGACGAAAAAAAGAGTAAAAGAAAAAACCGACATCCGATAACTGGCCCCATTAGCGTCGGAACACCAACCTTGTATACCTACTTGATCACTACTCAGTCTCTTCCTACTTGGAACTAGTTATCTACAGGTGTGTTATTGAATTAGATTAATTTCCTTTTGGTTACAGTTTGCGGCTTTGTAGTTGTACCCGTTTAGATCATGAACCATAAACTTTGTTTAACAAGGTCCAGTGACAATATAGAGCGTTTTAAAGAGGTTGTCATCATTTCTCAATAAAAAACTCTCTTAGATCTTGAATGCTGTTTGATGAAAGCGTAAAGAGATACAAGAAAGTCAAGACTTACTAATAAAATGTTATTAAATTATTCACAGATTTTTCTCTCGTTCACCTGACCTCGGCATAGGGCACTCACAGCTGCAATTTCACCCAGCGATCTCACAAGTCCTCACGACCTTTTGACCCATATTGATTATCTCCGTGCACATCAGGTCGCCCCATTTGTCATCTTCGTCATATAACATTCATGGAACTGAGTTTTTCAATGGCAACTAACCAGACCATGCAGTAAATCAAAGTTAATTTTTAAACACTTTAAAACTTATTTACCAATTGAATGAGTGATGTATTTTTCATGTTATTGTCATTCATAATGGGGTTCATAGGCGTTTATTTTGCTAGGGAATGATCACGGTAATATTACGATTATCATTATGGAACTGTGTCCTTAAAATTAAAGTCCTTTAATAATAAACGGTAGTCAACACACGAAATCAACTTAACACAAACTGAAATCTGTTTCAGAATTAGTGAGAAGTCATTTAAAGAATCTTTCAATTTTTATATGGGAATGAAATTGGGGCTTAATAAGAATTTAGGAAATGCTTGCTACTACCAATTATCCTGAAGAAGCTATATTTAAAATTTTATCATTGTAATTGTGTAAAATAGGGTAATCTTTGCAGAAATGCCCAAAATTCAAAGCATCATCGATATGATATAAATGCACTCAATAAATACACACGAACCCACACATTTTATAAGTAATGTTTTTAGGGAATTGGTCGCTTTCCTTACATTAAGGGCAAAGTTTTCACTGTTTAGCCATTCTTACAGTCTATGATTAAAGCTCATACGTATACAGAGGGTGTAACGCAGATCGTGTCCGACGTTCCCCCACCTGTTCTACAACTTATTTCCGACCAAAGGTGCCTCGTAGAGATTTTTTTTAGAAGCTCCGTTTTCAAGTTTTCTCACTTTTAATATTTTTTTGTCATGTATCGGCCTTACTTTACTAACTTGCCATATGGCGGAATTCATAGTAGTGACTTGAGTAAAGATTTTTCTTTACTTTAAAAAGTAAATAAATGTGACTGATACAATACTTGAGGTAGAATTCACTTAAGCATTTAATTTCGACCAAGTAAGGACTATGAATTTCGTCCACACTCTCTTAATTTCAGGAAAAATTCAATTTTGAGGATACCCAAATAAAAAATGTTCAGGCTCTTTCCCCAGGTTGAAAGGGCTGAATCACAGGCCATATGAGTTTTGATCTAATAGTACCTTAAGAATTCAAAATTTCAACTGTTGGTTCACCCCTAAGAGTCCTGTATTTGTTGAATGAGGAGACTCGAGAGAATCTCCGTTCGATTCAACGAAAAAAGACACAAAACGTAGACATTATAAAGTTCAATTGCAACAAAAAGATTGATTAGTCCATTAGAAAATTGACCTTTCGGCCCAGTTTATATGTGGCCGGCACTGTCCTCTCACAAAAACGAATGGGATCACAAAGCTTTTGAAAGGAAAACCTACTACAACAAAATTTATTTTCGGACCCCATTTCAACGCCTCGATCCGGCTTGAAAAATTTTTTTAGGCATTGAAGATACATGAAATTTGACGCTTTTTCCGACAACGACTGACAAAAAATGGCGACTTAAACTTGATGAGCAGAAATCTGCTCATATCAATTTTACGAAGAAACATATAACTACAATTCCAGTCACATTGAATGGAAGAACAATTCCTTATGCCACAGCAAAGTTTCTTGGGATGACTCTAGATGTGAAACTGAGATGGAAGGAGCATGTTATAAAAAATAAGATGAATTAAACAGGGAAATCAACTGACTGAGACACTCAAGACATGACGAAAATTGAATTCCGAAGTAGCACTAGTGAAGAGATTTTTAGTTGTTAGATACATCTTCGATTAATCATATGAGCCCACTTTGATCGCTCTACGTTTATCTGCTAGCTCGACCTCGAGAACCTATGACTTTGACAGAAGTAAAATACCGTCAACGTACTTGAATATAGTAAAAATCGTCTTGCAACCAAAGGAACACATAAAACCATCTTCTTTCCGACATCGCAGAGCTGTGGATAGGCTTCTACAAGCCGACACATTGATGTTGACGGCCAGTTTTTGAATGACTAAATCAACATTAATTGTTAAGGTACAAAACGGAGACGGCGCCAGGTTATACAGTACCCGCACGACCTTCCAGTCTTGATGGTACTGTAGCTCCTGCTCCTTCGAATATATATATAGACGATGATGTTGGTGTATTACGTTCAGTATTGGGCTTTTGAAATCGACTAAGGGAAAAACAAAATAATTACCGGAATTCCTGAGCTTCTTGGGTGCACTCCTTGTGAAATGTAAAGGTTTAGAGTTTCAATCCTAAACAGGGAAATAAAAAATCCTAAAAAGGGAAACGGAGTGAATCAACATAATTGTTAGGTGCACTGTTACGTGTATTGTTGTTGTAAGCGACATCACTGAAAGAACCAAGTAGTTAAAGGGATCCAGGAGCATTAGGTCATTGTTTGGCTCTTCACCTGGGTCAGTTTGAAGGCAGGCAATTTCCAATCACATTGTTCGGGACGCACGTAGGGGTGTGCATCAAAACACCCTTGTGGTCTAGGGCATTCGGTCCTTTCAATCCTAAGAAAGGATAAAATCAACTAACTGAGATATCCACACTGGAGGACGTAGAAAATTTCGAAGTGACACAAGTGGCGAAATTTTCAGTTGAGAGATAAATATTCTATAAATCACATGAGCTCACTTCGATCAGTTTTCGTTTATCTGTTAGCTCGGCCTCGATAACCTATGACTTTGATAGGAGAAAAATAACGTCAACGTCCTTGAATATAGTAAAAGTCGTCTTGTAACCAAAGGAATACATAAAACCATCTTATTCCCAACATCGTAGAGCTGTGAATAGGTTTCTACAAGCCGACATATTAATGTTGACGGTCTGTTTTTGAATGACTAAATCAACATAATTATTGTTGTTGTTGATATTGGTGTATTACGTTCAGTATTGTGCTTTTGAAATCGACCAAGGGAAAAACAAAATAATTACCCGGAATTCCTGAGCTTCTTGGGTGTACTCCTAGTGAAATGTATCGGTTTAGCAGTAATTTTCTACAATATAACAGCTACATCTTCTGTAAGAACCAAGAGTTGAAGGGATCGAGAAGCATTAGGTCATTTTTGGTTTTGGTTCTTCAAATGTGTCAGTTTGCAGGCAGGTATTTTCAAATCATATTATTCCGAACGCATGTATTGGTGGAAAACAACCCACCCCCGTAGTCTAGGGCTAGTCATCAGTTCCTTTCGATACTAAATATCAGGTTCAGAAAAATGTATTGGTTACTCGGCAGGTACTTCAAATTATCCGTACATAACAAATTGCTTATTATCTACAAGCACAGATCTAAGACCTGTATAGGAATTTATGGCATTCAGTTGTAGGAAAGGAGGGGAGAACCGTTAGAAGGCAATGAGATAGGATTAACCCTTCAGGTAGAAGCGGTCAGAAAGGATATATGTCAGTTGTTTGTAAAGAGGCTATTGAACTTAGGTGGCTACTGTTGCTACGCAACACTTGTGACGTAATGTGACTTGTGTGTGAAAGTGATCCCAAAGAGTAGTTGCTCTTGGGCTATTAACTCTACACACTGTTAACCACTGTAGTAGAGTAAATTAACTTGATGGGCCATGCTCAGTTGTTATGTTTCTAAAACAGAAATTTAAAGTAGACAAAAACCTTTTTCCGACGGTATCTTCAAATTTGAATGTTTAGTGCGAAAAAGGGAGTAATGGTAACTTTGTGCAGTTTGATTGAAAACGCGAAACAGTTCTTAGATGTGGAATAAATCGGAAACGAATCTTCTAAAAACAAACTGTAGGAGTCATTTCGGTATGATATGCGTTGTAGAACGCGTTGAGTGTGCTGAAACGACTGGCGTTACACGCTATAAAGTGTTCTGGGTAAATTAAGCCAAATTTACGAAATTGCCCAAATAAAGTTTTTTGTTAACCGCTTATTTGTGGATTTTTGTTTTTTGGATGTTCGTTTTTGGAGTTTATAGTAGCCGAGTGACTCGCTCAGATAATTGAAACGTTCTATAGAGCAATCTTAGCTGGCCGGAAATTTTATTAAAATTTAGTAGATATCTTAGATTATCTATTGATGTGTTTTGTACCACAGTAGGGTGGTTGAAATGTTTTTTGTTTTGTTTTCAAATCGAACTGCTTTTCAACGCCCTGTTGTATACGCAGTGCACGGGCTATCATTGGTGAGATTTTCGGGAATCACCTTAACCTCGGACGAAAACTGTGAAAGCTATGGAACACTTGAGAGTACTTATTTACTTACTTATACTTTTATTTTACTTATATTACTTCTGTAATTTCAACAAACCTAAAAACGACTGGGAATTCCGATTTTCTATGTTGTACTTCCGAAAAGTGATCAAAGTGCTTCCACGTATTGGGAAAATCTATCGTGAATCGTGCTGAGGGACTCAGGTATTATAGACAGGAATGTAAAATAAATTGAATTTTTCTAAAGCGAGTGCGCTTAGAGTCGAACCTCAGAAATTGTTCAACATTTATAATTTTGTTCTTCTAAAATTATCTAATGAATGGTAGAATCTTGCCAAAGGCGGTACTTGTAATAGTTTCACGTTCCAATTAAATTTACTCGTAACATTAGTCAGGTTTCTTTATTTGCCTTCCGGACTATTACAGAACGTTCTGACTCCAAATCAGCCTTCGATTTGGTTTTGATTTCAGTCCATGTGTGCGTGAATATCGAACAACTCCCCTGCATTATTCATGCGAGGCAGGGTAAGAGAGAGAATCGCTCGCATATAACATGCCCCTGTGTTTATTTTGTAGGGAACAACTATAAATTCTCATTTGAGAGTATCAACAAAAAGGTTAGGTGTTGAACCTCCTCGGGCTGGCAGGCCTGATCGTTAAATATGTACAACTCATAAATAGGTCCCGGCGATCATCATTCTTTTTACTTTACTTTCCATGTGGGGCGGCGTCGTGTTTTTCTTCGTGTATCAGTTTGTTTGAAAAATCCCTAAGGCCAGTTTCTTCTTTGGATCGTTGATAAGAAAACAGACCTCCAACCGTTACGTTAGTACCACAAAAAGTGTATATTAGACTACCACATGAGCGAAAACCTTATCAGTAGAGTTCGGATCGATATGACGTTAAAAAGTTCAGAACACGGCTAAAATCATTTGTAAATATGACCTCAAACGTTCTTATATGACGCTAAATTTAGCGTCATATTTATATGACCACAAAAAAGCAGAATATCAAGTGTAAGTTTCAAAACAAATTTAAAATACCTACTGAACTGGAATTTGAGGAGGCACACAAATATGATCAACTGAACAATCCAAATAGGTACTTTGGTTGAGAACAGATTTATGTGCTCTATGCATATCTCCTGAAATTCAATAACCGCTTTATCACTTGTGAAACACGCACACACCGAAGCTTAGTAGAAATTCAAATCATGAACGCAAGCCAATTGAATAATAAACCCCAGTGAAATAATTTGCTGCCTTTTGTACTATTACTACTGATGGTCCCAACCGAATCTCAACGAGAAATTAAATTAAGCTATTGGAAAAACCAACTCGGATTGAATATTATAGATCCCTCTTTGTTGATACAGTAGTATGTATTTCATAGTCTTGGGAGGCTTGGATAGGTTTCTCGTAGACCAATACATGAATTTAAGAGTCAGATATATTTTGAAAATCTGATATGTCTTGGTGTCACACAAAGCCAAGTATATAATATAATAATTTACATATAGCAGAAAGATAAACGAGCAATCGGGACGATTGGAAACCACGGTGAAATCTCACTGCTTAAATGCAGTTAAAGCCGGGATAATGGAACAAATGGACCAAACAACTTTATCGTTGTCCAAATTACACGAGGATGTTGTGAACGAGTATCGGAGCAGCCATTCCTTGCAGAAGCTCTTGTATCAACTCGTGGCAACAGCCAATCTGGGTGAGCTCCCAAGAGTAGCCGATTCGCCTGAGACTTTCCTTGAACATCATGGAGTAACTTGGGTCACTACTTCCATTCCACGTTTCGGGTTTCCAGTTTTATTCCTGTTAAACTTATTAGGTATACAAATTATACCTACCACATTACCATATTCTCACAAACTACATATAATACTGTAGTAGTAGAAATTGATTTAAGAACCATCCAGCCTAACGATAACATTTTCAGATAGTATTTTTTGAACACACCAAAATCCTTTGAAGAAAAAGTTGAAATCTAAAACTTGGAAGATTTTTTTGTTACTATAGTTCTGATGTGGAATTATTGTTCGAACGAATCAAAAATACTTGTGACCATAACGGAGTGTTTTGATGTTCTGTGAAGAGATTCTGAGATCGACAAGAGATAACGACATCAAAATATTCCGATCTTGTAAGGCAACTGGTAGCGAGGGGAGGAGAGGGTTTTTATCCAGAAGTAACCAATCAAATTCCGCAAGCACCTGCCTTCCCTAATAAACTGTCCCGAAAAGCCCTTATTCGCAACTAAAACCCTGTGCAAACAGCAATTGGCGCCTCAAATGGAGTGAGGGTTCATAGATTCTTGTAATATTTCACCGGTATGTGACTGTAAATACTCCTATATATCACTATCCTATATGTTCTGGTAGTTGAAATGTATTCTATCTAAGTTACTCAATGCTACATCTGAAGATTGAAAAGGGAATAGCCATTGTTAAAAAAGAACTACTCAAAGCTACTAAAGCGTCCGAATAAAGTGCAGATTTGTCACCTTCCGCAGAATATTTAAACGTTTATACCCTTTTGAGCAATATATTGTTAATATGTGGCTTCCAAGAGAATGATTTGATTAGGCGAATTCCTGTAAATTTGATTTGTTTAGAAACAGCCAACAGCACTTGTCCAAATCTCATCTACAGCGTGGAAAGCAGCCACAATGCAGCTTTCCGATTAATTTCACTTTTCTAATCGCTATCCTCTGATCATATCACCTCACTCGGCAGTGATCATTATGGAAAAACGCACACAAAATCACAGCTCCTGTCGTAAGAAACAGCTTTGTGGCCAGTGTAAATATAAAAAGTCAACCTGGATTCCAAATTTATCAAGTTTCGGCGAAATAGTCCACTGAGTGATACAAGACAATTTCAAAGCTGCAATTTAATAATTTACCTCAAGCGTTTCAAGAGTTAGTCTAGGTCCACTATGACTCAGAGAAATAATTACCGTTCTTGACAATCAATAGCTATTTCACCGGTGAAGTGTCTCTGAAACGAACTGCGGGTCGTGTCTTGGCAGTGTTCGAGGGCAACAGCATTCATGAGGCGAATAGCTCAATAAGCCCGTGGGTCAGGGTGAGAGCGAGAGGTTTAGCGGCTATTTGCTCGGGGAAGTTGTGTTGAATTTAATGGTTTAACCCTCCAACGCCTAGGAAGCCAATAATCGGTTTTTTCAGTAGCCTTCTATTTCCCGACTTTCTTAAGGCCAAAATGACCTAATAATACATTCATAAATAAATTCATCTTGAAAATGTTGCAATTTAGCGACATTTTAGAAGGGTGTCCCCTTGGATGGACTATAGGCACTACACCAGCTCCAGGATGTGAAATTCTTTCACTGGGGTTTATTATTCAATTGGCTTGCGTTCATGATTTGCATTTCTACTAAGCTTTGGAGTCTGCGTGTTTCATAGGATAGGGCCATTATTGAATTTCAGGAGGCACACAAATATGATCAACTGATCAATCCAAATAGGTATGTTGGTCGAGAACAGATTTACGTGCTCCATGTATATCTCCTGAAATCCTGTGAAACACGCACACTCCAAAGCTTAGTAGAAATTCAAATCATGAACGCAAGCCAATTGAATAATAAACCTCAGTGAAAGAATTTGCAGCGTTTTTCGTTAGTCACTCACTGAAACACATATAGAACATGGAAGAACAGAAATATCGGCTAAACTTACCGTTTTTGGGGCGTTATGAAGATAATTGGGAGCACGAGTCGACAGGTCGCAAAACTGGAGGAGGCTTTGTTGTTTGTAAGTGTATAACTCAACAGGTACCTAATGAACTTTTCCGAATTGAATTTTTTCCGATTTGTTGTACATATTTCTGACAATCACAGAAAACGAGAAATAGAAGGGTTAGTCGATTCAAGGAAAAGCAGGGGCTTTTTGAAAATGTGTCCCCTGAGGGGGACTATAGGTGCTCGGGAGTTAATCTCAATCCGGCGTAATCGTACAAGCTTTTGCGTTTAAAATTAATTATGTAAGTTGACCCAAAAATAATTAAATGAATGATTTAAGCTCTTTGTTTATAAACTAAACGTTTGGTGGAATGTGCTGTTCCTAGCAAAAGTTTGAATTCCCTACATTACGAGAATGAAATAGGCTGAAACCCGTTTTTCAGAGACGAACAAAAATTGTTGAAATGATTGGATCTGTGCAAAAATTACCGTTTTGTTGACTGTTCTTCTCCATTTCAAAAAATCTCCAAAATTCACACTATTTTTCTCTCATTGGAGTTCATATAAAATGTGAGTATCCGTCTACTCAACCTGCCGGATTTATAACTTTGAATTTTAGTTTCCAAATCCATCTATAGGGAACTTAACCATTGTTTTCTTTTTCGGGAGATGATACATTTTTTTCCCTTAAAAATCAAATTTAAATGCTTGAAATAACAACGCGATGTACTTTGTGAAAATGTGATTGCTTTCATTAAGTGAAGTTTGGACAATTATTCAGTAAATGCAGTCGTGGTATTAGAGAAAACATGATTGCAAACATTTTCCCTCTACTTAATAAGTTGACATCATTCACCTGTTTTCCTCCTACTACTGGAGGGGACACATCAGCTCAGTATCAAATTAAATTACATCATTAGAGGCAGGGAAACATGATAGCTCAGTATTATGAGGTCTTAACGACTTGAAGAGGCAATAAGCTACCATTAAAGCAAATTGTTTCAATTTACGATGCAGAGACGAGGATGATATTTGCTGATAAAATACGATCCGGGGCAGTTGGAGTGTGGAGTTAGCAGAACCCAGAAAACCCAGAACAATTTCCATTTGAAATTCCCGAGGTGATTAAGACAAGAGGCGATAAAGGGAGGATCTGTAGGGAATATCTGGCAGGCTTGGAGTATTCGCGGTCTACCCCCTCTTTCTCCGGTTTCTCTAAAAACTCGACAGAATTCCACGGAAGTTGTTTTTCTTCCTCGTACTAAGTAGTATGAGCGGAGAATAAAACGGTCGCCCATTAGGAAACCCGTTATGCGGGATGAGCACTCCAGGCCAACTGGTTAATCTAAAATGTAAATATAAATCGAGTGGTGGGTGGGGGAGGATAGAGTGATTAGGAGTAGGGGAGGTAGGGATGTCGGAACAGGAACGGTTTTGGGGAAGGGGCCAAGCGTGTCTAAACAGGCAAGAAGTTTTGGAGTGAGTTACCCTATTGATTGGTCCACCCGCTCTCCCTGGGACCCCCAGTGAACGTGACAAAGTCTCTAATGAGGTAATTTGGTAAACAAAAACTGTTATCGTTACCGTCAAATAATTACACATACAAGAAACAGGGTAGCTTCGGGCGTAATCAGTTTTTTGGGGTCAACCCCTCCTCTGTTTCTCTCCACAGTTTTTGTAGCTTTTTAATCAGCGAGGTTTTCCTTTCTTCCTACAATCCTCTTTTTTTCCTTTTTTCTACTTTAATCCCAATTTGCGAAGTAACTTTCTTTGCTAGAATGCGAACGATCCGCCGTCTAACAGTGATTTATGTCGGTCCCCCAAGGGATATCTGCGGGAAATGTACCTAGTGTAATCAGGAATAATGTAGTAAGAAAAACGGCGAGTGATCCTACCTCAAACCTGGTGAGAATCAGGGAAACTTGGAAGATCAAATGACTAAGACTAAAATATGAAGTGTCCCAGTAAAAGTGGTAATGAGGTTTTCAAGTTGTTGAAGTTTACAGCTCAATGAAAAGTGTATCTTCTGGTTTGGAAACGTTTCTGACTATTGGTTCATGGTTTTATGACTGGTGTTCCATAAGGTATTATAATATTTTGTTTAGTGCTTTATTTAGAACTATTATCTCCTCGAGGGATATATATACTTGGAGACTGGAGGTTATTCACTGTACACGGTCGTTCGTTGCACTTTTGTTGTAGTCCACCATTTAGAACTTTGTAATGTCGTGCATGAAGTTGGTACAAGAAGACCAAAGTTAATGCTCTGCCCACAATCTTCTTCGGACAACGTGCTGTGAATTTGGACTCATCTCACCTTTTTGTGATATTACGTTCGGGTTATTCCGTTAAGGGGGATGGAGGAGTTAATGGCCGATCCATTCAAGCGTTGCTCGTATAAAGTAGATTCTCAGAAATATTCGTGCTTTTTTGTTCGATTCACAATTCCAATGTGTTTTGATATGGTCCTTCCTTCAGTTTTTAAGGTTTCAATCTTTATATGGAAAAACGGACGAATGTCAGTTCCATTTTGGTATTGCCCTGATGAGCTGTCTTGTATATCGTTGTTGAAAGAAAGTCTCCACCTTTAATGTTGAATTCAAAGACACAAAGTGGTGAATGATCTCTCATCCGCCGTTACACGGGACCCGAAGCATGACGATCGGTTGATGGGCTGTTCACGCGTTTGCTATTACTACCATAGTAGTCTTCATGGGTTCTGCATTTATGGTATATAGTAACCGGGCGAGTAGTTGTAACGGTTCGACGATTCGACCCTAGACGCCCGTGGATATCGAACTTCATTGACAGGCAATCTCGCGCTAGTTTGACGACCCACTCCGCTCCCACGCTACCATCCCCATCCACATTTGCATTTTGAAAAAACGTTGGCAGAGTGAAAAGTGGAAAACAAAAAATTGTAGATTGACAAAAAATAATAACGCAAATAAAACAAATCAATGAATAGATAGCTAAGTAAAATGATGGTTAAACAAAATTAAATAAACCATACGACCGACCACTGAATGGTTATTGCTTTATGTACAGCAGTATAATTATTCATGTATTTGAATGAAATCTAATCAATGATATCTAATAAATAAATCTATACAGATAACAAAATCTAGTTAAGAATTGTAATTTTAATAAATATAAATTATTAATAATATTGCACATATTGTGTAAATTCATTTCATATTTCTACTAGCTATGCGTGAGTTCCAAGCGATATATTGATGGGCGGCGCTGAGAATATACCTCACACGCACGACCGCCGAGTCTTGCGGTATGTTGCCTATCTGCCCCTGCAGCTTCGCATCTCCCGTCAGCCTCGGATTCCCACGGGGCTGGAAAAGATTAAACGCCAGATGATTGGTTCTCCGAAGTGAGGATGAAAATCGAAAGGACAGTAAGAGGGCTGTTCCACGAATATATATTAAGTATTGTTTCATTATAAGATCGGTTGATGGGCTGTTCACGCGTTTGCTATTACTACCATAGTAGTCTTCATGGGTTCTGCATTTATGGTATACTCGTATAGTAACCGGGCGAGTAGTTGTAACGGTTCGACGGTTCGGCCCTAGACGCATGCTTCATTGACCGGCAATCTCGCGCTAGTTTGACGACCCACTCCGCTCCCACGCTACCATCCCCATCCGAGTGAAAAGTGGAAAACAAAAAATTGTAGATTGACAAAAAATAATAACGCAAATAAAACAAATCAATGAATAGATAGCTAAGTAAAATGATGGTTAAACAAAATTTAATAAACCATACGACCTGCCACTGAATGGTTATTGCTTTATGTACAGCAGAAAGACCACTGCACAATTCAACTTTAAGAAAGCGAGAGAGAGTGAGATTGAGAGAACATCTTTCTATCAACCGCCCTCTTCACTGCAGTAGATAGTTGTTTGGCTTTCAAGGCTTCTTTTACTTTCTTGAGAAATAAAGTCTAGAAATCAGGCGGTTTTCCTTATACCTACTACACAACTAGTTAAGAACAAATTTTCAATAGGAGACCTAATGTAAAAACCAACGTGAAACACAAAACTATGAGAAAAAGATTTATCGTGTATCACGAAACCTAGGAAATATATGAAAAAAATCTTTACGGAATCGAGTTTTGTAAGAATTGTCAACTATCTGATTAGATCCGTCATTCTGGCCCCGCTCCGATCCTGCTAGCCAACTCTTGTCTTAATAGATCGCGAGAGAGAACGGAAAGACCACCAAATGGAAAAAACGATGGGACAACTATGCTAATGGCTTCTACTTCTTTTCACTCGTATCGAGCCAGCCGCCGCCGTGTGCCGTATGTCTAGAATAATGTACTTTTACTCCTCATCCTTCCAGGTTCGCTCAAATATTTGATTGCTTTGACCTTCCAATCAGTAGCGTAGTTAAGTGGGGCCAAGGGATACAAGACGGTGACTTTGACTAGTCAGGAGCTATGCTTTTCTCCACATTTAAACTTCACAAAAACCTGTTCTTCACTGTCTTTCACCACCCAGCGCGGTCTCAAATGATGTGACGGTAGGTCACTTCCCAATTTCAGGGTTTCTAATTTCCATCTCATATCCTGGCATTGCAAGAGATTTTCAAGCCCGAAGTTTTTTTGTCTGAACAATTCAACCAATATTTGAAGTCATACGAGTATGCACTGAATGGTGTGATTGTGAATAGAACATCAGTAAAGTACGAGATCTTTCTTTACGCACATCTATTTTGCTAATAGTAGGTTTGCCGGAACATAGTATTGTGAATAAGTATACCCACGTGGGTGACCGTAGGACTAGTGAGGAAAGCTGTTAATTGCTGAGGTTGAAACAGTGGGTGAATTTGTATGGATTGTAAGAAAAGCGGTGGATATACTATGAAAAGCCTTTGGCTAAATATCGAGAATTAAGGCAGATCCTACCAATGGAGGTCTGTAAATGATGATGACAACGATGCCGAAATCGGTTTACCATTCAACAAGAAACGATTGTACACTTCAGTACTAAATATACACAATCACAATGACAATGCATGTTGTCCCAGTCACCCGTTTCTAGTTTAGTTTTCACAATGCACCCACTTGAAAGCCCCACTATGACTTTGTCGAATTCCCTAAGCCACATTCAAAAGGAGCTTCAAGTACTTTGCGACGGCCCCGGAAAAACATTTCGCCCTTTGTTTGGTTCTTTCTAGCACCATTTTCTGCCAAATGGTTTTTCTCGCGAGACGACAATGCGTCGCTCCCTCCAGAATAAATATTTGAGCGGTTATTTTCTTCAACAGAGCGGTTGGAGCACACTTGTCAAAACAGTCCTGGAATAAGTCATTAATAAGCAATCAGCCCCCCCGTCCCCGTCTACCACATCGCCCCCTCCTATGGGCTTTCGGGGTATAAATTATTCTCTGTTATTTTCTCTCTCGTATCTCTTTGACCTCGGGCTGGGGATCCTCCATCCGAGAAATTTCCTCGCTTCGGAGTTTGAGGGGGCTCCGATTATTCAAACAGCCGTCCGCCTCAACTTTGATGGAAAGCGCGCGAGTCTGCTGAGTTAAAGGAGGGGAGAGGGACGGGGCTCCCTCCGACGCTGGAGTCAATCCGAGCTAATTATAAACTAGTTTGGGTGGTCTGGGAGTGCGGTAAACCGCTGTGGGATATTGGCCTTAACCCCCTCCCCCCACTCAAGGTCTTCATCCCTCACGCAAAGTCTGTATCCTCTGCTTTCTGTATGTCCCAAGCTCCATCTGTTACACTGTTACACAACGAACACGTTTTTCCAACGTTCACCGGGAAGGTGTGATATAACGTACAACAAAAAGCCAATTCAATAATTTTCTTGCCAAGCTAATTTTAGCGTAAAATGCTACAATAAATGTACACCATTGAGAACGGAAGCATTCTTGTATAGGATGCAAGCGTTTTGCCCCTAAAATTTCAGAATAACAAAAAATTAAGTACATTACTTTTACAAAACAGTAAGCAGGTACTTACATGAAAGGAAGTACATAAATGTAATTAAATGTATGTACAGAAATGAAAGTACTTGATTTCCTTCTGGAAAATTAGTTATGAAATAAACATTTAAAATGAGCCTGGAATAGAGAGAGAAAGATTTTTCAAATCTGAAACTGGATTGCTAGGTCAAAAGATACCGACAATTCAAGAAATTAACCCTTCAATATGCAATTCATGGGTGCAAATGAAAGTAAGCTCGCACAATCCCTAAAAACTTTATCAAAATTGAATTAATACCTAGTATACTTGGAAGCGTGACAAAGTGTTGGCAGAAAACTTACGAAAATTGATCTGCAAGCTCTGGAACGCAATAAAGCAAGTGTAAATGTTAAATTTATTGGTTAAAGAATTGTCTGGCTATATAAAAAATGTATTTTTATTGTGAAACCATTTATTAGTTACAGATGAAAATGTACTTAATTGTAAACTAAGACACAATCGTTTTTAAAATAACTGAAGGATTAACGAGCCTTTTTGCCTTTAATCCCTGTGAAACCCCCTCCTTACAAATATGTATGTAAAGTGTTAAGAGTATTCGAAGAAACTGATCCTCAGGAGTTTTCTCACCAATTTCAAATTGAGCGAGTTTTTTTTCCGAGAGCTTTTCTTTCTAGAACCGTTGATAGTATAGTATTTTTGTAGTTGAAGATGAATGAATGAATCTATCAAGTGTTTACTTGTAATTGGGTTGTTCAAGGTTATGAACTACAAATGTTTACATACACTTACCTACCACGTTTCCGCTTGGTAGACAGAAAATTTCCCCGCAGTCTATAGTGAAGGACGAGTCACTCCCTATGTATTTATTGAACGGTTTGAGAGACGTTTCTGTTTGCAGAAAACGGTACAAAGTGACAGACTCGGATTTGAAAATGACGAAGTAGAAGCAGTATGTTGGGAGGATTGATTCGAACTTCATAACCATCGGAAAAACAATACCTATATGGCTAACACCACTACGATAAAATGAACCAAACAGAATACACGTACGTTCTAATCCTCCAGCAATCGGGCTTGTACAGGTACCCCAATTTCCTACTTCCTGTTGCATTTGAATCGTGGTAAACCCCAATCCCCCCATTTCGGTTTGAAAATGTCTATATAAAACTATTCCCCACTAGTGTTAGGTAGTTGTTTTATTTAATTACTGTGCCTTTAAATTGGCTAAGAAATAATGATAATAAGCTCTAAAGATAAAAAAGAAAACAAAATTTATGTATATAAATGAAATCTAATCAATGATATCTAATAAATAAATCTATACAGATAATAAAATCTAGTTACGAATTATAATTTTAATAAATATAAATTATTAATAATATTGTACATATTGTGTAAATTCATTTCATATTTCTACTAGCTGTACGTGAGTTCTAAGCGATATATTGATGGGCGGCGCTGAGAATATACCTCACACGCACGACCGCCGAGTCTTGCGTTATGTTGCCTATCTGCCCCTGCAGCCTCCCATCTCCCGTCAGCCTCGGATTCCCACGGGGCTGGAAAAGATTAAACGCCAGATGATTGGTTCTCCGAAGTGAGGATGAAAATCGAAAGGACAGTAAGAGGGCTGTTCCATGAATATATATTAAGTATTGTTTCATTATAATTTGCATTCAGGAATAAATACGAAGGTCTGCTATTGCAAATGGAAACGAAACAAACTAGATAATGCGCAAACACAATTAATGAACATTTTAAACTTAGTGGGCGTCTACATTGTAATCCTGTTAATGCCATTGCCTCGTAGACTCAGCCTAAAATCTTTTTTCTTTTTCTTTTATTGAGATTTTCACAAGTTGGTTTGTGACATAAACATATCAAGTACGTCAATTACAACATAAGTATAGTAATTTAACTCTTCAACTTCAACTTAATAGTTTATTACCTTTCGCTGTAAGAGTCCGCCACCTTTGGTCTAGTTAGGGGTAATCCTAATTACCGCTTGAAAGGCAAAGGTAGGCGAGTTAAATTCTGCGATTGGTAAACGGGTAGAGATACTCTCTGTAAATGTGCAAGATAATCGCACAGATACTTTTCAATATTGAGTGTTGGAGGAATATCTAATAGCGCTAGTATTCAAACACGTCAGAGTTTTTAGACATGAAAAAATCCATGTATACCCTAATAGTACAGAATGTACAGAACAAGAATGAACTCTTTCAGAAGCAGCTTTAGTATTAATCTAGTTAAACACTGGACAAATTGATTCAATTTTTTCCCTGTAAAGTGAGAGGAAAATTATGTTTCAAAGGACTAACTTTTTGTTTACTCCTTGCAAAAACCTTTGAATGTGCGGGAGCAAAAAAATGGTCTATTTAGCTGCTGAATTGACATCCTATCAATCATTTCAAGAGGACTAAAAGGTACAAAACCCTTCAGAGTGGGATTTCAAAGAGGCTCGTTTCACTCCCAACGAATGGAGGCTTCACTCAGAAAGAGACTGAGTGCGGGTGCGCCTATTCTGAGGCATATTCTTACTCTCTAAGTAGGTGGACTGAAGAAAAAGGTGAAAAAACGTAGCAAATATTTATTCCCGACGGGAAAAGACGTTTGAAGGTATCAAATGACACGGGAGGGCGGGGGTAGAAAGGGAGGAAGGTGTTGAGGGGTGTTATAGGGGTAAGGTATTATAGGGAGTTGGCGGAGGGAGGAGAGTTTTAGGGGTGAGGAAGGGAGCTGTTAGGTAACGCAGGGGAGCAATCGGGTCTTCGGAGTGGTGTTCTCAATCACCCGGGTTGATCAATCAATGCCCCCCTCTCCCGCTACCGATCCTTCAAACTACTCCTTCACCAACGTTTCCTTCCAACGTTGAAATGTGTTGAGGAAATGTCGTGACCCCTCTCCTTCCCTCTTCAGGACCGCTCCCCATTTTCGTTTTTTTCCCCAGATATAAATCAGCTGTCGGCTGCGGAGCGTGAAAGGGAAAGGGTGCGCGGAGCCCCTCGGACCTCCCGTAATTCTTATTCAAGAGGGTTATACCTTCCCTCTTTTTTCCCCCTCCCGCTTTTCAAAATCTCCTTGATTCATCGGTGACCTCTCCGCCTCACGCTGATCCCTTCTGCCTCACGCTAATCCTCTCCGCCCCTTGGTCCTCTCGGCCTCGTGCCGTTGTCGAACTTTGTCTTCCCGATCGGTCGTTTATCAACCTGTCGTGTCCTCAACGAGAATTAGGGCAATCTACTCGCCCGCTCGCCAATCACGGTATATTGAGTTAGAGCTAACAGCGCCTCTCTCCCCATCTCCTCACCATCGCTTCGCACCCTTTCATCTTCCCCTTCGGCTCCTAAAATACATCATAATCATCACATCTTCCCCTTCTTTAAGGAAAACGTACAAACCTGTGGCAAGAAGGGGTTCCTCTCATTTGCCGTGGTTCTACTGTTTTTAAATGTATATTTATCATTTACTATCTCACCCGACAAACCTTGCACCGCCTAACAGCAAATGAATGTCGTGATCCATTTCAGTTGAACTTAACTGACGATATTATGAAAGTAATATCGTGAATACTATAGAAAAAGTTTCAAATTTCTCCAGCTCGTTGAAGAACAGTAAATCATGAATATGTTTTTGGGCACTGCATATACACATTTCAATGGTTTTGAGATGAGAAAAAGGAAAATTATTTTTATTTTCCACGCTAGAATAAACTTAGAGAAAAGGTATGTCGCAGAAAGTCACCCTATCAATTCTCAACTTCCTAGAGTGAACATGAGAGCATTTAGCTCTCTCAGGTGATCAGGCTAGAGCCCATCAACTTAATTATCTTCTGATGTCAAAGAGAGTCTCACTGTCAAACTCCAACTTCTTAGGTTGAATTACCAAAGATTGTGTTGAAGTTTGTTATGATAACAATGTAATTGATTACAAGCTACAGACAGAAGGAAGAGTACATGGAAACATGGAAAGAGAAGTGAAAATTAAGTTAGACGTTCCAAGTATGGGGTGGTAGTTTATCGTAGTTTGAAGCAGAACAAGAAAACGACGTCACAAGTTTGAGCTCTGATAACAGAAATCATACTTATTGAAGTTCACAAAATTGAGAAGGATGAAAAAGTTCAAGCATGCCATACGAAAAAGTCAGTCGTAGCTCAAGGCCATTGAATTGAGCGAGTTACGGTTTATTCTGCTGGAATAAGTCTTAGTGATAGAGGCAGGATCGGAAACACAACCTTTGTTGGTTGTTATAAGTGAAGCTCCTCCGGGATTGATCAGTCTAGCAAGTGTAGCAAGTGATGGTAAAACACCTAAAACTCAAATGTATGGTAAAACGAACTAGATGTAAAAAGAGGAATGCAGATAAAGATGAGATAATGGAGGCAGACAAGATAGAACGCTTGAATCTGAATCGAAATCTTAACTTCTGTAAAAGAGGAAAACCTCCAAGCATAATAATAATTCATTATTAAAAACCTTTAATTGGAGAGCCTCCTTGAACAGCTCAACACATTGATTTTTGTAATCAATAAATGTTCAGTTTGAGTTTTAGTATCTGTGATTATGTTTTTATGTTATCAGTGTTCAAAACAATATTATATGGTATATTAATTATACCAGAGGGGATAGCTAAGGGAAATGACCAATAATTTACAGGATTCGCCTAATCAATGGTCAATTATCGTGGCACTTCTCCATGTACTCCCCGGAAATTCAAGAAAGAGAGGAACATGCGGTGCCCACTAGGAATACACTACGGCGCTCATTCCGGTGGATGCTCCAGTTCAGAGGAACTCCTAAAAACCGCGATCTTACGCTCAAACCATCCGTTGAGCTCCTTATTGAGAATAGGCTGAGAAGGTCGATTCTAGATAGAAATTCTACCTAGATAGTACTATCTAAATAGTACAATCTATCTTCTACTTGTCGGGAACACAAATTCCTTAAAAATCTTTCTCCGGGTTCGGGCTGTGGGTGTTTTAACTAAATCCGGCCCTAACAGAAATCTCCAAAGCTTAAGGTGAATCGGAGGAAAATTAGCTATACAGCTCACATAGTTGAAAAAGGTTGCTCCTCATCTTACAATTTTGCTCTTTCACTCCCAGAGGTGTTCCAAAGTTTAGCTTCTCACGTTCAAGACCAGAAGAATGCGCATCAAAGCTCACCTAGGTGATTAAAGTGGTTTCCAATGTAGTGAATATTTTCAGGCGAAAAGAAGTTGAACATTAAAATAATCAGATGCAGAGCTCACTCATGCGATTATAGCGAGTTTTCAAGTTGAAATTTTACTCTTACACACCTACGGAGACTTCGCTCTTAACCTTGGCATATTAAGTTGCACAGGAGGTAAATTAGCTATACACTATCGGTCAACCAAAAAAATTCTGGGAAACGAGTATTACTCCAGTATTTCCATATCTTTTCAAAGTGCCACGGTACCGTATTTCCGTTTCGTTAACGGTACGGTCTACATAACACATCCTGGTGTGCTCTGCTTGGTTAAACTCGTTAGTCAAACCTAAAAGAGTATTTTTTATGACCAAATTATCGTTCCCTTCCTTCGGACACGACGAACGTAATAAACTGAAACTCCTTTGTCCATAATCCCACCCCCCAGTGCCTACACAGAGCTTCATTTGAGTGAAAAAATCCCTCCCTTCCCCTCCTGCTCACTGCCACTTCTCAGCACTACAGGTTCGGATTGCATTATTAAAGCGGCTTCTTTTTGACCCTTTTTGTTCATTCAAGTTAGTGGCTTCATCCACTACACAGCACAAAGGCCCTTCCCAAAAACTCGGTTATCTCCTTTCTATTACTTTTTTTTCTGTCTCTCGTTTTACTTTTTTTCAATTAACTTATTCAGACTCTCCGCTCCAACAAAAAAAGAGCAGTTTACACAATCTGTAACACTCGTCTCGGCTCTCTTTAATCTTCTCCTTTCCTTATGCGTTCTCTTCCATTGAGGCTTTTAATTTAATTTTTCCAGGCCGCAGCGTTATTATTGTTAGCTTCTTTTATTAGAAAAATAAATAAGAACCCGGTGCAAATTTTGGTGTGTGTACTCAGGACTAAAAATTGTTTTTCAACCAAAAACTCACTAAATTCTTTGATTGATATATGTAGACTGACAATGAAGGCAAGCTGGTGCACATGTTGTGGCCAGACAGACTACCGAAAATGGTGTTCCTATACAAATCAAGTTAAGTAAATTGTTTAGTTCCTTTCAGTAACTAAAGAAAGGATCGTGGAAGGAGAAAGGATACTTCACTAATTTTAATTTAACTGTAGTAGAATAACCCAAAACTTTCAGCCTCTTTCAAGCAAGCTGTAGCAAAAAAAGCTGTTCGAAACCCGAGGATTTGAATGAAAAATGAGACTTTCGCTTCTTGAAAGGTTTTTTTTTCTTCTCCTTGGAGGGCTCAGCTATTAGTAATCAGAAATACCAGCCATAAAAAACGAATGGTTATTGATTATTCCAATACAACAAATCGGTTTACTCAACTTGATGCAAATCCTATACCTAATGTTGAGGAAGTTGTCTCGGGTTTGGCTCAGTTCAGCTTTTTCAGGACCATCGACTTGGAAGCTGCTTACCATCAAGTGCCCACTTCCGCTTGTGGTAGGCTGTACCAGTTCACCAGATTACCGTTTGGAGTTAAGAATGTGGTTCCTACCTTCCAAAAGTTCATTGACAAAATTTGTAATGTTGGACAATTACAGAGAGTTAGGTGTTATGTAGATGATATAACGATTGGGGGCAGAACAAAAGTAGAGCATGACATGAATTTAGGGGCTTTCCGCGAGGTGGCAAGAAAATACAACCTCAAACTGAACGAAAAGAAATGAAATGTATAAAGAAATGTAAATTCTCCTGTACATCATTAACTTTCTAGGGCACTTGATTAGCAAAGGCTCACTAAACCCAAATCCCGATCGATTGCAACCTTTGATGGGCCTCCCCCCTCCAAAAGGCAAGAATTCGCTCCAAAGAATAGTAGGAATGTTTGCCTACTATTCCAAATGGGTCCCTAAATTTTCGGACAAAATCCTTCCACTGACCAAAACCAAAACTTTCCCCATACAGAATGGAGCATATGCTGCTGTAGCTCCTTACCAGGAAGATACTAGTTATGGTATTTTAAAATGAAAGAAACTCAATTAAAAATTCCAGATTCTAAAATCTGAGCCAAGCTCAACTCGAGCTGGAGAAGGGATGAGCCCTGGATGAAGGAATAATAATTTAAGACCAGTTTTCAGTTTGCTACAGAAAACAACTTAATTGTATTAATAATAATGCATGGAAAATTAAAAGCAATGTCTGAAATGAATAGTTCCTTGTGGAGGTTTTATAATGAATTCCACTTCTAACTCCACGTAGGTATTTCATGTACTACGGTACTTCCCTTTCAACAAAACCCTACGAGTGGCCAACCTCACAAAATCAATGAAATAAATTCGTGTTGTACACAAGATCAAAATTAAAATTTCAAATTAACTTTTTCTGTAGATTTTAATATCTACGTAGTTATAGTTTGTATATAGTTAATAGTTTGTACATAGTTTATAGTTTGATATAGTTTACAGTTGATATTTAGCGCACAGTTTAGATTTAATTTATATCAGATATTTAGTTCATAGTTTAGATATATTTGATATTTAGTTCGTAGTTTTGATATAGTTTGAGAAGAGTCTCTTTGTGTTCGGATAGGATTCCCCTTAGTTTTAGGTAATAATTGGGCCGATCGCACCTGGGATTTTGAAGTTCCGGATGTGGACGGTTCCCTTCCAATTTCTTCGTGTGGTGGTCCTCGGAGATTTCCGAAATGATTTCCAGGATCCTCGTAGGGAATTTGCCTCCAGATGGTCAACGATGGGGTCAGTACTTCGGGAGACTCGAAGTATATGACGAGAAGGGGAGTAGAAATAGATTTTCCGCCGTGACAATCCTCCAGATAGGATGAAGCTCCTCGGAGAAAGTGATGAAAATCACATGAATATTTCACTGATGGAAATATTAAACAGCTCAAGTAGTTTTGGCTGAACGATCCGCACGTGGCTTAGAACAAAGACTTTATGATCTGCTCGAAGAGACTAGGTGGAGTGTACCACCTCTTCCAATGGTGGGGAAAGGAGAGGAGGACCTCCAAGATTCACCTATTGAACCCCTAATATAGCTAAGATCCTAAAACATTCACCTCTTGAACCCCTAATTTCGCTACACTGCTTTCGATATATTGAAAAAAGAAATTGGCAAATCTCTCCTGGTCTGTTTTCATTCGTATGTTCAACTTGATGTAGAAACGTATGCGTCCGACACTGCTATCTCAGCAGTTTTGTGAAAACTGCTGAAATGAAGGCACTTCCAAACTAACCACCACTTTAAACTTACAACAGATCACGAAGCTTTATCGTTTATGTTCAAGCAAAATCATTCGAGCAAAATTAAAAATGACAAAATATTACGGTGGAGGTTAGAAATGTCTTGTTACAGTTATGGTATAGCATGCCGGAGTAGGAGCAGCGCTCTCACATCGGCTCAATACCAATGACTGCAGCAGGGAAACAATTTTCTTCCCTATACAAAAAACATTGGCGATAATTTTTTCATTTAACCATTGATACTACGTTCGTTTATCAAAAGATAGATCACGAAAAGAAATAGAAGGATTGACTGTTTGATGAGGGAGACATGGAACTGGCACAGAACTCTGATGGAAATGGGAAATCATTTGTCCTAGAAACGATCGAGGAAAGATCTGAACTTTTTTCTGAAATTCTTTTCATAATCCGTGAAGGTAGCAGGAATTGAAGGAAGGGAATATGCGGATTAAATGAGGAGAAGAGTTAATCAATAAAACCCGAGGGGGAGCTTTCTGCGAGTACTTACAGAAGTTATAAGTTCTGTACATTTATGTGATTTAATTGATGTACACATACATTAAATGTGCAAAAGCAGGCTTTTGAGTTCCGTGAAATAGTGTTTGTAAAACTCATTTCTAATTATTGAGTAATATCAGGGTAATAGTATTGTGATTTTAGAGCACAAATACGACCTACCTACTGCAAACACACGGAATGGGATGAACAATTAGATATAAGCCTGCACAGAAGGGCGAGCCTCCATAGAATATGAAGATTATTCTCATATATTCTCTTCCTGGAAGCCCTAGATGGTGATAAGTGAGAGTGTGGCCAACTCCAATAAGGCAAAGGTGAAAATGGGATGGATATATACAAATAGGGCACAGATGTACCGATTTCAAGTTGGTAAGGCAAATAATCAAGCAATGGTTGGATCTCACCACAAGTTAAACTCTCTTGAGTTGGAAACCACATCTGG
Organism: Creontiades dilutus; assembly: GCA_031894815.1. NCBI lineage: Eukaryota > Metazoa > Arthropoda > Insecta > Hemiptera > Miridae > Creontiades > Creontiades dilutus. The sequence continues at coordinate 1,641,765 of JAVIWC010003164.1, forward strand.
GTGCCTCTCAAGGCTGGCATAATTATCAACTCCAGATTCGTCTATTCTTTTAAGTGTCTAAGAATATCATGTTTGCGAGTTGCTCAACCGGCGGAAATCAATTGAGGGAATAAATTATTTAATATTTTTTTGTGTAAAACAAGTTCGTTTTGGTGTCACTTAATTTTAACGGATCCCAAATAGTCCGCCACTTGTTGCGCGGTTATTCTTTTGTGTTATGATAAAACATGCTTCGTGACTGAGGAAGAGTTGCAGTCGTAGATTATGAAAGCAAACATTCATTTAAAAAGATTCATACACGGAGAATATGTTTCAACATTGCTAGAAGGCCGTTCGACTTTCGTTTGATATTGATTCCTCGATCAGGCCTACCTTGAGCTGCCTTTCCTCGCTCTATAATTAGGGAAACTTTGATGGTATCGATCTTTGAGAGGGGGTCGGTACCCAGAAAAGCAGCGAGTTCCATAAAAGATGAGCCGCCTCTCTGCCTCCCCAGGGGCAGTTAACGAGTCGTTTTGTGTGGCTCTCCTGGGCTTCAAGGCCTGTGCGAGGAGGTTCGTTAGCCTGGGTGCCTTCAGCTTCTGCACAGAATCGTCAGGATGAGGTCGAAAAATTAACTTAACCTTTCCAGCGCTCGCGCTTTTGAAATCATACCTAACTCCAAGGCTTTCGTTTGGCCGGCGATAGCTTTTTCAAGGGATTTCTGCTCTTAAAATCCACGAGAGATGTTGATGCGGAGATGCGATTTCCACTGGTGAAGTTGAAAAGAGAGTTAAGGGAATTGTATACGGGAAAAACCAACACTGAATGATTCTGGGAGGTCCATATCTGATATGTTTTAATAATTTATTTATTTCTCCGATTCCACCGCCTCTGCAAACTTTAGTTAGAGTGGCTTATGATTCTATTTTATGATACTTAATTTATTCAAAATAACAATGGATCATTCAATTTCACTTAATTTATGGAAATCGTTTAATTAAAATGTTTGCCTTTCAACATGCTACTGTATTCATAACCTATACCTATTTACGTATGCTGTAGTATAAAGCTTGGGAGCGATTGTACCGGTATACTGATGCCTGTGAAACTTCAGAGCACCATTGGGTGAGACTTTGAAAAAATATTCTGGGCAATTAGTAGTTTTCTCACTTGCATCCCAGTAGGAGCGAGATTCTATTATCCGGAGGACAGAACCCAGGAAACTGCAGACTTGGTAGGGTATTCTCGCATTGTAGGTACAGGAACTGAACTTTTGTCAGTCTGAAGGACAGGAAATCCTATTTATATCTCAGAGCTAAATCCATGAAGGACGCAGCAACATGACGGATAATAAAAGAGTGAATACCGACAGAAGTTAAATGACAAACTGTTGACTTTTGTGTTTCGGAACATACACGACACCCGTTTCAATTAAGTGATTCACATTATTCGGTAAATTGAATCATTTCAATGGGTTGTGAATTTCATCTCCCTTGGCCTACGCCTAGTTTTAGTGCATGCGCAAACTTGACTGCTATGGTGGAATTATTTTGTCATTTCCTCAGTGACCTATTTCAAAATTTTACGCTCCGCCTTAATTTACTACTTCTCCTAACCCACAAAGCTCGATTTTCTCTGGTTCCGGTGATCCGAATTGAAGGTAGTCGGGGAAAGGCGATTTAATGATCTCCATTTCAACGCGATATGATCATTAGTAACTACCGCCCATGCTCGGGCGTGAAATCCTTAAAAGAGGCCCAGTTTCAACAGGTCTTATCCGATTGTAATGAAATCCACAGAGAATCTGCGGGTTAGGATTTTTTACGAAGTTAATCATCCACAAATTAAAAATCAACTAATCATCATACTCTCAGGTTCTAATCCCACTAAAATGTTTACCGTAGTCGGGTAAGTAGTCGTATCATCGTTCTATCCACTTTAAAATTAGCACGACAGACCTACAAAACATTTCGGCTAATATTTTGAAGGCGTTGACGTATGGCGGAACATGGCCCGCGTAATTTCTGTCTCATAATTGTAACAAGCCTATATTTTACATCTTTCGAGATCATTTAACAAATTTCATAAGATCCATACCTACGTTTATGTTACCTAGATGAGAAAGCTATATGCCACACCCAACTTGGCAGACAATTTTTTCGCAATATGTTTATTTGGGTAGGTTTAATGTAATGTGAACATGTCTAGCAGAGTGGAATCTTCATCATAATGAAGAGGAATTTTCATTATTCACAAAAGTGCTCTCCATCAAAATTGCAATACCTTCAAGAGCGGAAGAGGAAACTGTGGCTAAGGTCGTAGCTGTGAGCCAGAGGGGGCGGCAGAGAGATGACGCCGTAGAGAGGGGGCTGTGGAGGGGCGATATTAGGAGCCGTTCATTTGTCTTGCTTACATCACACGCCGCCTCTAATGCCAGGAGCAAGACTTACACAAATTCGAATTGATGTCCCTCCCCAAGGTCTTAATACCCAGACATTCCCTTCCAGGTCTCCGACGCATTTTCCTCTTTATTATTGATGGGAGCGTCGGTCATTTTTACTTCATTTTTATCTCGCCAAGGTAACCTCCTAACCCCCGCCCGGCGTTGTTGACGCGCTGCCCTATCCGTCAAAGTTATTGTTGTCTAGATGAGGAGTCTCTTGACGTTATTGCTCTTTTTCACCATCTTTTCTGGGGAGACTTGAGAAGGAAAAAAATTCCTTCCTTTCGGAGAGCCTATTCGAAGGGCCTCCGCGGTAATGTTAACGACTGCTGATGTCAGATCTGCTCTAGCATCACTGCAGGGCTTACTACTTCCCTCTCACATGATTCATTACCTACTGTAATACCTACAATCTCATTATTTTTACAATAATGTTCATCTCACAATGTCAACTAAATAATTTCTAATACTCATTAAGTTATTGTAATTGGTACTTTTCTCCAAAATTCAGTAATACCAATCCTAATCTCTTCGATAGAAGTCTTCACAAACACTTCTGATTTGTTCAATTTCGTTTATAATATAAATACAATAAAATGGACGATAGGCGAAATTACTTTATTATATATCTGAGCCACTACGCTCCTCTCGCTAAAGCGCTGCAAAAATTAAATAGAGATTCATTATTTCTGTATATTCGTAAATCACTGATCTACGTACATTAAACATAGTCGTACTTATCTAAACTCTGTACCTCTCGCCTCCATATCTCGTATTGTACTCTTTAGATGCCATACAAAGAGCTCCATTTATTTTTCAGCGCGTTAGATCGATTTATGACGTAAGTAACCGAAAGAACGTTTAGCCGATCACTGATCTTCATGTCTTGTATCTGACTTCCAGATGCCCCAAAGACACGGACGCTACCATTAGAATTGAAACTTGCTATGTTGTTGATTTAGTAGGACATGAAAATATCAATATTTACAATCGTGCAATATACTGTATATGTGGACAGTAAATTAACGAGGTAACATAAAATAGCTACACTCCAATTGTCCACTAATATATCACGTAAGCCTTGAAAAACTTGATTTATAATGGAAGTCTTGTAAACAAATGTCCACAGTTATTTTAGCTGATGCGATCCTCATATTATACTGTATCCAAGAAATTCACATCATTCGTGTTCACGTTCTTTTTCCTGTCAAAGTTTTCGTCCTTAGGGAGGTCGAACAGTGGGGCAAAGATTAATTCGAGTGTTACAATAAATCCTTGACTACGTAAATCACTGATCTATCGTACTAAAAAACATATAGTGTAGATTATCTAAGCTTTGCGCCTCGTGGCCTCCACTTGATTTATAACTCTTTGAGCCATGATAAGTCTTGTAAACAAATGTCCACAGTTACATCGATTTAACGACATCAGTCGTCCCCCAACCGAAAGAACGTTGCCGATCACTGATCTTCCATGTTTTTGTAACTGACATTCCGATCCTCACGGATTACCATTCCGATCTTTGAAACTTGCTATGTTGATTTAGACAGAAAATAGCCATTGAATGATAATCACTGGCAAAACGTCGATTGGTACAACGTGCAATATACTGTTATGTGGAGTCCGAAAGGTATGCGCAAGTATGATCCTAGAGCGTCACGCCCCATAAATCCAATTTCATGTGATTCCTTGAAAAACTTGATTTATAATGGAAGTCAGGTCGAACAGATAAATGATGCCATCCTCATAATATACAGGTTTTTGGGGGAACGTTCACATTCACATTCGATTGGTCCGAATTTAGGCATTTCCATGATAATTCAAGGAGAGCGGTCCAAATAGGCTCATTCGATCCTTTGACAGTACGTCTATCAATAACAACCATAAAAACAATGGTGTTATTTCGAAAATGTTCGAGATTGAGATTTTTGAAATTTCAGCCCGTGGGCTCCACTCTTTAAGACTGATTGAGATTTTCGCCTTGAATTCAGTCCCCACTAGGTCTCAAATGTGATTTTGGCCGAAGTTTAACCAACTTTGGATACATAGTTTTGGGGAAAAGCTCCGGACTTTCGGAAACTTCCGATTTCCGACGTAAAAGGTGTAATAAATCCTTGAATGATAATTGGACTGGACAGAAATGGTTTTTGAAAAGGGAGTTTCTCGTCTTACGCTGACGAGTTCGAAATGAAATGAAATATCTCCGACCATTACATTGTCAGTCGGTGGTACTTGAAGATCGATGAAAGATAAGATTAAAGAGAGGAAACCATGCCTACCAAAAAAGTCAGCTAATCTTCTTTTGAAACAAGCAAAGGCGGTCGTGAAATACATTTATCCCTCATTGCGGCGGAAGATGGTGTAGAAAAAGTAGAAGTGGGGTTTTCCCCGGATTGGAAAAACACTGGCTTTTCGAGCACATGGCAACGCGTTCTCGGTTGGTAGGATGAGGAGCGGTTTTGGTGGAGGACGATATGGAACCTCGATAAAAGGGAGCTGCAAGCTGACAAGACGGCTGGCAGGACTTGATGATGGGGAGAGAGGAAGGAGGGGGGAAGCCTTGATATCAAAATGGACTTAGCCCTTGAGTAAACAACTTGTGAAGCGGTAACACGCATGATGCATGGTGCTGACGAGGACTCCATTCAGAGCACGCTATTGGAGATCGAAAATGTTAACCAAATTTATCAAGTCATATCGGGCAGATGTTTCTTTCTCCTTCATAATACAAACTTCAACTAGTAATATCAACCTGTTATACCGCTCAGGTTACTACAGATAGCATTGGCGTAACTTCAGTGACCCCGAAATGGGGCTCTTTGGAGCTTTGAAAGCATTCGAATCGGAAACTGAGTAGGCAGATTCCGGAACTTCATTCCGATCTTTTACAGTCATCAACTGTTTAGAGAAGCAAGGTCGTCATCCAGAAGTTTATGTCTTAAGGACAGCACTTCCTCCGAATGTAGCATTTGCAAATAGCGAATAGCTTTCAAAGTCGAGGGTAGGTGCATTTCTCTTGAAACGGAATTCGGAGCAGCTGGCTTTGTCATCAGTGAACAAGAGTAGAAAAGGATCAGGATTCGGAACACACTTGCTGAGAGTAAGAGGGATCTCGAAGTAGAACGAGACAACCGAGGAAATACGGGACACAAAAATAGTGAAAAACCTTAATCAACGTTTAAAACTCGGCGTTCCGCGCCTCGTACCTGCTTTAAGCCTTAGTGGCTAACATCACATTACATGGAACATGTTTTTAGCTTCAACTTGTTCCTCTTTCTCTTTATGTTGTCTGTAAAAAACAATGAACTGTTCGAAGAAAAAGTACACCTTATTGTTCATGTCCACGATGGTAACTTATATGATGTAGGTATTTTTCTATTCCGGTGAGGGTCTACTCTAACCAACATGACAACTAACTGACAATAAGAAAACAAGCGGCATTGTTTACTAATCTATATAATAACATACATAAAATTAAATCACGACATAAATACCAACAACAAGTACGCAAGGCCTGCGTGATAAATCGAGAGCTTTCCAACGAACGGAGAACGATTTTCGTCCGTCGAAAACTGAACAACTTTCATTTTCCTAGAAACAGCTCGGTCGTACGTGAAAAATATCAGAACAATTTCGTGACACTTTCTGCATAACGGTTTCTGTATAACGCTTTTTTACTAGATAGGCCCGGCTAAAAACATGTTCCATATTAAAAAACCTACAACGGATAACATTCAGAATCATTATGGAAAGTCAAATGTCTAGTTTTTTGTGTGAATAACATTTAAAAGATTAATAGAATAAAATGAATGGACGAAAAAAGGAAAATAATCTTTATATTTAATATAATATTTTAAATACGTATTATGTACGTACAATTCAACTCACGAGACGAAAGCCCAATACTCTCAGGGTCAATGATACCAGTTCTACTCCTGAGGCATCGTCGAATACCTGGCTAGAAGTTGGATTATCCATTGGTAAAACGTTAGTATATTCACTACACACTTACAGAACAGGCTATTGAAATTTAAGTAAATTTCAAACACGTTGGTAGGTAGGGGATTTAACATGTTCGAATTTCCTTGTCAATCATCTGATGGAAGAAAACAGTATCTACGTTCGCATGTTACTCATGATAAAACACACTGTATATTTATTAGTTGCGAAGTCATTTCGAAGTTCGAACACGGTTTCGGGAGAATCAAATTAACGCTGTATCCCACATATAAATTTGGCGCTACAAGCTTTCTCACATGCGCAAACCAGATGCTGCGAATAACATAAATCTCGGTCGAGGGAACGGGGGTATATCTGCCTTTTCTCTATATGGGGGCTCAATGATAAATATGTATTAGTTGTGTTAGGCGGGCGGAGGGAGAGGGTTATATTGCACATTCCCGCCACCTGACGCCAAATTAAACAAACCCAGGAGGGCACCATTGCCGCTGTTCCGCACACCTACCGTCACCCTTTCACCCCTTTACCACTCCTTTCACTTCCATTCCCCCTTTCTCTCTTCCCCTTTACTTCCCTATCTCACCCTCTAACTCCTCACAGATTTGCCCACCTTCGGTGACAACTCCGAACCACTTCGGAACCATAGCGATAACACACTTTCCACTAATGCAATATGTATTTGTTTCGACCATTCACTCCAGTCGCACCTGGGTACTCGTTTTTCTACCAGCCTTCCATCTCTGAAGATTTTTTTTCAATACCTATCGTAGCGAGAAGCTGCTCTCCAACCACAACTGAAATTGAATTCGGTGCCCGCGCATTTTTACATATTGAACGTGTAAAAATGAAATACTTACCTGGTTATCTAATAAAATTATCTTTCAAAGTATACACATTTTAAAAACCTACAAACAAAATGAAGAACCTCCTACGGTCCAAAAGCCAACAGAAAATGATCAACAGGATTAATATTTCAGTGTTGGATGAACTCCTCACATCTCCGGTCGATCATGATAATTGCTCAGAAACCACAAATTCAAAACTGTAGGCGCGAATTGTTGTGCCTTGTATCGGACAACAACTTTTGTGTTGGCGATGGGTTTTCAGAATATTGCCGAACAATCTTTTTTGTTGCTAGTTTTATATTTTTGTGTGATAATTATTGGATATTTTATGAAAAAATTTGCTCTCCCTCAAGAGTCAAAACCTTGAAACAAATTGGCTCTACTATGAAAAGTTCTGTGGGAACTTTACAAACCATGAATTTGGTGCAATAGTTCCTTCAACAAACGACAAAAATGTCAAAAGTGATAAAAAATATTAATAATAAAAAAACAGTGATAACAGCTACGCTAGAAAAAGAAGATCATTGTTATGTAAATCACAATAAGTGTGAGGTAAAATCAGTGCGCTTTCCATTGGCAACCATTTGAATGAGCTAACTTATCCAGGAAACCAACCGGATGCCCTGTAAGTATAAAAACAAATTCTGGGCGTCCTAGGTAATTCCCATCCCATTAGACGGTGGAACTTGGGTTTTAAAAATTCTGACTTCATTCATTTCAGATTTCTATCGTTGGGCACATTAATGACCCAGTCTTTCCCAAGAAGGAAAATCTTTCGTACTAAACATCCTAACTTCAAAGTTTTTTTGGTTGATCTGAATAATTTATAAACTGCATTGTGCTATCAATCAGTTGTAATTGTTCAAACCGAATCGCTCGGCACGATCGCTCTTAATTAATTCGCCGTCGGTCCGGTTCAAGGGCGCGGGCCGGGGAAGCAAGAAAAGCTCGATAAAGGGAAGCTATCACAAGGTCGAGGCGCGCCGAACGCCAGAGATGTTTATAGTCATGCGATCAGAGTTGCGCCAAGTCCGCCCCGCCGAGTTCACCGTCTTCCATCGATTTCTCCGCACTTAGCATAAATAGATCCCCTCGTCAGGGCTGCAACTATTTGTCGAACGGGGTTTCGAATAGCCGTCTTTCGTTCTAACGTAATTCCTACTCTTGAGCTTCACACTGTGGAATCATCGCCCCTGCCATTGTCAACATCGTTGAATGTACGATTAAACAGCCTAGAGAGAAATAGAAATAGAACGAGAGAGAGAAATAGAACGTCCTAGAGAGAAAGCAACGCAGCAAATTATCATTCAAAAGTTTATTATTTCTGTGTTTGATAACCTGTCCACGTGAATCACTGATCCCTCCATATTGGATGCAGTCAGTGGTACATTATTTAAACTCAGTTCTTCCACGAATTGTAATTTGAAGTTTATGTAAATATTCTAGATGGCATTAAAAAGCCCCATTTATATTTCAGCTTTGTACCGTAAAGATAGCCCCAAAGGGCTCTTCAACTGATCGGTGTGCCTCCCTAACATCGTAATCAACTTCTATATTAACATCGTCTTAAATATAACTCCGTGAACACTAAACTTTACTGGTCCCTTTGTGTGGAAAAAAGCTGATATCTAAATATCTACAATGGTATAAAAACAGAAGAACAGTAGCTTTTGTCCGAAACTACTGGACCAGAGTTTACGAAATTTGGCTCAGAAATACAACACTGATCCGGGATATGACAGTAATCTCGACTGCTCGATCAATCTGAAGCAATAATCTAACAAAAAGTTGAGATCTCAAAAGCTGTCCAAGCAACAGGGTAGTTTTGGCGTATTAAAATAATAATATTGGATGAATAATATTCAATAATAAATCTTAAAGAATCTTTTGACATGCTTCGTATTAGAAATTTGTTGAGATTCCGATTAGTTACTTCTTTCGTCTTCAAATCCAGCGGCCAAATCCAAACAACAAATCTTGGTGCCTTTTTAATTACGTCTTCCAGTAGACATCCAACATCCCTACATTCTACCAATAAGCTCTTAATTGAGTTCTTCAAATGACCACACGCGAAACTCACACCAAACGGTAGTCTCGAATATCGGAAAACGGGATCACCAGATATTTCCCAAATGACCTATCAACCTCTATTCTTAAATGGGCGTCTTGCAAGTCTGTCACTATGAAGGAAGCACCGTCTGACAACTTAATGAATAACCCATGAAACGTAGGCAAAGGTTAATGATTACAGTTGGCGAGTTTATTTATGGACACCTTAGTGTCACAGCGGCTCTTCAAAATCTTTTACAAAAACCAATCAAACCATTGCTCCTTCAAGCACGGGAACATCAAATTTAAACTTCCAATATCATGTTTTCTTAATACCGCCGCGTACAACCTGGATTCTCGTTCAAAGCATTCACTCGCGGTAGAAATTTCCCAAGTGCTTCAATCTCCACCCAACATATAATATCAATCTACCAACAAGGATGTCACTGAGGTTTCCCAATTTTTATCCAAACCTCTTTGTTAATCACTGATTCAGCTAGGCTCACATCGTACAACATATCTACAAACAGATAATTTGGTTGCACCTTCGACATAACTTTGCTTTCAGGCTCACTGACGACATAGAGAAAGTGGCACCCCCCTTCTCTTTTTCGGGTTTTTGTGATACCCTTGACCAGAATCTATTTTCAAGTTGGTTATACTCTTAGTAAAGTCGGGAGAGGAGGTTTCTTGTATGAGTATTGAATACCTGACTTTAAGTTCAAAACTTACACAAATTGAAGCTCCCCTAGTTCCCATATTCAAATATTTATTTGTTGATTTTCATGAGGTCTGTGTTCAATAGAGGTAATTCCTTCCTGCAGGGACCATCTACATCCCAACACGCATTTATCCTGAAAATTTCATCGAAATCATTTAGAAGCTGTAACAATAAAGTTTATTACAAGGATCAGCGGACACGTTCACACATGCACATTCCGAAAGGTATTCGAAATGGTTTGAAACGCCCATTGCGAGTGGAAATTTTTATTTTTGGGAAGGAAGTTGGTGCCCGAAATTTGGAAACATTAATTCCCCTACCGGTACGTTCATACCACCCTTGTACTGAGTTTGGCGATTGGGGGTCAACAAGGGGCGAGGCCGACCCCACCTTCAAGACCTGGCGGTCTTGCGGGTACTGTATAACCACTTCGCCGTCCCGTACCAATTGGGTAGTGGTGCTGGAAGTTCTGTCCAGCCATTTCTGTCTACATATTAACTCCTTTTCGTTTCATCATTACTTTAATTTTTGTTGAATGAACTAGTATTTTCCACATTAGTAATGAGTTGTATTTTTTTTGAGCTGTTTTTTTTTTTTTTTTTTTTTTGTGCTTTGAGCTGTGTTTTTTCTTTTGAGCTGTTGTGTACTTGACATTGAAGTAGTTTCTCAAAGCCGCCGGTCTGCGCGATGCAGAAATGGCCTCTTTTACTACTGTCCACTGCATCCTGAAGGTCCATTACATTTCCACCACTGCTTAAACTGGTTTGGTGTATCTGCTCAATCAATTCTTCACAGTTATCAGTCGGCACCTATATCGGTGTAGAAGCACCACTTATTAGATCTGGCGTAAAAAAATACATAAAATCCAATAACAAACTTTTTTTTTGGGAAAGGTCCATTTTTCGTTAAAAACGTTGATTTCCATAGGAAAAGCCACGTTTTTCCGCATTCAAACGAAATTTTCTCTACTAAATCTACTGTATAAGCAGTTTTGAGTATACCGTTCAAAAGCTGAGATTCTGGTGCATATTTCAGGACCACAGGCTAAATTTGAAGAGTAGAATTTTATTAGCCATACAGAGTATGAAAAAAGTGGTAATCCTGAAGATTTGACCAAATTCACTTTTCCGATTGATTTTTCCAATCCACAATATTTTTTTGATATAGTAGGGAGACAGACAGTTTAACACTCTTCCCAATCAAAATTGAATTTTCTTAAGCACATCAGGGAGTTATGGCCGTTTTAGCGGCTTTGGATCGACAGCACGAAGAAATGTTAGAATTAAAATAATTTTAAAACAAAGCCTGTAAAGTGTTTCTGAGGCTCTTTCTGTCAGAGATGAGTAGTAAAATCCATTTTAGCCGGGGTCCTAAGCACTAACACCCTGATAGCTGTCCGCCAAGGTGGCCACCTCTCTGATTCCAGGGACCAGATGGCGCCCATCAACGACCCGGGAAGAGGGGTGTGTTTGTAGGAGACCTGGTATTGGAATGAATCCTATCAATTATGAATTATAATATTGGTAATCACCAAAAGTGAATTTATACTATAGGCAGATTCCATTCCATTGTGTTAACTCAACACACAAATGACTTACTGCATTGAGAGGAGTTTCTCAAAATCTCTCGTGATAAATGTAGTTTAGCACAAAGACACACACACACATTTGCCGCATTACTACTACATTCCCTGCCAACATAAGTTGGCTTCAGCAGACACTGGAGCTATCACCTCAGGACATGACACCAGAACGTATCTTAAGTAAAATGCTTGAGCGTGAACAGAACAGGACCACCGTAGCACCCTTTTCTGAAAAGATCCTGAAAATGGAGGCTGTGAAGGAACGGGAGAGGCAGAGCAGGGAGATCACGGACCGAGAAGAGTGACAAATTCCTCCCTAGAACCAGCCTGAAGTAATGTGTCAAACAGTTCCAGGCTGAGTTTCGTCGTGGGAAATAGAAGGTGAGGTTTTAGTGGGTTTGAATCCCACATAACCCAAAGTGCGGTCCCTTTTGGGTATCTTAGGAGATCCGATTCCCACCTAAGGATCTCATAGATTTCCTCACCTGACACCGAAAAAAAAAGAAACAACTACTATTTACGAAATATACTTTAGATCTTTTTTTGTTAGATCATGTAATGGGGAGCAAAAAAGATTAAAATTCCCTTATGAATCGGCCATAATAATTAACTGTCCCCATTATGGAATTCAATTCATGATCATTCCCTAAACGTGGTATGTCTCGCAATGCTTTCAAGTAATCCTCCACGGGGTGAATGAATTTCTGTTTCATCAATTGAACGACTAAAGTAGTTCCGTGAAGGTTGGAACAATTTGCTCTTGATAATCTGAGTTTCAATCCCCGCACTGTCCAACCTTGACAAAACTCTCAGCGCCAGTACCTAGTTGGTAGGAGACGGCGAAGTGGTTATACAGTACAGTGTGGTTGGCCCTGCCCCTTATTGACCCCAGTCATCAAACTTAGTATATGGGTGGTTTGTTTTGCCATGATTCTTAAATAAGTATGGCCGTTTGAATCAAGATCGGAAACACGTAAAAAATCTGAAAATTGATGTAACTCGAAAACCAAGCCTCTAAAAACATTTCTAGGAGGCACTTTTTGTCAGAATCTATTCCTAGTCTATGACCGGTTAATCAGGTTAACAACTTGTACAGTAAAGAATTACTAAACCTCTATATAATAAGTTGCATCGTTTTATTCATTTTTGTTTTAAATTACCGCTATATCTCACCAATATTCAGTTCAACGAACCATAAAAAACGTCATCGTCATAATGCAAACTCCCCCACGCGGCTGTTGCCGGGGTCGCTGTGTTCATATTTTTTATTTTAGCATTTTCTCAAGGAACCATTATTTATTGCTTCCCGCATTCCACGTCTTTCCTGTCACCGGGCACGCTGTAAAAATAATACGTAATAATAACACGGAGAACTAATTTCTGGCGAGAATTCGGTTGACGCTGATAAATTATAGAGCAGATTGCGCGTGATGGATTGACTGGAGGGAGCGAGTGATCCCAGACCAGGGAATGAGGGCGTCGGGCAAGCAGAGGGGGTTTCCTCGGCTCCGGTTTTGATCTCATTGGACTCCGGCGGTTTTCCGCCCAACGCGCGCCCGACGATAGACAGAGGGATCCTCGAGATGCCTTCTCTCCTCCTTATTGGAAAAGTTTATCCCCTCGCTCGACTCTTTCCTTCTCCTCTACTTCCAGCCTTTTCCTATTCCTCCGATCCTCCCCCATCAACTTCCAGCTTTTCCTATCCCCCTTCTTCCCTCTCCCGCAGACCCAACTCCTTCCGGCCCTTTTGGCGCCCGTTCCATTTCGAAACAACACCGACTCTTGGGGCGTCTTCGACGTAGAGCGAAGGAAAAGTTTTCGCCTGTTGGCGCTCCGCTCCGTTCTGATATCTCTTCAGCTCTCCCAATTGGTTCTCACCCCATCAAACGACATGATTGAAATTCACGAACATCTATCCACTACAGAAAAGTGGAGGGGGTATCGTAGGAGGGAGGAGCGGGGAATAAAAGTGACGTATGACGGGAGAAAAGTGATGGATAACAGGAGAACATAGAGGATGAAGGAGAGTGATGCTGTCACTACCTTTCTAGAAAACATTTATTTTTGGAATTGCCAGGTGACACGAAGACATTCAATATGAGTAAAAAAAAGGAAAGGTAACACAATGTCCCCTCCCCCTGATGCAAGTCACTTGAAACTATGGCTTCAATGATTGAAACAGTCTGCTGGTAGTTAATTGCTGTATGCTGTTTTAGTAAACTCTGATTACATGAATGGATGATAAATGTGCTCCTTGGTTAAGGAAAAATAACGTTGATGAACGTTCAAATGACGCTGGATAAAGTATTAAGAAGGATAATTTTAATTTATTCAGTCCAATTATTTTTTACAGTTGAAGAATTGATTTAGGAATAATTATTGGCCGTTAAGCAATGTCACAGAAATACTAAACAATTTTTTTTATCTTATCAACTTTTTTTTTCAAATGTGAATTTTCCTCTATCTACAACTTGTTGAACGGGTTGCACTCGCCCGAAAGAATCAAATGAGGGGCCAAATTGTCATGAAATTGAGCGTAGAGTACGAATCTGGAAGAAAATACGGGCGCCCTGTTTGACATAAAAACAAAGTTGAAGTGATCTGCTCATAATATATTCTGTATATGCCACCACTTTAACATGCCTCCACTTTAGGCAGACCGAAATTAGACCATCCTTCAGGACGACAGCTGACGACGTCCGCGACGGCCAGGTAATGGAAATAGGTCTATTGAGCAATGAATGTAGGATGCTTGAAAGCGACCACAGAATCATGAACGATGACTCCCTGAAACCTCACAGAAATAGGATGAGAGCTGTATATGCCACAGTGTGAATTCGTTTTTATGCTCTAATTGAAGTTCGCCTGTACGCAGCATCTAGTTGTGACTATACTCATAAAGTGAAATCTAATTGTTATCTCTCATTTACTTTCTAAATTTGTGGGATATTGGACTTGAAAACTTGCGAAGAGCCTGAGGGAGAGAGAGAGCTGAAGATCATGGAGCCAATTCCGTAAAATGAATGGGGCTTACCAATTCCTCTAATGAACATGGAACAAGTGATTAATCAACAGTAACAAGATTGGCATGATTAATTCCTAATGTTAATTGTTGTAAGCACGTTCCGTAGATCCCATACCAGTTACACGCATATTTTCATATGTTAATAATATGCCGATCGATTCAAAGTCAGTAAGAGAACAAATGACGGGAGATGAAACAATGTGGGTCAGTCGTAAAACCAGTAAATAACCTGTAGTCGTTAGAGAGAGCTCGGGGTATTATTAAACCAAAATTTATCTTCGAAAAAGTTTAATTCCGCTCAACGAAACCTCCCGCACAATGAAAACAAGGAATTTATCCCCGTCAAGGAAACGACCAACTCTGCTAAGGAACCCGCCTCAGCTTTTGTGAGCAGGGGTGAGGGCGGGGCTCAGTAAAAAAATTCAAATGACTCTGAGGGAAAGTTGGGTCGGATGGAAGGCCGAGGGGTGGGAGTAACATTGACGGTAAGGAAGGGGGTAGCCAGTAAGGTAGGTTGAGGGTGACGGTAAGGTAGTAAGAGGTAAGGTAGGGGTGGTATCGGTAAAAACCATGGGGAAGGCCAATGAGATTACAGCGAGGGGTTTTGCGGCGTTGAGGAAGAAAACGATGAAGAAGGGTAGCGACTTTATGGGACTCGGGGCTCTTCCGATAAGAAAAGTTGATTAAGTTTAAAATACTTGTTTGTAGATGTTGATTGGCTCAGTTTGCAGTGGAGAGAGGAAGAGAAGGAGCTCCCAGGTGGCTCTTCTTTTTCCTTTCACTTTTTTTCTTGTTTCTCCTTGTGTTTTTTTCCATTTTCAGAAAGAAAATCTCAATCTGTCCTCGTTCCGTACTTTTCGAGTTTTGGACAGTTGAATCGGTTATGGATGTTAATTACTTTAGACGGAAGCTGAAATGCTGACCTTAGTACCCACGCCTCAGGCAATTGTATCAAAACCTCTTCATTTTAAGAAAGCTAAGAAATGGAAGTCCTAATTTTAAGTGATATTGAGCTGTAATTAACGTTCGAAAATAATAATTGTTTCTGCTGTTTCCACGAAAAATAAAAATGGCGTATAAGGAGATTCAGGATCAATCGATTTATGTATGACGTTAACCACCAGTTAAAGAAGGAGCCTCCATGTCACGAGCGGTGATACCACAATGAGTTACTGCTGAGATACCCAACTCGAGTAACTGTGCGGCACTTTTCCCGCATCACAATCCGCACCAAGATACGTTTGTTGCTATGACATTGATGTTATTAGATGATGCCACTCTATCCAACTCAGAATGTGCTTGGAGCAGGTCAATTCCACGAAACGTGTCAATATGAATACCTAGGATTATGGCAGACCTATTAGAGTTGATGGAAGGTATAACTGGCTGCAAGCCTCAGTATAATGCAGTCTCTCCCTTTTCACATTCCAGCAGCTGGTTGACAATTCAATTGCTACCTGCATCATGATTTAGAATTTGGCCATTTTGACATTTACATGTATTTGTTAAGAACCAGCGATCAGAGAAGAATGCTGATCTAAAAAATAGTTTTAACCTTTATACAAAAATTTGCGGCGTTTTAGTTTTTATTTTCAGTTTAATGTAATACTTGCATTATTAGGATAAGTTTGTACTACCGATTCATTATTCATTATGACAGTTCAGAAAGACATAAAGTTAGTATTTGTTAATTCTTTTCAATGGATGGGGAAGAATTTAATAAACCGAACAAACAGCTTTCGTACAAGTACGCAACCACGAGGGACATTTTATGTCTTTGCGCCCCCTCCCGTACACACACCACGTACTTCGTACCACCGTGGGTACTTGAATTCTCGATCGTGTTGACTCATTGTTCCGACACCCGTGGGTACTTTATTGAATTCGAGCCAGGCTACATCACCTACCCCAGTAGCGTTGTTGTTACACTTGTGTTGCATATTGGTCACTGAGGTTCCGGAGCAACGAATGGTAAAATGTAAAGACATAATCATCACCACTCACAGTACTGACACCGACAGTTAGTAAACAATATGGTTCCATCGGGTGGTCACTGAGGTTCCGAATGTCCAGGGGTTAACGTAACAAGATTAAGTAAATCAACAGCTTTCAAATGAGTGGTGAACGAGTTTTTTACGATCACAAATGTCGAAGATAATGATCCGTAGCAACGAATCGGTTGTAAGCGAAAACCATCAGAAATATTTTCGTGACGATTTTTTCGTGACGCTGTCCGCGTTACATTTTCGAGTTTATGTAGCAAAGTAAAGGCATGAAATGTCAAAAAGGAATATTATCAGAATAGTTGTTGATAAGTTTCTTTGGTGAGTTGAATGGTTTCCGTACGACAGTATGCCATAAATAATTTGTAACGTATTGTGAAACAGCTGGTTTATGGAGACACTTCACCTTGCTGCGAATCCATAATGTGAAAATTGAGAGGAAAATGTGAAAAAAACGTTTTCTTGAAGTTATTATACCAATCATAGTTCGCAATGCTTGGTATTGACATGCAGTTTTTCATATTCTTCGAAAAAATAAAATCTCAGGGAGTGCTCCAATAGTTACAGTAATAAAATCACAGTGGACAGTTATGTCGCTTGGAGTGGCGTTCAATGGGTCGTGCTCTTCAATGGGAGGTCTGGGGATCCCGGGCCCATTAATTCAGCTGCGTTCATTAAACGGGCGGAGTGGGGTCACGAATTATTGATTTTTAGGTGGTCGAGGTGATACGTCGCGATGGAGACGGGATGCTCCCGCTCCTTTGAAGTTCAATCGCCGACATGTTCATTCGTCCTGCGTTAGCCACAATCATTTACCTTCGTTGACAACCACCTCTGTCGTTACCCCTCTTCGAATTCACCCACTCAAGGGCAGTGCAAGCATCTGATTTACCTACTTGTACATTTTCCATTTACATTTAATGATTTGTCACTAACTAGTGTGGGAGTCAACAACACTGGTTTACAGAGACTCCAGTCTTCTTTTTTAGGGTGTCCCCCTGAAGCAAGGATTCTTCAGTAGAGGGACTCCTATTAGAATCGATCCAGAGTGGTGTTTGACAACCCTAACATGAGACCAACAGGAACGAATAGAACAAATCCGTGAGAGAGATCCTAAGACGAATCCGTGGAAAAACCGGTAGGTTTTACCTGTGTGTGTGTTGGTTCATCATTTTCAGTAACGATCCTATGTAATCGTCAAGAAGTCCAGCTCTCTAAATTAGTTGGTCCACGTTTCAAGTTATAGAGATTTTTAACAATGAAAATAATATTTGAAAACAATTGAAAATCCACCTCACATCATGGTATGAAAATCGTGTCTGAAATGGAATTACTAAAATCCTTAATACGAGTATTTGTTGAATATTTTCTGATTGACCAACTGAAAAGGTATTTGAAATAGAGCTCCTTGTGAACGCAATAATTATATGGATATATTGTCACCACTGGCTACAGCTACGGCTCAACTTTGAATCCATCTCCATAGCTTTGGGGTCTAACGCATGCTTGCGAGTATAATTTGTAGGGCACATGATCTCAGGTTTATTGAGGTACTCCTCGAGGGTTCACTCAAAGAATCAACACTTTAATTGAGACAGGTATTAGTTACTGACACTTAACGATGAGCGGAGAGAACTCGATACCCTTCTCTCCAATTTGCGAAGGAACTACAGGGTACGTACGTTCCCCACCGTATTTTCTCTAATTTTGATCAAACAAACAACATTTATCATAATTTTTTTCGTAGATTTCGAAAATGACAAAATTGTGATGTGCATACAAGAGCATTCGTGAGCAATTGCACCGCAATCGCGACTTTGTTTTTTCAAATAGCAACAATAATTTCCTTTTAAAGATTTAAGTGATTGGTAAATTTCATGATCGTAGGACCCGTTACCCGATTTTTTTGGAGGTGTACAAGTGACGCACAATTGATCTTCTGAGTTCAAGATTAAATGAGGTGCCTCTGGGACATATAGAATACAATTTCGTGGTAAAGCGTAGTGATTACCTGAAGGATCTTCGCGTTTAATTTCGTTCCTGTGGTAACTTACAGTGCTAAAATGTAATGTAATGGAGTTCCTTTGAGATACTCGTATAGGATTTTGTTCGTTAATGTTCAATGCCATCAAATTTTGGTTTATTATTCAATAATAAACCATTGTAATCGCTCTTGAAAAAAAAAAAAAAAAATTCTAACCCCCCTGAAAATTTCATGGTTTACGTTCAAAGGGTGTAGAATCCGAATCTGCCATAAAAATTTTCCGTCCGTCCGCCGTACGCACAATTTCTCCCAAACGGCTGAAGCAAAAAAGCAGAAATTTTCAGGAAAAATCCATGTTGGTCCGGCGACGCCCCAATTCTTGAGCCAGCTCTCTCACTCAATTTAAAGTGCCCTTTAAGAGCTGTCAAAGTTTTGTAAAATCCCTAAAAAGCTAAAAAAAAGTCAAGGCGGCTTAAATGTGTACTCTTTTTGAAGAGCACTCCACGAGGAATCGAATGAGCCCCTCCCCAGGTCCGTAGGTCAAACCATTCCCGATGATTTATGGTGCCAACATTTGAATTTGAGGAGGCACACAAATATGATCAACTCAACAATCCAAATAGGTATTTTGGCTGAGAACAGATTTACGTGCTCTATGCATATCTCCTGAAATCAATATTCGCTCTATCACCTGTGAAACACGCACACGCCTCAGCTTAGTAGGAATTCAAATCGTGAACGCAAGCCAATTGAATAATAAACCGCAGTGAAAGAATTTGCAGCGTTTTCGTAAAATATCTTGTGTATATTCTATTTATTTCATCATTTTAAATTCCTAATTCACCTCCAACAATGGACTATCCATGATGAAGGGCTATCGAATGCAGAACTAATAAACCTTAGTGTTTTTACATGACAAAACACCTGTACCCTGTAATTGATTGTAACGTTACTAGCAGAATCAACAATGCTGTTTAGGTAATATGCCTCTCTCTGGATGAACGTATAGAATCTAACCATTCAATTCTAAAATTAGGCATTTGGTGATGACATGTATTCCGAATGTTCTTGATGTCTTTTTACATATCTGTACTTACATTTTACACTCAGATGTTGCAAAAATACGGGAAAATGGGTTGATCAAGCAACAATTTTAATTTGAAACAACCACTAATATCCTTCTTTATCAGGAAATATTTAGTTTTCTGTCCCTGTATATACCTGCGAATAAATGCGATTCATTATGCGTTCGGTATCATGAGAGGTCATGTGAAAAAGAACCCACGGTCCAGAGAGCATGGCAGGGTTGCCGATGGTAGACGACCTACCTGCTCTACTCGGTCGAACGACTTAAGAAAGAAGTCTGCGAAGGAAAAGACGTAATATTTTCTTCCTTAGTTGGCCCAGTTCCACTAAGTTGATGCTCTATTTTCGCCATATCCACTCGGCGGAAATGATCGTATTCATATTGCAGCTCTATTCATAATATCGACTTTCCCTACTTGCTAGATCAGTTTGGAGCAATGGCGACAATATTCCTTATTCACAACAAGGAAAGTAGAACAAAATTGAATGAACATGAGTCCTCACCGTCGTAAGGGGTAAATATTGTATTGTTTTAACTTTATCTTTATTGTTACAATTTTTTCCAATTCTTGCTGCACAATGTCAAATGTTTTCTTAACGATACCTCATGCACAATCCAATTAAAAGTAAATAAAGACTATTTATTTACGGTTTGAGCTCTCACAGCAAGATACTATGTTCTCAAATCAAAAACGTTACTAAACGAGCGAGGCTCGTTTCCGTTCTGCCCTAGAACTTAAAACTTGAAAAAAGTTGGGTGTTAACACACGTAGCTACCTCATATCTGTAATATGAATGTATCCATATTGCAATGCTCAAAATAACGTGTGAGAAGTCCCTAGCGCGTTGAGATGGCTGTGGGAATAGTAAATAAAGTTACTTTTTACATCTTTTTAGACAATATCGGTTTCCTGTTTCTCTCCGTGGAATGTCTGTGGTTAATTTAATTTGTATTCCATCAGAACGATGAAATTTCGGAGATTGTTTGATGAAAGCAATTGCTCATCGCAAACTGGATGTTTGCCATCACAATCTACGAAACTCGTGTACCCATTTCAATGAAAAGTGTTCTCATCTCTACAGGTTAGCTTAAAGATGTTGTCCGTTCAAGCTAACCAGTAGAAACGAGAAAATTGGCATTGCTATTGGGTCGAAGGAAGCAACTTTTGCTAAGGTAAATATGGATTCCCAGGCATGTTCCGATTTCATAGGTATCTATCAGTTTCACATGCTGTTACGTAGACAATCGTTTTACAAACCTCAGAAGGTACAGTTTTTAAATCGGTAGGTAGTGAAAATTCCTCTTTGATGGATCCAAAGGGCCTGTATTTACAGATATTCATCTATTTAAATGGATTTTCCACTGTTCAAGTTTTAGTATGTATCCAAACGAAATAGAACGGAGCAGTTATTAACCTTTACGAATAATTACATACTAGTTTATAGGCTTGTATGCTGTAAGATTGTTTCTTACTATTGGAAGGTGTATTCAACTTCTAATATATTGAAACTGATAATAAAAAATAGAAAATAAAAACCTGCTCACATGTTTACAAGCAAATTTTACTGATGCTTTATTATTCAATAATAATTTAAGGAGAGAAATTTCAAATATTCTTTAGCACTACATACAGTCATTGGACTCCTGACATGTTTCTTCCTTATATAATACAAATTGCATTGATGCCACATAGACCACTTTGATAATTTGTTCCGAGGGAAACCACAAGCTAATGGACATTAGTATGTAATCATACTTTTATAGTTGAGGATATGGTTATTTCAAAAGCGATTACTTTTGAATGAAACCAACAGAAGTTAGTTATTTATGAGATTAAAAAACAAAATAATGAAAAAAAGGTAGGTGTTTATTTTGTGCTGAGTTCTGCGCCCATTGCACTGGACGTGGGTTAACGCGAAAATTTACGGTTACCAAGAAATAAGGGAGCACAAGAGGTAAATGTGGGAAAGTGTTACCGCGGAAGGGTCTTAGGGGGTGTTAGGAGAGGACGGTTGACGGTAGCTAATTTGGCAGAGAGTGCTGACCTGCGGCCCCCACTAGATCACAAATCACAAGACAACACTTAGGGACTTAGAGACAACGGTAGGAGGGGGTGTTACGGCAGGCGTTACGGCCGACGTTATGGTGGCGCTACGGAGGGAGGAGACGCCTGGGGAACACTAACTCGTAATAAGGAGCTCCCTCAGGATCTATAGAGCCGCTCTCGGCCGCCTCCCCAGGCTCCTTCCACTTATTAATACCTAATGCCTCCCTGTCCCTTCCTCACGCTTTCTTTAAAGTCCTTTGAGCCCTTTCGCCAACTATCTAGGATTCAACGCCCAACGTCGCCTCTTTTATTCTGTGGAGATTCCAGACGGAATGTTCAACGACTTGGACCTACCAATACTCAGGGTCAACGTTTCGGGATGGTCGTGGAACAGCGATACTTTTCTGAATTGTGTTCATTTTCTCAAATAATGTATTGAACAACAAACGCGACAAGACAACATTGTAACACAGACGATTGAAATTGTTGCGAAGGACGACCCACCGTCGATTCACCGCGTGATCGTACTCTTTCCTAATGAGGTTGTTACGTTGTGGGTGAGAAAATCTCAAATATTCTTTCTCCCGCAGTGCTTTCTGATGCAACAGGGGTACAGAGCTCTAGGCATCACTTTCTGTTAATAATGAAAGAGCTGCTATATCGATGGGTCATATCACAAAAAACTTTCGAAATACCTAACATGTTTCATACTGTTTGATGATACTATGTTCGTTATTAACCTTTCAATGAATCGAATGTGCCCTTTTACTCAACTTTTTCCCTCTCAATTTGAACACAATCTTTGTTACTCCACGTAATAGTTAGGAATGGTGATTCAAAATGTGAATCTCACTGGCGGCCACTAGATTTTAGTTTGGTACATAGCGCTATACTTTAATAATGAGTTGCATCAATCAATTTATTACTGGGTCTCTCAGGGCACTCCCAGAATGTCCAGAAGTTAACTTGTTGGTGAGACCAAGCCAGGCTTTGGTCCAGCTTTGGTGTAGGCTAATTTAGTTTAGTTGACATCGTAAATTAGTTGTAATACCTGGTAAGTAGAAAAGAAATGTTTGTAATTGCAAGTTTTAATGAGTGTAATTGAATTAAATTCAAAGTGTTAGGACTGTTTTAGCTTTCAGGATACTTTCCAATTCTACTATTAAACACTGAATTCAACTACAAAACTAAACTTGACACTGCTGTGTTGGAGAGGAAATGTGAAAACTTTGCCCAAGGAGTTGTAGTACCCTTGTGACTCTAGGACGGAAGACACAAGACTGAGTTGGATCACCGGATTACTGGCTTGGATGAGGAATATACCTCGAAGTTACGAAACGTGTTAGAACTGTACAGCTATCTCCACGAATTGTCTACCGAATCTCACACCCCTTCTGTTCCGCAAACTCCTGAAGAACTGGGGAAGAAATCCCCCCTCCCCCCTTTTCACGGCTACCTCCTGAAAACCATTGAGTAAAAGTTAATTGCAATATATGGCCGATGCATTTTTTTAGTACTGCATCTTAATCTAGTTCGTGCTCTTTCCTACATCAAAACTTTCCTCCTATTCAGAAGAAAACCTCATTTTTTCCACAAGAAAATATAACGGATCAGTTTAAAGGAAAAAATATTTCACAGGAGAAAAGACTACAATGGCGACCAGTGGGGTGAAAGGGCGTTAGGTGGTTGACGAGGGGGTGAGGGGATGCTATAAAGGGATGACAATGGACGACTCTGGACAGAACCGCACAACTTCGCTCCTACTTGTAATAACTTTTACGGTTCTGAACAGAGAGCGGCCTCCAAGGAAGAGAATCGTTGTGGATTTTATTGTAATGCTAACAAAGGGTCCCTAGAGGCTGTAGTATAGAGTGTGGAGAGGGTAGTGAGGGGGGGGGGAGCCCTTTTCCCTAAAGGGACCCGAGAAAGATATACCTTTTCCTCTACGGTATTGTCCCTTTGACTTCCTCTTCCACTCGCCCCCCTACGCCCGCTCTCGTCCCTTGGCCCTTTTTACGCCCTTCGCAGCCGCCCGACCCCTCGATGGTCTTATCTCAGGGGTCCCGGGTTCGAGAGCAGGAGGCTCCTCGCTCCTCCAGCATTAGACTATCACTTAGCTCGGACTTGTATAACTCACAGCCGTCAAGGCAACGCCGCCCAGCTCTATATCTTTAGCCGCAACCCTCTTCAGTTTTATGAATAACGTTGCTACCTTTTGTTGGTTGGAGGTCTTCGTAGCAGCTTGTTGTATGTTCCTCCAGGACACAAAGCGACAACTATTCTGCCCAGAGAATACACACAATTCACACAGTGAACGGAAACTTACATAATACAGGATCCCAGGACCAAACTTGTGGGAACCTAGTAATCCAAAAACGTTGGAATTTCAGCATGTTTCTTCGTTTTGAAATTTGACGCTAATCTTGAATACACCCTTTGTTCTTATATCTAAAATTGGGCCTCAAATTGATGAAAAACATGAAAAATCCACGTATTCCCGCGTATTTTCCTAGGTAAACCCGATTAGGAGCGTAAAAGTTTTCGTTCTTCAAACCGAAAAATGTTAGAGCAATAAATTTTGCGTCGATTGATCTCCTGATTTGTGAAGCTACTATGGAAAATTATTCAATTCCAAAGGTTTAGTAACTATCAAAAATTACGTTTATGATACAGTCAATATTAATGCATAACAAGCAAAATAATAGAAATACATGCGTTCGGCCAGACCAGCATAAAAGTTTAAAGTATACTGAATTCATGAAAGAAGGGAATGATAATCTACGAGAACTTAGGGAACAATCCAAAATAATAATAAGCTTCTTAATCGTTGTATGAAATGAGAAAGCAGACCGTCGTGGGAGTGGGGTAGAAAAGGAGAAAATCGTGGATCAAGCAGAGCCCTCAGTCTGAGACGTAATGCCTGGTGAGGGGTGACACATCAGAACACTATCCGTGCAGTCGTGACAGATTTAGGTGATCAAGATAGGAGGCCCTGGCCTTGGTGGATATATTATTGAAGGATCTTCTTTAGAGGCTTAGAATGGAAGACGATCAAGAGATTTACAGAAATAAGCTACGAAATCGGAGAGGTGGAGTTATCAGGAAATCCCCGCACAATTTATAGGACCCTTCTCAGTGAGGATTTCTGTTTAGTACTGAGTTTTATTGACTTCTCAGATAAACTAATTGGGGGTCTTAATTGAGTTCTCTGTTGTTAAAGGTTTTAGCGTGTCTCAAATATCTTTTGAATTCAAGGTGTATGACAATGAGAACCTAAACAATCGAACCTGGACAAATGACAGGTCTCACCTTCTGCGCTCAAAAGAAATTTTGCGTTACCTTGGTGATTTAGAAATATAAGTACGTACAACCAAACATTTTAATGCTCTGGAAGAAGTGATATTTGAAATATTAAAGTTGAGATGGAATTAATTAGAAGATTAAGAGGTAATTATTTGGTAAATATGGATGCTACAGTGATGGATCATCTAGAGATAGATACACTTTCACATCACGGGTCTCTCTATTCAGAACAATACGTGGTACTAAGAGTCAACTGAAATGAAATGTATTATTCACCTACAATTGAGTAGATGGTCAAAATTATAACAATAGTTGTAATAAATTCGATTTCTTAGAAAGATATTCCATTATTTTATATCAGCTGATTTATCTGAGCTTCATGTTGTCGATCAGAAAGGCGTACGGCGATCCTGGGAGGTCCATTCGGTCCATAAACCACAAAACCAATGTAAACATCTCCGAAGTTTTCGGAAGCCCGATTTTTTAAAATTCCTGCCTTTAAATCCACCAGCTCTTCACTTTATGATTCATCAGAAGGGATACCACACTCCAGACTACTAGAGTCAACTAGAACTAGTGAACTAGACCCAAGTTTAATAAAATTTGTTCTGATAAACTAGGTATTGATTCGATCTGTCTTTGTCTTGACGAATTGTAACTAACCAATGGAGAAGGGAGCCATTTGCCTAGAGTACCGAGATGGATGTTAAAAAGTAGCTGAGGACGCCAGCTAACAGGGTTAAGTCCGTACCGATATGGTCACCATTATAAAAGGATAGTATCGGTGAAACAAGAGACAGTATAATTGTTCACTGAAAAGGAAATCCCTCTCAGAGCAGTCGCTACCAAGTTTGATCAAATACCGATCTCGATTCACAAGAAGAGAATCATCAAATTACAAAAGAACTTCCCGACGAAAGAAAAAAGCACCCTAGGAAAGTTCACTTTACTAACTTTCTGGTGGAATGAAATTACCAATACATATAACAAAGTCTGGGGAAGGAGGAAAACGCTGTTAGCTGTAGCTGAGGGCGAGTTAGTTGAAGCTGGTAGGACGGATGGAACACGGAGAGACGAATAGGGGAAGGGAGCCGAGAGGAAAGGAAAGATACACAAAATCAAAGAAGAAACTTGAGCGGAGAAAACCAAACATGTACTTGGCGGAGAAGGAAGGTCATTTAATTTGATCGCGGGTAATAGAATTAGGGTTTGAGGGTGGATGGTTTGAAGTTGAGGGTGCCTTTTCTCATCCAGGAGCTTTCCCTGCGAACCGTGACCTCTTGAAAGGGTAGGAAAACGAGGTTTGGAGACGACACGGTAGAGATATCAAAGTGCAGAGGAATGTTCTTCTAAGCAGGCTAAATGAAAAGTGATTGCCCGCATTCAGTTTCCGGAAAATCTATTGAAGCTTAGCAATCACGTATTTTGACCTAACGCGAAATGGAAGTGTTATCTTACGACCTTCACTGCAGTAGTCTACGTATACCTAAAACTGGCACTTGAATGACTGAGAGGAACGGTGGTTGATCAATAACCTGTATCCAAATTATTGTTAATACATGTTATTCAGAAATTGCTTCGTATCATAATCTATCATCGTTAACGTCAAGTTTTGGCTAAAGAGTTCGAATTCTCACTTCGGATCATACCATCAAAAGCAAAGCTGCCACCGTATACGCTCAGCTCTACAATCAGACTAGTAGCCTGTTGGGGCTGGAAAGCCCCAATCTAGTGTGTATGTTAGAACATCGTTTATGAGATTATCGTGTGAGGCCACAGCTATTACTAAATTGCAACCTCAGAGTTCCAATAGCGTACACATTAGCTTTAGATGCAACTCAGCTGTTCCTCAAGTCAAAGTCCTAAGGATTATACAAACTAAATTGCAGCGTCACAGTGTAAATAGCGTTTACCTTTACCATTGTTTCTTTTTCTTTTCTCCAAATTACCTTTTGGAGAAAACTCCCTGCGCGACTCACACGGATTGTTTCGTTTCTAAAAAAAGAGAAGGAGAGATAATATAATTTCCGTTTATATTCTGCAATGTATGATTTCTTAGGTACCTAGCGTGTTTTTTGTGCCGTACTATCCACCGTTTAATGGAAAGCTTTGTGAAAAACCTTAATTTTCTTCTCTGGTCTCCCACTATTCTGAGAGCTTGAAAAACACGAACTGTTCAGAGATTGTAAGTGTGTAATAAACAGGAACACCCTTAAGTGAATGGTTCTTTTGCTAGGGCTCGACGCCGGGGGAGTACGAGTTGACGGTGAAGGAGGAGGTTTAGAAGGAAGGCGACGACTTTGCAATAATCACGCGGACTTTCCGATTTCGATAAGCAACCTCAATCGATCAATGGCAGGGACCAGAATTCCGGTGGACACTACCGACTTGTATATGAAGAATGAAGATCAGTGGTAGGCCGAGATGCTGGGCTTCGGGGGACCTGCAGGCATTGCCCCACCCATCCACCTGCTGTGGGTGGCGTTACATTTTCGAGTTTATGTAGCAAAGTAAAAACATAAAATGTAAAAAAAAAGTTCCAATCATTCAGCATAATCGTATGTGCAAAATTTTCAGTGTAATCTTAAATGTGTTTGATAATTACGTTTGCAAAAAATTGTAAATTTTAGGGCAAAAAAATTTCAAATAATATTTTTCTAATCAAACATTTGGATTTTTTAGAATGTTTTGCATCTATATACATTTTTGCACATTTTAATGAAGTTCAAGTACAATTTTTGGAATTCCAATTAGCAATTCGAGCTTTGATTCTAAATGACCTAGTTCATTGCTAATAAACCTTTTTTTTTTTTTGAGAAATATTCCGCTAAAAAAAGGAGTTCCACAACTTTTAGCCGTTTTTCATCATTTTTTGTTTGAATGTTTTCAGTAGTTTTGGAATTAAGTAGTTCAATTTATGTGCTCAAAAAGTGTTGACTCGAATTGATCCTTTTTTTAGAACGCTTGATTCTATGGTGAAAGAATAAAGTTTTTATCTCAATCCTATTGAAAGTTATCGTCTGGAAAGTCAGGGAACGAGAGGCAGGGTCACCTCACAATCCATAGGATAGCCGGCACTCGGGCGGGATGCACGTACAGCTAAGTTGACACAGCGAACACGTTGGTGTCATATCAACGCTTCGAAACTAGTTCACGAGGTTCCAAAGGGACCCTAGGAGTTGAATGCTACACCGCACGACACCTATGCGTTGCAGGTTTTCAATACTCTTTGCCTATGAAGATGAAGGAATTCCTCCATTTCAGTAAATAAAATAATGAATTGGAGTAACAACCATCTTTTTTCCCTTTCTTTCTTTCCCTTTGGCCAACCACCGGTTACCTCAGTCCCATGATAAACATTCTCCACTATAACGACCAAGTCAAAAAAATTGTGAAAGAATGACATACTTGTTTTATGACAATACAGCGTCAGAGTTTTTCCTTTCCTTATATATATAGTTCCTATCTCACAACATTGGTTTTCTTTCACACCCAATAGTCAGATATCCATTATATTGTACCTGGAAAACTCTCAACAATATCTTTTTGTAAAGATATTTCAAAGAGGATGCAAACAACCACAAAAAGGTTCTATATTCCCGAATGAAAATGCACTTCTTTGCAGGATATTAGTTTAGAAAAATGGATTTTCTTATGAAATCAGCAGGTCTATCCTATTAGGATAAACCACTATGGTGTACTCAGCTATTGCACATACCTCCTACTCTATGCGTTCTGGTGTATTCTCAGCCTATTATTACAAAGTAAATCGGAAATGATCATGTTCTTGTGGAGAAGAGAAGGACATACCCTCAGCCGACTTGCTCAGGATTATACAAGAATAGGGAATGTCTTCCATGAGGTCGTAGCGATTCAAATTACACGGAACTCTACTGATCAATAGAAATACAATCTTATCCATGAATTACTACATTGATAAACCTTTGCAAGAACTGAGTAAATAGTTCGATATCCTGTCGGTTTCCAAGTAGGGATGACCATCAAAACATAAAATATCGATATATCAATGTTTGATAGTATCGGCGTTAAAATATCGATGCCGATATAAATCGTAGGTTAATCATCGATACTAGGCACTACCGATCAACCCAAAAATATCGATAGTTTTAGAAAATATTGGTTAAAAAGTTGTATAAAATTTATGTATTTAATGCACTTAGTAGGCTAGATGCCACAATTGAGTTTGCTAAAGTTCAAATTTGATTTAAAAATAAAAGTTAATTAATACTAATCAATAAATATAAATATACGCCTTTTCTGATTTAAGATAAAATATGTTTAAATTGAAACTAAGTTCAGTTTAATGTATTTTTATTTTTGATTTTGTTGTACCAATAGTCTTGAAACAAATAATTTATAATACAATTATTGTATTGTTTGATAAGCTACCCAAGTTCTCTTAGAGGGGTTGTAGCATTTATCCTCCCTTAAATGAATGTAAATACCTATGTCTCGAACCTATGGTTCAAACAACTGAGAATAAAGAAAAAAGAATCAACCGTGAACAAGATACAATAGGGGACCATCTACACATCAAACCGAACAATCCCTGAAAATTTCATCGAAATTGGTCAAGAACTCCCGGAGTTATGCGCGTAACAAGGATTTCACGTTTGCGCATGCGCAGAGGCTACTATTGATTCGGAGGTCATGAAACTCACAGGGGACTATCTACACATCAAACCAAACAATTCCTGAAAATTTCATCGAAATTGGTGAAGAACTCCCGGAGTTATGCGCGTAACAAGGATTTCACGTTTGCGCATGCACAGAGGCTACTATTGATCCGGAGGTCATGAAACTCACAGGGGACCATCTACACATCAACCCGCACAATCGCTGAAAATTTCATCAAAATCGGACTATAACTTCGTGTAGTTTTGCCCGTAACAAGGATTTGCTGACAGACAGACACACTGACAGACAGACACACAGACAGACACGGAACCAAAATTGTTCAGAAAGGTCTACAACGCAAAATGCGAGTGGAATTTTTGATTTTGGAGACAAAAAAATTTTCACATTCCGAAAGTGAAAACAATGCTTCCGCTGCCTTGGTAGACTCGGAAGCAAAAAACGTAAAATGTCAGCTTTTCAACGGTGTAGTCGTTTTGGTTTAAAAAAATATTTTTAGTTAAGGAAATGGTGTTTAACTGCAGAAAAACGTGTGTTTTCTGTTAAATTTGAGGTTTTCCCAAAAGTCTCGAAGATGAATGCAACTCATCGCAGTCGGAAATGAGTTGTAGAACACGTAGGAGTCGGATTGTGCATAAGTCCTGGGACACCCTGTATCAATAAAAAATACCTAATGTTTGAAAATCAGGAAAGCTACGGAAGAGGCATTGTCTTGGTCAGGGGCCAGGATATGCAATGACCCGCACGACCCCCAGGTCTTGAAGGAGGGGTTGCTTTGTGCGCCGTGTATTATCAACCCCAATATGATTTGGCCGTAGCATTGGGTGTCTGGTTAGCATGGGGTTTCTAGGCGAGATGAAAAACCGGCGATTTCAAGATTTTGACAATTGCACATCTTCAATGAAATTTTTAAAAAAGTTTTCTGACATCAAATAGATAGAAAATTTAACGCTCTTTCCAACGGTGTCATCAAATTTGAGCTATCTCAAAAATTGAGGGAGTTATGACAGTTTTAATGACTTAAGATCGAAAACACGAAAAAAATCTTAAATCGCAAATAGCTCAGAAACGAGGCCTCTGGCAAAAAATTGCTAAGAGACATTTTTGGTCGGAAATGAGTTGTAGAACACGTAGGAGTCGGATTGTGCATAACTCCTGGGACACCTTGTATATTGAATGAAAATGGTTACAGTCTTGAGCACTTAACTCACAAATAAGAAATACGTTTTTGCGATAAGACAAATGAAAGAGAGCAATTCTTATGGGATTTTTCAAGCTGAATCCATTTCTAGAATCCGTTTTCCCACCAATCTGCAATACAAATGTATAAAGCAGTCTTTTTTTTGTGCTTACTGTGTCGACTTTATCACTGTTTCCCGTGGAAGTGAAAAATGTAGCTAAAATCGGTTTCAAAAGGCGGGTTTCGCTCCTCCTAAAACAAAGAAAGAGTGGTTGAAAGTGGGATTTTAATTGAGATTTTTGAAGTTATATTCATAATACCTACTCAAACGAGCTCGTAGCTAGAAACTTATTCCTATGTACTTATTAAACTTATTCCGATCTCAACATCGTCAATAAATAAATATTTCCTAAGATCCAGTTGATGTCAGTACTGTATTCCCCAACTTGTTCATCGAGCTGCTATGGTGATGTAATTGACTTTTTGATCGTACTAATTCCAGGAAGAAGCGAATTTTTCGAGGGGGGAAGATTCTGATTAACAGAGATCTGTAGCCATCAAAAGGATTCCGTCCGCTATCTGCTTCGTCAACTACAAAAGCTTTTTTTCATCGGTTCATCTCAGCTCTTTCGGGTTCGTCAGAAACATTCCAATCGAGAACCGCCTTGGCAGAGTTACAGGACGAATTTCCGACGATATCAGAAAAATGATCAAGGCACGAAGCAAAGCCTGTAACACCAACAAATAATATCGGGTTTTTCACTGTGTACTCAAACCCTGAATTTCTTATCTTTTTAATAATTTCAATGATCGTCCAGACATCTAGAATACAATCACTAGATATGGTGGAGCACTGAACAGCTGAGTGATCCTTGTGTCTAATTTCCTTGCTAATCAACCTTCGGCACTGAAGTTTGGAACTGGAATTTGAAATTCTCAAGTTCTCAAAGAAATTTGAAGTTCTCAAGCTTAAAATGATCTAACATACATACATATCAGATGTTCCATTACCGCTTAGAAGCTGACAAACGTTGTTGTGGGGAATTCGGATCTTGAAAGAAAATCAAGGAAACATTTAGCATGAAGATTAAAGTTATCAATGGTAGTATATTAATACCTCCAACGATTGTGCATAGAGCATCATAATTCAGGCGTAATATACCTTGCATTTTATAAGAAAATGCTAACTCAATTAACTTTTGAGTAAGGTTTTGCAGTGTTTTTCATTTGATAACAAAGTCTAGCAAACTGGATCCAGGGAAAAAGTTTTCTAATTTTCTCGCAGCCTCATTTTACGTTAGTGAATGAGTGATGGTGGGGTGAAAGATGAACTCGTCTCTATAGATTGCTCCACTATTTCATTCGGATTAACCTTCAACCTGTTATGCCGGTCGGAGAGGCCCCTGTATTAATATATCTGAACTTTCATTAGGAGCGGGGTAGGGTGCGTGGATGAGGAGCCGTGGCCCCCGTGAGGTAGGAAATTAAAGTTGAAGGTGCGTTAATCAGGGTGGCAAAGAAGGGAAGGCGGCAGAAGCGGCGGGTAGGGGCGGAGCGTTAATCAGCAGGGCGAGAGAGGTTGTGGAGACTCTCTCTCGAGGGCTCTGATTACTGTGGGATCCGAAGTTGGTTGGTTCTTCATTATTATTTGCCCAAACGGCGCCCCTAGCCTCTTCCACAGCTACCGCTTCCTCGAACAAACAGACGTCCTTACCTACTCTACCTACTTCTAACCTACTCCCGAGTAGAATAGCGGGAGTCGGGCAAGGACGTGCGTAATGGAACTCCAACTGATTATCTCACTCAGTTCCCCCGAAACTCGTTATAATTATAACCACCTCATATCATCTTCACTGCTTTTCAACATTAATTAGATACCAGCACCAGCCTCCCTTTTCACTAACGCACTTTTTATATCAACTCTTCAATCTTCGTACTTTCTATTTAAAAATTTTGAACATAGATGGTGATAGAAACTCAACCAAGCTGGATGTGTGCGTCTTGCAAAAAAGATTCTGCTCCTCTGATAAGCCCCTCCATCATCCCGCATCCCCACACCCGCTGCTTCATTCTCAAAGTCCCTAACGGTTGAAATGGTACTACTTGAAACAAGCCTTGGCTCCAAAACTTATGAGTATGAAAGTGCTGAAATCATACAATATATCCAAAAGTGATGCTAAATGTGGTGCTCTATACCATTTCTCATGCCCTTAAGAAAGTTATGAAGTAACAAAAGATGTTTTGGAAAACAAACTACACAAAATAATTCAGGCATTTCATAGAATCAAATTATATCTACTAAACAAGAAGGGATCCAGCTTGAACTACCATATCTTCTAAGTTGTGATTCAACAATTCAGCTACTGTTGCATGAACATCTCGGTGGGAGTATTTCTCTTCTCATTTCAGCTCATAAAAATGTTCGAGTGGCACTCTACTTGAGATAGAGTCCAACTCTACATCAATCATGCCAACATCGGTCGATGTGTGCAGTGAACACTGTGCACAATCGACAATGGGTTGTTCACCAAATCATTCCTTGCAATATTGGCAATCTCATCGCTTTGCAGACCTAAAGGACGTGTACAGCTGTGTCTCTTGCTTCACATCCTGCCCTGCACGACCTTGAGACTCTTGCTGTGCTTTAACGAGATTTCCTCATTTGAGATGGCAAGGATCCCAAATGAACCCCGACCTTCCGTCGTCCCTTCCATGTCGGTTAGATCAGGCAGTCGATGCCTGAACCTCACGTTACCTCACTACTCTAAACCATCCGTGGCCTGATGCAGCATTTCTGCTATTTTCGCTCATCGTCTCACAGACAACTTCACTGTCTGCTTCCTCCACTCCCAATCTGCATCTTCCTGAGTTCTGAGCCCAAAGTTTCCACGCCACCACCTCCTACTGGCTCCTGGGAATCCACTGAATCTGAAGCCACCCAAAACCACTCCCTTACGAATTTCTTTTTCTATGACGTCCAGTTTTCCTAAGGTTCTCCTTGATGGATGTCCTGGAACAACCTTAGGAGAAGTTTGGTACGTACCACCTCCAACTTGTGGAAAACACTGTTAGGGGTACCCTACGGATCCCCTGCAGGGTCTTGTTTTCTCGATCAACGTTTCACTGCATAAATGTCTAGAATTCAAAACTCAACCCTAGGCACTTCGAGCTAGGTTAGTGTTTAGCTGCCAACAATGCTCCTCCTTGCAAAGGGACTAGCGGCCCCTCTATGGGCATCGTCAGGCATCTGGATCTAGGCATCAGAGGTAAGTACGATTAAATATGGATACCTTCTGTCCTACTTCCATTGCCAACGAAAATGTGTTTGTGAGCTCAGTAATCCCAGCTAAATGTTACCAACAGAGTAACATCGTCAGCAAAGCTATCTCGGATACTGTTAGACCTACTTAGTAGTCTATAGCCAAACTGTTCTGGCAGCGGCAATAGCACATACTACAACATTGCAAACAAATGTTTGGGGAGTATCTTAATGAGTACCGTCAGGTAAGGTTGAACCACCAAGCACTTTTTACACTTCTATATGGTGAACCCATCTTTGCTCAAGAGGGCGAGTTAATGAGTAGCTTTATGTAGGACTATTAGACCCAATTCTTTCCTCTCTCAAGAAGATAGCCAGTCAGCAATATTCTGTTTTACCCAACTACCACCAACAAATGAGGAAGATAAGTATTGCTAAGATCTCTGAGCTCCGATCGCACGCTTTGTTTCATGAGGTTGATTTCCTTTCCTGAATGGTAAAACCATGCATCCATTGTTGATGAACTTATTTTTTTGTTTGTTCTTTGGATTGCAGAATGTCTCCTTCTGGTCTGTTCACAGAGCTTTTCCGGCCAACTTTGGTACATTAGAGCTGGTCTCAATAAGGTACATTTATCGTGTTTACTAAATGTGAATAAATGAACGCTTCACTTTTTGGCCATTTAATAAAACTTATTTTGTTCCAAACCAAGATTTATTGTCAACAATTTGTCTGGCCTTACCAGTTACCTTATGACCTTCTCAACACACCTCTCCATTACCTGTTCGTATTATTCCCCAAGGCAGATCAATACTTCAAGGAAACATTTCTCCCAGAACTAAACACCCTCTTTTCTACTTCTTATTGGCTCAACTTTCCGAAACCTTCAGTGTCGAAGAAGGGGGAAAAATTACAAGGTATAATTTATCACTTATTTTCGTCGGGGAAGAAAAAGTTTTTGCTTGGAGTAAACACCTTCCACTCAGCTCTATTTCTCCGAGTTTTTCAACCCACTTCACCCCTTCGACGAAATTGCTCTTATGACGATCTTCAACTTATTGTTTTATGTAGAATGCTCACTTAAGCCTAAGACGTTAGCGGAGTTGGGTGAGGGAGAAGTTACGTATTTATCACTTCAAAATATCTTCCCTCACCTTCAACGAACCGCAAGGAGTTTGGGGTTTCAAGTTGAAAGCCGTATTATATAGCCATCACTTGATCCATTGTTGGTATGTGAGGTAAATTTTAGTGAGAGGGGTAAACTAATGAGGTCTTTTGATTTAAGCTTCGGCGTTGGGAGTTCGAAATTCCGAATACCAGCATTCTTATATTGTACGAATACAACAAGACACACAAATTTGTAATTACAGGTTGTATGTATTTACAGAAAATGACACTCCATGTCAACTCGAATTGTGGGTAAGATGGCTTTTGGAGTGTCATTATCAGCTTCCTCGTCTAGATAAATTGAACGTGTAGACCTTTTGATATCTTTTATTCAATCTCGGAAAATGTAATATTGAAGATTGTTACGAAGATCCACCCGGCAGAAATGCCGGGGAATATGTCCCGGCATTCATCAACGCTTTGAAAGGCTTAGTTGACTTATATTGCGGGTCTGTCGCACTAATTATATAGCTGATATAATGATTAAACAGTCGTCTTGAAATTGATATAAGATAATTAGACTGTCCTGCGTCGACTACTTTGACTGTTCTAGAACCACGAGAATCTGACAAACAATTATTCTTGGGGGATTTAAGCTTGTGCATGCACAGACTGACCACCTACAGCCTAACCCTAACATTCCTATTTTAATGTCACCAAAATAGGATGGAAACTGTAGGAATTTGGATTGTTACAACAATTTCACGTTCGCTCATGCGAAGTAGCTAATAATAAGTGTACGATGTTGAAATTGATACCGGATTATCAAATAGTTTTTTCTGACTCCCCTAAAAATGTGAACGCGATCGGAGCACAAGATCCTGGGAAAACAATGCTTGGTGAAATTACGTTTGCGCATGTGCAGGCTGATGTTTTCATTTTTGAGCAATGAAACTAAAAGCGGACTACCTACAGAATAACTCGCAAATTCCCAGAAAGTTTCGTTAAAATCGGTTAAATGTTATTAGAATTAGGCTTGTTCCAGGAAGTTGTGGACACGAACAAATTTCTAAAAAAAAATAGAGAGTTTGTGTACTATGCGTAAATTTTCTGGTGTAATAGTTATTTTTTAACCTTTTTATTCCCCTACTATATTCCATTCAGTTTTGCTGATTTTAAAGAAGATACTTTCGTTTGCGATTTAACAAATCTACCCACTGCTCTGTTCGCACATTCTTTTGGTGACATCCATCATTTTCTGTAACGAAATTTATTAAAGCAACTTCAGACTTTGACGAGAATTGCGTTTTGCTCTGATATACTGTTGATTTTTAACAAGTCTCATATCATCAAAACAATGGATCTACCAAACGCGTATGAATAAAATTAAAAAAAAAAAAAAAAAAATCCCTTTTTTATTGAGGTAGGTACTTGTATTTTTTGGTCCCTAATGCTTTTCTGCACTCAAACTTTGATTTCTCCCTGAAATCCATAATCATCCATCCAGTTTTGTGTTACTAGCCAACCTACTCTTCAAATGGGGATAGAAGAATTTCGAAATTTTATTTTTTCTCTTCTGCTTTATTGGCTGGAGGTGCACATGCGCCTATGCTCCTCCTAGAGCCACCCGTTCCACTGATAGCTGCTTGTACTGCATTACTAAGGG
This sequence comes from Creontiades dilutus, assembly GCA_031894815.1. Classification (NCBI taxonomy): domain Eukaryota; kingdom Metazoa; phylum Arthropoda; class Insecta; order Hemiptera; family Miridae; genus Creontiades; species Creontiades dilutus. Next base: position 1,678,664 of record JAVIWC010003164.1, read on the forward strand.
GAGACAGAGCAGTCACTGAATTCAACTTTGTCTTAATGCGTTAAAGGATTCGCGGGGTTCAGTAGAACAGGCTCTTCTTCGCTATGCGTGGAATATAAATTTTTTTGAGGTCAATAACAAGCTTTTACATTCGTAAGCACGACGATAGAAGTCAAGCTGATCTAAGATTATACCGATCTGAATCCTAGGGCTCACGTGCGAGCAAGTGTTCAGCGTGGGAGGTTCCCCCGAAAGCGAAGGCTTAGCGTAATATGTAATTCACCTTCGGCAGTCGGGGTCGTCTGGAGCTCGCCATTAGGAGCACCCGTCGTCAGTCGGCCTCACTCGTCTCTAATGAGCTTTTCATCGTCAGCTATAACACATCAGAGTAGGTGCTGTTCTAGACAGCTTTCACGACTTTACCCCCGACGAACAGTGAACCCAAATGATCAAAAATTCTCCATAGACGAAGTACCGTTGATGGAAGTATAGCTCCAAATATACACGAAGAATAAATTATCAGCTCCAGGCGAGAGTCTATTTACACCACCTCCATAAAACATTACAACAAAATAGAAAGACTAAAAAACATGAGGTACTAATCTTCACATTATTTTCCCCAGGCCGGTTTAAAATTCAAAATTTCCAGAATATTTTAAATAGGAACAGTTTTGAGGCATTCTCAAACGATTCTTGATTCTAGCTTTTTGTATGTGCCATTCAAGACGATGAATCTCCGTAAGATTATGGTAATAACTTCGTTCCACCGCCAAAAAATCGAGCGTTCCAAAAGACAGAATGAATTTGTCGGGCAGCACTTTCTAAGCATGGAAAATTGGTCAATATTCCAAAAAATGCACAAACAAAATTACAAATAATGGTTTAAAAAAGGCAAAAATCGTTGAATTGATGCAACTATATCTATCACTTGAACAAAAAATGTTTTCAACCATGAACTAGTACATTTAACGTATTGGTTATGAATGCAATGCGTCATAGGGACACAACTAAACTAAAATTGCAATCAAACAAAAAATTTAAAAATCGGTTTACAATTTTAACCTGACCAACGCCAAAAGGATTCGTAAAAAAAAAAATAAATAAAATAAAATAAATAAAATTAAATAGAAAATTTAGAAAATAATGAATTTAAAAAACTTTTCTCTCGTATTATGGTCTCTAATAATATCTTTTGTCATGGAATAAGACATTTCGTTGGACGACTTGAGCAAAATCAAGATCGAATAAAAAAAATCTTGAAAATCGGTTAGGAACAATAGACCAATTCTGTTATACACACACACTGTATATATAAAGATTTTTTTCCCCGTCTTAGCATGGTCTGAAACGGATTCAGTTTTTTCTTCTTGTTTAGGTTTCCCGCACCTACCATGATCAATTCTAATAATTGTCCCTCTACTTCGAAGGGATGGCCTACAAAATGTAATACTATTATATGATTACAAATGTAGTATGATTTCATTTCGAAAATGTGCTTTAAAAAATTGATATAAATTCTCAAAATGTGTGAAGGGAAAGATTTCTTGAATGTTGAACCTTGCGATATGAAATTTTTTTTACTTGATGGAAGATACCTTCGTTTTTTAAGAAATGATCAACCAACAAAAGTCAGACCGAACTTTTACATTAAGGACCTACTCATTAGAAGCGAACTATCTTCCATTTGAATGCTACAGAACTTTCACAACCAAAGATGATGTTGTATGTGTCAAGGAAATGTGAAAGTGCAAGGTAGACGGTGTAGGTTACTAAGAAAAGAGTGCAGGGGTGAATGGGGGAGATGAAAGGGTGTTAGGGGTGGTGAGGGGGTAGTTATGGGGTGGCGGTGGAGTGGGAGGGTTGTAGTTAAGGGGGTTGTGCGAGGGGTAGTTATAGGCTGGGGGTGGGGGTGTTTTGTTGAAAAGAGTGCAGCGGCGGCTCGTGAAGGGGTGGAAATGGTGCAAGAAGGGGGAAAAGGGCCGACGGCGAAGGGGGGGAGGGGGAGGGCAGCGGTGAGATGAATGGATGTCAATACCTAATATGGAGAAAGGGCCCTGAGGAGGCGGAACGGAGAGGGGGGCTAAAGAGAAAGAGGGCGAAGGAGTACCGTAGTAGGGGTGGCCAAGGGGGGTAGTTTCGCTCAGAGAAAAACGCCGCCACCCCCTTCAGCCGCCCTACTGCCTCCCCGTCAACCACCCTCTTGCATCCCCACCCCTACGTTCGTACCGCCGCCCCTACGGTCTCTTCCACCCCTTAAGCGCAAGAGGGGTGCGGCACAATATAAGTGGGTGCTCAGCGCCGCGGCTACGCCAGTTTCCTCTCAGCTTCCATACACGAATCTTCCACCCCCACAACACAACCCCATCCAACAAAAAATGAAAAGAACCTAAAAAATCACATTTCAAACCAATTTATACTAAATTAACCAAAAAACAACGCAATCTGTACTCAAACTAAAACTTGTCCCACACAATCCCCTCTTTTCCCCACTCAACACAAAACATTCTCCCGAAACTACCAACGACCACTAGCATAGTTCATACTAGACCACAAAGCACCAAATCGACCATCAAAAAACATTTCTCGGTGTGAAACCCAAGTAGCGAAAAATATAGCGGTCCCCTAAATAGCGCGTTGGCCCAGACTCCATAAATAGCTCAATGTGAGAAGGGGAAACTGATCGCCCCAAACACGCGTCGACCGTCGTCAAGGAAACCGCAATTCTTATTTTTAAATCTTATTTACATTTCTATAACGCCCAAGTGCCCTACTCCCGTATGGAAGCTGACAATCGACTGTTTATACTATGCTCTGTTTTCAATATTTTTTATTTCTTAATTTTTTGTTTCATTTTTCACGTGCGAAGTACAAGTATCCAAGTGTTTATAACAAGTGTAACCAAAAACGTTAAACTCTCGTCGTCACAGTGTTCATTCATCCGGCAAGTGTGCGTGATCGTCTAAAGTGCGCGAAAAAATGCAGTTTTATTATGTCGGCTTATCGATTTCCGTTCGTCTGAGGCTTTTTTGTCTTGTGCTCGGCTCAGCTGGTTGAATAAGGGTCAAATAATGATTTTTGAACGCATTTGGTCCCCTTCAACCAGCTGTAGTTGGCACGACATTGACTTCGCTTGCTCCTAGACCACGTTTTCTTGGACGGCCGCATGTTGGACTATTGGACATTAGTTGTACGTTTCATAGCACTTCTTAAAATCTATTTTATACACTGCAATGTCGATTAGTAAGTGTGATAACAAAGATTCTTCTTTTTTCTTTTAGAGTTTTCTTGTCGAAATTACTATTTCACTGTAGTCGTTGTATTTTCTCAAGACTTTAACGTTTTCCTTCGTTCTTTTCTCACAATCTTCAAACGAACTGGGTCACCGACATTATCATTTCGTTTCTTACGTGAAATTCTTTTAAAATAGAAATAAGTGTCTATTTAAGTTGAATTTAATCCTCACCTTTCTAAGCTCTTTTATTTATTGATAGTTTTACGTTTCACCTTAAACTATATCGGACAGTTCGGCTTCTCAACATAAATTATGCCGTTCCGCGGAGGAGCGTCAATACTTTTTCCTTTTCCCGAAGCGATGATTGGGGCGGAAAACCTTATTGTGCCGGTGGAATTTATTATTCCTCCCTTATTCACAGGGAATTTTCAAGGGGGGAGTAGGGGAAGAAAATCTCATTGTACCGCTTGAAGAAAATCTATCACTCTTTACCCCCACTCTTCCTGCCGATCCTGCCGTTCAATCTATCATTTCTGCAAGAGCGGTAGAGAGGAGGGGGTGTCCCTTTTGAATTGTATAAGCTCCATCCCTTGACAACCTTGGTAGAATGAAGGAAGGGGGGAATCCTCTTCCACAACACGCCGAAATGATTAATTTTCCTTCAACTTTCCACTGGGAGGGAAAAAACCATTAATATTAAAGTTTCTCCCTCGAAATTGGGTGTTTTGAGGCGGGCTATATATCATGTCTTCGTTTTCACTGTGTTCTGTACACGCATTTTCAACTTTTCTGATCATCTCTTTCCACAGCCTTGTCACCTATTTGTTGACGTTTCCATGTACTTCGTGTTGAGACACTGTCTGCCGAGTCGTCATCTCTCACTGAATTCCATGTTATGTTAATTAATTCTCTTGTTGTAGATTTCTTGAAGATTTGGGAGGCACTTGTTACCCACGAGGTGAGTAAACTTTAACGTCTGTTTGGCTTTGTTGTTCTGTTGCCTAATCAAACTATTCTCCATCGAAAATCTTAAAACTAAAGCAAACCACAAAGTGCAATAAAATTTGCGGCTATGAATGTTCTGCAATAAACACAATTCCGATCCAGCGAGATATTCAATGGAGAAACCTGAACATTGCACCCTCTTGTGCATTCAAAATTCTGTTTTTCGAAATTACCCTCTGCAAGACTAATGGACGTATTTAAATTTTTGATCTATCATGCATTACCACAAACTTTTAAAATACTTTTGCTGTCAGTTCCTTGAGGTTTGGGAGCCGTGAAAATTTTCAAAACCTTATTTGAAAATACCCAACCCTACAACAAAAGAAAAAGCTTGGAATATGTGAAATAATATCAAAATGAAATTATGTTTCTGCAGTCAAAACCACACGTATAAACAATCACTTACAAATCGCTAGATGTGCAATGCAGAGGAATTTTACAAACCTAACGGAGGAGCTGTTAAATTTGAAATTCAATCATCATTGTATTTGAACCCTGAATATTTCATATCCATTCAAATATACGGCCTTCATTTTTATTTCCACATTTTCAGTTTTATGTGTAGTTTTATTAGTTATTGATTTTAAATCAATGGAATATTTTCGATCGGCATCAGGAGGATGAGTATGGTCAATTCTGCAAGAAGGAACTTTATTTACATTAATGAAATACAAGTTGAACTACGGGTTTCTTCTTAATTTTGTAAATAACTTATTCAACTTGGTAAACGCATGGTTTATCGATGTTCGGAGAAACCGAAACCTGATTCATCCTCCCTACATACTTAGGACTTGAACTTAAAATAACGGTAAGCTCAGCAGAGTAAATTGAACAATGCTTCGATCCCCAAAATTAAGTAGAATTGTTCAACAACCATTGAACAATCTTAGTTCCATATCTTCCTGTCTGACTGCGGTCCGAGGTCATGGGACTTATGTAGATGAGGACTAGACTGTCCTTCATAATTTGAATACCATTAGATACGTTTGATTTTGCTCTCTCTTGAGTTTTATTGGTATTGGAGGAAGGCTAATTGTGTTATGTTCAAGGAGGTACCCGCAGTTTGAGAGGTTTAATTAAATCGGTTTAATCAACCCGTTCGAATGTTGCTATAAAAGGGACATTTCCCCTTAGTAGTAAGAACACAAGTTCGAACTCAGTCAGAGGTATCTATATTTTTGGGCAATGATAATATAAAATAATAGTTCATATCGAAATTAAACTCAACCTGAATTTAGAAATTACCTAAAGGAAAAAGTATTTATTAGTCGAAAATGAAGACGTTAGATCTAAGTTCATTTCTATTAAACTTACAAGTATATCAAATTTTAACGGCTTATGCGAATTATAATTTATATGGAATCACATAAATCTAGTTTAATTAATACATCAACTTTATGAGGAGAAGATTTGATTCAAAGGAACTTCACGTTCTCCTTCAGATTCAACCTTGTACGTCTTGGAAACCCAAAGATCAGTATTGAAGGCTTATCAAGATTTTAACTACTGTTTTGAAGATTTTGGTATATATTCAGCTCCTAGTACTTGGATTTGTTACATTTTCATCTGAAGTAAACCCAAAACTTTCTTCTGATTCTAAAAAATTCTTTAAGATCGAGTCGCTCAGTTAGTTGACATTTTTCAACTGAATTTAATTGTAGTTAACAAGGATGGGTTTCAAAACAAAAGGAAAAGATTGCAAAAATTTAAGTAATTTTCAAAGTCTAGTAAAAAAAGAGAAAAATCTCGCCTTTATTGTTTGAAGATGGATTTTCATCGTATCCTCTTTCAACCTCACATTACATTAGGATGGTTGTGACTGAGCCAAAGTTGATGCATGGTTTTCCACAATTACCATCCACATTCGCTGGAATCAACTGCTACGTTGGGGTCAGGTAAAATGGTATTGATCCTGCAATTACAGAATAGAGCTCACATCAACGTACATATTGCAATTTATGTCTTCCAAAATTAAAAAGTATGGCGTTTTGATGAAAGGACCAGGGAATAGCGGGTTCGTCTTATGACGGTCTTCTACTCAATTTATTGGCTACGGTGTCTATGGAAACTTTTCCTCAAGCGATTGAGTCATTGCTGACAGTCGCAAAGGGCCCTGAGCGCTAATAAATCTGCAAGAGGCGCGCGTAGATGGAGAGATCTGATGTTGCGGGTGAGATGTATGCCACATCTTCGACCTTCATCGCTGAGATTTTGAAGGAAAATTTAATTGAAGTGACTTGCTCAACTTCTGAGAGAAACGTTAGTCTTACTTGGCTTTTTTCATTTCACTCTACTCAAACAACGATCTTATCCATTGCCTTAAGTTACGCATTGATATGTTTCACATAAGATAGTGCTCTTCCAGTTCTGCTGGGCCTTTCAGTGCGTCGCCTTCTTCAGGGTTTCCACCAGTAGGTACCATTTCCACCCCTCCAAATGTTCTGCCCTTCCCATTCTTATCACTCCCCAAACATACTTATTTATGAATTATCCCCCTTCGTGAAAGAAGATTGATTTTTTTTGGGAGAGCCCATCCTTCTTGGACTGCTAGCAGACGGGACAGTTGCTAAAGCCCAGAGTGGGCGAAAGGAATAGTTTGGCTGACCGTTCAGAAGACTTTGTCCGGTACTTTCCAAGGTACTCGCTTCCCGAGGCAAGCCTTTTTGCTGGTTCTACCAAATGAGGATGTTGGTGCCCGAGTTCTAAACAAATCACATACGCCGAGGTACATTACTGGGGACAAGTCCCTAGCGATGCATACGATGCAAGTGTACCGCTAAGCACTCTTGACAAATCCCGTAGGTTATCCTACCTCAACCACTGCCACCACGGATCCAACCTCATCGGTCGGGCAAGCTGGTGGCCCTTCCACAGTCAGCAGATCCGCCGATGTGCCAGTATAATGAGGCTCTCTCCCACCCGTTGGTTGAGGTTTTGAGAAGCAGATTACCAAGTTACCGGACTCACCACTATGTTCAGATGCCTGAGGGCAGAGATTGGTACCGGCTTCCTAACTTCTCTACCTCCTCCTGAGTGGGGACGTCCTCGTAGGCTAAAACGTTAGTTCATCAAACGCCTTAATTAGTGGAAAATAACGATTTGGAAGTCCTCTTGTTTCTACAAGCCATCAGTACGTCGCAACGTTTTGCAGATATACAAGAGCAAATCGGATGACCGAAATATTTTTAATTTTGCCAGCAAGAAGATTGCCAAAATGATTGTGGCTTAAATGTTTAGGTCGTCACCCCATATTAAAATACCAGCCATCGTCTAGAGGAATTGGTAAGGGAGAAAAGCTGTTCGGGAGAGATGTTCATTCTTCGATGTATGTCGCATCACCTACCCAGTGATCCCATAGTTTTAGAGGGATCATGTTGGTGCATTGTTTAAATCCTAAGAGGAAGGATATGTAAAGAGCAATAGTGCAGCTTAGCAAGAGAGTAATATTGCATCTTATTTAAGGGACCTGGCAACAGAGCTAATGTAAGAACGAAGAGTACTTGAGTGTGCCAATCTATCTAGCTGGTAAGATAGGTAATCTGTTCTTCGCATAACTCCGAGGAAATTTTCTGTTCTGCGTGTCGGCCGTTAACATACTTATTGATTCCTCGCTATTGATATACAATACAATTCCACTGCTCATTAGTACGCTGCGACGGCTCCTCTTAGATACTCGATATCTTACCTCGCGTTCCTTTATGTTATATTTGTGTATTTTAAATCCACTAATTTTCGTACAACTCTACCGTAGAAACAAAACATTATGCATCCTTAAGGTTTCAACAGAGCTGCCACACTTCCCCATCTCTTTATTCATGTATTACTTGGTTACGTGGCCCCGTCTCTGTCATTTAAGTCTGTGTGAATACAGTAGTGATTTAAAATGCAAATGGTTCGTAACAACTGAGAAATTCAGACGGACAACAGTTTTCACTGGTTTGTGATACAAGTAACTGACTTTCGTTGGGTAGCCGTAGCATCAGTAAAAATGACAAGTAGCTTCGTACTGCAGAACAACATGGCACCTCGACACTACTGTCGATAGATAGTAGAACCTATGGCTGATAATATCTTTACTTTATTAAGATAAAAGGCGGTACAGTTTCGCGTTAGATGAATAAATGTATCCCACTGGTTCTTTTGGTATGACCTTTAATAAATTACTGACATACATATATACAGCTCATTCTTACATATGTAAGGAGAGATTAACATTAAATCTGCTTATTTGAATTATAATCTATAGGATAATTATTAGCGGTAAAACTTTGCACTCAGTTGTGAACAAATGTTTCTCATACTTTTCTTCCAAACAACTTCTGAACATGAAACATTCATGAGACACTAGATACAAGTAGAAATGGTACACAATGAATTTAATCTCTTTTATTATTCTTAAAATTATAGTTATACTTTATAATACCACTGATATATTAATAGAACGGCTATATTGATTCTCATGATTTCAGATGGAAAACGGCCTCTACAAGAACGCCAGTTTAGCAAAAGTAAGTAAAACTGCTTGGATCCTCGCGCCCTCATTCATTCACGATGGTCGTAAAAATGTTACCCCAGCGTTAGTCAGAAGTATATATAGATCGGACTGAATTTGACTTAGATATTGCAGTCAGTATCACGGTCAGCATATCAAGACTAAAAACTAGTTCTCGTATCCCAAATCCAGCTAACACATTCTTACCGAGATGATCATTCCAGTTAAGGTACGCAGAAATCATCTTGATTCCATCAAACATGACCAAACTATCACATTTTTGGTGTGAATCATTATCATCATCATTCGACAGATTTGATCGATAGATCCTATTGCATTGTGAATCCTATTATAACTCTTTCTTGATACAAACTTCTCACAAGTCTCTTCTGGTCTCTGACCTCTTGGCTGATCTGGTAAATACAAGAGTGAAACATACCATAATAATAATGAGAGGCTTACGTCACAAGATATACTTCTAGTTACCACGCAATAATCATGTCCATCAGGAATAAAACGGAATAAAGACTCTGCACGAGTCTTTCTTCAGGATCAATGCTATCCGCTAAATTATAATTTGGCGTTAAAAGTGGTTTCTGACTGTTGAAAGTAGGAAATATTCATTTCATTATGGCCATCAGGGAAATAGAAAACTAATCTGCAGAACACGGTGAACAATCCCTTGATTCGAATCCAGGCCTCGGCTCATCGCAACGGGTCGCACTTCTCTCCATGGTTTGGTCTGCATCAGTTAGTCAAAAGTGAACTCTTTCAGGATACCAGTTAGTCTAGAAACAAAATTATTTCTATTAATGATTGTATGTGGTAACTTTCATTTTTAACAGCCTCAGAAATTATAGTACTTATGCGAACCAGTACTTCATGACGGAGAGGTAAAGTAGGAATGATGGGAGTACTCTTAACCATTAACGGTAGATAATATAATGAGATTAAGTTGCTCGTTGAGCGAACCAGCAAAATCAAATTGATCTGATTACTGATTACTGTACACTAAAACTGGCTTCTGGCACCAGATTTCTCTGAGCACTCCTATTTGATAAATCCATTCCGGTGTGGCCCTTGGTCGATGAATTTTGAACTGAACTTTGTTATTGTTTAGAAGTCTAATCCAGACAATGACTTCTCAGTTGTACTTCTCAACAATATTTTGGCTTTGCCACGTGAGTTTTCAGGAATCAACAGGTTAATTAATGAAAATAAGGAAAATTCCACTAACTGCTGCCTTGCAGATGTGAGTATTACAAAGTATGTTCGTGCCGTGGACTATGAACACATCCGTAATGAAGTATTCGACAGATCATAAAGTTATCAGTCACTTTCGATGTTTCGCACGTTGAAACTCGTGAAGTCTTTGTAGCCACCTATTTCGTTTCCCCTCGGATGAAAACGGGCGTTGAAACGAAGGTGATGAAAAAGTTCACCCTTCACCGGACTAGGAGGAAAAAAACTGTGGAATGGACTTTTGACTGGGAATTCACGTTACGTTTGCCGGTTACCGTTTGCCTTGTCGTGTTTGAACAAGCGATTCGGTGGAGAGGGGAGGGAACGAAAAATAAGTGATTTTACGGTTTTTGGAGGGTGAGAGTGTGCTTTTATGTGAGGGATAGAGGGAGACAGAGAAATGGGAGAGGGTGAGGCAGAGGGAGAGCGTATAGGAGTGAGGAAGGGAGGGTTAGAGAGAGGGAGATAACATATAACACGAAGAGGAAGAGAGACAGTGGGAGAGTGGGTAGAAGAGAATGGCAAAAGCGGGATTTATTCGAGTAATTCATGGCGTGGGGAGTTGTCAGTTGAAAGCCGGGTCGGGCTTGGGGAGCTCCATCGTGAGGCTAAGGGGCACCAAAGGGGTGATGTACCAGCAAGTCTGGCGCGGGAGGACGCGAAATGTATTCCTGTTTAGAATGTATGGCGCGGACTACCCCCTCTGTCCCTATCACTCGACCCCCTTAGCCAATCCCCCCTTGGCCTTCCCCCTTTTTGATGTCATACGGCACACAATTCCCCCGCCAGGCACACCGACGCGACTACAGTCTCAGAAATATTACTTTACCCCCTCTCCTCCTCTCACTGCGAGGCCGCCACCGCGTTCCTGTGCCGGATCTTTATCCCTCGAAAATAAATTAGCATTCAGGGCGCCCCCCGGTCGTGGAAAACACGCCCTACGCACCACACACAGTCAAAACACACTCTCCACAAACCCTCCAAACCCCTGTGAAATATTAGGCTGGGATTCACCATTCAAACGCGCACCTCTACAGTTACAAATGAAACGTAATTTTCCAACCTGATCAATATCCTCCGAATATCAATATCGGCCTTTTTAGGACGTCCTTCTAGAGCAAGACTTCGTCACTACAGAGTCCCCTATTGAAATTGATCCGGGGGTGGGGGGGTGTGGGACAATCCAACCCTAACACTGGATAAAAATAACAGAATACAACTCCGTTTCAGACCAATCTAATACCGAAAAAAAAAAAAAAAAAAAAAAAAAATCTGCCAAGTGGGTGTGGCACATAGCTTCCTCGTATCCATAACATGACTGTGTAGATCATTGAAAATCATTATTGACTAAAGAACTTCGTTCAATCAAGCTCGAGGCTAAAACTTTATTTTCACTTTATTACTCACGAGGACCATCTTTACATCAGTCCGAACAATCCCTGAAAATTTCATCGAAATCAGTCATGAACTCCCGGAGTTATGCGTGTAACAAGGATTTCACGTTTGCGGATGCGCAGAGACAACTATTGATCCGGGGGTCATGAAACCTATAGGGGACCATCTACACCCCAACCCGCACAATCCCTGAAAATTCCATCAAAATCGGACTATAATTTCGTGTAGTTTTGCCCGTAACAAGGATTTGCTGACAGACAGACACGGAACCAAAATTGTTCAGAAAGGTCTAAAACGCAAAATGTGAGTGGAATTTTTGATTTTGGAGACAAGAAATTTTCACATTCCGAAAGTGAAAACAATGCTTCCGCTACCTTGGTTGACTCGGAAGCAACAACTATAGGCGTATGTCTGCGTGTGTGACAAATTTCGTCGACGCAGCCCATCCTCCTATTCATAACCAACTTTCATGATTATATTTTTTTCGACCCCAATTTTACTTTATTTGCGCAACAAACTGTAAAAATCATGAATTTAAAGACGGAAGAGAGGGATCGAAGGGGCAGTGACGACGAAACGTGTTTTTTGCCGACAGATTTTGTCGACACTACTCAGGCTACGATTCTCGACCAATTTTCATGAATCATACCTTGTTCGATTCCAATTTTAGTCTAGTTCAGGAACAAACCTCGGAAGTAGGAGGGGTGATGGAGCGTTTAATAGCTAAACCCTTTCAATCGCTGCTCAAGCGGGAATTCTGGACACATTCATGTCATAATTTTTTGTTCGATCAAGATTTTGCTTTAGTATTTAAACAAATTCCAACACAGTCAGTTTTAATTAAGAAAGGGGTAGTAATGATAAATCGTCATATCTTCACTATTTTCTTTTGATTTTATTGGTTGTTTGGAAACCATTTTTACGACTCTAATTTTAGACTAGTTGTGCAACAAACCTGGAAAATTTGGAATAATCTGTTCGGAGAGGAAATGGAGAGTTAACAGACAAGTTCATACAGCTTATTTCCTTGCATATTTTTCAGTTCGATTAAGAAATTTGCTCTAGTTTGTCTTCAAATCTTTCAAATTTAAATGTGGCAGGGGTGAATGAAGGGAGTAATCGTGATAAATTGCTATGTCTTCACTAATTTCATCTGCTTTTGGTTCATTATTTTCGATGATGAACAACTGTAATCGACCGAGAGAAAAAAGTGTAGGTGACCCCCTCAAATTTTGTTGTTTTACGTTTCAAGCTGTGTAAAATCCGAAAATCGAATAAAAAGTCTTGTGGAGGTTTTCTCCGAAACCACCGAACGAAAATGAAATACATTTGTGTCCAAAATCGCATTTCGGTTCTTGTAGAACTGAATTAGTAGTAGTAGTAGTAGTAGAAGTAATAGTTCACTTCCTTCGATGAAATAAAAGACGAACATGTCAATGTGATGTTTGACTGCATTCTACGCTGTACCGAGTAAATTGTTAATTCAAAATGTTGTACGAAACAGTGATTTCAACGAGAACATTTAAAAAATGTTGACGTTCCTGACCTCGAGGTAGGGTGTTTCACCGAGACCTCATTTTTTATTTTGCACGGGGGCCGCTCCGATCAAGGTACGCTACTGCACGGATCATGTCATCCTCGGAGTCTTGTATCTGTAAATAACGTTCATCTTTAGTTTGATAATCTAGGCAAAGCTCCTCTTGGAGTCTAGAATCAATCAGTGACATAAATGTAGTGATCTAGGGTTGGTGATATTGTCTTCGATGTTATGTACCCGGCTTAAATTCCACCTTGTACTGAAACTGCCTTTAGTAAAGTAGGCTAGGATCCCCAAAGTCTTGAATTTTCCTCAAGGACTAAAATTAACTATTCCCAACAACATAAAATAAGAGCCTCACCAAAGACTGCTTTTCATCTCTATCAGTAATGGATATTGGCCATTTCTTCCTTGGAATCTAGTATATGTAAATAACATTTGTCTATGGTTGGACCAGCTAGCAAAAACTGCCGAGTTTCTGCTCCGAGCCTTATAGTTGCGGTAGAGACACTAAATTCATTCCTCTAACAGTATGTGCACATCCTCCATGAAGTCTTCCATCCATCAGTAACAATTGTTTATTACCAGGGAGTCAGGGTAAATTTCGTAAGAGAATTTGTTATGAACCGACTGACAGTTTTGTACATTTGTATCATTTTGTATCAAGAAGCTAATGGATAGAAGAGGCTAATAGCAGGTACTCACTAAAAATATGTGGGAATCTCCAGTTCCACTGAATAGTACGTAGGGTCTGTGAAAACGATTAGAGCGCATGTGCGTGTTATTAGCTAGAACCATCGTCATGTTTTTCATATCAACGATTTATTTTGTCATCAAAATGATATTTTTGCATCACTGCGGGTTTCAAGACAAACGGTTTCTCTCGTAAAAGCTTACAATAATTCCGTAGGTACGTCATTACTTTAATAGAATCCTCGGGTTTCTCTGGTAATGCCGAATCATACCGGTGGGCCGTTATAAGGTATCCACGAAATCGCGACATAACCAAACAAGAAACTGATTGGGGTCTGATATCGGAGAGCTCTTCGATACAGCGAAGGAATATGAGTAGATATATAATGGTAGGTTAACGTGGAAATCAATATACCTACTTCCCGCCAACAACGGTCGTCGGCTTGGAAAAGAACTCAAACGCCGTTTTCTCTTCTTTCTTGCATCTCGTAACATTGGAGGTAATAAAGGGAACTACTAAATTCCTATATATCCAATTTAATAGCTCTTGGTGAGCAGTTTGTACAACATATCTACTTCACTGTTGCTGTTTACAGCAAAGCATTATCAGTATAGAATAGTCTCTTCAAATCTCAATATATCTATCAAAACTCTGTTCTACATTCTGTTTGCTTTTCTTCGAACGGCTACAATTTCAAATTTGAAAATTTCAATTTTGAGATGGAGGCAAGATTTCGAGGAGAAAATTGATTGTTTGCTAAGTATGGATGATTGATATTGATGGGCACGAGAGTTTTAGAAAATACGACCTAGATTAGGGGAGAATGAGCTTACCATTTGACGATCGGTACAGTTCTCCATAGACAATCTTGAATAAGTTGGCAATGAAACTAATGAACTGTTTTTTTTTGGGGGGGGGGGGGGGTACAAGACTTCGATGAAGATAAAGCAAAAATTAGCAACCTGTAGACTTAAAAAAAATTAAATCTTTATTGCACCACATATAATTTATTGAGAATATTATTTTGATACGGTAAATGTTAAAAACCACGATAACATCAACGCCAACCCACTCTGGTAGCAGATGTCTGATTTACTATGTCATCACAATCACTCTAGCAACTGTTGGAACCAAATAGTATAATATTACTCTAGTAGGAGATATTGGGACTAAACTGAACTGAGCTGTATAGATCACATCCGATTCCCCTACCCTCGTGCCCTATTTCGAAACACCCAATACATCTGTCACAAGCCACATATACTTCAAACTCTTGGATAAGAGTAATGAGCATTGCCAACTCCCTTAGTAGCAAATGTTGGATCCTAACAGTATGATCACTCTAGCAGCAGATATTGGAATCATACTACTCAATTCTACACGGCATCTAAGCCTGCCTAGCAAAGAACAGGTGAACTTATCGGTTAACAAAGTCTGTAACGGCAATTTTACGTCTAGGTGAACAAGTATCCATTGCCGTGTGGTGACGGTACTAGACTACAGTTCAGGAAATTGTAAGTTGAACCCATTGGGTTGCAATTGTTTTTTCTTCCTTTATGCTTACATATTTCCACATTAAGCAGGTTTCAATATCAAAATTCGTAGACACTAATTTTACCATAGATGTCGACCAACGTATCCAACTAATCTACACATTCCTAGAAGGATTGATTTATCTTATCTTTTAACTTTAGAGATGGAACTCTAGCGATTTAAATGAACTAAACAGAACATTGCCTCCATATGAACAGAGGCTTTTGAGGTCTAGTTGGTCCTGTTTATAGCACGAATAACCGAAAGCTCGAATGACGCATTCTCATCGGCTGACTGATGGGAGATAACTAGTGGTAACTTGGGTTTTTGAGCTCTCGTAACTTCAACTGATCTTTCAAAGGTAGTACTGATGCAGTGAGATCACTTTCTAACTTTAGATGCTTCTTTCCTATTCTCTCACGGCTTGTCACTTATACTTTGCCTACCGTTTTGATCTGAAGCTCGTGGTGGAAAAGTTCGCTTTGAAAGTACCGAGGTGATTTAACAATATTTCTGAGCACATCGGTGTGGAATCTTGGGACGACGTCTCGGCTTGATGGAGCCATACAGCCCCACGACAGAGTTCCTTAACTGGAGGACTTGAGGACGTGGTTGTAAAGCGTGAGCTTGATCTGGATTTACATCTTCGGCCGTCTCACCATTAGCCAATACATTTTTCTGAGTTTAACAAGGAGATCTTCCTCCTTTTGCTTTACGTGCGGTTTCCATCTGAAATTCACGTCGAGAATCATACCATTCGTCATTATAATTGGGAATCACTTTGTCCTTGAGCTGAAGGAGAATGTAACCGGCTCTTTCGTTTGTGAAATCGATATGCACCGAAATAGTTTCAGTTATATTCATTCTCCATTTCTCCAGAGACCTGTAAATTAATCTTAGTGTTGCCTGAAAACACACACACACAAAAAAAAGATATTGCTATTTGAACACGAGGTAGAGTTTGCTTCTTAAATCGGTTCCAAGATTTCAAACGATGAGTTATTGATGGAATGGAGACTCCAAAAAAGATCTTGTCATAGAAGTTTCTGTCTTTTGAATTACAATGTTTGTCCTAGATTACATGAAATCCCATTCGCTACATCTCCTCTCCAATGAATTTGAGTTCCCCACTTATTGCATCGTTGGAATATAACATTTTGTTTCACCACGATTCGGCCTCTCCGAAGTGTCAATAATTTCAATCCATTAGACGGATATTTGTTCATCTTTCGCGAACAAGAAACAATTGAAAAATAATATAAACTATAAATATAAATCATAAATGCAGTCCTATTACATCTAGAATTTCTCAGCGAATGAAAATGCTGTTTCTCATAAAAACATTTCATTCTCAAGTGATGGTAAGAAAAAATGATAGGGGCTCCTATTGCTATCAAAATGAACTCCTCCTGTTAAGTCATCAGATATCAATTACCTTGTTAGTGTCAACTCTCGGTTTGGTTACTGTCTTTTAAAAAATAAACTATCAACGAATGGTACCCAAGTTATATTCCCATACTAGACTTAAGAAAAAAATTGGTACGATCACCTTGAAACTTTTAATCCCATAATCATTTACTGCTCCGTATTATTGAGTACAGTGATGCTTGTCATTTGCCATAGAGTGAGTCGTAGGTACCTCCTAACTCTTTTTCGTTAAATTTTTATTAATACCCTCTTTTTTATGGAATAATTAATTTTTATCAACATTAGGTTAGGATGAGAGCTTCAAGTTTGGTGAAAACAAATATTTCATTATAATTTGATTATATTTTTTGGTTCATCATTTGATTTCAACTGATTTCTAATGAATTGCGTTACGATACCTTAAACTAATTGCGCCCACGGGGGCTTACGAGTATTTTATACACAACACATTGTTCGTCTGACACATAGGCCATGATTCGTTGACAAAATAATCAACCGATTCTTGGGATTCTTTTTATGTTCAATTAAGAACTCGGATTATTTTTGGAATACATCTCATATTCTGACGATATTTTTTCAAGGTTAAGTTTACATCTGTGGCGAATCGGGGATAACATGTTAATGACGGATAGGGAAGGAAATAAACTGTTCTATTCAAATCTGTACTACTCTCAATTGATTTCCATGGATCGTTTTTTGTACAATTGCTTTCATATTTTTCGAAGTACCTTTTCAATATGCGAAACCATTCTCAGTAAACTCATGAATTTGTCTTCTTCGATTTTACAATCTAAACACAGCAAACTATCACGAAGAGGTTTATAACTATTATAGAGGTTACGACTATAGCCCTTTTACGTAAATCACTGATCTATGATTAAACATAGTCTTTAGGGCTTCATCTTAACTCGGCACCTGGGCGTTTGAACGGGCCGTGCAGCCCGAATTTCCAGCCACACCGCAAACGTAAACGATTTCAATTGATTATTTTCAATAATGAACCTTTGCTATCGACCAAGAAACATTGTTTTACAAGTCCACCTCAAAAAATGTTGCTTTACGTTTCACGATACGTAGGTTTCAAAAGTAGGATGAAAAATCTTCATATTATTACACAGAGATTTTATTATTTGTTTATTAGATCAACGCTCCTTTGTAAATCACACATCTATTTATATTAAACGTAGTTTGTGGCGCAATATCAAAACTTGGCACCACGTGCCTCTACATCTTACATTTAAGATGAAAATCCTAGGCTCCATTGCAAGCTCGGTGGACAATTAGTTCACGGGGTTAATCGAATGAAGAAAATAAACACAGTTCTCCAAATTGAAAACGAATTTAATTAATTGATTTTTCAAAAGCTGTTACAAAAATTCATATTAAATTCAGACGAAAATACTGAAGATAAAACGATTTGCCACGACTATCCCCTTCTATAATTTAATTCAAATGGTCTGAAATTTATTTCAAAACTAGATCAAACATTTTCTGAACAAAACCATACGTTAATCTGTATATTTACGTACACGGATGGTATTTTACCCCCTCCATCCCTTGACGAAACCTTGCTTCAGATGGATGTCCTAAAAACGAGGAATATGATACTACAAAATCCAATTGGCTCTCGTTAAAATTCTGGCTGTTATCTTGCCTATATTAATAGTGCAATTGATCTATGTATACATTGATATTACAGATACGAGGAAGGTGACACATCAAACTTATCCTATATTTTGCAAGATGCGTGCGGCAGACGATCACCCAAACCGTGTCTGGTGGCATTTTTTCTAAATTATTTCTCTGAATAACTTAGTAGTAGCTATTCGAGCGGATCTTGCTTTATACGTAAGTTATCTGTTGTAATTGTCATACCAAGATAAAAACGGTTGAATTCAATACCGCCAAATCAAATTCAATAGGTCCTCGTTCACTGTTTCGTGTTCTATTTTGTTAATAATAATAGTACAATGATCGAATTCGACAGTGAAGGTACAGCACTGCTGTTTGATTATTCCACCAATCGTTTAGTGCTCCTTAAACATGCACGTTCTACTGCTACTCCTGGTTGGAGGCCTCATCGCATCTACTGCTGCCTCCTCTCCGTACCATGTCGATGGACAAAAAAAATCAAAGGAACCGAACACTGGAATTCTCAGCACCTTCAGAACAGCCATAAAGACGATTAAGCGTGACATCGAACATTTTTTCTCTCAAATCGTTAAGGAATTGATAGCTGCTGTGGGGAGCGTGTACGACCAAATCGTTCGGAGGCCTTTCAACAATTACACTGGAATGAGGTAAATCTCATTATATTATTTGCGAGTAACCTACGACTTCGCCTGAACATAAAATGAAGATCCAGTCATGCAGTATAATCATATAAGCAAAATTTCTTAAATTGAGATATAACTGTAATGTTGTTTCACACTTGGTGTGAAAAAAAAAAAAAGTTAACTGTAATCTTTATAGCTAAAAAAACTTGTAAAAAACAGAATATTTAGCCTTTCCAAAGTTAGTTGCACAACTAGACTGAAGTCTGAGTGGACCAAAAACAATAATTAAAGTCAATTGAAAATAGCGGAAAGATAACGATTTATTGCTTTTACCACTCCCTTCACCCCCATAATTAAATTTGAGTTCCTGAAAAATGTTTCAAAACTAGACCACACTTAAAAAATTGGACAAAATAAGAAGCAAGAAAGTCGGCGCAGTAAGATCAGCAGTTGAATGGATTATCTATTACCCCCTCCTCACAGATGAACCGAATTTTCCGAGGTTTGTTGTTCGATCGGATTAAAATGTTGGAGATATTACGATTTATCAATACTACATTCACTTCCTTTCAAAATGAAAAGTGTATGTACTGAAATATGATGCTGCACAATAAACTCCCGGTGGAAGCTGAGACTACAACCGTGAAACCAGAGTAGTGGCTGAGGGCACATACGAGTGGCTTTCAACATTCCACGAACTCCTGGAGAGGAGTTGTTCACCCCCACTTCCTTCCAGTACCTCCCCAGCAGCACGAGCCAATTGCTACCTCATCAATCTCTTGTCACACTGGTATTTCCACTGCCTTGCTTGCCTAGCTGCTCAGCGACCTCTATAAGGCATCACATAAGGAGGAAGTCCCGTCTACATAAGTGGCGACCTCGGCATTTGACCACTCAATAGCCCCCTCGCCAGATCGAGCAGGTAGGCATCTTCGTAACCTTCAATGCTGCCAACCTTTTTCCCTAGCCTCAATACTTCATTCATCAAATTTGAAAGGAGGCCTGAGGTCACGGGGGAAGATTGTTGAATGGTGGGTTGTTGCCCCACCCCTATTGTAGATGTGACAGAAGCCCAACTGCGATTTACCCGGACTGCATCTTGGACAAGCGGGACCTCAGACGAAAAAAAAAAGAATGTGCGCGTAGAAAAACGTCGATGCAAAAACAAATAAATATACCGTACTCCATTGCCCTCAGCCCCTGTCTCCTCTGCTGTCATTTGCCGCTAATCCTGAGAAGCATGTCTGGGCCGCTCTAGCTCTATATTAATTACTCCGTTTGACTCTACAGGACGCTTCTGTCAGAAATGGGCCCATTGGAGCTAAAGGCTGTAGGAGATGTGGGGATCACTGTGGTCCGACTGCTGGTTATTCAACTTGGCTGTGGATGTGAGGGTTAGAACGGTGAAGAAGAAGAAGTGGGTGAGGATGACAGACCCCACATCCTGGGCCGGCATGAGCCTCCTCCTAAATGCCATAGGGTCATTTTACCATCCCCTGGTAATCCATCGATGGTAATGATCGACGGGGGCATATGACCATGGCTTGGGTAGCGATATGGGATTTAAAAAATCACCCCTACCCCAGCAACACAAACACATCCCTATTTAAAAAAAATCTTCTCTCAAAGGCACATCATTAAATAAACACCAAATAACTAAACAAAATAAAAGTGGGGAGGACGCCCAGGCTCACCCCCACCCTTGGGATTTGGGACGTTGAGGATGATGGAGAGAGAGAGAGAGACAGAGAGAAAAGAAACCTCTCAATTCGAAAACAAACAAATTAATCTGTCGCTGTTTTTGTTATTAAGTGTTCTCAGTGCTCTACTGAAAGGGTTGTTGAAGAAATAATTGTTTAGATTTGTAGGCTTATAAAATAAAAAATTACTTCATGTAATTAACGGATACCTAATGAAAATCAAGCAAGTATAGTAACTGAGGACAATATATATTCTGTCATAAAATAATTAAAATAAGCACACCGTCGTGCTTATGTGGGCTATCGGGGAGGGTAATAGCATATTGTTTGAGAATATCTCTGTAATCAAAATTCGAAAAATCCGTACCCTGCTTGGAAGCCACATATCTTGCAAACTAACGTTGTACTCTGTCAACCAGCTTGTTTGCATTTGCAAAAAACATATCCCAGGCAATTACGCCTTACTCAGGGATATACCTCAAAATACATTATAAATGAAAAACTAAGTCACTAAAATCATACCTATCATAATATATTTTGGTTTGAGAAACCCAATGATTCAATTTCCTTCGCACGAACACTGCCAGTAGAAGGTGTGCATGCCAACTGGGAGTCAAAAGGTTCAATTGAAAAACGACACAATTGACATCACATGATTCAACCTTAAAAAACTTATTAGATAATCAAACAGCAATGGAGCAATGCATGGTGGCACATTTATAAATATAGAAGAGCAAATTGTATCTATCTCTCCATCCCCTGAAAAAATCTAGGGGTGAACAAACAATAAAGAATCCGAACAAAAGAAGAAAGAAAGAAGAAAAATTGAAGATGTATTCTAAACTATAGAAACACAAAAGTCAAGCATGGAAACCCTGTGGAACGCCAGAGGTGGTAGCAACGGTATATGAGCAAATTGATTAAATTTCCACAATCTGGAAACGGCTTCATAGAAAACAAGGGAACCAATAATGTGAAGCACCGAAATAGAGCTTTTTTTTGCTGATCTTGAGCGAGTAGGGAACCTTGTAAAAAACATGGCCGTCTACAGGAAAAGTGTTGTTCTGCTACAAAAATATTAGAGGGAAAAGAACATTGATCCCAATGAAAATTTATTTACACCGAAAGGAATAAACTTTATTATCATTACTTTCAGCTTTTATTAGCATGTTATTTCATCTTACCACTCTCCAGTGAATAAACGATTGAGCCATGATATTCTTTAAATTATTATCTTCAACTCGCCTTTTATGGTTGATTTCATTTCCGACAGTTTGTCCGTCGGAATTGACGCATGCTAAACGTTTTCGTCAGTATTATGTATCAAATTACCGCTGTACCTTTGAGAGAGTAATGAGGCTCAGTGTTCTCTTCCTAATATCATTTAAACGTTGAAAGTTCCCTTATTTATATTTTGTGTCTAACCACTAGAAATAAACCGCGGAAATGAAGGAGTGGATAATTCTTTTGTGCGCATTGGGATTCGCGTCATTTCACCAGACTTCTGCCTCGAGGAAATTTCTTTCATTCGGCTACAACGATGATGGGGTAATCACAAAGGCGTCAAGAGATTTGGAAACCTCTGTTAAAAAAATCAAGAATACCGTACAAGACACACTTTCCTCAATGTATAATACGTTCACAGAACTCTTACCATCTTCCCTTGCCAAGATAATGGACGAAGTGAAAGAAATGGTGCTAAAGTTATACCAAAATACTATTGGACAGTTTGTACCATTAAGGTGAGCTCAACAACAGTCGAAATAAACAGTAGCCAATGAGTACGATACATTATTACTAGTTTTAAAACCCTACTCCCACTCATCTCGTGTGTGTAGTTACATGTTCAATCTCAGCAAGAGGTCTATCAGCGTCATTTCCTTTGAAGTAACCGTACAGAACTACTTCTAAACTAATTCTAGAGGTTCTTAGCAAATAAAACCGTACAAAGGAAACATTTTCTGCACACCTCTTGACAAAAACAATTAACCAAAAAAGAAGTTAATCACCTTCAAAATTCGTTATAATTGCAGAAATCCATGAGTAGAACAAGTGAAATAAAACGAGGTAGAATCAAATATCTACGCTTCCCTTGTACCACAATTACGTACCAGCCTTGAAAAAAAGCTTTGAAACATGATTTCAAAAAGGAATTTCTTGAAACAAAATTCGACGACAATTGTCTTAGCTTATGGGATCCTTACATATTAGGTACTAGTTGATTTTCACTACGTTGAAGGACGTACACTTTTACATTTGTGTTTACATTCTATTGCTTCCAAGAAGCTTTGTTATCACTTTCAGGATATGATATTTTTCAGGATATGACATTTTCTCTCGCGTTTTGGATTTGAGACGACTCTGAACCAGATTCGTTTCTTGCCTATCTGTCTATCCACAGATTCTTGTAGCAACTTCAATTATGCAACTTTCATCCGATCTCGATGAAATGTTGAGGCAATGTGTGGGCTAGGAATAGATGGTTCCCAAATCAATATAATCTGCTCATAAAACCTACGAAGCATCGTTTTCACACGTTCTAGAGGTCCGATCGAGCTAAAATGCCCCCCCCCCCCCCCTCTAAAAACATCTATAATTTATCAAGTCCTTTGGCACTCGTATTGCGTTAAAACTTCCCCAAATCCAAATTTAAACGATGTAGCCAAAGGTAGACAGATGTAGAAGGGCCCCCAAATATCATCAACTGATCAATCCAAATAGGTGTTTTGGATGAGAACCGATTTACGTGGTCTATGCATATCTCCTGAAATTCAATAATCGCTCTATCACCTGTAAAACACGCACACTCCGAAGCTTAGTAAGATTCAAATCATGAACGCAAGCCAATTGAATAATAAACCCCAGTGAAAGAATACTCATTTACCCCAGTAATAATATTGAATAATAAACCCCAGTAATAATATTGAATAATATTTACCTATATATTATCAGCGTTTCATGCATATCAGAATGCTTCAACCCGTGTATCGGCTACTAACTACACTACAAGTATTCACATCGGCTATCGCTCCAGAATCCACATTCACTACAACTCGACGCTATCGGCCGGACACCAGTGGTGTTGTAACTTACAAACAAACAATAATAAACGAAAAAACGCAAATGTTGGCACCATAAATCGGGCCATACATCGGGAATGGTTTGACCTACGGACGTGGGGAAGGGCTCATTCGATTCCTCATGGTATGTTCTTCTACTAGGAAAATATTTAGGCCGATTCGACTAGTTTTAAGGTTTTCAGGGATTTTACAAAACTTTTACAGCCCTTAAAGGGCACTTTAAATTGAGTGAGGGAGCTGGCTCAAGAATTGGGGCGTCGTCGGACCAATTTTTCCTGAAAATTTCAGCTCTTTTGCTTCAGCCGTTTGCGGAGAATCGTGCGTACGGCGGACGGACGGAAAATTTGTTATTGCAGATTCGGATTCTACACCCTTTGAAACGTAAACCATGAAATTTTCAGGGGGGTTAGAATTTTTTTTTCCAGAGCGATTACAATGGTTTATTATTGAATAATAAACCAAAAATGCAGCAACAAATGTTGGGCTAGCCAACCCAAAAGAGAGAAATCGAAGGGCTGTAATTTAAACAAATTTCAATAATGGTAACTTTCGAATTATGTTCGTTATTGTTAGACGGGCTAGAACTTTGACAGAAAAAACAACGTAAACACAAATTTGAATGTGAACGTCCATCGACATAGTGAAAATCAACTAGTATCATGTGAGGTTCGCATCAGCTGATGGAATGGTTGTCAACTTCTGTTTCATTCCTTTCCTTTCCTTTGTTGAATTCTTTTTGAAATCCAGTTACATAGCTCTTTTTTCAAGGCTGTAATGTAATTGTAGCACAAGGGAAGCGTAGATGTTTTATCCGACCTCGTTTTATTTCTCTTGTTCCACACGTGGATTTCTTCGCCGTATACCAGTGGAAGTATGGTCAGTGAGCCCAAAAGCTATTCTGTTCGAATGAGCCCAGAAAGAAAGATGTTTGAATGGTAGCTTGGTGAATCCAGGGCTTTCGAAGGTAACGTGTTAAATGATATGGTTTGAACCCATGGTCTGGTGATCAGAGCTTCTTGAGCTGTAGGTCCTGATGTCAACTTCATTTACTAAGTACAAGTAATGGTTAGTGTTCACGGAGTTAGGCCTGAGATGAAATTCATTCAACTGTCTTCGGAGATCTAGAAGTCAATCACAAAGTATGGATATCCGTAGTCAGCTGAAAGACCTTGTGGTAGTTCAGTTCTAAAACGGACTAACTTGCTGATATATAAATGCGATTCTTTTCTGTCTAGAGCGGACAATACATCGAGATCGAGGCTCCGAGTTTAGAAAATATACTACTGAATACGTGCATTATAAATAGATCAGTGATTTCCGTAGAAGCGTTTTTCTAATGCAGAAATAATAAACCTTTGTGTAATCATTTGAAGCGTTTTTTTCTTTATAATAATAATGATCTGATCAAATGCAAACTCACAATATGGTGTAAGAAAAATAGAAAATGTTCAAGTTTTTAGAATCGCCGTATTTCATGACTATGCTATCAATCTTTCATCATAAAATGTTTACTGTGTCGGATGACTTATAGTCGAAGTAGTAAAAATATTGTTCACCATTTTCATTTTACGTTTTATGGAATAATAAAAGGGAACAAAAACCTGATCCGGACAAATTTAAACTTCTTTATTCAGCTTTTTAATTTTAGCTTTTTCTTTTCATAAAAATGTAAACTTCCCATTTCGTATTTATTCGTTTTCTTTATCAAACTTGGCTCTTGGGTATTGAGTAATTGTAATGGCTATACAGTTATCAGAAACGACATTTTCTTCCGTTTTGGTCACTGAAATTCGTTCCAGTTGCTAAATGACATAAAAATAATTTCGACGTTAAAAATAGGAATACATAGAATCCGACTAAAAATCAAACCCTTATAATTTTGTGATGAAAATGTCGCTTTGATTAAAACTGACTGACACTAAAATCTCTTTATTCGGTTTCTCAACTGTGGCTGCAGTGTTGAAGGCAGCAGAAGAAGGGAAAACGTTGCAAGTTATTACAAAAAGAATTTTATAAAACGTTAGACACCATTTCTACGTAAATCACTCATCTATGTTCATTAGACATAGACTGTGGTACCTACATTATCTATCTTTGTGGCTCCACAAAGATCCTTCTGCTGCCAGTTTCCATCCACACCTTATAACTGAATTCTAGGTGCAAGAAAGAATGACTAACTGAACGAGCGTGATGAACTTGACAAGTCCCTCATTATTTAACACAAGCTTATAGCTAAAAACCTGCGATGGTGCAATATACTGCATTTCGGCAAGGACGTTGACATTGATATAGTTGAGTGACATGTAACAAGATAACATAAAAAATCCAAAGGCAATGGATCATCGTTTGAAATTCTCTACGGTCTCCCGGAATTACCGCCCTCTGGATCCCGTAATTCAAACTTGTGCGATGGCCAGAGGGTCAGCTAAGGGCTAGTGATATTTGTAATAGTCTTTGATTTAACAAGTCTGGAGAGAGAACTAACCATTTCCATCTTGGAGGAAGCCGGCGCTTCTTTGTAGATCTACCGACTCACGTCGAGATTTGGCTTGGAAAACTCTAGATTTATTCCCTTGATAAGAGCTAAAAAACGTCTGCCAAGTGGGTGTGGCACATAGCTTCCTCGTATCCATAACATGACTGTATAGATCATTGAAAATTATTATTGACTAAAGAACTTCGTTCAATTAGGCGAAGTAAATATTGAATTAGGGTAAATTTATTGTTATGCAGGAGCATAACTTGAGAAAATAAAGGTAGGCATGTTCAACTATTGAACAAACTATAAAATATACCTAATAAGTCCGAACAATACCTGAAAATTGCATCGAAATCGGTCAAGAACTCCCGGAGTTATGCTTGTGGCAAGGATGCCACGTTTGCGCATGCGCAGAGGCTACTATTGAGCCGGGGGTCATGAAACCTATAGGGGACCATCTACACCTCAACCCGCACAATCCCTGAAATTTCATCAAAATCGAACTATAACTTCGTGTAGTTTTGCCGGTAACAAGGATTTGCTGACAGACAGACAGACACACAGACAGACACGGAACCAAAATTGTTCAGAAAGGTCTAAAACGCAAAATGCGAGTGGAATTTTTGATTTTGGAGACAAAAAAATTTTCACATTCCGAAAGTGAAAACAATGCTTCCGCTACCTTAGTAGACTCGGAAGCAATTTTGTTGTTGCCCCGTTTGGGGGCTATGTTGCATAGGTGGACATCCTAGAAGGGTGATTCTCAAACTACGGGCAAATCCGAGTAATGGCACGCTCAAAATCGTCTGACTTTCAACTTTTCCCCTTATCTGCATACATTAATTGAGCACTGCATTGACCAATATTTTTGGACCAAGATTTGCCATTGTCATGACCTGCAACTGTATCGAAATTCGCCAATTTCGAGTTGGTTTTTCGAATATTCTACCTAACATTTAAAATTACGTGCAACTTCTCTTGTCTTTAGTTACATCTGAAGAGCAGCTGTCAACGGTTTTTCAACCCCTACTTCAAGTTTTTAATGGTCTAACACCGCACTTTATTCAGGTCACATTAGTCTAGGAACATTGTCATGGCCCAGAAAGATTGTGTTCCTGAGGGAACGAAACTGGGATTTTCGAGGAAGTACTTGTTTTGTTGGTAATAAGCAAGCGCGCACACCTTTGAGTCGCCCTAAGCGGTTGGTGGTGTGTCTTCTTCTGATTGTGTGTTTATTCAATGTCATTTTAACGGCCCTAGATGCTCATCTATAACGTTTGATCCCAAAATTTTCTTTCTACCCACTTATCCTCTTGGAAGGGCCGCATCACGTTGCATTTTTAAAACCCACAAGAATTGTTATTTTCAAGCAGCTGAAAACATAAGAAAATTGTCATTGTCGTGACCGAAAACGCCACGTTATTGTTATGACTTCTATCAAATTTGAATTTAGCAGAGAATAACGGGTTGTCTTGAATGAATGGACATCAGAAAGACATCGAGGGAGGCCAACTAAGTGATAAACATCCAAAAACCTAGCAAAAGAAACACTTAAATTTTTTGAAATGTCAGGACCCGAAAATTGCCCGTAGTTTGAGAATCACCCAGAACCAGCACTCACGTCTGGTTCTGATTAAATATCCATAAATTTGACTTTGAGCCCCTATGTACGTCTAAAATTTGATTTTTGGTAAAAATCACTGTTATACCTGGATTCTCTAGCTAATATACTGTGAAAATGACTAACCAGATAGCCGAAATCAGCATCATCGGAATAGGAGGGGAGCGGTTAGTCAGGAAAGGGGAGAGGTGGCATTTATTCAAAAATTAAAACTGGACTTTCCTGGTTCATTGCGATTGTGCTATTGATTTGCTTTCTCAAGTAGCAGGTTGTTCGGTGTTAAGATGTTGACTTGACGTTAAACCCTCAGTAGTCCCCCCTCCCACTTTTCCATAAAGTGACGGTAGTAAGCTTAACGGAGACCACTGTTTACACAACGCTTCAAGTCTGCACTTGTTCAAATAGCTAATATACAGTACAAAATCGGATCCATTTTTCTAACAAATGTGCAGATTACTGAACGGATTGATTCAGGGTATTTTTTATTTTTGAGATGGGAGCTTAGCTTCAAATCCTACTGTTTCCTCGTAACACCTATCAATGCAAAATTTTATATTTGTTCCAGAAACCTTTTCAACATTTTTGATCAAATATCTAGAAGATGATGACTGTCTGGTGGAATGTACTGCCAAAAAATTTGGTTTGAACTGTTTCGTTATTGATGAACGCCGGCATGCGTGTGGGAGGCATTGAAGGGAACCAGCGATAAAGCGGATAATAATAAATTCCTCTGTCAACTAGGGTGACGCAGAGCTTCCTCGTACAGCTACCAGGAATGTGTAGACCAATAAAACCAAGGAAAGAGCGTTACATTTTCTAAATATTTGATGTCAGAAAACTTATTTTAAATTGCATTGAAGATCTGCGATTGCTGCGCGAAATTGCAGTTTTGTCAAAATCTTGAAATCGCCTGTTTTTCATCTCGCCTAGAAACCCCATGAATGCTTGACGCAAAACTGTGCAGGCCTGGCAAAACGTGCGCCAAAACGTCAGCTTTCCAACGGTGTAGTCGTTTTGGTTTTTAAAAATATTTTTAGTTAAGGAAATGGCGTTTAACTGCAGAAAAACGTGTGTTTTCTGTTAAAAATTGAGGTTTTTTTCAAAAGTCTCGAAGGTGAATGAACTCATCGCAGTCGGAAATGAGTTGTAGAACACGTAGGAGTCGGATGGTGCATAAGTCCTGGGACACTGTGTATCACTAAAAAAGACCTAATGTTTGAAAATTGGGAAAGCTGCGGAGGAGGCATTATCTTGGTCAGGGGCTAGGGTATGCAATGAAACGCACGACACCCGGGTCTTGAAGGAGGGGTTGCTTTGTGCGCCGTGTATTATCAACCCCATCTGATTTGGCCGTAGCATTTGGTGTTCCAATGTTGATAATTTGTTGTTTCTGGCCAAATTCAGTTTTAGTAAAATGTTTATTGACTCGAACATGTTATCCAGTTGTTGGACAATGGTAAGATATTGGGGTTTAAATCGAGTTCATACAAAGAGTTAGAGTTTAAACAACGTTGTTAAGATTTAAATTAAAAAATAAATACTTAAAAATGAAAAATGAAAATGAATTCAATGAATGAAAACGTTCGTTTGTGATCAGCGTCTACAGGATTTCTAAGCTGTCCAGCCAAAGTCAGGATAATCGGAAATCCGAGAGACAGCAATAGTTTTTATTCATTTACGATTGATTGCGATGATTTGCTTTCAGTCGAGTAGCTATACTACAAGTGAGTATGTTGACATGATTTGTGTGTAGGGTTTTGCCAATGGTAATGCTTCTGAAGCAGCAAGGGAGTCACACTCCTCCTGTGTACAACTCAAACCCTACCGAACACGTCGGATAGTATGAGGAAAAAATATTGGTAGATAATATTGTTTATGTCACTGATCCTTCTTTATCTAGTAAACTATCTGTTTTTTATCTACTAATAGTTTTTTGTCACTAAGGTTTTGGTTATTACTACCAGCTCTTCGATTATCCTGACTTTGGCCGGACAGCTTAGAAATGCCGTAGACGCTGTTCACAAACGAACGGGGTGCATCCGACAAAACTAACTGAAATCGTCACGAAAGGTCTGGCGTTGTCACCAATCGATTCAGCGAGAAAAGTTACGCATATCCCGCCACCAACCTTTTTTCGTCGAGACTTTTGGAAAAACCTCAATTTTAACAGAAAACACACGTTTTTTTGTAGTTAAACTAACTTTCTGTAGTTAACTAAAAATATTTTTTAAAACCAAATCGACTGCACCGTTGAAAAGCTGACATTTCTGCCACGTTTTACCAGGTCTGCACAGTTCTGCGTCAAGCATTCATGGGGTTTCTAGGCGAGATGAAAAACAGGCGATTTTAAGATTTTTACAGAACTGCCATTTCACGCAGCAATCGCACATCTTCATCACAATTTAAAAAAAGTTTTCTGACATCAAATTGATAGAAAATTTAACGCTCTTTTTAACGGTGTCATTAAATTTGAGCTATCTCTAAAATTGAGGGAGTTATGACAGTTTTAATGACTTAAGATCGAAAAACACGAAAAAAATCTTAAATCGCGAATAGCTCGGAAACGAGGCCTCTGGCAAAAAATTGCTAAGTGGCATTTTTGGTCGGAAATGAGTTGTAGAACACGTAGGAGTCAGATTGTGCATAACTCCTGGGACACCCTGTATATGAAGGGGTGAAAGTGGTGTAAGTCGAGTATTCATCTTTTTGAGAAACAAAAGGCTTTATTGCAAATGGTATAATAAATTCTAGAAGCTTGATAAATAGCCCAACGCTATTTAAACATGAGTATGCTGGCTGACTGGAAGATGTAGAGATGATAGATTGATCGAACCATAGCGATGTTCTCCGTGGTAATGGTCTTGAACGACTTAAACCATTATGAAAGTAAACAATTAAGATCAATGATGACTTAAATTGCCATAAAAAGCAATAGGGCTTCATAAAACATTCATAAAACCAAATAGTTTCACAAACTAAAACTCAGGTTATTATAAAAGATAATACAAACTGCAGAGTGCTACATTAGAAAGTAGTTTTCCAAAGAACCTTCGTCCTCATCCTCTTCTCCGTTTTCTATGCTTGAATTTTGAAAATATTCGTGGTGAATGGAAAAAAATTAATTTAAGGAGCTCAATCAAATATTTTTTCTTTGCTTGAGTGAGGTCGTCTTCGTGGTTAAGAGGTAGTTGAGTGGTTCACGTACTAGACATCAACTTAGAAGCTTGCTCTTAGATTTTGGTGTTCTGCTCTTCTGTGAAAGCCAGAAAGCACATATTTCTCTTCTTTCCGCTACATTCGTGCATATTATAGACCACCAAGATAATGCAACTCCATGAAAAGCTGCAACTTGATTTCATCAGTCCAATAAGTACTTCTTAAATCAATTTACGAAGTAAGTGTTGAAAAGTAAGACAATTTCCAACGGTTTGTCGGTAGAAAGAACAGAATAATCTCTAAAAAAAAAAAACAAGTAACTGAGCAGGTAGTAATAAATTATGTTATGTGGGTACTAACCATTACTTTCCGATTCCGAATCTCTGCGAATGTAATCATCACAGCTTCCAATATTGTCAATAGGATGATCATCATTACCACTAAATTCGGATGCCACAGTCACAAAGGAAGCGTTTACATACATTGAAGACTCCAAACGGAAACAAGTTATCAGCCAAAGTGGTGCAAGTTGTGATGGATATGGTTAGTTGGCCCCTTCCCGATTTTAGAATCTGTCGCCTTGGGAGATGAATCGGACGCCTGCAAGCGTCTGGGTCATCCTCTGAGCGTGGCGGAGCAGTAATAATGCATCCACCTGCTCGGAAGGGGCAACCATTCCATCACCTCACAAAGTCAGACTAATAAGTATCACTAATAACACATCATCTGTTCCGTTCCGTTGTTTGTTTTGTCCTGCTCTCTGTTGGCACGAAATATGAGTCATGACTTACTTCACTGTTTCTTTAAACTCATTACCTCGATAGCTCGAGGATACATCAGCATTTGCATATTGAACCAAATAGGGAGTTAAATCACTTTCCCTTTTACCCATACATATATGTGTTTGGTTCCTCTGTGCTCAAAGATAAATTTGCCAAGATTCACATTTTTGAATTGTTTGGGTGATGGAAAGTTACCTTCCAAATGATGTTTGGTTAACAGTGTTCGTTCAGAAAGGGCTAATACTGAAAGGATTTTGGTTCAGCGAAAGGACGGAAAAGGCAGATGGATGGTGGGTGGAAACTTATTAGCTAAATCGCCGGAGCGCGCTACGACACCGCGAAAGTGATGATGGGAAGAGTTTCGTGTGGGCGGAGATCGGAAGTGGAGAGGGGTTGTCTCGGAGTGTCCCGTCACATTCCTGTCCCGTCACGACCCTGTCCCGTCATCATTAGCGAAGTGAGTTTTCCGGAGCGGAGTTAACGGAGGAGAGGGAACGCGGTTAAAAGGGACGGGGGCAGACTCAGCAAGACCGTCAGTCAAGGCTGTCACACCGTTCAGCGTTTTCCGCCCAGAAAAGGGCAAAGAACGGAATAGGCGGCAGGAAGGACGAAAAGTGGGTAGAGGGAGGGTTGAAAGAGAGATTGGGGTTGGTAGACTGTTGGAGAAAGTGAGGGAAGACGGTTGGATAAAGGGCTAGTCCAACAGCGGAGATAGGGGTGGTCCAAGCGAGGAGGAACGTGGTGAAACTGATATAAGGCGTTAGATTTGTATTACTACGACCAAGCAGTATTTCTCACCCTTCGGCGAAAGAAAGCCTCACTGGAAAACGAGACTATGGCGATTTATTTCGCTTAATTTTTGGTTTACTATATTCAATAACGACCTTTAGTATTCAACTAAAATATTTTGCAAATTATTGCACGAAGGTTTATTATTTCTGTCTTAGATAACCCTGGTACGTTGGTCACCAGACTGCCAAAACTGGACTGAACATGCAACTAGTAGAAGTTTCTGCTGGAACCTCTCCGTTGAACCTAGTCTAGAAGGTGGTACGAAATAGACCACCACAATATCAGTTCCGTCTGGAACGGCGAACTTCAAATACTGTGTTACTCAGTGCTGCCCTTCAAATATTGGATTACTGGGTGGAAACCTATTGGAAGTAAATGAATGCATCTTGAGGAACAAAGGGACAGAAGCAATATCACGCCAATGTGATTCTTAATGTTTTTCGTCTCAATTTTGACAATTTACTTCCATTTAAAAAAAGCTGCAAATTATTTCACTGAGGTTTATTATTCAATTTCATTCATTCATGATTTGAATTTCTACTAAGCTTTGG
Source organism: Creontiades dilutus (assembly GCA_031894815.1). NCBI lineage: Eukaryota > Metazoa > Arthropoda > Insecta > Hemiptera > Miridae > Creontiades > Creontiades dilutus. The sequence goes on from JAVIWC010003164.1 coordinate 1,711,638, forward strand.
AGTGAGCGTGTTTCACAGGTGATAGAGCGATTATTGAATTTCAGGAGATATGCATAGAGCACCTAAATCTGTTCTCAACCAAAATGCCTATTTGGATTGATCAGTTGATCATATTTGTGTGTCTCCTGAAATTCAATAATCGCTCTATCACCTGTGAAACAGGCACACTCCAAAGCTTAGTGGAAATTCAAATCATGAACGCAAGGCCAATTGAATAATAAACCCAGTGAAAGAGTTTGCAGCGTTTTTTTAATAGTTATCAGAATACTTCAACCCGTGTATCGGCTATGAACCCTTTTAGGAGTTCACTCCAGTATCCACGTTCACTACATTACTAGGTTACTGCAATCAAAACAAAAACAATAATAAACCAAAATAACGCAAATGTTGGCACCATAAATCGGGCCATACATCGGGAATGGTTTGAGCTACGGACCTGGGTAAGGGCTCATTCGATCCCTCATGGAAAGTTCTTCAGAAAAAGTCCAAATTTATGCCGCCTTGACTTTTCTTGAGGTTTTTAGGGATTTTACAAAACTTTGTCAACCCTTAAAGAGCACTTTAAATTAAGTGAGAGAGCTCAAGAATTGGGGCGTTGTCGGACCAACATTGATTTTTCCTGAGAATTTAAGATTTTTTGCTCCAGCCGTTTGGGAGAGCACGTAAATCTGTTCTCAACCAAAATACCTATTTGGATTGATCAGTTGATCATATTCGTGTGCCTCCTGAAATTCAATAATCGCTCTTTCACCTGTGAAACACGCACACTCCAAAGCTTAGTAGAAATTCAAATCATGATGCAAGCCAAATGAATAAAATCGTTCGCCGACCGAACTTTTTCTTTGAAACTACTGTACCTAGATTTACGAAACCGTAATGTGGCAGTTATCTTGGCATCTTGATCAATCAACTTTGAAGGATTATGATTATGGATTAAACGATCATTATGATTATGGATTTCAAAAACTTTCAATGTAAGAGGGTAGTTTTTTTGTTGGATTAAAATAGAAATGAGTGAGGTGAACCGAATGAGACAATTTTTTTTGCTGTATGATCCATTTGCTCACCATTTGAAAATCGTTACCTTCGGGTGTTGAAAATCGGTCAAGCAGCCGGTCGAATAATCAACGGGAGACGTGAGCTCGGAACACACTCAAAACAGTGAATTACAAAGAAGGGCTGTATACTACAGAATTTGTTGGCGATTGCCTAATCAAATTTTGTAGATTTTTAGAACACATTTACAAACCCAAGTTTTCAGGAAATAGAGATAGTATTCATCAAACATGTGTTCAATTAAATAAACAAATTGATATGATAAAGTGGATGAACATTTGAGGAGTATTTATAATCAGTCGATAACAGAAATACTAAGCCCTTGTGTAACAATTTGCAGCGTTTTTCTTATGTACAAAGCTGGCTGCAGAAATGCGGCGCTATTAGAGAAAAAAGAAGAAAAAGAAAACAAATTTTGCAAGCACTCTGATTCTGTGCAGTAATTACCTACATGATGTTTAGCTCACATCTAAATTGTACACCACAAGTCACCTCGAATACCAAGATCCACAGATCATTGCTTTCCGTTTACCTCTGATCTTGAGGGTCACCTCAGAGCCCTTGAATGCTAAGGTCGTTGGAGGGACGTTCAATGAACGTTGTCAATGGGCCCGGACGACGCTTGGCGGAGTTAAGCCCGACGAGCTTGAGGAGGGGGACTCGATCGATCGGCCACTTTTGCCCCTACGCACCTTTCGCATCGGATTCCCCAACCCCGTGCCCTAATCTGACCCAGGTCACATGTCATCGCTTTTGTCCCTGTTCTGTGTTTTTACTTTTCTTTATTCTGAATCGAAATCCGTATTTTATCATTCCTATGTAACACTGTGTGGTCCAGAAGATCCCCTGTTACTTTTTTCCAATCGCTCTAGCTGGAAACATGTATTTGAACCCGTAACAACATCCTAACAAGTTACCCTTTTCAAAAACACGCAGAGGATTCCTAATTTTAACAATATTCGCCAAAAGTAACTGAAAATGACAAAAACAGCATTCATCGCATATTTACAGCCAACAAAAGTCAGTCACTAGGCTTGGGGACAATCAACTGTGATAAGAGTGTGGTTTGGTGATTCTAGCGCACTCTAATGGGTGAGCGGAATACTTCTTCTGCTCCTGTGTAAGCTCTCTCATATTTTGTGCCTTTTATTTTGTGCCCTCTCATTGATTCATTCTTTGGACCCAATCAACGCTGTGTTCCCTTCCATTTGGAGCACAGACGGGGTTTAACTCCCGGACAGCAGACCCCTAACGCCCCTTACCAAACTCATGACTCCACCATCCTCTCACCCACCCTGAGGCTCTATTTGGCGCGTGGATTTGAAACTCTTCGGCTCCTCAATGAGGGTTCATGGGAAAACGTTGGAAAACAGTATGTTAACATATTGCTTATGATATTATTATTATTATTGTGAGGTAACTTTTCATTTTGGCTAGGGGTTGAGATGTCCCTGTGCTGCTGTCAGTAGCCTCCTCTGATATATGCTAAATATTAAACTAAATTATTAATTGAACAGAAAAAGTCCGAATAGCAGCTGATTTGAAAACAGTCCGAACTCAATTTTCTTGAAAAATCTCATTTTAAAAATGAAAATGTTGAAGAAAATGTTTCTGGAGATCGATTTTTGTGGCCTGAAATAGATCAGAGAGTTTGCCTACACCCCCCTTCCCCTCCCCATCTCTCCCATGAATCAATTCTAATTGAAAAAGCGTTTACTGGGTCGTCCTAGAAACAAAGAAAATATTATGCAGCATGAAGTGTGAAAATGGCTTGCCAGCTGATTCGGAATAGAAATCCGATTAGTAATGCTTCGAAGCTATTTATATTCGGAGACCTGTTGGTGTCGCACTGCACATGGAAGTCACTGCCGGGGTTCCCGTTATCTCACTGAGGGAAATATAAGTTGGAGTTGTTTAAACTGATCGATCATTTATCTCGAAGAAGGATGTGACTGATCCCCAGCTCCGTAGAGAATATACGAGGCGATCGGTTCGGCTGCTGTAAATTCAGGATGGATGGGCTCGGAGAAATCCCACAGAGATATCGCCAGTATTGATAAGATACTTCGCCTTCATAACGTCTGCTTTCGAATAACATCGATAGTAAATACAGGGGTGCACTCTAGTTTATATACTGTCATATAACGTCATAGCCGCTCTCGTCTCTTCCGTCCCCCATTTGAACTATATTCACGGAACACACGTCACACACTTATTCTTCTGGAAGTAGATCTCATGAGATTCATTTCAGCACTGCAAGTTATTACCTACCCATCGGTTTCAAATTTCTGTATTAGAATAACCCTTCTAAAACTATGCATATCAGTACTAATCAATGGTACATTATCCAAACTCGGCTCCGCCATATCTATTCTTGTCCTCTTTAGATGCCGCAAAAAGAGCCCCATTCATTTTTCAACTCGTTATGTCGGTTTTTTTTTATTACCCACGGCCTAATTTCTCTTTCTCAATCTGGGAGTACCCATGAACACAGTCATTCAAGTGTGATCATCAAACCAAGGGCAAATTCGTGTGAATGGCAGCTGTGCTGTTTAAAGACTTCTGACATTCAACTTTTCCCCCTTGACTACATACGTTTATTGAGTCCTGCATTGATATAATTTCTATGTTTTTTAAGGTTGAAAAACCCTGATCTGTAATTGTCATGACCAGCAACTATATCGAGGTTCCCAATTTCGAGTTGGTTTTTCGAATAGTTTACCTGAGATAAAAAATTACATGAAAATTCTCTCGTCTTTAGTGACATCTAAAGAATAGCTGTCAATGGTTTTTCAACTCCTGTTTTTGAAGAACTTTCCATGAGGAATCGAATGAGCCCTTCCCCAGGTCCGTAGCTCAAACCATTCTCGATGAATGACCCGATTTATGGTGCCAACATTTGCGTTATTTTGGTTTATTATTGTTTTTGTTTTGATAGCAGTAACCTAGTGATGTAGTGATGTAGTAATGTGTATACTGGAGTGAACTCCTAAGAGGTTTTGTAGCCGATACACGGGTTGAAGCATTCTGATATGCATGAAACGCTGCAAATTCTTTCACTTGGGTTTATTATTCAATTGGCTTGCGTTCATGATTTGAATTTCTACTAAGCTTTGGAGTGTGCGTGTTTCACAAGTGATATATTAATTTTTTAATTTCAGGAGGCACACAAATATGATCAACTGATCAATCCAAATACGTATTTTGGTTGAGAACGATTTACGTGCTCTATGCATATCTCCTGAAATTCAATAATCGCTCTATCACCTGTGAAACACGCACACTCCAAAGCTTAGTAGAAATTCAGATCATGAATGCAAGCCAAATGAATAATAAACCCCAGTGAAAGAATTTGCAGCGTTTTTTGTTCGAGAAACGGTCAGGTAATCAATGAAGTTCTTCATATCCCAAACGCCATCTTCTAAGCTTCACTTCATTTGAAGAGAACAAGCAGTTTTTTTGGCTATATGTTTAAATTACCTGGTTAAATTTAAGTTGAATTTGTATGTTTCGAGTTGTTACAGCTCAGTCTGGCGATTCACGTATCAGGACATTAATGCGGATATAAATGGACCTTTCTGTAATAATTTGCAGAGTTTTTGATTTAATTTATGATATTCACGTATCATGAAACGTAAAACCAGCAACTTAGGAGGGGGTTAAAATTTGCTTCCTCTTATTCTACTAAGGAGATTCATAATTGAAAACAATGGACCAAAATGATTGAAGAATTTTTAAAAATAATTAGAATATGGAAAACATCACAACAGAACATTAAAACCGGGAATGGTAGCAAACATTTTCGGAACAGATTTAAATGGAGAAAGTTATTGATAATTAGAATTTTAAAGTTGTTGGAGCCTTCCCGACGAGTGCGAAGGTAGCGTTGTGTTGGTTGGCTAAATTGACTGCTCCAATGGACGTAGCCCCATTGGTTATCTGCCTAATGCGAAATAGATGTAAAGGTTCCGTCGTTTATCGTAATTATTATTGTTTGCGTTCAATCAAGCTGCATAAATACAATTAGGCGTCGCCCTCAGGGGACCGAGGGAAACGAGTCATTTTCCAGACGAATTGCGAACGCGGGCGGTACTCACGCGGTAAACTGAGAGTTGTGACAAATCGAAATTCCGCACAAAAGGGTTCGTTGTTCGACGCCAAACGGAATGATACCTAATACCCCGAGGGGAGTTCGACAGCTGGAATGATCGGTCGTATTCAACTCTCTCGTTTGGTAGCTAACCCAATCGTGTTCACGTAAATCTGGAGAGATTTGAAGCACTGCTACTACGGCAAATAATCAACCTCAAGTATACGTCAATGACACTACGCCGAAACCGCAAATTGGCATATTCGTGAAGAAAGAGAAAATAGTTTTTTCCACTTCGCCACTTGTTATTTTATTCATACGGACCACCTCGAATTGTTTTTGTTGCCATCTCAACATTCTGTTTTACATAACTACAATCAGCTTTAAACTCACCAACCAAAATAAACCATAGTGCACATTCGCGACTATAGCGTGTACAGACAAATACTTTCTCGTGTTGAGTATTGCTGAAATTAATATTCATTTTTTATGATGATTTCCTACTTTTAGCATGTAGAGCTATCGGGATGGCTAGAAGTTAGGCGAATTTAGAACCAAACCAGAGTCCATATGCAAAAGAACGTACTTTTGATCGATTCTAAGGCGGACATCGCAAAATTTGAATCTATGCACCTTGATTCTTAAAGTGACAAAATTTGACTATGTCTTATACAAAGTTTTTGATAAACGATTACTAAGTCTTACTAGCGAAAATAATAAACCAAAAATGGAGTGGAATCATCGATTTTTAACTTTTGTTTTAAATTTTGCAATTATGACCTTTTTTCCGACTAATCGATGCTTCGATTTTATAACAGAGCTATAGAGAACTCAACGAAGTATTCAACGTCAAATTCAAAGTTTCAAAAAATCCAGAAAACAAGGGTGGTCATATATACCTATGAAAAATCTTTAAAGCGAAAAAAGTGTTATACTTTGTTTATAAAAATAAATAAATAAGAAAAACTAAGATGAAACAAAAATGTAAATGAAAATAATAATAACAAATAAATTAGTTTCAGTTGACAAGCAAACATTGGATGACCTTTCAGTACATACCTATTAAGAATTCATCCTGATTGATTTACCGTTTCGCTTGAATGCTAGTTTATCAAACTGCATGATTCATTTTCGTTGACCCTGGAATAGGTTCGTGAATTTGGGTTACCATTTGACAGGCTCTATTGTAGCAGCAGGTGGTGATAGCGGGGATTCGGTTACGCGATAATCTCTTGTTGTCTGGTTCATAATAACATGGTCATTGCACCTCGTGTTTATTCAATACGCCGTGTTCGGTCGATGCGACTCGAAGCAAGATGCGACCTACATTCTCGCTATTGAGATTCGGTCCATCAGGTTTGTTCCAACACGATTGGTAGTACAGTATTCCGCTGTAGTAACCAAACGGATCTATATACATAAACTCAAACAGGACTGTACGATAAGTTTACAAACATTTTGTTCTATATTCCGTAACCACAATGAACGTTTCACTGCGTGATTTTCTTGTAACTCCTGTCTGCCCCTATTTATTGATTGGAATCCGCTCATAATTAGAGGATATTTGAATAATGACTTCAAGGTAAGGTTCGCGAATATCATTGTTCCTTCAACCGTAGCTGCTGCTCTTGAGGAACTATGAATTCCGGATTCATTTATTGTATCCCAGAGTTAATGTTTCAAAATTCAAGTGTCCATTTCGCAAATAATTTGAATAGCTTTTGAATATGCTTTTTTTTTCAAATCTGACCATTCGGTTTATCATTTCCAAACTCAAGTCTTTGTAATCGTTTCGACAAATTTTGTCATTTTACATTTCAAGGTGCGTAGATTTCAAATCTGTAATGTTCTTCCGCCGTCCGGGCCATGAAAGATCTTGGACTTGTTGTAAAAAAGCCATTTTTCATCAGAAGGACTCCGCTAAGAAATTCTAATTAGGGATTACATTTAAACAAAAAAATCTCAATAACTTTTGAAGTAAGAGGGTAGTTTTTTATTTGATTCAGATAGACATTAGTTCCGTGATTCAAATGAGACCACTCAATTTACGATTATCCGTTATCTCATTATTTTAAAAACCGGTTATGTAGGCGGTGGGGCTGCGAACCCCTTCAACGGAAGGTCTGAGCGAGACTGCATGGCTGGCGGCAGCCCTAGTATTTTCATCTTGAAGGCAATTACAAAGCATGTACCAAAAAACTCGCCTAATACACATAGATCAGTGATTCACATAGAAGGGCTGTCAAATACAGAAATAAAAAACCTCTGTTTTCGTCAGGTTTAGAGGAAAGGACGTTTGAAAGAGCGAGACTTTGGGCTCCAGCGTTCTCGCTAGATGAATTAAGAATTTTTGAGCCCTTTACCTTGCCCGGAAGGTCAGAATTAACAGTCGAAATTTTCAAATGGGATAATGGATAGCTTCAAATAAGCAAATGATAATTTCTTTGTTATGCAGGGTGCCCAATGAATGTCACCAGTTGATTCCGCTAAAAAAGATTCGTACCATTCCAAGTCAAACTCATTTTTATGTTGCAGCAGGTCAAATTTGGGAAAAAAGGGATTTGTCATTCTTCAAGAAGACGTAATTTTATCAAAATGTTAGGTAGATGGGAAGCAATTGAACACTGCGTTGAAAAGTAGTGAAGAGTTAGTTATCTGTTACTGATGATGACTTAACTATCGAAATCGATTCAACTTCGTAACTCTTATTTTTTGAGGAAATAGGATACGTTTCTTTTACAAACTCTATGCTTTTCTTTAGTGATCGTCTCCGTAGTGGATTTCGAGAAGTTTTTGGAAGTCTGTTTTCTTTTCAACCGAAGTTCTGTTCATTTTCGGGGCAGAATTCTGAAAAAAATCGTCCACTTTTTTTTGTGTAGATTTTTACATTCTGGTGTCGTTTTTGAAATGAAGTTATCCACGAGCCAAAACATTTCCTGGATTCCTCGAACTTTCAAAAAAAAATAATCTTCTCTTTGTATTGTGAAATTTTAAAATGGCAAGAGAAAGTAAGGGAACATACCTGTCTCGTTTTGCGATGTTCTTCTTCCACTTTTCTTGTTGAGGAATGACTTTCCAACTTTTCCTTCTTGTTGAGGATTTCCAGCAGTTTCCATCTGAAATAGTTGCGTTGCTCGGGCGCTTTTCTTCTCCACTTTCGACTATGAAAAAACTAGAGCACTCCTCTGATTAAAAACTTGGCCGAAAACACAAACACAGTGGACTTTTTACAAAGCAGTATTGACCCCAACATCTATGTTTCCATTTCATCAGTTTTGAGGATTGTTCACCAGAATTTAAAAATTACAAAAGTTACGAGTATCATTACAATAATCAAAATTAAAAATTATTTAAGTGCATAATATGCCTAAAATGAATTAAGAATACGTACGGAGCAACCAAGAGAAGAAACTGTTTTGATTCCAAAAGACTACACTATTGAACTCCCTACGAAACGTCCTTTATGTAATTTTTTTCAAAAAGTGGTGCTGATTTCACACTCCCTACTGCTGTCACTGACTAGAGGTATACAACATCCATCATCACTACTCAGCGAAATATTTATTGGGGGCTCTATATCCACTTACGTTATGAAAGAATATACCATCTAAAATGGATATCCGCCTCAGAAAATAAAAAAATTGGATCAAAGCTAGCCGCTTCACCAACCCATTATTTCAGTGTCACAGGATTTTTCTTCACTCCCTACAATGTTTCGAAAAGTAGCCCCCAACTGGCGGGAAAGGGTTTTATGAAGTTGCTTCTGTTCTGTTGACATCCCTTATTCAAGATAGTCCCAATACTCCACTCCCTACAAGTTTATTTTTTCAAAATGGCGCATCAGCAGTAAGGCTCAACATTATGTGAGCTCACTTGGGTAATATGCCATGAGAATCACAGTGATTGATTAGAAACAAGAAAATTGATCAAATTTCAAAATGTCTTTTTTTTTTTTTTTTTTTTTTTTAGAAAAGTCAATACCCTAATGTGTGTGTATGTGTTTTTCATTTGCAAGGACTTTTTTTCCCCAATAAAGACAAATTCATTATCCTTAGGACATTACAGTTAGTGTAAACAATTATACAGTAAGGCGTAACCTTAATTCACATGATATTTGAGGTTAGGTGCGATACAGCGATCGTCCTACAATTGCAAGGACTAAACTTTGAAAATGTCCTAAATAAAAGCATAAAGTAATGTTAATAAAGTGAATAACTGATTACAATAAATTGGAAAATGAAACAAAAATGTCACCTACGTTACATCAATTTTTGACCACATATTGTGGCATTCCTTGAATAATGACAAATGAAGGTGTTGAATGAGGATGTATTGGACGCATACACAAGGACGCAAGCACAATATGTTGGTGAGGGGGGAAAATTAGACAAATGGTGGTGCCATCATTGCAGCCCCTATTGGTTTGGGTGGAACACAGCCAAACTTGTAAATCGTTGTCCGACTGTAAGGCTGCCCAGGACAAACGATTGGTCTGGGGTGTCTTTTGAACAGGAAAGGGTCCGGAAATTCTTCTGCATTGAAGCTAATTGCCCCATGGTATTTGTACTCGTTGCTTCCTTTGCCCAAAATTGGTCTGGGAGCTTCTTCCTTCTCTTCCCCTTCTTCCTCGTCCTCTCCATCCACTTCGATCTCCTGTATTCTTTTTGAATCTTCTCCGAGCGTCCCAGCATTTACCATCATTGATTGTGTGTTCTTCATACCCTCCAATTCCTCGTTTTTGCCGCTCTCTTCAGTGGATTGCTCCGTAAGTGACATTTCGGAGAAACGTTTAAAGACGTGTTCTTCTTCAGGGATGGATAAAGGTCTCGGGTACTCCATTTGAGACATCATTCTCTTCGGCCACATCCAATCTCCCTCTTCACCTTTTTCCTTGCATAGGAATTCCAGCCTGTCTACAGATTTGTCTTCTTTTTCGTCACCGAACAAACCGAACAATCTGTCGGGATTAGGAAGATTATTCGCCGTTGACACACGCAAACTTGGATAATCAGTGTGGATCTCCATAAAACGTCCGGACTCAGGATGAACCAGTCTGGCAGCAAATGTGATTGCTTTTTTGGGTAGACCTTTGGTAAGAGCAAAATTGTGGTTATATCCTCCTCCTGGAACTCTATTCAAAATTTTTGCCACTGGTCGTGGTACCCGTACATCAAAATAGGTCGCTCCTACATTTTGAAGCTCCCCAGTGTATTTTCCTGTTTCCGGATCAGTCAACATCCACCTGTCAGCGTTGATCAGAAGTACATGCTGTTTTAAAGCTTCTGGACCCATGCCGTGACCCGCGAGGTTAAAGTAAAGGTTGTGAGCGACACTGATAGGCGATGGTTTGGAACAGGTAGCTGTTGTTTGAACTATCAACTGATTGGTACTGGTCAACTTGAATGTTATTTGAGCTTGGAGAACCCCAGGATAACCTTCCTCTTTATCAGCTGATGTGTAGGTCATCACCACTTTGTCCTTGTCCACATATGAATGCCACAAGACTTTGTCAAATCCAAAGATTCCACCATATACATGGTCAAAACCGTTGTTCTCAGTGAGAAAAAACTCGTTGCTACCAATCTTCCCAGTAGCATCGCTGATAAGCCCAGAGAACCTTCCTAAGGCACCGCCGAACCTAGGATTCTCTTCTGACAAATAACCCTCCATGTTCTCAAATCCCATCAGTACGTCAGCGATTTTTCCTTCTCTATCGGGATAAGCAATTGCAGTCACTGTAGCACCATAGTTAATAACCTGAATGATAACTTTGCTATCATTTATCAGTGTGTATCGTCGAACGATATCATCCGCGATGTACTTCGGATGATCTCCCAGTTCCTCGTGATCTATCTTCTTGTAAAAACCAAACCCATCTTCAACAATCTTTCCCAAAGCTATGGGCTTAGGTAGGGGTGGTTCCATCAACAACTTCATTATGTCCAGACCCTGTTCACCTTCCCCCTCCTCAACGAGGAACTCATCCACTTCTGGCATGTCCGCAGGGTACTCCAACTCCTCATTGCTTACGTTGGTTAAAGCGTTAGTTGATGAAGCTTGTAATGCCATTGTTGAGTAGGCCTTGTTGTGTGAGTTTCCTACAGTAAATTTTCCTGAATGTGTAAGAAAGTATTATGGTTTTGCCGAATTAGTTTTTGTCAACGTTTCATCATTATTGAATTTGAATTGAATTGATATTTCTGTCTCCACATGGGCTACAGAACTGTAGAGTTATAATAAATTATGGAATGTGCTGTGTTTGAATATCATCACAATGTAAAAGTTGTAGCGAACCATTAATATTCCCATATTGAGAAAATTTAAATCGATGGAAATATTATCTTTGTGCGGTTAACAATAAAATATTAGGTGCTTTTTTATGAGATCGTGACTGTATAATGGATCCAGATGGTCAAAATTGAACATGAAATTCTTGATGAAGATAGAAACACCTTCGTGGCGTCTTCTTTAATTATTCATAGTTCACGTAGTACATCGTACAATTCGTACAAACGAATTGAGTATTTGGATAAAATACTAACAAACCCATGACAAGCCTCCCCTGAACTCTTCAGTTGTGCAGTTCTCTACTGGGAAGCTGCTTATTGAACTTTCAAGGCTTAGCTAGAGTGAGTACGATACAAAAGGTGTCTCCAACGAGCGTCACATGAAAGGCGTTTAAAACAGTGTGGAAAGGTATTGATCATTCGCGATCGCATTCAATTAACAGTATCAGAAACGGTTCACGGCACTAATCCAATTTCCAATTAATGGATTCCCATTAGCCCCAAAGCGGAGGGTGAGGGTCGGAAGAGCTTCTGTTAAGTCCTTAGTAATAGATGCGTTCGAGAGGATGGGGGCCCTCTGGGGGAAGACGTCCTACCGGTTGTGGGAACGTTCCCAGCCTTCCACCGCTTCCAGACTGGTAGTGATGATTTGGAATCAGATTCTGCAGTGGGTCCCTTGAAACGTTGCAGAGTTGCTCTCGTCCCATGGGCAGCACCGGTGCATTAATTACATCCTGAGGGTTCACTCAGCCTAGGTAAAGTTGAGCTTGACCATAGGGAAAGGGCAGACACCACACCCTGTCATGAATAGTAATGTGCTCGTGGCGTCTCTTAAGAGAAACGTTAGAGATCTCTCATATCTCATAATCATTAGTCATTTGCAAAAATTAGTAGTTTATACGAGGAGGGGGGGGGGGGTACAGTGATCAACTCCACCCACTGAACTATTTGTTTTTAATATCTGCTACCAGGGCTAATAGGTGACGTTGTTACTGATTTCCTCCAATATATGTGGGTTTCATATTATACACACTTATATATAGTATGTGAGACTAATAACTGAGCCTAGCTCAGATGTCCTTGTCACTCATCAAATTATCTATATCAATAGTTAGGAAAACTTGTAGAAGTTCTCCTTCATTCCTAATGAAGTTATAGATCATAAAATTCGTTTTACATTCTATTGCACATATCGCTGTATGCATATTCTCTAGAAACTTTGCCAGCTATTCAGCGGAGGTTCATTATTTTTTACTAAATAACTAACTTCTTCGGAAATAACTAATTTATTAGACTTAGACTGTGGTACATTATCTGAACTCCAAACCTTGGAATTGTATTATAGGTGCCTAGAATCGATTAGGAAAAGAGTCATCCACAAGAGCCCTTTAGCTAATCAGTGTGACTCCGTACCCTGTAACTGACGTCCCTACTTCTCCCACCAAAACTTGGAAAACTTGGCTATAGTGAACCTCAAAGGCGTTAACAGTACTTTCAGAACCCCACATTCTCTCTCGCATATGACAATCGATTATTTCAATCAAATTTACTCATTTTATCCATTCAAGTCTAATTTATGACCACACTGACACTGACGACTGACTTCCAGGTTTGTGACGGACCCGTAGGGCTTGACGGCAACGGTGTCCGGCTTCTCTTCTTGGCCATTCGGGATATGGTGCAGCCTCTCTCCTATCACACTCCAGCCGCCGGATAAAAAACACCAACTACATGCTCCGCAACCGCATCAAGACATCGAATGCGGTCACAGTGAGTTCGTGAACACTGCTACACCACGTGAGGCAGGTTGTAATTTATACCCCTTCAGTCAAAGCAAAGGGTACTGTTGTAAGTACTTTCCTGCGACTGTCTCTAGAGCACGTAACTGCATTGGCTACGAGCCATTCGAACGGTATGAAAATATCGCATAAGTATGAAAGTATGTAGACGCGGTCCCCAGTGACCACGAACAGTCATATACATGTATACACATTCGATGAAAACAAGCAGCTTCTGAGCAAGTACGTAAAGATTCAAAAACAGGTCGGGATTGACTAAAATATGCAACGTTAAGTACAGCAACCTCATACCATCAGTGAGCTATCACAAAGTGTTGTCAATGTACAAATGAAGTTTTGGATGTTAGGTAAAATAGATGATTTCAATGCTGATTAGTATCATCAGTTATTAATAAATTCCATGAGGCCTAAACTTTTAATTGATCTATAGTGAACTGAGTGCAATCAATTCTCTTTGGAATTTTCGATCATTCTGCAGTTAGACAATAATTATTAATTTATCTTCCGTATTCCCCTCGTTTATTCTATGTACCCCGTTTACCGGAATATATTCACCATTTACAGCTATATTCGTACATACTATGTAGGTACGTAATGTACTTTAGTGATAGTGGAAATTCCAGAGAGAACTCCCTCCGGTCGTTGTTAATGACTTCCCGCATAATCCTCTGCCCATTATAGTCACCAACCTCTAATTACCGTGTCGCTGATGGAAATTGGAGTAAGCTCAATCAGCCATGGGATTGTGCCCACGTAAATGATAAAGCCGAGTGACGCGCGTGTTATTCCGCTCTAATACATTGTCTGCGGAGGTTGAACGTTGACTCTGGAATTACTTTTACTTTCCTAACACAAGAAAGGACTCTCGAGTTGGCCTCTTAACTTTAAGGAGAGATTCGATGAAGGATGGTTGTCCTTTACGACTTCAGTAAATATCGAAAAAATAAAAATTGGTATCAAGCGGCTCCGACTAAGTAAAACAAATTAAATTGAAAAAGTCACCGTGGGATCGCTCTTGCTGACAGAACTGATCGCTGAAATTACAACGATCCTAATGCAACCCCAACAAAAAGTACAACATCTGAGTGATGAAGGATTTGTTCAGCATGGGAATTAAGTGAAAGAAAAATTTGCACAAATTCAAAATGTTGATTCGACGGTGAGCACAGGAAACTGACGCATAATAGCTCACCTTCCTTAAACATAAAACAGTTGTTTATTTGTGTGACTCTATTTATGCTTATGCATCTATTCATGTTCCCAATAAACGGCCAAACTGAAGGACCGATTTTGCCTAAGGTGGTCGTAAAATGATCGGCCAGTACCGGCGCACAACATAAGCTAGGTCAGAATCTACTAAACATCCTTCTACTTCATTTTGCAACCGATTCGGTTGGTTTTATCGAACTTTTGTTATGATTGGTAACAGGCACCTTATAGGGGCGGAAAATGTTAAGCTTGAGCTTAAAAACCCTTCGATAGGAATTTTATATTTTGTGCGAAGCAGAGGTTTTTCGCTTAGTTTATTATAAAACATACTAGATATCTTAAGGAGGTCGCACCATATTAGTGTATTTATACGGAGGCTGCTACTTTTCACGGCGCTAGGTTCATCAAAGATTCCGATCTATTTGTCCAACAAATCTGTAGATTACTATGACGATATATTTGGAATCAAGCGTGTTTCAATGATCCTGAGCAAAAGATTTCATATGGAAAACCTCTTGTTTTGTTTTGCGTCCATTCCCATGCACTCACCTTGCATTTTCCTGAAAAGATTTTGCACGTTTTGCATTGAAAGCCTTCGAAATAACTCAGTAACGGGCACTGAAATTATGTTTTCTCTAATCACCAATGTCGGAATGATAATGTTTAGCGCTTTAGGGTCCCGTCGGAGCTTATTCAAATTGTGGCCAATATCGCAGTTTTCCTTTACTTGGCCCACTGCGCTTGTTGTCGACGAATCTCATACTTTCTTTTCTATGAAAAGTTGCTTGAAAAGATAAACATACTCTTGTGCGAGCTTTGAAGTGCAATGAAATTGGTTGAAAATGTATCACCATTGTTGCTCTTGATATTTAAAACTAGGTGTAGAGAGCAATAAAATTGGTGAACTCTCTCCCTGTTGTACACATTTAGAGAAATTAATGTGGATATCATTTCTTGGGGAAATTCATGATGTGCAATATCATTGAGCTTATTGGGGACGGGTATATGACTTGATTGGTACAAATTACGCCCCAGCAGTCGGTGTTTACCTGATTGGGTCAATATCAGCTATTCGACTCCGCGGGTTTCCATTCAAGCCTGTCAAAGTTCATCGGAGAAACGGCGCCCCGGGGCGAACAGCGGCGTTCTTGAAGGTAAAACGAAGAGCTCTCCGCAAAGGGCAGAGTCAGCTGCGTGATCAGAAAGTTCCGTCCCCTCACGTACAAAGTTAGATAGCTCCAGCCGAAGAAATCAAGTCAACCCCCTCCCTTCAACCCGCTGCTTCCTCGATCGAACTCCGTCTACTAACATTCCTCCAACCTCCATCCCCCGACCCCGCTCCCCCATCCCAAATAAATTCAACTCATTAAGATCTATCTTGTGCACCGTATTTCTGCTCCACTGCTGGAACTTCCTCAGTCTTTCCGACCGTGCTTTCAGTCTAACCTCCTCATTTCTGCAGATATACCAAAAGCGGCATTCCCTTTCATTAGCTGTTCGTTTCTACAATGCAATTTTCTATATTAATGGAAAACGTTGCATTTCCCTGAAAGGGAACAGGCTTCAGAGTTTGTACCTAATGAAATGACAACCGAGTTTTCATCATTGAGTTAGGTCTTTGAAAACATTGCAGAAAAGTAAAATGAGTTTTCCCGTACGACATTCTCTGAACAATTTTGTTTTCCAGCAAACGACTGCAAGCCTGGTTCGTTATAAAAAGAAAAAAAATTGTTTCTTTCCACGATTACCAAAGTTGTTTTGTACGGTGGTAACAAAAGTAATTTTCCTTAATCGTTTATCTAAAAAATGTAGTACATGTACAATATGAAAAACCTGTGATTATGTGAATGTTCAATTAAATTCAACCTGATGCTGCTATTCCCCTCTATAAGCAGTCCTCGTTCTGCGGGGAGGAGTTCATGATGAGTGTTTTCAGAACGTAGTCATGTACTTACGCAATCGGCACTGGGTTATCATGTAAGTACTGTCATGTAGGATGCTCGTTTTGTACGTTTTAGTTTTCAATATGTATGTTCCATCTTGAATGCAATTACAAAACATGGAGGCCCGAGGTGGCGTGTTTCGATAGTGGACTACGTCCAATATACAAAGATCAGCGATTTACGTGGAAAGACCATCTGATACAGAAATAAATTTCTGTGTAATTTTTCGGCGTTTTTTATTCTTCCAATACACGGGTCAGTTTATCTTGGTTCACTTTTGAGTTACTATCTCGGTGATTCAGAATGTGTGCAGCTACACGACGTTTTTCCCTAATGTTAATTGTTTTTGTGGAACAATGGAAATAATACACCGCCTGCTTATTTGATATGTGCTTCCAACACAAATGAATATGGTTCTGAAACAGAAAATTCAAGCCTGAAATTGGGTAAACGACAAATAGTTTTCATCAAAACGATCATCGAGTTACCGAGGTGAAGGAAAGTTAGAAAATCGACTCCGGGTCGGAAGATAGCGAGAGAGGTCTCCATCCCGATGGGAAATCACCGTAAAAACCGATGGGACAATGGGAGAAAAAGAGGGATATTATAATGAGAGATGGAATAGGAGGGGGGTGGAACTGAGGGTGAGAAGCGGTACAGGAGGGAAAGAACCCCGCAATGCAGGCCCGTAACAGCCCTATTTATATTCACAGATCACGGTCACTTGATTTCAGTGGAACAGCCCCCTTGGGGTGGGGGTGCGAGGCGAAAGAATATGTAGAGCTGGAGCCAATCCACCCCCTCGCCCACCAACCAGCCCTCGGGCGCTCAGCTCTCTGATTTCATTCCACATGCGTAGGATATATCGTTAATGCGGTGTATTGTCCGGGATCGACATTTTCTGCAGTTCCACTCGCTTTTCCATTTTATCATTGTCAGCGGTGCATTCCTTTATAGGGGCTTTATCGGGGGTTTTTGTCTCCCGCCGACCAACGAGGCCAATAGATGTCTCGAATGATGATATTTTCTCCTACTGTTCCGCTTCATGTCACAATAATACAATGGAGAGGATTAGAAGGGGTAAAGTTGGAAACTCGGACATACTGCGATTGGTGCGTTTTATTATCTTCCTCAGTATATGAGGTATTTGAGTCATTCTCAAATCATCCGGTTTTTACGATCCCGTTTTTCTGTAATTGAGCAGGAGATCCAAACCATAATATCCATATCCAAACCATCTCCTTACGTTATTTTTTAGAATATTGGAGATATGAACAGAGAGTACTTGAAAGAAAAATATAACAACAACGATGTAGAGGAACATCGCATGAACAGAACCCAGAACAACGCATGATTATGCCAATAAAACGGAAGTAGCGCAGAGACCAAGCGCAAGGGCTGGGCCCTTCATCTTCGGGAAGGGGATAGAGGAAGAAGGGATACGGTCAGGTATATAAGTTCGGACACCAAGTCGGGAGTTCCCTTGGTCATTAAGCTCCCTCTCAAACTGAATCCTTGACTTATTACTGCTAAAACTCCCGAATAACCCTTCTTGCAAGTAGGTTATAGTCGGTCAGCTTTTAGCCTTTTCACTGCGTAAGTACTCAGAAGTTGTATTCTGGAAACATAGACACCTGCTCAACTTCCTTTCTTCACCTCAGAAATACGAAGTCAGATGCTGTAGACATACTCGTAGGTCTGGAACTATCGACTTCCTCCGCTCAACATATATGCTATTCCAAGTCAGAGTGACTAGTGTATGGGGACTATATTGTCACGGAAACATAGTCACCCGTAACTTATCTTCCATCCTCTCTGTTGGATTGAGTCTGATGCTGCAGACGTACCGCCGTCTGGAATCATCGGTTTACGCTACAGAAACCTCTTATGTACTCCTTGCCAACTCCAGCTGACCCGCTAACCAAAAATCGACAAAACCACTATCTTCCTTCAGAAGAGAAATTGAAATAGTGGAGGAATCAAAATATCAAGCTCCCTACAAACGCCTTACAACACAAAAGTTTCTTATTTCTTCATTATATAGCCCTTCTATTTAGATCGTAGGTCTGTGTCTACTAGAAGCAGTACTTTACCTAAGCTCGTCAACTCGCGTCTCTACAGCTTGTGGATGTTTTGCGGACTCTTAAAAAGAACTCAATTTATATTTGAGCACCATCGATCGATTAGGAACGCAGTATTTAGGCCATTCATTTGTAAAAAGGCTGTATAAAAGGTTCGATTAAAACGTCCTCAAAGCTCAACCAGTTAGAATGTTGCAACGAACGGGATATTCCCTCTTTGCAGTGAGGAAACGAGTTCGAACTCTGTCAGAGTTATCAAATATTTTTGGCGGTTTCAATGGCGCAGACAGCAGGATCCGATACAATAAGAAATTGTAAATAATGAAATCCTCTCGATCCTAAATATTATCAACACTTTATTCCTTGATGTAACATCTTTCACTTCCTTACTTACTTGAGTCAAAACACACACCATGGCACACCTTCTCCTTGTGAGCATCAGCTGCTACAATATTAGATCCCATTTGTTAAGATGAAAAACTTCGTGTTTGTAATAGTTTACAAGTTCAAGTATGAATTTATATAGTTTTCTGAACAATATGGAAGTGGACGAACAATTATAAACAGTGTTGCGAGTTTTTCTCCCGTGAACTTGTTTGTTTAGCCTACTATGGAAGGGCTTTTGGTAAAAACCTTTTCATCAAGACAAATCTGACGCACTAGTTTCGATGGAGGATTTTAAACTTTTCATCTGGACGAATCTGGAGTAATTGTTTTCTTACAAGGACAGGTTTTTCGGCCAGGTGGATACTTCCTTGGATAAGGATAAAGAAAAAGGAGGGTGTTTTGAGTTCGTAACGAAAAGAGAGAAAGTAGCCATAAAGAAATTCATAGATGGTCTGGGATACCTCCGATTACATAGAAGTCTTCTTCTATGATCAAGCGTCCCTGGGTTTCCCCAAGTTAATGAGTTGAACGGAGGCATCCCTGGCTTTTGTTTATATAATAATGAGAAATGATTTATTCCACAAACATGAAATTGATGATAATTTCTTTACAATCAATACAATATTAAGAGATAGCAAGTTAGGCTAGGGCAAATCCTTCAACAAATAGGTGTCAAACTCGGAGTTTTCAGCCTTTTCTTCAAGAATATTTTCAAAGTAATTAATATTCGGATGTTCGAAGCAAAATCTGAGTGGAAGGACATCCTTCTAACCTGCTGTATGTGTCATTTTCTCCATGTTAACTGTCGATCCCATGCTCTTCAGAGTGTTACATTCTACTGTCTGTCATCTTCATATTTGAGAAGTCAACCGTTTCCGAAGTGGTTTGAATTGCACTGGTATGAAGATCCTGAACTACAGGCGAAACTACTGAGTAGGGTGCTGTGATGAGAATGAAGCAACGGACTGGAAGGCCACGACCGGACATGGCTGTCGCGGTCGAGAGTTCTGATTGAACAAGACGCGGCGAGGGGTGGGGGAGAGGGTGTCCCGCTAGACCGACTAACCATATCTGCCCTCCCGAGAGACCACTTACCACGGGAGAGCCGCCACTTCACAGACATTTCCATACAAGGAATCGCCGACGCCGCTCTGGTTTGACCTCATCTCCGTTCGCAGGCCACCAGTACAACTTTGGGACCTCCCTGTCCTCTAACGACCAGTTACTAATTTGCTCTTCTGTTGGCTGCAGAGGAGGAGAGAGTTTCACAAACGGGGTAAGTACCGGAGTGGGCAGAGAAACTACGTTATAGTCAAATGAAGCTTTCAATGAGGAACATCTCTGTTGTTTTCATTCATCTTGGTGTGCCTACACAGGGTCAAACCTATTCCTAATGGTCGTATACCTAATGATAAAAAACCAAGAATAGATTCTAGAGGTTGGGGTATTTCCAACAAAAAAACTGACTCGTAGATTTTCTAAGGGCTTTGTTCCCGAGTTATTCCTTTCAAGATTTTGTTTCCTGTTTCCGTCTTCACATCCTCTAAAATAGCGTTGAATTTTCTATCTTCTCAAGCAAAATAAGATAATTTCAAAATAACTTAGAAGGTTAAAATATAACTAAGTAGAAGATCAAATTTAGAGAATCTATGAAGAAACATATCTTTCCATTTCAACGGTGTGAACGAAAAAGTTTTTCGCATCGAATTTTGAGTCGACCTTTTGGTTTATTATTCAAAAATAAACCATTGTAATCGCTCTGGAAAAAAAAAAAAAAAAAAAAATTCTAACCCCCCCTGAAAAATTCATGGTTTACGTTTCAAAGGGTGTAGAATCCGAATCTGCAATAAAAATTTTTCCGTCCGTCCGCCGTACGCACGCACGATATCTCCGAAACGGCTGGAGCAAAAGATCTGAAATTTTCAGGAAAAATCCATCTTGGTCCGACGACGCCCCAATTCTTGAGCCAGCTCTCTCACTCAATTTAAAGTGCCCTTCAAGGGCTGTCAAGTTTTGTAAAATCCCTAAAAACCTCAAAACAAGTCGAATCGGCCTAAATATTTACCTATTTGAAGAACATACCATGAGGAATCGAATGAGCCCTTCCTCACGTCCGTAGGTCAAACCATTCTCGATGTATGGCCCCATTTATGGTGACAACATTTGCGTTTTTTGGTTTATTATTGTTTGTTTGTAACCTAGTGATGCCGATAGCGTCGAGTTGTAGTGAATGTGGTTACTGGAGTGATACCCGATGTGGATACTTGTAGTTTATAGCCGATACACGGGTTGAAGCATCATGATATGTATGAAACGCTGATAATATATAGGTAAATATTATTACTGGGGATTATTATTCAATATTATTACTGGGGCAAATAAGTAGTCTTTCACTCGGGTTTATTATTCAATTGGCTTGCGTTCATGATTTGAATCTGTACTAAGCTTCGGAGTGTGCGTGTTTCAATAAAAAAACGCTACGAATTCTTTCACTGGGGTTTATTATTCAGTGATTCATGATTTGAATTTCTACTAAGCTTTGGAGTGTGCGTGTTTCACAGGTGATAGAGTGATTGTTGAATTTCAGGAGGCACACAAATATGATCAACTGAACAATCCAAACAGGTATTTTAGTTGAGAATAGATTTACGTGCTCTATGCATATGAAATTCAATAATCGCTCTATCACTGTGAAACACGCACACTCCAAAGCTTAGTAGAAATTCAAATCATGAACGCAAGCCAATTGAATAATAAACCCCAGTGAAAGAATTTGCAGCGTTTTCACCCGAAATCGACTTGGTTTGCGGTCGGATGTTGCAATTATTTTTTCTCCTCCTCTGATCGGGAGGGCTGAATCAATAGGTAGCGATTTTACTGATTGAAATTTTCAATCTGATATACCTATATTTGTTGACCAATCGATTCAGTGTTGAAACTCGTTTATGTTTTGTAGCGAGTCTGTTTGGGGTGAAAATCGTGTTTTTCCCTGTACAAACCCATGGTTTTCTCATTCAACCGTCATTTCTTAAAAAAATAACATGAGAAAAAAAATTTTCTGCTTATACCGTAGGAAAGCTAAGGTTCTGGGGAAGTTTCCTGGGATGGTGGTGTTAGAAAACTTGTTGATTAGGAGCGAGAGATAAATAACATGCAAAAAAGTTATTTTTCCATTAATCAGTTTATTGGTAAAACTTTTTTTCAGTTCTAGTTTTATTTCTCGTGATTTTAACCGTACGTCTTTAAATTAGTCAAAACTTCCTCAATTTGTAGCGTGAATTCAAATTTAAGGATACTGTTGGTAAGGGCAGTAATTTTCCAAAAGAATAGATGTAAAAACTGCGCCCCATAATCCTACCTTTCCGACGGGGTTGTCAATTTTATCTTTGAAAATTATCGTGATAAGAAAACTGAGTTTGAATGATGAAAACGTGAGGTGTTGATGAAAATGTATTATTCGGATTGAAATGCTTGATATTTTGTGAAAGGGAGGCATTTTTAATCCCGATATCGATCAGTGATGTCGTTTGGAATGACACATAAATAAAGTATAATAAATGTGTAGTAAGTACTGTATGGATTTGGGAAAAATAAATACATTTCAGGAACTGATTCAGTTAGCCTCTAAATAGAGTTCATCTCAGAAGATTTGGCAAAATTTCAGTTTTTGATATTTTTGGAGCCGTTGAAATAGCGTAATTTTGTTTAAAAATTAGCTAAAAACAAATTCAAATGAAAATTATTACTTGAACGTGAAAAATTACCGGAGTCAAGGGGTCCGGCTTGCTCGAATTTTTTTTTCAATAAGGGAAGGAAGGCCGTCGAGGGAGCAATAGAATATTTATTAATATATTCTAGGCGGAACGATGGGGTTGAGTGGAGGGAGGACAGAAATGCTTCCAACTTTACCCCTCCCCTTGCTGGCTTCCCCGCATCTCCAACGGGGCAATTTGCATAAATTTGAATAACAATAGAGGAGGTGGGATGATTAGGCGCTATTAAGCCTCGCAAGAACTTCACAAGGCTTCCGGGCAAAAACTTCTCCTGAAAACCCTGAAAATGTAAGCCGCTTTGAAGTGTGGAGTCAACTTTTCGGGGCAAAAAAGGGTTCAGTGGTAGTGGGGAAGAGGAAGAAGGTACCTACTTTATTACCACCTCGTTCCTGAGAGCTTCTTCAAGTTTTCCCCTCATTGAGGGAAGGAAGTGAGAATAGATTCACTTGGGAAGATGATGAGCCAATTTATAAAGTAATTTATGCGAGTGCATTTAAGTAATATCCGCAAGGTGAGAGTAAAAATAGTACAACGAATTTTCAAATCCGTACGGAAGTGAGCAATGATGTTAATGAATTAGTTACCAACGGTGATTACATTTAAAATCAACGGGAGTTTTGAAAAATCGCAACTTGTTTTTTAAAAATAATGCATAATAGCTAATGTCAGTGTGAAGGGGTCCACTTTTAGGTTCAGAAATTGTGATCATTTGTCATAAAAGGGGGATCTGAGAATTATCCCAGTCAATTTTCTTCTTCCAAAATTGCTAGGAAAATGAAACCCCATGAGTTTAGGTCACCAAAAACGTGGAAAAACCATGATTTTGACCAGTGTTCCTCCGTACAATCTTCGCATGTTAGGTGACCCGACTGTATGGACCAACAAGCCTCATTCAGTCCATTTGTGAAAGATTGTTTTTCCATGAATTCTGAAGTTCTAGGTGTGGCGGACGTTGAGTACCTAGAATCTACACACCTTGAATCGTTGAGCGAAGAAATGGGAGAGGAACCAAAACTAAATTTATGTAAAGATTCACACTTGTTCAGCTGAGATGGGCGTCACACCCACACAAGTGTAATACGAGTACAGTTGTGGATAATTAAACAACATGGACCAAAACTCTCTGGTGACCTCATAAAATCTGACTTTTAGAAACGTGAACCAGCATATCTTCGATGGATTTCTTGGTCAATTACAAAGGTTCATTAATGAAGATAATAAACTAAAAGTATCGGGGGGGGATTGGAATTATATGAAAATCGAACGGATGAACGTACTGGTTTGGGTATCCATTCATTTCATTGACGCTGTCTCTGTCAAAACCTCAATCAATAGCTGCAATTGTCATTGTGGGGCTAAACTTTTAGGCTAACGAAATGATGATTATTTACTATGGGCGAATTGCTACGGCTTAGAACCCAGTTCATTATCCGTACAAATTACTGGAAAATGACATCCCATCCCAACAGCCCATTTCAGTAACATATTGGTAAGTAATGCATGTATGGGACCCCACTTGCTTATGCTCGATTTTAGTATGATCACTTATAAGCATAATTATAAATATATAATTGGTATTTTTAAATACTAGATCAATCAATCATTTTGACGGAGTTTTGGACACAAATGGTAGAAGTTACCTAGTTTTCCTCCGTGCCGAAACATTGCACTAACTGGCTTTAGTTTTTTTTTGCCTATTGGCCAAATAGTACATCAACGGAGTCGAAAAAAGGAGTAAACATTTGGAAAAAGAGGGTATTTTACCACTATTTTTAAATTAACGCTGGAGGAAACCAGTGAAAAAACAACTCCGGAGGAATTTGGCCATGTGACGTATCCAACTTCAGCGACAACGCGATGTGTGTCCTCACGTAAGACACAATGTGCATGTCATGTTTTGGAATCGTAAGTGATCCGTCCCAATCGCATCGCTCGCTTTATAGCGTCGCTAGCATTTGTTTTCCGAATATGACACGGCCTTAGTAGCTTCAACAAAATTTTTCTCTCAAACACCAATACACTCACACATACCCACCTCTTTTTTTGTGGATTCGGTTTGGAATCGCTTGAAACGGATTTGTATGCAGTTCTTGTTCGATTTGGATTGTCCCACGCCCACCTCGATCAATTCTGACAGGAGTCCCTCTAGTGATGAAGCCTTGTTTCAGAGGGACGTCCTAAAAGGTGGCGAAAAATTACTTGGTATTGATCAATCTACGTTGATTTGAATTAACTTGACGAGACCAAGCTTTGTAATTGGCGGCGCCGTACCGGAGACTGTTCATGTGACGGGCGATACGTTGGGTTCGAAGGGCAGGACGGCCCAAGTGATTTGCAATATCCCCCACGGAGATGAGGCTCCTCCTTATCGCCCCGGGTCGCCATATACAACTCGCAGGCCGCTTATCGACGACCCGTCCCGAACCCTCCTCACCGCGGCGTCTTATCAACTGACGCCGGATCCCTGACGTCCACCACGGGAGAGCACGGCTTAAGTCAACGTTGAAAGGGATTGCACCTCACAATCAATAATGCTTGTGCATGTGGAAATTGTAATTATGTTGCCTGATCCGAACTCATACTTCAAAGAAATTATAATAGGAAACTGTAAGGATCTCCTTCTCAATAAAATGACATTTAAAGAGAATCAAAAAGTATGTACGATGAAATCACGCCAAATTTGAATTACAAAAATCCAAGGAGTATTGGGTGAGACGCTGATTGAGGTCACAAGAGAAAGCTGGTATTTGAGTGGTAGCATGATGATTTGAGGGAAATCGAGGGGTTTCCAACGTTAGATGTTGAAGGCTACGAAATACCAGCGGGCTCGGGTGCAGAGCTTCTTGAGTTTTGATATCAGCTTCTGTTCCGCACAAAGGGATTAGTAACAATATGCTGTTCAGGGAGTTAATTCATCCAACTATCTTTTGACCCATGGAAGTCAGTTACTTGGTATGAAGATCAGTGATCTGCTGATTGTCCTTATGGCTAATTTCGTACCTATTCGATGTAACGTGCCCTCTTTTTATGTTGTGGAGATCCAAAAACACAACATCCGATGGTGTCTGGTTACCAGGCTTGACATGGCTTCTAAATCTCTCCTATCAATTTTGTTGTCATTCATTCCTTCGGTTCTGTTTTTTATGACATTCAGAGTACACAAGACTAATTATGGTGGTGAGAAGAGCAAAGCTTAGATAATGTACCATGGACTACGTTTTTAATTTTTTCAATATTAGTTTTTGAACCCATTCTCTCGTCGATTGGTCCCTGTTACGTTATATTTAGATAGTGTCCGCTTGATAGTTATCTACAGTTCAGTGATCTGCCTAAAAGGACTTTCTGAAAATAATAAGCCCACGTTTTAGAATTAGCGGTATAGGTTTACCTTCCAGTTCTTTAGTAGTATCCTCCCAGCAGGATTGCCTTCCAAACTTTCTCAACACTGCCAGTACTATCGTCTCTGCTCGTTAGACCAAAAATCAAAAATCAAATAGATCACACCGTGGTTGAAAGTGCGATACTGATCGAGTGAGCTATGGCTTAGAAAGTGAGCTCTTCCTTTAGTATGACGCTCGGCGTCAAGTTCAGATTACAGATCTCAAGGAGAAAAAAACTCTTTTCTTAAACTCGGAAAGGTAAGACAGTCGAAGGTGTCAATCCAGAACAAGCTCCCTCTTCAAAAGCAAGTCCTTAAGCCATTTTAGACTTATCGAGCCCAACCGTGGTGCTGTACAGCTCAATCAAACCGGGAGCTTATCCAAATATCACTGAACAATGTGCTGGTAAATATTGTAAGGGCTCCGAGGTACTTTCGAAACGAACGCGTCCATCATAATCTTCAAATCGATACAAAAGACGATGCTAGAAAACGACAAGGTGTGAGACACCTCCGTCACCTAAGATTTCACATCAACTAGGTCCATCTCCTTGACTCAAGTGATCTCATCCGAAGATAGAAACTCACGAAACCATTTGTCTTAGCTTACTTGTAAAGCAGTGAAATAAAACTATCACCACAACCAATGAAACTCCGCGATGTACTTTAGTTTCCCTATTCCCAAAATAATATTGTTAATAAGTCACACCTACTTGTGCAATAAAGAATTAATTAGTTTTAATCCCCCTACCAAAATCGGAACTGTTCATTCGTCGGAAATCGTTTTGAATTTTTAGCAGAGATATATCCATTGTCGTCGTCACATTTATAGCTATTTTTACAACTTTAGTTGCGACGAGAGATAAAAACTTTGGTCATTAACGATTATTGTAAGAGCATGAAAAACTTTCCATTATGACACCCGTGCAAATCGTGTTCTGGTACCAAAATGAGAGAGAGAGAGGGAGAGGGTAACATTTCTCGGGATCTGTAGTGCTGCTTCTGGGATACCATAATTATTCGGTCGTTGGTGGATTATGGTGTTTAAACGGATTCCCAAATTGACAATGATCACTCTCGTTGAATAAGTTCTTCTTCCCTCGAGATGGAAAATTGAAACGATCCGATGATTTGATCGCCCATAAGTTGGAAATAACTGACATTGAATGGTCATCTGCTTTAATTGAATGACTGATAGAATTATGTTGATTGAATACGTGAGTACATGAGTGGCGAATCACTATTACTTGCTGGTTAATTGTGGTTGTAAATTCAAATGGGGCGAACACATTTGAGAGACACTAGTGTGGGAGTGCAAGGGCGGATTCAGAAAATAAAACCACTTCAAGATTACCAACTTTTTACGTGTTGCACCGGAGTTTATTTATTTATTAATTAATGGACACATATATTAAAGCCCAATTAAAAAGAAGAATAAAACCCCATCTTGAGTACCATCTTACAATTTCAGACCCATCTTTGCTTCGGATGCTTTACATAATACATTCGTAAAAATGGATCGCAATAATTAAACATTTATGGTGATAACGTTAGGTATGGTCATTTATACTAAGCAAAAACATACAGATAAAAAGTTTATAACGATTTTTGCAGCGGGAGGATGGGATCTAGTTGGACACCCTGTATATGAGTATATGTATATTTTAAATTATAGGGTTCCCGAATAATGCCAACTTTTTCTCTGTCCCTCACATGAGCGAATGGCTGGTATTTTGGATTGAATGTAGCTAAAAACGTGCAACGTTTTCCATTCCTGTAATTCTGATTCTCCATTCCGCGTCAACAAATCCTCTAGATACCTTTAATCAATTGGCAGTTAACCGATTCTGGGACGCTTCATGGGCCGTTTTTCCTGGAGGGAGCCTGGTAGGTTTTTCCGATATCTCACTCATTATTTGCTCCACATTTAGTTTCCATAACAATTAGAAACTAGCGAGGCATTTTGATGTTCGTTCGGTAGGGAATTCCATTTTAGAACCTGCAGAAAATGAATATCAATTATATCGAATGTTCGCAGGTGCATCTCGAATTCCCGACCGCATTTTGCGCATCCGGAACTCCTATTGTGCTGGGGATGTTGACGGCTAACGACGTCATTTCTTTATTTTATCGTTCGGGTGATTGTAAAGCGGCGGCGGCTAGGTGGCGCTGGTGAGGCGGAGTGGGGGATAATTGGATTTAGGCGGAGTTCAGTTCCCTGGAGTCATAATGCGGTAATGAGGAAGGGGAGGGTGTTCATGGTTGGTGGTAAGAGGGGGATTCACGGGTGGAGAGGGGAGTGGTAATAATGGAATGAGCGCGGATGTGTGAATTGGAGTGAGCTAAACAGCGGCACGTTGTTATGGGGACGATGTTCCCTCTCCTCGCCATTACTATAAATCATAATTCAGGGGTAAGGGAGGGTATTTCAGGGTATTGAATACAGATAGACAGCCAGGGACGGCAATCCATCAGAGGCGCGGCTTCCTATTTGGCCGACATCCCGAGGTTTACACTCCCCCCTCCGACGCCGACTTTACCCCATTTTCCGAATCCCCGCCGTTTTCACTTCAGCTCGAGCGTCGGATTTTCCTACAATTAGAGCGACGGGCGGCCGCTGTGAGGGAGCATTGTTAGTTTTATCAGATCCCCCGCCGCTCCGTGTGCGTCGTGTACGAGGTAGATTGGAGCGATGTGAAAATCCGACGTTCCTCGTCCCGCCCCTCTCCGTGACTCCACCTCGCACCCCCGCGAATTCATCTATTGTGTCCGGGTCGTTCGTTAGGACGGAGGGAAGCTAACTGCCCCGGCGGAGCGCCCAGTTCCATGTTAGCTGTTATTTGAACTGGAAGCGCTCCATTAGGAGAGGCCAAACAGTTTCTATTGTCTTTCCCTCCGTCATGACGTTACGAGATCACGCTGCGATCGCACACGTACACACTGGTAGACACTAAGAGTATGTACACACGGGTGATCACACACAACATGCTCCAAGAACACATTTCCAAGTTAGATGTCAAAGGTGCACTTTGTGACAGCACCGCTAAGTGGTCGGCCATTCAATTATATCTTCACCGTCGTCCTTGAATCTTTCCGAGGACTTGGAAGGAGATTCGGACTATGATATGGTGGTCCGGTACAAAAACATTTGAAATACACCATAAAATTGAATGGAATCTGGGGTTAGATGCTAGAACTTCCTGCAAATTTAAGGCGGAACCCGGACTAAGAATGGTTGTAAATACGCGCTGAAAGGAGAGTCAGCCTCCCACTACGGCGGACTCAGATTAAATGAGTGTGACAGTCCACTCAGGGAAAACTCATCACATTTTCCTAAGAAAAAGAATGAATGGAGTAGGACTATCTATTCCGTCGAAGGATTGAAGCGACTGACCCGCAACACACTCCACACCCTGGGGGAAAGCATTTGCATGGAATGAGAAGGGAAAACTACCCACATCCATCACAGAGCTAAAAAGGCTCAATTTAATTGTTATAATATGTGCACTTTTGATGTACGCTTTAATAGAATAATTCTATATTCTCTTGAATATGAGGCCACGCGAAACGACGAACTCCAAAGATAAAAGCTCTTCTAGAACTACCAACATGACTTGAGCCCCATCTCCGAATTCCAGACCCAACTGACTGAAGGGGCTATCATGACTGGTCAGGCATGTTCAGTGCATTCAATTCTGGAAAAAATGTGTACTGAAAGTGAATTTTACGAGGTTAAAATTGTGATAAAAGTTGTTCATAAGCTCAAAAATCAATTTTAAAGTTCTCTTCTAGAATTTAAGCGATTTGGACTCTAAAAAATTGGTTATTGGCTTTAAATGTTTCCATTTATATTGATCACATCCCTCAAAAGGAAATTACGGGATTTGAAGTCGTTTGAACTGTGGTGTCAAAAGTATCTTTAAAAACATGAATCTGCTGTTTCACCCTGATCTCTCGGGGAGGGAGCTATATTTTTTAAAACCGTTAAGATGAATACTAAATGTTGATTTCCCAATTAAAATTAAAATTACAGTACTTTGCAATTTAGGAAAAAAAGTTTTTTTTAAAAGATACTTTTTACTACGCAGTCAAAACGTCGTAACACCTATAAATTGAAACATTTTAAGCCAAAAACCTATAATTAAAAAAGGGTCTAAATTGCCAAAATTGTAAAAATCAACATTTAAACAAATTTTTTGAGACTAAAAACAAATTTTTTCACAATAAAGTCGGCGGTTTTCGATTCGGCACAGTCATCGATTCGGCACACCTCTTATCACGATCTTATCAGATAAGATTGATGTGTCCTTACATCGATCTAATTATCGATTATTACATCGATATAATGCCATCTTGAAACTATTATCACGACCATTCAAACCCGAAATTGTTGCTTTCATTCCTATTTTTGTTTCTTCTGATCTATACTTCACTAGAAGGATTGATGTAGGATATTTTTTTGTTTTTGAGATGCGAGTGTAGCGAGCATCCAGACCACCAAACTAGACGGTAGGAGATTTTTGCTTTCACACCAGAAATTGTTGCTTTCATTCGTATTTAGATCGATAATTAGATCGATGTAAGGACACATCGATCTTATCTGATAAGATCGTGATAAGAGGTGTGCCGAATCGATGACTGTGCCGAAACGAAGTACGCCCCAATAAAGTGTAGACAATTTCAATTAAACTTTACATTTGTTTACCAGAAGTGAAAGCAAAACATTACAAGTTTCCTAATGTCAGAGGGGTCTGATATTTTAGGATTGGGCGTTACTCACGTTGGGGAGGAATGTATAAAAAATTGATAATTTCTGAAAACGTTCGATTTTTATCCTCATTTCCCGTAGAATGCTTCATATAATATATATACATATTATGTATCTATATGCAGTTTAGGCCTTATTTCTACGTTTGTGGAATCGATAAAAAATCTTCCAGATCGCTCTTGATTTTCAGGTCTTTGAAAAGGTAAGAATCTTGCAAGCCTTAAATAAAGTTTATTGGGTATCTTGGCAATCATATTATTCTTGAACGAATCGGAAAGAAAATGATTTTACATATTTTATAGAGGATTGCATTGGAAGATGCAGAGGGACTTCAATGAATGACGATTATAATCCAGCCGATTGATGTTCTTTCTGGCGGGTGAAAGATTTTGCATTCTCACTCCTGAGATTTTAATAGAAAAAAGGAGCTAAAAAAATGAATCAAGTCAAGCGTAACCGCAGAAACGAGGTCGTGTAGACCGTTTGCATTTTTCTCCGGGTCACTGCAAAAGGCTGCCTTTGAGACGGTGAGAAAAAAGGAGGGAAAATGAGGTCGAAAAATATCCTAGAAGTGGTTTTTTTCCTTGGGGTGGAACTCATCTGCGTTTGAGGCCTCTGGCTGGGGGGTTGAGCCTGGCGGTGTCTTATTCAGAGGAACGCCGACCTTTTTAACCTTGCGAGGGGCTTCAGAAATCATTTTGCGCTCCCTCATCAAAAACTGAGATCCCCAGAGCCCTTCAACGGGGCGCTTGGCGGCGTTTTGTATGTAGCGTTCCCCGAGGTCGAGTGAGGTAATTGAGGGTGAAGGTTCTTCTGTCATTCACAACGGGGAAAATCCTCAGATTGGGTGGAGTACGGTTCCTGTGTGCCTTATAGGTTCTTCACAGAAGCTAGCATTCTCGATAATGGTAAGTTCGTCAATTAAAAAAAGCTGCAAATTCTTTCACTGGGGTTTATAATTCAATGATTCATGATTTGAATTTCTACTAAGCTTTGGAGTGTGCGTGTTTCACAGGATAGAGCGATTATTGAATTTCAGGAAATATGCATGGAGCACGTAAATCGGTTCTCCACCAAAATACCTATTTGGATTGATCAGTTGATCATATTTGTGAGCCTCCTGAAATTCAATAATCGCTCTGGTAGAAATTCTTCGTTCTTAGTGAAAATTCAAATCATGAATCATTGAATAATAAACCCCACTGGAAGAATTTGCAGCATTTTTTTTTTTTTTTTTTTTCAAGAGCGATTACAATGGAAAAATATTTTATTTGAATATTTTAAATTTCGTAAGACGGAGCATGCATATCAGAATGCCTCAACCCGCGTATCGGCTATAAACCCTTTTAGGAGTTCACTCCAGTATCCACATTCACATGCGATAAAAAAAAACTCTTGTGTTTGTTTTGATTGCAGTAACCTAGTGATGCACTGAATGTGGATGCAAACGTTGGCACCATAAATAACATACATTGGGAATGGTTTGAGCTATGGACCTGGGGAAGGACTCATTCAATTCCTCATGGAAAGTTCTTCAGAAAAAGGCTTCCGCGATGGGTAACGAGAGATGAACATAGGAAGCTACAGATTTTATCATTTGAGGGACTTACGCCAGTTACTGTAATGGTGCTTTAAAACTTTTATGTTTAAGCTAGACCCGTCATCACTTGTTGCTGGGAGTGATCCAGAGTTGGTGGGGAAGCCAAGTACCCAACAAGATTATGGCGCTCCTCAAGAAGTTCATTGAGGACGTTTGTTACCATGTTTGGTTTAAGAATATGCGAAATTCAGATATGGTAAACTGTAATTCAAGGAAGGCTGGGAGAAATCGGGGAATCGGACTTACAGGTATAGGTATGGGGAATAGCGGAAGGACTCCAAACACGGCTGCAACTTAGTTAAATTAGACGGCGATTCCCCCAGGTTCAATCAGCTGAACCCGCAATATATCTATCTTCCCGCAATCATCAGCCCATGTCGCTCATGAGCATGACGTGGGTACCGTTACAGTTTTGTTCGCTTCGTTTGAATAGTCGAATTGCCGTTGAATTCAACCCTGATTTGCAACGATTTACGTATCAGCCGCTTAAGTAATCCCTACCTATACCTTTTCCAGACATTTCCCATCGATTTATTGGTTGTGGGGCATCTCTATTTCAAATGGTTAGAACATTTGAAGATTCTACTTGTAAGTTTGATTATCTGAGTTCTCCCAGCCTTCCTTAAAATACAGTTCACCACATATAAATTTCGCATATTGTTTAACCATGGATGGTACTCAATGAACAAGAACTTTATGAACTTCATGTAGAGCCCGAGTGTCTTGTTGGGCACTTAGCTTTCCCACCAACTCTGAGAGCACTCCCAGCTACAAGTGATGAGCACTCAAACACAAAGTTTCATAGCACAGTACAGTAATTGTCGTTTAGTCCCTCATGATTATAACATCACTAGCTTCCTGTGTCAAGCTTCTTCTCTCGCTACCCACCGTAAAAGCCTTATTTCACTACTGTTTCTCTTCTCTCATAAGGCATTGCGCCCCCTTGTGATCGAATTAGCCCATGGGCCATAGATTTCCATTTTCTCGTCTCAAATGAAAGTCGATAGTAAACTAGAGCAGATCCTTAATCAAACGAGAAAAGCACGAACATTTTCTGAGAATTTCAATAGGTATGCTTGAGTGAATCGGCCATCGCCGCCACCGCCCCCTCCCCCCTTACGACGTAAAATCAGATTCCTGAGGCTTACTACCCAAAATGGGTTTGTTAGAAAGAAACAAAAACCATGGAAATAGTGAAGAAAACGATTTATCACTAATACAACTCCTTCCTTAATTAAACTAGAAAGATCTCATTTATGTTTGGAACTAGAAATATGTAATAAAAACAGCTTAATCGGACAAAAAAGAATCAGGAAAATCGACAACATGACCTGTATGAGCAGCCCTTGAATGGATTGTCTATTACTCGCTTCACTATTGCTCCTGGCAGAAAATTCGACATTTCCGAGGCTTATTGTACAGGTAGACTAAAATTAGGAATTAAAAAAAAAATCAATAAAATAATGACAATAGAGATGAGTTAACCATTTATTATTATTACCCCTTTCACAATGAAAATTAAATGAGCTGTTCGAATAAATGTTTTTAAATACTAAAGAACGATTTTAATTTTTACCAAGAAATTAATGGCATGAATCGAGTCGAGAATTCTCACTAGGGCAGCGTTTGAAAGAGTTAGCTGTTACCTCACAATTCGTCCTCCAGTGTGCAAAAGCAAAATTTCAAAGGTTCGTAGCCCAAAATAGCGATCTAGCTATAACAGAATCATGGAAATCGGTAAAGAACCGCTGGTTGAATTTGTCAACTGACTTGTCAACTCTACTGAAAAAGCCTTGCTTCAGAGGGAAGCCGTAAAGAGTGCGTTTTTATGTAATAGTATACTGTCTCGACGAGTACTCACTTCTTCTCCTTCTTCTTCATTTTCTTTCTTCTTCTGTCCTGACGAATCATCAAATTGTAACTAAATACAGAGTACGCTAGATTGGGAAACGATGTATGTCATTCTTCTCCAACGCATCAGATGCTATCGTTTGCAATAAGTCACACTTCTCCTATTCCCTCATAGGGAGTAGCAAAGAGGGATCTATCTTCTCATCTTACAGATTATTTCTTACCCGGGGTTTTAAAGCATAAAGTACTTCGATTAGGCATGGCAACAGTTTCATAAATCTGAAAATTACATTAGGTTTTTTTTTTTTGAATCCCTCTCAAAATACCTTTTCCTGTTTTTTTTCTCAAAAAAGTCAAAGTATATATCTCACTTAGCTCTCTTCTCAAACTTAAAAATCTTGGACTTCTACCAAAGTTGCGTCATTAAATCGAGTATCAAAGCCTCCGGAAGGGAAATAATAAAAAAGTTGTCAGGGCGACGCCGAGGGGGAGTAAGCGATAAGAGTTTGTAGGTAAAAAGGAAGCAAGGATGTGGAGGGGGCAATTCAGGTATTGCCCCGGGGCCATAGGGCGTGAACGGTAACTTATGGCTTTCTTAGACCGTTGAGATTAAAACTTTTCCTCTGCGTGGCTCCAACTTTGCCTGAAACCCCTTCCGTTCTTCTCACCATCGCAGAGATGAGGATCACGTCCGCTGGGGCTTGAGCAGCGTAGCATCCTAACATTCACCCTTTCACTATCTTTCTCTTGCTCTATCATCCCCCCCCCCCATCTCTGTCTCACTAGATATATATATATATACCGGCAGGGCACTCTCCCACCTTCGTGTTAATGCATCTATTACCCTAATCTTAGTCGAAAGTTTGCGCTCTCCTACGCATACTCACGAGCACTTACAGGCATACAAAGATTATGCGTTTGTTTGGGTTGGTTTACTTGGGTTAATCTTGTCGCTTGAGTCCCTTATTCCAAACTTGTGAGAGGGAGAAAATCAAGGTAATTCCTGAGTATCAAGCGGATTGTGGATCATCATGTGAGGAAGGAGATACTCAACCCCTTTCAGAAGTAGTCGGCAAGTCTCAACGAGAAATCCTTCGGTAATAGTTCCAACAAGGCTCCAATCTATTACTCTTCAGGTTTAATATTCTCATAAATAGCATTCCATTAAACTGGCTTTGAGGAATTGAAAAGTAACCATTCCGTCCTAATGAAGGTACAATTTTCTTTGATCCGAATAGAGATAAAAAAACTTGTTGCAATAACACTCTAGGTATTCGGCAAATGTTTGGAAAGAGAACCACCGTGATATCAATACGTTTTAAAGATAATGCTCTTCATTTATGGGTTAAAACCATAGCAGAACCGCGAGGGTAGGAATACAGTAAATCCGATGTGTGGTTACATACTCGATTCAACGATAGATTTCAGTATCCTACAAAGGTCAAGGGTGTACTGCGATACGGCGAAGTATCATAACATGCTGTTGTATAACTAAGCAAATCGATAAAATACAGGCATTTTGGCAAAGCCAAAACTCATTTAGGGTGTGAAAGAGTTGCCCTACTGTACGACTAGTATTACAACCTCTTGAGACTCTAAAAAACGTGTCAAACCAGCTATCAATTTTTTTTTTTTTTTTTTTTTTTTTTTTTTACTCTCCTGTGGATGGTGCGAAATATTGTATGATCGGCTAACATGGTCACTCAACTTCATCCATCGATAGACAGAGCAAGGATCCCACAATACCTACATCCCGGAAGAGGTTTTGTTTGATTTCCATGGGATTATGAATATCTGCTCTTTATTTCTATTCTGCAATATTTCTGGAATTACAGTGTGACGTAGCCCCTACAGTTAGAGTTAAACATGTGATGGAGGGTGGCATTAACTATAAATAGTTCGATAAATTTATCGTAAATTTTGGCCATCGGAGTACAAACCGAACACCGCTCAAGGGCATAATTTAGGGGAAAATTTGGTACTCGGAACCCGGATACTTTTCTAAAGGTTCAATGATAGTTTGATGCAGAAAGAAAGAATAGCGAACATCAATTCAACAATTTTCAGCGTTGATGTTTTGTTAACTAGTACTTAAAACATTATCAAAACATATATTTTTTTTAGATTACTAACAAAATACCTGTTTTCATGTAAAATAAAAACAAAAAACCACCTTTCTCCTTCACGCCTAAGAAATACAAACATCTTCTAGGTAACTAAAAATTAAAGTGAAGAAAAGTAGAAAATTGATTGACAATACCCTTTTGTTTCTACATTAGACAGTCCTTTTAACTATGATTGTTAAACACAGACCCGGTTTGTCAACTGTATTTGTTTGAGAGTTTGATTGCCCATTATCAATAATACGAGCGAGGTGTTGTTTATCAATACATAATGGTGACTGTCAAACTCCTAGGAACTTGAAGTTGATTAATTCTTCATCAGTTCTTGAATGTTGAATCAGGCAGTGCCGCTTCCTGCCACCATGTAGGAAACAACCCCAGCTACATGTCATCGCATACACATACTTACCCATTTTCACGTTTGCTGTTCACTGCCAGTTTTGTAAGCCTACATGAGTATCTACATTTCGTTGTGTCGCACTCGACATAAAACAAAAAAACATCTATTTACCAAAATAGTAATTTAATAATACCGCTACTTGAAGTTTATGTTCAACTTCCAAATAAACAAGAGGGTCGATTATTCTCAAACCCCTCCCGTTTTTTGTCGAAAATTGAAACTGAAACAACATTGGACAAACTTGAATTTTCCACCACACATATTTTGTCCGTTAGGTATAAACGGAAAACTCTCGAGATAAAATAGTAGCCTACTGTTTCAGTAATCAGCGGTTCCTCTCGCTCTTCTACCGTATCACCATTAGGTTTACAAATGTACAATAAATTCTCCTCCCGTTGCACTCGTACATTCAACTTTGTTTAGGGCAAAATCAGTGTATATGTGTATAATTGACGAGAAATAGGGTACGCCATCTCTAATATCACCCTCTCCACGTTCAGAGCCACCTATGAGGTGCAGATTTTATTAGATGAAGGACTTTAGGTAAATTAACAAGGGCGTATTTTATGGTAAGTTAACAGTATTCGGGATTTCGATTGTTTTAATGTCGGCTCATCAAGTCCTGAACACCCCCCTTTCACTTCAACTGTATGGAAAACAACCCAACCGTCTACTGCTAAATGACAAATACTACTAACTCACCCCGAGAGAGCATCAAAGGGGTTCGTAAGGGATGTACCCCCACTATTAAGATTTAAAATGGTTCTTCATGATAGGTCGGTACTTATTGGGATATTCTCGAGCGTCCATAGACGACAACTAAGGTGTTTACCATCAGAGCTGAATTTAATCCAGTCGTTCATTGCTGTCAGTTAAATTAAATTGACAATAAGAGTATTTAATGATCTGTTGATAAAAAGGCTGATTATAATCTTCAATAATTATTGAAGTTCTCCGCCAACATAGGTATATATGTTTTTAAGATCCTGAGGTGGAAATCTCTTAAGGTACCAAAAGGCAACTCGGTCTGGAAATTTTAACATATTACTTCAGGAGAGTTCTTCAGAGATTGTTTCCGTACTGCCTTCTTCGTCTCTGCTGTTTATGGATGATCTTTTTCTGTAGGATGCCATCAACATAGACAGCTGCAGAGGTCCAATGCTTCTCACTTTCAAGCATTTGGCTACTATTATCTCTGCCGTCATGTCATGGGATGATACTTCCAGATGATCTATGTCGTTCCTGTTTTCCAGTGGTTACGGACGAAAAACGTGTGGAACACACTATTCCCTGCTGTTCAGCAATTTCTGGAAGTCCGCACATCACCTTCCCCCATTATGTGAAGGTAGGCGTGAAATGAACCGTGTCCTGAGAGGAACTATGGTAGGAAAAAGTTCACCTCTCCATGTTTGCTCTCTAATCATATTTCGACATGTGGTATCAAGCATGCTTCCCATCTCTTTCCGTGCTATTCCGTCCACATTTCTTGCCAGCGAGCAATATTGTGATTTCTGTCGTATTCTTTCTCCTTCCCCCCGTGTTTTAAATCAATCCTTAGTGCTCGTCTTCGTTGGACTGCTACCATTCTCTTGCAGTGATAATCTCGTTTAAAAATGTTTAGGGGGTCTGCCTTTCCCAAGCAGGTGCATTGATTGCACAACAGTCGTCATGAGAAAGGCCATGGTCTTGGTCCATTCATTTTTTTCATTGAGTGACTAAGCGCCGTTGATCTCCGTGCGTATTCAGCACGTTACTGGGATCAAAAGTCTGCCGTTAAACACTGTTTTCCTGTTGGTGCATTTAGTAGGCCCACATATATAAATACAGACACGAGTACTGAAGAGGACGGGACGATGAATTGAAATAAATAGCAGCCCCTACTCAGACGCGCGGTAAACATTCCAGAGTTTGCCTCCACCTCCGAAAGCGGGCCGACGTTGTTCGAATAGCCGAACGCTCGTGGCCGAATTTTATTTGGTTTGGGTCGACAGTCCCATGAATTTACTCAGTGTCGCTCATAGGAGCGGGTCCCTTGATCACACAGAGCGGAACCAGGAAACTCTCGGCGGGAGTTGAGTGGGTTTGGCCAAACATTTGCGCGAATGTTTACCCTGTTTACATGATGCTCTTGACTAAGCTCCTAACGCCGAGTGACAAGTTTGCTCTGGGAATCTCGGCTGCTGTCACGGGGATCCTCGCCCGCCGTTCACGGCACAGAACGCCCTTTTGCAATCCAGTTTGCGCTCCTTTAATACCAAGTCAGGTGACAATCAGGTTCTCACAATCTAGATGGAACTAGTGAAGCCCATCTAAAACATTTCTACTCTTAGAAAATAATCAGATTAACAGCTAGGCGGCAAGGGCTTATCATAGCGAATTACCGTAGTACTATTTGTTAAAGAACAAATATTCAGAGTTCATTCCAAAAATTCATTGAGAATGCAAACATCAAAATAAAAAACAAATGCAACATTTACTTCCCATTTTCTCTGAGCACAATATTATTCTAGTTCCCAATAAAAAGGCTCATTTGGAATTTTATTGCTTAAGTGAGTTGAGAAATGTCTCACACACCCATCCTTTGGGATAATTTATTTTCGGGGAAAAAAATGATTTTTTTTATTTTGATAGATATTTTATTTTTTAATTTCGAGATTTTGTTTTATTGATCCCCCAACACGAATCAAATGATATCGGTTTACCTTCAACCATTTTCTATCTCAAAACACTGCAAGGAAACTAGGGAACAGCTGGCCACAGGCGTTGGCACCCAGACTTATCAACTACTAACAACAACTAGTGTTAATTCGTTGTACATCAGAAGTATAAAGAGCAAGTTTCTTACTTAAATACTCATTTAGATTTTTTATTTAGCTGTTTATCCGTATATTGCTGCGTCCTCTCATTGTTTACATCCAAGAGTGTGAGCCATGTTATGTTTAGATGAAGTCATCTAACTGTTTAGAACGTCTAGAAGTCAGCTACAATTTATGGAGTCACAGTGGAATCAGTTGAAGGACCTTTGTGGCTGATCTGGAAAATTCTTATCGATTTACCATGCCGAAATATAAATGGGCTCTCCTTATGCCATGTAGAATGCAAAAACGTGATATGCACCACAGGGTTGACCTAATACATTACATAACCTAATAAATGACCTAATACATTTATCTCTATATTCCAATACAGGAAGAATAAATCTCAATGTTATAAATTTGCAGGATTTTTTCCTTTCATTTTAAATGTGTGAAGCAAACGAGACACCCCCTCCCTCCGATCGGAACACAATGAAAATCAGACATCGAGGCACAAAAGTGGAGCAGTAATTGAAATGGACGACGTCACAATCCTTTACTTCATGATTGAACAATACTAAGTGGAAGAAAGAAAATGAATGAAAAGGAAGGCGGGGAGAATGAATTTGAAAAGAACAAAACAGAGGGAGAACCGAACAATTAACTGTAAAAGGGCAAAAGGGGTTTGGCCGTTAAGCATCTTGATTGGGGAAAAAGCATAAAAGCCCAACTATAGTATGGCGTAACAGCTAAGGAGGGTAGTGAAGGTTCTGATAATATTTAAGTCACGCTAGTGGGTACGAAAACCACCCACGCGAGATGTTGAGAGATAACCCCATTCCCAACTATCGGTTCGGCTCTTAGAACAACCAATTAAATAGGCTTGTAACGGAAATGTACCAACTTGGACCGTAAGCTATTTGAATATTGATGTAAATCAAAAGAAATCTCATAAAACGAAGTTGGATGAGCTACTGCAGTTGATATCATGGATTTGTATGCGAAATTCCGGGAAGTAATGAAGTAAAGTTTAAAACAAACTTTGGTGCCTTTTTAAAAGAACATTAGTGTTCCTGGTGGATATAATTAACTTGGACAAGTCAGTGAATTGACGGAGGAACTAAGATAAAGGTGACGAACAGTAGAATTGTTCTATATTTATTGAAACTCAGATTTGAACTTGAAGATGCTGGATGATTTGAGCTACTTGAACTGTTTCTCCAAAGTGGCATAGTTAGGTATATGCAATCGGTGACTTTTATGTTCAATCATGTTGATGTTAAAGTAAAAACTATTAATATGTATTACACAATTTTAGGTATGCCCAATAGCACTGTCGTTTTGGGAGTCCACTCGAAATAATGACTTTTATAGGTAGAAAACATTTTGTTATCTTGGGTTACATTTTATAATTTTAGGTAGAGACTACCAATTTGTTTGTAACATAGTATTACAAATTATGTAACACGGAAAAAATTTAGCTTTCTAATGGGAGAGGATTTTTTTAAATTCCGTCGCGTAATTTTTGACTTGAATCGTTAACGTTCAAACCAAACTAAAAATCCTATAATTCCGCTGTACAGGGTGTCTACCTTTCAGGTGGACCAAACTTCAAGGATCGATTCTACAACTAATTTGCGACAAAGAGTGCCCCTTAGACTTTTTTTTTTAGAGGCTTCGTTTCCGAGTTATTAACGATTAAAGTTTCTTTTTCGTGTTATCGACTTCACTTCACTAAAACAGCCATAACTCCCTTGTTTTTGGAGTAATCTCAAATTTGAGGAAATCGTTGGAAAGAGCTTTAAATTTCCTATCCGTTTAGTGTGAAACGCTATTTTTTAAAGCCATTTTCTGAAGAAAAAAAATAAGCCAAAGTCAAAGTTTTAATTTTTTTTCGAAAATCAACATTTTTCAGGCTAATTTATCGCCTGTAATAAATTGGAATATTGGTGTGCACTCAATGGAAAAAACTAGCCCATCACACTAAACGGATAGGAAATTTAACGCTCTTTCCAACGATTTCCTCAAATTTGAGATTACTCCAAAAACAAGGGAGTTATGGCTGTTTTAGTGAAGTAAAGTCGATAACACGAAAAAAAACTTAAATCGCTAATAACTCGGAAACGAAGCCTCTAAAAGAAAAAGTCTAAGGGGCTCTTTTTGTCGCAAATTAGTTGTAAAATCGATCCTTAAAGTTTGGTCCACCTGAAAGGTAGACACCTTGTATATTTGCGTAGAGACAGGTAATAACTTGAACAAATCGTGGAAAGATTAATTTAGTGGCACTCATTCAGCGTACTTGTGAACTGTGATTCAGTATAGTTTAGCATCTCATAAGTCCTTTCTGCCTCTCGTTCAAAAAAGGTTGGAATTCCACTTTATTTTCGAAAATAGGACAGTTTGCAGTCTCAGGAGTGTCAAGTTCCGCGTGTTCCGCTTCTCTTGGTGGCCTCCTCAAATATCCCCGAACAACTCAAGTGAGCAGTGCCTGACGCCTGCGGCCGTGTAATTGCGGACGACCACCAGCCAATCGGCGTTGTCACGGCCCGCAAACCAAAACCGTCAAGAGGAGGCCTGACCTTATCCGGCTCGTGCTTGCGAAGGCAGGAGGAATCTAATAAGTCGAAGCTGAGGCGGTATCTCCCCCTAACCCCTTACCGTCGCCTTCACTCCAATACCACTTTCGACCCCCTTTTGCAATAAGATAGCTTCTCCAGCCCTGGAAAGCGGGGCTGAGTGGTTGAGACGCCACCGTAGTAATAAACCTTCCAGAAGAGCCGACTACACACTTCAAACGCTTAGTGATCAATTTGTGGAGTGGTGCAACCACGCTGAATTGGGCTTACATTTATTTGCGCACCAAGAAAAGTGTAAAAATGGTGCTAATTATCACACAAACGTTCATCATTTCTACCGGACAGCTCTTCAACATTGATCACAGGGTCCTAGGTCATAGAATCTTTGAAAAATTAAACCTTTGGCACTTGACCGAATAATGATGATGATGTTTCATAATTAAAAGGTTGCCATCTTTCCGACTCTGAACCCTTAACATTTCATTCATACATTGCTCTTGTGTGAATGCAAGTGGATCGAGGCGTATTTCCAGGAAGGATTTCACGATTTAGGGTCATCCTACCGGCTGCCAGACCGCCTGATTTGAGTATTTGTGATTCTTTGCCTATTACTCGTCACTACAACTCTCAGTTTTCCACTGACCACTATAAGTTTTAAGCACGATCTTTTAAAGTAGCTTGACATGACAAGTACTACTACAAATCACCGAAAAGAGAAATCTCAAAACGTGAACAAACCGAAAAGGAAAACAATTCTGACTACAAGGTCTTTTATCGAAAGGTTCACATATAGTCGTTCGATTCGAGCATTCTGGCCGATTTCAATCCCCATTAGTTGTTAATTCACTACAAATGTTTTTTACGCTTACGATTCTTTAATTTCATATAATAATTATTGTTCCTGA
Organism: Creontiades dilutus; assembly: GCA_031894815.1. NCBI lineage: Eukaryota > Metazoa > Arthropoda > Insecta > Hemiptera > Miridae > Creontiades > Creontiades dilutus. The sequence goes on from JAVIWC010003164.1 coordinate 1,754,660, forward strand.
GACTCAAATTGAAATCCGGAAACAATTACTACTTTTATGCGTTAGAAAAACATGAAGATGGCAGGAAGGGCACTATCGATGCTACATTCAGTATTTTTTAGAGCGTTTTAGAATTTTTATTATGATGACGACAAATTCATAAGCAAGGTCAAGTTGAACTTGAGAAGATTTGTTGGAAGGATCTTTCTTGGTATGATCATCTCTTGTCGGAGTGTCCTCCGAGGTAAGTCGCTGGGCCCAACGGTGGGATTTGTCTCGAGCTATGCTTCTGTAAAACCATAAGAATGTCCAATTATTGATCGTCAAATATCCAAATGAGACAGGATTCTCAATCCCGTTGTACATTATTGCTAAGATTATTATTTTTTACGTTTGAGATTCGCGAAACTTTCAAAAGTCCATAGTGCACATTGGTGTACAGTTATTGATGTACAATGAAATACGTACAGAAACCTCAGAAATATTCACTAAAATATAATTAACAGTAGGAACCTACATCTAAGTTGTGGTGCGTGGATAATGCCAATTTTTTCAATTATCAAAATGGCTTACAACTGGACAAATGAAATAATTATCTAATAATAGTGATAAGCGCAGGAAATAGGACTAGGAAATAATAAGCACTTATTTGATAACGTGCACTATTTGGTTTCAGGAACTGATCATTATTTCAAAAAAAGAACCTCAGAAATTGAGACAGAAAAAAAACTATCACTGCATTCATATAAATTTCACTAGATGTATAATATACATCGTTTACGTATAATGTATAATATACATTGTATATGTCTTTCTATATGTCCCTATATGTCTTTCCAGTAAATAACTCACGAAGGGGTTGTGATAAAAACTTCGTTCTTTCCCCAAAAAAGCAATAATTTCAAAAGAAAATATGAGTTCATTGGACAGTACCTTTTAAACCCAGTTAATTACGTGATCAACGATATGCAGTTTAGAAAGGTTTTAGAGAAAGACTTTTATGAATTTCATCGCTTCAGGATGAAAAGTGAACGCATGAGGGAAGCGCACAATTATTGTATCAATTATAACTTTTGCCGTTTTGGTGAACCTATTTTCAACTCCGTAATCAACCCAGAATAAACAACTTTAGGCCTATCAAAATTTGTTGTTTTGGTGCAAGATCCGGTGCAAGAACAGGAAAATTAAAACTAAAATAGTAATAATAATAATGATATACATATGCTTCTGAGGTTTTCTGTGGAATCTACTCGGCACCGCTTCCTTGTTTTTCAAAGGTCTGATTTTGCGCCGATTTGAAATGAGGTTGGGTAAACCCGGCTTAATGGTATCATTTCAGTTTCAACTCGATAGTGCCATGAGTAGATGCTATTCATACACGAACATGGTATCCAATGGATACTATCCATGCAATGTGCCTAATTCCTGCAGTTTTCAGAAGGTCGTTTACAAACGTTATAAATGACGTTTCCAGAGAATTTACTATTGTTTGGGTCCGAATGTAGAAGTTTCCCTACGATCTCACCACTCCAAAATCAGTACTTTATTCCAACAACAACTATTTTTTTCAGATTCTTGTCTTCCGATCTAACTCAACTCTTCAGAATAGTCGGGGAAGAACGATCTAATAATGACATATCGCACGCGGTTTGAATGGCGCAAGTTAGAAATGTTAGCGCATTTCCAAGTAGGAAACATTTAAGAACCTGTTGTCTGATCTCATGAGGAATGGAGACCGTAGACGGACGAAAAATAATGGTGGCTGCACTTCATAAACACTCAATACCAACTATTCAACATAGTGATAACAAATTTTGAAAAACTTGAAAATATTAGAAACTTACATGATATTTGGCGTTAGTAGCCATCATGATGGCGGCGATAACAGCGATGACGAGGTGAAACTTCATGGTTTTTTCTTCTCAACGGAATGAGCATTAGATTCAAAGGTTCTCATTTTATACTTATTGAGTTATCATCACGATACGGATCATATCCCCTACGAATCGAATGACTGATGTTTTACTACTTACTTATTGAACTTGTACAAAGTGATTTCCCCCCAATTAAATTTTAATGTATTCGTTTACGTTTGGAACTTGCGAACTTTGTAATAATCTTCTTGAACGAAACAAAAGTTATGGTTGAGTAAAGTCTATTTATAGTTCCCTTTCCTATATATTTTTCGTTCGAACGGATGGACCGATTTCGTTTCACATTGGAACCCTTAAAGACGCGTCTTTCTAGGCGCTGACACAATTATGATTAAGTAATCATATGAATCATAAGAAACATAGTATGATCAGGCATAGTATGATGAGTACACCTCAATAAACCAAATCAAGTGGTTTATTAACGATTAAAAACTACAAATTGCGATTCCATATCGATTCCATGGAGGAATTCTAGCTTCTGGTAAAACCGGTAGGCATCTTGGGTAGGTAGTGGTAGTTAAGGGTCTACTGGTTTATGGTTCTACATCACGGAAATAGTACATAAACGTTAGATGCAAATGTTCTTTACTGTTCATGAATCGCTTCACACTTTAGGTACAGTTTTTCCGGATTTAATAGTTCTCTCAATAAGTGTATAGAATAATTTAGATTCAGATTTCGAAACGAGGTTCGTTCAGTTTATACTTTTTTGAAGAGTTACCACCTTCGCTGTCATGATGCTGTCCGACAGTTTTGCGACTCCAACCTCTGTTTTACCAGGCCTGCACAGTTCTGCGTCAAGCATTCATGGGGTTTCTAGGTGGGATGAAAAACAGGTGACTTCAAGATTTTGACAAAACTACCATCTCGTGCAGCAATCGCACATCTTCAATGCAATTAAAAAAAATGTTCATGACATCAAATAGATAGAAACTTTAACGCTCTTTTCAGCAATGTCATCAAATTTGAGATATCCCCAAAATTGAGGGAGTTATGACAGTTTTAATGACGTAAGATCGAAAACACGAAAAAAATCCCAAATCACGAATAACTCGAAAACGAGACCTCTGTCACAAAATTGCTTTCAAGCATTTTTGTTCGGAAATGAGTTGTAAAAACGTCGGATTGTACATAACTTCTAGGACACCCTGAACTAAAACTAAAAAGGAACTAACTAAAAAAGACGTGATGTTTGAAAATCGGGAAAGCTACGGAGGAGGCATTGTCTTGGTCAGGGCAAGGGTATGCAATGACCCGCACGACCCCCCGGTCTTGAAGGAGGGGTTGCTTTGTGCGCAGTGTATCTGATGTGGCCGTAGCTTTGGGTGTTGCACTGTTGATAATTTGTTGTTTCTGAGCAAATTCAGTTTTACTTAAATGTTTGTTGACTCGAACAAGTTATCCAGCTGAAGGACAATGGTAAGATATTGGGGTTTAAATCCTCAACTTTAACAGAAAATACACGTTTTTCGGCAGTTAAACACCATTTCTCTAACTGAAAATATTTGTAAAAACCAAAACGACTACATAGTTAGAAAGCTGACATCTTGGTACACGTTTTACCAGGCCTGCAAATTATGCTTTAGGCATTAATGGGGTTCCTGTTAAAATTGAGGTTTTTTGAAAAGTCTCGACGAAAAAAGGTTGGAGGCGGGTAACTTTTCTCGCTGAATCGAATGGTGACAAAGCCAAACCTCTCAAGTGACGATTTAAGTTATTTTTTGGGATGCATAAACCAGTTCGTTTGTGAACAGCGTGTACGGCATTTCTAAGCTGTCCAGCCAAAGTCAGGATAATCGAAGAACCGAGAGATGGCTATTGTCTGTGTTGATTTACGATTGATTTATTGACACTATGGACCCTTATCAAACCAGGCTTCCGTATCAATACCAATTCTTCCTCACAAAGCAACCCCTCCTTAAAGACCGGGGGGTCCTGCGGGACATTGCATATCCTTGCCCTTGCCAAGACAATGCCTCCACCCTAGCTCTCCCGATTTCCAAGGATTTTCAAGGGTTCTTTGATTTCTACAGTTTTCTTTCGATTCAGATGAAACTTTCAAGGAATGTGCAGGATAGGATGTAGATGCAAACGTTTAGTCCACTAAGCACAATTTTTCTTGGTGGCCCTTGAATATTCAAGGAAGTTGGGGAAAAACCACCTGATGACCTCATATCAAGTTCAATCCAATGGTAGCCACTGCGCACGGTCAAACGGCATTGTAAGAAGTATAATTTCTACATTTTTCATATGATTATGATGAGATTGTCAGAAATTTCGCGGGTTAGGCTGTAAATGTGCGTTGAATTACTCACAATTGATTAATCACTCTGCTCACGTACAAACGTAAAATCCAAGTAGCATCATTTTCTGAGGTCACATTGCTTGATCTCGCCTTAATTATTGCGGTAGTTGGGTAAGAATGGGTAAATAATTTCACATCATTTTCAACACTCTTACCATACTCTGTGCAATTACACACCCGCAGTACATGTCGAATGAAGTTTTGTTGTCATTGATCTGTGCTGGAGTATGTCCCTCAGCATTTTCTGTTATTTAATTCGTTCTAAGAAGCTTAAATTCTGCATCTTTAAGATCATTTAAACATCGTAAAAGATCTTCTTGTTCGTGTTACTTAGACGAGGAGGAGCTATGTGCCGCAACCAACTTAATAATCTCTTTAGAAGTGCTCAAATATCAACCATTATATAAAATGCTTTAATATTTAACATTTACCAAATTTGATAATTTAGGAGAAAACCACGAATGTGAAGTTAACATGTTTGAATATAGTTAACACCGTCTGGTAAATTGTGACGATCGAATCAGTTGATATATATGCTACGGAATTATGTTGTCAAAGTTCCTTTTAAAATCGAGTTTTTCATAAGATAGTATGTTTTATGTTTGTGGACAATAGAAGCGAAGATTATTAACCAACCTATTAGCGCTTCAATTGTCCACAAACATATATTAAAACTGAAATCTAACGAAATAAAATTTTTATCTCATTCTATTTCAGTAGTTGGTTGTGATTTTCGAAGTCTTCGTCGATATACAGTATATTGTACAATTAATGGGATCTAGGTATCGGCTTTTGTTTCGTACTGTGGACTGAAGCCCCAGTTCAAATGACGACGATGTTATTCTATCGTCTTTGGGACATTTAAAATATGATTTACAAGATATGGAAATAGAATGGATAGCTGAAGAATTGTTCTAGCCTAAGCAACCTAAGGTGCTTAATGTAAAGAACCTCTTTTCAGGGCGGCAACAGTGGTTTTATTTGGTTTTTGAACATTCGTTTGTCCAACGATAAGTACTTCTATACTCAGTCACTTGCTTCTGATTTATTCCGATGCCTACTTGATCTTCATCCGTCTGTATGTGGAATGTATTCCGCTCCGTGCTGCATTTCTTCATAGTTCTGTTAAGCCATAAGAATTTCGAATTATTAATAAAATTAATAAAATAAAATAATATTTAATAAAACAGGATTTCAAAGCTCTCCAAAGGTTTATAACCATTTAAGTTTTTCACAACTTTCAAATATCAGTAGTGAAACATGTCGAACATCAACGTTCATTAACATATAGTTATCGGTAGGTGCCCACTTCTTCGTTGTGGTTGACTCCAGAGCCATCTGAAGCTGTTTAATTAAATTAAACAATGTGTGAAAGAAATACAATGCCTCCACCCTGTAAATGTGGATTTAAAGGGTTCAAACGCGAATCGAAATCAATTTATCCGTTCGGACGTATAATTTGATATAAAAAATAAAGTTCACTGAGGAAAAACGACTTCACTCAACTTTTTAAAAGAACGAGATTGAGACGCATTTTCTAAGTAGTATAAAATGACTGATTCGAAAAACCGCAAAACTGACGAGTCCACAGAAATGAGCGAAAAAAATTAGCGAAAAACGATGTGAGTCCACGCGCGCCATGGGAAGAACGGATTCAGTCTTTGTTTACCACTCTCGTTTGTGTGAGCTACAGTGATCGGCGATTGCATCGCCCAACTCATCTTACTAAAAGTCTTGTGTTTTGTTCAAGTGTTTTTTTGTGACTTGTAATTTTTTGTGACTCGTGTTCGGGGCTAAATAACTCACTGTTATGCGATTTTTATTCCTTACGGTTGTGCTGGAAAAAAGTTTCCGAACAGTAGAAGTTATATTTCCGATCCGTGGGAATTTCTAAATTGAATGCGATCGGAGAATTAGTCTTGTTATTCAAAAAACAAGTATGGGGTTTATTATTCAATTGGCTTGCGTTCATGATTTGAATTTCGACTAAGCTGTGGAGTGTGCGTGTTTCACAAGTGATAGAGCGATTATTGAATTTCAGGAGATATGCATAGAGCACGTAAATCTGTTCTCAACCAAAATACGTATTTGGATTGATCAGTTGATCATATTTGTGTGCCTCCTGAAATTCAATAATCGCTCTATCACCTGTGAAACACGTACCCTCATAAGCTTAGTAGAAATTCAAATCATGAACGCACAACAATTGAATAATAAACCCCAGTAAAAGAATTTGCAGCGTTTTTTTGTGGTTATCAGAATACTTCAACCCGTGTATCAGCTATAAACCCTTTTAGGATTTCACTCCAGTATCCACGTTCACTACATCACTAGGTTACTGCAATCAAAACAAAAACAATAATAAACCAAAATAACGGAAATGTTGGCACCATAAATCGGGCCATACATCGAGATCGGTTCGAGCTACGGACCTGGGGAAGGGCTCATTCGATTCCTCATGGAAAGTGCTTCAAAAAAGTCCAAATTTGGGCCGCCTTGACTTTTTTTAAAAATTAAGTGAGAGCGCTGGCTAAAGAATTGGGGCGTTGTCGGACCAATATTGATTCTTCCTGAAAATTTCAGATTTTTTGCTCCAGCCGTTTGGGAGAAATCGTGCGTACGGCGTACGGCGGTCGAATGGAAAAATTAAAATAAAGTTAAAATTAAAAATTAAAATTAGATTACACTAATAGACAAAAGTTCCCCAACACACTATATTTTATCATTTACCATTCAAATTGGAAAACATTGAAGAACCTGTTCTCTGTTGAGGAATGGAATCGGTAGAATTTAATTATTGTTTTGTAGAACATGGGTTTGCACTGTACAGGCGACCGCACAATAGAAAAATAGAAAACAAGAACTGAGTAACATAAGAGAGCATAGTGATAACTAATTTTGAAAAATGCGAAAATGCTCTAAACTTACATTTGCATTAGCGTAGGTAGCCATCAAAATGGCGGTGACAACAGCGATTAAAATGTGAAACTTCATGGCTTTTCTTTCCTAATGGAATGAGCGTTATTCGAAAATTTCTCAATTTATACTTCTTGGGTTATCATTTTGTTATAGATCATATCCACTGTAATCGGGGGCGATCAAATTTCTGACCGATGTTTTACTACCTACACATTTTATAGAATCGAAGAATTTTGTGTATTGGAACTTTTAAACTGGGTCGTAGGATATCTTCTTACACCAATCAGTGTTATCGCTGTGTAAGATTTTTTTGTATTTACTTTCCTTCAATATTTTCGAATTCTTAAGCTGAAAGATCGAACGGCAGAACCGATTCCAATTCGTATTTCAACCCTTTAGAGACGCTTTTACGATTTTCTTGCGAGGAAAGGCCGAATTCAATGAAGATATTGAGCGAGTGATGAATCACGAGGATTGTTGGAAGCTCGTCGAGCTGTACCAAAACCAGTTGTATCACATCATAAGTACATCGGTTTGGAAACGAAATGTATTTCTAAATCGAACGAATACTGAGCGATTTGTTATTTCAGCATTAGGATTCCTTTTTGTCCAAATGCAGCGGCGTAACATTTTTCAGAGGGCCCCACCGCAAAATATTTTCGGGGCCCCTCCCTATTATGTTTTTTTTTTTTTCGCGAAGCGTGCACTTCACTTTTTCAACGGCCATTGAACTACGATGACCTAACTAAAAATACATAATATAATATAACAATTTAACCTACCTTTACGAACTCGAGACTTCTAGTCTACGTAGCAAACTTTTGGATGACCGTGTGTTATGAAAGTAAACTTTTTCCCAGAGACATATCAGTTCCTTCAGTCGTTTTCAAGTATCAATATGGTATACAATTTATATTATAGCGATTCGAAAACCAAAAAGATGATTGATCAATGAACCTGCATTACCGTTGATATTTATAAACTTGATGTTAAATAATGGAATTTTTCCGTAAATCGTTAGTTCCACTTTATTCTTTAAAAAAAAAAAAAAATGAATTTTGCTAGAGCAAAATCCTTATAGCCCCCCCCCCCCCCCCCGCATCGTGGGGTTTGCGGGGGTGTACGTAACGCCACTTTCCAAATTACTTTTCATGTATATACGATATCTGACACAGATTCGAACTAAGCAGTCTTAATATGAGAATAATTATCGTCCTTACCTTCACAAATTTCTGAGGTTTTTCAATCATTATCACCACAAACTCGAGGGACGATTTTGGTTTATTATTTTAAACAAAACTTTTTATTATGTTTATTGGAAAAAAAAATCCGGCCGACCGCCGTCTGAGATTTTTTTCGGAAACTACTTGTTAAGCTGAACCCAGGGAAGATATAAACGGTTGTGCAATTAACTGATGGAGGCTATATTTCAAATCAATGCGTACATGCTCAATGAACTAGTATGGAAATATATCATTAAATTCATTTGCGTCGATATAGTGAATCAATAAAATAAATAAAGGTGTTGTAGAATAGAATCTTAGGGCGCTTCTGTCAACAACATCACAAAATATGCTGCTTTGTCACAACTTAGTTAGGTAAGTGAAGTCACTTTGATAGCTATGATATGAAGTTAGTCGAGTTAACAAGGGCGTAAGAGCAAGCTAGAAAACGAAGGAGAGTTCTGTTAACAAAAAACGGGAAAATTTTGTTTGGAGGGGAAATGAAGAAAATTTAGAGTGGGGAATCGTGGGGAGCAGAGAGAGGGGGATAGTAGAAACCAATCAGGGACGGGGTTACAACTACTCCCGGGAAACCCCAGGGTGCTAGGGGGGAGACTTTAGGTGGCTGACCGTTTCCCAGAAATAGGGCTTGGGAAAAACCTACGGCACAAAGCAGATTGGGGAATTTGGAGGCCATTAAAGGTTTTAAATGAAGTAAAGGCGACGAGTACGGTCACCGTTACCTGCGGCCATGTGGTTTTCAAGAGGTAACCCAAAAACCGAAATATCCGAAACTAATTCAGATACATCTGAACACTACTGAACCAAAGATAACAAACCAATAGTCAAAAATCATATTTGAGCCTAGTTGGGACTATCTCAGTCAATCTAACAGGGTGAAATCCTAGGGCTGAATTTCAAAAAATCTGAATGTCTGAGACTTTCGAAGTAACATCGTTGTTTTTATGTTCGGAACTGATCCCTTCAAAGAATCGAATGAGGCGACATAAATTACGTTCGTCCGTTAGCTCTCCCTAAGAATTAGGACTTTGAAAGAAAAAAAATGTATGGGCTAGAGATTGCACCATTCCAAGTGTTTAGATGTCAGCTTTTATTCGTAATGATAGACTAGTGAAGTGCTGGTGATTACTGAGTCACAATTTCGACGAAGCTGTCCTATCTTCCTTGGGACATCTACATTACGGTTTACAAGGCATGGAGACATACTGAGGACCTTGCAGCTAATTTATTTACTCATAGATCCACGGTGCTGATATATAACGCAGCTCTTTTTAATTCACCTAGAAGTGAAATATAAGAGACGGTGAAGCGAGTCGCCTAGCTTAGACAACCACTGATTACGTCTAATAAACATAGATGAGTGATTTAAGTAGAAGGGTTATTATGATTATAATTACTCATTCCCGTACGATCAATAATTACTCATTCCCGTACGAGATAGAAATAGTGAACCTTTGTGTAATAATTTCCAGCAATTTGGTAATAAATACGACAAGTGGAGATTAAATTACAAAGCCTGAATCGATGGAATACTTGAATGATTTTATTTTATTTCCGCTTCTTTATCATCCGGTGGTGGTTCTCACATTTAATTAGTCCGTCCGATTCATTCCTGTGCTTACTGAATCTTTATCGAATCAAAGGCCCAACCCATCCATCCTGCTGAGCGGTATAACCCTGTAAAACCATAAGATTTCAAATTATTGATCGTAAAATATCAAAATAAAACTAGATTCTCAAAACGCTGCCAATCATCGACAGGGTAATTAATTCACAATATATAATCAAATTTGAAGGTACTGTTGAAGATAGCTTAAAATTTCCTTTAGTTTCCTTTCCTCTAATGGGAAATACAATTCTGTGAATGGGTTTTCAGTGGCGTAAACTCGTACAGAGTAAGAGTTTCGATTGTTGTTTGAAAATAACTCAATTTTTTTTTACATAATATTAAATTCTACATGTTACGTGATTCGCGTACGTATCTGCTACATCTGTACATCTCTGTATCTGGCACATAAAAATTGAAAATCAAGCTAACTTTCCGCTATAGTGTTAAGTCTTCTACCCTTTATAACCATCTAGCCACTTGAATATTGGCGTATTTCAAGACTTCCGAAACTTAATCGAGTTACTGTTTAGGTTTATTATTCAATTCTAAACCATTGTGATCGTTCTTGAAAAAAAAAAAGTCTAAACCCCCCTTAAAATTCCATGGTTCATGTTTCAAAGGGTGTAGAATCCAAATCTGCAATACAAATTTTTCCGTCCGTCCGCCGTACGCCGGACACACGTTTTCTCCCAAACGGCTGGAGCAAAAAATCTGAAATTTTCAGGAAAAATCCATATTGGTCCGACAACGCCCCAATTCTTTAGCCCTCTCTCTCACTTAATTTAAAGTGCCAAATAACGGTTGTTTGTTCAAAAGAAATTCTCAGTTGTTCAATTGAAACTTATCCGAATTGAGATTTTTGAAGATAATCATGGAAGTTCTTTCCAGATGGAGTATGACGTACAGGCGAATAAGTAAGAGAGAAGCTGAATGCTGTGCTATCCCAAATCCTGGATGGACCAAAATTAACTCTTCACATCTATATTGGAAGAGAAAGATATACCAATCAGAATTGACTTCAACAGACTCATTTCTGGAGAAATGCCAACCTAAAATTCCTTAGTTTTGTCAACTATAATCCTTTTCCGCGCTGAAAATTTCAATCAGACGGACGAAGGAAATTCACAGTCGAAAACCTCGGAAAAGTGATGATAGCTCTTGAAATTTATGTGTTCCTACAAATGATCATTGAAATTTTAATCATTTCAAATCGTTAATATTGTACGGATTTATTCGCTGTTATTGTATAAAATATAGATGAATGATTAAGCCACATTAGACACCCACATTAGACTTCTACACAAAAACTTGGAAACCGAAAAAAATACCAACATTTCAAGTTGCTTAGTATTTGGAATTATTTTACCTATTTAACTAGATTTTTTTGAATATTTCGCCTTTTTTTGGATGCCGATCGAAGTCTAGTCATACACGTCGAAGAGCTGTATAATACAGGAATAACAAAGCTTTACTAAAAATTTTGCATCTCTTCGAGAAAAAAACCCAAAGGGGTTTTCCGCATATTTTTGAGGTGTCTAGAATTGCATCATTTTCTGGTCTCTGCTAGTCAACGCTAATGTGCGAACGTGAAATTTTGGCTCTTGCATTTGGAGGGTGTATGTGTTTTCAATGTTTGGGTGATTTTGGCAGGGTATGGTCGGATTGTTTTGTGATGCTTTCGAGCTAGATGGTTTGCTGATAGTGCTGATTCAATTATTCCGTGAATGAGTACTTACGATCACTGGGTGTACCGGTGGAGGAATGTAATTGATGAAAGGTGATGGCATTGGTCGGCCGTAGTAAACGAGCGGAGATCCCCCTGCCATCGCCAAAAGCGCGGACATCAGAAGGGAGACGAGAAACATCATCATTCTGAAGGCTTGTACACCGATGTGAACTATTCTGCTGAGAAACGTGAACATTTGAATCTTTTATACAATAATTTTGCTATCAACCAAATTTACGACTCGATGAGTTTCTTTTGTTCGGAAATTTCATATGAACTAACATTCGTGATTTGATTGGAATTGCAGGCGGCGCGTGACAGGGATCAAAGCGATTCGTCCAACAAGTATCAACTAGAAAGTAAAAAAAAAAGTAATAAATAAATTGTTTTTACATTCCGTAAGATCAAAGAAACCGAGAGATGGATTTATTAAATATTAAACAAATTCGTGTTATACATAAGGGCTATAAAATTGTAAAGTACACCTGTAAAGCAACGTAAAAATATTTGCTAAGAAAGATTCATGTGAGTCAAAATTCATCTCAAACGATCCATATGATTCCATACCTACGATTCCATACCTATGTTAAGGTGTTATAAAATTTATCGAATTTAGGTGGTGGTGCTTAATAACTTAATATCTAAGCACACTTTACAACTACTTTACACTACTTAACTCTGTGATCCCCTGATGCTATTTCACATATTCTCACAAGAATATAAACACATGATCCAAATCATATTCCCATCGATCGGATATGAGTTTACTGTCGATGAATTTACGTTTATTGTTGTCCTTTACGTTGTCGGTAAATTAAAACAGCGCACTAGATCCTACTCTCGTGAACTAAAAGAAAGTCTTATCTTACATTTTTTGGGTTTGATTTTGTTTTTATTTTCTTGTTCTAACTGTCCCGGCGTGTATGTCTAATAAGCAATGTGATTTCGAATGTTGTCAACTCATATATGTATGTGCCATTCAATGGAATGCGCAGTAAATTTTTGTAATGCTTAAGAATCATTCGTAATTTACAGAGCTTTCTTATGAATGGGGAACGCTGAAAAAGGAAGCACCATTGCTATACAAAAGCATTGAACTATTGATTTTCTACTAAATGGATGAGCAAAAAAAAGATGTAATCAATTCAATGAATGTGGTTTAGTTATGAGTAGCTCAAAAAGCTTTCCCGTCAAAATGAAAAAATTTAAGTGTAATTATGAGTGTGTACGAATGAATACGGAGATATCACGCACAAACTAATGAAAGAATTGAGACTCAGCTTAATGATACTTAATCAGTGCGCTATTCTGCACAGTACATGCAATGGAAAAATCTGCTGAACGCATTTAGTACCCTAATATTTGACAACGCTCTTATAAGTACATTTATGCATAGACGTCTGTAATAGGCTTTTAAAAGACATCGAGATGTCAGTATTTTCTAATTTAAGGGAAACTTATTGTTATATTTCTCCATTGGACTTCTATGTTCATATGTCTGTTAGATATAAATTGTACATCTATTTTCCTCTATAAATGAAAGTACTAAATACAAGTACTGAACTTGAAATGAATATAAATAAATTCAGATGTTTCAAAACTTTGTATTTTTGCACAACATAAAAAAATTAAATTAGGGCACAAAGTCCTCGTGAAAGGGTAGGTACTTAAGCCAATGCTATAGTGTAGAAAATATCATCTTTTGCATACAACCGACGTTCGTGGACGAAAACACAACCATTGCAACTTTTGAGAAAGATACAGCCCTTCTGGCAGTTGGTGCCGTTAACAAGGTAGATAAACGAATGTACCAAAAAATGACCGCACGAACCAAATGAGCTACAAATCGTATGACATCAACTTCACAAATAGATTAATAACTGCATTGCCAATAAGTAATGCTGAATAAACGAGCGATAGCTAACACAGTTGAATACTTGGGAATAATGTTACTAAGATGGAACATCGTACTAAGATGGAAAGAGCATGTCAAAAAGGAACACGAAAAACTGAAGATTACGTTGAGAAGAGTGTATTGGGTTTTGGATAGGCATTCAGAGCTAATAAACAAGCTAAAAACAGGTAATAAAAAAGTATGTTCTGATACCGGTGTGAGAAACACTGCTCCCGGTAAGTACAAAACGACTAATACTAAGGTAATTCAAACTTTTCAGAATAAAATGCTAAGAAGTTTTGTCAATGCTCAAATTCGGGCGAATATATATACATATATTAATAACGTATTATCGTACACTTTCTTTGGGCAGTTTCGGGAAAAAGTTTCAGATGGCAGAAACGGAAAAAATTAAATTTTCATAGTTTTCATCAGATTTAGATAAGGCATGAGCGTTTTAAAGAGTTCAAAAAGGTTTCATAATCTCGTAATAATTTCACCTGTATCGTATCGTTAGTTGGTAGCTCAACCCCATGCTCGGACGTAATCCTTTTAGGAAGCACGGATTTCGTTAGAAAGCGTTAGAAAGAATTTTCTTTTAGAATAAAATAGTAATTTCACGCTTTTCAAACACTGGGAGCAATTTCACTAGTCTTCAGTTCTGCCAAAATCATACAAAAGAAAAACATGCTCAGGAATTCTTCTTTCCAACTATGTTGTCTTCTTTACTTTTACTTCACAAAGAAAAGGGAATATTATGTGTTTAATGTGCAAAACTCAACTAACCCAAAGATATTCAAAGTTATCTTTTAGATTGACCCGTCAGATTTGAAAGAATTCGAACCGTTAATAGTTCGTGGTTAATCATTACTTCTTTAAACTCACATTTCCGAACTATTTGCCATACTCCTATTCGTCCGACGGCAATTGAGTGATAGGGGATTCTCGAAAACTATATGAACATTCAAAGTTTCACGCTCTCTTTTCCATATTCAAACATTAATATATAAATACCTATCAATATTCGTATTTTCAAAGTGTAATTAAAAGTTGTATGTTTATTTGAAGTAGGTACGATTATCTAACATTTCAGGTTGTTTATTGTAAAATGTTTGGTTTTGCCTAATTTGCTTGGTTTATTATTATTTTTCGTTACTCTTCTTATTTCAAACCATTATCCCCTAATTTTTTCCAATTCAAGTTCAATTCAACTTTGTCAGTGAATTAGTCTCTGTCCATATCTGTTTCAAAGTTGGTGGCCGTGCGTTACACCTCACAAATATCGTCTAAAATTATAAGTGTTGATCAAAATAATAATTAATGAGATTGGCTGTTGAATAATTTCAATACCAAATCCGTGAAAAAAGACAACTGTGTGCGTGAGTGAAAAAGTTTCTTTACGCAACTCAGCCTAAAATAATTGTAGAGTAATTAAGTAACTAAGAATTATTATTAGTTAAAAATTATTCTTGACCATCAATAATGAATTGATAGATGGTTCTAATTTGGTTCGAACTCTACTCAAGTTGTGTAGCGAACGCCGAAAATGTATCTATTGTGACAGGAGGGGGAATGGAGTTGGTAATAGCCAATCTTTTCAATCGCTGCTCAAGCGAGAATAATACGTAAACTCTTCGATAAATACAAATCAATCTATATTCATCAATGCATGAACAATACCCTTTATGTAAATGTGCGACATAACGTTAAAATCTGGATCAAGTTCTTTGACGTCTGAAAACACTTCTGCGAGGTCTTCGCTCCCTCCATTCCATTTAGAAAATGTTGAAGCCTCTAAATAGAGAAGAGGAAAACATGAACCTTTAGTGAAACTGCCATTGATGAGCCTGCCCTTAGGGCCTATTGACGAAAAACAATCCAGAGTTTCCACGTGAGATACCTCTAATGAGGCTACGTGATCGTGAGGTTGAATTCATGAAATGGAAGAGACTTCGGAGAACAGACGCCAGAGCCGCGTACACCAACAAGCGCTTCAGATAACAGGCAACTATGGAGGGCCCGAATAGCGGTACGAGCAAATTACATTATATATCAGGGACAACAGCATAATAGCTTGTATAAGCGAGACATCCGTTATCACGGTCTCCCTAATTGCATTCGTATTGGCCCCCTCCGACCTCTCATAAGGTGCCTCCAGGATCGCATTTACATACATTAGTGATATAGAAATGGCTGCGAAGTGCTCAATGGAGGCAAATTATAGGACCCCTCCGGTCGGCGATTCGAAACACGTAGACCGACAGATCAGTGGAGTGAACCGATACTCTGAGATCTATGGTATTTGGTTAAACGTTATGGCTCGAATATCTGTAAGTGTTATCATGAACAATTCGATTTAATCGTTTTAGGTATAGTTTGGCAGTGTATTACACTGTCCGATTGATAAGAAGCAGTCCAAAAGTAAGTTTGCCTTATTTTAAAACGGAGCATAATAATACATATTTGTTTATTAATCCCGAATCAGATAATTTAGCTCTCTAAGTGAGTAAATGATAATTAGACGTAGCTGTGGTACATTATTTAAACTAAGCGCTTCCATGAATTTTAAATTATATATAATGTAAATAATACTTAAAAACCCCTTTATGTTACAGCACAATAGATTTCAAGATACTGATTTTGAGTTTAAACGTTGATTCATACAACATAAAGGAAGCATTTGGCTTCAAAATATAGGTAATCATGAGATGAAGGCGATAACCTTTTCTATTTTCGTTCTATTCCCATTTTTGTTCGATTACTGTTTGCTTTACATGGTTACTTCCCTTAATTTACTCCTTGTTTTCTGTTTCCGTCAATAGTGTTGTTTATGTTCATATTGATATTATATGTCGACATGAGCCAGTCATGGGCAGAGAAGAATGGGCTTCGTATAAGCAAAAACGTTTACCGAAATTTGGGTATTACGAAAAAGAAATATTAGTACGTCTTGTATAGTAAGAATATTCTGCCCCCCGTTTATCTTGTGGGATCACACTATAAAGATATTGAATATTCGAGGTAACTTATTTATACTACCCTACTTTCAATTATGACACTTTATCCACTAATTTTTTAATGAAAAGTAGAGAAAGTGACCGTTACAATGGGGATTTTAAATATTTTTATATCACGTAATCAATATTGTCGAGCTCGAAAGCCGAATAGTAAAATCTGCATCCTTCTCTTCATATTAGTCCTCAAGTATCAATGCTCTAGCAGCAAAAGCAGCAAAAAAGTTATTTCGGAATGTAAGCGAAGACTGCTAAAAGACCTGGTTTCAGTCGTTGTTTTGGGCACCAACCACCTAAATTCGGTCGGTTAGTTCTGACCGTTGATTTACCTGAACCAGAGTTGGTGAAACCGAAATTGTTGATTGACAGCCATAATGTCCGGTTTATTGAGTTGTTTAGGACAAGATCTTCAACTGAAAAATACATCCTAAACTTTCTGTGAGAATGAAATCACACGAAAACATGGTAAAAATCCCCTTGTAAATAGGACGATCGACCTGCTAATATCATTTCAATGAAGAAGCTCATGTAACCTCTGTTTTATCTTTTGATATCTTGATAATGGGTCAGGAAGCGTAGGTTATATTTTATTTAATTTATTTTCTCTAGGCAGGTTGGTGGCAACTGCCTTGGGTCGTGAGCTGTCAAATAAAAATCTTCTCAGAATGGTTTCAAACACACGCAAAGGCTACTCGACATAACTGTCCATGTGGGGCTGGGAGCATTGGTGGGTGGGCCCGTTCTGGTCGGGGTAATGTTTACGCATGCATTTGCCTCGTTCGCTTTACTACCACAATTACCGTATTACGTCTACCAAGAGTGCTTGCACTGTCAATTTCAATAAGAGATAAGATTGTTAAAATGTCAAACTTAAATTTAAAAAGTTTGGAGAAAAAATTCAGACCGCCGAAAACCCCAGGTTTTTCTGAATCAGTAGAGACTGTGATTCCTTTTCTTTTTGAAAACTCAGCAACTCCATTGGACTTCAAATCAACGAGTTTTTCCTCGGTTAGTAGGAAGGGTGGGAGGGACGTGGAAGCCAGTTGGGAGCAGACAAAGCAAAGTTGGCTCAGGTGCGAGGTTGGGATCGTTCATGTGGACGGCAAGGGGAGAGGGAAGGTCCACAAGGCCTCTATTGCTAGCCTACTTTACATTTTATTGCAACCCCTCCCCTCTCAGCGGGGACCCATAGACGCACCCCATCTCACTCAGCCTTTCCCCATCGTGTTTCTGGATTTTATTGCTCTAGCCTCGAAATTACTTGCGACGTTGCTCTAACGTAATACCTCCCCCTCCTTTCATTCTGCTTCTCCTCAATACCCGCATCACAACCACACTTCTTACCCGTGGCCTTACGAAGGTACTAACATGTTCATCTTCCCATGCGATTTCCTTTGCCAGATAATCATGATCGACATACAAAATGTTAAGCTTCGAGCAAGACATTGAAAAAATGAAATCAACAACAATGAATTTAAGTGGAGGATAGGTACATAACGGTGATACCTACAAACCTCATGGCATCAGAGAGTAGGATATATCCTATTTATGGGGTTGATCGTAGTTTGAAACACCCAAACCGTCAAAATGCCACCAAAAACTTATGGCTTATTAACTGGCAACCTCCCCAGTATCTATGCATTGTTCATTGTAGCTAATCGTCTAAATTATTACTGTTTGTTTCAGTTTTTGGAATTCAGCTGAAAGAAGAAAAAGCTACAGTTCGTCATCATCTTGCCATGAAACATACTTTAAAGAATGTAAGGTAAAATTTTATTAAAATCGATTTTTTGTATACATTTTTTTTTTTAAAAATATACTTACATGAAATACAGGGACATCGCTATGCCCGGTAGTTGTATGACCACACTTAAAACAATTACAAATACTGGAAAATATTTTTTCAAACCAGACGAAATTCTTAATCGAACAAAAAAGGACAAAAATCAGGTGACAATTCTAGGAGATATGAGCAGCTCTCGACTGAATCGTCAACTACCCCCTCGATTTCTCTTCCCGAAAAATTTCCGGGGAATTGAGAAGAATCATTTATAAATTCGTGAAAATGGGTTGAGATTGCAGGATGAAGTAGCTTCAGAGGAATGTCCTACAAATCTGGAAAATTAAACGTCTTAAAGAAGAAGTTTGCCATTCCACACAGAACAAAGTGACTTGCTTTCAGCAAAGAACAAACGAATCAGACATCGATAAGTCCTGAATATGTTCCTCTCCTTTTATAATAATAAATTGATTAGTACTATGCCGATATATTCAAACTTCTAGGAGTATAATCATTCGTCACAAATACATTAGGTAGACAATTAGAATTCCATTACATTATTACTAGGGAAACCTCAAACTACTGAATTCTATTGAACTGCAGATTCATACTTACCGTAGGAATTCACTAATGGTTAGCTTTCTAAACTTGGACGAGCTTCAGATATTACTCACATAAATGAAAGTAACCGCGGTGCCCAACGGTTGTTGCTATAAGACAATTGAATCGAATCCTCAAGAGCAATTTGAAACCAGCGCCCTCAGGATATCCCTTTCCGAGCCCGTTTAGAGCATTGATTACACATCCCGGGATTACAACCTCATCTGCCCCACCAATAACCGCATATGTTTGCAATGGCGCTATAATCCCGATCTGCTAATGACAATTCCTGGCCTGCTCCAGCCTTGTGCGTCCGCACTCTCTATCGCTCCGCTCTTGTTTCCACAATTTCCAGTTGCAGTCTGATTGGCACATTTTCTGTATCAATGAAGTCAAAGAGTATTAGTCCACGATTGGCTTTATAACAGTTTTGAAATTTCTCTACCCCTGTTGTTTTTATTTTTATTTTTAGTTATTAGCAGTACCCTTCTGTAACATCCGTTACTTAATTTCAGCCCTTCAGTAAGCAATAAAATGAAAACTGTGCTCGTTAACGTGTTTATTGAAGTTTGACAAGATTTTCCCTCTTGGGAAAAACAGAAATGTTAATATGTACTATACTTACTTGATACTTAAAATTTCACTGATGACAATCACGGAAAAAATATTCAAATTTTGGCTGCTCATGCTGGTTCTTTCCGTACAATACAGTGATTCATTTCTTGGAGAAACACCGTTTCAAATTTCAAGATTATAATGAAATTGACCTCATTGCTCTTTCGGCTGTTTAGAATAGTTTTTTTTCGGATATAATTCTGTAATAGTCCAATCCAAAAGAGGTTGGCTCCGATTCCATCAGAAAAGTTCAAGTAGGATTTTAAATGATCCTAAAACATCTACCCATATGGTCATGTTACTTTTAAAAAAAGTTTTCGCATTCGAGTAAGGAAAGTTTCACAGGTGGGAGATGAACAACCTTTTTTGTCCTAAATCAAATCAAATTTTCCTTCTGAATTTTTTGTTTTAGACCATTTTGATCAACTTTCGTCTCGTGCCTGAATGGCAGACGATGTTTCCATTGATCCTTTCAATAAGCGTGATTATAATATTTTCCATTCGATTTTGATGACATATTGGGGGAATGTGCTGATTAGGATGTATATGGTCTTTTATGAATTTCGTTGCTCATAAATCAATATTTCACTCGGCGTAAGTGCAATCCGTTAACGATAACTACACCATTTTCTAATCTTCTAATCTTGTTAGATATTGAGAGTAGCTGGAAAAACCCAGTTTGATTATCCCATGCCCTGAACTAGCACGGCTGACCTGAAATACGAGTCGACTAACCTTCTGATGTCTGCGGAACGTCATGTGACATTTCTGCCTCGTGAACCGTTGTAACAAGCTCATTTTATGTAAACCTAGTCGTCAAATTAATGCAATATTGGTACATGACTAAAGACTGATGCATGTGAAGGAAGTTTAGTAAGTTTAGAGACAAGATTTTCTCAGAAGGTTCACCCCCTTAGCGCTCTACATAAATTAATTAGTCGACTATTATCCGTGGGAGATGTGGTTAGTATGGTATGACGTGTACAGGAATTTAATTAGGATGTCTTTCAATAATATTCGATCCATTCGGTAAATTATAGTAGAGGAAGGTGGAAACTTTTTGTTCTACGAACATTTACCGTGTACCGTGTTACCGTGTGTAAACAAAAACATCAGCTAAGAAGGGTCGTTAGTATACTTGACGGTATACTACAAACGGACAATTGCCAAATGAGGATTGGCACTCGATTCTGGTGTTACACGGAGGTCAGTGTTTTGTTTAGTTTGGACGTCTTGATAGGAACTACGCTTAGTAGTTTTAGTGACATACACATCAGTTGTACAAATAGATCGAAACCAGTGATAAAACTATTTTGGTGAAAAACTAGTGGCGTCTTTGTTAACATCTAATACGTCGCGGCTTCCTTTTAATATCCAGTGCAAAATGGAAATTGAGCTTGCGATTATTGTGTCTACCTACCGAGTTCGTTAGTACAGTATCCGCACTTACATTTAAATGGACAGGTAGATCTCGCGACATCGGTGATGCCGATATTTGCATTCGGTCAAGAGACCATTTTCCCTTCAATCCGAAAATATTTACCTTTTACATGAGGAAGATCTATTAAGAGCGTTTCAAAGCTTTCGTTTCATATATTCAAACCAGGGCTTTGAACCAAGTTAAAACTCCTCATTTTTTGCTCATTTTCAGGTTTCTAATATCAAGTTGCGTGTGAACTGTTGCTGGACATTCCTAATTTTTTTCCTAATTATCAGGTCAACTTAATCATTCTACCACTTATACCAACTCCTTATACTATACTCACTCATAACAATACAACTTGGAAATTCTTTGCATTCAGTCAAAGCCACTCCTCTCTCATTTATTGCTTGGGAAACCAAAAGTCCAATGTACTCCGGGCTTTCCCTTGTGAAAACTATCTAGATCTCGCTCTTGTGCATCACGAGTTTCTATTGGCTCCCCATTTTACCGTCAACTGCTCCTTCTCGGTACATTTTTGGAGGCGTTATCAATAATGAAGAGACAATAATATTGTCAAACATATTATGTTTGAAATATCTAGTTTAAGGGACTTACTTCCTAGCTCTCCTCGTAAACTGCTCTTCTTAAATCAAACCCATTTATTTTCCTAGTTTCAATTCCTCAAGTTAAGTTGATCTGTACAAAGTGCAAATGTAGTGTAATGTTGTGTTAATTCAAATAAATTATTTTCAAATGTGTGTTTTTCGAAAAAGGTGTTTTCAACCGCAACCCCAACGACAAGGCGTAGAAAATATAATTCCATCGTAATGAAACCAAACAGTATAGTTTTGGAAGGGCCAGGAAATCAGCACAGACAGCTAGATACTTTTCAGAAATTGATCAACTATCTCTGAAAAGCAAAAGGCTTGTGGGTATTTTTGCGGGGAGGCGAAAATTGATAATCAATACGTGCATAAATAATACACAGCTTTTATATTTACAACGATGCATTTTTAATTTGGAAGGATATAAAATAATCGTCCGTTCACCTTAAAGTTCAAGGGGCAAGTTTTAGCCAACGTTTACTGAATAAAACTGAAATCTCAGGTCTCACACAATGATGTTTCGTTTCACCAACTCCGGTTCAGGTAAATTAACTATAAATCCACCTCAATCGACGACCGAACAAAATTTGGGTGTTTAGCATCCTAAACAACGATTAATACCAGATCCTTTCCCCATCTTATTTTCCATACGGAAATTCGGTTTTGCACAACCGGATCAAAATTTTGGTCAAACAACTAAAAGTATGAAAGTATTGAAAATCAGATGAAACATAGAAGATATAACGGTTTATCGTAAACAGTTTCTCCATTCACCAATGTTCTGAAATATGTTTAAATACTTAAATACAATCTGAATTGTGCAAAAATGAATGACATGAGCCGAACGAGATTTCTCGATTGAGCAACGATTGAAAGGGTTGGCTATCACCCCGTTCATTCACAACCTTCACAGCAAAAACAAAATTTCCGAAGATGGTTGCCAATTAGAGTTTAAGGATACTAAGGATTTAACACGTTGACTGCCAGTGAGTACCGATTTGGTACTCAGAGAGGGTTACCCACAGGCCATGTGTACCAAATTGGTACACACCTACGATCCTGACGTCATCTATGAAGTGTTTTTGGAACTAGCACGCTGTGTACATCTTCTAAGAGGTGTGTTGGTATCCAAGTACGTCGTAGTTTTCCGGCTGGCGTTTCATTTCCGTAAATATCATACTTTGAAGTGAGATTTGATTTTGCTATACATACACATCGCTGCATGTGAGTTTTTGGATGGAACCTTCTCATCCCTTGAGTAATTTTCAGAATTTTTCGTTTGTAAGTTTTTCCCTTTTGTAATTATGTCAATTCGAATTTACTTCTAGGAATATTTTCCATTTTCGGTTTGAAATACCGATAATTTAGGCACCTACCTACCTTCTTATTTGAGTCAGGGTTCGGCCTTTTTTTTTTTTTTTTTTTTTTTTAAATAGTTTTGTGCAAGATATTAGCGTTGACTGATAATCATTACAACGTATTTTTTACCTTTTTTATGAGAAAATTAGGGGTGAGTGCCGAATTGGTAGGTACTCAGTAAAAAGTTCACTCCTGGGCCAGTGAGTACCAAAGTGGTACTCAGGGTTTTTGCGACCCTGAGACCATGATATCGTCAAAAGGTCACCCGGCCCATCAAAGTATCATTTTTCAAAGGTGTTTCTTCAAGAATTTTCCAAAAAAAAAAAAAGGCAGTCAACGTGTTAACATCAACAAGAATTGTGAAAATTGGTTAGAAATGAAGGGTGTTTATCAATAAAGTATGTCACACGAGTACACACGAACACTCATTACATTGTTGGAACGTGTTTTTTTACGCATTATCACGTAGTTACACTTAGTCAGTTAGGTAGTTGTCACACACACATAAATGAGTTCATAAGTAAGAGCACTAATCTGCACCTATAGTTTTTTATAAGACTCGGCCCTTAAAATGGTCTGAAACGGATTTGCATTACGTTACTATTTTCTCAAGTCTGGGTTGTCCACATCCCACGGATGGAAGGTGACCTCTATCTATTGACGACCTTGCTTCAGGGGGATTTCCTAAAAACTGAGAAACCAGTCATCCAAACTGAAAGCTTCTTCCTCTCGTTCCGGTGTCGCGGTCATCAGAAAACAATCGCCATCGTCCGGAAAAAGAAAAAAAACTATCGCATTTCTCGTCCGTCTAATACAAAGCGAAATTCTAGTAGAGCGGTGTGGGAGCCGTACAGCACCAACGACATACGCCCAAGTCCGCTCCAATATCGCTCTTCCCTTCCCGCGCATCACGTCTCTCATCCAGAAGCTCCCAACCCTTTCACAGGAAATTAAAGTGATAAAACCGGGGGAAGGAAATGAACCATCGCTCCCGCCAACGACTAATTTATATACCGAGCAACCCCCTCCCCCCTTCTCGCCACTCTTCTACCCCTACCACTGCTGGCTCCAGGGGAAACGGAATTCGCATAATCTCCCACTTTCAGAGCTCCCATGGCTGGAATCGCTCCGTGGCAATTTTTCTGACGGTTTACTGCAAATATGAGTGGTGAGCTAGTTGAGCTGATAGGGGTAAATATTCGGTATGTACACTGAGCAAATGCAATTCAGTTACATAATAGAAATGCTTGGAATGTTAATGATGAGAAACGGAACCAGCACGTTTTGCTTCACCGTCTCACAAAGAAGAATAAGTATTATGTTCACATGTGGAAAAACGGTCTTTTATTTTTGCTCCACACATTTCTATCGGATTTTTCGTTTTATTCCTTGCGACGAACTCCGGTATTTAGTCTCTGAAGTTTCATTTCTAACAAATTTGTAGAAGGTTTCAAATACAGCCGCGGCTGAAAAATATACCCAGCTTAATGAACAATAATGAATTCATTCAATAAATTCATGAACGTTACCCGATATGTGGGTTGGTGAAACATGACAGAAGTCTTTCAATGTTGAACCCTCAAGGTTATTTCCAACGGGGATTGAAACCATTATTTAGGTTAAGGTTATTAAGATTATTTGAAACGGGGGATTGATTCCATCTACTAGTATTCCGTTGAAAGTCCTTGGAATGTTTTCAGGTTGAGTTTTAGTGCCTTCCAATGTATCCGGAATCGTCCACAAGTGCATACTGACCTGGTGATTCTTTGTTTTCAGAACGTACTTTTGAAGCTGGGTTTCGTCAATAAAGGGTTGAACATAAGGATGGATCCAGGAGAATTGGGACTACACGAAAATAAGAATGAAAATACGTAATTGAATCCACATTATACCATCCTATGACTGAATCCGTGAAAAACGATGGGTGCCTTTCTGTGTGTGGGTGTCTGAACAATTTAGTCGACACTGCTTCGCCTGCAATTCTCGACAGATTTTTGTGATTATCTTTCTATTCGATCTAAATTTTACTCTAGTAGTGCAAAAAAAGCCGGAAATTTCGAATTTCATACCGGAAGAGCAGATTGGAGGGGAGCAGATTGGATTTGCGAAACAACTTATTTCCGACAAATTTTTTCTTGTTTTATTTTTCATTCAGTTAAGTATTTTGGTGTGGCTATCTGGCTATGAAATATTTTAGAACTTTCAAATTAATTATTGAAGCGGTTGAATTGAGGAGGTGATAGTAATAAATCAAGTTTCACGCAAGTCAAATGTCAAATGCAAGTTTATATGCCAGTAAATCGAGAATAATCCGTTCTTTCCACAACAAACCAATCATTGGGACATCACTGTAATTTTGTTTACGTTATTTTTAGAAAGCCCTGATTTTTCATATCACATTTCACCGTTAATGGGTTATAGCATATAAGATTTTGCTCTCCCGAAAAATTTCATCCCAGGATTGGTGTGGTCTGAATGAGAAAGTCACCTAGACAGTTGGAACATAATGGAACGGTGTAACGGCTTAGTGGAACCGCCTTTGTTGTGTAGCATTATCTTTCCGGAATCGTTTCGAATTTTTCATGGGACGACGGACCTCTATGAGCATTTAGTTCTACAAACCCTCCATCCTCACCAACTCATCAAATTACAATCATTTTTCGAACCCTTTCGATTTCAAATTCCCCGGCTGTGGGGAAATGTTGACCTAACTAGGGATCGCTATTCCTGGATCAAGCTAATGTGCGTAGGGAAAAGCAATGTCGAAGCTGGAACTCATGGAAATCAATAATTAACAGTTTTATTTGAAAAATTAAAAAATCGTAATAACTCTTTTGCAAATATGGATGATTTTATTGAAGGAGCAAGAAATAGCTTCAGTGCTGGATCTGGTTCTGGGACAGTAATTTATAAGTTTGCAACAAAATCTACAGCTCTACTGCAGTTCACGTCGTTAATGTACCTCGCCGTTCCCGAATCTATAACAACTTCTCCGAGTCTTGAGCTTTTCACGTAAACTATGAAACAAAAGTTGATGAAACATGAGCAAAAAATCACATTTGGGGTCTGATTGCTACTGAATTCTTGGCATCGATCTCATTCAATCCTAAAGATTGAAATCGACGTCGGAAATTTAAAAAAACCTGAATGTCGAACCTGAAAACTTTTGAAATAACACTATTGTTTTTATGTTCGTTATAGATAGACGCGCCTTCAAAGAGTCGAACAGCCGCTTTTTATTCATCCGCCCGGAACGGTTTATATTTGTTCGCTCTCCCCAGGAGCTAGAACTTTGACAGAAAAAAAAAAATTGAACACGAAAGTTGATGTGAGCGTTGTTGTTGTAGTAAAAATCTCCTAGTACCATGCGAGAATCCCATCAGCCGATATATTTGCAGTGGAGTTTCGTTTAAAGAGTTCCTTTTGAAACCTAGTTCGTCTGTAATATAATTGTGTTAGGCACAAGTAACGTATAGGTAGGTGTTTTGTTTTGCCTCGCTGAATTTCATTAGACCTACTCGTGGATTTCTCCACGTGTCCGTAAATATATATGGGCATTCCACGTCCTCACTTTCAGCTGAAATTTGAATAGTAGATTCTGTAGATTTATAAAGCATTACATATTAACGTCCCTGTAACACGTGAATTACTCATCAATATGTTTGAAGTTCGTGTTGAAGCGCCCAATATCCAAACATTGATTATTCGCAAGCCCTCTCCTGTTCTCTGAAGAGAATTAAATCTCATCCAAACAGGATAAAAATCAGTATTTCATGTTTCTGAAAGAGGTTACCAGGGAAAAACTTGAATTTTCTACCACACTTGTATACCCCATTGCCAGTAGCTACATAAATTCTTGAACATCTCATTTTTAGTTTCATCAGATGGCGTTGACATTTGACGGAAAGGGTATATGGGATGTACTGATCCCGTCAATACATTCGGAGATGGGTTTTGGTTATTCTGCCTTGGCGTTTCCGTGTTACAAGAGACGTAAACGCGGTGTTAACAGGATGTGATGGCGTTATCGTGTTCAACAGAAAAGTTCTCGCGAAATCATACAGTCAGTGTGACTCCATTCCCAGTTTCAGTGTCAGAGCTCGATTATAAAAGAAATTAGCTGCATAGCTGACTCAACTTATTGTTTAAATCACGAATTAGTGCTTTTATCCTAAGGCATTAGTCATCAAATGTGATAGGTGAAGATGGATCAATAATGACTAATGAATTAATCAATATACTGCAAATTATACTAGTTATACACTAATAGCAGTATAGTGTAACGATATATGCGGTGATAAAAACAATAATAATAGTAAGTGTCCAATAATCAACTGATGCAGAACTCACAAAGACGGGCGTAGCCCAAAGTCGTTCCATGTAATTATTCATTGTTTGTTGTTTTTCGAATTTCAAATACATGTACTTTCTTCTTTTTCTTCTTCCTAACGCTTTAATCAGGGCCTATGTGTTAGGATAGTTTCAACGAATGTTTCAAATTCGAGTCAACAAACGTATGGTGCTGAAGTTGGTTCGGGGTAGGTGTCACTTTTTTTGCTTTCACAAGCCAAACAGTCACAACTTTAATAGTTCGTAAATAGTTATGCTCTGCCCTAAATACAGTATTATCAAACCGGGTTTTATGCGACTGCTAAAGCCCAAAACGTGTGTACATGGTGATAATCGTTTGAAGACAGTTAGAAAGGGATGATTTGGAAATGCATCAACCCTCGCATGCATCAGTCCCGTGGTTTTACCAAAATAAACTAGTAAAAAACATTTATCCACACTTTTTGTACCTCAGCGCAAAATGATGCATCTGTCCTCCCTACCAGGGTTACCCAAAAACATGGGTAATTTATTTTAAAACCATGAGTTAACTTGATAAGTTTCCCGAATCTTTAATCTGTTTATATCTAAATTTAGGTTGAGCAATGCACAGGTTAACTAGCTAGTTATTGATAAACACGTGTAATGGTCATTATAGTTAAGAGGTGCAGGGTTGACCTACACGCAAATATTCCGAGTACACATACTGACACTTCACACGCACACGGTGAAAGCGGAAAAGTTCCGTTGAGTGGGAGGCGGGCGACCGTTTTATTTAATGACCGTCGGCAACTTGTATTAATCACTTCCTCACGCGACACGCGACGCCTGACGTGCTTCACGGGTCAATTATCATGCATAAATGATTTGCACATAATCAGGGCCTAAACTGTTTGGGCGAGGGTTTAGTGGTTGCTTCAATTAGGTATTTTATTTACATACTTCGTTCGGGTAAGGTTATGGAATTTCGAAGGAATTATGATACTGTAGCAGGCATCCATTAAGCTAGGGTAAGTAAATTTTAAAGTAATATAATAGAAGTTACTGCTTATTATTGTCAAAGCTTAGTCTGTTCTCTAAGTAAAAGACCAAGCCCTCATCTCAACATTTATGGGATTTCAATTTGCTTCATTAGTCTTGACCACTCTATACTGTTTTGCATGCTCGTGAGAATCCGTTGGTGAAAAACTGTCCTGCTACTTTTTAACTTGGGCTGTTTTTGGTTTGCTCTTTACTCCTGCTTCACATTTTGCCACACACCACCTACGCTTTCGCTTTATGCATTCAGTGTAAAATATAATTTCAAATTATATTTTATTTGTGTAAGTAACAATTATTGCAATGAGTTGCTACAAGTTCATTGGAGTAATTGAACGGTACATACAAATTTCTACTGTATACAATAATCAGAATATCTTTATTACCTTATTAAACTAATCCTTAGAACTAGGAACATTAATCTATTACAACGTAATAAATAATAATAATTTAAGACAGGGTTGGCAATTTGCCAGGTAAAATAATCTGTAAGGTTCGTGCAAGGGGCATAGAAGTAAAAAAATGGCCTGATGTCTCGAATTCCCTCATGTTACAATTCGTGCATATTGGCACATGAAGACTTCGCTGGAAATAAATCCTCAATATCTTCTTGGAGCCTAATCGCAGTTGTGCCAGTACTCTTTTCATACATCCTCTACCTCTCCCTATGTAAGCGGCGGTACCTGAACCGAATGAACATGTTTTCGGGAAATATGTGTTGTGGCGTGAGTTCAGACAGCTTTCAACATCGACGCTAAACCAGTGGTCCTCCCATCTCTTTTAATGATATCTGACTGCCTTCTTTTAACCTGGGCCCCCTCCATTACCGTAACCCCCATCCGTTCCAAAATTGGTAGCAGTGGGGTCCCCGGACACCCCACCTTGTGGTGTGAGGGTTAATATCTAAGACATTTGTCAGATGAAAACTATCTTCGGTACTGATAATGGTCATTAGCACACGGAGATTCCCAATTGAAATCAGGCATGTTGCTCACAATAATTTTAATTAATTTCTACACAATCATCGAATATAGTGTTTTTTAAAATATATTTTCCCGAGGAACTCAAGTGATTCAAAAGTCTATCTACAATGGGTACCTAACACATTTAATTTAATAGTTACCATGATATTTCATTCGATTTTGGGCTACTTTCCATGATCTTCTTTATAGTCCTGCAACTTGACCGAATGGACAGTCATAGGATCAGCAGTGGCGTCAAAATTTTTTCGTCATACATTGATTCAGACGTTTATTTTTCATTTCCTGGGGTGGTTAACATTAGGTTAATTGTCATTGCGTCCAAGAATGATGAACAACGTGCACATGTTAGACGAAACGGTTGCTTTTCGAGACATGGAAACATTATGAACCTTACAATCACAGCGATTTCTCATTTTGTCCAGCTTGTTATTTGCCGACGTGGATAATATATTATTGCCGTGATATGCCGAAGTAACGTCGTTATTTTATGTAGGCCGAAAAGTGTAGCAGAAGGTTCATATTGGTTTTCAACTAAATACAGTCAATCCGTAACTAAGTATACGTAATTACGACGTAATGTCGAATAATACATCAGGTAATCTTCTAGGCGCACTGAGTTCAGATCAGCTCAGAAGCTCCTAAGGCTGTTATTGTACGAAACAGTTCTTTGGTGTGTACCCTCCTTAGGACCCATATTTGGAGATGCTCAGGCTCGGAGTCAGCTAAATTGTACGAAAAACGAGTTTCTACCGTATTAAACGTAAAATGCTGTAATGTGTCATGCAGCCCTCTTAGGGCGCAATTCAGAAGGTGCAGAGGGTGTATCAGATGAGCCAATTACTTTTCCTGCTATTCGAATTCATTCTGTCTGTTCAAATTCCGCCTATAAATTCAAATTTATCGTTCGATTGAAGGCCCATCTGACTGTATCGCCTTACAGGGTTGCCTCGACGCTCTTCTCCAGTGGTGCCCACAAAATGGCCTGGCTCTCAACCCTTCTAAATGCTCCGTTATGACCTTTCATCGGTCCCATGCTCCTCATCTTCATAGCTATATGCTCGGAGGGGGGCTGTCGGGCGAGTATCATCCGTGAGGGACTTGGGCGTGCTTCTCGATCGTGAGCTCTCGTTTTCTGGCCAGGTGTCTGCAGTCTCCAGCCGAGCAATGCGTGCCCTGGGGTTCATTAAGCGAAATACGCGTGAGTTCAGCTTTGTGCCAGCAATTGTGTCACTTTACAGGGCTCTGGTTGTTCCCATCTTGGATTACACCAGACGGAACAGCTGCAGAGGGTGCACCGCCGATTCTTGCGCTATGTGGCTTACAAATCCCGCATTCCTCGGGAAGAGGTGGACTTTGGCGCTCTGGAGAGGAATTGCAACGTGCGGAGTCCCGAGATCCGGTACTACCATGCCGATGTCACCTATTTCTGCAGACTTGCGACTGGACTGTTGGACTCTCCTTCCCTCCTGGCCAGGGTTGGCCTAGTTGTCCCTCGACTCAGTTCCCGATCAACATCCCTCTTCCTGGTTCCCTTCTCGCCGACTAACTACCTCTACAACAGGCCTTTATGCAGAATGCCTCGGCGTGTGAACTATGTTGTCGATGAATGCCCCGAGTTGGACATCTTTTTAAGTTCACCAGTGTTAGTTAGGAGAAGGTGCGGGGAATTGCTAAAATGAGTTGTCTTGAGTAGTTCGTTGCTCAGTCGTTTTCCATTTGTTTTGTCTGACTCGATATTATTTAGCCTACCTATTTTTAAAATTATTTTCTCTGGTGTTTGAAAATTTCTCTGTATTGGGTTTTTTTGCCTGTATTGTATATAAATAAATAAAATGAGACATCTGAATATTTTTTCTAATACAATGCTACGATCAGTGAAAATATATTTGATATTGTAATCCAGGTTCGCGTTTGTAGTCCTCCATTTTTTTTTTTTTTTTTTTCATGAGAACCCCTTAATTTCCCTCCAGACCCTTGTTCCGTTGGAGAATTAAACAAACGAGAGTGAAAGTGCGAAAGGCGCAAGTAAAAAAGCTAATATAATTGTGCGGACGGGCGTGAAGAGAGTGCGTTGGTAAAATCGAGACATTTAGGTCCGCTAAGGGAGAAAAACGGCTCCCAGCCGCAGATAAGTCGTGAAGTAGTAGGTATAGTATTGTTATAGGGGTTGGGATGGTACGCTGGTCGTATAGATGGTAGAGCGGCGGCGGAGCCGGTAAGGTGGATTGGACGCAGGAAGATAACAAAGTATTTAGTGTCCGGAGATACTACCAGGGTTGTGGGGAGGCTGACGAAGTGGAAGGGAAGAGGGAGACGCTATCCAGCGACAACAGCGGACTCTGGAACCTCGCCGACTCGCTTCATGGTCCGCCAGATAACGAAATAAATGACCGGTCTCCACCGTTCCTACTTTTCAGCGGCGGCTACCCGGATATTGGGACTCGCCATTTGTGTGCGTTTGTAACTCCCCTCGCGGTCGGTCCCTGTCAATTTTATTCTTTTTTTTCTGTCTGTCTGTCTTGTTTGTTCGTCCGTTTGTCGTATATCCGAATTGTTCCGCCCAGCGTGTATTTTTTTTTTTTTGTTTACGGCCGAACTGGTCAAACCAGGATGAAGGAGAGAAGGGCGGGTCTGCCAATCACCTTACATCGCTCGTTGGTTTCGAACAGTGAGTTTTGTTGGCAATGCAGTTGCGAATTCACTGAACGGGATAAACGCTTGAAACCTTTATCCAAACATGCAGAACGGAAAAGCTTCCAGCTTCTAGTTTGAGTTAGATAGCTGCAGAATTTATCGTTGTAGAATCTGTTCGTTGTGTGTTCAAGGTCTAAAATCACAACCCTTCCTAGTTTTCTGACTTTTAAAATTCAATAAACTAACAATAACAAACCGGCTATCAACGGCAAATATTAAAAAAAAAAAAAAAAAAAATTGTGGTTATTCCAACAATTTTCGATATTACGATTTTGATTTATTATTTTCGATAACAAGAAAAAGAAAATATTAATATCCCCTCAAAAGTACATGATTTTCATTACGAAATAAGTAAATTGCAAAAATCGACAAAAAAAAGTCTGCCGCACGCAGCAAGATGTTCGAAGATTTCGAAATTTCTACATCGATCTGGAATGTGCCATGTAATCTCTTCACCTTGATCAATCAATTATAGATGAAGATAATAAAATATACTATGATGAGGACTGCTTGAACCATTAAAACATTATAAGGACTACTTAAAAACCATTAATAAATCGAAATCACAGTAGCTTTTGGAGTAAGAAGGTAGATATTGTTTGATGCAGATATGAGTTAGTTTCGTAAATCGAATGAAACCACTCCGGTTGATGTACGATCACCCATTCGCTCACAAATTGCAGGTCTACCTATACAAGTTACAGTGGTTGCTATATATAATTGCTGCCAACACGAATTTACTAGCCATATCGCTGTCTCCGTTCGAGTTTTTCATCACTTATTTATAAATATGATGACAAGTGAAGCGTAGATAAGTGTTTAATTGTATCTTGATAATTATTTTATTATTCAATAATAAACCATTGTAATCGCTCTTAAAATAAAATTCTAACCCCCCCCCCCCCCCTGAAAATTGCATGGTTTACGTTTCAAAGGTTATACACCCTTTCTGCACTAAAAATGTTTCCGTCCGTCCGCCGTACGCACCATTTCTCCCGAACGGCTGGAGCAAAAAATCTGAAATTTTCAGGAGAAATCAATATTGGACCGACAACGCCCCAATTATTTAGCCTCCTCTCTCACTTAATTTAAAGTGCCCTTTAAGGGTTGTCAAGGTTTTATAAAATCCCTAAAAATCTCAAAAAAAAGTTAAGGCGGCCTTAATACCTTGGCGGCCTTGGACTATTTTTGAAGAACTTTCCATGAGGAATCGAATGAGCCCCTCCTCAAGTCCGTAGCTCAAACCATTCCCGATGTATAGCCCGATTTATGGTGTCAACATTTGCGTTATTTTGGTTAATTATTGTTTTTGTTTTGATTGCAGTAACCTAGTGATGTAGTGAATGTGGATACTGGAGTGAACTCCTAAAAGAGTTTTAAGCGGATACACGGGTTGAAGCATTCTGATATGCATGCTCTGTCTTACGAAATTTAAAATTTTCGAATAGAATATTTTTCCACTGTAATCGATCTTAAAAAACGCTTCAAATTCTTCCACTAGGGTTTATTATTCATTTGGCTTGCATTCATCATTTGAATTTCTACTAAGCTTTGGAGAGTGTTCACAGGTGGTAGAGCGATTATTGAATTTCAGGAGGCACACAAATATTATCAACTGATCAATACAAATAGGTATTTTGGTTGAGAACAGATTTACGTGCTCTATCCATATCTCCTGAAATTCAATAATCGCTCTATCACCTGTGAACCACGCACAATCCAAAGCTTAGTAGAAATTCAAATTTTATGCTCAAACCATTCCCGATCTATGGCCCAATTTATAATGCCAACATTCGCGTTATTTTGGTTTATTATTGTTTATGTCTTCATCACAGTAACCTAGTGATGTAGTGATGTAGTAATGTGGATACTGGAATGCACTCCTAAAAGGCTTTGTAGAAGATACACGGGTTGAAGCATCCGATACGCATGAAAAACTGCAAATTCTTCCACTGGGGTTTATTTTCAATTGGCTTGCGTTCATGATTTGAATTTCTACTAAGCTTTGGAGTGTGCGTGTTTCACAGGTAATAGAGTGATTATTCAATTTCAGGAGACACACAAATATGGTCAACCAAATAGGTATATTGGTTGAGAACAGATTTACGTGCTATCTGCATATCTCCCGAAATTCAATAATCGCTCTATCACCTGTGAAACACGCACACTCCAAAGCTTAGTAGAAATTCAAAATCATGAACGCAAGCCAATTGAATAATAAACCCCAGAGAAAGAATTTGCAGCGTTTTTTTAGTTGTTCTATTTTAGAATATCTACGTTTGCTGTACAGAAAATCGCACCACTGTATTTTGATTTCCGCTTTTGTTTCGTAAAAAGGCACAAGTGAAGTTTTGCGTCTACGGAGTTCCATATTTATATCCTTATAAGGCACTTTGTAAGACACTCACAAAATACGGAGAAACACTCAACAGCTGATACTCAGCACTTGGGGCTAATTTATCCCTCAATCGATGTACCATGCTCAAATATATGCCATCTATGATACAATTAAAATTCATGGAAGTTTCGATACTGCACCATTGACTATGTCCAGTAAACATAGATCAGTGATTTATGTAGCAAGATTATCAAGCACACGAATAATAAACATTTGTTCAATAATTTGCTTCGATCTTGATAGTGAGATCTTTGGTTTCCCTTTTCAGGATACGATGCCGGGATTACCATACATGAAGTTTGATCCTGCAGTTTTGGAGGAATACTCTAGACGGAGGACGACAGATTATTCTAATTTTTCGAAATTTTGGACATTATTGAAAATTGAAAACCAAAATAACAGACCTAGGTTGGGGTCTCGATTACTGCAGTTTTCCTCACGGTTCAATGTTCTTGGAAGATTTATAGGGTGACCGAGAAGAAATTCGCGAAGGTAAAAAACGCGGATTGGACACGAGTTCTGAAATTGATGACCAACGGCACTGCGGGAGAACGGGGCGTCGGTTTCGCCGTGTGTATTAGAAGGGAGTCGCTCTGAACCTGTGTGCTGGTATGTGTGTCGGGTGGGTGCAGGGTATGATAACTTGGTTATCCATTAGAGGCATAAATCTGGGCTCGGGGTGGAAGGAATGTGGCGGATATGAGGAACATAAACCTGCCAACTTGACCCCGAGCAGCCACTTGCAGCCGTTATTGCTCAAGGTTCGGGGGCCCCCTCTTGCCCCAGAGCAGTCCCAACCCTTCCGGTTGCCGTAGAACCTCCACCACTTACCTGCCTGGACGTATAATGCGACCCTCCTCCCTGCCGTATTTCCATCGGAAGGTGACTCCTCTACTCATACCTCATGATGCTGCCACTCCAGCTTATGCGTCTACCCTGCTTCACATCAGCATACCTGGCACTATCATCTCTCAGCCTTACCCAACCACCATCACCTCTGATAAAAGCAGTTTTGTCACCCCTAAAAATAATTCTTGAAAAGGTCGAGAAAAATGTTTTTTTCTGTTTGTATACTTCATGTACATTTAAAGATCAATTATACAGCATGTAAGAATCCTGAAGGTAGAACATCTATGAATACATTTTAAAGATACAATAAATGACACATTCCTACATTACATGAAATATCACGAAGGAAGAGAGGTCATGTAGTGAATAATATCAAAAATAATTGAGCTTTAGATGAGGAAATCCCAAGATTACGATAATCCGAATCAATGGAGAATAATCGTGACTGTTGATTTTTAAAAAAGGTGAATTTGGACTAAGGCTGTGTAAAAGCTGAAGCTGGCTAATTTATATATACAGGGTGTCCCAAGAGTTATGCACAATCCGACTCCTACGTGTTCTACAACTGATTACCGACCAAAAATGCCTCTTAGCAATTTTTTGCCAGAAGCCTCGTTTCCGAGCTATTCGCGATTTAAGATTTTTTTCGTGTTTTCGATCTTATGTCATTAAAACTGTCATAACTCCCTCAATTTTGGAGATAGCTCAAATTCGATGACACCATTGCAAAGAACGTTGAATTTTCTGTCTATTTAATGCCAGAAAACTTTTTTAAAATTACATTGAAGCTGTGCGATTGCTGCGCGAAATGGAAGTTTTGTCAAAATCATTAAATCGCCTGTTTTTCATCTCGCCTAGAAACCCCATGAATGCTTGACGCAGAACTGTGCAGGCCCGGTAAAACGTGCGCCGAAATGTCAGCTTTCCAACGGTGTAGTCGTTTTGGTTTTTAAAAAAATTTTTAGTTAAGGAAATGGAGTTTAAATGCAGAAAAACTGTGTTTTGTGTTAAAATTGAGGTTTTTCCAAAAGTCTCGAACATGAACGCAACTCATCGCAGTCGGAAATGAGTTGTAGAACACGTAGGAGTCGGATTGTGCATGAGTCCTGGGACACCCTGTAACACTAAAAAATACCTAATGTTTGAAAATTGGGAAAGCTACGGAGGAGGCATTGTCTTGGTCAGGGGCAAGGATATGCAATGACCCGCACGACCCCCCGGTCTTGAAGGAGGGGTTGCTTTGTGCGCCGTGTATTATCAACCCCAATTTTATTTGGTCGGGTTGCAATGTTGAAAATTTGTTGTTTCTGACCAATTTCAGTTTTAGTAAAATGTTTATTGACTCGAACATGTTATCCAGTTGTCGGACAACGGTAAGATATTGTGGTTTAAATCGAGTTCACACAAAGAGTTAGAGTTTAAAAAGATTGATTGTTAAAAAATAAATTAAAAAATAAAAATAAAAATGGAATTTAATGATTGAAAACGTTTGTTTTGATCAGCGTCTACGGCATTTCCAAGCTGTCCAGCCCAAGTCAAGATAATCGAAGATCCGAAAGACAGCTATTGTTTGTGTTCATTTACGATTGATTGCGATGATTTGCTTTCAGTTGAGTAGCTATACCACTAGTTAGTATGTTGACATGATTTTTGTGTACGGGTTTGTCAATGGTAATGCTTCTGAAGCAGCAAGGGAGTCAAACTCCTCCTGTGTACAACTCAAACCCTTGCGAACACGTCGGATAGTATGAGGAAAATCTTCAACGGAATAAAAAAAAAAATAGTTTTCTGACATTAAATAGATAGAAAATTTAACGGAGCCATCGAATTTGAGCCATCTCCAAAATTGGGGAGTTGTGCCAGTTTTAACCCTTTCAGTACCGCATTAATTTCCACTGGCCCTAAAATTTTGAAACTTTCAGGTACTGTTGTATGACGTCTCAGGAAGTTACCTGATTTTTTTCAGATTTTTAGTATTAATAGTTTCGGAGATATAAAATGTCCTCCGGAGAGGACGATATGACTACAGTGGGTATTTTGAAGGTAGAATTTTGAATCAATATAAATTAGTAAAGAGGTCAGTTTTATTATACTTTTAACAATAAAAGTAGAAAAAACACGTTTTAAATCATGAAAAACTTCTTAATAATAGGTAATAGGTAATAAAAAAATGAGCAACTTTATACAAGCTATTCACAAAATAATAAATTGTTCCAAATCATTTCTTTGTGTGGTAGAGTAAAAAACAATTGTTCCTTCCATTCAAGCACAAATGGACATCACATTTTGTGCACTTCCAGTGTGACTTATAAGGGCACTTTTCCATCTTACATCGTGTCGTATTTGGTTTCTCGTCAAATTTCGGGAAATGGTCGTACAAGTCGTGTCGGACTTCTACATTTTCACGGGAACATGGAAGATGTACTCGGCGTTGGTGATGTACTTTCTGCAGAAGGTCGTCCTATTGGCGTTTTATCAGGCTTATTGGTTTTTATTAGAAACACATGAGAAATGTAGGAGATCCAATACCTCGCAAGCGTTTTCATAATCTTGGTATACGTACTCGAGCCAGCTATTTGTAACTGCCAAATCCAAGGAATGTGCTAACATTTTCACAGGCCACTTTCGAGTTCTGGTGTTTGTTCTGTAAGAGAGCAATAAGAAAATCCATCTTGTCGACACCTCCCTTTGAGGCGTTGTAGTCGGATATTATTTGGGGTCGGTTTCCGCCACCAGCATCCTCTCATAATCTGTTATCCTATCGAAATCATTCTCTTCTTCATCATCCTCTCCTTCTATATCAGACAATCCGTCTTCAAGCGCTCTGATTATTTCCTCTGCTGACCAAGCATCCATATCTTTCCTACAGGAAGCCATTCTGAAACACCAGAGTGCATTTTTGTTGATAAATTGTATTCTAAATCTGTCGAAACAATACAAAAGAATCGGGAAAATATTGGGCCACAAGTTACCATTGAGTAACAACGTCCCCCACGGAGGACACTGGTTGAGTACCAACGTCCCCCGGGAGGGTCACTGATCTTCTTGCACCCATTTCTATACTAAATAAGTTAGATTTGACTAAACCAACTATTTTACTGTGTAAAGGAGATATTGTTGTACTTACTCAAGTATTTTTTGGTGATATTTCAAGCAGGAAACCACAATAACACGAATATAAATATAGCTCCACCAAGAGGTTCAAAACACAGCAAGCCAAGGTCGCACAAAGCCCGAAATAAAAGGGCAAAGTTTTGTTTACATCGGTTCGGCTTATTGCCATTCTGTACATGGATACTGGAAGATAATATCAACGCACTCTGTTGAGGATTTATACTCTAGAGATGTTGGGAGGAGATCAAAAAGTTGGTTCCTCTGTACGTGGTGATATTTTGACCAGTGCGACCATCTTTAGGACTTTCCGTCACCCGAAAATGAGGTTTTTCGAATGGTGAGAGAACGGATAACAACCCAGGTGGTCTCATTCGATCCAGGAAACCAATAATTGGATATAAATAACAGGGACGCCCGGATGCTTACTGCATAGAGCCTGAAGCTGAAATTCAAAAAACATGGAACATGGTTTACCCGCGTTTTTACTTTTTATCCACATTCATAACCTGACGAGGGGATATAGCTCAATTAAAATTGCAAGACACTGGACGGAATCAATCCTGTATCGTCAACGTATCCTGTAAAATTTAATTGATAAATTAAGCACTTTACTCTCATTTAGAACTTTCCACTTTATGATGAAATGACGATATAGCATTTTTCCCCTTTTGACCACCCACGCTGCTGAAAAATTCTGACTGAAAAAGCTGAAGAAAAAATATCATTGCCAATGACACTGTCGTTGGCATGAAAGCTATATCACCATGTCTCGATATTGCGGCGATATTTCGTTATTTGTGATTGTCATTTCTTACAAATACTGGAACCTGGGTATCATTAACGGTAAAAAGAAAAAAAAATTGTTTTTTCGTGTATTTAATGACGAAGGGAGTTTTTTCCATAGCTGGCAGATCACAAAGGTTCTTTGTTGAAAACCACATAGCCGAAAATCCATTGGAGAGCCCTTTAGAGGTTACTGACCCAAATAATTGGACCAAGGTTTGCAAAATGCTGATCAAAAATCTCATACTGGTCAAGGAGAGTCCTGAAACCTCGAGATCACCCAAGGGGTGACTCTAAATAACTAATTTTAAAATAAATGCCTCGAAAACTGTAAATAATTGAGTGATTTTTTCTTGTTTATCTTATTTTGATAGATCCCATTACCAAGACCTCACATGAACCAGGGAACTCCCATTATTTGGATAAATGAATATATTATTATTCAATAAATTATGAACCATAATTTAAGGATGTAATAACGTTCTCTTTATAAGCTGAAAACTACGCTCCACAGTTTCATTTCCCCTAATACGATACTTGCCTCGCATAATAGATGGAGTCATGAACGCGAGGGATATTGCTAACTTTTTAATCAGTTTAGTTATTATAAAGTTTGAACGGAGTCAGTATATATCAGGGTGCAGTTTTCATTGTTGACAAAGAAAAAAGGACGGATAAAAACTCTGGAAGCGTGACATGGGGCTGGTGGGGACAGATATAGCGTCGGGAGATGCCAAGTGCAGAAAACGCGGGAGTCACCTCAAACTGCTGGCCGGCGGATGTTGAGGTGGAAGGGGGAGGGTGAACTTTTTCAATTAAATAACGTTATTTATGGTCCGACAGTGAGGCTATAATGGCGACAATGGAAGGGCTAAGTCCGGCAGGGGTGGCTGCGAAGGGTTAACATAACTTTGCTCAACTCACCAGCTTGGGAAGGAGGGTTTTGCCGGGGTTTCTCGGGAGAAGCATTGATGAGGACTCAAGAAGCCGGTTTTCACTTGGTAAATTGAATCACGGAGTCCTTTTGACCATAAATTATCCTGGACCCCCCACCTCCCAGCTGCCTTCCAAGAATATAGTTCGCAGCCCCCACCCTCCTTGGCCGGGGCCTTAGACTCAAGATTGGTCTTGGCTCCCGCTTTCCGCCCGGAAGGTGAATTTCGTTATTTATTGCTGATTTCCCTCTTTCCTCCGGTTGATGTATAGGGTTGGCTTCCACTGTGGAGCGCAAATTCAGCCCTCGTTCCGGATATTTCACATTTCCATAATATCCAATGTCCTAGAGAACTCAATTTGGCTTCGTGCACAAGTTGAAAACTATCACTGTTATATTCTCATAGCTGCTTCTCGTCGGTAGATTTACTTGCAACTTCATTTTAATCCTTGTTTTGAAATACTACAAGTACTCTTCGTAAGTCTATTGCGCGTTGATTTCCATACTCATAATGTTCAAAGTTGTTCCCATTGCTTAATGTCTGATTTAGGAGGACCAGCGTTTTGTGATAAAGAATTGATGTCGATTACGCTTAAGATATACTGTTTTCAACTTGTTATTAACCCGCCAATTCCTAAGGGCACCTTCAGGTGTCACCAATTCAATTGCTCCTGGTTTTGGCAGAAATGATAGTTTGAGGTCTTGGTGACATCTATCGTCACCTAGCGTGTATCGAATTATTGGTCAATAGGGTGGTGTGGTGTGAAAGGAGTAGGTAATTTTGACTTTTTCTTTTACATTTAGTAATCGTGTTACGGTAGTTA
The DNA here is from genome assembly GCA_031894815.1 of Creontiades dilutus. Classification (NCBI taxonomy): domain Eukaryota; kingdom Metazoa; phylum Arthropoda; class Insecta; order Hemiptera; family Miridae; genus Creontiades; species Creontiades dilutus. The sequence continues at coordinate 1,795,612 of JAVIWC010003164.1, forward strand.
ATTATTTTTTCGTTATGCGTTTTTTTAGTAGTTGAGAAATTAGTCACGCGAGACAACCCAACCGCAGGTAACGGCCCACTTCCCCACAAACCCTAGCAATGCCATTCCACCTTTAGATAAGATTTGAATCTGAAATGTGTTCCAAAACTAGACCGACTTCTAAAAACTGACCGAGTAATGAAAAGAGACTAGGAATTCCGCATGTGGACCGACCTTCGGTATGAAAGTTCTTTTGCACTGAGCATTTTTATGAACGGAAACTCTGATCCATCACAGCCCTACGATAGACCTTAAGGATTGAAAATCCTTAGCCAGAATCATTAATAAACACAAGCAAAATCCATGTACAACTTATGCCAGGAGAATGAAAGTGTTTCACGGAAGGAAGTACGGGTACAGAAGTGGAATTTTCAGTATAGAGAGAGATCGAAAACAAACATCCACTGGTAAATTTGTTCCAATCGCCCTTTCTCTGCTTCACGTCTTTTTGGTCAGGATCAGGGAAGTAGACAGTACCACTGACATTGAGAAGATTCAACGGAATCCGAATTAGAGGTAAATGGGAAATTCCATGTATCTAGGTAGTTTAAACCTATAACATTTGATTCAAATCATTTATGAATGTTTCGGCATCACTGAGTAATTTGAATTATTCATCTTACAAGGGATGTCTTCCATCAATGCTTCCTCAGCGTTTTATCAGATTTTTGCACACATGCTTAAACTCGCTTTTCCGAGTACCATTGGTGATCCAGTTCATGTATCGTGTATCAGGTGCTGTATCGTCAAGTCGAATTATTTTATTAAACAAAAGTCAAATACAGGTCAACGTTTCTAAATTCCCTTTCCTGACATTATTTTCTATAGAGCATGTTGCATTTGAGTAAGACTTTCGACTTTCATTGGGCTTCTCCGGTCACTCCAGTTGTTCAATCAAGCTCAATCTATGGTGATGACTCAACGGACTGTGTCAATATTCGTGGATACTGTATTGTATTACACCATTAATTATACATCATACAATGTATAATAATAATTCGGCGCTTGCGATCAGCAGGGGAGTAAAGTGAAGGTGTTTTATTTCATTTGCTAACTTCACATTGGTGCCTTCGTCTCTGCAGTTCTATTTTGATAGTGCATCATAGCAAACGTTTTATAATTATAGACCAGCGATCACTGAAAAATAATTACGAAAAGTATCAGAATTGCTGGCTGGGAAGCGCCGACAAAATTAGCCACACACAAACAAGCAAATATGTATACTTGTGTACACATATTAATCACTCCTACACACAAAGACATGTATCTTTTTTCACGGATTCTGTCCAAGAACGGTCTGCAAAAGGTTTATATTTAGCCATTTTTTTCGTATAATTTGTTTGTCCCACACTTCCTGGGATGAATTCTAATAGGTATCTCTTTATTGACGAAGCCCTGTTTCTGTGGGACGTCCTAAAACTAACATTACGTTCAAAGCGAAAATGTTGTATAATTTTGTATATAATATAATGTTGTATATTCCAAACTTCATCTTGAATATACTTTTTTTCCACAACAGGAATGGATATGATTTACCAAGGCCATCGGTACCTGTAAACCCTTACGAATAAGTAATAGTAAGCTCATCAACGTCCAATTTGATATCACATCAGAGAGATGGGATGTCATCGATGGCTGTTAAAGTATAACATCGTTGCTTCACGCTTGGATACAAATAGACTATCATCGGCAAGAAATATTTTACACATCGACGCTGCAATGGAATCTCCGCAATAATAATCCACAGGTCTGGATGTGGCAGGGCTTCCGTGAGTCGAGAGACTAGCGTTGAAAATACCTCCGACGAGACGCTGACACGACCGTAGTGGCAATTTCATCGCGTCAATCAAAAACCCGTATTTGCCAGAAGGAGAAGGAAAAAGCAGCTAGCAGCGCCTACTCAGGGGAAAATGGGGGACCCCATCGCTGAAGGCGGGAAGCAAATAAAGACTTAAGGCACAGGGTTTTCCTCAATATGGCCGTCTAGAGGAAGGAGGGGAGGTAGGGGAAAAAGCTTTTCTCTTGTAGGAGAAATCGATATATTTGTATTGCCGTCTCACATGTTTCCGAAAAGCTACAGATATCAAAGCTGGACGGTGGAAAAGTCGTTGATATTCGGGTGATGGCTATATTTACTTTTTCTCACCCCCTCCGAAAAATACGGGTAGCTCCGCAGACCGTTAGAATCACCTATTGGAGGGAGGTTTCGGGAAGGTTTTATTGGTTGAGGTGTCCCGGAGTGAAGATGAGGCAGGAATGAAAGGTGCCGAGGTGCTTCTGAAGACGTCACTTCACAGAGCCAACTACTCGATTTTTTTCGCTCTCGTTTTGTTCTCTTTTTCACTCTATCTCTCTTCTTTTTTCTCCCTTCTTCCGACCTTTTGATTAAACCGGAAAAAGAGGAAAAGCGTGGGGTGGAAATAAGAGTAGTACAGATAAGGCGGGGGGAGGGGGGGGGGCTTCATTTAGACAGCTCCCCCTGCAGGGGGCTCACGGAGCGGTGCCTGGGCTACGTGTCCCGCAACTCGAAGACGCTCCTACAACACCTCCTCCATATATAACGAACTTCACCTCCCGAGAGCCTAGCGCCTTTCCCTTCGCTTGATACTCTAAATGTAGTCATACTTCACGGTTCCGTTCCAACAGATCGAATATAATACACCTAGGAGGCTCTTGGAGCGGAAGCCCCTGACTTGAACACATAAAATATTTCGTTTGGCATTCTGTTTGGTATTCCGGTGGGTCCGACCGAACTTTTAGATGAAACCGGGGGTTTGACACTGTGGGTTGAAGCTGTACTACGCACATATGACTCAATCGACGTCGTGGAAATGTTCAGGATGCGATGGTCAAAACTGCCTACAACTGGTAGAAGATAACAGATAAGTAGTAGTAGTAGTAGTAAATAGTTTATTGTATAGAATGACAATTATTAAAAGGAATTCAGGTCTTAGTGCAAACAAAATATAAATCTTATTGAAAGTGAACAACAATAGAAGAAATAATAAAAATAAAAAAAGGATATATATTCAGTCTCTTCTTGATAGAAATGTTAATTAAAAGAATTCGCTTCTAGACATTTACTTATTGTTTATATTTATATATAGGCAAACTATTAAATCACCTGCATTTTAACATTCCGTTTATGTATTTATAATTATCCATTAAGAGAAAATGCCCGGAGTATTAGAGATTTGGTTACAAAATTATATGTATTTATGACTGTAACGAGTGAGAAAATGTCTCCGATAGGATTTCAAAATTGGACATGTAGAAGAAAGTGGTTAGGTTGTCGAACTCATTTAAATTACAAATATTGCAACGGGTTTCACTGTTGAGTTGACGTGTGGCCCTTATAATAAAAAGTAACAAACCGTTCTGAGGAGAGCCTCAATTGGCGCAGTACCATTCAGGAGAAAAAGTTCTTCAGCACCTAAAGTTGCAAGTAAATTAAAACGATCAGTGAACCAATTATACTGATTTGATTCACTAGAGGTTTTATGCATACTTTCCAGTACCCTGAAACAAATCTTTGGGAATCTACTCTCCTCCATCCCAGATATCTTTGCCCAATACTTAATGGCCCTCTGATAAGCTCAGACCTTCAAAGGTGGGCAAAAAATGGTTCGGAGTGCTGCGGGGCCAATAAAGAAGGTTTTTTAGGAATTGCGACTGAACAGGCTCAAGGCCACCTCCGTACCATACTCCCGACACCTCAGCAGAATATAAGAGCACTGACTCAACCAGTGATCTAAAAAGAGTTATCTTGGAATCCCAAGAAGTTATCTTGCCGTTTAAGCTAGTTCCTCTCAGGTATCCGGCTGCAGATTTTGCTTTGGAAACTCGGTGCTCCAAATTGGTCCGACATTTACCTGTAGATGAGAGTGTTACTCCAAGGTATACATATAAAGTCAGAAACGTAGGTAGTCCAAAACTTCCTTACCTCATCTAATCTTCTTGTGTTTACTAATTTTTCTATTGCGCCCAAATACCAGAACCTTCAATTTAGAATACGGATAATATCCTACCTAGTAAACAGGGCGTAACGCGATTCCTATCCTACCCCAACATGTTCTACAACTCATTTTAGACCGAAAGCACCCTAAGCACTTACTAGAATTAAAAAGGATATTGTTTCATATTAATTTTTTTCATGTTTGCGATAGTACTTTATCAAATTTGATATAACTGCCCCAGTCCTGGTCATCGTGAAAACCACGAGTGGTTCTTTTCCATTGAGAAAAACTGGTCGTGGCGACCATTTTCGGTCGCCAACATCTCTCGGAAGCGACCACATCGGATATGTGGTAAGATAAATCGTATTATTTAAGACTGTCTGGTTAGCGTAACAGTTTTGCTTGGCCTTACTCACTATGTTTACAAATGTTTACTATTTTCCGCGTGTATTTCCCTCGTAATTATTACAATGGTATCCCTACATGATTTTTTAAAAAATGAATTTCGTCTGAATTAGCAACCCCAAAAAATACCCTTCTCTTGTAAATAGAATGGCTTTATACCTGTAGGTATGAGGAGTAGACTCAAACAAATTTTGGCTTATAAATGAATTTTGATTCCCAGATAAAGAATTATTTCCAAGATTAACGGTTATAAAATTCAAACACACGTGCGGAGTCACGACTGGTATCACTTCGGCAGTGTAAATGGGTTCTACTTCCTTTTCGCCTGTTCGAAGGAGGCCAACATAAATATGTAAAACCCACTGTCATCAAACTCCATCCAATCCGGGATTAGAGGAAGTTTCATTCAAACCCCCAACCTTGTAATCACGTCAGCATTTTAAAATTCAGCTCGGGGCCCCGGAAGAACCGTAAACTTTGAGCCCCTCCCGAGGGATTTGGAGCAAAACGAAAAAGAGTTGGAAGGTTTGTGACGAAAAACTTCGAGTTAGGCTTCTCAAACTTGGCGCAGTTGGAGCTTCTTCAAAGCAATTCAACACTTGGAGAAGTGCGGCTAATGAATAAAGGATTTTATTTGTTTTTATTGCGCGAAAAAGCTCCAACTACTTGAACCAATATCTTTCATCTTATTTCGCCGTTTCCCTTTAGAGCCGTCGGTTTTACCCGCCCTCTAGGAAAAGCAGAGAGGAGGTTGCGGGGCGGCAAGGAGCGCTATCAATATTTCATGAGTTTGGTGAGAACAGAGGCTCTGATGGGGGCTTTCATTTGGAACTTCTTCGATGGCTCAGGCCAACAAAACGTTTCGAATTTCAATGGGCAAGTCGGATCGATGAGAAGGGAACTCTTTCTGTGCACAGAACTGACCATCAGTTTTGACAGCTGTTGTACAACTGTCAAGTCAATCAATGTCCGTTAATCAATCAGTTGAAATAAAGTAAAGAAATCAGTCACCAATGATTTGGCAATGTTTATTGCGGAGCCCTAATGAGTTAATTGCTTCAAACTAAGTGGTCCTCAAATGAGGCACTGGCTTCAAAAAAAAAAAAAAAAAAAAAAAAAAAACCAGCGAAATGTTGTAGTATAGCTGTTGTTATGATTAAAAAAAAATGTTTAAATAACAAGACCCAACTTTTTTTTTTTAAAATTTGTTTAGCACCATACATCAGCCTTTCCAAGTGATAACTCTCTTTCGGATTAAAATGAAAAACCACCATTCCGTCGAAATAACAAACATTCCAAAAAAAGATGAGTTCGTTGGACATAACTGTGACTGCACATGTCAAAAAAGGCTAAAGACCGTTGAATGTTTTGGTAACATAACTACTCATAAAAGCTGCAATTTCACTGAAGGTTTATTATGTTCGAACCCCTCCTCCCCACCTGACATTTTCGTGAGTGAAAAGTCGTCAAAACGGCAAATTGAAAAAGATGGGGCATGAAAATTGAATTTTACAACTATTTTCTGCAATATTCTCACCCTTGAAATGTGATGTATTGAGCAGATGAATTCGGACTCATTTAGGATCCATCTCTATCAATTCGGCGTCCAAAATTACTTGAAATTGACTTCCCACTTGTTTGGGTCAATAAAAACCACGTTTTGGACCAGTCTTCGGCTCGAAACATTTATTAGTGTGAAGCGATTGTTGAACAAACCCTAGAACTTTTTCAAAAGGAATCTGACAAGAACTCGTTGCACCTTATGTATGGAAAATCGACACACTGAATAAATTTCACATCATTGTTGTTTCCTTTGCGTTATAATAAAGCGCCATTTCAAACCTCATCGCCCTAGGTCCATAAGAGAAAAACATAGCTTCTGGGATCACAAAGTACTGGATCCGATTGAGGCATTCAGTAAATTGTTTTTGCAAATGACTGTCCTGATGTATTGTTATATAGTCTGGCAATCAATAGTTTTCAGGTGTAACATTACGTCGTGATGAACTGTGTCCGTGAATTGGTGCATTCTTTGATGATAAATTGTACTGCAGTTTGCATTGTTCGCTTCCTGACAGTAGGAAAGAATAATGGCAAACTTGCTTGTTTGATATTGCTCCATTCATTTTTGAAATGATCTAGTCATATCATTTTCAGCATTTGTGGATATTGACACTTCCACAGACCCGAGTGCTTCCACAGGAAATCGGGTAAAATTATTTAAAGGACACTTTGATCTCTCTAATAACAGAAATCGTGCTGAATGTTGGATTGAGCAATGAACTGTCTGCTGTCCCTGTGCTTCAACCACTTCCAAGAGAATGTATGGCCAAATCTATCGCCTGCTCACCCGGAGAAACGGGGGCCCTAGCGAAAGGTTGAAAGCATGAAAGTGAGAGCTTAGAAGTGAGATTTTTCTCGGCGATTGGGTGAAGCACGTAGCAGGGGAATCGTCCAAATCCATAAAGTAAGTATCGGAAGGCATTCAATAAAAAGATTTACACCACTGGCCGCTTTCTAACAGACGCACATAGACACACACACACGCATATATATATACTCACGAACACGATTCAACACGATCAACGACCCACTCGCAGTACCACACACGCCCGCATACGCCACTGACAGGCTGACTGTACGCAGTTAATCTCATCCTCCCCTCACCACCACACTAACACGTGCTACTAATGACGTCAGGGAACACCCTTTCCCCCCACTCCTCGCCACTGCTTTACCCATTTCCCGTCCCATACCATCCACGCTTCTTACTTTTCTCCGGCTTTTTCTCTCTCCTATAAAGGTGATTTATCCGCTCCACAGCGCCGGATTGCTCTGGCACTTGCAGATAATTTCTTTTCCCACCCCCCACTCACCCCTAAACAACATCTACACCCCTCCTCACAACTTTAACAATCCTACACAACCTCCCAGCTTGTCCTCTATTTTTTCAGTTCTATTTACTAGCCCCCCCTTCAACACTTCGTTTCAAACTTCAGGTTCAAACATGTTTTCCAGGGATTCCTGACCCAGTTTCATCTTGTTTCTAGTTCCTCTCTGTTTTTGAAGACCGTAGAAAGGGGATAGGGCACCAACTATCACCATGGTGATACATCACCTTGGTTAATACCTTGCCTGGGCGCATTTCGCAAGCGGGTTATAAACTACTGGAAATAATATTAGATTCTTCTCGTCCTCCACTAAACTACCAACGCTCTTGTTTTGCATGAACCAACATCTCTCTTCTACCAACTTGCCAGTCTAGAACAATAAATATTCACGTATAATAATATTCACGTTGTTATGAACTTGGCTTCTGTTTTAATTCACAGAATGCACAGAAGTGGTCTAATATGAGTTCACCATCTCCAACCCTTCCTTACACATCTAGGTGATAAATTTAATTGGAAGCCCGCAAGTAAAAGCACTTTAAAAAAATCTGTTGCTAAGTCTCCAAAGTATAGGAAATAATAATTATTTTTTACTTCGCTCTGTTAACGACAGTAATAGTTATAACGGTTTCCATCAAAAGTCAAAGTCATTAATTTAAAAAATCAAAAATACATGATATATAAACGTATTTTGGTTTTGTAACTGTCGCTCTGCAATCACTAGTAAATGTTAGGGAGACAACTATTATAGAATACGTTCTACGTAGAAGCCTACATGTTGCTGTGGAACGGAAAGTACAGGCTGGGTAATACATTGTGTCCTATTGAGTGCCTCCTATTCAGCCATCTTCGGTACACTTTGGGGCAATATCAACTTGATCTACTAACCAAATTACCTGGGGATATTGGAGGGGGGGGGGGGTTCAGTACATGTACTAATATGTATATGTTCTAGATAAGGCGAACTTCAATCATTCAGAGCTGCAGAAGCTTGGACAAAGACAGAGTTCCTCTGACCATCACAGATGTAGTGAGGTACGTAGGTGTTAACCTCTCATCGCTGTATAGTTAATATAACTTTGGTTCATCGATAAAAAGTTTACGATACTAGCTCTAATGAATTACCAACTCACTTCAATACTAGTACAGAAAAGTACCATGTTAGATAATTCATGACTGTACACCTCTTTTTTTGTGACCAAAACGCTTGCTTATCGAGTGCTACAATTAATATATAATTAACAGCTTTTCTTAATCTCAATTTGTTCTACTTATTAAATATAATTCATATGCGACATTGAGCGAAGATCAGTTCCAGGACTAATCAACTTAGATCAATTAAAGTATTAGATGGACTAAAGAGGACTGGCATCTCTGAGTATCGCAGACGGTTTTCATAGAACCTTCCCAACGCTTAAAACACAATTCGTGACATATCTAATTTAATACCTAAAGTTATTGTGAGAGAACCAATACAAGAAAAGGACTTTTCCACCCTTGGAAAAATGGGACGGTGATGAATATAAAGCAATCCGGTGAGTATCATTTGGTCGTGTAAAAGAAAATCTATCGGTAGCAATAAAACGCACATAGGTTTACATATAAGTAACGTTACGCATAGCACATAGATTTGACCGTTAAAGAAGCTGACCAAATAAGATCAGACCAGATTTCAAAACCCCTCATTCACATTTGCATTGACAATTTGTTTACTGTCTCAATACCGATTTTGTTTTTCATTTTTATTCATATTTAATTTATTGTTGTTATATAAGAGGCACATCATTAATCGTAAAGCAAATATTTTGAAAAGCGGAGGAGAGAAAATGGTGGTAACCAATTTTTCCTTCATTTAATTACAATTCGCAATGATTCGCCATTCGAAATAATAAACTCATTTGCAATGTTTTCAAGAACCTGATTTTTGTCAATCTTTTAATGCTACTTTCATGGTCTGTTCCCTCTCGATAGATAATGAACTAATCCAGCTATCTCAAGATTTTTTTGAGGGATTAACCGACTCTGACTCTGAATCTCCCTTATCTCAATATGGTCTACTGGGTTCTTAGATATTCAGATCTCGCTCAAGCAGCTGCAATATACGATATCTGTATTGCTTTTGATCTACGTTTCATTAAATTTGGTTCTGCAGTATGTAGGGAAGAACTCAGTTGGGTAGATTACTCGGCACTGTTGACATACTCGCTCATAGTTTGTGGTGCGTTAATGAAATACTTTGAATTTTGCTCTCTTTACGTTCCTGAGGGTTACTATCGATGTTTTATTTAATTTCATCAATTCCATCTAGGTAGGTCTCTATGTTCATGTAGATAGATGTGGATATTGTACCAAAGACTGCAAAACCAGTGATTCGGAAGCTCTTCTTATATCGTTCATCTCTGCAACCCAATAAATTTTTAGGGTGGAGGCATTTTATCAATAAAATACCAGTTTTCTAATTGAAAGTGACAAAACAAAAATACTGAACTATTTCTTTCAATTTGTCGATATGTCAATTTTTATACTTCCAAAGCGCAAAAGTTCACTTTTTTGAAAATTTCAGTAAAAGCTGAAGTAAAAACTTCCTGTTCAACGGCTTTGCATAACCATATTAGGAATTTTCACTCGTATTATTAAAGAAGGTGACACATCTAACGAACTTTTTTTTCTTGAAAAAATGCACATGAAATGTGCCAAAGATTGAAAGCGGACAAAACACGCTGGTAAGAGAAGGTAAGTGACGTCCAGTCACGACCCATGAAACACGGAAGGTGCTCAGGAATCTATGAAAAATGCTACTCACAGTAATGGAAAAAAATCCCCGATAGTGAAGTTAGTATAACATCCTTAGTAGTATAATAGGCCACTTTTTGTACATACTTCAGTGTACTAATATTTTGGTGTACCAGGTGCTCGTATCTGGAGAATTAAAAAAAAACCTAAATCATTCTTTCTGGTAATCCGATGATTAGTTGGATAAGTGCCTTCGGAGTCTATGACAAGGGAATTTTATGGCAGTAGAGGGTTTTTTCCGGTGATCTTTCTTTTCGTTATCGTATATAGAGATCACCAGGAGCTATCGAAAAGGGGACAGTATAGTCGCTTTGCTTACAAAAATTTCAATTTCAATTTGGCTTCTCGTTGTCCTGCTTTATGTATTGCATGAAAACCAAAACGCAATAAACACAAAATAACAGAAATGCAAACACGTGATAACTTCTGAATAACGCAGTAGGTATCACTGGCCTTTTGTTCTCTTGAAGATGTGGCATTGACTACACTGATAAACAACGAAAACGAATCCTTTTGACCATTCATCGTTTACCAAACAGAGGAACAGATCCACTAGATTTGTCAACAAGTAGCAAAACGCGCTTGGGCACTTGAGAACGTTTGTGAACAAGGTTCACAAACTCAGTGGCAGTTCATACAGTACCGAGCTGATGATTGCACGTGATCTTATGCTGCTGGTGACGCCAATGGGAACAACGGGATACGTTAGTCGTAAAGGGAATTTAAACTTATGACATCATTTATGAAATTACCATTCTCTCATCGGTTTTAAATCTAAATCATTTTTGGGGTGAACATTTTCATTCTCAGTTCTCAATGGTGCGGATTATAACTATAGGATCAAAACTAATATATTTCAACCATCAAAAGTTACACATCTCACTACTACTTACTTTTTTCATTTGAACGAAGAGAACATACTTTCCATGCAACATTCTTCACTGTTTAATGGAATGCAATAAAAGATTCACATCAAGTACCTTCTATTGATTCGAAGTCAAATCCCTGACAGATTGCCGTTTGTAGTGGAGGAAGATGCACTGGAGATAATAAACAATTCGCTTGGGTCAACCATAAAAAACTGACACTGGAATCTCATTTTTTTAACGAATACCGAGCCGTTGATATCAATTCCATTTTGACATCGGCCTAAGCCTCATAAATTTTCAACATTTCTCAGATTTGCATGGGATTTGCATTCGTTATCGAGGAGGAGAAACCCATTAGCGGATTCCATTTCCGCATTCAACAAGATTATTCCTAATCCTCCCACAGCCCCTCCAAAAGATCTGAGGGCTCATTCACGGCTAGGTAAAATACAAACAGAGCCAAATACTGGATGATAACTTCCTTGTATTGTCAAATAGTAACAGCATTGCCACAATATTGTAATAGTGTGGTTTTTCTGACAGGAATTATTCGAAAACAATTGTTCACATAATAATTTAAATGCTTCAATGCATTCCAACAGCAAATTATCTTGATTTATTGTTAGCTATTACCTTTTCATTTATTCCAAAATGAAATTTTCTTCTATAATTTTCTTAACTCACTCCAAGTTTTCACTAATTGATGAAAAGTGCATTTTCAAAGATAATTGTTATTGTTTTCACGGTTGACTAGTGACTTCACCACGATATTTTACTTAGCGTTTTTCAGTTCATAGATCACCGCCTTGTAGGTATGTCTCATAATATAATTTCAGTGGGTAATGTGATCAGCGATAAATTGGGATTATTTTTCAAGCGGTTAAAAGGCTGTCACGATAGTCATCCGTTTCGATAATTAGTGAGTAGCGAGGGGTTTGTACTCTGTGTAATATAAATAAATATTTTATATTATAAATTATATTACATAATTTGCATCTATAATACATAATTGTTACATATTATGTAAGAAAAAAGTATCCAACACTGAAAATGTCATATTTCACGTTCTTGATCGCCAACGTTCAGTTCTATGTTTCTATTTCTAGTTGTTATTCTTTGTCTGACTGTTTATAAGTCTAAGGGTAACTTAAATTATACCCTGATTTCCCAAATAAGATACCCAGTCCAATGTCTCGAACAAAGCTGTGTTGATTGTATCCACACCAGGAAATGTATTTTGTAACTAATTGGTAAATAGGGTTCTGCCTGTGGTTTTGGTTCATTATTTTCAAAAATAGGACTTTGTAATCGTATTACGAAAATTCGCCCAATTAAATATTTGGATTGAAGCTCTCTTTGACCTATCACTATAGTATAACCACTATTTTCTCGAATGTACATTCAGTTACTGTTCTGTCACTGATGATGGCCGAACAGTCGAAATCGGTTTAACGTGGTAACTCTTTTAATTTTTGTGGAAATATACTACGTTTCTTCTACAAACTCGGTTTTTTTTTTCATGCCTGCGGTGTACTCATACATCAGCTGCACACAGTATCAGACCTGTCCTCACCACGGTAGCTCACTGACATTTTAATACATTGAAGTGAGTTCAGCCTTGTGCGGAATAACGGATGTGTGGAGGTGGCCGGGGGCTGAACTTAATCGAATAAACGCGCAAGAGACAGGCGGGCGAGTCATCCATCTCCTTCCGCGCCTTCCGTACAATAGGTTCAAGCCCAGAAGGGCCTTTAAAAGAAAGCCTTTGCCATTCTATAAAAAGGGAAGGATTTAGGGTAAAAAGTGGCCATAAAACATTCACGAGGGATGGAGGCAAATCCACTAAGTCTTTGAATAAAGGCTCTCCGACGCTTCTAATGTACACTCGCTTAAAATTCTTCCCTTGGCAGGATGGAGAAGAGTGTAAGAAGGAGGATAAAAAGTGCCGTATCTGGACCCGGATATCTGGAGTTCTCTAGAGCCGCCGCTTCCTCGAGTTTAATTCGGAAGAGAGGGATTAATGGTAATGGAGTGCAGTTTCCGACTCAAGGGAGACAAGAAGTAGGTACCTACCTAACAAGTTATCTGGCTTTAGGCTCCCTCCCCCTTACCTTCCTCTAATCACTTCTTGAACAAACAATGGTATTCGAAGCCCTTGCTAGAATGGAAATCGGGCGTCCTTGCGTCCATGAGGCTATGCAAATCAATAGTACCAAGAATTAGACAATGAATTAGGGCATAGCACGTCTCCTCTAAGATTATTAGATTACCTGCAATCCTAAAAAAAACGTATGGAATCACTCCTCTCAGGGTGAGAGTGACCAGCCAAAAAGGGTAGGGTACGTTTCCTCTCAGTACCGGTTACGAGAACTGTTACGGGAGTGATGGTCAGCGGTGATTGGAATAACTGTATTTATTTATTTATCAGAAAAAAGACGGGACGAGCCAAATTACAATTTGTAAGCGTTAAGGAAAAAGAAAACAATCAGTAGGTACACAACATAAAACTAAACAGGATCGTGCAGAGGCTCGGAACTGAGGTGATGAAACAAGCAGTCCTTACAGATGAGATAGGTGAGGATACGATGTCAATGAAGGGGTGTGACGTGGAGAGGAGGTTCGCTTGGCGAAGAAGGCGACACATTGGACGGTTTTGGAGGTAGTTAGTTAGAGGCAGAGAAAGGGACGGCAAAAGGTGGGACAGATCGAGACGCGAGGCGAGGGAAGAGGAAGCCAACACGAGCCAGAAGATCCATGGCATCAACACGCCCCGAGAGCAGGCCATGGGGGAATGAGACGTCCAAGCAAGTGCGACGGTCCCGGGGAGACAGCAGGTTGAAACGCCTGGCAAGCTCAACGTAGTCGAGATTCTCGCGGGGTATGGAAAGCTTATGAGCCAGGAACCGGAGGAACGCCCTGAAGACACGCTCGATTTGCTCAGTGTGGCTGTCGTAGTGAGGGCTCCAGATCACAGATGCATATTCCAAAATGGGCTGCACAAGACATTTATAAAGGGACACCAGGGCAGATGCTTTTGAGAACTCTCTAGTGTTCCTCTTCACAGAACCCAGCACACGCATGCCGCGAGATGACACCTGCGCAATGTGAGTTGAGAAGGAGAGCTGGTAGTCCCGGTACACGCCGAGGTCCACAATGCCGTCGAACAGCACTTCGAGCCGTTCCACACGGCCAAGAAACGGAGAGGAGTGAAGCTATCACAAGGAAAAGGTGAGACGAGAACGTCGAGAGGAGAGGTTCCATGAAGAATTGTGGCACAGGTCGAGCTCTGAAAGGAGAGAAGCTAACAAAACAACAAACGGATTATTTTGGAGAGGAGAGGTGAATCGCAGATGAATTATACCTATGTTCATAAGAAGTCGTCTTCCTATCTCCCTCGCTCTCCCTCCTTTTTCTTTTTTCTTTCTTTTTTCCCATCTCTCCTTCCTTATTTCCACTGATAATATTCTTTGGCCAAAATGACGGCGACAAAAAATCTGATTCAGCTTGTAAGCGTTTTACGTTGTCCTTCCATTTGCATCCTCTCGTTTTAAACTCACATTCCCCTTCCCACAACCTAAGTGAGCGTAAAATTACTCGATATACCGAGAACTGTGAAACGGGTGAAGATAGGTGTATGGCGTTAGAGCCCCATAGAAATGAATTTCGAAAGTGAACAAATCATAAGAAGTCTCGAGCTATTTTCAAATTTACAAGGGTACAAATGTTGCAACAGTCCTCAACACAAATATGAATGTTCAGACTCAGCAAATGGGCTGCATTTGAATTCATGGTCCCATCGGTCATTAGTACACATCCAAGTACAATTACAACTGTCAATTGTTTGCTCTCAACCGGCCTGCAGCAAAAAAGGAAGTTGTGGTGGTACCAGATCAAGAACGGTACGTTGCAATTTCATGACAAAACGGAGTCCAGTGGTCAGGGGATGTAGACTTTACCAGGGTCTCGGAATGAGGAACAATAATAAAACAGGATAGTAAAAAAGAAATATACTTTGTTCATTTAATTTTAAGTTGGAATTTAAAATTTTATCTAATTGAGAATTTACTCCGTAATTGATTTTGGACATTCATTAATTTCACATCTCTGATACCAGAAATTCCTTACTTAAATTGGTAGATGCATCAAACTCCTCCAAGTATTGGAGTATGGAGTTTGAAAACAGTGTGGAGAAGCAGTTCATTTTCTTTTTTTTCATGATTCTCGTAGAACTTGGTTTTGTTCTACTCACTCATGCGAAATGAAGAATGGCTAGCCTCTGTTCTCCTTCTTCAACGATTTACTTTACTTAAAAGTGCTTAAATTCAAGCTATCTAGGTCCCTAGCCGATGTTTCATGGAGATCATAGGACATCTGAGTGGCCGAGTTCATTTATTTCTGAAGTTTTTAGGTTTGAATCTGTACAACCCCTTTTTCCAGCTCAGGGCGGCAAGAAAATGTGATCGAAAATATCGGGATCTCCGGGATAGTCGTTTGCACAATATTGAACCTAGAAAGTTGCAAAAAGTAAGTTTCCCTAAAAAGTGTTGGGCGGAAGGAAATAATATTTCAATTCTCCTTGTGAATTGCTAGGTAAGGTGGTTGTTTACTACACATCAACATTTTGTGGGAAATTTACCAAGTCCATTTCTTCTTAAACTGAGCTTGAGGCTTCACCATACAGGCGCTCCTAGAAATATTCTAGTTGTTGATCGGTCACAAAATCCCTAATACTAATGAAATATTGTTATAAATCACACACCATTTCCAGTCTGATATATTAATCTCCTTAGAAAAAACTCGGCGCAGCGCGCCTCGGCGGGGGCTTTGCCCCCTGCACCCCGGATGATTTCCGCTTAAAGCCTAACGGCTATAGTGTGATGTAGCTAGAAAAGGTTTTCTCTCTCTCTCTCTCTCACTGTATTATATAAGATACCTTTTTGTAACTCTAACTGTATTGTATTATTTAAGATCTGACCCCGGTAACTGGCCTGGAACAAAATGTGTACCTCAGCAACGGTCGGTTGTAACTGAAAATCATAGGTAACAAAGCCAGAACTTCACTATGATAAGACGTTTTGTCAACAAAACGAACTCGTAAACAATGGTTCTCCGAGATGCAAGGAGGGGGAAATTGGCAGCGTGGGATGAGTCTGGTGTCAAATAAATGTACAGCTTCCAAAAAGTGGTGAACAATTCTTGTGCGATGAAAAACGGAGAAAATAAATTTCCTTACCAACGATCGGTTGTAAGTGAAAATCATTATAAAAATACGCGCTACTTTTGTCTCACTTTTTCCTGTCGCTTTTCGGCGTGATGTCCCATCGCAAAAACCTGTTCAAAGTTAAAAATTCGCTGAAATGAGCATACAAACTAGATACACAGATTTAGACCCTAAAGTATTCTGAATTAGAATCATGTTCTCCGCGTAATGGAAATCCGTTTCACACCAAGGAGTACACAAACCTATTCACGAATACTTTAGGAACCAGTGGTATTATGTAGGTTATTTTGAGTATTTTGTCGCTACTTTGGAATCTGAATACTTTTGTGATTTTTTCAGTTCAGGGTATTTTCCTCGTTTTCGAGTAATATTTTTTCTTCCGTCATTTCGAAGCTTTTTTCATAGCTAAAGGTTCGTTTTCACAGCCATGTTGCGTGGCTGAATTTTTATTTTTTTCTAAAGCTCATTTTAGTGCCAAACCTAAAGAAATTTTGGGTTAATTGCTGATATTTCTAGATGAAAGCGAATGACGACGCTGAAGAGTAGTAACCTAGTTACTTGCGACCATAATGTGATATATCACAATGTGATGTCATCAGATGTGATGTCGATTCTACATCTTCCCTGCTAATAAAAAATGCCTATGTTGGTAATTAGTTATCAAGAAAGTAAAAAAATCCAAAATGAAACGTTATTTTTATAAATGCCTTGTTAGTCATTAAGAAACCGAAATGGACTAAAAAGAACGACTGTATGTTGAAACTGTGCGTTAATGCTGTATGCAACATGAAAAGATATATTGTAGATAGTAGAATACAGTCGATAGATAGTATATTGACGACTAAAAGTTGTATGAATGTCATACCCTGCCGGCATTTACGCTTTATTTTCACGATTTATTACTAACTCGTTATTGCACTGACATTTGCTCATATTATTTTTCCCAAACTTTCATCGACAAAATTGAAGTTTGTCGTTGTCATGTAGGTGAAAACATAACAATATTGTCATTGTCTTGACTGAAACGGCCTTGCAATTATCATTGTTATGACTGCTGACATTGTCGAGGAGGTCGAATTTCAAAACTGAATTTCGTGGAGAATAATGGGATGTCATAAATGAATGGGCATCAGAAAGACATCCAGGAGGAAAAATTAAGTGATATACATCAAAAAACCTTGCAAAAGAAACACTTTAATGTTGAAAATGTCAGGACAATTGCCTGTAGTTTGAGAAACACCCGTTTATGACCTGGCGTAATGGATTGTCACAAAACTAAAATACTAATCTGATATAATCGTCAGTTTTCGAAGGGAAGTCGGCCATTCGGTAAATCATGTCTTGCTCATTGGCTCATGCTTCAATACTCCTTTTGATAAGCATTACAGTGTGCTTCGATTTGGCAAATTGTGATGAAAGTATTGATGCTTCCTACGGTAAGCCTCTGTTTTTGACGCCATTAATAGAGAAAGGACAACTCGAACAAGCAAGAGAGTTGGCAAAAGTCCCATCACTCATACCTGGCGAGAATGTTGTTAGTTACGCTGGATACCTAACCGTTGATAAGAAATTCAATTCAAATTTGTATTTTTGGTTTTTCCCTGCTGAGCAAAATGATTCAACAGCGCCCGTGGCCGTTTGGCTTCAGGGTGGTCCTGGATGGTCGTCTATGTACGGCCTTTTCAATGAGAACGGACCTCTGAAAATCACGAAATCGTTGAGTTTGAAAAAAAGGAAGTACTACTGGTCGAGGAACATGAATATGATATACATAGACAACCCTGTTGGGACGGGGTTTAGTTTCACAGATGATGATGCAGGATATGCAACTGATGAAGATCAAGTTGGGAAGAATTTGTACGATGCTGTGGTACAATTTTTCACGCTGTTCCCTAAGTATCAGAAGAACCCGTTTTTTCTAACAGGTGAATCCTACGCGGGCCATTATATACCGGCATTAGGTCACATCATTCACCATATGAATCCTAAATCAGAACTCAAAATCAATCTTGTTGGTGTAGCTATTGGAAACGGGTGGATTGATCCTGTCCACATGATGGTGTATGATGATTACGTGTACCAACTTGGGTTAATCGGTAGCAAAACCCAGCAAAAGATGAAGAAAATGGAAGCTATTGTAGTTAAGCTAATTAATCAGAAGAAGTTTCATAAGGCGAGTGTCTTGTGGCACAAGTTGTTGACCTTGTTGTCGACAGCCTCAGGTAATATTGATACTTTTAACTACTTGGCTGTTAGCGGTGATGATTGGCCAAACAAGTCGATTTCGGAATATTTAGCAATAGCCGGCGTCAGAGAGAGCATACATGTCGGCAACCTCACTTACAACGGTGAAAACAAAGTCTTGAAAAAGCTATATAACGATATGGCGAAGTCTGTGGCACCCTGGCTTGTCGAGCTGATGGAGAATTACCGTGTTCTTTTGTTCAGCGGCCAGCTCGACGTTATTGTCGCACACCCACTGACGACGAACTTTCTCAAGCAGCTGGAGTGGAGTGGTTCTCAGGACTACAAAAACGCAATTCGTAAACATTGGTACGTTGGGAAGCGACTCGCCGGATACGTTACCAACGTTGGTAACTTCAGTCAACTTCTGGTGCGTAACTCCGGCCACATGGTGGCTGCCCAGCAGCCTAGGTGGGCATTTGACATGATCACCAAGTTCACCAACGGTATTCCATTCGATAACCAACCAACAGGGACCCGTGAGGTAAAGAAGAAAGTTGTTAAGATTCGGATTTCATAACTAGAACACTTTTATTGTAAACTGTATATGATATGCTATCGTAGCACAATCAGGTCACAATAATTCACGTTCCTATTTAATACGCAGATAAAACGTCACCCAGAATGTGTCATTTTCTGTTTTTCAGTACCTCATAATGTCATGGAAATTACAGTCGCTCTTTTTAACATTTGTTTTTTATTTATTATTCAATAATAAACCATTGTAATCGCTCTGGGAAAAAAAATTCTAACCCCCCCCCCCTGAAAATTTCATGGTTTACGCCGTACGCACGATATCTCCGAAACGGCTGGAGCAAAAAATCTGAAATTTTCAGGAAAAATCCATCTTGGTCCGACGACGCCCCAATTCTTGAGCCAGCTCCCTCACTCAATTTAAAGTGCCCTTTAAGGGCTGTAAAAGTTTTGTAAAATCCCTGAAAACCTCAAAACTAGTCGAATCGGCATAAATATTTTCCTATTTGAAGAACATACCATTAGGAATCGAATGAGTCCTTCCCCACGTCCGTAGGTCAAACCATTCCCGATGTATGGCCCGATTTATGGTGCCAACATTTGCGTTTTTTCGTTTATTATTGTTTGTTTGTAACCTAGTGATGTCCGGCCGATAGCGTCGAGTTGTAGTGAATGTGGATACTGGAGTGATAGCCGATGTGAATACTTGTAGTGTAGTTAGTAGCCGATACACGGGTTGAAGCATTCTGATAATATATAGGTAAATATTATTCAATATTATTACTGGGGTTTATTATTCAATATTATTACTGGGGTAAATAAGTATTCTTTCACTGGGGTTTATTATTCAATTGGCTTGCATTCATGATTTGAATCTTACTAAGCTTCGGAGTGTACGTGTTTTACAGGTGATAGAGCGATTATTGAATTTCAGGAGATATGCATAGACGACGTAAATCGGTTCTCATCCAAAACACCTATTTGGATTGATCAGTTGATGATATTTGTGTGCCCCCTCTACATCTGTCTACCTTTGGCTACATCGTTTAATTTTGGATTTGGGGAAGTTTTAACGCAATACGAGTGCCAAAGGACTTGATAAATTATAGATGTTTTTATTGTGGGGGGGTATTGAGGTTCAATAAAAAAACGCTGCAAATTCTTTCACTGGGGTTTATTATTCAATCGGCTTGCGTTCATGATTTGAATTTCTACTAAGCTTTGGAGTGTGCGTGTTTCACAGGATAGGGCGATTATTGAATTTCAGGAGGCACACAAATATGATCAACTGATCAATCCAAACAGGTATTTTGGTCGAGAACAGATTCACGTGCTCCATGTATATCTCCTGAAATTCAATAATCGCCCTATCCTGTGAAACACGCACACTCCAAAGCTTAGTAGAAATTCAAATCATGAACGCAAGCCAATTGAATAATAAACCCCAGTGAAAGAATTTGCAGCGTTTTCCAGTTAGAAAGGTTGATTTTTGCCTCAAGAACGGAGTTTTTATCTTAATTCTAATTAGAGTTATGGTGTGGAATGATTGTGTATATCGTATTGTAATATAGGTATCTATCACTTGTTTATAAATGGGCATGTAACGGTTAACAAATAGGATATGTTTCGGAATGTCTGGACGTAAATTTTAAAGAACAACATTTTCAAAAAATTACGATTGGTTCATTTGCTACCAAATTAACTTAAAAACGCTAAAGAAGGTCGCAATGGTTCTTTACTGCCTTTGAAGTTCTTACTGAATTAAGAAAAATATTTCAATATTATTATTGTGTAAAATAATTTGTCGTGGAACATCAAAAAGTGAAATATGATTTATTGTATTCAGGAGTACACCTAATTTGGAATCTCATCTTGAAATGAAGACTGAAGGAGTAAAACTTTCACCAATACACATTCGAACATTCATAATATAATTCGATTATTTATAATATAAAACATATTGTGTTGGTCATTAAGAACTTTTGTCAATCCTGATATGACTTAATAGCAATCCTACATGTTTCTCTCAATGAAAAAATCCTTTCGTTTCCAAAGTTTCTATAAATATCGAGTTTCAATCAATTTTTTTTTGTGTGCATAATATCGGTTTTCTTTCTATTGAAATTACTTTTATCCCTTAGTAAAACAGCATGTTTCCCTTCTTTTTGCCGAGAGAATTTCGAAACATGCCTGGATATTCTTGGAAGGGCAGTTTGACAAAATTCCTTTACATTTTTCTTATTTGCCATCAAAAGTTAACAAATTAGTTAACGGATTAGATAGCGTATGACATTTGACGCCAAGTGTTTTGAATAAGTGAAATCATTTGATTCTAACAATGTTGCAATTTGTTTCTTAAAATCTGGCTCGATGTTTAAGTATGAATACTAATGTCAGTATAAGTCGACAATTGGTTGATAGTTCTAATCGGTAATAGTAAAACAATTATCAGGGACCTAGACTATTCTGACTTTTACTTCTTGGAAACCCTTGACTACACTCAGAAAAACGTATTCAAGGCTCTTTGAAATAGATGTCAAGTCTGTTTTTGTCGTAAATCACAACAATTCCCTTCAGAAATATCTTAAGGTACCTAACCCAACCTCGGTGATTTTATTATGTCGAACGTTGGGGAACCTACGGCATGCCAAAGGCAGCAGCTATCTTCTGGCGGCAGCCATGCTCCTTCCCTATCTTTCGTTAATCATCAGACACCACCATTCCCCCGCTAAACAGAGTTCAAGTTTTCCCATTTTCGTCGCTATCTCAGACAACTTTGGGTCCGTTTTGCCCTCACTGCCTCCTCTTTATTTCAAAGTTCTCTCTCGTAATCCTCGTTTTGTCCACATGAAGAAACCGCCACCGCCGTCTAACCGAGTGAATTACGGTAGTCACTAAGCGGGAGAACCGACTAAATCTCCAGAAATTTCTCGACCGTTGTGCGGAAAATCGAGTTGAACGTGGAGCGACAGTCGTAAACAACATTTGAAGAAGTGAATTATCTTGTACACTTTTATGCGCTTCCATGGGGTTTAGAAATACAGTTACATTCATCACGCGGGCAGTGAAGTGCTTTCAGTTTTCTTTGAAATGTTTTCCATGAACAACCTTAATTACATATATTTTTCACGATTCAGCGTAATGTTACGCAGATGAGATAGTGTAAATTTCATTATGTAATTGTGAATTCTTCAATTGATTTCCCATGATTCATCGGTCCGTTCTTGTTCAAACTCTTATGAGAGTTCGTGGTCTTAAAACGACGTTTCCACAAATTTTATTGCAATTAATAGAGTAGTAACTATTATGTTTGCTCAAAATTGGAATTGGTTTGGCCAGGAGCCACTACAAATCAATAATTCGATTTTGAAGGACTTTTTAGGTTTCTGAGTATAAACCTCTTGCCAATCCCTTAATAACTCCATCACCATCGGATGATTAGTCATAACAAAGAGGTGAAGTGGACTAGTTGCTCCTTCCAAGGGCTGAGGCGATATGCCTACAACTCCCAAAGGATATCCCTGAGGCTAAAAAGTTCCAGGTTTATACTCGGAGGCAACAGTTTCGAGAAATGGAAAGGGGAATTGTCCATATTCACCACATACTAGAGGTGTGAGCAAGCGCATTGTCAATTTTACGAAATATGGATCTCTCAAGACTGATTGTGGCAGTAGAGGGTCCTACTGGGCTCAAAAGAAGTTGGCTTCCCTTAAGAACTAGGTTAAAAATAGACAATATGGGTTTATGAAACCAAAAGCGGAACATCCTATGAGGGCACAGGGCGGTGGAATAAATACTTCTGGTGTGTCAACTTCTTAGTACTTCGAACTAGTCGTGGAATATAGTGCATCAATCTACAGCCTCCATTGACCCCTGATATGGACCAACCGTTTTACTTCTCCTCGTGCCTGTTCAGCGTTCTCCTTGTTGATTGCAGTTCAGTTCGTTAATACAGATGAAGTCGGTTTTCCAAGCCGTCATCATTTCATGCCGGAGGACTTCAGCTACAATAGATTTCAAGTCCATATGAAAGGATGGATTCGACTTTTATAATAAACATATTGCTAACTAACGCTTGCGTCCGGTTTTTGTACATACCTATCCATATTTTTTGAACCGGACCGAATTCTTAACTGAACAGAAAAAAGGATGAAAATCAACTAAGACATCCAGTAGGTATGAGCACAGCTTGAATGGATTGTCCATTGTCCCCTCCATACCCTTTCCCAACATCAAATTCAAAATTTCTGAAATTTATAGCACAACATGCAAGTGTTTAAAAAAAGTGGCTGGATCTAACAAAAACGAAATAAATGTGTGATATTAGTAGAATTGAAGTTTCATTACTACTACCCAATCCGTAAGTAGATTTGAAAGATCTGAAATATGTGTGGAATTGGACCAATTTTCTCAATCAAACAAACCAATATGCAAGAAAATTGGTATTTTAAGCTGTATGAGTAGCAATTGAAAGGATTGGGTATTACTCCCTCCATCCCACCTCCTGTCAGCAAAAACAATACTTCCGAGGTTCAATTGACCACTAGATTAAAATTGAGATCTAACGAAATAGGAATCATGGAATTCGGTTGAAAATTAGTAGCTAAGAAGGGTCGAAAAAATGTGTTACATACACACATTACCTATCGATTTTTTCACAGATTATTCTTGTAGTGGTCTGAAACGGATTTGCATTTTTTTCTTCTCATAATTGGGTTATCCCAAACTCTCTCAGTTCTATTCTCGAACTGGAAAACGAAATCTTGTGATAGTGATATGTCCTAAAAACATGTTTAATTCTTCTGAAGAAGGGTCCACTCTTCCGAACTGAATACCATTAGAACATTGTTCCATTCAAGGCTTGACGTTACGGTCTGCGAACTTGACGTCATAAGTTTGCGGGCTTCGAGTGGGGTTATACGATACTGCCAGAGAAACTCGGGAGATAAGCACAAAAAAGATCTCAGTCCTGGGAAACCAAAAGAAGAATGTCAGCCACAACTCTTCTAATGCGCAGCGGCTCCAGACCATGGTCAATCGTCGAGTAACCATAACTGACGTCCGCTCGAGGTAAATACATTTAATACTAGGAAACGAGGAATTTTGGGGAGGTTTTTTGTAGAAGTTGTAGTTATTCAACTAATTCTGTAAGTTCATGTTGTAATAAGTGAGGAAGTAATGCTACCAACCCTTATTGACAGACTTGTTCCATAGTGATCCTTTAATTTCACGCAGAATTGTTTTGCTTTGCAAAATCATTACAACCAAGTAATGAATTCAGGGTTTTTCGACAAATGACTCGTTACGAGCACGACCATCTCGTGACGTAACTACTCATTTCAGAACCGGAGCAGAGGAGAGTTGGCGTGATTTTTGAATCGATATTACAAAACGATCTCGTTTGAAGGGGAATTCCCTTCGTTAGCTGAAAAGTCTATCATTAACAAGCTCCCCCCCCCCCCCCCCTACTCGCAACACCACCCGCTGGCCTCTCCATAGCCCTCTTCCTACCGATCCCATCATCGCCCTTCATAATGGATGGTCTCATTATTTTATTCACGCTTTCTCACCAACCCCCTACCCCGTCCTCCCACCTTCAATATTACATCTCTGAAAGAAAATAATGAAAAAAAAGAGTAAAAAATAAAATAACATAAAAACGAGGGCTCATCGAAGGATGAAAATCGGATGGCTTCTTTTTTTCCCCTTTGGCTTGTCTCATTTATCTAAAATATTGATATTAATGTTCTTGCTAAAAGTGGTTTAATGACGATGTTCTTAATTTAAAATATTCATCGAAATCCACCAACATCGTTCCTTCGTTCACAATATGAATTAAAGGTTGTAATTAAGAACTAATAACAAAAGTATTAATGATTTTTGTAAAATAATGTTTAGACATGGTAATACATCCCCCATGAACATGAAGGATGAAAATGCCCCTGGGCGTTTTCTGGACATGCTATCCCGAAATTCTACCGACTATCGTAATTTGAGGTTGGCAGTGCTGGCTTACCAAATCGAAGTTGATATGAACCGATCGGGTTTCCCCTACTTCTTAATCAAGTTAATCTCTCGTTTTATATTACAATGAACACATTAAAGAACATGAACACGAAGTACTTGGTTTTTTATTTGGTTAATAAATAATGAATAAAAGAATGATAGAGTCTCCAGCAAGTGCTTTCATTCTAACTCAAGGATGAGTCACTACGAAATCACAAATAATTGCATGTTGTGTGGCCTGTTTCCTATTACGTTTGAGGAGTTCAACAAAATAGATTGTTATTGGATTGTGAATAGTTTCACAAACATTCATTTCAGAATGTTTAGAGCCTTTTTTCAGATATTTTTCTTCTTTCTTACTTAAAAAAACATTTTTGAACAAAGGGAACTCAAAAAAAGAAAAAAAAATTAATCAAAACTGTAACTTATCCATGATGCTAACCGCAGTCTCTTTCGCTGAATACCTAATTATTTTTTCAACGATTTTGAACAAATTAAGTGTTGGAGCTGCACTTCTAGAGGTTAGTTTTTAGATTATATTTCAATGGAGAAGTTTGATGTTGGTTATCTTTATTCGATAAACAATGGTTATCTTTATTTATACAAACACACGTCAAAACATTGAGCTAAAATGTTCTTTGTACGAATTTCAAGGAAACCATTTCAAGGGAGGGCATTTTAAGGCTGCTCATTCCGTCCTATTTGCTTATATATTGTTACAAGATAGCATCCTACAATGCAACAGTCCTCCAAAAGTGAGCTACCGGAAAAGTATTCCATGGAACCCACGAGATATTGGTTAGACAAAGATTATTTTCATTCATTGTTCCCCACGTCGAGTAGCTTCAAGGCAGCCAAGGGCAAGCAAGATTGATGAGAGCACGTGTTTTTCAAGTATCTCTCATCCAACCGTTGACATCTCAGGCTACTGTCTGAGTGGATCCCAAACAACAAACATTTTCTAGAATTCCTCGGGAATCGAGCGATAATCGTTGTTTTGCAATCTCAAAGTAATTTGACGTTCAATCTCCACAGATTCATGATGACATGCAGATTACAGTTGTGGTAGACCAACGGCGTAGAAAAGATATTTATAGTTTGGGATAAGGGTTTGTCACAAAACTAAGATATTAATCTGATATAATCGACAGTTTTGAACGAGAAGTTCGGCCGTTCGGTGAACCATGTCTTACTCATTGGTAATATTCCTTTTGATTAACATTGTTGTGTGCTTCGATCTGGCAAATTGTGATGAAAATATTGATGCTGCCTTCGGTAAGCCTCTGTTTTTGACTCCGTTAATAGAGAAAGGACAACTCGAACAAGCAAGAGAGTTGGCTAAAGTCCCATCGCTCGTACCTGGTAAGAATGTCGTAAGTTACTCTGGATACCTAACCGTTGATAAGAAATTCAACTCAAATTTGTATTTTTGGTTTTTCCCTGCTGAACAAAATGATACAACAGCGCCTGTAGCCGTTTGGCTTCAGGGTGGTCCTGGATGGTCTTCTATGTACGGTCTTTTCAATGAGAACGGACCTTTGACAATCACGAAATCGTTAAGTTTGGAAAAAAGACAGTATTACTGGTCGGAGAGCATGAACATGATATACATAGACAACCCTGTTGGGACGGGGTTTAGTTTCACAGATGATGAAGCAGGATATGCTACTAATGAAGTTCAAGTTGGGAAGAATTTGTACGATGCTGTGGTGCAATTTTTCACGCTGTTCCCCAAGTATCAGAAGAATCCTTTTTTTCTAACAGGTGAATCCTACGCGGGCCATTATATACCGGCATTAGGCCACACTATTCACCAGATGAATCCCAAAGCCGAACTCAAAATCAATCTTGTTGGTGTAGCTATTGGAAATGGATGGATTGATCCTGTCCACATGATGGTGTATGATGATTACTTGTACCAACTTGGGTTCATCGATGGCAAAACCCAGCAAAAGATGAAGCAAATGGAAGCAAATATAGTGAAGCTAATTAATCAGAAGAAGTTTCATGAGGCGAATGTCGTGTGGCACAAGGTGTTGGCCTTGTTTTCGTCAGCTGCTGGTGATATTAATATGTACGACTACTTGGTTGCTGGCGGTGGTGATTTTGGGAACCAGTCGATTGCGAAATATTTAGCAAATGACCGCGTCAGGAAGAGCATACATGTCGGCAACCTCACTTACCACGTTGGTAACAAAGTCTTCGACGAGCTGTACAACGATATGCAGAAGTCTGTGGCACCCTGGCTTGTCGAGCTGATGGAGAATTACCGTGTTATTTTGTACAGCGGCCAGCTGGACATCATTGTCGCTTACCCATTGACGACGAACTTCGTCAAGCAGCTAAAATGGACGGGTTCTCAGGACTTCGCCAACGCACCTCGTAAACAATGGTACGTTGGGAAGCGACTCGCTGGATACATCATCAATGTTGGTAACTTCAGTCAAGTTCTGGTGCGCGACTCCGGCCATACGGTGCCTTTCCAGCAACCTAGGTTTGCACTGGACATGATTAATAAGTTCACAAACGGCATTCCATTCGATAACAAACCGACAGACAACTCTTAATTAAATGACTAAGTCGGTAAGGTACGAATTTTGTTTTTACAACACTTTTATTCTGAACTGTAACAGGAGTTGAAGACCATTCATTAAGAACTTTTTGTATTATCTTGATGCTGTCGTCGTCATACAGTCAGGTCGCAATTATTCACGTTCCTATTTAATAATCGTATTAAGTTGTCCCGCATAATATGTCATTTTTTTATTTTCAGTACTTCATAGTGTCATGGAAATTACAGTTCCACTTTTTCACAAATTTGTCTTGTTTTCCATCAATCGCTATACCCATTATACAGAAACATTTAAGCGGGATAACATACGTTTTAGTTTCTGAATTATTCAGGAAAATCGACATAAAAGTGGGTTTACTGATGTTGATATTGTTATTAATGGTATTTTAATTTATGAAGTATCAATCACTTGCAGTAAATTATGGATCATTCGAGAGATGGAATTGCACTCCTAAAAACTAACACGCTGAA
Organism: Creontiades dilutus; assembly: GCA_031894815.1. Classification (NCBI taxonomy): domain Eukaryota; kingdom Metazoa; phylum Arthropoda; class Insecta; order Hemiptera; family Miridae; genus Creontiades; species Creontiades dilutus. The sequence goes on from JAVIWC010003164.1 coordinate 1,823,553, forward strand.
TTGTACCCCTCAAAAACCAACAAACCACAGAGACCTTTTTTTTTTTTTTTTTTTTTTTTTAAATAAATAATGAGAAAATAATATTGACGAATTATTTCCCTTTTCATCACAAAAAAAAACAAGGAGATGGCACAGCAGCTTCCTCTTGAAATCAAACTGACACCATCACAAAATAGAAAATAAAGAAATCCTCAGATCCGATGAAAGATGTTGAGGTAATTTGTCAAAGGCTGTTTCAAGAATTTCACGTTAGTGCATCCACTCGTTACCGCTGACCATATTGAGATGAAATTCGTATGGGACCCCAATATTCCTTATCCGCATAGTCCCTCAAAATATGAGCTAAATTCATTCAAAATTGTGGAGTTATGGCTGCAACAAGGATATGTGGACAAACAGACTGACAGACAGACCGACAGACACGGAACCAAATTTGTTTAGTAGGCTACGAAACGCAAAATGCGAGTGGAAATTTTAAATTCGGACAACAAAAATTTGTTGGCTCCCGAAAGTGAACACAAGGCTTTCGCTGCTTCGCACACTCGGAAGCAAAAAAACATTGAATCCTGATTCATAAATACTGGTATATACCGTAATGGGTACCAACAACCAACGGACGAGAAAGTGAAATTAATGGTGGGATGGTATTTCGAAAAAAAAGACAATTAATGTGTGATAGATATGAACAGGATATAGTAGGCCGACCACTTTTCAGTTTCGTGAAATCGCTACCTCCTAGGATATTCCAACTTTGAGGCTATGAGCTTCAAATTTATCCTTTTGTATCGACTGCCAATCTTCTCAGCCTTTAGAAGGGGTTATTATTGCTACATTCCACCACCTGCGTATTAAATGATTCTAATAGGATTTTAAGAGTTAGAATATTTAGTGATCGGACATTTGACTATACATTTATATTTCAACCACGAAAAATTCCCTCCGTTTCATAGTTAGAATAGTCGAGAGATTTCAAAGCCGCCATAGGAATTCAAGGTGTGTTGATCTAATGCACGACCTCAACTTCAAATGCGAACGATTTTTGGTTTACTATTTACGATAATAATCAAAACTAGAGCAAACACTTTTTATAACCCCCCCCCCCCTCCTAAAACTTATTCATCGTACATAATGCGTAGATTCCAAGTGAGTTTGCTGTATGGTCTTGGGTGGGCCTTGGAATTTATGTTTAAAAAAATCCATTTATTCGCAAATGGAGTTGACTTGAGATCTAATTGGTGTTCTTCTAGCCAGTTCTGCTTCACACGGGCCCAAAACTTTTGTTTTCGAGGTTTTTAGTGACATGGACAATTTTTAGAATTAATTGTGGAAGGCAAAATCGACTTTGATTTCATTTAATGACACTACTAAAGACCTTTGTGTTGTACTTACTTGTTAGCTGCTTTTCTTGTCCTATCCCGATGAAACACTGCTACAGCAATAGTTTTTGGTTTGTAAGCGGTCTAGTAGAAAGAGTAATATTTCTATTTAAGAAACCCGCTTTAAATGATAATATTCTATTAGAACATATTTTGGGCTGTTGGATTCTTTGCAGTTTCTTCCTATTCTTCAGAAAATTTATTGAAATGAAATACTTTCCAGCATAATTTTGTGCAGAAATTTTTTAATGATGAAGTTCATAGTTAAATATTTCACTTTGAAATAAGTCCTATTAAATAATCTGACAACTTTTAGCTCGATTTTTGAAATTTGAAAAATTTAGTTCCCTCAAAAATATGTTTGCCATCAATATTTTTCTTCCATTTAGAATGTTCGATTTTTGCTACAAGATGGGAGTTATCTTATTCTAAGGAGGGTTATCATCTGGAATGATTGCGTACATTATATTATAATGTACCCTATATTGTAGGTATGCACTACAAAACTAGCTAAAATATGTATGTTACTACCGAAACATAGGATTTGTTTCGAAATGGGTCTTCATCGATTTCTCAGAACATATTTATGAAGCTTACCCCTCAAATGTTGAACTAAAATGTTCTTTGTACTCGTATGTGTGACAAGGAAGCCATTTCAAGAGAGGGAATTTTGAGGGTGCTCATTTCGTCCTATTCGTTCATTTATTGTTAGAAGATAGCATCCCCCGATATAACTGTCCTCCAAAAGCGAGTTACAAGAAAAGTGTTCCATGGAACCCACGAGAAATCGGTTAGACAGAGATTATTTTCATTCATTGTTCCTCACGTCAAGTAGCCAAGGCCAAGCAAGATTGATGAGAGCACGTGTTTTTCAAGTGATCTCTCATCCAGCCGTTGACATCTCAGGCTAATACCTAAGTGGATCTCAAACAACAAACTTTTTCTCCAATCCCACTGAAATCGAGCGATAATCTTTGTTTTGCGACCCCAAAGTAATTTGACGTTCAATCACCACAGATTGAGGATAACATGCAGATTAAAGTTGAGGTAGACCAAATCCGAATAAAAGATATTTATGGCCTGGGATAAGGGATTGTCGCAAAACTAAAATACTGATCAGGTAAAATCGTCAGTTATCAATTGGAAGTTCGGCCATTCGGTGAACCATGTTTTACTCATTGGTAATACTCCTTTTGATTAGCATCGTTGTGTGCTTCGATTTGGCAAATTGTGATGAAAATATTGACGCTTCCTACGGTAAGCCTCTGTTTTTGACTCCGTTAATAGAGAAAGGACAACTCGAACAAGCAAGAGAGTTGGCTAAAGTCCCATCGCTCGTACCTGGTAAGAATGTCGTAAGTTACGCTGGATACCTAACCGTTGATAAGAAATTCAACTCAAATTTGTATTTTTGGTTTTTCCCTGCTGAACAAAATGATACAACAGCGCCCGTAGCCGTTTGGCTTCAGGGTGGTCCTGGTGGATCGTCTTTGTACGGCCTTTTCGCAGAGAACGGACCTCTGAAGATCACGAAATCGTTAAGTTTAGAAAAAAGACAGTATTACTGGTCGGAGAACTTGAACGTGATATACATAGACAACCCTGTTGGGACGGGGTTTAGTTTCACCGATGATGATGCAGGATATGCTACTAATGAAATTCAAGTTGGGAAGAATTTGTACGATGCTGTGGTGCAATTTTTCACGCTGTTCCCCAAGTATCAGAAGAATCCTTTTTTCGTAACTGGTGAATCCTACGGGGGTCACTATGTACCAGCATTAGGCCACACTATTCACCATATGAATCCTAAAGCCGATCTCAAAATCAATCTTGTTGGTGTAGCCATTGGAGATGGGTGGATTGATCCTGTCCACATGATGGTGTATGATGATTACTTGTACCAACATGGGTTTATCGATAACAAAACCCAGCAAAAGATGAAGCAGCTGGAAGCTAATGTAGTGAATCTAATTAATCAGAAGAAGTTTCATAAGGCGAATGACATGTGGAACAGTGTGCTGTCCTTGTTGTCGACAGCTGCTGGTGATATTGATATTTATGACTACTTGGTTGCTGGGGGTGGTGATTGGGCAGACGAGTCTATTTCGGAATATTTAGCAAAGGCCGTCGTCAGGAAGAGCATACATGTCGGCAACCTCACCTATCACGGTGGTAACAAAGTCTACAACAAGCTGTACAACGATATGCAGAAGTCTGTGGCACCCTGGCTTGTCGAGCTGATGGAGAATTACCGCGTTCTTTTGTACAACGGCCAGCTCGACATTATTGTCGCTTACCCATTGACGACGAACTTCGTCAAGCAGCTGAAATGGAGTGGTTCTCAGGACTACGCTAACGCACCTCGTAAACAATGGTACGTTGGGAAGCGACTCGCTGGATACATCATCAATGTTGGTAACTTCAGTCAAGTTCTGGTGCGTGACTCCGGCCACATGGTCCCTGCCCAGCAACCTAGGTGGGCACTGGACATGATCACCAAGTTCACCAACGGGATTCCATTCGATAACAAACCAACGGAGACCCTTGAGTTACATAAGCAATCTGGTAAAGTGCGGATTTTGTAATTCCAATATTAAACTGTATCTGTAGCTCTGGAATTAAAAAAAAACTTGGTATCATCTTGATAACGCAACATTTCACTTCCTTGTTTAATACTAATGTAAAATTTCACACTTGGTATACCGCTGAATATGTCATTTTACGATTATTTTATAGTGTTATGGAAATTACAGTCTCAGTTTTTCACAAGCTTGTCTTGTATTCTAACCCTCCCCGTCTATATCGAATCAGTGATAGGGAAACCGAAGTGGTATATCATATTTTGCGTACTGAAAATATAAATATATGTATATTTTAACTCTTTTGCTTAGAGATTACTGCAAAAGTTCATGCAAATGGAACATGATTCAGCAGCGCTTTACGAGGAAGTTTTTTCTTCTGCGCATGTTGTTTACAGTCCATTTAATCATTCTGCAAGTTCTTCAGATTACATTTCCAAGTATCATGTCAACCTATTACAATAATTAAACTCCGCTTAAATCGATGATTGTTCTTACTGTGATTGTTGTTAACAACTGCTTTCCTTCCAAGGGGTATATCTCGGCTTCTTCCTCATTTAAAGGAATTTTGCAGCATATAATAAATGCATAAACAAAGAGCTTATTAACAAAAGGTGACCGATTATTGTTCGATAACAAATGGCGAGGATAACGTTTTTTAGCATATGGTTGGTTGGTTGGAATCGGAAATCATTACAAACTTTTGTGACATCCCCGCGTTCTACATTCGAGATGCGGCCACACATTTAAAAAACAAATAAATTATTTTGAAAAAAGGTAATGTCATGTTATGATTTTTTGTATCTCATATTGTTATAGAAATTACAGTGACACATTTTCTCAAATTTGTGCTGTTCTCTACCCCTCGCCACACCCGTTTATATCAGCATTAAGGAAACCCAATAAATCTCTCTCTCTCTTTTTTAAAATTTGAGTTTGAAAGAAGGTAATAATTTAAAAACGGGTGAATGAAGTAAAATATGTCTTAGATCCTGCATTATCTAGAAGTATGGACATGAAAGTGGATTTACTGAAATCAATATTGCCGATAAAATGTTATTTTAATTTATGAAGTGTGTCGGTGTACAATGGATCATTCGAGTGACAGAATTGTACTCCTTAAAACTAACGTGCTGAAATGTACGCCCCAAAACTAACACAATATTCAGTCATACGACTGACCGTAGAGGGTCTTCTTCCAATATTTTTTTACTAAATAATGACGAAATAATATCGAATCGTTTACAAATTGTTTTTCCTTTTCGTCATAAAAAAAAAACATCGAATCTTGATCGCTCATTGTTTTGATTCATAAATGCTGGTATGTACCGTCAATGAAATTTAATTGGAAGCTCATAGCCTCAAAGTTGGATAACTTCTATCTTCTGGGTGTGGAAGGCTAGTCGTCTCAGTCTTTGGAAGGGGTTATTGTAGCTCCAGTCCACCCCCTGTGCTGTAAATGTTTCTAATTCGGTTTTAAGAGTTAGAGAATTTCAATGATCGGGCATTTGACGATACATTTATATTGGAATCACGCCGAATTCCGTCTGGTTTCAAAACTGAATGGTCGTGAGACTTCAAAACCACCGATCCGAACTCAAGGTGGATAGATCTAATCGTTGTTTGGTATGAAATCAACTGTTGAATTTCAATTCGGAATAAAAACGACTTTTGGTTTACTATTTGCAATAATAATCAAAACTAAAGCAAACATTGTTTTATAACCCCCCCCCCCCTAATCAAACTTATTCATTTTACATAATACGGAGATTCCATATCCGCAATGTCAGTTTGCCATATGGTCCTTAAAAGGCCTTGGAATTCATGGAAAAAATCTATTCTTTCACCATTGGAGTTCACTTGGGGTCTAACTGGTGTTCTTCTAGGCCGTCTAACATTCATAGATTCATTCATCCAATGACATTACTACTAATGACCTTTATGCTGTACTTACTTTTTAGCTTTTTTCCTTTTTCTATCAAGATGGATCGTTTCTACGGCTAAGGTTTTAGTTTTCAAGTGTTCTGCGCGAAAATAGTATAATTACTAAATTACTAGTAAAAACCCCAAACATCAAGATATTTTCCTAAAATCTTGCTTTCGGGAGTTCACATTTTATACACACATATGTGAATTTATACGAGCACATTCGACATTGTTGTTTGCTAAATGAAATAAAATACAGAATCAGAGAAACCTGGTATCTTCTCTATCCACGTGCAAAAGTTATGTCCTTCATAATTCCGTTTAATAATATTGTATGCTAATTACGGAGAGACATATACATTTCATCTTATTTGATGGATCACAAATTGTACAAAAATGTTATTAATGGACGAAAAACGTGTTTTCCGCAATAGAAGCTCTCCAGTTATTATTACCTGGTGCGGCGAGACAGTCCCGTAACTTAGAAAACCCGAAAACAGAAGAGAAATATTTCAAAAAAGTCTTCATAACCGCTATTAGTCAGTTGGAACTCCGCATCTCCCTCTATAAATTTGCCTTCTCGAAATGGTATTCAATTTATTCTTCTTGGTGCGAAAAGCCGTGAAAGAAATACATAAAGTAAAAAAAATCAGGCAGACCAACTGCGGTTTTCAGCGGTTGAGAGAAATAAATTACATCTTAATCTCACAGGGGTTGGGGATCCGTCGAGGCGAAAAGTGTGGGCGTCCATTGTTGTGTTAATATTTTAATATTATTCAAATTACCTACAATTGCTTAGCCGTCCGGGGGCCAACTGAGAATACCATCTCTTAACTTAGGTTGGTCGGGGTGATGGAAATTATTCCGTCCGCTTCTATTCACTTGATAAGACCACTGCTATTCTCTTTCATTTCAGATTTTTCATTCTATTTTTAATTCTGGGTTGGTTTTTATCGTCCTGGTATGCTTATTTAAGATTCCTCGGAAAATGATGGCGGGAATACTCATGTTCAAATGCATCTATGGATTATTTTTCAGTGAGCCAACTACAAGGATCGACACTTAGCTCAACAGTTTAATGTGTCTCTCTGTTTTATTGAACGAATGTAATACCGCACCTCTATGTTGGGTAATGGTATGGCTATCTAGGTAGTAATTCCAACTCATTGTAATTCAATTTTGATTATATTTCATGGGTCACACACACCCCAAAGATGGCGAAAATAGTTGCCATGATTACAATGTACAGAATACCCATAGGCCTGTTGACTACTCGTTTTACATGCCTACCACTTTAAGAAAACTGAAACAAACATCTGTAGTTTATGTGACAAAGGAACGGAGGAACGATAATTTAAATGTACGAACAATAATCTACCATACCAACTAAACTGTTTTTTCTTTCTTTTTAATGTAGTAACTATACACCTTAATATAGACAATTTATGCAACCAGAGCAAGTAAATGCCACCGTCACCCATTCTCTTTTGAGATGTATATGGATAGTTCCACTAGCGATTCTTGAAACAGCAACTTCGGACCATAAATCTGACTCCTCTCAGCCTCTGGGTGCCACAGACTATTCCATCAACTGTTTATTTCACGTGACAGATAATCAAGCTGAACACAATAAGTGTTACCATGCTAAACTTCGTCCAAATAGTTGTGATACTCGTATCACAGAAAATTATGTATTCAGTCTTGATGATATTTCCAAGCTAGCTTATGTCCATATTCTCCGATCAATCAAAACGTTGGGGAGAAGGTGATTCCAAAACTTTCATCGTTAGATTAATATAGAATATGGGGAATCCACAATAGATTCCGTGAGTCACAGAGGAGGACTGCTGAAATTGAAAACCATTAGTCCTATATTAATTAAAAAATGTTCGAGGATTGTGAAGATAGACAATCCGCAGTATGTTCCACCTCCTTTGAATCAACATAAACTAGAACCTTAAAATATTGCATTACAAATACAGTTTCATTGAGAATTGTACGACGATAATTGTCATACAACATTATTGCAATTATTGCTACTGCTCATGTCCAATCTAAAAGTTTAAATCAGACACAATTGGATTCAGCCAATCAGATGAAATGTTCTGGGAGTGATGTGATCGATTGTAAACGTTCAACCGCCTACATCGTTGCCGCACTTTCACCGTGTCATAAAACTCGTTGCCAGAGTTAACAGCGGCACTTTTGTACCCAAATGAATCCGTTTGTAAATTTCAGTACCGCCAGAAGAGTGCTAAAATAGCAAATCACTTTGCACAATTTCGTGACAGCCATTTCAGGTTGATTTGTTTTTCACGTGTTTTTTCTTTACTGGGTTCATTTATTTTTCAATAAACTAGTAAAAACATGTCAGTATCATCTAAATTTAATCGTATGAACGGAAAATCGTTTGAGCCACCACTAAGCTGTTTACTTAATCGGTGATATCTAACAATACACACTAAGATTGGGTTTTACTATTTTCGTAGATTTCTTTCCGGATAATGAGGAAAGCCAAAAAACTGAAGAATTTTTAAATAAAAGTTTGTGCGTTCTAATGTATTTTGGACTGTACTGCTACACAATCTATCAACAGACATGTCATGGTTCTCTTAGGATCGTGCAGAAACATTTTACTAAATTAACCTTGTAGTTTCCATATCGCAATATTCTAACATGGTGATACTCTAGTGACATGAGGTAATCACATACACGGATTAATAAAGATATCGAGGGATTTATCCGATATAGGCTTCGTTAAATTGTTGAGGGAGGCGGACTAAGGGGCGGGAGGAGTGTTGATTGAGAACGGGGTCAGCTCATCAATCATTCCATTAGACCGTCATCGATTCGTCCCTCAAAGGTTGGAGACAGCTGAGCGACTATGGTGATGACGTGAACCGCATCTGTACAACGTGAGATACCGCCAGTAAGTATGTCTAGGTGCCAACCTGGTAAAGTCAGGGGAATGAGATAACCCGGAAGAGATAGTACGAAGGAGAAATCAGGGCGTTTTTGTTAGTTGAGGTTAAAACCATACTGCACAGGTTTTTAGAGATTTGACAAAACAGTGTGGTGGAGAATATCCTCTGTCATTACGGCGATACAGGTGGGTAAATGGAGGAAGGGCCCTATCTGAATCTTCGTGCTGGGAGGCCTAGCATGATATATACAGTGGAATCACAGTCAAGCAGTTGCTTAAATCAATCTATGTACAAGAATTATAGTTTCATGGAAATCATCGAAAAATGTGGGCAATTCCTAGTTGATAAATACAAATAAATCAAGTTTTCAAATTATAGTTGATGCCTAAACTGCGTAAAAATTGACCTTTTGTGTTTTTAGATCTAAATCAGTTAGGAATGGATTCCCATGCCGATATTTTCGCTTCTAAGTGCCATAAAATACTGAATTTGAGGTTGACAATTCTTTCAACTGAAAAAAAACTTGTCCATCCATTTGTGCATTGTGCAGTTTTTTTAATCTCGACCCATGCTCAATTTCAAACTATCTGGAAAAAAAATAAAGAAACGGCACATATTATATACTAAACAAATATTCATTCTTCTTTATCATACGCTTCAGAGTAGATAGCTGGTTCGTATACAATCAGGAATTGCACTGTCATAAATTGTAATAACAAAAAAGCATAATAAGATCCAGCCGAATTGAAATAGTTAACCCTCACACTAAAAGGTGAATCAGAATCCCATGTACCACGAGGTGGGGTGCACCGACATCCCAGGCATTTAACAGTAGATTTCAATTGATTAAAGCCTAATTATCGCTTATATTATACCCTTCTTCATTGGGTCAGAAGTATAGCATCTAATTCTCGTTGTTCCCTCTATTCAAAACTTGTATGAGACCAAAAACCGCAATTAGCACAAAATAATACACACTCCTCCCTCTAAAACTTCTGAATAACGAGTAGGTACCGCCTGCTGTTTGTTCGATTTGACTGGATGCTCAACTACCACGAATTCCTTCAATGATTCGTGAGTTAACTGCACAGAGTAACAGATCCACTAGGTTTACCGGTGCTCGAACATCCATGAATGTTGGTGAACAGGGTTCGCAAACTGTTCGATGTGGTTGACAGTTCATACCGCCTGAGCATCTTGCACACAATCGTTTGGCAACAACGTTTGCAAATTATGCTAGTTTGGTGAAAATGGGATTCGAAAACACGAACTGAAAACAATCACACAGAACAAACAGACAACTGAAATTGGACTGCAAAATGTCGAGGAGATAGAAAAAACTGTGCTCAGTCAATGCTCGTAGGTATGTACTTTTCTCAACCGAATTCCAACATTTCTCTGGATTTTGTTTTTCAGAAATAAGGTAACAATGTAGTGATAGAAACTTTTAACGAAGAATATACCTTTTAAAGTAGGTTCATTATTTGCTTATACCCTTCATCTTTATGCTACATACTTCGCTAAATATCACAAAAATGAAACATTGTGGACTGAATAGAAAAACGCTGCAAATTCTTTCACTGGGGTTTATTATTCAATTGGCTTGCGTTCATTATTTGAATTTCTACTAAGCATGGAGTGTGCGCGTTTCACAGGATAGAGCGATTATTGAATTTCAGGAGATATGCATGGAGCACGTAAATCTGTTCTCAACCAAAATCTATTTGGATTGATCAGTTGATCATATTTGTGTGCCTTCTGAAATTCAATAATCGCTCTATCCTGTGAAACGCGCACACTCCAAAGCTTAGTAGAAATTCAAATAATGAACGCAAGCCAATTGAATAATAAACCCCAGTGAAAGAATTTGCAGCGTTTTTTTTTTTTTTTTTTATTGAAACACGCACACTCCGAAGCATAGTACAGATTCTAATCATGAACGCAAGCCAATTGAATAATACTTAAACCCGAGTGAAAGACTACTTATTTACCCTAGTAATAAAATTGAATAATAATCCCCAGTAATAATATTTACCTACATATTATCAGCGTTTCATACATATCATAATGCTTCAACCCGTGTATCGGCTATAAACTACAACTATCCACATCGGGTATCACTCCAGTAACCACATTCACTACAACTCGACGCTATCGGCATCACTAGGTTGCAAACAAACAATAATAAACCAAAAAACGCAAATGTTGTCACCATAAATGGGGCCATACATCGAGAATGGTTTGACCTACGGACGTGGGGAAGGGCTCATTCGATTCCTCATCGTATGTTCTTCAAATAGGTAAATATTTAGGCCGTAAATATTTATTGTTTTGAGGTTTTTAGGGATTTTACAAAACTTTTACAGCCCTTAAAGGGCACTTTAAATTGAGTGAGAGAGCTGGCTCAAGAATTGGGGCGTCGTCGGACCAAGATGGATTTTTCCTGAAAATTTCAGATCTTTTGCTCCAGCCGTTTCGGAGATATCGTGCGTACGGCGTACGGCGGACGGACGGAAAAATTTTTATTGCAGATTCGAATTCTACACCCTTTGAAACGTAAACCATGAAATTTTCAGGGGGGGTTAGAATTGTTTTTCCCAGAGCGATTACAATGGTTTATTATTGAATAATAAACCAAAAATCCGTCTTCAGTGCGCCGCACAGTGGAAGTGAAGGCAGCAGAACATAATTCCCCGGAAAAATAACATTTTGAAAATCCAACTCACTAACCATAATAATAGTGGGTGTGGGTAGTGGAGTGACCACATTCATTCAGAATCTCTTAATTTGGAGCGTTGTATCTGTTTATTTATGTAGAGACGTTTCGTCCCGCAGCGGGGACTTCCTCAGTCTAACTATGTGTAACAACAGCATACTTGAGGCATTGAAGCACCACACATATATTGTTGTTGTTTACTCTTAGCTCTGTATTTTTTGTCAAGTTTTCCACTCCTGCCTGTCCATGTATTCAGGATGGTCATGGTATAATTTGCTCAGTTGTTAATTTACAACTACGTCAATTATATAAATAACTGTTTTAAAAAATCAAAAATGGGGAGAGGAACTGCAGCTTAAATTAATTTCACTGAATGAGTGTTGTTCGCTGCGGGACGAAACGTCTCTACATAAATAAACAGATACAACGCTCCAAATTAAGAGATTCTGAACTCACTAACCTTATAGCAGTTGGGCTGAAGAATATTACCATGATAATTAATTAATGGTTTTACCATTATTAAATTAAGGAACGCAGCAATCTCGTTGAAATCTGGAAATTATAATTATTTCAGTGTAAAGAGCAACTTCTTAATCCTCATCCCCCTTTCGACACTTTGTAATAAAAATTAATCGTCCTCCCTCCTTTTGTGTGCAGTTTCCAGGTATGGGAAAAATGCGAATAATTATTTCTGAATCAGAATCAAACGAGCAAAAGTCTGGAAAATTCGAAGATTTCATAGCAACTTTTCCCCATTCAACACAAATCGACGTACAAGTTTCACGAATTTCTGCTGCGTCCATCTCCGTCTCTGGTTATAGCACCGTTTTAAACGACTATTTATTAAGCTTTATTTCGAAGAAAATAACCTATGGCTCTGTCTTCTGCAATGGAAGTGAGTGCCTGATTTTCCCATGACTTTTTTTCACATTTCACATTACATTTATCTCCAGGAAATCATTCACTGTGTTTGTTGGTCTAAGATGAAAATAGCAGAAGTCTGCTATTGTGATCTGAGGTTCATTGATAAATCGATTAGGTCGAAGTTCCTAATTGTTCATATCGTTGCGTTCGTTTTTGGCAACAATACTCATTTATTTTTATTACTCCATCATTGTATTATAGATTGGTTGTTAAATGACATATCTACTGAAAACTTAATTTTTCACTTTACTACCATTTTCAATTGGCTAGCGTATTTTTCGAAAAAAGAGCGATAATTTAATTTTTTGAATGGTTTATTCACAAAATATCAGCAAATGCCTTTTTTCATGGTGAAATTCGTGTTCAGCGTTATATTTCTTTTGAAGATGAAGTTTTCTGATTTTTTGCAGAAAAATGACCATTAGGATCTACTTATGCGGCGACCGGCTTTCAGTAATTCAAATTAGGGCAATCAAAGAATCGAAATTCTCTGAAATTAAATATTTTTTAAGGTTCAATGAAGTAAGCTACCTGGAAAATGTAGAACACTTGTCATCATAACATGATGCGTAACAACCTGATGTCGGATTATATACATCGTTACCACAGGAATCAACGAATCGATAATTTCATGTTCAGATTCACAATGCTTATTTTCTTTTTTGAATATTGAAACTTTTTTTCTGTCTCAAGTCCCATCTTTGAAAACATCATGGGAGGCAAGCGAAATGTTTACCATTTTCCTGAGTTGGAATATGTTTTTAAAATATTTTACTTTACAAAAGAAAACTGTATATATGCTTTTAGTTTAGACCGTCTTGGACTTCCACTTAAAACTTGGAAGAAACTCTGTTTAGCACTGTACTTGAAGAACGGACCGGCTACTTGTCCTAAGTACTAAACTAGAGGAACGCTCACGTAAAGAACAGTAGGTATGATAACCAACGAACTATTTATTCTGATTCAAATTGTATATTTGATAGAACAATACGTTCATTACGATATTCAAGTTTAGAGCCTTCCCATTAACTATTCGAGATCGCGTTTATGGACGGATGTACGAGATGTACGCGTTGATGTACGGATGTATTTAAATTAATCACTAGGTTCATCATTATTTACGTTCTATCTAGTGATGTAATATATATTTGAATGTCTTCACGTTATACGCTATTTCAATCAACCCGCCCTCCCCCAAGAATTTCAATGACGCAGAGTCTACGGCTTAGTACCTCTCTCCGCCTGTGGGCACCCCTGTCTAGTTACAAAAATGAAAAACGAGGGGTCAACGTCCAGCTACATTCATGAACCAAAAAACAATATTCAAAATCCAACTTCGAGTCATGCAAGGGTGTAGTCGTTTCAGAACCTTGCACATCAGTTACATATTTAATACGGAGATCGAAAAGATCACATTGTTAACAGGGCTACCTGAACCCAATAAATCCCCAATTGTACAGTTTTTGGCTACTATGATCTATAACTGATCCGTACAAAGAACTACAACTGATGTATCAATACATCATGTTGGGGACAAGAAATCTTCTAACCTGAATATCTAACAGTTAGACATTATCAACGTGAATGCTAGAGGGGATGTTAAAGTTTGCGTGAGGAAATGTCAGGGTGTTTTTTGTGTGTGTGTTCCTTCAAACCTAAACTCTCACATTTCATTGATCATTATTGATCCTAATAGCCGGATCGTGATGCGGTATAACTGTGAAAGAAATAATCAGGAATTCAGTCATTGAATTTGACTTCAAAACTTTTGGTTATAAATTAAAACATATGTAAAAAACAGATCACCGCGGCAATCTTATTCATTCATGATAACTGTTCAAGGATCGGGAAAGTTTCAATGGCTGTTTTGATCGATGATGACGTAAATTCCCCGCATCGATTTCTCGAGGTGACTATGGGTATTTTAAATCCTATTTATTTTTCATTTTTTATCGTTTCATTCCTTAGTAATTGTTTTGAGATAATGGTCGATACAGATATTTATATTAAGAAATACAATTGAGCAATTTGCTCAGTTCACGTAGGGGGTCACCGGGGATTTAGCCATGTGGCTCAAAAACAGTCTTGTTGTCTGCTCATGTGTGTGGATTGCTAATTTAGTAAACTCCAGCCCACTTATTGGGGACCGCGATGTTGGTAAGGCGCTATATCTTACCCAGTATGCTAAGGAAGGAAGACTCATCGAAGCGAGGGAAGCATCAAGAGTACCGTCCATGATCGAGGATGAAGACGTCGAGAGCTACTCGGGTTACCTCACAGTCAACGAGGAGTTTCAATCCAACATGTTTTTCTGGTTCTTTCCTGCGGAAACTAACCGTCATAGAGCGCCAGTAGTGTTATGGCTCCAGGGGGGCCCTGGAGTCTCATCTCTCTACGGCACCTTTTACGAAAATGGACCGTTCTCCATAACTGAGGATCTCAAGCTGAAAAGACGTGAACACTACTGGTCACAGGAACTAAACGTAATTTACATCGATAACCCAGTAGGAACTGGTTTCAGCTACACAAATGATGACAAAGGATTCGCCACTAATGAGACGCGTGTTGGATTGGATCTTCACGAAGCGCTGTCACAATTTTTCCAGCTCTTTCCGGAGTTCAGGAGTAACGGGTTTTTCATAACTGGTGAGTCGTACGCTGGTAAATACATTCCTGCTTTGGCTCACACTATTCATGAGAAAAATCCTTCAGCTGATGAGAAAATAAATTTGCAAGGATTTGCAATTGGCGACGGCTTGGTCGACCCTAGAAACATGATGGTGTATAGTGAGTATCTTTATCAACATGGACTTATCGATGACAATATCGCAGCCATTATGAGGGATTTGGAGAATAATACTGTTTCGTTAATTGATCAGAAGAGTTATTATAACGCATCACTAGATTTTGAGAAAATATTTGCTCTGTTGAAGCAGATGTCAGGGCCATTGGATATTTACGATTATTTAACGGCAGGTATGACAAATGATTTATCTTTGGATTTGACAACATCATACTTGAATCAGACGAATGTTCGTAGAAGCCTTCACGTGGGAAACCTCGGTTACAATGACGGAACAAAGGTCTCTGAGAAACTTCAGGAGGACGTCATGAAATCAGTAGCACCATATTTGGAAGAGCTGATGGATGAGTATAGAGTGATGCTGTACAATGGGCAGCTGGACATTGTCTGCGCGTATCCTCTGACCATAAACTTCGTTAAGAAATTGAAGTGGAGCGGTGCAGCTGAATATTTGAAAGCTCCTAGGAAACAATGGCATGTAGGCACCGAGTTGGCTGGCTTCACCAAAACCGTTGGCAATTTCACTGAAGTCCTGGTACGTAATGCTGGTCACATGGTGCCGGCCAATCAACCTGTCTGGGCCTTGGATCTCATTACCAGATTTACGCTAAATATCCCCTTCGACGGAAGCTATCGTGCATGATGACGTTCCATCCTTGGAAAGTTATTTTTCCCCTACCGTTGAAATTCCGAAGTTGTTGAAAATAATATTCGGATAAACTGGTATGTGTTGACATCGATATTAACGATTTATCCATTTTTGAAACAAAAACTATGTCGTTTATGCTGACCTACAATTCTATTATTTAAATCTTGATCCGAACGCACGCCGAAATGTTCAGTTATAACAATGAATTAATTGATAATAATAATCATTCTGGAATATTCTATGATAATTACTGTCAATAAAACAACTTCATGATAACACAAGGGAAATCAGTGTTTTACCATCCCTTCTTCATTCATTTGTATCATTGCATAATAGTTGGGATGGGCAAGTAACAATCAAAAACCCAACGTCCAATAGTCCAATACAGACTCTACCGCGACAGGAATAAACAAAGACCGTTGGCTGATGGCTTCGCATATGAGTATGAAGAGTAGTTTGCTCAACTCGGCGGATCGGGGTTCAGCCGGTTTATAACGTATATAAATATATGTATAAATTAGTTTTCGTGTATTCAGAAGTCAGTTTAAAAAAAAAAAAAAAAAGAACTTCAATTCATTACACAACTTTACAATAGCGTTAAAACTCGGGAGATTACGAAAACACTCTATGGCGACTGAAGGCTGCCCGTAGAATTTGAACCTGCGGTAAAGCTCGCAGAGCACTTGACGGGGGAATTTTCTCCGTCGTCTCAATTTGTATACATTCTGCAATTTACAATACAGATAACTTAGGTATATTAATAAGAACACTTTTTTCCAAAATGAATTTTACAATAATTACTGACTTCACTCAAACTTCTTTCTGAAAAACCTCATCTTAAAGGAAATTCATTGCAGATCCCAAATGTATACTCAATTTTAGTACAATACCTTTCACACACCGGAAAAGAGCAGAACGAAAAAGGGCAAAAATCTCATTTTTTACCATTCTTCTTTTTATATTAATTTCTCTACTCGCTGAAAAAAGTTATGGGAGAATAATCGAGGATGAAGTTTCAAAAGCACCTTCCTGACCAGAATGAGACCAACCACAACTTTAAAAAATCAAAACTGAAGAAGCTGGAGTTTTCAAAGTTCGTCCACTAAAAAACTTGAATTATGCACTCTCTACACAGAATTTCCCCAAGCGACTGGTTTTAGACTAAGATTGAGTATATATTCAAAATCTACAATGAATCTTCTTCAAGATGAGAGTCTTCCGAAGACGTTTGAGTTAGTCGATGATTACTACAAAAATTTAGTGCAGAGAAAAGCAGAAAAATCTGCCCATAAAAGAGTTCGTTCCAACCTATTAAAGAAAATTGCTATAACTTCCGGATTCAGCACCGTAAAACATGTCAAAAATAAGTGAAATCAAGCCGAACACTCTGAGGTTTTTTTTTTTTTTTTTTTTTTTTTTTTTTGGTCGACCAGTGTAATTGTTACTTAGTTTTATGAGAACACCAGTTTGGGTGAAGCTCTACTCAATGGGCCTACACTCTCACCTAGTTGATCTACTGAATAGATGGTTCAGCTGGCAACTGGAGGTTATTCGTTAACATATTAGTAGCTAGACAATATAATCGAATTTTAGTATCAATCGACCATATTCAATTATCTCTGGTTATGGTCTGTATACCAAATTATGTTCATTGTCAGCTGCTTCCTTATTTCCTAGCTAGTACAAGACAATTTTCAGAAGAAACGTTGAGATAGGAAATTGAAAAATCTCCGTCTATTAATTCAAAATTGATGGAATACAAATTGGCTGCCTCACAAAGATGGGCGGAATTGTAGAGATAAACATTTTCCTTGAATAGTTGCAGAATTGGGGAGAAACCTCTCCTCTCTCCTCTCCCGGTTTGGACTTATATCTTTCAAAATCACCGACCTAGAGCAGTATTAAACATCTGCAACTCCTCAGCTAAGTGAGCTCCTCGATATTGTTGAACAGCTATAAAACGCTCGAATAAATAGCTCTTTCCCACCCGTCACGGTAGAGATTAACATTTCGAAAACTGACGGAATAGTTTCAGTCTAAATATTCTCTATTCAGTTCAGGGTTTTGGTGGGTTCATTATTATTCAGACACCATCGTTGCAATATTCCAAGACGTGTGAGTGTATTGAGTAAGTTTTCAGATGTCAGAAGTACCATGGCAAAATAAACAGTCCTGGGGTGAGAAAGGGGTGAGGGGGCAAGGAAGTGAACGTTCGTAGTCAGAAGCTGGATTCACCTGGAATGGATATACCGGAATTTCTCGTTACCAATACATTAGAATCCGCTGCAGATCAGTAATTTGTTGAGTACAACTAGTTTTGTGTATTGACTAGAAGTTACCTATAATGTTCTACACTTTTGGATGACCCTTTACATCCCAATTTCACACGCATATGATTATTACTTACTTCGCTATATTGGCGTGACAAGTTAAAGACTTTGTTAGAGAACTATTCAACTATGCAGTCTTTACTGTTCTGCTTCGAAGTAGTTTGAAGTTCAAGGGTTAGTAGCCTCTTTTAAATATTGTGTTAATATGATGAGGAAGGGGCTGGGAAGGATCGATGTTTGTGTCGATGTCAAGGCGGCGTGGGGGAGTCGGCGTCGCTCATCAATCATCCCATTAAACCGCCATCGATTAGCCTCTCAAAGGACCGAAGACGGCCGAGTGGCCACAGAGATAACACGAGACACTGATGGAACTCACACCTCCCCACATCGCCGCCTTCTCCGGGTAATCTCACCGCCTGCTCATTACCCCCTTCCCGACCTAAGCCTCTTCCTCATCGTCACATCCTTCCTGGCACAGCCTGCTCCTCTCACGGTCGTTGGCTGATGGTCACGGTCAGATGGGCGTGACACATCAAACGAGGTTGATTCCTGAGGAAACGTGACTTTGAAACCCACACTGATCCTAATTAATAACCCTTGGTCAACTTCTACCTTTGGAAGAGTAGAAGTCCACAGTGTAGAAGCTTCCATATCAGCGTCAAGATGCGCACAATTTTCAAAGGAAATCTTTATGGACACAATGATTAAATCGTAAAGGCAGTCGGGTGAATGGAGACTACACAATTTATACGTTCGGATGAGTAAAATTCAACACAAAGAAATACGCTTACTTCTCTAACAAATGTTTAAAACAGTTTAAGAATATAATTGTGACAACCTAATGCGGAATGTTTCGAATAATAGTTTTTTAAAAAGCCAGAATAAAGCCAGAATCTGGTGAGGTGTTGTGGTAAGGAATCCATATGTTTGGCAAACGATTACTCTCGCATCCTCCGAATACTGTTGGACTCCTGTGCAATGCGATGGATGTGGATAACTCCCTCAATGTTCTCAAGGGAGAAACATTGGAACTCAGTAGCACCCTTTGGAAATAGATCATCTAAGAACGGGGAGAGAGAGAGAGAGAAGGCCGAGCTACAAAGTGAGAAAAGAAGGTGAGGTTTCAGGGGGTTTAATCTTTCATAACCTAGAGTCTGATCTCTTACCGGACAGGTATTTTACGAGATCCGATTTCCACCTCAGGATATAATAGATTCTCTCACCTGCCTACGAAAATGAAGGATGCTGCCAATATGCACAAAACGATGAATATGCTTTAGCTGATTTATCTGCTTGTTGTTTCCTAATTAGACAATAATTTCCACTCTGTTGGCAAAGTAAAACTGGATAAACGTATAAGTAATAGGTACATTAAATTCGGATTCAGCGGATTTGAAGGTAAAGTTATCAATTGAACTTTTATTGACACTACGTTCAGATCGTGATGCGGTATAACTAGAAAATGAAAAATCAAGAATTCAACCATTAAAATTGGTTTTAAGACATTTGGTTCCTTTAAATTAAATCATATTAAAAAAAGGAGCACCTCGACAATCTTATTCATTCATGATAACTGTTCAAGTACCGCGAAAATGTCAATGGCGGTTTTGATCGATGATGGCGTAAATTCCCCGCATCGATTTCTCGAGGTGACTATGGATTTCTTAGAAACCTACTAATTTTTCATTTTTTATCGTTTCAATCGTCAGTAATTGTTTTGAGATAGTGGCCAATACAGGTATTTATATTGAGAAATTAAATTGAGCAATTTGTTCAGTTTACGTAGGGGAGTCGCCAGGGTTAAAGTCATGTGGCGTAGAAATTGTCTTGTTGTCTGCGCGTGTGTGTGGATTATTAGTTTAGTGAACTCCAGCCCACTTATAGGGGACCGCGATGTTGGTAAGGCGCTATATCTTACCCCATATGCTGAGGATGGTAGAATCATCGAAGCGAGGGAAGCATCAAGAGTACCGTCCATGATCGAGGATGAAGACGTCGAGAGCTACTCGGGTTACCTCACAGTCAACGAGGAGTTTCAATCCAACATGTTTTTCTGGTTCTTTCCTGCGGAAACTAACCGCCATAGAGCGCCAGTAGTGTTATGGCTCCAGGGGGGCCCTGGGGGCTCATCCTTATTCGGCACATTCTATGAGAATGGACCGTTCTCCATAACTAAGGATCTCAAGCTGAAAAGACGTGAACACTACTGGTCACAGGAACTAAACGTTATTTACATCGATAACCCAGTAGGAGCTGGTTTCAGCTACACAAAAGATGACAAAGGATTCGCCACTAATGAGACGCGTGTTGGATTGGATCTTCACGAAGCGCTGTCACAATTCTTCCAGCTCTTTCCGGAGTTCAGGAGTAACGGGTTTTTCATAACTGGTGAGTCGTACGCTGGTAAATACATTCCTGCTTTGGCTCACACCATTCACGAGAAAAATCCTTCAGCTGATGAGAAAATAAATTTGCAAGGATTTGCAATTGGGGACGGCTGGATCGACCCTAGAAACATGATGGTGTATAGTGAGTATCTTTATCAACATGGACTTATCGACGACAATATCGCAGCCACTATGAGGGAGTTGGAGAATAATACTGTTTCGTTAATTGATCAGAAGAGTTATTATAACGCATCATTGGAAAATGATAAAATATTAGCTCTGTTCAGGCAGATGTCAGGGCCATTGGATGTTTACGATTATCTAATGGCAGGTATGACAAATGACATATCTTTGGACTTAACAACATCATACTTGAATCAGACGAATGTTCGTAGAAGCCTTCACGTGGGAAATCTCGTGTACAGTGACGGAACAAAGGTCTCCGAGAAACTTCAAGAGGATATCGTGAAATCAGTAGCACCATGGTTGGAAGAGCTGTTGGATGAGTACAGAGTGATGCTGTACAACGGAGAGTTGGACATTATCTGCGCGTATCCCCTGACTATAAACTTCGTTAAGAAATTGAAGTGGAGTGGTGCAGCTGAATATTTGAAAGCTCCTAGGAAACAATGGCATGTAGGCACCGAGTTGGCTGGCTTCACCAAAACCGTTGGCAATTTCACTGAAGTCCTGGTACGTAATGCTGGTCACATGGTGCCGGCCAATCAACCTCTCTGGGCCTTGGATCTCATTACCAGATTTACGCTAAATATCCCCTTCGACGGTAGCTATCGTGCGTGATAAAGTTCCATCCTTGGAAAGTTATTTTTCCCTCACCGTTGAAATTCCGAATTTGTTGAAAATAATATTCGGATAAGCTGATCAGTCTCTGTATGTTGCGGCATCGATATCAAGTTATCAATTTCTGGACCAACTATCAACACATTGTTGATGAACAACAATCCCCTATCCCCTATCGTTTAAATGGTGATGCAAACGTACGCAGAAATGTGCAGATATGGCTAAGAATCAATCGAAAATAATAATCCTTCACGTATATTTCATATTATTCACTGTCAATAAAACACCTTCATGATAATCCAATGAACATCAGTTTTTTACCACCCTTCCTCTATTTATTTAAATCATTGAATTATCTTAAGGATGGGCTGGCTGCACTCGAAAAAACCAACGTCCAGTGGTTAAAATTTGCATCACACTGTAAATCATGAAGACTGTACGGTGGTGTATAGCAAGCACACATTTCTTGAAAATTGTACTTAAATCACATGTTCACTCAATGCAACGAAATTCCTCTTGGGGTTGTGTACATAACTTAGGGCAGTTTGCGGAATTCCACTGGTAGGTGGACAGCTATGCCTAAAGCTTCAGACGGTTAGTGAACACTGCTCATGGCCGAACGAGAATTTTTTTTTACAGGAAGAAGAAAGAAAAAATAGAAGTAAAAAAAAAAAAATCCCACGGAAGGAAGAAAAACTTGAAGTTAACCCAGAATTAAGCACACCAGCGTATGTCCGTTTGCTATTGGGAGCTCCAATCCCGCATCATCGTCTCTCAGACAATGCTCATGCATGAGTTTCATGGAAAAACAGTCCAACTTTGCAATACTTCAATTACACGATGAAACTGCCCTCTTGATTCAAAAATCAACAAGATTTATTTTCAATTTTTGATTTTCAATCAACAACTGTCTTGTTGTTGGTTGAAAGCGAATACGTTTGAGACACTGATCTAGAAAAAATTCTGGTTTTTGAGCGTGCTTAATTCGAAAATGGTGTCAAGATTAAGTCAAAAACTTCATCTTACAGGATATGAATCTCAAATTCAAATATTTTTTCAACTTTAGTCTAAGACTTTCACAAAACGCAGTACGAAAACGAGCAAAAATCTCCATTTTCACAATTCTTTTCCTTATTTTCATTTCTCAACTCACTCCAAAAAGTTCTGGAAAAATCATCGGAGGTGACGTTTCAAAACCTTAGCACTTTCTGAGCAGAATGGGACCAATCACAATTCAAAAGTCTAAACCGAAGGAGTAGGAGTTTTTTTTTGGTTTCAATCAAAGAATAATACAATTACTTTCGGAACACCCTCAGCGTCTAGAATGGGTTAAACCGAGCCTAGCACCCAGAGGTTTCTTTTGACGACCAGTGTAATTGTTCCTTAGTTTATGAGAACACCAGTTTTGGTGAAGCTCTACTCAATAGACGGTATTGCTCAGCTTGCAACTGGAGGTTACTCGTTAATATTTTACTTAGCAGATAACCAATACCATCGAATTTTATTGAGAAATCCTTCCGCAGCCATCACGGTCGAGATTAACAAACTGGCGAAACATTTCAAGTCTAAATATTCTATTTGCAGGTCAGGTTTTTGTGGGTTAATTATTATTCAGACACCATCGCTGCGTTATTCCAACACGTGCGAGTGAATTGGGTAAGTTTTTGGATATCAGAAGTACCATAGTAAAATAAATAGTACTTGAACTGAAGGATCGTTTGACATTTATTAATTAATCACAATTTAGTCAGGACCATCGTTTATTTGGAAACAGGAATTTCACTGATCAATGAAAATGAAAACAATACCCTCTCACCGCGACGCGTCGCTACGTCTCGTCCCATTGAGCACGGAGTTCAATCTTATTCATTATCGACTAACAAAGCAGCGGACTATGATAAGAAGTGTTGGAATGTTCATTCAGACTTTCCGTGTGAGCGAAGGTCTGTGTTGAAAATTGTGCTGAAAAATGGAATTTCTTCGTGTCTGTAAATTACTTCTTATAGTTAGTTCAGTTACCTTCAGTCCTCTTCCCAAGAGTGATGATGACATGTTGAGGCTTGTATCCATATATTAGAGATGGTAGTCATCATTGAAGTTAGTTCAGAAGTCCTCTTTCCAAGAGTGATGATGTTGTTGAGGCTTTGTATCTGACGTAATGTCAGAGAAGCTTCAAGAGTCACTACAATGATCTAGGGTGGAGGCTTAGAATATTACTCGGGTGTTTCAATCTAACATATTTGTCTGGTTCTTCCCTGCTGAAAACAACCGTCAGAGAGATCCAGCGGTTTTACGTCTCCAAGGAGGCCCTGTTGGCTCATCTTTGAATGGCACATTTTATGAAAACTGTGTTGGATTAGATCTTCATGAAGCCCTGTCACAGTTCTTGCAGGCTTTTCCAGAGTTCAGGAGCAACGGTGTTTTTCATAACTGGTGGGTCATAAGCTGGTCAATAGATTCCTGCTTTGGTCCATACTATTCACGAGAAAAATTATTCAGTTGGTGAGAAAATGAATTTGCAAGGTTTTGCTATTCTTGGCGCCTAGATCGACCCTAAAAACATGATGGTGTTTAGTGACAATGTTTTCAAAAGGGACTTATAGATGACAATATAGCAGCAAATGCGAAGGAACCTGAAACCACCTGGACAATGAAGCAGATTGACGAGAAAAATACTACGAAGCATCAGTCAATGCTGATAGAATACCGGCATTACTGAATTACATTTCGGGGACAATCGACAAATTTGATTATAAGATAGCGGGAGTCGATCACTAGTCGTTGAGTGAAACGACTGCAATATCGAATCAAAAGGAAGTTCATAAAAGCCTTCACTTCGCTAACCTAGTGTACAATAATGGATATGGTGACAACCGCTTTGGTCTTTGAATCTTATCACAAGGTTTATGGAAAACATTTTAGCCGATTGATATTACAATTAACTAAACCATGACTGCCAACTTGATTACTAAAGTTTTATTAGGTGGGGGTTATGTCGTACGTCCTTGAACAGCAGTGGAATCTGGATAAATTATGAGGTAACTCATTTCATTTACTAAGCCTCTGATGAAATATAACTGGTGATTAATCTACTGGCTCGTAAGTCTACATAGTTAGTAATTAATTGCGGTTGTACGTTGATGATTAAGAGTACTCCTCGTCTCGACACACCAGACAAATGTTCAGAAGGTTTGGTGCGTTTTTGGATTATATATATACCTACCTACTATATTCCTTTAACTTCTCCTAGGTACTCACATCTACCGTAACCGTCAGGACTTATTCATATTTACACCCAAACATTAACTAGGTACCTTCCTATTGATAGTAAAATCCCTGTTGAAAAGTCATATATCAAACTCGTAATTCTTTATGAATGTATGTGATGACTAGATATCACCTCAATTGTCTAAAGATCGAATAGATTTGATTGTTATATTTCTCAACCTTATTTTTTGGTGATGCGTTGCAAAATTTGTCCAGATTCTACTCGTTAAAATCTAGTATCCAGGGTTTTGACTACACTGATTTCAATGGGTTCAAAAGGAAGGGCCGAATAATGTGAGTCGTGCCAGAGTATGTTCGTAACGCTTTTATTTATAAGTTTTATGGTAAATTGCTATGAATTTTGAGCTATTTGTGTGAAGATAAATTGTTAACTACAAACTTTATGGAAAGGAAAAACTATTAATATTCAACATTGCAACTATAATGTTCGGATGCTTACCGTTTTAGGAATATTTGAAGGTTTCCATTATTTGAGGGTTTTCATCCCATTTTGCATCATTACTATTACTAGTTTTGCACACTTATAAGGAATATTTTTAACCACAGTTCTTACACATTTTATATTAAAAATCTATGAGGGATGTTATATCTTTTACGAGCAGAAAATTGCAACGCTATAGCCCCTCGAACCCGAGAAAATCATGCTTGTTCTTCTACGTTTCTGCATGTCTGATGACCGATATATTATTTTATGAACAATGAAACTCATAGGGGACCTTTATAGAGCAACCCGTTCATTCTCAGAACCTTTAAATAAAATTGGATTTGACTGGATTAATTAAACTCTCTACAAGGATCCGCGGTCATACAGACTAACACGGAACGACAAGGTTCAGAATGGTCCAAATGCAAGTTGAAATTATGATTTTGGAGAAAAAAATGTTTCATCTCTCAAAAGGGTAAACAAAGCTTCCGCTATACAGGGTGTCTCAGGAGTTATGCACAATCCGACTCCTACGTGTTCTACAACTCATTTCCGACCAGAAATGCCTCTTAGCAATTTTTCCCAGAAGCCTCGTTTCCGAGCTTTCGCGATTTAAGATTTTTTTCGTGTTTTCGATCTTATGTCATTAAAACTGTAATAACTCCTTCAATTGTGGAGATAGCTTAATTTGATGGCACCGTTGGAAAGAGCGTTGATTTTTCTATCTATTTGATGTCTAAAAACTTTTTTAAATTGCATTGAAGACGTGCGATTGCTGCGCGAAATGGCAGTTTTGTCAAAATCTTAAAATCGCCTGTTTTTCATCTCCCCTAGAAAACCCATGACTGCTTGACACAGAACTGTGCAGGCCTGGTTAAACGTTCGCCAAAATGTTAGCTTTCCAACGGTGTAGTCGTTTTGGTTTTGAAAAATATTTTTAGTTAAGGAAATGGTGTTTAACTGCCGAAAAAACGTGTTTTCCGTTAAAATTGAGGTTTTTCCAAAAGTCTCAACGAAAAAAGGTTGGTGGCGGGATATACGTAACTTTTCTTGCTAAATCGAATGGTGACAACGCCAGACGTCTCAAGTGGCGATTTAAGTTAGTTTTGTCGGATGCATAAACCCGTTCGTTTGTGGACATCGTCTACGGCATTTCTAAGCTGTCCGGCTAAAGTCAGGATAATCGAAGAGCCAAGAGACGGCTATTGTTTGTGTTCATTTACGATTGATTGCCATGAGTTGCATTCATATTTTTGCTGACACTATGGACCTTTATCAAACCAGGATTCCGTACCATTACCAACTCTTCCCTTTCGTCTCTTTCCTCGCTGTATTTCCTTCAGCGAGGTTTTCCCTATTGCATACTCCCATTCATCATGGTGCGCTATAGCTATTGAACATAGCTGGTAGTAATAACCAAAACCTTATTGACAAAAAACAATTAGTAGATAAAAAACAGATAGTTTACTAGATAAAGAAAGATCAGTGACATAAACAATATTATCTACCAATATTTTTTCCTCACACTATCCGACTTGTTCGCTAGGGTGTGAGTTGTACACAGGAGGAGTGTGACTCCCTTGCTGCTTCAGAAGCATTACCATTGGCTAAACCGTACACAAAAATCATCAACATACTCACTTGTGGCATACTACTCAACTGAAAGCAAATCATCGCAATCAATCGTAAATGAACACAAACAATAGCTGTCTCTCGGATCTTCGACCATCCTGACTTAGGCTGGACAGCTTGGAAATGCCGTAGACGCTGATCAAAAACGGACGTTTTCATTCATTAAACTCATTTTCATTTTTCATTTTTAAATATTTATTTTTTAATTTAAATCTTAACAATTTTGTTTAAACTCTAACTCTTTGTATGAACTCGATTTAAACCTCAATATCTTACCATTGTCCAACAGCTGGACAACATGTTCGAGTCAATAAACATTTTACTAAAACTGAATTGGGTCAGAAACAACAAATTATCAACATTGCAACACCGAATGCTACGGCCACATTAGATTGGGGTAGACAATACACGGCGCACAAAGCAACCCCTCCTTCAAGACCGGGCGGTCGTGCGGGTCATTGCATACCCTTGCCCCTGCGCAAGACATTGCCTCCTCCATAGCTTTCACAATTTTCAAACATTAGGTGTTTTTTAGTGATACAGGGTGTCCCAGAACTTATGCACAATCCGACTCCTACGTGTTCTACAACTCATTTCCGACTGCGATGAGTTGCATTCATCTTCGATACTTCTGGATAAACGTCAATTTTAACAGAAAACACACGTTTTTTAGCAGTTAAACACCATTTCCTTAACTGAAAATATTTTTAAAAAACAAAAAAACTACACCGTTGGAAAGCTGACATTTTGGCGCAATTTTTACCAGGCCTGCACAGTTCTGCGATAAGCATTCATGGGGTTTCTAAGCGAAAAGTTTTCTGACATTATATGGATAGAAAATCTAACGCTCTCTCCAACGCTGTCATCAAATTTGAGCTATCTCGAAAATTGAGGGAGTTATGACACTTTTAATGACTTAAGATCGAAAACACGAAAAAAATGTTAAATCGCGGCCTATTGGAAAAAAAATTGCTACGAGACATTTTTGGTCGGAAATGAGTTATAGAACACTTAGGAGTCGGATTATGCATAACTCCTGGGACACCCTGTATAGTGGTTGGCTTGGCAGCAAATGTTCGCTCAAATAAATCAAAAATACTATTACTTCAAAACCACCCATAGCTTTTTTTTTAATTTTATTGACAGTCGGTTTATGCTTTACCCATGTAGCCACATAACATAGCCATTATTATCTACAACATCGAGTAATTTAAATTAAAATTCGATTCTTGATAGTTCTTCCATGTTAAGTAGCGATATCAGTTGACTATTTGTTGCATTTTTGAAAAATTCATAAAAATCTTCTGCGACTGACACCTCCATTCTCTTCATTCTTCGTCATACCTATTTAAAACGATGAGGTATATCTGCTCAAATAATTCAAGTTATTATTGAACTTGTTAATAATTAATTATTAAGTTATTAGGTTAACAATATCAAGTTATTATTAATTATTGGCCTTGAATATTGTCCGCTTGAGGAGGTTCTGGCACAGATGAGGAAGACCTTTGTAAATATCCAATTTAAATCGAGCAGGGCGTTGGCAGTTAAAGGGTTTCAAAGACTTCGCAGGTATCCGCAGAAATCGTGAGTTGCAATACGATTTTTGCCTGTTGAATACTACATTTACAAGGGAAGTATGTTTACTCATATAAGAGTTGCATTTTGTAATACAATGCACTCGACTGCATTTTGTGAGTTTCTTACTCGGGCAAATACAAGATTTCACGGGAATGCTCACCAAGTTATCCATCAGAGCCTAAGCTTGGAACATGTTTGAAAACTAACAATTTAATGACTGTGTTCTGGGTCATTAGGGGGTGCAATAATGTGTCATCCGACCCCGTGGCATTGCCGCACGTGTGACGTCACGTTGTAGTGAACTGGTGACTCTGATGTGAAGGATGGTTCAGCTACGTGCGGGCTGAATAGGGACTGACGCGTTTAGATTCCAAGGACGTGGCTTCATAAATTTGCATGCAGTCTGCCAACATACCCTCCCGTTTCGCTCTCCGCGCCACTTCCCTATAGCTTCAGCCCTGTGGCGGCTGGAATAGTATAGGGCTCGAGACACCGCCATATTCAATTACCTCCATTCCCCGCCCTCACAGCACACGTCCACATGAAGGGTTTGCGTTGTTACGGGCCCTCTAGACGCATACATCAACCGCCTGTACAGACCATTCAACCCCCACTCTAGAACGCCTTCACCAGCCCATTCCAAGTGACAATGTGAACTCCGTGTATGGATGTCCCTCTCTACAGCTTTTCGCACTAATTTAATGGTTGATCCAACCCATAGAACTACGAAAAGACGGAGTCACCTATTGCTTAGATGTCGCGGAATGATTCATGCGCAAACAGATAAGAGTACTTAATTAGATATGACCTGAAATTGGAATCGGAAGCCGAAAATATGTAGGAAAACATATAACAGTACTCAAGTTTACAATTATTGAATAACCAGAAGAAATTCAAAAAAAATTTCCCCAACCAGCAAACAAATTTACAGTTTTGGTTTATAATTTTCAATCATGAACCATTGTAATCGACCAAGAAAAAAAAATCAACCGCTCTCAAGGTTGGTTTATTTGTTTCAAGATTTGTGTAGTAAGAAAATCGAATAAAAGAAAAATCTCCGTCGCAAGCCGTCCGTTGTAAGGAGCTTTTCTCCAAAACTGCTGAACTGTTATTGAAAGTTGGGTCAAAAATCACGTTTTGGGTCTAGTTAGGACCGAATTCATGGATACGCTTATCATTCAATCCTAAAGGAGGAAACCAAGAGCAGAAATATTTAAAAACCAGAAAATGCAGGGGTTTGCATTTTTTTCAAGAGCGATTCCAATGGTTTATTATTGAATAATAAACCAAAAGGGGCTTGTAAAGGTTGGTGTTCACGGAGTTATTTTCAAGTCGCCATCCAACTCTCTTTGGATGTCTAGAACAAGGTTGAAAGATATTGAGACTCGGCGTCAACTGAAGCATACTGAAAGATGAATGGGATTGTTTTTATGGCATTCAAGTTGGATAAAATAAGATATGGAGACGTGAGGTGCCGAGTTTACATGATTTACCATTGTTTATGTATAATATTCATTGATCAGAGATTTACGTAGAAAAGTTGTTGTAATACAGAATTAATAAAGCCTTCCGTGACAATTAGTAGCGTTTTTTCTTGGTCGATTAAAAAGGTAATTTACATGAGAATAATAAAACAAGATTTAGCCAGTAAAAGTGTAGAACCATCGTGAACCATCGTTCGCACTGGGAAGGAGTGAATGTCAATCCTAAAGGTAACTCTTTCACTATTCAGGAGCTAACGCAAACTTATTCATTCAGAGGAGTGGTCGTCTTCGATGGCTGTAGAGGGGGAATTCGCTGTGTTTGAATAGTTTGTCACGGGGATGTTAGACATTTTTCTCCGCCGCAAAATCCTATTAGCTTTAAGAGGACATCTGTAGGGGCTGTTCCCGGGAAGATGGAGGGGGTGTGAAAAGAAACCCAGCGTAACGCCAGCACCGCGGGGACCTTTATCATATTTAATATTTATTGCTCATAAATGCGCACGACCGACATTTTTTTCTTCTTTTCCTAGCTCCTCGACCTACTAAAAATATCCTCTTTTTTTTCTTTCGGTAAAAGAAGGTCGTAAAAAAGAGGCATAAAAAAAGAAGTTAGAAGAAGGTGAGGAGCAGAGGAGGAAGTAGGAAAGCAAGAGAGGATGTTGCCCCTGAAGACGGATGCTACAATTTTAATCGAGGGCGTCTTCTTTCGCCCCCTTGAATTTATTAGCCGGTATATGGGAAAGGAGATACGCGGAAACGCCGCGGGGCGCGCTGCCAACCCGTGATGTATGTGTTTGTCAACCGCCGTGCGGCGGGAGGCGCGCAAAAGTCAGATTTATGTTCCTCCCCATTGTCATAGGATCCTTCTCCTCTGTTCCCCTCCCGAATGGGCTCTCAAAAACGGGCCCGCAAGACAAAACCCGGAGCATAAAATAGTACCTACCCGACACCGCCCTTGTTTAGCGCAAAAAAAAAAAAGGATGTGAGGATCAACATTTCTCTGGTTCAACTCAACCGTGTGTTCTTGTACCAACAAGCTCTTCCTGCGGATGTAGTGGGCTGGTTTCTTGTCCGTAGACAAGCTCACACGAAAATTTTGTGTAGTGAATCAAAGAAAGAACAATGATAGTGCAGAATTCAAACCAGTTAGTTCATAACAGGTTTCCAGGGTTCAATAAGGCCTCTGTGGTTAGAAGAAGCGGGGACCTTGTGTACCGAGATTCAAATTCGATGGTTGATGGCAACTGTTTCTAAATCACAAACGATGCCGGACATGAAATTGCCCCTAGTGAATCAATGAGCTCGATCCAGGAAACGGAAATCCGGAAGCAGAGCTCAAATCTCACCACCACAAAGCTCAAAGCAATTGCTCACATATCAAAAACACCTTTGTGGCCAGAAGATGCAGTTACTTTGAATACCGAGCTTCAAATTAGATAGAAGATGGGAACCGTTCCCAAATCACAACCGATCCCATAGATAAAACATCTCCTAGTGACTATTCGAATCCAGGTTGAAAAATATATAAGCAGAGCTCAAACCTCTTCACCACCAGACTCATAGCAGTTTCATAGGTAATAAAACACTTTTATGGTCAAGAGAAGCATGAGCCCCGTGCACCAAGCTTGAAATCCGGTAGTAGTTGACAACTGTTTCCGGATCACAACCAATCTTATACATAAAAATAGGCCCAAAAAATCAGATCTAGGAATGAAAAGTACATAAGCGGAGCTCAAACCTCTGCACCACCAAGCTCTTAGGAGTTGCTCACGTGTCAAAAATACTTTTATGGTCAGGAGATACAGGAACCTTGTGTACAGAGCTTCAAATTTGGGAGTAAATGGCAACTGTTTCCAAATCACAACCTAACACATACCTACTGCGTCTAACGACTGTCAATTGACTCAAATCCACGGAAGGAAAATACAAAACCAGAGCTAAAATATCTCAACGTATTAAATCCAGTATCGTCAGCAGAAGTATGAACCTTGTGCACCTAGCTTTGAATGCGGCCGTAAATGGAAACTGTTTCCGGATCACAACGATTACGTACATGAAATTGAGTCTAGTGACTATCGATGGATCCGGTACGGAGGTGCGTCATGATTTTGGATTGGCGAGGTTAGGAAATTAATTTTTCATGGTAGATTACAAGGGTTTATCACCTTGGAAAAATCGAATATCCGTTAGAAGCGAAGGTGACCTAATCTGTTACGTATTATGCTTAAGAATCCTCGAGTTACTAGAATGGTAAAACCGGCCCACAAGAATCTTCTTCAGGAGAATTGCCCCTTGGAAACGATCCACAGAACAAAACCTGAAGACGTAAAACACCACCTGACACAATCCGTGTTTCACACGTGAGAAAGGAGAAGAAAATTGTACAGCAACGGTGAAACCATTTCCTCGGATCCCTTTCAGAAAAAAGGCGTTTTACTGCTATAGTTGTGCTGTACCTAAATCTTCTCTTTCCAGCTCGTTTTTCCGCGCGAGTTTCGCACGGGCGGGCGATTGGGAACTCGGGGCGATAAGTTAGGCGAAAAGGCGATAAGTGTCTTTCCCTCGCTGGTTCAACGGTTAACCGGTTGGCCGTCTCCCAACTCGGTTTTCACTCGGGTTGGTAATCCAGGGTGTAGCGGAATCGGCCATTACGTGGGTTTTGGTGGAATGGCTTGGACGGAGATATCGTAACGGACGTGGGAAAGAGTATTCTGAACGGTATAGGCTGATCGTGGACACTTCGACAAACATGTGGTAACAAAATACATCAAGATAACTACCAAGTTCAAAGGGTGTTGAAGAAATTAAATATTCGCTACCTTAAGTATCTTTAAAGTAAGATCTCCAATTATTTCGAAAATGGAATGTAGCTCATGTTACCATGTAAGAATGTAGCTTTCAGATGTTGAAATCATGTTTAAAATCATTCCAGTAGCTTTTCAGATAAATTGTAACAAACAAGCAAACAAAATTTTTAAACTTTTCTCTTTATTATATTAGTAAACCACTCATGTTAATCAAATCAAATCTAAAATAAAAGTTTGCCAAGAGAACAAAAATACGTGTTTTTTTCTGTGATTTTTGTTTTGAAAAGTAATTTTATTGCAATAATTGCAGCACTTCTCCTCAGTACAACAATTGTTATTATAGTTATAGAACAATTGTATTGAAGATAAGTGATGTATTGCGTTTTCTTATCGAACTACTCACCTCTTCAATTTTTAGTTTTCTCCTGCATTCTTCATTTTCTCATTACAAAGTCTTCACTCACACTTAGCTGGACGATTGATGACTTGGCTAACGAAAGTCGACAAAAAGGTTCAACACAAAAAAGTTTCCAAAACCCTTTGCAGACCTGAAAACGAGAATGTTAGTTCCTAAATGACCGAAACTAAGTCACTAAATATTTTGAATGGAATTGAGCTCACTTGTCATGAAAACATGATACACAAGTTTAAAATCCCCACCTAATTTTAGGTAGTTGGGAAACGAGGTGAGATCACATTTCGTCGTGGAAGGCAACGACATAAATAACGTTAGTCATTATTCTCATTTTCTGTGCTGCGAAATATTTATGACGATAATCTTGATTTCAAATTCCTAAAAACTGAATTGGATTCTGTCCACCCAAATACAGTAAATTGGTCACTATGACTTCATCCTCATCATCAATTGAAATTATTGGTCTGGTGTTCTAAACCCTCAACATTTTTGGCCAAAGTAATCACAAAACATGTGAGTGTAATTCACGACCAACACCATGTGTAAAAAGAAATTATCAGTTTTATAAATCATTTCCATAATGAACTTGATTGAAATTAATTGTTTTTGAAAGAAATGGATTTCGTATTTAATTAAATTATCTACATCCTCTCCTACGACTTTTTGGTAAACGAAGTCTTCAGCGAGATTTCGCGTGACGCTGTAGTAACAAAATCACAATTTTGCGAAACACGCGATTTACTCCTTCTTGTCAATAACATATTTTTGTTCCTGTAGGTGGGACCAAACAAACCTATTGGATACAATTTGTAGAAAATTCCAGTAATTCTACAATTCAAGTAATAAAATAGTTCAAGTAAAACTTCACGGGAAACAAGTTATAGACCGAAAAGACAGAGAAGGAAGCGAAAGGTCGAAAATGAAGAAAACTTGGATTTACCACTGCCTACTGAACCTAAACAACAGATATCCAAAAATCAGGACCGACAGGATTTGTGTTAGCGGACTCCTTTTTTGAGCCTCTACCACTGGAATAGTTCCTCATCAAATAAAATAATTCACAAATATAAAAATAATTTCTATAATTCTACTTGAAAATAATTGACAAAAATTACTCGGAAAATGTGGTAAATTCGCAAAAATAACGTCGAATTATTACACAAAGGTTTATTATTTCTGAATTGGTTAACCCTCTTAAGTGGATCGCCAGACTTCCAGAACTGGACAAAGTTTCCCAGCGAATACACGTAGGAATTCAACATAAACTAAATGAGATAAAATAAAAATACCAGCAAAAAGAATGCTTCCGCTGGATGTCCTCAACTGAATTGAAGATTGTGAGATGGCCCTCATGAATAGCATGATCGCATAGGGTCAACCATGCTATTTGGTCTATCACCAGGCACTTGTGTCACCAGAGACTCCCTGAAAAACTTTAAGGCTCTACAGCCCCGCAGCGGTTCTCAAATGGTGAGCAAATTGATGATCAGCAATCCGAGTGATCTCATTTCCATTCACGAAACTAACTTTCATCCGAATCAATAAAAAAATTACCCTTTTAAATCAGAAGATCACAAGATTTATATTTTTCTCCTCATATTTTAACGATTAAATATTATCCCTTATGGTTGATTGACCAAGAAGCCGAATTTACTGGCCGAACGATTTAGGATTTCTAAGCCAAATTTCGTAAACTATGGTCCAAGAGTGCCGTACAAAAGCTTCGGACGGGGGACAGCTAGACTTATTTCATTCGATTTTTAAAATCAATATTTCTTGAAACGTAAACCAGATATTTGTTAGGTTCGGTTTAAAAATGTTCTGTCGATTAAAAAGGTACGTTATTGAAAATAATGAACATAAAACCTGCGTATCTCGAGCAAGACGAATTGGATGACCCGAAGGATCAAAAACCTGAAGAGAAAAACGTCGTAAATGCTGCTATTGAAACTTGTGAAAAGTTCTATATCGGTTTTTCATGAAACTATCAAAATGTGTCCGTAATAGAAAGCCCTGTTGAGCTAACAATAGCCACTAACGTTTGGTGTATTAAACTGACTGGGTTTGGTATGCCACCACGTAATAAGCCGAGAAAATGGCTGTTATAGTGGGGCGATCTCGTGCCGTCACTACAAATTGATAACGCAATATAGAAACGTGGGCGACTGTTTCGTCTATCGACCTGAGGTTGGCGAGGGAGGTAATAAGGGAGCTGTGGGCACCTTCGCTGTACTGCGTCAGCACCCGGGGAATGTGGGACTTGGAGAATGTGAGGGGTTTCACGACCCATTTAGCTTGTTCGTTCCAAATGGCTAACACCCTACCCCACCTTCCCAACCATCACCACTTACTACTTTCCCGGCAACATCCTTCCACGCCCAATGACTGCATCTAGCGATATCCTTCTCCAAAACATCTTAACTGAGTAAGCGAAATCAACAATGGCAACTACAACCAAACCGATCGGCATACGAATTTTTCGATAAACTATTCAAGTTATCATCAAGAAATTTTTAGATTTGCGGCGCAGCGAATACAGACAGTAACTAGATTCAGCAGGTAAATGTTACACTCTCCGCCATACCTTCTTAAACTACCAGCTAACTTTTTATGATCGTAATTATTTAGATAATTAAAACTGGAAAAAAATTAGAGTAAACAAGCAATCAGCCAGTAACCCTATGGGATACCCTATAAACAGGGTAATTTACATGCAGAAAACTCCCCTCTCCAAACAAGGGTGAAAAGAAGAGAAAATTGTTCTTGATACGTAGGTTATATTATTTATTCTCGGTATATTATTAAATATAATATTAAAATTTTGATGCTTGATGGCTTCTACGTTTGCTTATAACCAATGAACATAATAATTTTTGAACTGTAAAATTGACATGAGATTATTCTTAGCATAATTCACACAATCCCAGAAATGTTTACCAACATCGAATGAGAACTGTTTAAGTAACACGTTTTTTATTTTCAGGATTTCACATTCACGCAAATGGTGCGTGAATGTGAAGGAAATTCATGAGCAACGATTAAGTTGTCTTTTCCCGAATACCATCCGAATCAGAGCGACATGGGACGTCAAAGCTGCGTAACAAAGGTGTTACACGGATTTCATGTTTGCAAAAGCGCAGAGAATATTATTGAGTTGTGAGTCATGTAACTTAATTGTGAAAGTCTACAGCCAATTACGCCATTCCCTGAAAATATAATTTAGATTAGATGAAAACTATAAAAGTTTAAGAACGACTCACGTTACAATGCAGGCACTGACTCGAAAGAAAGCTGTTCCGAATGGTCTAATACATGAAAGTCAAGTAGACGTAATGAGTAAGATCAATGAAAGCGTATATTTCTGTTCCATTTCTCAAAGGCAAAAATAATCTTTTGCCGACTAAAGGCGGAATCCAAATCAATAGGAAAAAATTATGAATAGTTTAGAAGTGTAAGTTTCATGAAAATCTTTGAATTAGAA
The DNA here is from genome assembly GCA_031894815.1 of Creontiades dilutus. Taxonomy (NCBI): domain Eukaryota; kingdom Metazoa; phylum Arthropoda; class Insecta; order Hemiptera; family Miridae; genus Creontiades; species Creontiades dilutus. The sequence continues at coordinate 1,860,080 of JAVIWC010003164.1, forward strand.
CTAACCAGAGAACCCCCTTCTTATTGATCGACGTTTTGATTAAGAGGTCTTGCCTCATGATGGACGATGAGATATGGTGCTGGTTAAGACTGCTGATGAAGTTTCAAGACTGCTGATAAAGACTTAAACCGCCTTTGACAAGGACTGACGCCTACGCTGTGGAAAACCAAGGGTAAACCTAACCAGTTCGTGGAAGCGAGTTCTCTCCCCCGGCGCTCATTATTGAAAACTTTTAATGACGCGTAATGGGCCGAACACTCTCTTCGTCAACCCGACGCCTATAGCCCCACTCTACAACAACGCTCCATCACGCTCCCATCATCTCCGCAACAAATCGTCAGTGAAAAGCTCAACCCGATTGAGCCTTTTTTTGGCTCACTTCGTAGCGCGGCAGAATCCGTAAAGTTGAAGTAAATGACTGGAAATAACCTCCCTCCCCCTACAACCAACTCGGAAGTCGTAACTTTCGAATGGAGCAAATGAAAATCCGCAATCACGCTAAGCGAGATGTTAAACCGGAGTTGACGACTTTGGAGTTTATTACAGACCAATTAGCGTTGAAAGTGGCGCCCAACTTACTCCAACTTGAATGTAACGCTCTTCTTAAATCTCTAGAGAATGACTGCTTGATTCTATAAAGCACCATAGTCAGTTGAAGACTTCAATAACGGAGGGCTGTAAGCGGAAACGAATAAATAATCTGCATTTCATAAATAAGATTATGTAGTTAAGATATCTTTTACGTTGTAATTTTTTAGTTCCACTTGCTTTCTTTGTATGGTTCTGCGATTGAGTATTGACGAAAAATGTACCCAGAGAATACGGAAAAAGTTTATATTGAGAAACTTAAGTTACGTAGATATTAACGATCAGTGTAGTGTTGTACTGATTGAACCCAATTTAAATGGAAGTGTAGGCGTCTTAAAGATTTAAAGATCCCATCCGTTTTAGAAGTAATTAATAATTTAAAATTGCTGATAATCATTGTGAAAAGGTTTATTTCTATATTTTTAGTCTTTCTGCCAGTAACGTTAGACTACATTGTACCATGGAGTTGACGGAATGGTTGACGGATGCCTCCTCCAGTGGCTGAGCGATCAAGGCCTGCAACACCCATGTGATATCCCTGACGCTAATAAGCCTTAAGTGTATATTATACGTGTAGGTGCATCAAGAATCGGGCATTGGAATTATCTATATACATCAGACTTCGAGGCGTTAAATGAAAGGGTGATAGACTCTCTGAATGGAGAGAATAGGCTCATAATAATCAGGGCAGAGGTAAATATTCAAGGGGAAATATTGAGGGCGTCAAGACAGGGAGTGAATCATAACCATGTTCTGCTATCATGTAACACGGAGGTGATCGGTGGAGATTGGAGGATTGAACCTTGCAAGGGCTGAGGTGGTTAATGCCTGCGACACCCAAACAATATTCCAGACATGCTAGGAAGCGACAGGCTATCGTTCCGATAGATATGATTGGATTCACTGAGATATTTTCTACCTGAACCCTACAAAAGATCAACCCATTTACTTTTACAGTTTTCGAAATGTGGTCTTAATATTACTTTTTACCGGTATCCTTAAAAGATGATCGAGAGCAATGAAGAAGATTCAGGCCCAACTTGGTCCTCTTTGAAATCTTTTCTACACAAGTTTCATATAGTACTTGTCCCGTGGTTTCTTTTTCTATGGAAATGAAAATACTTAAAATAACTTTAAAAAACATCTTCGTTTAGTGTATTTGGATCTCAAACATCTTTAAGAGGGTTACAATTTTATATTTTCTTCCTCAATTACACATTTATTAAATAAGTAAATGTGTATGCAATTTTCTTTGGAAATATCAAACGAAAATGCATGAATGCTCGATAAACAATGGAAGTGACCACACCATCACTGTTCTATGTGCTTGGCCTCCATGCCACTTCAAATTTGTAGCTATTGCTTTTAGAAAAACTATGAGACCAAGTTCCGTAATAATTAATCAATACCTACATTATAACCATGTCAATAGATATACATTGGGATTATTGAATCATTCTTTAGACTTCCAGGATTATTAAACAGTTTTCAAACATTGATTTTGAAACTTTTGACTATTTATTTGATGATTTGATGTACTAATGTTTCGTGTTTTCCACGTGGTTGGCTACCACTCTTCAAATATGAAGTATTCTTTATTGCCAAGAGGGGAGAAAAAACCACCTTGAACTCAACCTTCTGAGGGACTACGAAACTCCCTTAATACTAGCCGTATGTTAAAGTATTATATACAACTTGAGTGCCAGATTGGCCCTGGGACTTTGAAGGGGAGAAAAGTTTAATCGAGGCAGTAGTTAAAGGATATGGCGATGAGACCAAATACTTGGTAAGTTGAGTAAGGGTGGAACCGGGGTAGGGGTGGGGGTATCGAACTGTGGAGGCGCATGAGGGTCCTTTACGGTCTGATTCTCAAAGAGCTCGGTAGATTAACGACGAACTTTTGGGGCCCTGGGGCGGTTTTCTCTCAAGCGGCAGTTCTGAAGAGGTTTTATGTGATTTCGGTATTTCGCTCGTTTGAACATGCAAAGGACTAGGAGGTTGGGGCTTCCACGGATAGTGAGTTAGCGGCTTCTATGTGAATATTTACTGGTGTATACCGCAATCAGAACACTGCGGGAACAACATACTCTTGTTCCACTAAAGCTTCCAACTGAATCATTAGAAAATAATAAAGTTACATCTTGCAATTTATTCCTAGTTCATCGTCATCGGTTAAAGGACTTTATACCTATAACGAATTGGCAGAATATTACGGATTGGGAGGGGAGAGGTGTTGTCACCTAAACACAAGTCAGAGCTTGGTTGTCACACGATGAGTGTTAGCCTTAGTTGACATGACACAAATGGGCGTCACGAGGTGTCGCCCTTGGGTTCAACTCCAAGTTGTATAACATGCTGCACAAAAAGGTTTATCGTTTCTGTATCAGATACCTATTCTGCTGAAATTATTGGCCACTAGATAATTATTTAATTAAATTTATCTCACCTTCTTTTTCAGTATAGTTACCTGGACGTAGGCGTCAAACTTTCCCGGAACTGGTGAAAGTGTTGAACTTTCCTAAGAACAGGGAAAAAATGACAGTTTTTTTCTTGGTCGATTGCAAAGGTTCATTATTGACAGTAATAGAGAGTTTTTGGTTCTAACGGGTGGTTGCAGCTTCGACCGTCTTCCTGAGGAGCGTTGAGATGCTAAATGTCTAGTGGGCAAAGGACCCGTTAGGGTGATGTGAACGACTGTGAACAAAGATTGTTGAGACTTATCGAAGTGAAGTTCGTATTGAAGGGACCGTTTCAACAAAATGATTATCGCTGCAATTGATTTTAAAAACAACTATAATTGAAAACAGCTTATTTCTGCTAGCTATGTGAACTGAGTAAGTTCCTTGTGGTGCAGAAATTTCGTGTTCTGGTGCTTAGCTTCCTCTTAATTCCTTATGATTATTGTTTATGGGATCTGCAATTCAGGAGTTAAAGAAGGAGTTTGGAAGAGTGTGATGTATTGTGGTGCATTGAAAGCCTTCATTCTTCGTTACGCCTTCTTCATTATGAATAACCAATTCACCGACCCCCATTCAAGATTCCAGTTACCTCAAAATGTTGCAAAACCCCAAAATGAATTTGACGATTACCACAAGAAGGGAGTGTATTGATTTCAATTTTGATTTTGTATGAATAAATTATCTCTCTCTCTCTCTCTCTCTCTCTCTCTCTCTCTCTCTCTCTCTCTCTCTCTCTCTCTCTCTCTCTCTCTCTCTCTCTCTCTCTCTCTCTCTCTCTCTCTCTCTCTCTCTCTCTCTCTCTCTCTCTCTCTCTCTCTCTCTCTCTCTCTCTCTCTCGTCGTTCACCGGGTGAATTATCTTCACCAGAAGACTCTCGCATCACTTCCTAACAACTCACCAATCAATGAAATAACATCTTAGTCGCGTGGACCTAGACAGCCGTTCTGTCCAAGTAACAATCTCAATAGCGAACTCATCCTGCCAAAAGCTCTAGAAACAAGTCAGTAAAAAGTTCCTACGACTGACTGTCGAACTAAGAAAGTTTTATTGGCAGATAAAGGAGACAAGGAGAACAACCTTTGCGAACCTCTCTGGGGCAACGGCTAATCGAATTTTGACGGCTTTGAGCAATTTACGATCTCTCAGTCGACTCGCCTTCTCCCTGCAGTAGAATTAATTAGCCTGTGGAGGGGAGGGGGTTGTTCTCGGAAGGCCAGATTGGTATTCAGAAAGCTTCTTCGCTCTTCTCCACCTACCGACAACCTCTTTGTTTTCACCTCTTTGCTTCGTCCCTCTGTTCTAATTTGTGCTCAGCCCCGTTCCCCGCGTTTTACTCCTGAGTTACAGGATTTGGCAGGTGGGCAATTTAGGTGGGCGTCGGGACGAGGCCGAGTAGAGTTTTCTTGTTTGACAGAGGGCAGACAAGATTCATTTAGAACGGAGGAGTCAATGATTCTTGATAAGGCAATTCGTAAGTGAATGGTTCTTCTCTGTAAAATGGAATCGAATGAAATAACTCAGATGAAGTGAATCAAGGCTGTTCAATATGGATATCGGAATCAGACCACCCATATATTCACAGTGCTGTAAGGACCTGAAGCTATGTAGAATCGAAGCAAGATGTCAATCAGGGTCATATAATGGATCCCGTATTTTACGACAACGACCATAAATGAGAAGAGAAAAGAAGAAGAGATCTGAAGAGAAAATTCTCATGGTACAAAAGAGCTGTTGTAATACCCAACCTAATCCTCCAAGGGCAAAATGAGAAAGCCGACTCAGTTAGGTACCTAGGTCCTACTGACAAGTGACAGCATCCCTCTTCATTTCAAACAACTATTATATCTGATGCTGATCAGACCGATTTGGCTGTATGGGAGTGACATTTGGAGCTCAGCTTGCAACACTCAGATCACACGCATTGAAACCGTACAAATGCGAGCGCTGCACATGCTCAATGGCGCACTCTGGTTCGTAAGAAATTATACTCTTCGCATTGACCTTTCCAAACACTCACATCAACATACAACAGATTAGCGAACCGCATAAATTCTTACCTGAAATCCCTTGTCAGTGGCATCCTCTCTAGTCCTACACCTCCTCGTGTCTCCAGACGCCTGAAACGAAAATGGCACTCGGATCTTTTAGCTCCTTGATACTCTAAAGGCACACATCTGTTCTAAATGGACATATTATATTTTGTTATTCATTTTTATGACCTAACCTTATTTTGTTACCAAATTTTATTTGTTACAATATGTTATTTACTGTAACACCGTCCTACGTTCCAAAATAGAATTGAAATTGTATCAAGTTGCCACTGGGCAACGATGAAATACTTCAACCATGTGATAATTTTGTATATTTCATATTATGTATCGAACTTGATAGTGGACTTCCACAATAAAGTTTCTAATGAATTAAAAAAATAATAAATAATTGATTTCTTTTGCTATTTCGAAATACTTCAATCTATTTCCCAAACTTTTTTTTTTTTTAACTCGACCCTCCCACCCTCTAACAATATTCTGTAACTGTCAAATGGCAAAACAAGATGATAAAAAAATTTAGGATTAGAAAATGAATAAACACCCGTTTTCAAAATGTTCACACTTGAAAACGCCATTTTCCAAGTCAGATGACCTCGGACTCGGCGACCTATCTCAATCGATTTCACGCCCAAAATCTTTTGGAAATCACATAATAGTATACATATTACCGGGATCGATGTACCAGTAATATCGATCAATCAACCCTAACAGATAACATTTAATAATTAATCTATCGAAATATCAAAATCTCAAAAACTTTTGAAGTTTGAGCATGTTTTTTAATTTTTATTCAGATAGAAATAAGTTTCCGGATTGGAACGAGACCACTCGAGTTAATGTACGTTAATCCGTTCGCTCTCCAGTGAAAAATCGCTTAGCAAGGCTGCCGAGTTGCAGCATTGTTCAACGGGATGGCTCAGCTAAAGGAATTGTGTAATAATTTGCAGCGGTTTCCATCTTTATTCAGTTTTCAGAAGTACTGTACTAAAGGTAGCGAATTATAACAAGTGAACACGGAAGTAAATTCTTATTGATCATTTCCCAATCGCAACTGTTGTTATTTTTGAAGACCTCCAATGACCACCAGACTGGAACCACCGGCAAAAAGATTGGAATTTTTCCGCCACGATGCCCCGCCGACTGCTCACAATACGTTTGCAGGTTAGCCCGGAAGGAAGTTATGAAGAAGTCATTCTTTCCTTAGGGCCTTCGGTTATTGGCCAAGATCGCGAAAACCGTCGAGGAAGGAGAGGGTATATTGGCAAGGGTAGTGACCTGGAAATCCTCTGAGGAGTTTTTTCCTTCCCCCCACTACCGATCTTTTAAAAGGTGAACCTAATCATAATCGACCAATAGGGGTCTAGCAGGATGAAAACTGAGGGGCGGCAAAGGATGAAGGGAACTTCTTCACTCTTGCTAGACGGTGGAAAGTTTTTTCAGCTTCCGCGATAATCAACTTAGAAGCTTCTTGGGGCATCTGCTCTCATTATTGCTAGAGTCGAATGCGGGATGCGGGGAAGGGACGCTGAAAACTGGCGGGATGACTTCACTTTTTTATTTTTCTCCCTTTTTTATATCCTTTTCTCTCAGATTAATGAACCAAATCCTGTCGGTTAATTAATATCATTAGCCTTATTAATGGAGGCCCGCTCTGTAATCCACGGAGCTCTAAATAAATTAGAAACGAGACAGGATTTTTAATGGACGGCTAGATGGAGTATGTCGTATAAAGTATTTATTTTACTTCCTGAGATTATATTCTGTATCATGTAATACTGCAGAGTTGAGTTCAGCGGTGAAATCCCCAAGACCGTACGAGTCTCGATTTTAAATTGCAAAATTAATTTGTTTCTGAGAAAAACAATTGGTACATGTCCACTTACTTTGCACCACCATGTGATCTTGCAAGATCAAGGTAGTATGTACCGTTGCGAAAATAAATAGGCAAGTATTTTTGGCCGATTGTAGGTGTGGTTAGAAAACTGTTAGATATCAATTATGAATAGATACTTCTGATTGTGTTTTCCGTTTTCATGTCCTGTATAACCAGCATTTTTTTTGGTTGATCTGGGAAAGTGTGTACATGCCTCATAGTCAAAGCTCTTAATAGATACAGTCAAATACGGTACAGAAGCAACTGCAGTATTAGATTGATGATACTAATTCTAAAAATTTCAATCATAAGAAACATAGTAGAGATGTTATGAAAAGGTATCTTGATTCGCAATAGTTGATTATTTTGAAGTCAAAAGAGTCTGCGAAATGAAGTGTATTCAATTTAAGGGGCAACTTCATTTAACCGGACATCCTCAGTCCCTCGGACATTATAATCTCACCGAATATGTACATTTTGGTTTATTATTCAATAATAAACCATTGTAATCGCTCAAACCCCACCCCCCTTGAAAATTTCATGGTTTACGTTTCAAAGGGTGTAGAATCCGGATCCAAACGGCTGAAGCAAAAAAGCTGAAGTTTTCAGGAAAAAACCATGTTGGTCCGACGACGCCCCAATTCTTTAGCCAGCTCTCTCACTAAATTTAAAGTGCCCTTGAAAGGGCCTTTCGAAAGCCTTGAAAGAAAATTTTTTATAGCAGATTCGGATTCTACACCCATTAAAACGTAAACCATGAAATTTTCGGGGGGGGGGTTACAATTTTTTTTTCTAGAGCGATTACAATGGTTTATTTTGAATAATAAACCAAAATGCATATCAATATCACTGTTTCCGTTTGTGTTCATTAAACTAGAAAAGGTTTTTGCGACGGGACCCCCCGCCGAAAAGCGACAGGAAAAAGTGAGAGAAAAGTAGCGCGTATTTTTATAATGATTTTCACTTACAACCGATCGTTGGTAAGGAAATTTATTTTCGCCATTTTTCATCGCACAAAAATTGTTCACCACTTTTTGGAAAGCTGTGAATTTATTTGACACCAGACCGAAAATCCCACGATTCCAATTTCCACCTCCTTAGATCCCAGAGAACCATTGGTTACGAGTTCGTTCTGTTGACAAAACTTCTTATTGGAGTGAAGTTCTGGCTTAGTTACCTATGATTTTCAGTTACAACTGATCGTTGCTAAGGTACAGTGAGAGAGAGCAAAAACCTTCCCAAGGTACATCGCACTATAGCCGGTAGGCTTTTAGCGGAAATCATCCGGGGGTGCAGGGGGCGAAGCCTCCGCCGAGGCGCGCAGCACCGAGTTTCGAAAGTACCTTCGATGTACTCAATAACTTAGTGTAGGTATTAATTTTAATTTTTGTTTGTAAATATCTTGTAAAATGTATATTGTTGATAAGTGAAGGCAGGTAATTAAAAATGTCATGTAATCAAAATGTACTGTCAGGTGAGAAGAGTACAGTAATTATTCATTCATACAAAACTGTTCTAATGAAACATCGAATCGTGATACCTGGGCTCCACAACTAATGAAAAGTTGATTAATTCCTTGCTTTAATCGCTCAATAATTACAAAAGTAAATTCTCCGAAAATTAACACAGTAAATAATTTACGTTTCATTCGAAAAACTGGAAAATCCATACCCAGATGCCCTATATAAAAAAACACTGCAAATTCTTTCACTGGGGTTTATTATTCAATTGGATTGCGTTCATGATTTGAATTTCTACTAAGCTTTGGAGTGTGCGTGTTTCACAGGGTAGAGCAATTATTGAATTTCAGGAGGCACACAAATATGATCAACTGATCAATCCAAATAGGTATTTTGGTTGAGAACAGATTCACGTGCTCTATGCATATCTCCTGAAATTCTATAATCGCTCTATCACTTGTGAAACACGCACACCCCAAAGCTTACTAGAAATTCAAATCATGAACGCAAGCCAATTGAATAACAAACCCCAGTGAAAGAATTTACAGCGTTTTTTCGGATTTGCAGCGGTTATCAGAATGCTTCAACCCGTGTATCGGCTTCAAAGCCTTTTAGGAGTTCACTCCAGTATCATTACTACATCTCTACGTCACTAGGTTACTGTTATCAAACCAAAAACAATAATAAACCAAAATAACGCAAATGTTGGCACCATAAATCGGGCCATACATGGAATGGTTTGACCTACGGACCTGGGGAAGGGCTCATTCGATTCCTCGTGGAGTGTTCTTCAAAAAGAGTACACATTTAGGCCGCCTTGACTTTTTTTGAGGTTTCTAGGGATTTTACAAAACTTCGACAACCCTTAAAAGGGCACTTTAAATTAAGTGAGAGAGCTGTCTCAAGAATTGAGGCGTCGCCGGACTAACGTGGATTTTTCCTTAATTACAGGATTCAACACCCTTTGAAACGTGAACCATGAAATTTTCAGGTGGGGTTAGAATTTTTTTTTTTCAAGAGCGATTACTATGTTTTATTATTGAATAATAAACCAATATAGGCTCTAAAGCCGAAATTTCGAGATCCAAAACTCAACAATGCGAAAACGGGCACAACAATAATCGGTGAGCCGGCCGTGTTATAGGACAGTAGTTATAACTACCATTCCGATTTTGTCATAATCGCAAATGTATTGCCTAGTATGCATTGGTTTTTAAAAACGACGTTCAACTAAATTTTATTTTATTTTTCCAAGACTCGTTCATTTTTTCCCACGTTTTGTTTGAAAGTACGGGGGAAGGAAAAACCATTTCCTAAACCTAGTTATCTCACCTAGTAATACTACTTGAATTATAGAAGAGTGAAAAAGCAACACAAAACACATTACAGCCTACTGGACAAGGGAAGCAACACACTGCCTAATCCTACGTTTTTCCTTTCCCTGAAAATGACCAACGTAGTAATCTTGATAACCTTTTTTGGATTACGGCTAGTTGGTGGCCCTACTTTCTAGTCACCATCCACTCACATGATTCCGTGAGCGTTGATTTCCATTTAAATTACAATTAAAAAAAGTAAAATGATAATAAGAAGAAATGGAAGGTTTTGGGGTTTACTTTGACTGTAGGATTTGTTTTGAAACTTACTCTAGATATCAACATTGATTTGGTCGTATTTACGAGTGTTTTATCATATTCTGACATTTATTATGTCACATCGATCCGCACTCTAGTTTTAACTAGGTAAATGGCTTATTTACATTTTTTTCCGTTGCACCTGGTGGTACTTCAGCTTGGTTTATCTTGGAATTATAATATACCAGGGTATATGTACTGTATTATACATCATTTTGATAGATCGTTAAGGACGTTTTACGTAGACGCATAATTGAAATTTATTGGAAGTCCCCACAGATTAAAGCTCGTATGTTAATTCTATACACAGTAATATTAGGTATAGTCTTGTTCGTACGTTATATTTATATTACAGGCTTACAAAAAAGTCCTATTACCCAATCTTTAAGGTAAGTTCCCTATTGATATTTTCATAACCCCTCCTAAGCTTCTGCACTATGCATGACATGACATACAGTTGTAGTATTCAAATTGGTTATCCGATGCAGGCTTCCCACCTCAGGCGTGGCTGTAATACCCGTCATTTACGTTCAGCTCGGAGTTTCTGAGCCGAGTGGGAATGACGTCGCGTGATGGGCTTAGACAAACAGAGAGGTGTTGTCGCAACCCATCTTCCTTACACATACGATCCAAGTGCATTAATTATTAATAATCACTCCCAGCACAACATTTATTGGAACGGGGAAATTCATCATAATACGTAAGGTAAGGTAAGCGAATTAGTCAAATTGAATTCTCTATTCTACTCCAATTTAGAATTCGCTAAACTAAAAAACAGCGACAGCCAAATAGCCACCTAATCCCGCATACATTCTTCGCCTGCAATAGGAGCGGTGTTGATGTAGAAATGGTAGAAAGTAAACTTACGTTTCTGAAATGGAATTAACATTCATGATCAGAGAAATAAACAACCTTACTATTACAAAGCTAATGAAAATGCTGACTCGTCACAGGTAGCGTTGAATCAAGGTTAGACCAATAGCTTGGGGCCCAGGACTCTTGGATGCAGTGCTCAAAATGATAGGTCTTGAAGGTGAGACATAACTTTGCGCCTGAGTAGCTACAGTAAGATGGGGTTTATAACCGAAGGATACGGGCGCGGCGCGCCCTTGCAGCGAGTCCTCATTTTTGTAAAAACCGAAGAAATAACGGTATCGACTTACATCTGACCTAGAGCGGAACGATCACTCAACTGAGAAAATTTTGCCCGCAGCTTGTCGCGAGAGCTCGGTGCCCACAACTGATCGCGCAAGCTTACCGATAAAGGGAAACAGGTTGAAATTAACCTATAGCCCAGGGAACCAGCCGCCGACGGTGGCAAGTGTTTTTTGGTTTCCTCACAAACCTGACTGAAATAAGTGTGCTCTTTGGAAATATGAGGACGCGATTTCAGCAACAGTTCATCAAATGACTTTACTGTCATTCTGAAACGAGAAAAAAAGTTTCTCATCGTGGTTGCGAATTTCACTAAACAATTCAACAATTTTTTTTAGATTCCCTACCGACATTGAAAGAATGGACCAAAAAACGAGGTACATTCCACAAGTACAGTCTTGAGGTCTCATCCTGATCCAACAGGCCTTGACTCTCTGCAGAACATATGAGATGCAGCTGATTTCTTCTCCGTAGAAGGGTAGCGAGGTACATTTCACAAAAGAAACATTACAACTATGTAGAAGCGTCGAGAGCCCATGAGGGAATAGTTGATGAAAGATGGAGGCAGGCAGAGAGGGAGCGGGTGTGGGAGAAACATTGCGATACTGTTTCCCCGCTGCAGTCTGCAATTTTTCTTCTTCTTCTTCTTTAAGGTGTAAGTCCCACCTAAGAGTTCTTGACCGATAATGATTTAAAAAATCGGGCTTTGGTGGGATTCTGGAGTTTGAGAGGGACTTTTGGCGGCTGTCCGTAACTGGATGCAGCCAATAATCTGGGAGGTTCAATAATTTAGGTATTACCTAAAATTTACTTTAAAGTTCTTCAATCGTTGTTTCATTTTAATTTGATCCAGTAATCGATTTAGAATTGGATGAATAGAGTGTGACATGTTGCATTCTCATATGAAATGTTCAATATAATTTTCGTAGTTGTGGAATGTAAATATGTTACAACTATTCAAGAGACAGATGTATGTAGCTACCTACTGAACTTCCAAACCACTATTCTCTGATTATTATTGTTGACAATGTGTTTGGGAACCAAAGAGGGCAGGGCGCCTGAATAGAGTTTCTCTCGGTTAGATTGTACTCGGTGTTTATTTTCTTTGAGTTATTATAAATTATTCTTTTTGTAAGCACTCGGTTACTTACGTTGGAAAAATTTTAGTAAACACATGGAGAGGTTTTCGACGGAAAAAGCAGTGTCATGCGTTTACTAACCAAAGTAGTTGGGTATGTTTTCCTGTATTTCTATTGGTGTTATCCGTGACTTTACTAGGACTACTGTCAAATGACTATTTCAGTGCCAGTGAGTAGCAGTCCATTAGAACACTTGAGCGTTTATGGATAGGTTTTCGACGGAGATGATACGTTTTTGGATGGTGAGGGCTCGGCTAATGGCTATGCCGCACTTCCAGGTTCAATACGATGATGATTTTCAATCACAACCCTGACCAATAAGAACAATTATATTTCTGTTTTATCTAACAAGCTGTGAGAAATATGATTGACAAATTCAGGGATATCTAGTCAGAACCAAAATCATCAGAAGTAGAAGTTGTACAATTTGTAGGGAGAATTGACGATTCCAAATCATGGATTACCTACCTTATATATAAAAGCGTGTCAGTCAAAAAATTGGACTGATTAATTGAAAATTAACAACCTTGTAGCCATTTTCGAATGAGGACCACCGCTCAAAAGTGATTTCACTCTCGGATGTCGGAAGATGATCAAGGCGATTTGGAGGGATGACAATCGTAGTTTCTCGATGTCTTTGGGCAATATACAACTCGTCTTGCCCAGAAAGCCCTTTCATTTAGTTTTAGAAGAGGAACGCTCATGGACCATTACTGTGAAAAGGTTAAGTGTTTGGAGATCTGTTGGACCGAGCTCTTAGCATCATGGTGACGATGATTCTACTGGATCATATGCAGGACCAATTGGTTATGATTAAAGTTCCTTCGAAAGAAGATCATCAAAGAAGCTATAGAAAAGATTAAGCCTTTTAATACGGCTCCAAAGACATGAGAGCATGAAACCAAGTCTTCATCCTAGAGAAAACCGTAACATGGTGAGAAAAACCAATTGCCTGTAGTTGTTTGTAATGAGGAAACCGGAAATTTGTCTCTTTCTAACCCTCAAATAAAATATATTGGTAAATATGTTTTTAGTTCCTTTATAGCTGTTTAAATGGTCAAATTAAAAGTCAACGAGGTGGTTATAGAAGATCTTCATGATACAGGAGCCTCAGTGAGTTTTATAAAGTATCCGATTTAAATAAGAAATTTAAAGGAAACAGACAAATTTCTTTAATTTTCCTTTTAATTATCAGAGAGAAAAGTTCAACACTCCGTTGTAGTTGTGTTAGAACATGAGAGCTGCACGTATTCTCGCAGGTATCCTCCGCCTTCAAAGGTGTTGCAGGTTTTTTAAAGCAATTCTATTGTGGGTAGGATAATGATACATACGATTTGAAATTGGTATAAAATGACATGAAAGGCTTTCTCCGACCATCGTATTATATAAAGAAAGCTCTCCATTCTTTACACATTCATAAAAATGTTGAAAACTGTAGAATAATCCCGCTCACCCGTTAATGCATGCTATGATACTGCTTTGTTGAAAGTGTTTTACAGTTGAAATATTGGCTGCAATAAACAATCGATAATCGATTTACTAGAACCTGGTTTTGGTTTGGCCATGCAAAGACTGGTGTATTAATTTGAGAGCAATGAAACTCATATTGGACCATCTGTAGCCTTAGGAACTCTCATGGAAGGATGGATAGACTGTCACAAAACGAATGGTTTTCACAATGGTGTAAAAGGCAAAATGCTATTGAAATGTTTGTCATCCCCTGAAGTGACAAAACGGCTTCCGCAACCAACAAGTTAACTCGGAACCATAAGTAACATGCTGGTTGATTTAGAATTTGTAATTCTGAGATTTGAGTAAAATTTATAACCAATGTTAATAGACAACCTAACAATTACAGACCTAACGAAAAGTCCTGTATAGTCACGGGCAGCATTGGATTAAATATTTTCCTATTTGAAGAACATACCATGAGGAATCGAATGATCCCCACGTCCGTAGGTCAAAATTCCCGATGTATGGCCCGATTTAGTGCCAACATTTGCGTTTTTTCGTTTATTATTGTTTGTTTGTAACCTAGTGATGTCCGGCCGATAGCGTCGAGTTGTAGTGAATGTGGATACTGGAGTGATAGCCGATGTGAATACTTGTAGTGTAGTTAGTAGCCGATACACGGGTTGAAGCATTCTGATATGCATGAAACGCTGATAATATATAGGTAAATATTATTCAATATTATTACTGGGGATTATTATTCAATATTATTACTGGGGTAAATAAGTATTCTTTCACTGGGGTTTATCATTCAATTGGCTTGCGTTCATGATTTCAATCTTACTAAGCTTCGGAGTGTGCGTGTTTTACAGATGATAGAGCGATTATTGAATTTCAGGAGATATGCATAAACCACGTAAATCGGTTCTCATCCAAAACACCTATTTGGATTGATCAGTTGATGATGTTTGTGTGCCCCCTCTACATCTGTCTACCTTTGGCTACATCGTTTAAATTTGGATTTGCGGAAGTTTTAACGCAATACGATGCCAAAGGACTTGATAAATTATAGATGTTTTTATTTGGGGAGGCACACAAATATGATCAACTGATCAATCCAAATAGGTATTATGGTCGAGATCAGATTTATGTGCTCCATGTATATCTCCTGAAATTCAATAATCGCCCTATCCTGTGAAACACGCACACTCCAAAGCTTAGTAGAAATTCAAATCATGAACGCAAGCCAATTGAATAATAAACACCAGTGAAAGAATTTGCAGCGTTTTTTATTGGTATTCATCAAAATTAGCAAAGTGATTTTTTGTGTACTCAAATATGGAGTGTGACACCAAATAATCGATGCGTGAAAATTGTCTAATTGTTGTCGAGACAAAAGAGATTAATATTCTAGAGTTTATAGTTTATTGTTGGTTTTCATATTATACATTTTGGAGTCTACACTTCAAAAATCTGTTATTACCTACTACTGGTTTTTTAAAGACTATTGATGTTGTTTAAGTCATAAAGAATCAGTAATCCTGAATTAAATCTGATTTATACTGTGTACTTATGGGTATACTTAGTTAAATAGACAATAGTTTTTCAATTATAAAATCAATGAAATCGATAAAGTATCGTGGAACTGTTCCATAACTGAATTTAATCAATAATCTCCGAGTCATACCAATTTTAGTCCTCTCTGAAATTACTATATTTTCGTTTGAAGGCAGAAAACCTGGTTTATACCGTAAAACTGACCGTTTTCTCTCAGTATCGACTTGCTACTGAAAAATGGGTTCGCATCGGCATTTGTGAATCTTTCTTCGCCTAACGGAATGGTGACCCTCTCGAGCAACCATGCTCCACAAAACAGGGATTTTCAAGAACTGCTTAGAATGGCCGAATCGATTACTGAAGGTTTTTAGGCAAAACATTTCAGTCTGAAAATCCCTTATTTCTTGATCGAGGAGGCCCGAGATTCATCGAAAAAAGATACTTGAAATCGTCTGCGAAAATCATTCTTTATAGCACGTCAATTTTCCGCATTCAAGAGAGATTTTCTTCAAAACATTCCAAGTTGAAGAAAAAAAATGTAGATTGCTTATACTTACTGTTGGAAAGCCAAGATCCTGGAGGAGTTTTCCGTGGAGAGTGAGAGTTACAAAACCTTTTTATAATGATTGAGAGAAAACTTGGAAAAAAGTCGTTATGTCAAAAAATCTCACAATTTGGTTTGATTGATTTTAGAAAGGTGTTTAAAGGATTTATGATCATTTAAGTGACTTAAGGTCGGAAACAAATAAGTAATCTTGAAAGCGAAATAATTCGGAAACGAAGTCACTAAAAATGAAAGGTTATGAGGCGTGTTTGTTGGTAATTACCTCGAAAACCGACGCTTTTTTTACCATAAGATCAGTTACATCCTTTATTATAGATGGATTTTGAAAAAGCGTTTCAAATTATGAAACTCAACCCGCGTGTATCTGATTAGTATATAATACAATTCATGTGGACATATCCTTCAGTGGAGCTTCATCATTGTGACAGGAAATTGAATATAAACATACCCGCTTAATTGACTATCAATTGTAGGTATGCTATTATCAGTGTATCATGGCTGCTTATTACCTGCCTCCGATAAATCCTAATCCAAGAGATTTGACGCCACAATGAATCGATGGCGTCCCATATATGAAGTTTCGATGACAATAATTATGAAAATTTATGCAAAGCTATCTGTTCATCAAGGCAAGCTGGATATATTTATGATAACAATGGCGCGGTTTGACTATCAATCACCCTATCTGTGTGCTGTACTCAGGTATACCCTTCGACCTAATCGGAATCGCCAGAAACCTGTCGTTAATTTGTCGTCGGAGCCGGTGATACAGTGACGACGCCTGAGGGCCGAGGTGGATGATGAGGCTGATAATAGCGTGGGAGCAGGTGAGCGGAAAATAGAGCGCTACCTGGCGTCCTCCCACTCGAGGGACGTGATGTGGCCGCGGGAAGGCTATGCTCAATATTACACATTATGTCAATATGCGGTAGAAGTGACACGCAAAGCCATATCCTCAGCAGAGCCGATTTGGTTCACCAATCAGGAAGCCCAATCCTAATTAGGTACATCGTTTTTGATTTATTATTTCCAATATTGAACGTTTTTAATCGACCAAGGAACAATAACTTTCAACACTTCTTGAAAAATGTTGATCTGCGTGCAGGTGATCCCGGCATCTGCATCAATCAACCTTAAGGGATCGTAAAATAATATTTAACGATTAATCTATTAAAAAGTAAAACCTCAAAGACGTCGGATGTATTTAGTTGATTCATATAGGAATTAGCTGGGTGAATCGAATGAGATCATCCCGGTTGAGGGATAATCATCCGTTTGCTCACATATTGCAGGTCTGTCTCTAAACGAGTGGCTCCTACAAGTGACTGGGGACACACCTTTTGAAAGCTTGATTGTATGAAAATATACTAGTCATATTGTCGTCTCCGACCGAGTTTTCATAACTTATTTATATATTTGCGGACAATAGAAGGGTAGATAGGTGTTTTACTATATCTTCTGACAGTGTCCATTATGTTGACAAGTGTAATCATATAAAAACCAGACATGAGAACGTTTCTGTAATGCATTCATTGCTCACATATATGTTCAGAAAGTTGAAATATACCGAGTGAATTTCAGTAGTTATTACTGGTTATCAATAATTTAATATCAACTATTGTAACTATTGTAACAATAATTGTGGTTTGCGTCTACAAAAGGGGGAACTCGTGTCCCTGGGTTTGGAATGTAGTCAAAGAAGGTTAACGTTTTGGTTGAGCCATTAAAATCAAGATTAGGCCAACAGAATGACGTATTATGTAGCCTAATGAGTTTGTGAGTTTACGCATGCATAATTGTGTGAGAAAATTATGCAGAGGGGATGTCGGACGAGACGCAGAGGGGTTTACAACTGATGAATGGGGGAGACAGACTTTACTTGGAGACAGAGGCCCCAGTACTGCAGTAATTAATTCAATGAACTGCGGTTAATAACTCGGGATTCCGAAAAGACCGGCGCGCTTCGAGGGCGAAGGGCTCGAGATCGGTACAAAAGGTGGCTAGCGAGAGCTACAGAGAGATAAAAGGAGAATCTGAGTAACAGAAGAGAAGAGATATATAGATGGATAGTAATAGAAATAGAGAGAGGGGTGAAGGAAGATGTAGAGAGACCGGAGCGAGTCCAGTGAGTAATAGCAAGTAATTTCGAGAGGTGGATCTGCATTTACCACAGATCTACGCAAGGATTCAGCACCTGACTCTTCAATAATTTCGATTTACCAAGTTGTACAGATCAATTGAACTTAAGTACAAAAGCAAGTAGGCGCTCTCTTCAATAGAACAACACGAGCGTTCATGTAGAGATAAATACGACATGGAGGTGAGTAATTGGAAGCCGTTTCGAAAGAGGATAAGTTTGTTGGAATTCGAACAGAACAATAACGTAAATTGAAACCAAATGGAATTGAAGGAATTTCCTAATTCGTGGCCCTGCAATAAAACAATGGTTTTGCATTGACCATTTATGGAAGAACAGTAACACGTTTCCGTTTAACTCATCACAAAATGATGAATAATTTCCGTAATGTTTTGTGATCACTATACATTTGAACAAAATGGGATAGAATATCCATATTCCAAAAGTACTTCTACCCTTCCAAAAATAAGACTTTTTGGCCCTGTGCGTGATGGTGGTCTAGATTTCATGGAGATGGTAACCCAAATCCCTGCCATAGGATCTAACAGACCGAGGAATATTCAGTCACTCCTCTTCAACGACTTGCATTGTTCATCCGCGTATAAGAGTGGGACTGACAGAGCTCAACGCCTGCATGGACCTCAGAGCAGAGCAATGCTAATTACATCTCGAGACTATAAAGCTAGTACTACAAACTAGCTTTCTAATGTAGATTTCTAGTCCCTAAATTTCTCTTAAGTCTGTCTCTAAAGTCTAGAGTTTCTAAAGCTCTACCCACTGGGATGCACAAAACTGTGGGACGACGCACTGGTACAACTTAGTGTCGAACGGAATGCCCTACACAAGAGACTGCGACACATGTGCTACAGATCTGCCCTTCAATGGTCCGACATGGATGCGCATGTCAAAATACTGTTCTGAGTTTATTAGACGGATATGCTTGACGGAATTGATGGCCAGCTCGGTTAGAACTCCACTTTAACCTAGAAGATCGTTGATACCGTCCTTGATGTTCTACTCCAAGCAGCAGGATAGCTTGCATGTCCAGGTGTATGGTACAAGTGGCCAGTAACTGAGCTAACACTGGAAAGCTTTAATTCCAAGATACTGGATGGATGTTGGATGACCATCAGGGTCCAAACAAAGCATTCATATGGTCAGAGTTTAGGGCGACTACTTTCTGGAATGTAGTGATTGCTGGCCTAGTAGATGTAGAAGGGGCTCGAGCTGGACTCACAAAAATACAATGCGGAGGAGAAGTGCCTTCTGATGGCATAGCCAGAGGTTGCACTACCCTCCCTTCACCCACATTGGAGCAGACCGACTCAAGACTGTCCCCACTCGAGAAGCCCGGGATCGGATCCCGGACCAGTGTTTAAATGCTTCTGGATGGAATCAACAGCATAGTCCTTGAAGTGACTGGACAGTAATTATATTGGTGCTGTTATAAGTACCGCAAAACCATCTTGCTAATTCGAAATTTCATCATAGAGGGCACCAGTGGGATTGTAAAATTGTTATGCATGGTTTGTCTCCCCCAATAAAAAAAAATAAATAAATAAAAAGGTATGCACGTGTCAGAGCATTTATTTATAGTGAGCTTACCAAAATTAATTTCTCTGCTCGAGTCTTCGAACTGCTTCATAGTTTTATGTTCTCCTTGTAGTTGGTAAGGTATTTATTTACCGTTTGGAACAATTTGCGTGGTTCACAGTTTCGTCTGCGTGACTTAAATTCACTACGTCAATATTACCACTTCTTATGCTCCCATTATTATAACAACGAGTTGGGTCAATACGTGTTTTACGGCATGTAATATACGTAATAGCCGTGTTTTGTTTATTTCTGAGTAAGGTTAGTATCTTATTGTAATTTTATTCCCCCTCTTTCGAAGTGAGTACTTTCCGCGGGAAAGGAAGCCGCTCGTTCTTTTTTTTTTTTTTACATGAAAAAGGCCAGAGGTGATAAGATCCGCCCCCTGATTGGTGAACCTTGAAAAACTCGAGCGAGTCGGCGGGACCGGAGGGAGTAGGAAGTCGTAAGGCCGGCCGGGCGTGATGCGGCCGGGTCACGACATCACGGCAACCCCTCGTAAATAATGGCCCCCTCCACTAATTACCCAGTCATCACCTTCTTTTTTACTCGCTCTTGAAACCTCACTAAGAGGTTTTTGATTTGTTTGATGGGGGAAAAATTGAAGAAATATGGTATTTGTGAAAATGGATAATTGATAGATTACTGACTGGCCTAAAGGACACCAGCCAACCAGTATGTAACGTCAAATTAAATGAACTAGGAGTTAATGAATTCTCCTCTTTAGCGGATTAACTTGTGGTTAAAAACCCTCACAAATTGATCAAAATGTTCAAAACCGAACATCGAAATCAAATAGGTGAATATGGAACTTAAATACCGTAGAAATTAAATGTAAGAACTAAAAATTAACCAAAAAGTACAAATGTAAATAAAGAATTTAATTATTAAAGCAGTATTATTACTCACATAACACTAACTCAATTAGATAAAAGAAGTACAGGAGATAATCCAGAAATTAGGGGAGAGGCACGAGGGTACATGTAAGGCTCGTGCAGCTAATACAGTTCATTACACATGGTACCGCCAACTAAACCATGATGTACAATGTGCCAATTTCAACTCGGTGGCCCCCATCGACCGCATTCGCTGGATACTCAAGTTGCGAACTGAGCTCCTAAACCTCAACTACCAGCCCTGCTTGGAGGAGAGAATAGATCTGTGCGCACTGTGTAACAGAAGATCTAGGGAGGATACCTTCCATTTCATTTGTGAGTGCCCCGTTCTCCGGGAGTTTAGAATAAGATGGTTGAGACGTGTTGAAATACCGCAATAGGTCTTCATAGAAATGCTCAACTCGCCAGTTGAATGGGAAAAACTTATTATGTATGTAAGGGTAGCATGGGGATATAGAAGAGAATTAGTAAACGAATTTAATTGCAATTAACCATAGATTAATTTGCCTGAAGAATTTAAAAATTTATAAATACTAAGATTGTTAAAATGTTATAATTTATTACAAAATTATTAATACAGTTGTGGATATTGGATTAAATGTTATTAGATTAACCTGTTTGTTCTCTTTTTCTTAAATTGATTTCTGTGATATTTCGGAATGTTAAATAATTCATAACTACAAAGCTACGTATTAGGTGAAAGTGCTGTCGATGTATGTATAGTGAAACGAACATTGCGCAAATGTTTTGATGTCTGGCTCATAGGCTGACGGCTTAGGTACATGCCAAGCCTTAAGATGCCTTTGTAGCTGGAAGTATGTAACGAACATTAAAAATAGATTGTAAAACTATAATGATGTAAGAAATGTATTTATGTGTTCGAGTTTTGTAAATAAAAGGCGTTTACTACTACTACCACTACAATTAGATAAAAGTCAACCTCATCTTAAGAGAACAGAAAGCACTTAGGAGGAGAACACAAGGTGACCCCGGTGGGCTCCGTCGATTCAGTGAATTGTATTAAGTTGTACCCGTACCACTAAACTGTATTTAATATCGTGGGGATGAATCTCACAACCCTGAGATTATCTATGAAAAAGGTTATCTGAAATTATATATCAATTTGGAGGAGAGAATTATATATTTCTCGCATCACAAACTCATATTTCGAGAAAAAAACGTGAAGGATAGATTTGAAAAGGAAGGCAGTACTGAAGGAAGTTCAATAATTTTCAAAATTAAATGTGTTCTGTTGGAAAAAACATTCAATATTCAAAAACATTCAATGCCGAATGGCGATACTTTTTGCCGATATATCAAATGAATATTTCGATATTGTTTTCGGATAGTTGCATCCCCAAAGGGAATGGTTCATCCAATTGAATCACAGAGAAAACGAGGTTTTTCCATGGGATCCTGAGGTTTCGCTGCAGTATTGTTACTTTTGCGTGATCAAAAGGATGGAACGGACTGAATGGAGTTTTAATAAAGAGAAAGTTAGTAGAAGTTAATGAGTGTGAAGGATGACAGTTGGAAGGGGGAAAGAAGTGTTCTAGTATCTACAACGGCCAATGCTATCACTGAAAACGTTTACAGCACAAGTGAACAAACAGAAAACATTTCGGAAGTTTTTGAATTGCTGAGCTCGAATACTGTAGCCCTTCAATGCTACACATTTTTTTTTTTTTTTTCCTTCAATGGGATGGGAGGAACCCCTGGTCACTGAGACCGCTAGGATCTATTGTGACACTTTCCCAGTTTTATTTAAGAATCTTTTTAATGGCCTCTTCATTCACAAAGTGAAGGAGGTTTTCAGGCGTTTCCTTGGCAATATCGGCGGGTGTTAGGGTACCCTTTCCGAAATGCCGGAATCTTATCGATGCGACAGCAGGACTGTCGCAGAGTACGTGTTCAGCTGTCTCCGCTTCTTCGCAACAGAGCCGGCATTCTATTGTCCTGGCCTTACCCATTTTGTTAAGGTGGTAAGCTGGACTCTGATCCCTTTTTAGCTAGTCGATCAGCTTCTTCGTTGCCTTCTATTCCTTCATGACCTGGTACCCAAAGCAACGTTAATTTGTTGCCGTGGGCTGCAGCCTTGAGTGAGGTGAGGCAGCTCCAGGTCAGCTTTGATGTTGTTGAGAAGGCAGAAATGGCCTTTAATGCTGCCTGGCTGTCTGATAGTATGTAAATTCTTGCACCTTTGAGTCGTTTCCTGGCAATCTCTTGTGCACATATTTCTATAGCATGGGTTTCTGCCTGATAAATGGTGGCATTGTGCCAATGCTTTTCACGAGTAGCTCTGTGCCACTCCCAATATGGCAGATTTATGTTGTTGTTTTTTTTCTTTCTTTGTCGTCAAATTCCAAGCTTTATTAATG
The DNA here is from genome assembly GCA_031894815.1 of Creontiades dilutus. Classification (NCBI taxonomy): domain Eukaryota; kingdom Metazoa; phylum Arthropoda; class Insecta; order Hemiptera; family Miridae; genus Creontiades; species Creontiades dilutus. Next base: position 1,883,017 of record JAVIWC010003164.1, read on the forward strand.
AAATAATAAAAAAAATAAAAAAAACCGTTGGAAGTTATTGAATGACGCTTCATAAAAACACAAATTTCGTTATTACTTTTTTCAAGTTATAAATACAAGGTTTACGACCCTCAGGGCAGCTTCAGAGTGTAGCTACCAACGTGGTTTCGGTTCTATTTCGAGAACACGCTCATCCAGTTTTCCCTTAATGATCCTTTTCACGGAATAACTCCCCAAAACTTGGGTCTTCCCCGCAGAATCCAATTTGTTCGACTGTTTGATCAACCTGGATTGCCGACTGGTTTCAAAAGGGAGGAACCGGGCACGTGTGGCGTGCTCGTGGGATTCAAAGTGGGACGAGGCGGTAAGGCAGTAAGACGGGTAAAGGGCGCGTTTTGAATGGGACCGACTACCCTCTTTCTCTTCATTAAGACTCTAGAGCATTTCTTGATAAAGTAGGGCTGCCGGCGTGTGAAGCCCAGAGCTCGTTCGTACGCGTCTAGTTGTAAACGTGGGTGTATTACTCGAGATGAAGCTTGTGTGCACTTCTCACAGGATGGAGGGGAAATGAGGAGCAATCACGTGCTCATGAAACTCGCGTTTCGTCTTCAAGAGAAGAGGATGTCCGGATGGGGAGCGCAGTAATTATAACTCCTCAAACCTCTTACACGGAAACCCAGTAGATTACACTTGGTCGCACCTGTGTCAACCAAGTAAATATCAGTTACTGCACTTATAAATTCAATTAGTACTTTCCCATCGCTGTGAACAAATTTCGGAATTTCGGAATTTAATCGTGATCATTGTAAAGTGTTTCAGGAAACAATCTGGCGAAAATGAAAGTTGTGTGACATTCGGAACTTCAGGAAAAATGCACTGAAAATTATCACACAGAGGTTGATTATTTCTGTATTGCAATGAATCGCCTATGAAAATCAATGGTCTATACTGAGTGTTACATTTCGTGACGGTCACAGGCCAGGAGAAGATTTCACGGAAAATTTCTGATCGAAAATGCCTTCTAACAATTTTTGTTTACACCCTTGGAAATGCGTTTTTTTTCAATTTTGAGATTTTTCTCGTTTTTTCGACCAAAACAGCCATATCACCCACATTTTAAGTGCAATTTCAAATCTAAACGCACTATCAAAAAGAGCGTTAAATTTCCTATCGCCCTGATGGAAAACCAACTTTTTTGGGCTGGCGGAACGGGTGAAAAAATCAACTTGAAAAGGACACGTGGTCAAATCGTGGAGATTTCGACTTTGTTTAAACGCCTATGAGTCCCCGTAATAAGGTATGTGAATTTTAACCTGTAGTGCTAAAAGATGTGCCAAAATCTGAGCTTTCCAGCGATGTAACCAGATTTGAAATTCCATGTAGTTTTTTGGGAAAAAATTGCTTTTCAAGTTAGAAAAACGTAGTTTCTTACTGGATAGTCCGGTTTTTCACCATGCATAGATTCGTCTGGTAAAAAAAAAATCGTACTCGGATTTAAAAGAAAAATCATTAATAAATGTACATTTTTACTGTAAATACTGTTCAAATGCCCACCGTTCAATCTATGAACCCCTTCTATCGAATGAGCGAGATTTGTACACGAAGGAGTCAGAGTCCGCCGGGCTGTTCCAAAAAACCTCTGTACTTACCATTGCTTTTTTTCCAAATACAGATGAACCGAAACCCGCATTGTGAGTAACAGACAGATACACGACACAGCATTCACGTAAACTTCATACTTGAGGAACCTGAGGAAATACGCTTTTATTGGTAACCCGCCTGTGAGGAATCGCCGTTGACATTCCCTCACAGCTTCACGGGCATTTAGATTTGTGTACCCATACACAAGCATCATGTCAGCGTATTCCACGTTGGTGAATGCCACAGGCATTGTACTGATGCGAACAACGAAAAGCAACTGATTATGCAGAGGTTTTTTTGGAAAAGCCCGGCGGAATCTGACTCCTTCGTGTTCAAATCTGCGTCGCTCATTGATAGAAGGGGGTCATAGATTGAATGGTGGGCATTTTGAACAGTATTTACAGTAAAAATGTACATTTATTACAATGGTTCATTAATAATTCTTTTTAAAAATCCGAGTTCGAATTTTTTTTTTACCAGACGAATCAACGCATGATGAAAAACTAGAGTATCCAGTAAGAAACCACGTTTTTCTTACTTGAAAAGCAATTTTCTAATAGAAAACTACACGGAATTTCAAAGCTGGTTATATCGCTGAAAAGCCTAGGTTTTGGAACATCTTTTAGCACTACAGGCTACAATTCACATGCCTTATTACAGGGACTCATAAGCGTTTGAAGAAAGTCGAGATCTCCACGATTTGACAACGTGTCTTTTTCTAGCTGATTTTTTCACCCGTTTCACCAGCTCAAAAAGTTTCCTAGTGAGTAATGGGTAAGTCAGTCAGTCAGTCTTATAAATGTTCTGTGGTGGTTATGACTATACCTCATTTTAAGTTCATTTAGACTGGGAAAGTGTCACAATAGATCAAAGTGGTTTCAGTGAACAGGGGTTCCTCCCATCCCATATCGGAAAAAAGTACATTTAGGTCATTTTGCAAACCTCAAAAAGGAGGGAGGTACTCAATTCGACTTGTATGATTTTTCTGTATGTATGTTTGATTGCACCTAAAGCCCTTAAATTCGTAACCGATTTTGATCGAGCTGGTCTCATTGTTTGCTCGAATCCGATCACAATTACATTTACATTTGAGTTTTCGTTACGAATTTTCAAGTTCTACATATCTTCTAACATGTACTGATCTTGAGGAGATCAAACAATATAATCAACTTTCGATCTACTCCCGAAGACATCAGCCTCGTATCTTTTGACCCAAATATTGCTATTAAAACTGTCAAAAGTAATGTACAATTTCTCAAAATCTCTTTAATGAATACGAGTTTTTAATTATTTCAATAAATGGTTTTATATAAATCTTTAGTTCAAATACTAGTCGACTTCATCCTTTTCTGTTCGACAGGTGACTGGATTTCACTTGCTCTTTGACGGGTAAATTGTTTTTTGCTGGTTCTTCATATTTCAGCTCAAAGATTTATTGGAATTAATAGGAAACTTTCTCTTTAAGCATGAATATACTTGACGTGAATGAAAACAACGAATGTGAATATAAATGGTTTGTTGTCCTTTTCCAAGAAATAACAACTTTCAATGTCTTACGTAGGTAATGTTGTAGTTCTTAATATAGAAACACCGTTTATTTTGGGAAACATCTTTTATATCATGTGGGAAAGCACACTTTTTTCTTATATAGTTAACTGTCATTGTATTATTTACTCTGATTCCCGAAGATAAAAGGTGTTTCATAACTGAACGTATACACAATAAAATATCTTTAGGTAAATTAGAATAGTAGGTCTAGTCATTACTATAAAAACTGCAAATTCATTTCAGATTTTTCAACGAATGAGATAAATCTTGTTGACCTCCGTGACTTCTCCGAAATCAATCTTCTGATTGCTGAATCGTCCAGTGTTCCACAAACAGTGCATTCGTAAACTTTGTGTGAAAGTTAGCAATGCCTGCATCCAGCATCCTTGCTCTTCATCATTGATATACCTAAATCAAGTGCTACTTCTCCGAGTATCTATCGACTGGTGTCATGATGGGAGATATCTGCAGAAGCACCCCTTAGTGCTAGATTCCCACTTCTCCTACTACCTGTCTATATCGGGTAAATTAATTTCAAAGTTTAAATACAAAGCGGGAGCCACTTCAAACTTCCCCTCCGAATCGGGAGAATATGGCTGATATTGAGGCAAAGAAGGAAGCAACTAACCCTGATGCATAAGAAAAGTTCCCACTCTTTCGAATAAATTCTGAATTTCTGCTTGCCAAGTTATACAGATGGAAGGAGTGCATTACAGGCTCACCACATTTTTAGTTACCTCGTGTGAAATTGATGAAGCCTCTAACCTTAAACAGTGAGCCTCACTGGAAAGTTGCTAAGGATGCTAAGCCCCTATAACTACCGCACCATGTTTAATGTGAATTAGTGCGTGCTTAGAGTTATTTGGAATCGTAATGTATTGAAGTAAGGTTCTTGTGGAAATATTTATCCTTAGTTCGAAAACATCAAGTTTGTTGTAATCATGTGTCTACGCTGCATACAGTACGGAGGTTAGTTTTTTTTAAATAATAAATATATAACTTTATTGCTTAGTAGCATTACAGTTGTAGTCACATGGAGCAGGTTTTCACATGGCACATGTGAGGGAGTTTTAAGCCCAGTGGCTTTCTCCCGAACTAACCTTCACAGTTCAATAGTTGCAAGATGGTACACGGGGAGATGAGAGTTAGTATGATCATGGTGTTAAGGGGGGGGGGGGGGGGGGGGAGAGTACATCGAAGTTCCTGGTGTGCCCTGGTCACGGAGGCCGGTTTTGCTGCAAAAGGTCCGTATGCCGTTTCCGTTTGAGTCTGCGATTTGGGCGGTCCGGAGGGGTTGACGCAGGTATGTCTGCTACAAGTGGATTGTGGTGGCTGAGGAGCCTGCGATGGAAGGTAGCGTACGATGTTTGGAGGAAGTCGTTTACGGTGGGCATGTCCAGGTCCTAGTGCAAATTTGAATTCCTGACAAACCAGGGAGCCCCAGTGATCACCCTCAAGATCCGATTTTGAAAGGTCTGCAGTCTCTTCACTTGAGAATCAGATGCTCTACCCCAGATTTTACTTCCATACTGCCAGATTGGTCTGATGAAGAGCAGATAAATCAGTCTTTTCGTGGCAAGAGTAAGTGGGGATTTTTCTCTGAGAAGGGGCTTCAGCTGTCGAAGACGGTTGCGGCATCTTTTAAGCACTGCTGTGATGTGCTTGCTGTTAGTTAGGCGTTTGTCAAGGAGCACTCCCAAGTACCTGACCGATGTTTCTGAGGGAATGGCGTCATCACCGATTTTAAACTCTGGTTCTTCGTAGATGTGGAGGTATGTGAAGACAACAGAGCATGACTTCTGAGGGTTGAGCTTGATCTTCCAACGCGTGGCCCACTCGTGCAAGTCGTATGCAAGCTCCTCAAGTTCTATGCTCGCTCTTTCATCCGGATGAGCTGCATAAGAAAGCCGAATCGTCTGCGAACTGGGCAGTTAGTAATGCAGGGAGGGTAGGGATGTCGCCAGCGTAGACAAGGTATAATAATGGACCCAATACGCTCCCCTGTGGCACCCCTGCTCGGATGCATCTTGTTCGAGACGTGGCTTCGTTATTGTTAGTTTTTGTTTTTAGATTTTTCAACTCCACCCCCAAAGTCGAGATAAGGTTTAATTTCAATGGATCATAAGAGAGGAGAGGGTGAAAAAACTGTTGAAATTTCCCCGGGTTCCCGCCATGATGGCTGCTTTTGCATTATTATTCCGGCGTTCGAGAATCTTTGAGTTCCTGAGAAAAAAGAGGTAAACGCGGTGAAGGGAAGGTTCGAAAAAAAAAAACTAGAGAACTAAGGAAAAAGATATTAGGATGAAGAGGGGGAAGCGGGAATGGGCTAAAGCCCGCTCTGAAGGGAGCAGTTAAGCTAAACAACTTGAGCCACTTGAAGAGGCGAAGTTATAAAAAAAAAAGAAAGATAGAAGAAAACGAGGCATTTACCTACTTTTTGTCTAACCTATTAGAACAAAAAAAGGTGATTTTTTTTTCTCCAGAGTATGGAGTGGAGGATATTACCCAATTCGCCATATTTTACTTGAAGGGGGAGAGCTGTAAAAGTTTCTTACCATAAAGTGACTCGTTTCGGGGAAAACAAGGACCCTGATCATTGTGGAGTATGATAAGGCGGCGCGGATGAGGCGTTAGAACTCGGGTAAGGTGGTAAAGTTGAGGCGGTAAAGTTGGACGAGATGCGACTTGGAAAAAAAAGGTGGGAGAAGCGATTGCCCAACGGTATCCTGCAGAGTGGGACGCTAACGCAAGGTGTTTTCCGTGTAGAATTATCTTTCGGGAGCCGTAAAAAAATAAGAAAGCTTCGAGGAAGGGAGTGAATCCTCGCTTTTACTTCCCATTGGATGGTGAAAAAAAAACTAAATAAAAAATATCATCAAAGGAACGTGAACCCATAAAAGTCCAGGAGTTCATGCCAACAACTCCTTAATAAAATTTTCCTTGAGGAAGGCATAACTTTGGAGAAAGTTCATACGAGTAAGATGGTAATTTTCCTTGCATCCGTCGTGTTTTACGCTTCATAAACGCTATTTTGAAGTGTAATCAAACTGTGATACCCAGTTGGTGGTGTTTATATTTTGAATTTCTTAGTTTTCGGACCCTCATACGAAAATGGTTGATTGTAAATGTAAGGTCCATTATGAAATGCTAACCACCAATTCCCAAAATCATTCAATAATGAAATTCTTCAATAATTGGTTGTTCTTTAGTACCACCCCCATTATAAATCGTGATTTCAGAAAAAAAACTCATTTGAAATTCAAAGTAGTAAAAAAAGTGAGGCTAATACTGAAGTTTCTGCCTACTGAAATACTTTTGCACTACCTCCCAGTACCTACCAAGTGGCAGGTAGGTTTGTTCCAGTGCTTAATTGTGTGGCCTGGATGCTTGCATCTCAAAAATTTTTTAAATCCTAAAAAAATCATCATGGTAAATAGTGATATATCCGTTGGACAGATAGGTGTTACAGCACTTGTGATTGAAATAGGTGTTTTAATAAGGTTGATAATATTCTACAGAAAGTTGAAAAATGTAATATGTAATTATTTGTTGCTCCTTAAACACCCAAACGCATTTTAGTTTTTTGTTAGCATCGATTAGATTTTGGAGGGAAGCACTGAAGAACACATTTCCCTTCTTTTCCCCATCGCACATTAAACTGAGTGGACAGTTTACCGACTTTACCAGTAAAGCAAGAATTTTTTTTTTAGCTGTCGAAAGATCAACATTTCTACACGTGTTTTATGTTTTAAATTTTTGTGAAGAACTTTGGTTTAGTGTCTGGTCCAATAAGGTACATTAATAAAAATTGTTTCAATCTTTTGGGTATCTGCGTATTCGTGACCGTTTGTGTGATCGCTAGTTGGCCTTATAAACATAGAGTTACTGTTGGTGAATTTTAAGTATATGAACAAAAACAAATGGGAATTTTGAAGAAAAACACTGTAGCAGGAAAATCATCAAAGGGATGGAGTATAGTATTATATGGTTTTCGAAAGATTTTAGTTTATGTGGAGGAAATTTTGAAACTTAATTTGAGTCGAACGGAGATTAGAAAGGTATACTGTGCATTGGTTGAAGCCACCTCGCAACTGTGAAATCCATCCTCAAAGGCAGAAAAACAAACAGGTATTGCACGATATTGTGAATCTCCGCCAACCAAATTTTTTTAGTTGTATGTTTATATTGTACTACCTCGTCATTGGTTACAGGGGGGGGGGGGGGGGAGAGAGAGAGAAAGGGAGAGAGAGAGAGAGAGAGAGAGAGAGAGAGAGAGAGAGAGAGAGAGAGAAAACGCATTTATTGTAAAACATATTACTGCAAGAATTAGGTAAATTAGTCTGTTACACCACCTTTGATTTGGCCTTTTATTTTGTAATAATGAGGTTTTGTGTTGTAATTTATGAGGAGCGTGGCGCCGAGTTTAGATAATGTATACATAGATCAATGATTTGGGAAGAAGAATGATTCCAATACAGGAATAATGAAATTCTCTGTAAAAATGTGCAGCGTTTTTAGAATGGAATGTATAGTTCTTAATAGTACGAAAACTATTCCTCGGTTTTTCGCTCAGTGGTTAGGAATGAAATTTGAGTTGAACAGGGAGAGAAAAGCTATGATGGAAAAGCTGCAGATTCTTACAATTTAATACAATAGTGACGGTTTCCGTTTTTCCGCTGAAAAGAGTCGGAGTAAGCCATCGTACTACAAATTGTACGGGAGAGAACATGATTCTGAAGAAGGTGTCTCAATTTAGATGATAACGAGCCTTCTGTGTGCGAGGAGAGAATGAGTGGGAGACTCGCGAGGGTGAGAAGACAGAAGAAGAGGCCAGAGAGGGGCGATTGTGCCTCGCCGGGGTGTTCGGTGGGGGATAAGTGATGTTTTGTGATGACGTCACAACCAGAGGTCACGAGGCCATTATAGTAAATCAGACGCCGCGAGGTAGATCGGGCGAAGGGTAGAAGCCTCTCCTTCACCCCCGCTCCTATCTCTCTTGCCCCCACACTCCCTCGTTCACTCTATCTCTCTCTAGTGTTTGTTGTGAAAAGGGAGTTTCTGGAGGTTAGGGCCCGTGGAGCACCAGAAGGGGTGATTTGTAGGGACCACGCCCTGACTCCGCCGCGCACCCCTGGATTACACTCCACGTTAATTATCTTCGCTCTTCGCCTTCCATTAATTTTATCTATGTTTCAAGGAATGGAGGTTCAGAAATGAACTCTAACCCTCCTCCCCCCCTATCACACTTAACTCTTACTCCTCTTAACTCTTACCCACTCTTAACTCACTCTTCCATGTAGGGATTAGCTCGCGCTCTGAATTTCAAATGAAGTCCGGAACGAGGCCGGATCTTATTAACTCTGGGATCCTTCACCGAAAACACGAGAGAGGCCATCAACTGGGGTGTGATTTGTTTGGAGATAAAGCGGACTCCATAACGAATCCAACAGTTCCTCGTCATTACACTAATTTATCACGAAACTACTTCCATCGTAAACCTTTGCCACAAACGTCACTGGAATACAGAAAATGGTGATGGAGAAACCAAACGACCATACGAAAATTGTGAACTGTATCACATTTCTGCAAAACAATAAGAGTGAATTGTTGGAAAATATATACTCACCACTAAAATATGCAGGTGATTTTAATAGACTGGTTGCAACTTCAAAGGCTGAGACAATTAATGACTGCAACCCCCAAAGTTTATCCTTGGCGATAGAAGGCGTCGGGGTCATACTCATAGGCAGCAATTTCAAGAATCAAAAGAGGGAGAACTATCCCCTTGAAAAAAAAAGCAGGCTCTTTCTAACCGTAATACTTGAACCCATACGTAGCAACCATTGCGAATGGTATTTTTTAATTCAACCAAAAAACATGTATCAGCTATTCGATTCCATCTTAACTTATCGCTTTACTCACTTCTCACTTTGAAAATGAGTGAGTTTTTACCGTTCGCATACAATTATTCAATTTTCAACACTTCGGCCGGGACATATGCCTCTTAGGCATGCTTGATTCACGTCACTGCTGCTTGGGGCGGCCCAACTGGAATGGGCCCTCTCTCCTCCTAGGACATTGTCAATTAGATATCTGGTGTGAAGGAGGGAACATCGGAGGTCGACGTTCCCCCTCCGTTCCGCAGTTAGTTTCATTTTACTAGAACATACCTTTTTGGCTTACATCCCGCTGAGTGTACATGGATTTTCTGCTATTTAGGCATCTGTCCCTCTAAGCGAAGTACAAATTTTATGCTTTTTAGGCATAAGTCCATTTAAGAGTGAGCACATGTTTCATGCCTAAAAAGCAGATGTCCCGACAAGCGAAATTATTCTATTAGTGAATTTTCAAAGAAAATACCTCCAAGCCTCCTAGGCCATTCTGCATGAGTTTTGTTTTAAACCACAGGTTGAAAAAAACAACAACGATAATAATAATAATTATTATTAATAGTATTATTATTTTGTAATTAAAACCTATGAAACTCTTTTTTTTCCTTCTTTATCAGAATATGGAAAAGAAAATCCCTGTATACGCCTCTGCGAGGACGAAAAAATTAATGGCCCTCGCAGCTCAGTCAATCAATTTTTAAATTTTTGTCAATACGTATTTTTTAATAGCTGTTGTGATCGTCACTCGGTGATCATTCACGACAGACAGATCTCCCGACAGATGTCGCCAACCACACCCCCTTCCCAATCACCTACCTAGGTAGGAAAGTAATGTATCAAAATATTTTCCACGCATGGCTTTCCGCAGGAAATAGTTACCGACAATAATCCTTTCGGTGGTAGAGAATTTGCATCTTTTCTAGCTGAATTAGGGACGAAGCTAACAACTAGCAGCCCACATCACCCTAAAGGTCATGCTTTAGCTGAATCAGCAGTCAAAATATGTACCTAAAGCAATTCTAAAAAAATCCAAAAGGTCTGGTCAGGACCCATATACTTTACTTTTCCACTATCGTAACACTACAATCCCGTCTATGAATAGCTCCCCCAGTCAACTGCTATTTAATAGGTCCCCCAAGGATAAAATTACAATACTTGATAAGGAACTCCAAACCCGTATTCCTGATAGGAATATAGTGAGAATGCGGTTTCAAAAATCTCAACAGAATCAAAAACTTCAGCACGATAAACGAACGAAAAAGTTGGGTGACGTAAATTAAGGTCAACAAGTAGTATATCGCCATAACAACAAATGGGTGCAAGGAAAAATTGTTGAGAAAGAAGAAACACCTAGATCTTATTGGGTAAGGAATGAAGAACAAAGAATCTATCGTAGAAATAGAAAAGATATAATAGCATGCAAGCAGGAAATCAATGTAAATAGAAGGGTGTGTATAAAAAACAAAGATATGATTTGCGAAACAGAGATAATTAAGGGAACCAAAAATATATGGAATAGACGATGAATAAGATGTAAACATTATATTTGAGGTACGCCCCCCCCCCCCCCCCCCAACGCACACCTCCTTCCCAATTGCTTACCTAGGTACCAGTTGTAAAAAGTGCTTTCGTCCCCATCCTTAATCAAACCTGATCCAATCTAATTTAAACTATATAATAAAAAGTAAAATAGATCCAACAATAACTTCTAAGTTTAAGAATAAAAAATTGCACATCAATCTCAGGCTCTCATTTTTATCCACCCTTTTTCAATATCATCCTTCTTATTATCAGTCATTATCTGAACTAGAACTCACTCAGCATGGCTCTGAGAGGTATTCCGTTGACGTTTTAGGTATGGGTTCCTCATTTTGAATTCACATGCCTGAACTGCATACACCCTCCAGGAGTGCGTAGCGAAATCACGAGAGGAATGCCTAAAAGGCAGATGTCCCTTGGAGTGTAGGTTTAGTGCCCCGGCCGAAGTTTTAAAAACTTACATGCATACCGTTTCAGCGGTACAAATCTCAGCTTATCGGATTGTCGAATTCTCAGCTGGTGAGGGAGAGAAGCTTGCACCAAGTTCAACTTTTGCAGCCACAAAGGAAATCGGACACGTTTAGTGTGTACCATAAATTTGCGTTTGAGCTGACGCTAAATAGGGTGTCACAGGAGTTATGGACAATCCGACTCCTGCATGTTCTACAACCCATTTCCAAACAAAAATGACTCATAGCAATTTTTTGCCAGAGGCCTCGTTTCCGAGTTATTCGCGATTTAAGATTTTTTCCGTGTTTTCGGTCTTATGTCATTAAAACTGTCATAACTCCATTGCTGCTTCAAAAGCATTACCATTGGCAAAACCGTACACAAAACTCATGTCAACACACTCACCTGCGGTATAGCTACTCAACTGAAAGCAGCTCATCGCAATCAATCGTAAATAAACACAAACAATAGCTGTCTCTCGTCTCTTCGATTATCCTGACTTTGGCTGGACAGCTGGAAAATGCTGTACAAGCTGTTCACAAACGAACGTTTTCATTCATCGAATTAATTTTTATTTTTCATTATTAAATATTTCTTTTTTGGTTTATATCATGACAATCTTGTTTAAACTCTCACTCTTTATATGAACTCAATTTAAACCCCAATATCTTACCATTGTCCTACAACTGGATAGCATGTTTGAGTCAACAAACATTTCACTAAAACTGAATTTGGTCAGAAACATCTAATTGTCAACATTACGACACCCAATGCTACGGCCGAATCTGATAGGGGTTGATAATACACGGCGCACAAAGCTACCCCTCCTTCAAGACCTGGAGGTCGTGCGGGTCATTGCATAACCAAGCCACTGACCAGGGCAATGCCTCCTCCGTAGCTTTCGCAATTTTGAAACATTAGGTCTTTTGGTTTATTATTCAATAATAAACCATTGTAATCGCTCTTGAAAAAAAATTCCAACCCCCCCTAAAATTTTCATGGTTTACGTTTCAAAGGGTGTAGAATCCGAATCTGCAATAAAAATTTTTCCGTCCGTCCGCCGTACGCCATACGCACGACTTCTCCCAAACGGCTGAAGCAAAAAAGCTGAAATTTTCAGGAAAAATCAATATTGGTCCGTCAACGCCCCAATTCTTGAGCTCTCTAACTTAATTTAAAGTGCCCTTTAAGGGTTGTCAAAGTTTTGTGAAATCCCTAAAAACCTCAAAAAAAGTAAAGGCGGCCTAAATTTGTACTCTCTTTGAAGAACACTCCAAGAGGTATCGAATGAGCCCTTCCCCAGGTCCGTAGGTCTAACCATTCTCGATCTATGGCCCGATTTATGGTACCAACATTCGCGTTATTTTGGTTTATTATTGTTTTTGTGTTGATATCAGTAACCTAGTGACGTAATGATGTAGTGATGTAATAATGTGGATACTGGAGTGAACTCCTAAAAGGCTTTGAAGCCGATAAACGGGTTGCAGCATTCTGATAACCATAAAAAAAAACGCTGCAAATTCTTTCACTGGGGTTTATTATTCAATTGGCTTGCGTTCATGATTTGAATTTATACTAAGCTTTGGAGTGTGCGTGTTTCACAGGTGATAGAGCGATTATTGAATTTCAGGAGATATGCATAGAGCACGTAAATCTGTTCTCTACCATAATAACTATTTTGATTGATCAGTTGATCATATTTGTGAGCCTCCTGAAATTCAATAATCGCTCTATCACCTGTGAAACACGCACTCTCCAAAGGTTAGTAGAAATTAAAATCATGAACGAAAGCCGATTGAATAATAAACCCCAGTGAAAGAATTTGCAGCGTTTTTAGTTATATGTCCAGGAGTCACAATCCGACTCCTACGTGTTGTACTACTCATTTCCAAACAAAAATGGCTGAAAGCAATTTATTGCCGGAGCCTTCGTTTTTAAGTTATTCACGATTTATGATTTTTTTCGTGTTTTCGATCTTATTTCATTAAAATTGTCACAACTCCCTCGATTTTGAGGTTTTTCATTTCGCCTAGAAACCCAATGAATGCCTGACGCGGAACTTTGCAGGCATGGTTAAACGGGAGTCTAAATGTCAGCTTTCTAATGGTCAAGTCGTTTTAGTTTAAAAAAATATTTTTAGTTAAGGAAATGGTGTTTCACTGCAGAAAAACCTGCGTTTTCTGTTAAAATGGAGGTTTTTCTACAAGTGTCGACGAAAAAAGGTTAGAGGCGGGATATACGTAACTTTTCTGGCTGAATCGAATCGTGACAACGCCAGACCTTTCAAGTGACGATTTAAGTTAGTTCTGTCGGTAGCATAAACCCGTTCGTTTGTGAACAGCATCTACGGCATTTCTAAGCTGTCTGGCCAAAGTCAAGATAATTGAAGAGCCCAGAAACGGCTACTGTTTGTGTTCATTTACGATTGATTGCTACCTTTGCTTTGATGTTCAATAGCTGTAGCGTTCCATGTGAACGGGAGTATGCAATATGGAAAGTTTGTAATGATACGGGAGCCTGGTTTGATAAGGTTCTATAGTGTCAGCAGAAAGATGACTGCAACTCATCGCAATCAATCGGAAATGAAATCAAACAATAGGCCTCTCTCGGCTCTTCAATTATCTTGACTGTGGCTGGACATCTTAGAAATGTCGTAGACGCTGTTCACAAACGAACGGGTAGATGAATCCGACAAAACTAACTCAAATCGTCACTCGAGAGGTCTTGTGTTGTCACCATTCGATTCAGCGAGAAAAGTTACGTGTATCCCGAATCCAACTTTTTTCAGTCGAGACTTTTGGAAAAACCTCAATTTCAACAGAAAACACACGTTTTTTTGCAGTTTATCACCACTTCATTAACTAAAAATAGTTTTCAAACCAAAACAACTACACCGTTGTAAAACTGACATTTTGTCGCACGTTTTACAAGGCCCGCACAGTTCTGCGTCAAGCATTAATGGGGTTTCCAGGCGAGATGAAAAACAGGCGATTTCAAGGTTTTGACAAAACTGCCATTTCGCGCAGCAATCACACATCTTCAATTCAATAAAAAAATGTTTTCTGACATTAAATAGATAGAAAATTTAACGCTCTTTCCAACTGTGTCATCAAAATTGAGGGAGTTATACAGTTTTAATGACATATGATCGAAAACACGAAAAAAAATCTTATATCGCGAATAACTCGAAAACGAGGCCTCTGGCAAAAAATTGCTTTCAGGAATTTCCGTTCGAAAATGAGTTTGTAAAACATGTAGGAGTCGGATTGTGCGTAACTCCTGGGGCAATCTATATAACCATAGATTGATGGTTGACTAATACACAACCATGAAATTTATGAGACACCACGTGCTGTTTGATCAGCTTATTCCATTCAAATCATTAAATTTTGATAATAAATTGAACCAATTATTGATCCGGAAGCAATGAAGTTTTCCGCAGAGTAGCAAAGGCTGGAAAATTTCTCCACTCCGTTAGCTCAAAAGCTGCTTTTTAGGGCCTCTCTCGCATTCATCCTCAAAACTCGATAGTGATCGTACTATAAGGTTGATTTGATAGATAGACACACACAGGATGTAGCATCATTTAAAAAAAATCTTTTTTTTAAGGGGTTGATGTTTGATGGAACATGTGCCACATAGGGGTTTCTACATATTTGGAGATTAACGTTGTTTTAAGTTCATACCTTTCATAAAAAAATAAATGATCTAGACATTCATACTATCAAAGCGAGGAAGCTAAGTATCATATCAAACATGGAGACGTATTTTCTTTTAGCCCAAGAGTGATCACGTACGTTGACTCAGTACTGGAAAAAGTGAAGGTAAGCAGAAAAAAAGATGAGAAAGCGAGGTCGGATGAGAGACTGGATGAAGGGAATAGGAAGCACTCCGCTCCAAGGTGGAAGCAATTTTCAAGGAAGTCGTAATAGTAAGGAAACAAGGGAAGACCATCGGCGAAGAGAAAGGTGAGTACTTGGGGCGTGAGGCACTGAGAGCTTCCTTTATCGGAAAGACCTTTTTTCGGGGAGAAGTTAACTGAGATCGCCCGCACTGCCCTGAACAGGGATATGGGTCTTAGAAAAGTACCTTCGGAGACCCCTTCAGAGATGAGCCTGGAATGGTCGCCCCCTCGAGACGAAGGTACCTCCGGACGATGAGTACCTCTAAAAACGCTTTATTTCGTTCCCTCACCCGTAAGGTCCACAGCTTCGATGAACGGTAAAAAATTTGAGTGGCTCTCGTATTTTCACCGTAAAATCCCTTTTCGAATAGTAGGAGAATACTCTCGTCGGACGTCAAGAAGCATATCAAAGTATCAACTGCTTCGTTGAACAATCTACCTGGGCGTTTACCAAGAATTGTGTTACAATATTCGTAAAGGAACAAAATGGTGCACATTAATTGACAACGGCTAATTATTTGTGTTCTCGATCCCCAATGGAGATTCATGACTGGTTTATAACTATTAAAGGTATTCTATGGTAGATCATACAAAATACAACCACGCACTGGAGGAGAAATTAATTAAAATATCAAATTTTACTGGCCCTCGGTACATCAACTACTACTAAAGTAAACCCATGTTGACGTTTTTTTTTTTCAGTAAATCTAGGTTTTTCTTTAGAGTTAGAGCCATCAGCATCAGATTTTATCAGCTCTTTGACAACCAACCTTGTCCACCTGTCGCCATCCATCCTCAAAACCCTCAGCAGAAACCCAAGGCTACGGGAGACTACCAGCGACTTTATGGAGACTAGACCATACTCCAGCCTCAAGAAGTGCCCAGTAGTATCTCTGGTTAAGTGGAGTAGACCTTCGAAAAACGAGGACTGAACTATCTCTAACTCTTCACTGCACCACAACCCCCAAACTTCTGCAGCATGAAAGAGGACAGACTGCACCATTGATTCAAACAGCCTCATCTTGGAGTCCCATGATACAACCCCACCTCTCCACAAAATATCCCTGGTGCTCGCTAGAGGGGGTGATAGTGATAAATCGTTTCAACATATCTATTTTCATTGGATTTGATTGATTAATTTTTTTGTTACCCCATTTTTTCCTCGATTTGTAACAAGTCGGAAGTCTCGATTTTTCAGTTCGGGCGGGTGATAGGAAGGGTGGGGTAACAGAAAATCCTTTCAAACGCTGCTCATACTGCAGATTTTCTTGCTCCTTCCTTTTTCAGCGAAGAATTTCGGTCTAGTACAAAACTCAAAGGGGCAGAATGGAGGGGGTACTTATGATAACTCGTTATATCTTCAATATCTTAAAGACAACTTTCTTTATCATTTTAATTATTAACATGGTTTGCTTTTATTATTCATGCCTCTTTTCAAATTTCAGTATGAAAGGAGGTGAATGGAAAGGACAATTCTCTTTTTTTGTAAATTTTATAAAAGATCATAAAAGATTTAAAAATGGATTTTATATAAGTGTGATCTTATAAAAATCGATCTCGGGGACGTTAATATAAAGCATGTTTTACTAATCAATTTGTTTAAATACGTTGGCCATTAATTATCTGGTATGTGGGTACGATTTTGGTAGGCACTCTTACTAGCATCAATAGAAGAAAAAAAAATTAGCCACTTACATTTCGATGATGAGAGTGTAGAAATTATTAGTCTTATTGGTGCATTTCAGTGCAGTAGCGGCTAGATATCCTCAGTGGAGGACAGCTACAATAAACGGAAAGAAAGCAGGCTCACCAGGAAGGCAATTTCGAAGGGGAATGACGAGGAATGTAGAAAGAAATTGGGAAGGTATGAGGGGTTGAGGGAAAGTATAGAAGGAGTGTACGGGAGAGGGTGTGTAGGAGTGGGAATGTAGCGCTTCCGAGTTTATTTTGAGAACGAGGTGAAGGTGGAAGGTGGCGAAGGGAGTGATTCCCTGGAGGCGGCTTAGAGGTTATTACCACATTCCGAAGGAGCAAAGGCTCGGGCGGGATTAGGGTTACGGTTTAGGGTATGTTTCGGTAGTGAGGGCTGGCGGTATAGATAGGAGGGGAAGGAGGAGTCCAGGGACACAGTCGGGTGGATTAGGAAGGGTTTCAACATATCAGGGAATTAGCGCCGTAGACCTTTCCACACTTTCCTTCCCTATTCCTTCGCCACGGTTGCCCTACCATCCTCCAGAGACCCCCTCCCATCCCCTTCTATACTTGCAACGACCCAGAAACGGCGGACGGGAGACCAGGATATGAGCAAGGGTATACGCCCCGTCCCGGGGTAATTATTGGTATTGTATGCTACTCCTCCCTCCGGAGACCGTGGCGCCATAAACGATAACACAGTTAGCCCTAACTGGAAGGGGTGTCACATAACGATAACACACGATGTTTCACATTAGACTCCCCTTTCTACCCTAATCCCTGCCCATTTTGCCGGCTGGGGATCAGGGTACCAAGTTAAGGATCACAAATCTCAATACTGTTAGAACCATTAGCGAACTGGTGTCGGTCGGAGCGGAACGCGGCAGGTGACCTCGTTGCAAACCACACAACCTCAAACACCCACCTTAATGTTACTTCCCGCATTTACGTTGCTATACCCCAACAATAATCCTCTCTAGGATTGTATAACAGAATATTCGTTTGTATTTTATATATTTGGGCCTTATTCCCATAAATTTTGGTAATAAAATAAACAGAAAGATTTTTTGTTTCATATAAGCGGGATTGAACTAAAGTGATTTTACATGAAGAATTAAATTATGAACTGGGGACACATAGGCGTTTAGCAAACAGGATAAATCATAAAAATGCACGGTTATAGCAAACCCCTAGGTCGTCCCAGATCCATGCGTACAGTAGAAATACCCGGAATCTTTGGAGTCCGACACTTGACTCCCGGGCAGCATCCACGAGATCACTTGACTCCCGCGAGATGCAAAAACGAAATTGACACTTGACTCCCGCGTAGTGTATACACTTGACTCCCGGCCACGGAAAAAATCAAATGAGAAGAGACTCCCAGTCATTACCTACAAAGTTTATTTCCCACTCCACAGACTTAGGACTGTCTACACTCAATGTGTAGGTGTGGCGGCGAGTTTCGCCACAAACTTGAAGAGGGGATAGCCGGTGTGCTGCTTCGAAATACACTTGTTGATCCAATCCTGTTTTTGTACGTTGTTCGGTTTTGGCTGGTTTTTGTAGCCTTGATCGACTAAATTTATTTTCGCGTGGGTGTCGACTTGGATTTGGGGAAGAGTTTCAACCGTTAAGTAGATTTTGGGATGAGGCTGGTTGAATTCTCGGTTGTATGTGGCGTTGAAGGACTCACATGCATTTGTGGTACGAGTCAAATCCGCCGTCTTGCAAGCCCACATATATGGAGGGAATAAGGCCTCAGAGGATACATAATTTTCGTACAGGTATTCAACGGGAGTCAACTGATGGTCGCCCGGAATCTTCATGTCAGGAACACAATAGCCTACTCGTCGTAAAGCCACTAACCAACTTACAAGCGAAAGCTGCAAGTGACTTGTCACACTGAGCTATGTAAAAGCGTCGTTTAATTTTGAAACCTGACCTAAGCTTCTGATGGCGTTTCGCTTGTATACATTCCCTTATCGCTTGGTTTAGGAAACCTCTTGACTCCTCCACTCCTGGCCGATTCACTGATGTTATTATGATTTCTCGATCAGATAAATATAAGATTATTTTCGGGCAACGATACCTTTTGTAGTTTTTTGAAATGGATGAATAAACTAAAACCACAAAGTTTCATTATAGATATTATTTTATTGTCTCACAAAAAAAAAAAAAAAAAAAAAAAAAAAAAAAAAAAAAAAAAAATCCGGCTATAGGTACTTTTGTAATTATGAGTGTATTTTGGTCTCGATATGTAAAATACCACTGAAGACAACGAAAAAACATTGTTCCTGCTAAAAACCCATAGAGCACAGCTTAGCTTGTATTACAAGCAATGAACTCTTGAATTTGGAGTAAACTATGTCCTCCGCTTAAAGCTCCAAAAAATGGGTAAAAATCAGTTTCTGTTTTACGATAGTACTGACTTTGTTATACATTTAATAATGAACGTCTGTAATTGACCAAGAATAGTGAAATACTCAAATCTCAATCAATTCAAAGAACGAAAAATTTGAACCTCCCTCAAAATTGGTTGATTACATTTCAAAATGGTTATAAATCAAATTTAAAAACAAAATCCGTTCGCACGTAGTCGGCCATACGCTGTCCGCCGACTGGAGCTTTTCTCGAAACAATTGGACCAAACTTAATCAATGTTCACAATGGAACATGTATGAAAACCTATAAACGGGCCTGTTTATACATGAGAGGACGTTCCTATCACTTGTATTGATCTTGTAGAACACCAAAGGACGAAATGAAAGGGATGAAATATTTCAAACATCAGAACGTCGCAAACCTTGGAAAGAAAGCAAATTCGTTACTAATAGACACTCCTTTAATAAATCGTACAAGCCGAATGTACCGTTTGAAGATTTTTTATCCGCTCTTTCCAAGGGAACTTTGACAGATAAAAATAGTATTCACATGGCTGTGTATGTGAACGTGTCTGAACGTGGTAGAAACTGTTTAGTAAATTGTGATGATCGAATCACCTGATTAAAAGAGTTCCTTTTGAAATTAAGTTCATTTTTTTTTGTAGGATATTTGCGGACAAGTGGAGCGAATGTTGAGTTTTCTTTCAACTTAAATTGATTTGATCAATTCCTGGGTTCCAACGTCTGTATCGATGTAAAAAATATTGCACCGCTGATCGTATTTAGATAAGTAAACACTTTATTTAGTAAAGTGTGGGTGTTTACAAAGTTCTGCTTATATCAAAGGCATTCTATACTGTCCTATAGAAGTCTTTGCCACATCCGGAAATCAATTTCAAGGTATTGATACACTGATCAGCTCTAAGGCTAATTTTTTTCTTAATCGATTTACGGTGCTGAAATATAAATTTTTATTTTATGGAATCTAGAATACAATGACATGGAAGAGTTTAGACAATGCAATATAAATTTAGTCTAGTAAACAAAAATTATTGATTTACTTGGAAGGACCATGGAACCATAGTGTTATAATTTGCAGCGTTTTTTCCTAATTGTGAATTTTCTCATAACCATGAACAAATAAATTATAATTATAATTTGAAAATATTTTATGATACTTAAATGACGCATAACTTAATTGGTTTGTCCAGTTTACATCAGTTTCGTGTCTCTTTTTTTAGTTTTAAATCCCGGAACGCTAGGCAACTCGGCGTGAAATTTCAAATTGATTCGAAACCTTCAATTCCGGCATTCAAAAAACGGAGGTCAGTGGGCGTCGAACTCATAAAAGTTTGGTCACGTTCCGTGACATGGTCACAGGGAGGGACAGGGCGTGGTCGGCGTACAGCACGCGTGGGTCTTTTAAAGAAGATTTGAGAGGGCAACTCAAAACCAGAGGTCCCTCGTCCTATTATCTCTTTTACTCTCTCCATCTCGTCTACATCCTGCGGAAAAGACATCGGGAACCGTGCTCGGAATAATAACAAGGAAGGTTCATGAAAATTGGATAACCCACGATAGTTTGAAATGTTGGAATTTTCTCAGTCACGTTTCAAACGAAACAGGGAGCCGGGGAATAATTTGAGGGCCGAGCGTGAAAATAAGAATACAAGCGTGAGACAAGGAAAGGCAACAAATTTAGAGAAGAATGAAGTTTCATGTATTTACGTACGGAAGGGTAAAGGAAAATTAAGCAATCATCTTATTGAACATACCTCTAAGACAGTGTCTCTCATCTGAACTTAGATCCAAAATTATTTCAGTGAATTTTACTATTGTACCACAATAGTTCTTGTTCGCAAGTTTTGAAAATTCTTGTTTGTTTTTTTGTTCGACCGGTTTGGATGCGACGAAAGTGACTCAAACCGAATTTCAGGCTCCACTCGATAACAGTTTCCAACTGATACTTAGTCGGCTGTACAAATCGATATTAGACAAATAACAACTTACTGAAGGAACAACCTTACTTCAACGTTTCCGAATATTCTGGTTTATGGATTGAAAAACTATCTAGCATCCAGAATCTAGATCTCTACTCTAACAATTAGAATCTCAAAAATAGATTTCAGATCCGTAATAGGTGTGGTGGAAAATGATGGAATCAGCAATGCTAATACAGTCAAGGCTGTCAGTTAAGTTAAGTCCATATTTTCTCTTTTAGCCAAGATACTTCCCACTCCCGTGGCATCAGAAGTGGGGTCACTACGAATGGTTTGAAATGTTTTTAATGAAACTAAAACAGTGGATAGCTTACTAAATTTCGTGTACTAATTATGCAGTTTGGACGTCGGTGACAGACGCCGCGGGTTTTTGCTGGTTGAAACATGAGAGAGGTGATTAGGAACGGCTATTCTCTGTTCCGTCATCCAAGTTTCCAAATGTTCCATGAGAACTACGACGAAATATATAAGAGATAAACACAAAACTTCCATGAAAGTAGTTCATATCGCTGTCATGGCCAGAAAAGTAAAACATGTTTCGCCCGCAGTGGTCGCTAAGTGTTGAAAAGTTAACGTAACTTTTTTCCTTTCCATCTAATCCGTTGTCAACCTCGCCCGGTCGTTTGGTCCTCAACACACATCCCTCTTCAGAGTGGGGGTCTTCTATGTCCTTTGAAAGAAGGAAAAACGATTAGTAAGCGTATAAATGGTTATGATACTATACAATTATGTACGAGCATAAATAATTACAAACAGGGTGTGACGCGAGTCGTGTCACACCTCTCTTCTACGTGTCTTGCTATCCATTTCCGACCAAAAGTGCCTCCATGAGTTTTTTTTTTTCTGAGGCTTCGTTCCCGAGTTATTTAACTTTTAAGATTTTTTTCGTATTTTTGTTCTTACTTCACTAAAATTGCCATAACTTCTTTAATTCGCTTTAAAAATTCAAATTTGAGGATACCGTTAGAAAGGATTTTATATTTCTGTCTTTTAATCGCCCAACCATTTTTTGTTAAAAGCAGAATTAGAGCACAAAAAAGAGTTAAAAAAGTAAATTTTGTAAAAAATGTTTAATTGCCTCTTATTTAAACGATTTGTAATCCCATTAGTTTTTGTATCAGGACTGAGATGACCACCTAAAAGCTGCGCCAAAACGTCAGCTTTCTCACGGATTAATCAAATTGATTGTAGTAATTGGACTTAGCAGTGAAAGCGAGGTTTGTGTGGCAAAATACGTGTTTTTTAATGCTGAATCCTGAGCTTTTCGTAGTCAAATTTATATAGTATCACATCTCTCCGACTGCCTAATAACCCTATTTCTTTACGGACAGGAATATGGAATTGAAATTTGCAATCTTTAGGTACTCTATCACTAATTAAGTTGTTCGAGATGTCATCCATTTTGGCGTGTGCAAAGGCCTGTTCGTTGGAACACTGCGTCTACGTCATATCGGAACTTTCTATGATTTCTGCGAATGTCGTCTGCGCTCTCAAGAATCCTTTGAATCGTGTGGGCTCCCGACTCACCTGACCTCATACACCTTGGTTTTCAAATTTCGCAAGAGGTAAAAATCCATGGGAGTGAGGAGATGCCTGCGTGGAGTCAAACAGCGTTCAGAGGAACAGGCGTCTGCATACGAAAAAACGCTGCAAATTCTTTCACTGGGGTTTGGAAATTGTTATTATGTTATTATTTGAAATCCATTATCAAGCGTCAAAAACCTCGATTTTCTTCGCCGTTTTTTGCATTCAAACAGAGTTTTCTCGACCAAATAAAATAGTAAAAATTGTTTTTGATATACCATTTGAAAGCTAGTCTTTTGGCGCATTTTTAATCTACAGGCACTTGATCAAATGCAGATGAGAATGGAATACTGAACGTGGGATGGATATGGTTAGTTGGCTCTTCCGGATTTTAGAATCCGTTTTAAAGCGTCTGGGTCATCGTCTGAGCGTGGGGGAGCATTATATCCGCATTCTGCTCGATGGAACTATGCCATTCCATCACCTCAAAAACGTTTAAAAAACCTTATTTTCTCAAATTTTCTTGAAATTAGCTTTGTACAGTGATTTTTTTGCGAACTTGATGTGAACAAGAAAAATTGTTCTGGCACTTGAAAGATAGGAAATTTAACGCACTTTTCAACGGTATCCTCAACTTTTACTTTACATAGTACTGTAGGTATGTGAGTTGCAGCTGTTTGCTGAGACAATGTCGTACACACGAAGATAGTCTTAGAAGTGGAATAACTCAAAAACCAAGCGAGATAAAAAAAAATGCTACGAGACACTTTTGTTGGAAATTGGTTGTAAAATACGTGGGTGAAGTACTGCACACCTTATCTGACACACCCTGTAGATGGGACACCCTGTTTAAGTAAATACATATTTTCTTGATATCTTGTTTTCGAATTTTCACTATAAATATTGAGGCTCTGGGGTCTTCAGGTTTTCATTATATGTTTTACTGTCCAAAACTCATTTCAACAGACTGAAAAGTTTTTAATTTTATGGCAGTTCTAATATCGTGATTCCTATCCTCTATCAAAGTGCTTATTCATGGAAGATATAAAGAAGGCAATTACTGTCACACCGATTAAGGAAATGAGGGAGACGAGGCGAGGGATCTTGGAGCTTCAACCGTAAATCCGAATGCCGTCTTGAAGACTGGCAGCTCATGTCTGGGAGGTAATGGCTCGAAATGATCGTCCCGGGGCTCGGAAACCGGAGGCAATTTGCCGAGCTGAGGATCCGAAAAAGGGAACGAAAATACGTGATGTCACGGGGAAGAGAAAGATAGGGGGAGAAAGAGGCGAAGATGGAGGAAAGGGGGTTAGAGAAAGAGAGAAACACGTCCGAAACGACAGAGCAACTCCCGGAAAAGGAACTTAAAAGAGTCAGGGAGGAGAAAAGGATTTAAGTCTTGTAGGTCGAGAGGATTTGAGCCTCCACGCTGCCACGTACGGACCTCGCACTTTGAGAGTATAAAGTTGGGGTGCGGTATGGGCGGTACGAGAAACGCGGAATGCGCTCTTCAGAGGTCGCGGTGTACGGAGCACCGCGAGACTCCTCGGAGCTCCTCGGAAACCTTCCCCTTCTTATTTTATGCCGCCAACACTTGCCAACACCTGAATGCGAGGCACGCCAACTATGAGGGCAATCCGGCATTCTACCCCCATCCCAGGCCCCATCCTCCCGCCAGTCCTTCAAGTATATGAACCTTTCCGGAACATCTGCGTTGATGGCGGGTTAGCGGAATTAGAACAAGGAATTTTTCTTCTTTCGGTTCGAAAAAGCTGCAGGGTTTTTACCATGTATGATATGTTTACGCTTGAGCTCCCCCAGGATATTTAACTTCGAACTCGCTAATTCCTTCTAGTTCTGTGGAGTGAAAAGCGTATGTAATACTTTCCAATTTATATGACTGTGGGCCTGTCAACAGTATAAAATTGACTACATCAACGCTCATACCTACATAGAGAAATGGATAATAATATATATTGTGTTATGTTTTTAGGACGCCTAGTAGAATTGATTCACGGCGTGGGACAAATTAAACATGAGAAAAAAATAACTCAATACAAATCCGTTTAGGCCAACCTATGACCGGATTTGTTTAGTAGGTATTTCAAAATACTTCAGAACATTTTAATCATGAAAGAGGGTGAATCGCGATAAACCGTTATTTTGTCCCTATTTTCGTCTAATACAACGGCGGACTCGTCGATTCGGTGTTGTCGATTTCCGTAGATACTTGATTCAATTTTCACAAAACTGACGATTCGTGGTTGTGACATTGTAAGTTTTACCGTATTTCTTAGAAGATTCAACCTTTTTTGCATTGAATAGAACTCTTTCCTTACCTGTTCAACCTTTTCATGTTCGTTACGACCTTTTTCAACATGGTTTTCGACGAAAAAGTTCTATATATCATATAACTAGCTTATCTCTTGAAGCATGATTTTCATACATAAAAATTTCATTAAATGCTCGAACATAGATGAAGTACTATTCTTTAGCTAAATATTACGAATGCAACTCTGTAAACCGTCTCCAAAACATTGATTATTTCTGTTTTAGATAATCCTTCCATGAGGATCACTGATCGATTTACTAGACATTGTCTATCATCGGTAAATAATACAACTTCGGCGCCTTGCGACTCCATAGTTGAAAGCTCGATCGTGCTACAAGATTGAAACTTTTGTTTGCCTATATCGAGTGTAAGTAAAAAATTGTACACACCTACTCAATCAAATTTAGGTTACGTATGAGTCGTTTTACAAAAAAATGTGAGCGTCTTGGTTCTGTAATTGTTTTTAGTTTATTATTTTCAATAATTGGCCTTTGTAATCAACCAACTAAGGACGAATGTTAGCGTCTTGTCTAATTTTTCAAGATATGTAGAATCCGAAAATCAAATTAAATTAAATCGGTCAGTCCGTCGTCAAGAGCTGTTCTCCGAAAATTCTGGACAAAACCTTATAAAATTTGGGTTAAAAGTCCCGTTTGGGGTGTAGTTGTGACTGAATTCTGGGCATTGATCTCAGTCAATCCTGAAGGGTGAAATCGAAGGGCCAGAACACTGGAAAATCGGAATATCGAAACCTACCGATATGAAACTGATGTGAAGTTCTTTCTATGAGCAAAACGAGCTCACCCGGACCGTTTTACGTTCATTTGTTCACTTTCAAGAAGGTCAATAACATTCTATACATAACTATATAAATATATAAAACATGTATATTATACATGTGAATGTGATTCACGTTTGGGCATAACGAAGTAGTGAATAATGTTCACTGAACATCACCTAGTACCATGTGATGACAAAATCAGCTGATATAGTTGCAATGGAATTTCTATTTCGAGATTTATGTTATACGTGGGCGAGTGAAGTGTCGGTAGGTGTTCTATTTTATTTCGTTGCATCTAGGTTGTTCTGTTCCTCGATTTCTACGAGGCGCACATGGTATTGCAAAATTGCAGGTACTTTAAAATCAGCTTTTGTACCGTACATTGGGACGAGTAAAGGTTGTTGTTTGCCAGTTATATTTAAGACAAACTCGTCCAACTTTCGCGACATCCAGAAGTCATCTTCAAGGTATGGACACATAGTGATCAGCAGAACACGTGACGATTTTAGTTCCTAATTGATCTACCGTTCTGGAATATAAGTAGAGCTCTTTTTAAAGCATATGGAATGCTTACAAGATGTGGTGGCGCGAGATCCTGAGGTTAGACGCCTAACACGTCTAATGTACGTAATCTGTGATCAACGTAAAACGGCTATTTTAATATCGCCACAATAAACCTCTGTGTAATAATTTGCAGAGTTCTCCCCCGTCGTCTTCGATTCACCCTCGATATCTGCAAGAGAATACATAATTCATAGATCCAATCACACCAAGACGTCACAATGTCTTCAGTCTTTCATCCAGGTCAACTTCTTTTCTTTTTATACCGCCCAAACACGAAAATACCCCGAAGTAAGCGACATAAAGGAAATGGACGGCATAAATCAGTTTTTTCTCCCGCTCCGTCTCGCGGAAGGAATTTTCTGCGAGCGAAAAAGCGCGAACTGAGAGTGGGAATACTATGGAGATGCTCCATTGTTCAAAGCCGTAAATAAGATGGTCGTTAAAAAGGAGGACTCTCTATCGGGGCGTAAGATACGGCCTGTCGTAAATTCAGATCCCTTCCCTTCCCCCTTCTACCCTGCACTTTCACCGCTCTAACATTTTTATTTATTTTATTTTTTCTGGATAGGCGATTTTCATCCTCTTCTCCAAAAAAGGAAAGAAATATATATTATAACCGTGAAAGGAGGGGGGGAGGGACGAAGAAAAATACATATATAAAGTCTAGGGGTTTGACGTCTGGGAGGGCCAGTTTAAGTCTCCAATATCCGTAGGGCGTAAATATGTGGCGGAGGGATGATAGGAAGAGAGGTAGCGGAGAGGGGAGTATTACCACCGGCACTCGGCAAACCGGAGGAATAACCTAAATCTTCCTTATGGAAATACGTAGCCGATTCCAGGGAGCTTGGGAAAGCTATTATAAGACCCCGGGAAAAAAAAAGTTTCGAAGCTCACGAGGCTGATCCGTATTCGGATTTAATCGTTTCCACCCCCAACCATCTTCCCTCGCTAGGCACTTTTAAATATTCGGGTGAAAAGGACATTTCGACTGGCAATAATCCAATCTTGTGCTGATTCTTTATTTTCGTTGGTTTCCCTTTTTTTCCGTTTCTCAATCGGAATTTTTAGGTATTTGAAAATCAATAGTGAGTTGTTTTTCCCCTTTGAATAACCCTCAACGTTATAACCAGAGTGTGAGATTTTATTTACATGAACTCGCCACAAGTAATCAAAGTCCCCATTAAACTGTCGACCTATTCGTGAGGAAACTCAAGTCCCCCGCCAATTACTGTAATTTAAGTACAGATTCGGCTCTACAAAAATGTTTCAGTTGCTGCAGATTTATCATCTGCAAAAGGATCTGACGACAACGTCTCTGTAGCAATAATTTTGGGATCCACTACGTCTTCCTCTTTTTGAAAGGCTATTGTCTTAATCAAAACTAATTGATTAAGGGCCAACGGTCGAAGTGATACAGGGAGCACTGGGAGCTATTGCATCCAATCACAACTTGACTGTGTCCTCATAATCCGGCACAGCGTCTATGGTACAGCTTCGGCTCTGCCACAATGTTTCAGCTTCTGCAGATCTATCACCTGCCGAAGGATCTGACGACAACGTCTTTGTAGCAATCATTTAGGGATCCACTACGTCTTCCTCTCTTTTAAAGGCTATTGTCTTAATCAAAATTAATAGGTTAACGGCCAACGGTCGAAGTGATGCAGGCAGCTCTGGGAGCTATTTCATCCCGTCACAATTTCACTGTTTCTTCAGAATCCGGCACCGTGTCTATGGCCTCAGTTCCCTTCTCATCAGCTTTTAAGGGGTACGTTAACGTTGCCATCTATTCCCAATAGAACACATACAACATCACGAAACTATCTATTGTGACTAACTTCATATTTATATGTCGTGGCAATTTTGCTTAAGCGTAACTACGATACGTATATCGGGGTTTTTGAAAACAGATTCAGCGCTTCTGAAGATGCCTCAGTATACCCAGAATTTCCAGTGTATGACTGACATATGTCTTCTAATTGAGGATAGTGTTATGATGCATCCAAGAAATAGTGGTGATAAGTTCAACAACTCACATAATCGTAGACGTATATGAGTAGATAATAGTAGGCGGTCCAAATTTGGGCTACCGCTTTTAATTCCTTGCAGAGTTCCTAAATAACACAAAATTGTCAATTTTTATGTCCCTTACTTGTGAAGTCCTTTAGTTGATGTTGATAAGAAAAGCATAATATGAGCATATATGTGAATGTAAAAAATTTGCATACAAAAGATAATAAATCGGCAGTTATAATGTTCAAAAAAGGGGTAAAACAAATTTTCTTACTAAAGGAGTTCGCGGCTTTCCAAATTTCAATATTTGCGTATCACACACTTTTACTGATGGTACCCTGGGTGACATGAGTGTTAGAAGCACAAGTAGTTCACAGTTAACGTGCTCTATGCATATCTCCTGAAATTCAATGTCGCTCTATCACCTGTGAAACACGCACACTCCAAAGCTTAGTAGAAATTCAAACCATGAATGCAATCCAAATGAATGAAATTGAATAATAAACCCCTGTGCATTTGCAAATTTGCAGCGTTTTTGGTTTATATCTTAACAATCTTGTTTAAAATCTAACTCTTTATATGAACTCAATTTAAACCCCAATATCTTACCATTGTCCTACAACTGGATAGCATGTTTGAGTCAACAAACATTTCACTAAAACTGAGTTTGGTCAGAAACATCGAATTATCAACATTGAAACACCCAATGCTACGGCCGAATCTGAGTGGGGTGGATAATACACGGCGCACAAAGCAACCCCTCCTTCAAGACCTGAGGGTCGTGCGGGTCATTGCATACCTGTCCCCTGACCGGTGTTGGCTTCGTGGTGGCTGTGGTTGACAACCCACGCCGGAAGGTTACGTCTGAAAGCAGGTGGGTAGGCACTCTCCCGGTAGATTTTTCTTCCAGGATATTGCCGGCATTTGAGTTAGGTGGCTTGCCAATAACTGAGCATAGTTGGTAGGAGAGCTAGAACGCCCAGCTCCATCCTGTACCTACGCAAATAGGTACTCGCGCCACTTACGCACGGGGCCCCTGACTGTGGGTGCAACAGTCTCCCACGGCATCTGGCCAGGGATTTTCCTCCTTGCTTGCAAGGGGGGAGATAGGACGTAAGCACAGTAATTGCATCAACCATTTTGATATTCACATTGTCCCCTGACCCAATGCTTCCTCCGTATCTCTCTTAATTTTCAAACATTAGGTATTTTTTACTTATACGTCCAGGAGTTATGAGCAAGCCTACTCCTACTTGTTGAACAACTTACTTCCAAATAGAAATGCCTGAAAGCGATTTTTCGCCAGAGGCTTCGTTTCCGAGTTATTCACGAGCGGCTTCCCATTGCCTCACGCCACTGGGTTCGATTTGGATTTGATAAATCAGAGGTGAACTTTCTAACGACAGGACAGGTATACAACACTTGATAGGATTTTTGCCCTAATCATTGGTGGCTGCCGGGTACGAACCAGGCTAATCAGTACTCCCACTGAAAGTAAACAGGCAAAGGACTGACGCCTTAGTTCGTTCGGAAAACCTGTCCCCAAACCTTTAAATCGCCTGCTCTTCATCTCGCCTAGAAACTCCGATAATGCTTGACGCAGAACTGTGCAGGCCTGATGAAACGTGCGCCAAAATGACAGCTTTCCAACGGTGTAGTGGTTTTGGTTTTTAACCATAGGACGTAACACATATTTAAATTATAATTTTGTTGCACAGGCAAAACACTGGGTTCAATTTCGACCCCTTATGAAAACATTCTTCCATACTTTCGAAACGCCTTTTCATAGATTTATTTTCAATTTTAAATAATTTAAGTACAATCCAGGGAATCATTGAATAAAATAAATCAACTCTTATGACAACGTCAATATCCCTTTTGAAAGTATGGAAAAAATAGCCAGATATAGTATCACAGTGTTCGGCAATTTCGAAAACACCCATAGATGCCACATCAAAAAAATTATTTGATTCAAAAATTTCAAACAAATGAAAACATTGCCTTCCAATTATAGAAATACCATTGAATATCACACCGAAAAATCCATTTCATCCATCAATTTCACATGTTGTATCAGAAGGAAAAAAAATCAACAGAATCAGACGGTTGAGATGGAAGTTACACCTAGATTGAATTTGACATATAACTATTGAGAATTTCGCAAATCGCCATTTTCTTCTTACTTGGAGAATTTATTTATTAAGTTTTTCCCCTTTCTCATCATGTTTGCGATAATCATCAATATAAACGTAATATAAAGAGCTGTCATAAACCTGAGTACTAGAATGACAGAGGTAAAACATGTACAATACAGTTTCCGAATTGAATTATTCTTTTTCCAAAAGGACGAATTCAATTTGGAAGTGCTAAATTCGTATTTTTCCAAAACGAATCGATTTGGGAAGAAGGCGAATTCATCGGTGAAATATCATAAAGAAGTAGTGGTAGACCAAACGTTTAGCAAAATATGATAAGTACCTAAACAGACCAAACATTTATTTTCTATCAACAATACTTTTCTTTTCTCTTCCGCAGAAGAGTTTTTTTTTGTACAAAATACAGATTTTAATAATGGGAATATCATAATGTACCTATCTACTACGTAGATACCTGATTTTCGTACCAAAATAATGCACCATGTTTTTCGGATTTAAAAATGTAAATTTCTATACGAAATCTTACCAAAACCATCAATGTGACTATATCATTCGAAAGCTGGGTAAATGCGCTACTTTTTATGGAATTCGCAGTTTTGTGGGTGGTCTTTTAGTAAATTGATGAGCGATAATGAAAAATAAGGAAATGTAACTTTCCTACATAAGTTAGAGTTTGAGCTGTTCATTCGATGCAAAGCTAGCGACTTTTATGGTAACCTGTACTACCATCTTATTGAAAATTTAATGCTAAATCCGAAAATGTACTGAGAAATTGAAAAACAATCGGAGCAAAGTCGACATAACACAGCTTTTATGGAAAAAAACGTGGTTTTCTTGAAAAAATCATTGAAAAATCATATATCCGGAACGGGTTGAGATAGAACAGTGCGATTGGCGGCGTTTTGCTCCATTTTCGGTCTAGTGTTACCCAAAAAATGTTCGTACACTACGAGGAAATCACCCGTATATCTTATTATAAGTCGGCTAGACGAAAAAAGTTAAATGACAGTCGAAAACTTTGTTTTGTAATAAACCTAATTGCTTGTGAAATTCAGAATGACAATAGGAAGTGAATGATAACATAATTGGGCGTGTCCTTCGATAGTCACTCGGCACACTCATCGGATGTGATTTCGGTGGTTGAGTGGCTATCACCAAAGCTCTTACCAAACCTCTTATTCCTATACCAAAATATAAACTGGCTTTATCTACTGAGTAGAGTTTAAAAAACTATATTCACCCACTAAAAAGGAAAAACATCAGCTACGGACAACCAATTTTTAAATAGTTCTCACCTAAAGAAGCTAGAAACCAGCAGAAAAATCACAGCAATATTCTCGCAGCCCTGAATGCGGAGACTCCAAATTGTTTCAGTCATATTTCATTGGAATGAAAATGCAAGGAAAAAGAAAAATACCTTGTGACTTACCTCGAGCAACAGGTGACAATAACAATGGGGTCACTTGATCCCGCCGGTCAAACACTCTTCACTTCTGCAGGTAACTGTCGGGTCAAAATCGTCCCAGAGGCAGTTTACAACCTTCCCTTTCGAAACCTCGAGCACCATTGGCAGAATACTCAGCTTACTCACGTTAGCAACGGTACCAACGTAATTTACGCGGGCTTAATTTTGGCGGGGAAATCTTATTCGTGTAGTAGTAGAACCGACCCCAGTGTGACTCCCTTGCTACTTCTAGTGGCATCACCATTGGCAAAACCGTACACAAAAATCATGTCAACATACTCACTTCTGGTATAGCTACTCAACTGAAAGCATCTCATTGCAACCAATCGTAAATCAACACAAACAATAGCCATTTCTCGACTCTTCCATTATCGATACTTTGGCTGGACAGCTTAGGAATGCCGTAGACGCTGTTCACAAACGAACGCGTTTATGCATCCGACAAAACTAACTTGAATCGTCACTTGAGAGGTCTGGAGTTGTCACAATTCGATTCAGCGAAAAAAATTACGTATATCCTTTTTTCATCAAGACTTTTTGTGTCACAGTGACACAATATTTCCTTAACTAAAAATATTTTTAAAAACCAAAAAGACTACACCGTTGGAAAGCTGACATTTTGGCGCACGTTTCACCAGGCCTGCACAGTTCTGCGTCAAGCATTAGCGGGGTTTCTAGGCGACATGGAAAGCAGGCGATTTCAAGATTTTGACAAAACTGCCATTTCGCTCAGCAATCTCACATCTTCAGTGCAATAAAAAAAATGTATGACATCAAATAGATAGACAATTGAACACTCTTTCCAACGGTGACATTAAATTTGAGCTATCTATAAAATTGAGGGAGTTATCACAGTTTTAATGACATATGATCGAAATCACGAAAAAATCTTAAATTGCCAATATCTCGAAAACGGAGCCTCTGGAGAAAAATTCCTTTCAGGCATTTTTGTTTGGAAATGAGTCGTCCAACACGTAGGAGTCGGATTGCTCATAACTCCTGGACATATAACTAAAAAAGACCTAATGTTTGAAAATTGGGAAATCTAAGGAGGAGGCATTGTCTCTTTCAGGGGACGGGATATGCAATGACCCGCATGACCCCTAGGTCTTGAAGGAGGGGTTGCTTTGTGCGCCGTGTATTATCCACCCCAATCAGATTCGGCCGTAGCATTGGGTGTCGTAATGTTGACAATTCGATGTTTCTGACCAAATTCAGTTTTAGTGAAATGTTTGTTGACTCAAACATGCTATCCAGTTGTAGGACAATGGTAAGATATTGGGGTTTAAATTGAGTTCATATAAAGAGTGAGAGTTTGAACAAGATTGTCATGATATAAACCAAATTTCTCCCAAACGGCTGAAGCAAAAAAGCTGAAATTTTCAGGAAAAATCAATAGTGGCCTGACAACGCCCCAATTCTTTAGTCAGTACTCTCACTCAATTTAAAGTGCCCTTTAAGGGTTGTCAAAGTTTTGTAAAATCCCTAAAAACCTCAAAAAAAAGTCAAGGCGGCCTAAATTTGGACTTTTTTGAAGAACTTTCCATGAGTAATCGAATGAGCCCCTCCACAGGTCCGTAGCTCAAACCATTCCCGATGTATGGCCCGATTCATGGTGCCAACATTTGCATCCACAACAGGTTACTGCAATCAAAACAAACACAAGAGTTTTTTTTTATCGCAGTAACTTAGTGATGTAGTGAACGTAGATAGCCGATTCACGGGTGGAAGCATTCTGATATGCATGCTCCGTCTTATGAAATTTAAAATTTAGAATATTTTTCCATTGTAATCGGTCTTGAAAAAAAAACGCTGCGAATTATTTCTCTGGGGTTTATTATTCAATGATTTATGATTTGAATTTCTACTAAGCTTATGAGTGTGCGTGTTTCACAGGTGATAGAGCGATTTTTGACTTTCAGGAGGCACACAAATATGATCCATTGATCAATCCAAATAGGTATTTTGGTTGAGAACCGATTTAAGTGCTCTTTACATATCTCCTGAAATTCAATAATCTCTCTGTCACCTGTTAAACATTCACTCCTCAAAGCTTAGTGGAAATTCAAATCATGAATCGTTGAATAATGAACACCAGTGAAAGTATTCGCATCGTTTTTATCAAGTAATTACATGCTCCACATTGCCACGTTGTTTGTGTATGTTATGGCGTTACTTGGCGGATTGGATAGGATGACTTTTTCTTACACATAATGGTATCGTGTTATTTCCAACTGGTTACTAGTTAGTATTAGTCAGGGTAAAATATAAGGATCGGAACAACTGGTCCAACTGGTTACTAGTTAGTATTAGTTAAGGTAAAATATAAGGATCGGACCTCTTCAGTTACTAAAATACATTGCAGTTGAAAATTACTATCATAGCAGGTAATACTTTTTGACATGAATTCGTCATCACTGTTAACTGTTCATTCATAATTCGTACAACTGTTTCTTTCGTTTTTCTTCAGTTAAAAAACATTGGCTAATGATTGTGAATAACGTCTAGAGATGATTTCATTATCTAACTCACAACCATTCTGTAGAATGTAGGTGAGATTCAGACAGTCGTGGTTCCAATCGGTTTTGGATGAGACCAACCGTTGCAGAGTTACACTACGTACAGTACATCTAGTGTCATACTTCCTAGTTTTTCAAATGAAAACATCTTGAAATGTAAAAGTCTTTAATGGTTTTCGAATTATGTAGGTGCCAACGTAGTACGTAAGTAATTAAACAAATATCGTGATTATTCTATTATTCAACCTGGCTTGCCGCCTTTTCTTTCAAATAAATAACTAAAGAACCTAACAAGGAGTGGAACGTTGCGAGAAGAAAGGCCGCATCCCGATGGCTGTGGGTACTAGCGTAGGGACAAGGAGCTGCGTGACCCCTATCTCCCTCTAATCGATATGAATGTAGCGCTTCTACTCTCAGCTACTCGCACTCTCGTCTACCGTAATGCAGAATCGAGGAGAGAGCTCGGACGTCAAATATGCATCTTTGCTCTGGCCTATCACATATCCCTGCCGATGATGGGTATTCATTGATTTCGTTGGCCATTATAATAGGATGCTTCTGCTCTTAGTTACTCAATTCACGAGTAAATTACCCAAATACACGTATTTAGGTTCTAGTCAACCAGCATGACCCTATGAGCAAAGTTTCCTAAATCATCTTCTAATATCTACGTTAAATTGTTCTAAGATGTAAGAGCTTTGTGCGTCATGAAATTGTAAACTATAAATTGTTTTGCCTTACATTTTTGTTAATGATGTGTGGCTATTCAAACAATAATTTTTTATTTTGGCACGTTTATTGATTTTTATAGCGATTTAACCTAAATTAAATTACTCCAAAAGTTTACAATTGTGTACATTTATATATATATTTTTTAAATTCTCATTGGAAGTCTGCTAGAGAGAGTTCATAACTGTTCTCTGGATTTTGTTTATTATTAATTTTCAAATTCGTATCGATATACATTGTATTTAAAATAGATTTTTACACCTGATACCTTTTTTTATATTCCTTCTCACCTAATTGTATATTCTTGGTTACAATGTGGTGTAGAAATATTACTTTTACAAAAATGTTATGAAGTAAACGCAGACCGAACAAGAGAGGCACACTGAGATTTTCTTAGAGGTTCACTGCCAGCTCTAGGATGCATCCCTGCTTACGCAATAGGAACTGCATCTCCAATGTAAGAGCAGATTTCGTTTTTTTATAACAACGGGAGGGAGGATGCGGCAGCTGTCACATTTCTTCTATTTGCTTGCCTTTTCTCTTTATTCAGTTAATAAATAAGTCGGTAAAACTAAAGAGAATCAAACTGCATAAGAGGATTTTGGACAGAGATGGTACCAAGAACCCCAAAAGTCAAGTTTTGGAAATATATCTAGTGTCAATTATTTGTTAGTTCAGAGTCCTTGGTAGGGTCATACCACTCCGCCACACCGGTGGTGTATTATGTATTTTGCTCATCTGTTGCCTATCTTTAGGTTCTGGAGCCAATCCCCACCAACCAGGCTGAGAATGAAACAATCTCCTCTGGATTGAGAGTGCCAAAGGTTTGGAACCGTCTAACTTCGATTGCTAGGCACACGAAGAGAAGATGGGAGGCAGTTTGTTCCTCTTTTCCGCCGCAATCTGCATGC
The DNA here is from genome assembly GCA_031894815.1 of Creontiades dilutus. Classification (NCBI taxonomy): domain Eukaryota; kingdom Metazoa; phylum Arthropoda; class Insecta; order Hemiptera; family Miridae; genus Creontiades; species Creontiades dilutus. Next base: position 1,919,033 of record JAVIWC010003164.1, read on the forward strand.
TGGATCACCTGTTTAGGCATCAAACCAGTTAAGATGTTTTCTGAAGCTGCCCCCATTACAAGTTACCATTCCCACTAACAGCCTCATTTTCCTCTAGAAGAAATTGAGGTTAGCTTTACTTCTGCCATGACAGACTGCATTCATCAGCAGTTTTCCATGTTTCAGTTTTGAAGTGTTTTCCCATAGAAATCAACTTTTTCACATAATCTCATCTTACTTATTATTATAGCTTATCGCTAGAAAAGGGTAAACATGATTGAGGAACCGCATCGCAAGTGTCGTAACATTACTCGAGGAACATTTATGGCTTACCTGAACTTGTGCAATTCATTTCAAAAGGTAAGTGCATTGCCCTAATTAGGTTTGGTTTCGAAACTTATTTTGCATTCTGCTTTCAATTCCAAAGCACAAATTTATCTCATTGATTTGCAAGCTCAAAACTTCAAACAACTATCGCTTTACCATTGTATATCAGGATCATCTGACCAAATTCAATATTCAAACATTGAAGACCAACTGGCCAAAAAAGTGGCTTCACAACTTGAACACATCCTCACAACGTTCCGGGCGCCTTCTATTCATCCGATAATGGAAGGGATTTGTCAATTCTGTGATCGGCGAACTCAGTGAGATGTGGCCCTCAGTGAAGATAGCCCTTAGGAAACCGCACCACAGCCAACCACAATTTTCCGTTGAACGAGTAAAAAGAGACATTCAATCCATTTCAGCGGTATGGATTGATGAAAACAACACCCAAAATTGACCTTATGGACAGAAAAAGTGTGCGTTCAGAATAAATAACTAACTAGGTAATTCTAGGTACCTTGGGCTGTTACCTTCTTCCAATGAGGGAATTCCATTGGTTTTTTTCTACTCGAAATAATCTGAAATTGAAAATGCGCAGAGTGAAGCAATGATTCTTGAGTTTTGCAACTCACAGAGGACCATCCACTGCCTAACCCGTACAATTTCAGAATATTTCGTCGAATTGGATGAAAACTGTAGGAATTCGGCTTGTCGTAGGGATTTCGTTGTTTGCTTGCTCTATCAATTTTAGTTATTTTTTTTATTTTTTTTTTTTTAAGTTTAAAAACCATTTTCTCCTTCTATGCGATTATTATGATAATTGATTATGAAAAAGTAAAAGTTCTGGCATATATGTATTAGCACTTATTCCTTGAAACCCAAAACACGTATTTTTTTATTAATAAACGTAAACATCTTTCAAATGAAACCACACAAACACGTATTTTTTTATGTAACGTTGGTTGACTAGAAACGACATCAAAACATCTTTCGAAATATAAAATGGTATGTTAGATAACGGGAAAAGTGTTTCAAAGGTATTTTATATTGATAAAAAAATGGTGGGAAGAATATGGAATATAAAATGTAAGACATAAGAAAGTCGCAATCATTATTGATCAAACAGAACGAACATTGTTTGGGAACTTAATTTTCGTTGGGGGATTAAAAGGAAATCCAATTCGAGGCTGAGAGAATAATAGGTTGGCACTGCGAAGGATTTTATGAAGCGAGTGGTTTCCTAAATAATAGAGGAAAACGGACTGAAAAACAGCATTGAGACCTTTCAAAAGCTTTGGAAGAAATACGAGCCCAGCAAAAGTTTTTCCGTTCTTCGGGGGTTCCCCTTAAATTATACTCTTTTCTAATGTCGAGGAGCAATATAATCCAGTTTTTATTAAGAAAAGTGCTAAGAAGTGTTTCCTGATTTTAATCTCAATGTGTATTGACCAACCGTCAATGAAAATAGTTGCATTCTTTATGATACCGACATCTTCAAGAATGGCTGACGAATGTAAATGTAATCAAGTGTGTTCTTTTTTCTGTTCAGGATAACTCATTAATGGGTGTCTATCTACGAATGTTTTCGATTCTTCCATCGAAATTTAGCACCTTTGCAGCACGTTATGATTAAGAAAATTTCTTGACGAAGACAATATCAGAAAGAAAACCCTTTATGAGGTACCTACTGAATTGCAGTATTTGAAATTTAAACTTTAAATTCATCAGGAAAAATATTTTATCCTTTCGCTACGAGATTGAAATCAAGAATATGCATTGGTTTCAGCGGTGATATATTCTCTGAGGAAGGATTTTGGAGGGACCTCAGACTAATATCCAAAATTTGAGATTTGAATTTTAATGAAAATTTAAAAATTTGTCCTGTTGTTAATGGAAGACGTGAAAAACATTTTTCATGCTAGACAATAGAATGAAACTATACTTATCCAAATGAGAAAGATCAATCATGCCATTTTTAATACTAGCTGGTACGCACAAATATGAAACAAAAACTACGCAATTATCAACTTTGCCCAGTGGATATGCCTATATAGTAAACCTTATTTTCCGTGGATTCTGCTTCATTGTAATGTTCACTACCTTTGATAGTTTTTCGCAATTCCCAAAATGACGGCAATATAAAACAAAATTGTGCACAGCGGAACAAAATTGAGACTTTAAACTTTCATCGATTTAAAAAAAAGTGAATTTTCATTTAATTTTCAAATTTTGGGAATCCGTCTGAGGCCTCTCCGAGATCCTCAGAGTCGTTTTCTCAACTCCAAGCCTGGGGCAAATGGGCAAACTTTCGATTTTGAATATGCATACAGGGTATTTCCGTAAATGACAACGCTTATTCGGTTTCAGTCAGTATTGTACATGTAACGGCTACAAAGTAATTTCTCTTCAGTTTAATCGTTCAGTATTTCGTTCAAACTAAGATTTCGGTCGATCATATTGTCCGTTTGCTCTTTTCCTGTTCAAAATTTTCATTGGTCAATATCGCAATAAATCAGATTTCATTATTCGACACCCGCTCTTAAAAATGGTTAGTTCCTTAACAATAAAAACGGCAATTTCCGTCTTCTACGGTTCAGCGATAATAGAAGAGATCAGATTACCGTGACAGGCAATAACTAGATATCACTGTCATCAGTTAGGCACCGGAGCTTCTCTCATTACTGCAAATATAAGCGGAAATTCGGCTCCTTATTTTGATGGATGGCACGGTATTAGGCTCCGAATCAGTGAAGCAAGACAAATTGGTTGAAGCAACTGCGGAGTTAAAAAAAAAGTAATATCACCGGGTTCCCTTATTCGAGTTCAATCTCTGGTTTGGATAGGAAAAATGGGGGTGGATAAAGGGAGAAAAAAGAGGAGCGGAGGGGGGAGGAGATGCCGAGATATTAAAATCTTGCAAATGAAACATTCATCACGATGGAAAGGTAAGAGAGAGTGAAAGAGGGAGAGGGTGAGATGAATCAGAAGAGAGCGAGGTTATATATGAGGAGGTGGTGACAATGCCACTGCTTCAATGATTTGAGTGGTTTTTCTGTTTTTCCGTTTCCCTTCTTCAACCACTCAAACCGTTGCTCGTGTTTCGGTCGTTTTTGGGTCTTCCGCCCGTGGCAGCACAGACGGGATATCCCGTTCCTTTAATGTGTAAATGTGGAACCAAAAACCTTTTCCAGGAGAATTGTTTGTTGGGAGAATGGCGTATCTCTTTTGTCTGGCATCCGGTAAACTCCCACACTCTACCCCGACTCGCTTACAATATCCATTGACGTCCGCTCCAACGAAATTCATGTTTAGAATACCGATAACTCGGAGAGATGGGAATATATTGAAATCAAATGAATGTAGCGTAACCTTGCATGATGTGTTTTGCACAATAAGTTGAACAACAACAATAACCTTTCAGAAGAGAGGAATCTGATCTGTCTGACCGTAATTCAACAAAAGGAGATCGGAAAAAGGCGGACTATAAATATTTAACGGAGTAGCAAAAATAACGCCCACTACGCTTCAAACACGAATGTGGAAAAATCCACATTATTGCTCTGTATGGCTTGCTTCTAAAGCTATAGCTGATTTGTTGATTGTCAACAGTTCAATTCAGATTTCATGTTCAATCGCGTCATGAAGAATAACTTGTACGAAACTTGCCATATTCTCCTTATTATCAGTTACTATGCTTACAACAGCCATGTCTGATTGACTTTACCAAGAACCAAAGATCTATTAGATCATAAGCCAGTTATATCTATTCTCAGATCAGTTGATGTCTTTGAAAACCTAGTTGTGTCTTTTGAATCATTACTAATAATAATTACTAATGGTTTGGAATAATTATCTTTTACAATCGAACTGGTGCTCAAATAAAATTGGAATACCCCAGGGATCCGTTTTCAGCATTAATCTTTGAATTATAATTTATTTGAGTTACAATGATTTTCATTATTGGTAAATATCAACTTCGCATTAATAATATAAGCTGTTACAGTAGTTATTTGGGATAAAAGCTATTAAGAATTAGTTCATAAAACTAGCTCAACATTGTTTTCCGTCAAACATGGCTAGATTTAAATATTATAGACCTCAATTAAAATTAAACATGTGTTTCTCCCTGCTTAATCAACCTTTAAATCCCCTAAACTTTAAATCAAACCCGTCCCCATATAGCAGGCGGGATCGTGCATTTGATGTCCTGTTACGAGTTGATGCCTTTTTATCATAAAACGTTCGTTTGTTGGTTTTCGTCCTTAATTTCTGCAGTGAAAATGTGGAATAATATTTCTAATTACGTTATAAGCCACCAAAACGTTAAACAAATTAAAATATAACCTAAAATAATCGACCATGGAACTGTTATTTGCTGTTGTACTCCCAAGTCCAGTATGAGAACTTGGAAATTGCTCAAACCAGAATGATTAAAATCATATAATGTGGTCCTGTGAAGTTCCAACTGACGGTTTATATTCATACTTCAACGTTTATAAAATTCGTCTAATTTTTTTTATGTATCTCTCTCTATCTCTGTTTTTAATATAGGTGTGATGATAATCGGCCTCGTTTCGTTCCTACTACTCGAAAGATTTTCAATTTGAGACTTCCTGAATTCAATACCGAACTTTTGAAAAATAATTTTTTACGCTCTTGTATCATATATTTTGTAGGAGGAGGATATTGATTTCACGAAGTTTAATAGCGCTTCCATTTCCGAAAAAATGTTATGGGTTTTCCATAACAGATTTGAACTTTTTCTTGGATTGATTTTCATAGATGTAACGTTCTTCGTTGGTTGTTTTTAGAAGTAGTTGATTTTGATGTTTTAAGGCCTGAGGACACAAACTATCGTACCAACTTAATTTTTATAGTTCTGTAAATTTCCCCTGAAATCAACTCGCTGATGACTTGGCTATGTTGAAGTGAGAGTTAGTTCTGCTTTTGGAGCCACAGCGATCTGCTTCGCCAACATGCACAAGATTCTTTTTGTATTATCGGTGGTAACTTATTTGTGGTCTGTTTCTTTTTTTGAGGGTATTATGTTCTTCATAGTTTTGTTTTAATTTACCCATCAATAGTTTTTTCTTTCGTGTCTATTTGTATTAGGTATTCATTTATTGTAAACTATCGCCAACAAATAAACTTTGAAACTTGTTAATGCAAGTAGATTATAGAAATTCACTTGATTGGCTTTCTGTATTGAACAGTGATATAGCTAACTTTGTGTAGTTTATGATCATGGTCTTCAGATAAATCCTTTGAAATGTAAATTGATGCTGATAAGCACCATTGGTCATCAAGGTGTTCACCGGATTAGGGGTGAGACGGAGGAAATCTTGATGGAACTAATTAAATCTTTACTAAATAATGGATGGAAAATTTGTAACTAGCTCGGTAAGCAATAACAATTTCTGTTGAACAGAATAAATAATTCATCGAGGATAAAACAACTGCGAATTTTTACGATATTTTTGGATGTAAAAACAGCTATTAAAATGAAAATTAAGTAATCCCACTATTCATGTTATTAAGGTCACAAGACGCTATCAGTGACTTTTTATTTAAAATAATTTGCGCTAATTAACAAGTATTCTGGAACATGTCATGTTTCATTGACTCCAATTATTGTTTATTGTCAGTTTTTCATCATCCAATGTCAGTAGCTTTATTGGCATTCATAAAATATTATTTTACGTAACGTGATAGTTCAGTAATATATAATATTGGAATTCTGACTCAGCTATGTACCATTATATGGGGCATTAAAAGAAATCGTGAAATTCGACTCCCTTTTTAGTTTCAATTGGAAGCTGACGGAGAGGAACATTTTCTTTATTATGTTATTAAGACCCGTACAAAAGAAGCAATGACAAATAGTAGTTCATTAACAATAACTTAAGCAACATCTTTTACATACATGATAAACTAATCACCTTTGGTTTACTCAAATAATTTGAAGAATGATTAAATGAATAATTAGTTATTAATCTTGACCAAAAGAACACTGCTTATTCTATCATATGGGTTCATAATTTTCAGATACATTGCTCTATTATTCAGATCACTAGACTGTAGATCATTATTGAACAGAATGTATGGTTGTTATTTGAACATAACTTGATAGGCAGCAATGTTTCGGAGAACGGTTAAAAGTGTTGAATGCGCCAGAAACGAATCAAAAATATGCTTACTAAATGAAAAATCTAAAAGAGGTGGTGAAATTGAATAAACTGCGTAGACCTTTAACAACTTTTGTAAGCCCAGGCTTTGTAAAAAGAACTAATACTACCCATACTGAATTTGTAGGACTTCACACGGTATTCTAGGCAACTTCATTTCCATCATCTTAAATGTTATATTGGTTATATGTTGGTCGGCCATAGATTTGGATCGCGGTTGGACCTGAATAAATGGAATGATCTGGAAGAGTGTAAAAACAAAAATAAATGGAAATACCGCCAGGATAAATGAAAAAACCTCATATTTCAGCATTTTAGGCTTATCAGAATGGAAAGTAGCATTTTGGTTCACTCGGGCGGGTCACCAGCGGCTTAATCACATTTCAGAAGCCACATTTTAATAAACACGATGCGCCTCCCAGTGTCAAAAACACGAACTTTACGGTGAACTTCATTGACACTATTTTGAACTAATGCTTGATTTAGTGAGGTGAATGCAGGGTACTATGTCCTAGTTCTAAAAAATATAGATTTTCGATGAAAATGAGAGATAATGACTTTGAAGAATGGGTTAAAAATCAAGTTTTCCTGCAATGTAACATAGCACATAACGTTCAATTTTTTGACCTTCAACTACTACTATTGCATGAAGTTTAGTGTTCTACTGCGGGAAAATATGATTAAAAATAAATAAATCCGTCGAAAAATGGACACAAATCTATTTAAAAACATGTGTTTACTCTTTCTTTTGAACATATAAAAAAATAATAAAAACAACAATTATACAGGTTCAAGAGAGTGGGGGCCTATTCGCACAACGCACAGTTGTCCTACTAGAGGTGAAAAATTTTAATTCAATGGATAAGTTACTTATTGTTATTATAATGAATTTATGGACATCGTTTATGATAGATGAAGAATGAAAACATTACGAATATTTATTTCGGAGTAAAAATGCGTGTTCGGGCCTTCCAGTGCTTTTCAAACTAGACTAATTTTTATTATTGAAGATGAATCCAAACGGAAAATGTTTGGCAGTTCCTTAAAAAATCAGCCCTTCGTTCAGGATAATCCTCCTCCGTTTAGTTACGCCACATCGGTATCATCGGGTGTTTAGCCAATGTACCTTGTGTGTTAACATGTGAGCTTATGTTGAAATTTAAAATCTAGACGTCTGTCGAACATCACCACCTCGTAAGTAGGAATGTCGAGGTGGCAAGAGACTATTACAAAAGAAAGAAAGAACGTACTCAATTTTTTTTAAATATCATATTGTCCGTTTCGTCAAGTGATTCATTTATTTTTAAACATATTTCTCCCACGTAGAGAAGCACAGAGACATTAAAATACAAAACGGAGTTCACCATTGAATTTAGGGTAAAAAACCATTAGAAATTCAAGAACAACTCTAATTTTGGGAAATATTGCTGCTATTAAATTACTAGGCAGCAAGAAGAAGATAGTGGTTTTAAAAAAATGGTTTGGAAGCTGGTGAGAAACGAATTACTGATATTAGTGATTACAAAAGTCACTGGGAAACTAATGATGTGCTTGTAGAAATTGACAAATTTGTGGAAAACTGATGAAATTTCATCCAAAACTTCAGATTACCAGTCAGGTTTTATTGGGTTTGCTGTTCATGAAACTTTACTGTTATCAGTTAATTTATTTTTTGCAACCATTTTCTAATTAATTATTAATTGTGTTTATTGGACATTTTATTATTGATTTTTCTCCCATTTGGAAGTTAGTTTCCTATATAATATGAGTACATTACGCACGAGAATTATACAGATGATAGATCTAAAATGTGTATGAATATTTTAATAGCCATTTATGAGCTTAAAATGGTAGGAATCCTTGTGGCACACTCTCACGCTAATTCCCTAGCGACACAAACAAAATAACGTGACTCTCAGGGAGTTATTCAGCTTGCACTCAATTCTAACGGCGATTTATTGAGTGGATCAATATCTTATGTCAAGTGATACCTACAAAATTTCACCATTTGCCATTTCATTACTCTTTTCGCTTACCTTCACATTGATCTGATGTGACTTAGGGAGGTGTGGGATGATTCATTTTAAAGATCGGGGTCGAACCAAAACGTCGAATTATCTTCTTTCAACAATCGTTGCTGACCGACTCGTGGAAATAGACAAACCAAAAAATTTCATCGGCTTGGGGAAAGTGCATTAGGTATTTTCTGACCAACAACAGCTTGAGATTTCATTGGTGCAAAAATATTCTCAGCGCCCTACGATATTATCTTCTTTATATTCCAGGTACTTTCACCTAAAAATATCGTACCTACCACATGACCGGTAGGTCAATAGATATAGTATTCTCTCACCAAACAAAATACAATCTCAGTGCAAAATTTGTGGCTTTTAACTGAATTATCACTTGGGTAGGGCGATAGCACTTGTTGATTTAACAGTATATTATGCATGATTAAATTTTTCAATTTCCAAGACAGTTTAAACTAAAAAATAAAAACATAGGCATAGGGCAGGACAGCCAGAATTACCTAGTTTTTCATTAGCATGGAATATGCTTTAGCCCTGGACTAACTAGCTGAAAACGGAACGGAACTCGGGATGGGTGACGCGATATTTTATAATTATGATATAATAATATTATATTATAAATTATATGGGCAACAACAACTATGATGCTGTAACCTCTTTACAATGAATGAACAGTTTTCTTCGATTTCAACTAGTTAAACCGCGTCCTTATAATTTCTATTTCCCTGACATTCATTTAAATTAATTTCATAATTTATCAAAAGCACTTCAATTATGAGATATTATGAGATTTATGGATGTTAGTGGTGAGTCATCATAAGTGCTATTATCCTTTATAGTTCTGCAAGAACCTGAGCCGCAAGTCTTCATTTACATAATCAATCTAACATCATTGTTACGATAGATACATTTTAGTTAGTAGATCAGTAATATCCGTCACATAGGTTAAACTGAAATAGCAGACACGAAAATAGCCAATTGGAACCAGCAGATAGATAAGAAATTAGCGAAAGGAGAACCGAAAAAATAGCTTGGCTGAACCAAGCCATGTATTTTCAATTTCAACCGCAGGCTCTAAGCAGTAAGCATTGGGGGTTGCCCCCTGGCGAGGGGCCCAGCGCTGAGTTTTTCGATGGTTTCAATATTAGTTGTCAATATTAAACTACTTACTTATTATTATACTGCAATTTCATTTTAAATAGTCGTGCTTCTTTAAACTTAATGAGAAAGATTGAAATAAGGGGGTGGTGAACACATGCACTTGCCCCGGGGTGGGCACGCACTGGCACCGTAATCTGGGGGAAGTGAGGTTTCTGTGTTGCTTTTAGAAAAATCGGCTTTATTTTTGTTCGCGGTGGTTGTAAAATATAATTCAAATTATCTTTTTGATCACAAATTAGTTACGGATCATGATGACGAAAACGTTTGTTTGATAAACCTGAAGGTTCAGGTTTTATAATCAATCAAAGTGGAACTATAGCTTCTGAGCTTGTGCTCGCTTCATTTCACCTTAATTAATTCGGATTCTTTTAGCGTTTACGCTCTAATCACAGTGTCAGATGACGCCACCCAAACTCAAGCCCGAGATGAGGTTTTCAAAAGGAAGCGTCACAGTCAATATCGGTTCAGCGGACAATCGTTTCCCCTGCCCTTCCGACAACAGCCCTTGTACGGACTTCCCCTTATAACCTCTCCTTGACTCCATCTCCTTCCTCTAAGTTCGATCCCTTCGCCGTAGACCGTATGAGGACGCTTCCTACACACCCTTCCCCTTCTCGCCTTCTTCCAACTGCCCTCACAACTTTGTGCTGACTCGAGTCGGAAAGGGAGCTATGACCCATATCCATATCCGAGGAGTCAGCTATAAATGTTCGCCTTGCCGTCCCTGCTCCTTGCTCGCCTCTCTCCCCGCCCAGACGTCCACCGCTCGATGTCTCCCGTCTGTCCGTACAGTCTTTACCCTCTCCACTCTCCGACCACTACCACTCGGCCACCCTTTTTTTTGACTTCCAATACCGGCAACATCCCTGATTCAGGTCGCAGGGATTTAGGGGTCGACTATTGGTCCCATTCCAACTTCGTTCCCTGTCATAAAGAAGTGGAACGTCGAAGCCCCACAACTATAAAAATCCCACCAGAGTATTCCCCAAGTTATTGTGTTTGTTTTCCCACAAATTCGTCCGCAGCGAACCTTAGGGAATGACACTTTTCCTTCTCCTCTTTCCTCAATTTACAAACTCTGCTGATTCCACATTTGAAAAAACTGAACAGTGTGAATGGTTCGCAAATAACATTATAGAAGTAATATGTAATAGAGCAAATACAAAGTCATGCGCTTGTCCCTACAATATTGCCAGACCTTCAAGTTGTAAACTCCTTCAGAAGATCTTAATATTAGCCGGCAATATTTTTCTTGATAACCCTTACGTTGGAAAAAATCCACCGGTGGATCAACTCATATATTTGAGAAAATTTAGGCCTTTGTAGGGTTATTTTTTGCTTGGTAACTTCTGATGTGTTGTGGAAAACGTTTCGCTAGGCTGTTGATGTGACGTGTACACGCTTTTTCTGTGAGAAGATCGAGTGAATGCGTTTTCGCGGCATTCGTCTCTTTCGAGTTAGTTGTTTACAACTGCTGACTTAGTACATTTACCCTAATATTTTTCATGAACCTTAGTGAAAGACATTTGTCCTTTCACTCTTTCCACCATTCACATACTGTACTGATTCCACTTAGAACGAACTGAACACCAAAAATTGTTTCTACGTAGGACATTGGGAGCAATTTGTAAGAGATGAACATAAATCATGCTTACTGCACAACACACGTACCACCAAATGAAGTGATAGTAAATGAAATACGAGCGTAGGTATTTTTAAATAAAACAATTTAATCAAAATACCTTAAATAATATTTTAAGTATCTTAGATTGGAATGCCGAAGAATATAACTCAAAAGGTTATTTTGTATGCCTGATCACCGATTAGAACCATGCAACTAAACATCAATTTATTATTATTTTTTTTAATCATATCTTTGAACATTATTTCCCTGTTTTCAGTCGTTCATATTGATCGTACGTCACAGCATCATTGGCTGGGGCCTCAAACTAACCAATAAGTTGTGAATGGAATTTTATTTGACGAAACGAATATTTATAATTTGTATAATTGATTCATGCGAGGAAACGGAGTTTTAAAAGCACAACTACCTTGAATAAATTGGTTTTTGACTACTTTTCTGAGCAGTATGTTGGTATCGAATCACCTAGCGGTAAAATCGAATGGACCTCAGACTAACCGATAAGTTGGCGATGGAAATTTTTTGGAAAATGCAAATTTTGACTTAGTAGCTACTATAATCTAGGTTGCAATATAACTTATTCTATTATTATTATATCATAATATTATTAGGTCTATTATCAAGTCGCAAGATCCGTTCTTTATCCAGTATAAATAAGAAATTGAGTGTGTACTGAACTGGTTGTCACTTATGACCACTAACGTTGTTGCCGTTTTAAACGGATATACCCAAAATTTAATCCGGAATGAGAACCAAATATAGCTTTTCACCAATTTCCTTTTGCTGTCGCTGATTTTTCTACTTGAAACAATGCCACTCATCAACCCGTTCACGATAAAAATTGACGGCCACCACCTCTTGAATAGCCGGCGGTGTGAAAATTAATTTGTCGTAAATTGTTTCATTGTTTGACCGACTGGAGGTTTTGCGACTGTTATCGTTTCGAAAAAACCTGGAGCGGCCGAATGATATAAAAGAGCGATCAAATTAAATTTAATAGAAATCCATCCTCTCTCATATCCGGTTCTCACACAATACAGATCAATTAATTTGATGAAAAAAAAGTCTGTGTACCTACGTAAAATTAATGGACATCCCATCGGATGTGAGGTTTAAAAGCATTTGACTTTTTTTGTTTTATATATATTTTCCCTCCTTGTGTAAATATCCAACAGCTCACAAATACAATGCAGTTCAATACTCGTATCGCACTATACTGTTCGTTATCGCTGGAAAAAATTATTTTTTAACTGGATTACTTCGATTGGAATACGATTTGTTCATTATCCCAAAACTCTCGTGGGAGAGGTCAATCTGACCAAAGACCATTATCCTCCTGAAAGTCTGAGCTAGATATTCAATTCAGGAATATGTACTGGTTTATGGGAAAAAGCTTGAAACCGTTTATCCACATAAGCTCGTGCAGCACAAGCAACTCCTCACACCTGTCTGATATATGCTGCTCAACTGGGGGGGTTTACTTATGACACACATTCAAAATGTTTTGCTTACCTGCGTTTACGCGTACATAATATGTACTACATATACTTTGGAAACGATAGATTTACGACCTGAAAGTTGAAACTGTCAATGAAGTTGTCCGCGTGCAAGCCGTCAATCACCTCTTGAGTCCCAATAGTAATGTGAACGAAGGTGCCGCACATCTTTTGTACACCGAAGATCTACTTAAAAGACTTACAAGAATAAAAACTCACAATCTATGTAGGATGAAGTGAACGTTGAGAATAATTGACCGATCATCAAAACAATAAGCGAAGTAATGTAATTTCAAGAAAACGTTGATCTCAAGAAAAATAATTTTTCTTAATAATAAATCAATTATTGATTTATCATCTGAATGTTCCGTGTGAGTTGTTATTCCTTGGCTCAATAAAAACTGTTAAAAGCAAAACTGTGGAAAAGATGATTTGACCCTAATTGATTTTTTCCTGGTTTGACAAGACTACAATAAGACAGAAGTCATTTCATCAGACTGTAAAAAAACATTAATAAGTAACGCAAGTTCCCAGTTTTTTATATTTTAAAAACTTATTAAGTTCAAATTTATAAAAATATAAAAATAATTATAAGCACTGGTTAATATTTGTAAGAACTAGACCAAATTTTTGATTAAAAAAAAAAAAAAAAAAAAAAAACGGAGATAGGCTGAAAAATCTAGAAGAGTTGAGCGGCGTTTCAATTGGTCGGCCATTACCCCCTCCATCAATCTTCACGAAATTGAAGTCAAAACCACTGAGATTTATTTGCCAATGGAGGTTCGATACATATAATTTGGAAGAAAAAACCAAACAAATTAATGAAAAATCAATATTTTAAGGAAAACATTTAAATTAAATATCGGAGAAGCAGACATTGAGCACCTCTGCCACCAGTGTTCTCAACATTAAATGTGATTTATAAGTTGAGCTATAAGTATGGCTATTTTAGTGACGCAAGTCTACGTAAGTTCTATGTAAATCACTCAACCATGTTCACTAGAAGTCTGTGCTACATTATTTAAACTCAGGATCCCAGTACCGCGTGACTATATCCTAGATTCTTAAAAATAGATTCATTTTACATCACCTTCGTAGATCGGTTTGGAAAGAAATTAACCATGGTCCTTGAGATGATCAGTGCTGGGCCACACCTCGGAATTGACTTCTGGATATGTCAAAAATGATTGGATGACTTCTTCGCAAATATAACTCCGGAAACGGTAACATTTTAATAGTCCCTCAGTTCATACGTAACAAAAGCTGATATCTAAACACCTGCAGTGGTAGAATGTGTAGTATTTCGATGGTGACGCTGATATGTACAAAAAGAAAAGTTGAAATTGTTTGACTTTCCAAATTTATTTTACAGAAGTTATGAGAAAGTCGATTTCAAAAGGAACTCGAGGAAACAAATTCCAAAGCAGTACCCAGTTCGCCCATTCCTCACAATTTAGTGTGTTAGCGTTCTTTTTATTGCGTCGAAGTTATTTTCTTCAAGCAGAGCAAGCGGATTAACGTGAAGTACATCGAGTGGGGCCATGCGATTAATTAAAGGGATGTCTTTCAAAAGCAATCATACACACTTCAGACGTGTTTCGAAAGTTTTCAGTATTCTGATATTTGAATAGGTCAGCCCTTTGACTTCACCCTGTACACGTGGATGCCGGCAGCAAAGGAATTTAAATTTTGAGTGAGATTACAAGCGCGATTTATCGAGTTCAGATAATATACCACAGAGTACGAGTAGAATACAAAGATCAATCATTTACTTATGAGGTCTATCTAATACAGAAATAATTTTGTGCAATAATTTTCAGCGTTTTTATTCGATTTTCGGGTCCAACAAATTTTGAGGTGGGGTTGAATTTTTGTTTCTTGGTTGATCAGAATGTTTCAATACTGAAAATAACCTACCAATTCTTAAAATTTTTAAATAAAAAAATCGCAAACCATAACGGATTTCAAGAAAATGTCTCTAGAAAATGTTTTGCCGGGAATTAGTTTCAAAATTGAACACCAGGCGGCGGTGCACCCGAAAATGAACATTTGATAAAGTTAGTGAATCAATAATTTCAATTTCTCAAACTCCTACACTAACAATGACCAGCAAACAAAATTATTATATTATTAGCTTAGGAACATCAGTTATTACCAAATGAGAGGGAATATGAAGTGGGGGTTTGTGAAAATGAAGGGGAATATGGCGACCCAAAAGTTCACCCCAAGGGAAATGAAAACGTTTCAAACTCAAACAATCCATGAATCAGCGTCTTTTCGATGATTAAGCAACTTGATACAACAGTAACAATGCATGGCCTCTCCCAAGAGATTCCCTCTCCCCAATATTCGCTGATGATCGCGACGTTCACCAATTGTGCCTTTTGCCCCCTCTTCACTTTCCAATATTCATCAAGGCTCTCTTCTCCTCTTGTCTTGTTTGAACAAGAAGTTTCGAGTCGGTTTCCGATTGAGAGCGGTGAATCAAGTTGCTGTGTATTCAGGTTTGGATCCCTCCGGGGCCCCGATGGCCCCCATCCGCTTATTCATTCTCTGAAGGAATAACTCAATAAAAGTTTACCCAGTAGTCTGAGTTAGCTTACTACATTTAGAGAAATGTACAATTCGCTTAACTGATCCATGGCTTAGTATTTGTATTTGAGCGGGTGAAGGAAGAGACCATACATAATATGATAATACTGTGTTGTTATACTAACTATAACTGTTTATAGGAAACATCCACCGATTTGGGTGGGCGTAATATCTTCGGTGTTGTAAAGTGGGAAAAATGAGTGGAAACAGTTTTTCAAGAACTTCAGACTTAACTGGAATAAAAGGATTTCATTACAAGTAGTTTATCTATAATATTATAAAGAGGAGAAAGATGAGTTTTAGGATATTTTAGAAGAAAAAAAAAAAAAAAACGGACAATCAAGATGGCTTTAGAAATGTGGTGGAGGTGTTAGGGGGGTGTGTTAAGCCCCTTAGAAATGTTCCTCATATTTGCCGGGTTTACAGGCATACGAGAAATTGTTCGTATGACAGTCAGAATGTGAAACAGACGGTAACTTCGTTTGAAAGGAGATAACCAGAAGCTCAATGGAAACGCTTTTTCCGAAACTATTTGGGTCAAACAAAGACTCGCACGGGGATAGCGGGAGCAATGTGGCGGAGCTCGGGCTCGCCTCACTAATTGGTTAGTCATTACCAAAGGCCTGAAACTGACTAACTGATGAGGCAAAACACGCAGTTCATTTCACCATGAGGGGCCTCGCCGCTCGTTATGTATTCACTCGACCCGGAGACTCCGGCCCAACATGTGGTCGGACGATGGTCCTACCGCCGATACAGTTGACGTTCCGACCTGCATTCCCTATGAGGCCCGGGCGGCCGTGCATCACCAAAAATTAGCATCAAGGCCGACTGTGATTGGCGATCTGTGCTCTGTCACGGAACCAGCTCCGAGTTCCGGTCCTGGAATGACATTAATTTATTATACAGAACACCGTCTCCACTCGACATACATTTGAATTACACACAAACACACGGATATACGGTGTCTGAGGTTCACATTCATTAAGCCCTGGGATCAGTTCTGCAAGTCATTGGCCAAATAGAATCCCTTGAGGATATTGTTTTGTTATTTTCGATAATATACAAATGTTTGACCCCCCAACCCCCTTCAAAGAAAAAAATTACGTTCCAGGTTGTGTAAAACTGAAAAATCGAATTAAGAAAAAAAAACTTGGCCCTCTACGCTTTGTTAGGAGGCAAACCCCCTGGATCCCCAGTTACTTTGGTTAGAACCTACGGCTAAAATTGAAGAAACATGGAACATGCGTAGCGCACACTACTACTTAATGAGGAAGTTATTCCTTTTCCTCGGGACTGTACTCTCTCCACACTCTATATTGCCCTCCCCCCCTTGTATAATACTGCCCACTCCTCTTGGTGGTTCGTGTGACAAATTTTCAAGAACTTTCTTTTCCATTTCTTTTGATTCTTATTGTTCTGGTCATTTGAGAGGAAAGACTTATATCTCATTTATAAAAGAAAATATAACGATCATTTATATAATTAATATCGTTTTTTCATGACCAATAAAATGTAGGTAATGTTTATTGAAGAACTGGTAATTCTTTCACATTATTTTAATTTCGGGCTGTGAGGTAAATACTCGCACCAAATCCCAGTGACAGTTTTTGCCCGACCGAATTTGGCAAAAACTTTCAAATTGGGGTTTTAGTAAATTTCAAATTGTGAAGTGGCTGGTTATCCAACAACGCCACATATTGGAGTAACCACATCTAGGTTCCTAATCAACACTGCAAGCTTTGCAGCTCCAATATATCTTCACTGAGGTCCATTACATAACTTAAACAACATAATGCGTGTTCTTACCCTCTCCTACCATAATGGTTTCATTTTTGTTTTGCAAGGAGTTACTTCAATGAATCGAATGAACCCACTCGGACCCTTTACACTCATTCTTTCACTCTTCCGTTTTGATAATTAGGTCAAAATGATTGTGAATTAGAACGTACTTGGACAAAGTGAAAATCGTCTTGTACGATTGGGGAATAGAATTAGCTAATTTAATTGCTATAGTCAAATTTTGTTTAGAAAAGTTTCTTTTGAAATCGACTTTTTGATTACTTTTGTCATATATTTGTGGACAAGTAAAGATTACATGATTGTTGTTCAGATGTATCTGAAATATTTTTGGATCACGAAGAGTTTTTCGGTGTTGGGGTCATCACCTCTTGGAAAACCACATTTGACTTCCATTCAAGGCCTGCAGGTAACGTTGACCGTACTTGCCGCCTTTACCTCACTGTCATGAATCCCGTTCTTATGTGAAAGTATTCGAAGCCCTCAAAATTCCCCAAGCTGATTGGTGCCGTAGGTTTTTCCCAAGCCACCCGTTTTCTGGTAAACTACTCTCCCCCCTAGCACTCTGGGGTTTCCCCGGGGTAGTTGTAACCCCGTCCCTGATTGGTTTCTACTATCCCCCTCCCTGCTCCCCACGATTCCCCACACTGGATTTTCTTCACTTCCCCTCCAAACAAAATTTTCCCGTTTTTTTGTTAACAGAATCCAGAGTCAGTTCTCTCCTACGTTTTCTAGCTTGCTTTTACACCCTTGTTAACTCGACTAACTTCATATCATAGCTATCAAAGTGACTTTACTTACCTAACTAAGTAGTGGCAAAGCAGCATATTTTGTGATATTGTTGACTACCCACGAAACCTCAACTTCGGCAGAAGCGCCCTAAGATTTTATTCTACAACACCTTTATTTATTTTATTGATTCACTATATCGACGAATACGAATTGAATGATATATTTCCATACTCGTTCATTGAGCATGTACGCATTGATTTGAAATATAGCATCCATCAGTTAATTGCACAACCGTTTGCATATTCCATGGGTTTTTTTTCGTTAACTCAGTCGTTTTATTTGTGGATTTCCACGTCCTGCCCATATAGCGTGTAAAAGCAACAATTGTTGGTAGCTTTTGTTTCTTACAGAGGGAAGAGTGAAGGTTGGTATCCACTTAGTATTCTTTGGGATATCTGAAAGTAAATTACAAGGCACGAGACACAGTGATTAGCTGAAGGACCTCATGGCATTCCTAATTTATCTATCGTGCCGATATGTTAATGGATCTCTTTTTATGGCATCTGAAATGCAATTACAAGCGGGAGTTGAAGAGTTTAATTGATGTACCACAAACTTCGTTTAATAAAGACACATAAATCAGTGATTTTCATGGGAGGATTATTCTGATACTAAATTCTGTGTAATAATTTGCAGCGTTTTTTCCGTGCGAGTGGTGAAAATTTCGATGAATTCACAGTTCATGAGTATACAAATATTGCCACAATGATGTTACGACTGTACTCGTCACAGCTCAATCAATGGCTAGATTACTACATTAATCGACGTAGTGACGTAATTAAGAAAATTTGTTTAGAAAAATGTGATAGTACCAATCGACCGATTTCACGGCGATTTGATTCATATAACGTAAGTACATTTCGTAGTAGCAGGGAAAAGTATTTTAGGGATAGATGTGCCGAAGGCTATCGTATAAATCATACGAATGAGGTCGGATCTATAAATAGCGATTTTGATTGAGCGACCCTATTCCACTTCGCATGTTAACTTTGAATAGATGGGGGGGAAGGGGGATCCTCCGATCAGGGTGAGGGAGATGGAGCTAGGGTAGATCTCCCAAACGAGCGAATCTGTCTAGCTAACGGAAATAGGCGATGCTAACGGATTTTTCATTATTCGATTCTCGGATTCTACACTTCTTTAACGTAAAACTACAAATTTTGAAAGGAGGTTGAACATGTTTTTCCTGATGATTGCCAATGTTCATTATTGGAAATGATAAATGATAACCTGGATTTATTGAAGAGAGTACAATGAGAAGCATCATGAGAAGCAATCGCGCGTTGTGTCCGTATTGTGTATTTGGGTAAGGGAAGGAAAATAAAGTCTTTTTAGAAGTTTGTATGTCAAGTTTAATCTAAACTATGGATGGGGTAATACTATCTATCATTTTCCATATCAGTTTTCAATGAAAATTTACGTCCCCCGCTAGAAATGTCCCGCGTGGAATACGATATCCTAGACATAATCGATTCACTACACTGAATCATTAACTACGTGACATCATAAGGTTCAATGGTTTTGTGGTTTTGTTCTATCTTTGCACATAGACATGATCATGTGCGCATGAAGTGGCTGTTCATGGTTGATTACATGCACCTGTATCACTTCGCTCACTGTTTCCTTGTGAAGGTCTCGATGGAGGCCATCAGAACAAATATACCTGGTAAAAAAAAAACAATATTCCAAACTTTATCTTCAGTACTTCCTCTTTCTTCTTGAAGTGCTCTTTTCATGTTATTTTGGGATCAAGAGCATAGGCGATGCAGCGATTCGTTCGTTGGTTAGGTGATTGTGAGACAACTATAACTTATTCAGTTTGAGCAGCATTTTTTGGTCAATTCATTTACCTCATTAACGGCAGGTAGGTCTGTAGTACATTAAGTGTATGTTGCCGATCAGATCAATGGAATAAGAATGCTCTTCCTTGTATGCACCTTTTGGCTTCCCTTTCGGCCGATGGGAATCTGTGGCACTTATGAGTTCCCCTGCTGAGGATATATCCAGCTGAAAAGTGTGTCTAAGTACGAGTATCTGGGAACATTATTGACTCATTGCTTACCCCAAGCTCTATAGTGTGTGTTTCATCATGCGAAGTCTGTGCTTTGAAGAGTTGCTTCATAGGCCTCAAATCCCTCTCTACTGTGATGTAGACTTAGCAGCTCTAACCCACGAATACAGTCAATCCCTACAGGTAGGCAATCAAACCCGTCGTAAGAAATGTAGCTGTGATGATCGAAATATTACTCTCTCTTTCGTTTTCCTCTCACTAATCCACGTTGAAGATCTATGTTTCTATCATATTAAAATTAATGTAACAATTATCAGCGCTGTCATTCAAAACCTACATACCGTTAACGTAAACTAAAAACCAATTTGGAGTTGTAATTCTTCTTTATAAACCAAACAAAAAGTGTAAGAAAACACACCTCGCAAAGGACCCATTATAATTCCCTCGGTGGGCGTGTAGCCTGGTAGAAATGGTTTCTCTACAGTCATAATGAAGCCGAAGTCGAGCTGAATTCCTCACCAGACTCCGAAACAGCGCGTTCCAACTGCGAGGCAGGTGTTGTAAGACACCGTATCAAGTTTCAGAGCCCGGGTCCGTGACCCGTGTAACAATCGGAGCTCCTTTTACTCTCCGAAATAATCCTAAGCTTCGAGATTAACCCTGTGACCCTCACCCCCCGCAGCCAAACTCTAAATAAGAAGCCCTCCCTCCGGTGAGTTTTAAAGTCCCCAGAGCCTTCCGTTGTTGTATCCGCCGTTCCACTTCTTCTCGTTGCACCCCCCCCCCCCCCCTCATACCATTTTCATCGTCTTCTTGTTCTTTTTCTTTCTCCCTCCTCCTGCCGCTATCTTCCGCGTCGTCGTGTTCACTTTATTTGCCCGTCTTCACGCAGCCTCGGTCGTATGTACTCAGAGACTCAGGCGCTCAGTTGGAAAAGCCCCTCAAGGATTAGCCCTGCGCCGTTTTCTCCCCCAGAGAACGAAAGTTGTAATTCCTAGAGGTCGACAATATCTCTGTTTCACCCCACTACTTCTTGTTCCTTCAAGACCGTTAAGTTTCTGATAGCATCGAACTGATGCTATGGATAAATTACTTGGTCTCCAAGTGCCACATCAGTTTAACGGTCCAACAAAGATGTTTCCACAGGGATTGTCATTCTCATCCTTTCACCATTCCACCAATTATATTGTTTTCACGCGTACAGCCAGTACAATACTGAAATAATTATATTTGTTTTTAAAAAATGTCCAGATGTTTTGAACAAGGTCCAACATCTGGCAAATAAGACGATTTTTCGTTAAAAAACTACCTTTTTTTAATAAAAAATGAATAGATTGCAAGCTTCGGCTACTATCAGGTATCTTCAGGAAAACAAACCCCTAGATATAATGCATTTCGGTAACAGTAGATCAGTAAAATATTCAGGTTGTTACGATTTAAAGTTAGGGTGGAAAAGACGTAAATAATGCAAAAGAGACTAATTTGGTTTCGATGGGATCATATTGACAACTGTCAATCATTTCAAACGTGAAAGTGTTTTCTGGTAGTTACCTGGTTGTGTGTTGGTTGTCGAGAACTATTGAGTAGGTCTGGTTGACATGGACTGTAGTATTTACGCCAGGCTTTTTATTTACTATGTTGTTTTGGTTGATGTGTAATGCTTCTAAAACTTTGCTTTACATACACTTCGGTACAGTTTTGAGTTTTGAGTTAGTCAAAATTCATATATGGGGTCTAGTTGGGACTGACTTCTTGGCATCGATGTCAGACAGTTCTAAAGGGTGATATCGAAGGGTTACCATTTTTAAAATTTGAATATCGAAACTTTCTTCCATTTTACCTAACTGAATTTCAGTTATTCTACATGTGAATTTCTACGTCGTGTCCATAACCAGTACATTGCACGTTCTAGGTGACATTAGATGTCCTGAATTTCAGCTGAAATTTTTCAATTGTAGCTTCTGTGGGACATCTGAGAAGGGGTCAGGGTAAGGGCTATTTTATGTCTTCATGAACCTAAAAAGCTGAAACTTGAATGGTGGTGTATGATCAAAGGTAAATTGAGAGCAACGTAAACGATATGAATTCCCCATGATCTGACGTTTCTGTTGTCGTCTAACTTGCTGAACTATAAATGGACGCTCTGTATGCCATCTAGGATGGACAATACGAGATATGGATGCTCGAGCCTCCGAGTTTAAATCGCTTACCACAGACTACGGCTGTAGATGGTGATTTACGTAGTAGGACTATTCTAATACAGAAATAATAAACCTATGTGTAGGTAATTATTTGCAAAGTATAATAATTTGACCGTAAAATAAAACTAAAATTTTGATTTTGAGCGATCTGTCAACCCAAGAAATTACTCAATTCCAACCCCTTCTTATGAGAGGTGACCGTTTTGGAATGGGTAGTTTTTTGTGACAAGCTAGAGATCTAGATTTAGATTAGCCGAATTAATAGGCGACACCTTCGCAATGTTGGAAAATTAATCAGAAGCTTAGATATCCGGAATGTCCATTATAACAAAAGAGATTTCGAGGGACAATGGTTTTATAAGTCCTGGACCAGATGGTGTGATAGTGGTGCTGCTGTTGGTGGGGGTGGAAGGAGGAGTGTGGTGTGTCCTTCAGTCTGACGGCCCCAATCCACTTCCGACCCCCTTACACACTAACACCCCCCACCCCGTGCTCCCACATCTCTACCCCTACGTCCTACACATACACGTACTTCTGCCCAACCCCTTTTCCACCCTTCCGCGGTACTTCTACTACCCCCTCTCACCCCTTCAGACCGAACCCTTGTTCTACATTGTCCCCTCCCGAACTAGGTCATTCCGAGGGTCGCGGTCGGTGGGAGGGACTTGCTCCCATTTTGCGGGAATCACAAAAGCGCTTGCGAGAGCCAAAGATCACGTTCCCCTTTATACAACACAATCGAGCCCTTAGAATCCCGTTATAAGCTTCCAGCGCGCCTACCTAGATCCCAATGTAAGGCAGCTGTTAATTACATTCAGCAGTTAACTACATTTCTAACTGCTACAGAAAGAGAGAGAGCAGTGCTGTATTTCATTCCCACAAAAATCACAATCAACAAACTTCTCAAGAAATAAAATTTTACCCAAATATTACTGCCAAGTAGTAGGCAGAGCCCGTGTTCCCAGACATAAGTGGATCAATACCTTCTAGAAAATGTTCATAAATCCCGATATGCCACCCTTTCTGATAGGCAAACATTTTTTTTTTATCGGCCGTAGGATCCTTGTCGACAACGCATTTCCATTCCTTCCTGCCCAGGGCTTGGGTCCTCCGTACTCCAAGCTGGATCAGGTCCTCCTCTACGTCTTAAAGCCAACGCACACGAGGCCTTCCTCTCATTCTTTTCCCACCTGGTATCCCATTCAAGGCTTTTCGCGGATATCTCGCTTCAGGCATTCTTTCAACGTGCCCTATCCACCTGAAGCAGGCTCGCTTGATGAATGCCACTAAATCGGGCTCTTCATACAGGTGTCTCCGATCATAATTTCCTCGGGTTTGCCATTCTCCATTCGCGTGAATAGGGCCAACGATTTTCTGTTAAATCTTGAGCTCCCAGCAGTTAAGCGTTAAGAAGTCTTTCACTGCGGGAGTCAAAACCCATGTCAGGCAGCAGTAAGTGACTACTGGGCGCATAATGGTCTTGCAAATTGTGATCTTACTTCGACGGGATAGCCCTCGGAATTTCAGAGCCTTCTGTACTGCCCAGAAGCATCTGTTACCGGCTGCTATGCATGGTTCGTCAGCTGCTCAGTTGTTACGTCGTTGTCCTCAGTTATCATTGCCCCCAGAAACTTAAATTCATAGCAGGCAGGGAAATCCTGATTCCTATTCCTAAAGGTGGTGTGCGTCAGAGGAGGTTTTCTGGAGGTCTTCATATACATAGTCTTTTTCTCGTTTATCTTCAATCTCTTTTCTTTGCTGCCCGTTCAAACTCCTCGGCTGGCCCCGAAAGTGCAGAAATGGTTCGTGCCATAATATCAACATCATCTGCATAAGCCAAGTGTTGGGTGAGCCTGTTATGGATAGTTCTTCCTGGGTTGGTGCGGATATCCCGAATAGCGCCTTCGGGAGAAAAATTGAAAAGGATTGTGGGCAGTGGATCACCTTGACGTAGGCCTGAATTGACAGGGAAGTCCCTGGCTAGAGACCCCAACACCTTAACTCGGCATGAGACGCTATTCATAGTCATTATGACCACACGCACAAGCTTTTTAGAGATACCAAAAGTCAACAGACCTTCGTAAAGCTCTTTTCTCTGAGGATGCTGTCGTAGGATTGTTTTAAATCAATGAGAAGTTGATGAAAATCAACATTATATTTGTACGTTTTCTTCAGTGTCTGACGAAGTGTGAAAATGTAACTGTAAATGTAAGGCAACCATTATGTACAAGTCAAATGTTTACTGTAAGGATCAGAACCAACAGTAATATAAAATGTGCCGAAGGGGACCATCCCAATGAGAACAGATCCTCTCTCTTGATTCCGTCACTCAGCCCTGAACTTACTCTGCTCTCTTAAATTTAGCCCTAAATTCACAGGTGTCGTAGCTGTTCTGCTTGCTCCACCAATTTCTTGAGGTCGTAGCTGATACACTTGCTCTAATATTTACTGCTGGGTTCCTAGGAATTCCTGCTCCTTTGCCAACGAGTTGTAGCTGAATTCCCCCTCAGAGAATGCTTGCTCCTCGAACTGTCGTAGCTGACGTTTGACATTAATTCGGGTGATCTTGCTCCGTGGTCCCTTCCTCACCCCTGTAGGGAAATACCTGAATCACCATCATGTTGAAATACCTATTTATTACACAAATTTAGTTCAACCGTTCAAAATTCAGATGTTCAAAATTTTTTAACTCAACACCAAATGTTTATCCTTTAAAATGTTATGTCCCCTTGAGTTAACAACATTTATAAGTACAGTTGTGTACATAAATATTATTGTAACTGTAAATTAATGAAAAAATAATAATTACTTCCAGTGTGTGCCTTGTCAATATACTTGTACATAACCGGTACGTAATGAGTTGGAGCGATTTTCAAATCCCATCTAAATATTTCAAGATATAACTTTGTATACAATTTTTTGAGAAAAAGAACTTAGAATGAATAAATCAACTATTGATTACTTCTTGTTGTATGTTAAGGTGGATTGGGGATTCACATCTCTCTGTTCAATAATTAACAGAGGTATTGAACCTAGTTGGGGTACTGGTGAGAGTTTTTTATTATACAGGGAAAGACGATTTTTCAAACCAAGTAAGTAGTTACTAACTGCTACTACTGTTACTAAAGTAGTAAAAGTAGTAAAGGTTGAAAGGAATTTGGCGGGGGATTCATCTTGGCTGAGACATCCCTACGTTGACTCATCATTAGGAAATATCCATCGAAGCAGAATATGAACGAAATGTTGCTTTTTCCAAAAATGATCCTCAAATTCCAAAACATTTTCAACTTCATAGGTGATTCGAATTTGTTTCACACATGTGACTGTTTTCGATCGAGCAACATGTGGTTTCGCTTGAGACTTCGGAAAGATTTCGGTAGATGAATCGGAGTCCTCAGTTAGCCAGCTTGGAGGTACTCGGCAAATATGTCTAGGAAATCGACTACTGGGGGCAGAAAGTCAACCACTGGGGGAAGAAAGTCTACTACTGGCGGGAGGAAATCTACAACTGGAGGAAGAAAATCTACCACCGGCCGGAAAAGCAATGCAGGAGGCGGCAAATCAAAGAGCAAAAGGTTCAGTACCAATTATAACATACCTATGCTCTCAAGTTTATTGTGGCATGCTTCTCAGAAAGCTCAATAATTAAGTTTCAAAATTTCAATCCAGACCTTAACGAAAAAATTGTTGTCCATTCGTCATGTTCAATTTTATAAATTTTCAAGAGCAAATTGTAACGAGAAGACAATTCTTGACTAATAATTCTTGAATTAATTTAAAAATTAACTAAAACGAGTTCAATATTGCCTTTTATTGGTTGATATACCCCTATTCAAAGGATTAACAAAGCGTTGAATTAACGAATTATTACCTAATTCAAAAATGAGATTGACTGTTGGAGGAGGAAAAGAAAGTGAGTCGGATGGGGTAGAGATAGGTGGATGCCTTTTAATACAAAACGCATGAAGGAAGACCCACCAACGGGAATGATAGATTCCATGTATTCTGCGTCTTCTCTTCAACCTATTTGTTGTTGTATTGAATGACCATCAGTCACGGTTATGATGAAGTACGGGAGTTTTGAGAATGCTTCTTTTAAAGTCAGATTTGGATAGGAAATTACTCTTAATTCCTTAGTCATTAACTTATAGTTTTTCACAAAACCACCATCCTCTCAGAGAATCCACCTTTTTCGAGATGTCTGACTTTTAACATTCATCAAGTTGACATGTTGATGAATGATTGATTTTGGTACTGAGTGAAGTCAAAGTTCCTGGAAGTTCTGGAAGACATCATAAATGTACAAATTAGATTGTTTAGATACTTGGGTAGGTGTTTTATAAACTCATATTTTTTCGTTGATTCGGAAATTATCGCTTTTTATGGGGATGAACGCATTTTAAATTGTTGAAATTAATCATGTGGATAAGTTGCATGTACCTACTCAATTTTTATGAATTTTCAATGAACGTTAATTAGGGCTACTATGGTTCATGAAATTCGTTTTGAGGCATTTTGGTACCACAGCATAAGTTTAACACGTTTTCACATAAATAGGTTTTTCTTAACTACACCACTATTATTTTAAGTCCCATTTCAGGCTGATATCTATCATTAGAACCCATATTAATAAAATTCGTTCCTTAGCCAAAAAACTGAGCATTCCTTAAGAAAGAATGGTTCGTGGAACATATGTTCATGTAGAAACCCCTATGATGGTTGAAGTTTGCTAGAAATCGTTGAATTTATAATGCAAACTCCGATAATACAATCAACATTCAAAAATCAAAATACAGAATTATGCAGGAAAATGTATTCGAATTGCATTAAAGGACTAAAAAACAATAACCATATCAAACATTTTTTTTCAATTGCTGAATATTATTTAGGACAAGATTACGACCAACAACTTTGATCAATTCCAACAGTTGCAAGCATAAATATAATGAGATTAGATACAAAAATAATTTCATACGAGCATATTGTTTGGCTGAAGTTTTCACGAATCAAGTTATTATTTTCATGAATTACATTTTATACCGATAAGTAATCTTTTATTAATTAGTGACAAGCCTAACAAGAAGAGCAAATCTGGGTTGTCGGACGGGGAACTGTTCCACCCGCCCTGGCCCGTGTGGGACGACCTCACCCTCTGCGGCGTCCGATGGGACGAGATGCCAAGTGCCGAGAGCCTCGCGAAGATAGACAGAGCGGGACTCGCGGCTCAAATGGCCGCCGGCATGAGGAAACGCGGAAGCAGGAAGTCGTTAACTGGGAGCAGGAAGTCTATGGCTGGCGGGAGGAAGTCCATGGGTTCGTCCATTAGTCCATTTTTTAAAATTATTCTGCTAGTTTCGTTATGGATGTTTCGAATGATGTATTAGGTATAGAATGTGCCTTTAACAGAGCCTAGTGGCCCCCATGCTCTGGATCACTTGAGAAAGAGGGTCATTAAAGGAAATGTATGAAAGGTATTAAAGGACTACCTTAGAGCGTTCAGGTGAGATGGTTATGGTTGGCAAAAGAGTTTGAGAAAGGTGACAAAAAGTGTCTCGAGGGCAACTGAATATCGAGTAGTCTCCCCCTGTTAGGTGGGCTAGGCATATTACGAAAGGTAGGAAGATGAATATCATGAAGTATGCCCTGAAGAGTGTACGTGTTGCTCCTTGGTTCCACGTGTGCCCAGATGGCGTCGATTGTGGATTGTATCCTTCATGGCTGTGTGAGGATTGGACTAAATCCCCACCCATGAGACTGGCAGTCATGAAAAGGGGTAGACTTTTTCGGGCCTGCAACCTTCTAGGCGTAGGGTGCATTATAGACGAGATAACCTGGCTGTCTGGGTTTTCTGTAGAATGGTGCAGTTCTAAATGATTAGGCGTTGGGTGGGTTACAGGCTAAGAGATTTTGGTCATTCTTGAATGGGTAGAATGCTTGTAGGAAGCAAGAGGAAGAGAATGCGGGAGAAGCTACTGGTATATGACTATGTTAAAATCTCAGTGTTACAAATGGACAAGTAGATAGGACGTATGAGCGCTTGCTTGCCGAGTGTGAAAGATAGGACGGATGCTGTGTGTGTGGCCTTCAATTTCTACACGACTAAGATGATATTTGGTATGGGAACTTTAAAGAAAAATTGCATGATTCTGCATGATTACGCGAGAATAGGTTAACACAAGTTTTGTATAAAAGCAGAGGAGTTTTATAAGTACCGCATTACAGCGACCGTATTTGATATAACGTGATTGGAGTATCATTACGTAGACCCCAACTGTCGCCTCCACTCAGCTACAACTCAATTCTTCATCAAAAGAGAACTCAATGTTTTAGCCCTCAGGTATTAAAGCGCAGTGTTAATCTGTCAGGAATTTTCCGTCAGAAGGAATCTGTCGTCAGAACCCAACAGTGCTGTTGAATCTCCCCAAGGTGTGTGATAGTTTTTATCCTCAGATGTTTCAACAAGGATTGTTCCAACAGACTTTTTCAAAGTTGAACTGCATGTGAATGTACGCCAAAGCCTCTCAAACCGCCGATCGTAATCACATCGGAATGACACTTCTTCAACAGTTTGCAGCTATCGTTTTATAAAAACACTTCCCTTCACGAAAAACAACAAGTAACGAAAATACGGATGTCTTGGTTGAACAAATAGTGTCTGTTTTGGATGAGGCAATTGGTTTCAAACTGTTTCGGTTCTCAATCTCCTCCGTACGATTGCACTTGGAGTGATCGGTTCAACTGCAGTCTCTGAATGGACCCGTTGACAGAATTAGTTGGAATTCTGCAGTAGGTGTTGTGCCCGTAAACCGGGGAATTTTTTTCATCATGGTACGTTTTTCCATGCAATCGTTTTTTTGTTTAATTCTGCTAGGGTTGACTGGGGAATATTATTTATCAAACATAACGGTATATCATTCGCATGAGCGAACGTCATATCCTATAAACAGTTACAACAGTGCAGTTTTCATTCGATTTCTATGAAAAGTTTGAAATTTTTCGGTTTAGGTTGCACGTGGGGCCCAATGAACTCAACCGCTTACTACCCTGTTTTAGCTTTTATGAATGCGCAAATTAACATCTACCAATCAATATTTTCTTACTGCCTGATTAAGTGATTTCCCCCTTTTTGTGTTATACCTCAATTACTTTACCCCCTAATCAGCAGAAGTGGATTATTGGTTTGAAACATTTCATTATTTGTTCGTCCAAGTTTCACATTAAGATATAAAGATGTGTTCCACTGCTGCAAATTTGATGCAAATCATGTTTTGTATGTTTCAAAATGGGTGATGGGTGGTTTATTGAAAAAGTGATCGCAATATTTCTCTCTGAAAATTAGAAAGAAGAAATAAATGTACGATAAAGAATTGGAAAAAATTATCAGTAGTATGTTAAGGTGGCTATTGGTAGGTTGTTTTGCAGCGAAATGTAGGGAAAACAGAAAACGTTGAACACCTTTTTTTTATTGCTGATTTTAGGAGCAGGCAAAAGAAAATCGGCTGTCGGGCGTAAATCCTCTGCAGGGCGCAAATCATCAGCCGGTCGGAAGTCATCAGCCGGACGCAAATCATCTGCCGGACGCAAATCCGCGGTTCCCCGAAAATCGGCTGCCGGAGCCCGCAAATCGATGGGTGGAAAGAGGAAATCGACAGCAGGTGGAGGGCCGAAGAAATCGGTGCTGACGAAGGCCGGAACGCAGGACCATGGGATCCAACTGAAGAAGTGGCGCGACCGAACCAAAGTCGACAAAGACGCCGACATCCAGGCATTCATTGATCCCGTCGGCCACGGCGTTCTCCCTCCGACCATGAAGCCGATCGTTTGGCGGAGGCCACCATGGGAGAACGACCAGGTAAGACTAAGTCTCGTAATGAGCTTCACATTTTCTGTTCCAGATAAGGGATGGGAGGACCCTAGTCACTGAGACCACAACGGTCTATTGTGACACGACCCCTTCTGGTTTTTATTTTCAGTAATGAACGAAAAAATGTAACTACCTTTCAACATTCATTGTTTTAAGTTCGCGAGGTGATGGAATGGTATAGTTGCCCCTTCCATTGAGGTGGATGCGACAATAATGCTCCGCCACGCTCAGGGGATGACCCAGACGATTGAAAACGTCTGATTGATCTCCCAAGGCGACGGATTCAAGAATTGGGAAGGGCCAACTAACCATATCCATCACAAGTTCCAAGTAATGTGTTGAAGAATATGGAATGTCCAACGGTCTCAGAGGAGGGTTTGTAAGCTATACGTTTTGATATCAGCTGCTGATTGGGTAGTGAAAGTTGTTGTTCACGGAGTTATATTTAAGACAAATTCATACAACTGTGTTTAGACATCTAGAAGTTCATTGATCTGCTGAAGGATCTTGTGCCTAGCTTCATCCTTAATCAAGTTAGCGTGCTGAAATATAAACGGGCCTCTTTTAATGGCATCTAGAGTGGGCAAGACAAGCGCGAGAGAGTTATTCTGAGTTTAGCATCTCTCTGTAATATATATATTTAAAAAAATATTTTTTATTGTTACAACTGTAAGCAATAAAAATACATCCAGTAACTTTACTCTAATTCATTTTTGGTGGTGTTTAGATCACTATCTACCTTCACGAAAGAGTTCAATACTACTAGCAATTCGTAACTAGGTCCAAGGGTTTGATCCTCTTCAGTTGTCGCACATCACCGTTGGTGTCCAGTAGTGAAATAGCTCTGGCCGTTGATGTGATGCGAAGCCGATTTTCGTAATACATAGCTCTTTTTCTTACAACCTTGTCAATCATCTCAACCTTGATATCGCGATGTATATCATTTGTTCGAATATACCGTGGGGCGTTTACTCTGCTTATCAGAATTTAGTTCTGGACTGTTTGCATGATTTTTAAGTTGTTCTTTTTGGTGAATCCCCATAAGTGACAGCCGTAGGCCCATAATGGTTTAATCACTTGCTCATATAGTAGTATTTTATTGTTGAACAATAATACGTTTCCATCTTCATCTTCCTCAGTCCACGTGTGAACTATATGTGAATCGACTCAAAAGCCAAATATAGAAAATTTTAATTGTGAACGGACTGTATAATGTCGGAGCTTTCTTCGAGATATAATTTTAATTCTTTTTCTTCGTTTTTTGACGATATTTTTGGTTAATGTCAATGCGGAGAAACATTGGATAAGTAATGCAACTGATAGATATCGATTTATTGTACATGTTTGGATGCTTGGACCATTGTTATACGCTCATGTGTCAGGACAAATGAATATTTATCTACCTACAAAATGATGACATAAACTTTCATAATGATGTTAGCCTCCAACGCTGGATCCTGAAGACGGCCCTTTGGATCTGTACACGAACAACCAACATCTCTTCAAGTACAAAATCATGCGCCAGCTCATCTCCTCCATCATGAATTTGGACAGAACTGGTGTGGTACACAACTTTCCCATAGAACTTCAAGGAGCTGCATACACTAGCAATACAGGTAACAATTTTGTCAGACTAAGATATTATTAGTACCTAGGCTGTGCATCCTCCAATCTACTATCGATGATTGACCTGTGTGAAAGATGATCATAAAACAATATGCGCGGTACTCAAAAGTTATTTCGATTTATCATTTTATCATTTCCTCCTCACCTCTCGGATCTTCTCTCCTAATTATTTCTCCATTAGCCCAACAAGCCTAATATTTTGTTTAACATAGAATAACAATTTAAAACATTATTGAATAAAACTTTTATCCTTACCTTCCTCTTACAAATAATAAGCAAACTGGAACCTCAAACTAACAAGAGGGGAAATTATTAGAAGCTGAGAACTCATTTCTGTGTATGGGATAGCTGTTCGTTTTATTCTTCCTAGCTTAAATTCTAGACTTTCCTAAACTGAAAAGAATAAGTAAGGGTTGCTGCAACATATTTTATTAAGTAATACTCAATTTAAGCAGAAAGGTGTATCAACTGAATATTAAATTGTTTGTACCTATATCAATATCACGAAACTTTAAGAGTAAGTTGTGATTACAAACTACAAAGTAATGAAGAAGCCAAAATATATCATTTTACATGAAATTGATTGTATTTGTCACTTAAAGATGTTAACTTTGATATTAATATATTCTATTTCAGGAAACACTTGGAGACCATTGGATCACGTGTATGGGTTGACAAAAGCTGGTCCAGGTTTCGATCATAAGCCTCAATGGAATCCTTTCGGGCTATATTATGTGAGAATGTTCTACATGGGGCAATGGCGTCGTGTCGCTGTAGATGAGTATTTTCCTTATGATGCTTCTGGTCAATTGTTGCTACCATCAAGTGGAAAAACCAGAAACATATGGATGCAACTCTTGACCAAAGCTATGTTCAAGGTCGGCGGTCAGTCCTGGACGGCTTGGGATGACTCTTTTGATTTCGATCCTATCCGCCTCCTTACGGGTTGGCTCCATGTCGAGATAGACACTAGATTCATGACCGAAGACACCATTTGGAGAATCATCCAGCATAGCATGATCCCCCGACCTAATCCTTTGAGGCCACCTTGCGTTCCCGTTGACCAGAACCATTGCATTCACGAATATCTGGACATCTACATGGACGAACCCGGAACGAGGTTTGTGTTCCTTGAGACCTCTGATACATGCCAGAAAACTTCGGACTGCCCTTTGGATCCTAGATACCAGCACATGGGCTTCATCACGATGGCAGACAATGACACGGTGCCTGACAACTTGCCCAAATGGAAAAGCTATCGCTGGGTCGATTGGGCAATAGACAAAGGATTCATAAGAGGTCCTCCTGGGAGCGTCCGAAGAGTCGTGGAACTTCTTTTCCCTCTCAAGAAAACACCTCCTCTTGTCGTCGAACAGACTATCGAAAGGGAAACTGATGGAGTAAAAGAAAAGGTAAAGGCAAAGGTATTCAAGGCCGACGCGTACTACTTTGAGACCGTCTTCAAATGCTTTGAGAAGCTTCACATCTACTACAGGACATCCTACTTCAAGTATTCCAGAAATATCGATAATATTCCGAAAGAAATTGAGGCTGTTGTACAAAAAGGGCTTGAAGGTGGTGCAACAAAAACTGGAATTATAGCTGGGAAAATGAAACCAAAAAGTGAGACTTCTCTGCACCGAATGAATGTGACAGGTGATTGCTTCTATATCTGGAGCGATTCGCTGTTCTGCAAGAATTTCATCTTCACGTTGCACGTTCTCAACGAAAGTCGGTCGATGCCAGCAGGATTCATCTTGTGTGAAGGTTGGAAATGGAGCTTGGAAGCTCAGGGACCTGTTTGGTTTTCTTTGAGAACACATAGCGCCAAATCACAAGAAATTAATTTAGGTCCTGGCGTGCAAATGATGCGAATTTGGTACAGCTTACCTCACACATATCACTTCACAATACATTCGAAGACGGAATTCACGTTGTGCGTCCAGGAACAGATAACCAATATGGCAGCACTTGAATCTTCATCACTGTTTTTCTACGGTGAAGAAATGGCTGCTGCATATTCAAGGTTAATTAAAATGGAACCGGGAAGCGTTCGTCACGCGGAACAGCTGGCAGCGTTCATAACATCAATGTGTCCGCCATTTATCATGTGTTCATCTATCCCAAACCCAATCGAACCGGGATCAATAATGACGCTTCAACAACTAATGCCATTGTTTGAGGAAAAAGCTATGGAAATGATTTTTGACTTTGTCCATAAAGCTGAAGTTGAAAAAATAGCTAATATAGTGAATGAGTACCAAAAGTGGTTTCTTGATAAACATTTCGGAGAAAATTACCTCCGAGAAAATGGGTATTCTGACATATGTAAAATGGTTCAAGATTTAAGGAAAGAGAAATGGGATAAATATTTCTTGGGAAGATTAAATGCTACTAGACGGCTGGATGGGCTGCCTCCTCTTACAGAGTTACCAGTTGATGAAGATGCGTTATCTAAAGAACCTTCGCAGATGTCGAAGAAATCCAAGGCAGGTGGGCGAAAATCGAAAGCTGGTGGGGAGAGGAAATCAAAAGCTGGAGGGCGTAAATCGCAGACGGCCAGATCTTCAAAAGTTTCAAGGAAATCCACTACAAGTAGAAAATCTACGGGAGGTAGGAAGTCCACAGGTGGTAGGAAGTCTACAGGCGGTAGGAAGTCTACAGGCGGTAGAAAATCTACAGGAGGCAGGAAATCAACTGGTGGAAGGAAGTCAACTGGAGGAAAACGGGCTTCACAAGCTGGAGGGAAGCGGGGATCAATGGCTAAGAGAAGTTCCAAAATGAGATCTGCTAGTCTTCATGGTGGTCATAAAGGTAAAGGCGTGACACAAGATAAATTATACAACCAATTTCTCCTGGAAAACCCAGTAAATAATGCCAACCTTCTCCGCAAGATGACAGAACACAGAGATAGTCTGTTACAAAAATATACGTTTCGATTTGATGATACATTCCGTCTGTGCTATTTTGATTTCGCTTCAGTCACTGAAATGGTTCACTATCCAACGAAATGGGTCTTGATTGGAAGGATAGTTGTGAACATTCACAGCGAAACCACAGTTCCCGTAGGGTTTCATTTATTTTCCGAAACGCAACCGATAAATATGGTTCTTTACGACATGGACAACAATGAAATCGTGCCTCTAGGATTAGATTCTAATTTCACGTACTACATATCGCGGAACAAATCAGGGTATTGTTTACTTTTGCACGGGTACCCTCCAGCTGAAGGGCGCGACAAGTCAGCTCAGTGGCGCGTAAGAGCTTTTGGACATCACATACCTGACATACCTCACGTATGCAGTTTGTCACCTCCTTGGGGTTGGGGTGAACTCGGTGGTCCAACAAAGAGAAACATAGACGATAGTAAAGCTCCTGGAGAGTTCAAAATGAAAGAAGAAATTGAAAAAAGAAACCTCGCACCGAACGGTGAAAGATGGGGATACTGCTCCGGACAAAAGGGTCCTAATCCAATTTTGGTTATGACAAACATCACAGGCAACTTTTTTCCAAACGCTGATGGACTAATTTGTAAATTTTTAATCACGATTAATCGCGGGATTTTACCACCTGCTGCCATGATAACTTTATGCTTCAATGCATCAAGACCTTCTGTGAAAATTCGAATGCAACTTAAAGGAAAAGATGGAAAGTTGGTCCAAGAGGTTTTTGGAGTTGGTATCTGCTTACTGCCGGCCACGTATTTGACTGTGGAGGATGCTGCAAGCGACGATCGAGTTACACCGTTTGATGACGAGGAAACTAAAGCGCAACAAGAAGTTTTTTACACTGGTCAAGTAACTATCATGGAAAACAGCTGGCCGCTGACTCAAAAAGAGTACAACGTTTTGGATCTGGTTCGCCACGACCCTCCTGCCGAAGACAATAAAAGAGGTGCAAAAAGGGTATCAGAAGGAGCGCCCAATTGGAAGCTTATTATGGTCGTAGAGAACGAACAGAGAAACCACGTTTTGCTTGGGTTTGATGACAGGTATGCTAAAGGATTCAACAAAATGAAAGAGAAGATGTGGAATATTATAGACCCGGAGAGGACAGAAAGAGGGAAGAGGTTGAGGGAAGAATTTCTCATTCAGCTGATGATAGAGCGCGGTGAGTATTTTGGCGAAGGTGAAGAGGATGCGATTTGGCCTGAGGAAGAGTCCAGGATCAGCGTGACTGCAACAAAATCGAAGGAAGATGATAAAGGTGACTGTAGAACTACACTTGCATTTCTTTAGACTTGAAATTTATAATTTTCAGTCAGCAAATTTATTGATTCGTAAGTGAAATTCGTCTACATACTAACTTTTGGTCCATCTACTAAGTTATGGACTTACTGTGTCCATAGGCGAGATTTCAAATAAGACTAAATAGGCATCGCGCAAACGTGAACAATAGACATACATTTAGACATAAATACATTGAAATAAGTTTTGTTAATCATATGAAAACCCCAATTCTCCATTGCGGATTCGAATTTTACGGAATGTTTCATGCAAACTTGACCTCGATCGATATTTGTCGTCGCTTACAACCCGTACAGTAAGAGTTCAAAGTTGCCGAATCTCTAAAATTGCACAAAACATGGATTATGGTAAATGCCAAGAGTGACACAAGAATTTTAATATATTTTTTTTTCAACGGTGAATCATGTGGTGGTATCCATTTTCGGATTTTACTCGATTTCAACGAGAAAATGGACGAAAACCCGGTGGTTTTAAGTAAAGATCCCTCCTAAAAGAAAAGGTTTCTCAAATATTAAAAACTTCTTGTGTTTTTTCTGAAACTTAACGACTTGGTACTCCTCGATGCTATTTAGCTAGGTGTTGTATACCTTGAAATATGTTATGCTTGAGTAAATAAAATATCCATAACTCTCTGAAACTACTACTTATATATGACCATAAGGTGGAATGAGAAAATTGTTGAAATGACTTGAAAGGTTCAAATAAGATCCAAGATAAATTTAGAGAATTCATTAAAAACTAATTTTTCCAATGTTTTTTCTCGCCCATAATAAACCGATTTTTTAATTTCACCCCCCAGGAAAAATTTCCTCAATATCTCAGCTTTCCAACGGTATAAGTATTTACAATTTACATGTTTTCATACGGAAAATCACGCTTGAATGCAGAAAGACGTCGCTTTATACCGTGAAACATACGTTTTTTCTAACCCAACATCGACTTGCTACAAAATATTGGGTTATAGTTTGTCCTTTTCTGCTGAATCATATGGTAACCCTCTCAGGACTTCTCTCTCAACAATTAAGGGGTTTCAGACTGAAATTTTGAAATAAAAATTTGAACTAGTAATACACTATTTGCTAATTTTTTATTCACCTATGTTTCATGACCCCCGAACAATAAGAGAATAATAATTATAATATAATATAATTATATAATATAATAATTATCATTATATAATATATTATTATAATTATTACATCTTATTAATAATGAAATAGAGGGAGGAAAATTGTGTGCTTGTACCGTTTGAAAGCTGAGATTTTGTGGCAGTTTCTGCTGGGTAGTGAGAAGAACTGTTTGTTATGAGCGAGATAAAATAAGAAATTCAACGCTCCTCTCAACGTTAAGCATGAACCGTGTGATGGTGGTCCACAACAGGGACGAGAGTACCTTTATAAGGAATTTGAACGGAAGTTCCCATTTCAATGATTTCAACTAATCCAACAAAGGCTACTTATCTACCTGTTTCGATCAAAATTTAATATTTTTCTTGAATCCCCCTCATCTTCTAACATCATCACAATAACAATTTTGCGCAATATCAATTGAGGGGTTTCCCAAATGAACAACAGTCCAAAATTTGAAAAATCGGCAAGAAAGGAAAATTCGGTACTTGAATATATTAAAAATTTCGTGACAAGTGTATTTCGACAAGAAACGAACACGTCGAGGTCTGAAGGAGGCATCAGAATGTTCATATTTTTTAACAAAAAAAATAGACATCTCCATTCCCCTAAGAACGGAATAAGTCCGCACTGGGCACTGCCCATGACGGTAGGATTCTCGCAATTTCATCTTCACCTACAAAGAGAAATCTGCTCTCATAGCAGATAGACACCTTTCAGAGTAGTGGGGGAACAATGCCAGAAACTGTCAAAACGAAAACTTCCTCATTTTCCTCGCATTTTAATTGTGGATATATCTGGTTCTTGTCCGAAACCCTTCAAATATATAAACATTGCTACATAGATAAATAATAATCGTATACTATCTTGAACATCAGCCAAACCGAAGAAGTCAATAACGAAGGGTACGAAAAAAGAAGACAAAAGCAAAAAAGCCGCATACACTGAAGTGGATATCGACATGGGAACGGACTACCTAGAAACACAGGATTACCGATCAAAGGTAATTCAATTTCTCTTTCAAGTTTTCCTAAAGAACAAATTAATTTTTTGGTAAAGGAAACAACATTAATTCTACATAAAGGTTTAGTATGTTCGATCCATGAGTTCAAATTGCGTCATTGATCACGTTTGCTTTCAAGTTCAGTAATTCTTAGGTGTATTTCGATGATCAAACTATTGAGTAAAAATAATGACGAGATTAATTTCAACCACTTAGGTTCGGTACTTAATGTACTTCGTTCAAAAAATTTTAGATGTAGCATTTGAATGACTAGCTCAAACCGTCTCAGGGAAGCCGAGAACACTTATTACTGTACTTCCAATTATGTTTCCCAACTCTATGAGCGAATATTTCTCAATGCAATTTGTTCGAAATTTGAACTGAGTTGTTCACACTTGCTCACAGGCTATGGAAGAAGTTTACGAGCGGTTCAAGAAGCCGGAGGAGGACCCGCCGAAGGTCCCGCGGGTGGTTGATCTGAAGCCGTATAAAACGAACGCTCCGGCACGACTCGGCCCGTTCGACGTCTATCTTGACTACGTCGAAGTTGAGGAATTCGAAGAGATGAAGTACTGGGAAAATGCTGAAGGCGAAGAAATGGAGCCTGAGGAAGGTTATATGCTGACAATTACGCTGAATATTAAAGCCGTACGAGTATTGCTTCCAAGTATAACAACGGGAAGCGTTAGCTTTGTTTTCTCTTTAAGGAGATCATCTATAATGACCATTAATTCTTTCCTCTTGTGATAGCTCTGTGATATTCGAAAGAATGAAAAGTCTTTACCAAACGGGGTATATTATTTCATGTTACAACATTTAAGAAACAATTATGTGTAACAATTTGAGCATTTCTATGAATCTTTCTAATAATGAACCTTCATTCGACCAACATTTAAGATCAACAGTGTTACTGTTGAAATATTGTAAATAATGAAAGCTAAGAATGGTTTTCCTTCAAAATTAAAATGCCCAATCTCATTTTACGTTTTAGACCATTCTGAAAAATTTTCTTCTGTTTGTCAACACAAATCATTGTTGAAGCTTGACAGTTATTGCTACATTTTCCATCCGATTCAGATGACAATTTTCAGGGAATGTTAGAGTTAGGGTTTAAAAATCCACCAAGCATCTTTTCCACAGACTCTTAGTGAATCGAACAATTTAGAAATTCCATTCCTCTACCAGACGATCCCTATGTCCTAGAGCCCGGTTAGGTCATGGTAATTCAATGGCGACCACAATGATGATAAAATCGAGTAGAAATTTATATGAGAAAATCAAATCTGGTTATCGTCACACATCCTTGGAATTTCAATAAGGTCAGGTATTTAAAACCAGACAGATTTCAAGTTTGCGAATGAAACTCGTGGGAGACCGTGTGCGGTTCAATGGCATATTTCGAAGGCTACATCTACCGAAACGTAAAAGCAGAAGAGCAATCTAGTTTAGAAATAGTCAATCTTTTTGTAATAATTAGCAATTATTATTTATCTTCATCATCGATTATTCAATTTCGAATATATTATGTAACAGTTATTTCAATCCCTTCGTAGCGAGACAATCGGTTGTCGAACGGCCAATACGGAAACCCTCGTTCGGTCTTCCGGTTGGTTATTTGGATCCGCAATTGGAGAAAGCTCAAGCCGACATCAAAGCCTGGGCCGATAAGAAGATGAACAAGATGTATCAGATCAGAGAGGAAGTGATGAAGGAACTTCTAAAGAAGAAAGAGGACGGAGAAACTGGATGATTTCAAGGGAAGAGCCCCAAACAATTAAATTATAACGTGGATAATGACAATCAACTCTAATCAATATCCTACAACGATCCTGAACGATTAACATTTGCTGTAGTGATTATAGCAGAAAAGAGAAACGAACTATCTAGCTCTCCTTTATTATAATTAATAGAGTCACCCCATCCTTCTCATTCATCGATAATGTTAACAAGTCCACCGAAGGTTTCCACATTGTGATAGAACGAAAAACTTTTGTTCAGTGTCTATCCGTCTGTCTGTGTCTGCAGACCCTTGTAACCAGCTTAATTGCTACAATTTTCTTCCGATATTGATGAAATTCTCAGAGAGTGTGTGGGTAAGACTGCAGATGTTTCCCTAGGATTTCCATCGCTCTCTACTCATTACATGGGTGTGTCCATGCGCGGACGTCAAATCCACTAAGCATCAATTCCTCAGGTTTTCTTAATGCGCTCAAATTTACAGGGAAGAACCGCGTAATAATGTCGTATAAATTTCGAAGATATAATAGCTACTAAGCTTGCTCCAACTTGAAATTTTTGTGCATAATTCCTACAATTTTTATCCGATTTGATGAAATTCTCATGGAATGAACGGGTGGGGGAGTAGATGGTCCCCAAATCAATGTATCAGTCTGCTCGTGAGTAGGTACACTTGTAACCTCCCAGCATCATTTTCTCATTTTGTAGTGGTCCTAACTTCTCGTATTATTTTCAGCACTGACCACCTTGAAATAACGGATAATAATGGGCAATACACAATACCGGAGATTTGATACATTCTGTTAGTTTTGGCAATACCTCCCACAAGCAACTATAAAAAATAGCCAAAAATATAACATCTACCCAACGGGTTGACTTGGTTTTATCGTTAAGCGATGCAAAATTCAATCTTATTTGAATTTGGTTTTGACTTAGCTTATGGTAATGTTAAAAGTCGGATTATGCTTTGTCTTGTCTCTTTGAAATCTTGTCCCATTAGAGGGTCAGTTGTTTCTGGGACGTATTTTACTCAGCGATTAAAAAGCCGATCTGGGCTGTTTTGCAACACCCTATGGATTTAATCTGTAATTGCTCATGATTAAAACTTGTTAGCGGAAGCATTGTGTAGTGTACTTAATAAAAGTGAAGATATCGGCGACGAAATGCGTCGCAGT
The DNA here is from genome assembly GCA_031894815.1 of Creontiades dilutus. Classification (NCBI taxonomy): domain Eukaryota; kingdom Metazoa; phylum Arthropoda; class Insecta; order Hemiptera; family Miridae; genus Creontiades; species Creontiades dilutus. The sequence continues at coordinate 1,960,028 of JAVIWC010003164.1, forward strand.
ATTTATCGTGAAGCACTGAGCTCCCAGGAAAAGTCCAGAAAAGCGGCCAGCAGAAGTAAAGTTTCTTAACTCCATCATCAAGGCGATCTCGCCCAAGCATTTCTATTCCCTTTGCCGAAGACAAATTATCGTTCGAGGAAACGGGAATCCCGTCGGCAGCCATAAGCAGCATGGAGGAGTTCCTGAAGGATGTACCCCTCCCGTCCATACGACACAAAATGACATTCAATTACCCCCTCCCCATCCATCCCCAATAAAAGTCCAACTTTTCCTGCCCTAACTCAATCCCCAGCTTCCCACTACCAATCTTCGAACCAGCCCTGCCATCACACTCTTGACACAGACCGGAAAAATGATAGAAAATCCGGTGATGCAGGAAAAAAGTCGGCACTAAGCTGTCGCGCCGGGAGAACTTGGTGAAACGCAATATAGCGTCTGGAAGATTATTTCGGGACCCTCATCTTCGAGTTTCCGTTTTCCGGAAAGGAAGGAGTGGGTATGTGTGAGAGAGGGAGCACTGTGATTGGGAGAAACGCTAAAGAGCGAAAGAGGTTTATATCAGGAACCACGAAGAAGCATCGAAAGGAAAGATTATTTGGCGGGAAGGACAGTATGAGGAACGGTCAGAAAGTGGAATGCGGGCGAGGGGTTACTTCTTAAGGGAATAAAATATCAGTAATTCTCGTCATGTACGTAGCTATTCTTGGAAAGATGTTACTAATGCTAGGATAGCCGTGTGTACCGCCAGCCATTCTTCAGGATACTAGATACATACCTAAGTAAAACGTGCAATGTGTTCAAAACCGACCATAAACTCTGATGTCACGAAAACCAATGATCAGTTGCCTGCTCCTCCAGTTTTGTCCAGGTAGCACAGTTATGTTCTTATCGATCGATTCACATATGGGCAATTCCACGATATGTTCCCTTTTCTTGTCCCAAGCCATTTCGAGGTGTGTGATCATAGATACAAATTTATTTTTAGTTGTCCCAAACAGATTTCATTTTTGTTAATTAAACCCCGTTTGGCTCAGCAAAATAGCCCTAAGCCATCTTGATCAAAATTTAAATTTAGAAGTCAATTTGTCATTCATCTGGCTGTCCCCAAGAGGCATTCGTCAGGTTTTCAAACGTCCCTTGAATGTGTGATCACAGATGGAATTGATTTGGTACTTTTTTTCGTATCTGCCCATCTATAGTAAACAAAAACTAGTGCCTCAAATTCCAACTCAAATTAGGTTAGCTGAGGCACCATTGAGAAGCGCTGTCCCCTCGGTTTGGACTCATTCATCTGGCGCCTTGTGTTTCGTTGTGTTACCTCCCTGCTGCAAGAGTTGAGGGAATTTTTGTGCAGAAATTGGAACCTCTGGTTTCAATCTTCCACGTGTGAGATCCATTTTTTCTTCAGCTACCATTCTAGAGGCCTCCAACCTCGAAGACTTGTGCATAAAAGGGTGAGTGTTTTTATTCAGCGTCATTCATCTGGTCTCACTGATTATGACATTTAATATTTTTAATTTTCAATATATTTTGATTAAGATGCAGTTTTGCACCTTGTTGTCAGTGGTAGCTTAAAAATAATGATAACAAGTCTATCTTCTCTGGAAATGCCATTTTAGTATCAACTGTCATCTGGCAGTCATTCATCTGGACTTCCACTACAAACTGGAGCCAGATGAATGACAAGAGTCAACTTTCATATTATGCGAGTTATTATTATGTGAGATATTATATTTTTTGAAGCTGGAGACGTTTTGTAATGGTATCCTGTGAATGTCTACTGCTTTGTTGTTTTAGTTGAACCATTTGGAATACCCAGAAGACCACGCCACCGCTTCGGGACCAGAGCCTTTCCTGAATGGTCAACTAGTAATGGATGTGTGTGTGGCAAAGAAAAGACGTGTTTATTACATTGGTAAAATTATCAGAAAACATTTTCCGGGACATCGAGATATTTCTTTTCTGAGAAACAGAGGAGACCACTTTGTTTTCTCTGAAATAAACGATGTCTCGAGCATTGTTCCCTCTGACGTTATTTCGATTTTATCAAAGTCTAATACTCCGCAGAGAACGATTCGTGTTTCACGAAGATTCTAGTCCTTTCAAAATTCGTTAAACCAGTCTGAGTCTTAAAGACTGATTAGAGACTGATAAATTTGTTCCATTACTTTTACTCCTTAGTTTATAATATTTTTGTCATACGTTAGCTTCATTCAAGTTAACCTATCGAGTAATTTTTTTCTTGTGTAACCAAACCTTTAGTCATTAGTCATGTTACCAAGCTAACAAAATTATTTTTGAGAACGAGTGAAAACTCAGTTCTCAGTTCACCGAGCAGTTTCCATGAGGCTAAGGGGCCCGAGGAAACACGTGCGAGGACTTGGACTGGAGGACGGAGCAGCAATTTGTCTACCAGAAGGATGAAATCACACACACACACACACACAGCTAGGAAAATAATAAAATCAGATTAGTTTGGCAAATTCAATTTGAATTTTTGGCATATTATCAAATTGAAAATTTTGGCAAACTAATTTGAACCTTTGGCGCAAATAAATTTTAATATTTTTGGCATCTTAATTTCAACTTTTGGCGACTTAATTTCAACTTTCGGCATACCAATTCGAGCTTTTGGCATATCAATTTATACTTTTCACAACCCCAACTATTCCAACATTCCACCCCATATAATGATCAATAAATCTTTTTTTTTCTCTCGATTTTCCTGTGAGTATTTAAGACTGATTCTTATCAATACGTTACGAAAGGCACACGTTTACCTGAATTTCAGTTCCTGTATTAAGAGTTCTTCTTTTTTCATTGATATAGGTAGTTAATGCTTACGCTTAGCTGGAGTTATTTCTTCCTTACTTAGTTAGTGAAAAACGCTGCAAATTCTCTCACTGGGGTTTATTATTCAATTGGCTTGCGTTCATGATTTGAATTTCTACTAAGCTTTGGAGTGTGCGTGTTTCACAAGTGATAGAGCGATTATTGAATTTCAGGAGGCATACAAATATGATCAACTGATCAAACCAAATAGGTATTTCGGTTGAGAACAGATTTACGTGCTCTATGCATATCTCCTGAAATTCAATAATCGCTCTATCACCTGTGAAACACGCACACTCCAAAGCTTAGTAGAAATTCAAATCATGAACGCAAGCCAATTGAATAATAAACCCCAGTGAAAGAATTTGCAGCGTTTTTTTTTTTTTTTTTTTTTTTTTTTTTTTTTTTTTTCAAGAGCGATTACTATGGTTTGTTATTGAATAATAAACCAATAGAGAATTCGACAAAATAAATTAATTAAAAAAACGCCAGTCCTCCGTACATCGTCTTTACATTACAGATGGGCCTTAGGCAGTCCTTAATGGCTTCAATCTTGATCAACCCTCAAGGGGAAATTAGGGAACTAAAATATTTAAAACATCAAAATATCGAGAACTTTTGAAATAACCCCAATAACCATTCAATTTTTCGAATTACGTCCATTCGGTTCCCCAACTTGGAACGAAAGCTGAACGGGAACATAAATATAGGTTAAGGATAGGAAGTCGTTACAAAAAGAGATTCGAAAGTCACACCACGCGGCACGAGGGTTTGCCGCGACAAACGTAACTAGCGCGAAGCCGCGCTTTTGCGTATGACAGTTCCATCTATGGAATGTACTGAAACCTACTCTATGTGTTCTATAGAACAGCATAGTTTGATCGCTCATAGAACAGATCGCGTTGGTGGCCCGCTCGCTCGCCTTCGTTTATCACATATGACCCTGACGGGTCTGCGGCTGGTGACATCTTCATGTAGGTACATACACAGTCGCGCCGCGCTGTGGGAGAGTTTTCTCTCAAGAGGCGCGGCGCGACAGGCGCCCAGCGGCCCATACTATTGCCCATATAGGGCGACCCCTGCCGCAGGGACGAAAACCCCTTCCCCCCCATCAGGTGGCAACACCGCCTACACTCGGCCTACTATCCCTCATTAGCAGCAGTAAAGCCCCTTCCAATCTCCCCCTCTTAACGCAAGACGTTTTAGTTGTTTTTGTTGAAAAATGTAATTTTTTGTGAGATTCAAAATGTTCTCGTTGTTCTGAGGAAAACAAGTCAAAATTTCATATCAATCGGTTCAGGAACACCTTATCAAACAAGTGTGTGGCCGTATCGCAAGAGTGTAAAATAACAGAAATTCAAATCATGAACGCAAGCCAATTGAATAATAAACCCCAGTGAAAGAATTTGCAGCGTTTTTATTGAACCTCAATACCCCCCCCCCCCTCCACAATAAAAACATCTATAATTTATCAAGTCCTTTCGCACTCGTATTGCGTTAAAACTTCCCCAAATCCAAATTTAAACGATGTAGCCAAAGGTAGACTGATGTAGAGGAGGCACACAAATATCATCAACTGATCAATCCAAATAGGTGTTTTGGTTGAGAACCGATTTACGTGGTCTATGCATATTTCCTGAAATTCAATAATCACTCTATCACCTGTAAAACACGCACACTCCAAAGCTTAGTAGAAATTCAAATCATGAATGCAACTCGATGAATAAAATTGAATAATAAACCCCACCGAAAGAATTTGCAGTGTGCGTGTTTCACAGGTGATATAGCGATTATTGAATTTCAGGAGGCACACAAATATGATCAACTGATCAATCCAAATAGGTATTTTGGTTGAGAACAGATTTACGTGCTCCTTGCATATCTCCTGAAATTCAATAATCGCTCTATCCTGTGAAACACGCACACTCCAAAGCGTAGTAGAAATAGTAGAAATTCAAATCATGAACGCAAGCCAATTGAATAATAAACCCCAGTGAAAGAATACTTATTTACCCCAGTAATAATATTTACCTATATATTATCAGCGTCTCATGAATATCAGAATGCTTCAACCCGTGTATCGGCTATAAACTACAAGTATCCACATCGGCTATCACCCCAGTATCCAAATTCACCACAACTCGACGCTATCGGCATCCCTAGGTTACAAACAAACAATATTAAACCAAAAAACGCAAATGTTGACACCATAAATCGGGCCATACATCGGGAATGGTTTGACCTACGGACGTGGGGAAGGGCTCATTCGACTCCTCATGGTATGTTCTTCAAATAGGTAAATATTTAGGCCGATTCGAATTGTTTTGAGGTTTTTAGGGATCTTACAAAACCTTGATCGCCCTTAAAGGGCATTTTAAATTGAGTGAGAGAGCTGGCTCAAGAATTGGGGAATCGTCGGGCCAAGATGGATTTTTCCTGAAAATTTCAGATCTTTTGCTCCAGCCGTTTCGGAGATATCGTGGGTACGGCGTACGGCATACGGCGGACGGACGGAAAAATTTTTATTGCAGATTCGGATTCTACACCCTTTGAAACGTAAACCATGAAATTTTCAGGGGGGGTTAGAATTTTTTTTTCCAGAGCGATTACAATGGTTTATTATTGAATAATAAACCAAAATTAAGCGCCAAATTTGAATTTATTTATGTTTTTATCTGAGAATTATAAGGGAAAAGCACCAATAGTGAACACTGTACCAATAGTGGACACTTCCGAAAAAAAGTTGTAGAATAAGGATTCGGGTTGAGCAGGGCACTTGAATCTTTTTGGATTAACTAAAATAATAGCCTAACAAACGTGATGAACCAAAAGAAAACGTTTGGGCCAAAATGAAAAATAATAACTTGACATTTAAAAAAAACAGTCTGTGGGTGGAGTGATTTTGAGCAGGACGCTGTGCAAAATGCTAAGGAATAGAAAGTATGTTTTAAGCAATGTTCACATATAATATTCAAATATTTGTGCCCATTGGTTTGAATATATACTTCAATAACTAAATTGACGATTTTCCAGTCGCCTAACTCCGTTAATATTGATAAAGTGGGCTTTTAAAGCATGTCCACTTCTAGTACAACAAAAATGACGGATGCTCCGGTAGTGGACATCCCTGTTCACTACTGGTGCAACTTTCCTTTTCACGAAAGGATATTTTCTTAATTTTCTACCTGTTCATTAGTATTGGAACAAGCTCTCGGTACGATTTTCAAATGAATATAGTGTTGCGGACCAGAGGCGGACAGGGGGTGTCCTCTACTAGTTCAAGAGATGTCCACTACTAGTCCATGAGTAGTCCACTACTTATACATGAATTGTTCTCTACTGGTGCTCACTTCATTCTTCCAGTTGAATGGAATTCTTTTTGTTTTACTACCGATTAGATATATAGATGATTTTAAACGAGATTTTACGTCGTCTTGTTGATATCTTGTCCACTACTGGGTCATGAAGTGTCTACTACCTCAACACCAGAAAATTTTAGCTGTCCACTACTGGTGTTTTCTGTTATTCCACAAAATTTGACTCTATTTCTTCAAACATTTATAAAATTGGTGTTTCCTTTGATTAAAATCAACTAAAAATATCTGAAGAACGTGTAGACACCCAAAAAAATTTTTGAGAGCTAAAAATGTATGAAGTAACACAAACAATCACACAAGATTTTCTTAACATGTCCACTACTGGTGCTTTCCCCTTACTAAGATTTGTTTTTATTTGTGGTATAAATATTTCCAAAACGTTCAAGTTGCTTTTCTTCCTTCCAACAGTGAAATCTATATTCTCGGTCATTCATCTGGCTGGATGGTCATTCATCCGGGTGCTGTAAACTTTGATTGGCCATTGCCCTACAACCAGTGGATGTCCTGTGTGCCCCATTTAAGGCTTTGCTAGGCACCTTACCCTCAAGAGAAAAAGGTAACATTTCGTGGAATCGCCCACATATTGATGTCTACATCCAATCGACATGTGGCATCTGGAACGAACACGAATCTCTTATCTTTATTCATCAGCTTTGCCTTAATAATTTTAATAATTGATAAAAAAGTTAATCCCCTCCACCTCTCTTTCCTTCCAAGTTGAAAAAAACAAAATCCATCCGTTCGCCGTAAGCTGTCTGAAGCTTTTCTCCGAAACTGCTGGAGCAAAGTTTCATTTGGCCCCGAAATTTCACGTCGATCCGGTACGTACCAATAGTCTCCGCATTTTGATGGATCAACCCTATATTAACTTATTCATTAAGTTGAAACTGGTATGTAGTCCAATTACATGAGAAGTTAACTGTCAATCGGTATATACAGGGTGTCCCAGGAATTATGCACAATCCGACTCCTACGTGTTCTACTACTCATTTCCGAACAAAAATGCGTCCTAGCAATTTTTTACTAGAAGCCTCGTTTCCAGGTTATTCGTGATTTAAGATTTTTTCCGTGTTTTTGATCTTATGTCATTAAAACTGTCATAACTCCTCAATTTTGTATATAGCAAAAATATGATGACATCGTTGGAAAGAACGTTAAATTTTCAATCTACTTGACTTCATAAAACATTTTTTTTTTATTGCATTGAAGGTGTGCGATTGCAGTGCGAAATGGCAGTTTTGTCAAAATCGCCTGTTTTTCATCTCCACTAGAAACCCCATCAATGCTTGACGCAGAACTGTGCAGCCCAGGTAAAACGTGCGCCAAAATGTCAGCTTTCCAATGGTATAGTCGTATTGGTTTTTAAAAATATTTTTGGTCAAGGATATGGTGTTTAACTGCAGAAAAACGTGTGTTTTCTGTTAAAATTGAGGTTTTTCCAAAAGCCTTGACGAAAAAAGGTTGGAGGCGGGATATACGTAACTTTTCTCACTGAATCAAATGATGACAACGCCAGACCTCTCAAGTGACGATTTCAGATAGTTTTGTCGGATGCTTAAACCCATGCGTTAGCGAACAGCGTCTACGGCATTCCTAAGCTGTCCGGCCAAAGTCAGGATAATCGAAGAGCCGAGAGACGGCATTTTGACAAAACTGCCATTCGCACATCTTCAATGCAAAAAAAAAAAAAAAAGTTTTCTGACATCAAACAGATAGAAAATGTAACGCTCTTCGAACGGTGTCATCAAATTTGAGCTACCTCCAAAATAGATCGAAAACAGGAAAAAATCTTAAATTGCGAATAATTCGGAAACGAGGCAAAAAATTAGGGAGATATACGGAGTCGGATTGTGCATAACTCCTGAGACACCCTGTATAACTAAAGAAGACCTCATGTTTGAAAATTAGGAAGGCTACGGAGAAGGCAGTCTTGGTAGGGGCAAGATATGCAATGACCCGCACGACCCCCCGGTCATGAAGGAGGGGTTGCTTTGTGCGCCGTGTATTACCAACCCCATTCTGAGTTGGCTGTAACGTTGGGAGTTGCAATGTTGATGTTGATGGTTGCTTCTGATCAAATTCAGTTTTAGTAAAATGTTTGCTTACTTAAACTTGCTATCCAGTTGTGGGACAATGGTAAGATATTGGGGTTTAAATCGAGTTCATATAAAGAGTTAGAGTTTATACAAGATCGTTAAGATATAAACCAAAAAATAAATATTCAAAAGTTAAAAATGAAAATGAATTCAATGAATGAAAACGTTCGTTTGTGAACAACATCTACGGCATTCCTAAGCTGTCCAGCCAAAGTCAGGATAATTGAAGAGGCTATTGTCTGTGTTTATTTACGATTGATTGCGATGATTTGCTTTTAGTTGAGTTGCTATACCACAAGTGAGTAGGTTGACATGATTTTGGTGTACGGTTTTGCCAATGGTAATGCTTCTGAAGCAGCAAGGGAGTCACACTCCTCCTGTGTACAACTCACACCCATGCGAACACGTCGGACAGTATGAGGAAAAAATATTGGTAGATAATATTGTTTATGTCACTGATCTTCTTTTTTTTTTGTATCTAGTAAACTATCTGTTTTTTATCTACTAATCCTTTTTTGTCACTAAAGTTTTGGTTATAACTACCAGCTATGTTCAGTAGCTATAGCGCACCTTGATGAATGGGGATGTGCAATAGGGAAATCCACGCTGAAGGAAATACAGCGAGGAAACAGACGAAAGGGAAGAGTTGATAATGATACGGAAGCCTGGTTTGAAAAGGGTCCATAGTGTCAGCAAAAAGATGAATGCTACTCATCGCAATCAATCGTAAATGAACACAAACAATAGCCGTCTCTCGTCGAGACTTTTGGAAAAACCTCAATTTTAACAGAAAACGCACGTTTTTCTGCAGTTAAACACCATTTCCTTGACTAAAAATATTTTTAAAAACCAACACGACTATAACGTTGGAAAGCTGACATTTAGGCGCACGTTTTACCTGGCCTGCACAGTTCTGCGTCAAGCATTCATGGGTTTTCTAGTCGAGATGAAAAAAAGGCGATTTTGAGATTTTGACAAAACTGCCATTTCGCGCAGCAATCGCACACCTTCAATGCAACAAAAAAAATGTTTTATGACGTCAAGTAGATAGAAAATTTAACGGTCTTTCCAAGGTGTCATCATATTTGGGCTATATCGAAAATTAAGGGAGTTATGACAGTTTTAATGAATTAAGATCAAAAACACTAAAAAAATCTTAAATCGTGAATAACTCGGAAACGAGGCTTCTAGTAAAAGATTGCTAGGAGGCATTTTTGTTCGGAAATGAGTTGTAGAACACGTAAGAGTCGGATTGTGCATAACTCCTGGGACACCCTGTATAACACAAAGTAGGGGAGACTGGGGTAAATAGGTCCCTGGGGTAAAACGAGCCTCTCCAGTTTTCAAGCCCCCTGGCAGAGCGAGAAACAAGTGAATTTGTTTGATGACTGCCGATTATTCAATCATCTGTGATCAATCTTGTGGTTTTGGACCCCTCACCAATCTCACGAAATATTCCTCAACTTCCCGAAGAATTTCTGCTCCACAAAAAATCATAAGTACAGTTATCGTTGGTATTTTCCTTCTTTTCTTTATTTTACTCCATAGAAATTTATCTCGTAAATTTGGAATTTCATGGAACAACTAATGAGCCACATCAGTTTTTTGGAAAAAAAGGCAATTGTAAATAGCCGTAGCGCCGGGGGAAAAGTCCTCTTTTTTAATACAAAATTTACCCCAACTAACTGTTTATTGCGCAATTACTCGTATCTGAGGTACTTCCAGATTATTTTCTCTCGATTTCAGATGGTTCGAAACTCCAGGGTAGCGACAATTGCCGTGGCTGTTCCGGATTTAACATATCCATTGAATCCGGGCATTTTCTCTGACGAACTTCCTTGCAACTGATGTGAGTCGTCGAAGAACCTCCTCAGGTCGCTGATGTTTCCCCTGTTCACCTTGCCTTGGCAATTGATGAATTCCTTGAGATTCCCGCCTCAATGCCTTCAACGTTACCGGTAGGACTGTAAATAGGAAGCAGGAAATTTTCACATACCCCGAAAAAAATGAATTAATGAAAAACGAAACCAAAAACTGGAGCGGCAGAGGAAGAAATTGACCTTGAAAGATGGAAATTCAGAGAAGAAAAAGCGAGGTGTGAAATTCCAGAAAAAAAAAGGAGAAGCAGCCTGAAGATCCATATTAAGAAGCCAAGGAAGTGGATGACAACTTGTGCGATGACAGTGACAAAGAAGAGTGTTCAACTGCAGAGAAACAGAGGAGGAACGTTGTTTGGCAGTGTGAGGGATGTCTTAGTGTAGCACACCTTACGTGCTCATCTGGACGCCCTTTGAGTGGTCTATGTGATGTATGCACGACATTTCTATGAAAGTATGAATGCATTTTCCTATGAATTCCTCGTTCAATTGTATACCTATTAAATAACATTTTTTAATCTTTTTTATAAATCGTTAAAAAAAAATAGCTATCTATGCCTTCATTCTCGAATATTTAATGATAGAGAAAAATGCAGAACGAAAGATGAGATTGGTCATTCTAATGTGCAAAAAGTTGAAATCCCCGACCTATGGATTTGATAAATAGGTCCATATATCAATACAATTTTTCAGTTAACTTTAGGCCAAAAAATGACATGACATTTAAAATTTGAGTTATTCACCTTTCAGAAGGTGAAAGATTTGATAGTTTTCATCCATTTGATAACTCGTGTGGGGCTTCCAAAGTTACTAGGCTCTATTTACCCCAGTCTCCCCTAATACAAAACAACCTCTGCAAAGGTGGCTGTGCATATAGTTTCTCGTTTAGGTAACATGAACTTATAGATCTCTTGAAATGTTTTGGATACTCCCGAAAGTTGCAAAATATAAGCTTCTTGAAACGATTCTCGGAGCGGAAATTCCGCTGGACATATTCGTGAGACAATCGAGGACTTCAAAATGTTGATTGACATTTATTGCGGGCCTTTCGCGCTAATTCCATATCGGATAGAATATTGGTAATTGCATTGAAACTGATTATGAGATGATTGGACTATCAATAAAACTTTAGCCGCAATAGGACTACAAGAACTTGAGAAAATGATGGAGAATGAAATATTCATTTGTGAGTGAAAATTCCTAGAGGACTTCTTAAAGGGTAACCCTCAAATTCCTGAAAATGTCATCCGAATCGGATGTGAACTGTCGTGATTAGGTTAGTTTCTAGGATTTCGCGTTTGGAACGCTGTGGCTACTAATAGAGATTGATAATAACGCGTTGAAATTGATATGGGATCATTAAAATGGTTTTCCATGACTACCCTGAAATTTTGATGGCAATCGGACCACTAGAACCTAAGAGAATGATGCTTGGTGGATTTGACGTTTTGGGAATGTAATTATTTGTGAGCAATTAAATTCATAGGGGATATGCAGGCTAACCCTCACATTCCTTGGAAATGCCATGAACCGGTTGAAAATTTGATCTCCCGAAATGTAAAACAACACTGATAGATAAACTCGGAAGGGAATACTTAGATATCAAACAATGGAGAAGCGAAAGAAAATTAAGCAGGGAAAATGACAAATAAAAACACGAATTCACTTGAAATGGATCGAAAACATTGAAACCGAAAGATCAACATTTCTGACCACACGAAATCCTTGATACTTTTAAAGAAGCATCCATGAACGAATTTTACTGTTGGTTCGTGCTTTCGGTTTTTGTTTTAACCCGTGAAGACCAAACATTTATTGCCAGGCACTTGATGAGTCGAAAGAGGCGCATTTACTTTTTGCCCCGCACTATTCACCATGATATCGTCCATCAATCCAGGTTCTGCGGTCATACGTTTGTGTATCCCTGCACGGACATAAATCTCCCTTTTCCCTCCACAAGGCCTATTTGAAGAAATACTAGTAGGTACCTTTTAAATTGATCATGCAAACTAGTTACAACCACATTGATAGCTATTTTACAAACCACGCCACTGCCTTCAGTTCCAACTTGGGATAGCTGTATTGATGTCCGCTCCCTCCATTTACTGGTCATTCCTTGTTATGACTACTAGGCAACCTTTCGATACGCAAGGTATTAGGTTCCCGGGGAAACATGTAAACACATGGATCCTCTTTTCAAATTGTTATAAAAATATTACTCACTTGTTCAATCGAAAAGTTTCCGCGGAAAATCTCATATTCGACGTGCTTATCCGCACCAGATCGATCGATTTTGAAAGGCGATTCCGAAATATGTCGAGACACGATGGCGTCACGTGCGACTCGTGTTTGAACGGTAACTTTAAGGGCAAACGTTTCAAATGCCTGTTTTGTTATGACTACGATCTTTGTGCGAGCTGTTTTGAAGCTGGTCTGAGCACTGGACTACACGTGGTCGAGCATCCGATGCAGTGCATCATCACCAGGAACGACGTTGACTTGTAATGATAAGTTTTGATATCTACACATAACTGTCCTTAGACAGAGTAGAGTAGAGTAGAGAGTGAGCGATCTGTGTGATATACGTACCTGGAAAGAACATTCCTCCCTAGGTACCTACATACATTTCATCATTGAGTCACTCTTCTTCACTGTAGAAGAGTGCTGTAAGATTGATTGGTCACATCATTCACAACTTATAAGCCCAAGCTTCCAGATGAGGTCAGCCACTTCTGTCATGGTGAAATTTTGAGCCAGTTTTCCCCTTAATGTGCGCGAGAATTTAAGGAGAGTCTGGAGAGAATCCGGCGGAGCCGAACATTGCCGATCCGATAATTGCCGAACATTCAATTTTTTTGGTTTGATCGCAGTAACCTTGAAATGCAGTGAATGTGGATATTGGAGTGAACTCCTAAAAGGGGTAATAGCCGATACACGGGTTGAAGCAGTCTGATATTCATGAAACTAACAAGAACTGCACAGGTGCTTTATGTTTCACAAACCGAGACGTGGTCTATTTTCCGATTTCAGCTTTCCATGCAAGGAAAGCAGGTTCATTCTCAAAAGTATGACTCTTGGTAGAAGTCGAGAATACGTGACCCTTCCCTGATAAAACCGTAGCCATATTGAAAAACCCGATGTCTCCTGCCGGAATAGGTCCACGCTTTCGATGTGTGTTCTGTCTAGTTTGCCGGTCTGGATGCTCGCTTTTCTTGCATCTCAAAATCAAAAAAATATCCTACATCAATCTTTCTAGTAAAGTACCTATAGTCCAGTTGGACAAGTAGATCAGAATGTGTTAATACTTGTGTCTCTGCGTATTTAAACGTCTTGCGGCGTATTAAAACGACGATTTGGCGACGGTCTTATCAGGAAGGGGTCACCTATTCTCGACTTCTTCCAAGAGTCTTACTTTTGAGAATGAATCTGCTTTTCTTGCATGGAAAGCTGAAATCGAAAATTAGTTGTGAAACATAAAGCAGTTCTTGTTAATTTAATGAATAACAGAATGCTTCAACCCGTGTTTTGGCTATGTTCGGCTCCACCGGATTCTCTCCAGACTCTCATGGGAATTCAGAGGGATTATGTATGCCCTCCTGCTGTATATAAAAACAACATTTTCGACTTATCCCAATTGTTTTACTTTGATTTGGATTTCTGACAACTAAATCCGCTTATTTTCCGACGTTAGCTGACCTATACGGAAGAAACTTTAAAAGCTTTATAAAGATAAATCTCTAAGAGATAAACAAATTTGAGCTTGGTTCTATAACGGAAGATCAAAAACACGAAAGAAATCCATAAGTACGTGTGAGGTGATGGAATGATATAGTTGCCCCTTCCATTGAGCAAAATGCGGATATTAATGCTCCGCCACGCTCAGAGGATGAATCAGACGCTTAAATACGTCTGATTCATCCTTCAAGGCATCGGATTCTAAAATCGGGAAGGGCCAACTAACCAAATCCATCATATAGGCCACCAAGTTTTGTTAGTTTTGATATTAGCTCTGCTTCACTGATAGGTCAAATTGTTTAGTTCTTTACACCTTCTCATGATATCACTTCAGTCAAGAAGTCCGACAGGTTTCTCGTAGCCGGAAGATTTTAGCGGGTTTCATTTCTTGTCGCTTCTTAGCAACATCTATTGTTTCGATCGGAAGCTAGACCTTCGCTTCGAATGTACCAAGGTGCTTTGATGATATTTCTCAGCAAATCGTTTTGGTATCTCTAGAGGAAATCTCGATTTGATTTATCAGTGAAGCTGCTGAGCACCATTAGTCCATCCTATCATAAGGACTTGATCGTAAAGAGTGAGCTTGTTCTGAACTGACAGCTTCGACTGTCTATCCATTAACCAATACATTTTTCTGAGTCTGGAAAGGAGTTCTTCCTTCTTTTTCTTGTGATGAGATTTTCATCAGAGTTTTTCGTCAGTTTCATCTAGGCACCTTGAAACGTAAAATGACCAAGTTTGAGGGGGTTACAAAACATTTTGTTATTTGATAACAATAAACCAACAAAGGGAAGTATCCAGAATTGCATTGCTAAATGAATGCCCACTGAAACTGATGGCATTGGTGATGAAAATGGATTGTTCCCCCGTTCCCCCTTCTTGATTCTTGAAACTGTTTGCTCGAAAGAGTTCCAGTCTCAGGTCATCATCTTGGTATTGTAGGTACAATCGCCTCATCCCTCGGAAGGGGCCACCTCACTATTCAATTTCCTCCTCGTAACCCATTTACAACCTACAACCTTTACAACCTACTTTATGAATCAACAATCCCAATGTTTCTCAGCCTGTCGTCATTCTCCAAACTTTGCCATACAGCACGAAGCTGCACGAATTTAAACCATGAATTGTTTGATTATACTCTACAGAATATTTAGATGAGCCCTTTTTTTGCGAGTAATTGTAATGGGTACCTTCTTTATTATTTTTTAAAATATGACTTCGTTATTTTGTTACTATATTGTAACAATCGGTTTTTTTTCTCCTTGAAAGACTGAACATCTCAGGTGTCATACATTTAGTTTATAGTAAAAGACTTGCAGAATAATTTCTTGAGTTTGAATGAACGATCTAATAAAATCTTCGTGTTCACCAACAAAAATAAACCTCTCCATAGTTATGAGTTCTCAAATTACAAATGACTGTTTTCTGGAACGTGAATTTATTATACCTGTAGACGATCTTGTGTACCTCGTTTATTATTTCGGCTTTAGTGGCTATAATAAAACTGCTGTTAATTAAAGCTCCTACCTGCAAATAATTTTTTTTAATTACTCACCGCTTCCCTCCATTTTAGGGAAATCTGAAGATTTTACCAGACTTTACTTATGTACATTCGCAACTCAATCCACACGGAGTAAATACCCTGCTAAAACCAAAAGATCGTGCACAGACCCAAAATATTATACTTATTGTCGTATCGGTACATATTTATACAACTGTATAGTTAGTAGGTACACTATGGATCACATTATGATACATTAACATAGGATACTTATAACGTCATCAGCTGACAGTTTGGTTTACATTACGGGAGAAATGGTACTTCTTTGAACCCTAAACCATATATTTGATAGAATTGGATATATATTTTTTCAATGTTCTTAAGAAATAAGTTTAAGACTTATAAGATACCGAGCAAAACAATATGGCAACTTTTCCCTTGCCTTACTAAATTGAACTTTCTTACATGACAAATTCAACTTATTCAGCATATCACTACAGCAGTACCGTACCTTAAATCAATTATTCTTTATTTTATCAGGAGTCTTTCATTACAAATAAAATATAGGAATATTTGAACAGACGAGGGTTTTGAGAAAAAAAATCCTAACTAAAAAACTAAACAGAACTAATTAAAAACACATTGATTTGTAGAATTTAATTTACGTTTGTACTACCATTAAAAATTGTAACGCATTTTCATTTCCAATTTGTTGTTATTTAGTAGAGTAAATTCTTTATAAGTTTTTCATTCAACAACCATGATTTTTTAATAATTAAACCATTTAATTGAAAGATATAACATTTGTTATGCTGTCCTCGAAGACACAATCTGCTATTTCAGACGATACCTCTGGTTGGGATTGAAATGAAAACTTCGCTCGTTCAAGGTTTCCCTCATGTTTTGGGAGCATTAAATTGTTCTAATTTCAAAAAAATATAGGTACTCAAGAAATTACTGTTTTGACTTCTATCCATTTGTGGTCCCGGAGCCGGCTATCAATCAATTCAACAAATTTTCATCATCATCATCAACATAATTCTAGTTCAGTGAAAGAATGTACAATTTAGTAATCAAGGAAACAGTATCTATACCTATACAACATCAGTATAGGTCCACAACTCAAAAAGAGTATAGTCTGCAGACAATATTACTCTATATACAATACTGAATAATCGTTTGGCGTCCGAAATCTCAAAAATTGTATATGTAAGAGGGAAGTTATTTTTGTTTGGTTGAAATATAGATTAGTTCTAAGGGTCAAATGAGACCACGTGGGTAGCTTTACTATTATCCGTCTACCAAATATTTGAAAAATCAATCCGCTTGAAGGTTGAGCTGCGTTCCAGCGGGAGGTCGCAACTAGACGAATATACTATCTTTCAGGTTCAATTCAGTTGAGGAGAACAAGTGGAAGCATTCTTGATGCCCCATTTTTATTTCATATTTCCAAAGCTTTCGAGGGTATCTAGGAAAAATTATAAACGATATTGAAAGACGTGGCCAATAATCTAGTATAAGTTTCAAGCGTTTAATATGAGTACTATGCTACTATGTCCTATCTACAGATTCCCAAATGCTTATAAAGATTGGGAATCTCCTCTTGGGATGTTTCAATTTTGGGAGGAGACCCAAATACCAAACTGTAAATATGCCAATCAAGTTTTTCAATGATTTCCGATGGATTTGGGATGTTCCAACTCAGTACAGAAGATTCCGCACTTAGAAATGTACTCGCTACGTTTTTAGCTAACAAACACAAAAACGTCAGTTAGAATGGTTTAACTCTTAAAAGCATTCGGAAACCTTTTTATGATTAGTAAATGTTGTACGGTACGTTGGTAACACAGTTATCGGTTCTTCGCAATTCTGAATTTGAAGTGCTAACACAATATATGCTACAACACTGATCAGCTGAGGGTTCCTTGTGGCTAATTCCTTCCCTACTTCATCTGCGCTTCTAAATTACAAAATGTAACTTTTTTTGGGGAATTTAGAGAGTAATGACTAACTTCTAAGTTACAATATCCACATATTATAATGTATAAAATTTAAAAAATGTATAAAATTTATACATTTAATGTAACTTGGAGAGTGATTTGTGTTGAAGGGCTTCCTGATACAGAAATAATGAACCTTGCTTAACAATTTCCAAACGTAAACGAGCAAATTTTGAGATGAGATTAAGGTTTTATTTCTATATTATGAGTACAATGACCAAGGTTCATTGAAATCAATAAACGCATCAGCAGATGCGCCAAAATAATGACAATTGATGGTATGGACCGCGGAGCTGATGATTGACATGGGAAATAGAACTTAAAGTGTACGTTTCGAAAACTTCTTTTAGCTCTAAAATTTCCGAAATTTGAGTCCTGGGGAGTAGGAATGGCACAACTTCCAAAGCAACGGAACAAACGTTATGACAAAAATTATAAAGAAACTTTTTTATCGTCATTTTAGCTTGTAATAATTAACATTTGGTGCAGATATTTCGGTGGGGACGTGAACGGTGAAGGGAGCCAGTCGTACACGTGTCCCCACTGCGGTCAAATGGGCTTCAGCTTGTCGCTGCTGATCGAGCACGTGAGCGGAGAGCACATTACGCTCAACACGGCCGAAGTCATCTGTCCGGTGTGCGCCTCAACCCCCGTCAACCGGCCCAACAACGTTCGACAGGTACCTAAAGTTTACTCGTTGCTTCAGTAGAATAAGATCGAGTGGTTGAGAACTCCAATTTCTAACAATGGGGAAAGGTCTGTGAAGTGGTACCTCGATACAGTGTAAAGGAAGACTACCACTAAGGGCCACTTTCACCAGGATACTGAGTTAACGGAGATTGGCCAATCTCCGTTGGAAATAACCTTGAAAAAGTGAAAAAGTTGAAGATTACCTCACGGAAATTGTTTCAAAATGTCCAAGTAAAAACTCATCATTATTGGACCTTTTGAAGCAGCCAGGCAATAAATTCGCTAAAACAAGCCAAACATCGCTTAGCTGATGTCAAGTCAATCTAATCTTTTCCGCTTCCATATTTCTTTTCCCGTTTCCGTGCCAATGGTTTCGTGACATTAAATGAGACTATAATAACACATGGTTCGGCATTATTTGTGGTTTTCATAATTTCAAATATGATTTACTTCTGGTCAATTGGTGGTATATCGTTTCTGAATAATAAAATACACAGATCAATTTTCCTGAATAAGTTGTTACCTTGAATGTAACTTAATCAACTCCTGGTTAAAACGCTTTGAAGGATTTACTACTTTTCAAGTTCACAGAGAATGAAAACGAGACTTTACTTCAAAAAAAGTAACAAAGCGATATTGCCTAGAAAGAAGTACGAACGTTGTTGTGTACAAACCTCAAAGTTGAGCACGATGTAGGTAGATACAGTTTTGCAGTGGGAACCAAGAATAGCTATATAGTCTAGTTTTTCTTTAAACCAATTTCCAAGTGTTTATAACTAGGTTTATGAGGTGCGGTTTCACCAAAGTTTTTTGTCAATGTTTGCACAATAAACCGGTGATCTCAGTTAATCAACGATGCTCGGATTCACCAACTCCGGTTCAGATAAATCAACGGTCAAAACCAACCTACTGAACTCGTGTGGTCGCTAATAACACTATTTTTACTTATTTATTTATTCATCAAAAAACGGCCGAGCCCAACTACAGAGAACAATATAGATAAATACAAACCAGTTAAATCTAGTCCAGTAGGTAGAGTGCGACAAGGGGGGCGGGAGCTAAACAAATTTATTCACAATGGAAATAAAAAAAAAAGAAAATTGACTCTGTGAACGAAAAATAATAATCATAGAAAAATCGCTTTATTGAAGATAAAGGAGAGGAGGAAATGTCAATATTGGGATTGGTTTGGAGTAATTAGTTAGCACTATGTAACATTCTGGAGAGTAGTCGGTGGGTCCATGTAATTAGTAGGTGAAAAGTCAATTGAGAGACGAGCCGATTAATTGTGCGAACCTGAAGAACTAGGAAGTTGATCCTAGAAAGAAGACAGTGGCTATAACTACAAAATGATTGAGACTAGTTGTTTTTGAAGTCTATTTGCATTCCGAAATTCTGTTTTGCTGCTTCACTGTTCATTGCTGTTTTTTGCTACTTTTCCGTTAGCTTTTAATTTTTTTTAGGCTTCCAGAACAAGTGGGCAATTCATGTTATCGGTTATTTATGCTGCCAAAAAATGAGCCACATAGGCCGAATTTGACGAAAATGTTGCAGATTTTGGTATTTGGATTTTGAGCTCGGAAATATTGATTCGATGACATGGAATATCGAAAAATCCAATTGTAACTGTCATTTTCTCCAGTTTTATTTAATTTTTACAAATGGTGCTTTGAAAAAATGGACAAAATTGAAAGTTGGGGCAAATAAATAAATTATCTCAAAAATCAGTATCATTATAGAGTAATCCCCCAGGATGCAAAGGAGGCAGAACATTCTTCACTTCACAAGACGGTATTCCATGTTCGCAATACTTAAATTTCTGTTCACATTCCCATTTGCAAGAATCTCCCCTTCTCCATCCTTGACTAGACGAAGTAAAGCAAAGCAAGTACGGTTGGTGACGTTATCACTATCATCTCGTTACCACCAACATTTTGCGGGCAAAAGCCTTCTCCGTTTTGTATAAATCAACTTTTAAACTTCAAACCGACGTTTTATAGAAACGGTGCAAATCGATATTTGCTGGTGACAGTTTAAACATTGATCACATTTGTGAAACCCGTTTGTTCCAAATCTCTAGTTCTTTAAAACAATGATCTACTTTAACCATGGTTAAAAATTGTTGTTGAAACCGTCCTAAATTTGATAACATAAAAACCGGAGATAGGGTTGCCCCTTTATTGCATGCGTTACTTACAAACATGAACAGCGTTTAGTTTCAGTAATGGAAAACCTTGTATAAATTGATTGCATTTCACTCGGCCCTTTTCGGATTGAGAGAAGAATATCATCACAACAGAAATTTTCAATAGGAACTTTAGGTGGTCTCATTGTAAAATTGAAGTGGTTCATTTTTCCCAAAACCACATCCAGCGTTATGTAACGGCTGATTACAACCCCTCCACTGGAGGAAGGTAATCGAATGGTAACTGTGGAACAAAAATTTTAAGGGTAGTTCAGTTGCACAGACGCTCTCATACAGGAGACTCCCTTCTCACATCCATAGTGTTTAAGCTGAACTTGAGGAAGAATGTCATATGGGAGGAGGTAGAGTGGTTAAAATGTAGGCACAAATTTTCTCTTTTGGGTCTGCTACCTAGCCAGGCATTTTGAGACATTTATCGATGATCCTTTTCTTGAAAGACGGTTAATTTTATTGAGAGCCCATATCTAAACTGGGCTGTGATTCTCCCCTTAGATTGCGCTAGAGGAATAGTTGTCTCACCATTCAGGAGACCTTCTTCGGACATTACCTTGCAGGGACAATGGTGGCTAAGTCCAACCTTGTATTTGGTTCTACTAACCGAGAACGTTGGTGACCGAGTTTGTAACAAAACTCAGAATCTTGGATAGGTAATTGGTGTACAAGACTCCAGTAATGCAGTCATTACTCCTAAGGATCCTGGGCAAATCCCACTGGCTGGGGTGTGCTCAACACAGCCAACATGAATATAACATCATTAGGGAGGACCGATCGTAGCTCTGTGGCAGCAGATTTCGCTAGTATGCTAGTACCTCTTAACGCGGAATACCAGTTCAAGATGGGAGATTAACTTGGTACTTGACTATACACAATCTCCATATGTGCCCAAATGACCAATTAACAGGCCTTAGGGGAGAAAATTTGTACCTGTCTTTAAACCGCTCTACCGCCGCCTAACTGAGGACATTCCTCCTCAATCGCAGTCATAAGTCTGGCCTACAATGCTACCAGCCAGTCCTTTGTTTAGGCAGGATTCGTGGTAGCAGTGGTTGGTTACAACACTAAAGCCCTCAGGATGAACTGACCTGAGGATGAGGTGACTGCATCACCAGGGACTTACCCCAGTAATGTAATCCTTGTCGAGTGAGTTTTGTTATAAACTCAGGTACGAACTTCCACAGCTGATAAAACCAGACCCAGAAGGTTCGACTACCAATATCTTGGCAAGAAGGTAACTTGCAAAGAAAATGGTCTCCTGAATGTTGAGCCACACCATTCCTCTCGTCCTTCCTGGGTTCGAGCACTTGTCAGGTTCGTTTACAGTCGGATGGAGAAGCTCAGCCCGAGCTAAACTCTCTAAACTAATCAACCTTGTTTCAGAAGAGGGGCCGTTTTTAATGTACAAGTCATTTAAGGTATTGAAGTTATTTTCTTACGAGGGGAACAGAATAGTACAGAAATAATAAACCTTTGTATGATCGTTTGCGGTGTTTGATTATGAATTTATTTGATTCAAATTATTTGTAACAGAGTTAGTTTTCGTTTCCAGGATTTTTTGGGGCATCTGACGCTGGAGCACCGGTATCCGTCGCGGGACCTGACCGCCTTCTTCGAGGAGCCCGCGTCTCGCCACGTGCCGAGCGGCGTCCGCCGTATCCCGCCCCCGCCCGGACGATCTGCGTCGGGACGCGGAAGACGTCCCCACGTCCACTTCGGTTCATCAAGCACCGTCACCGCCCTCGGCTCCTCTAGAGACAGCCCCGACCCCATCGCCGAGTTCTTCTCGCAATTGTCGGGGGTCGGCGTCACCCGCCCTCAAGGTGACTTATTTAATTTACAAAACCAACTCCACTCAACGATCAACTCGTAGAACATAATTGTAAGCTTTCGATAATTCAGAACTCCTCGTGTTTAAGCTGATTCTTCCACGGATCTCCTAAAAATATTTGAACTTGTACTAAAAGATGGGAAATTGAACGCTCTTTCCTATCCTCAGGTAGGACATTTGTTATCGCTCTGGAAACAAGGGAGTCGTGGGCGTTAATGTTACATAAGGTGACGAAAAATCCCTAAAAGTGAGCAAATTCGGAGTTCAAATGGGCTAAAAGATACGTCGTAAGAAATGTTTCAGCACAAATTATCGACTCCAGCCATTTGACTTGAGCTTAACTTTTACATAATATACATGCGTTAATCTATACATACATGTTACTTATTTATTTATTTATAATACGGACAATCATAGGTTTTTAATAATACAAGTTAAGTGAGAAAAGTAGGACATCCGCATGCGAAAAAAATCAAAAGGGAGTACGCATTCGTACATAATTAACATGATAAGAAAGAAAATGTATATACAATTTACCTCGAAAAAATATCCTACTGCGAATCACTCCGGTTGACTCCATCAAAATGTCATAGACCGGGAACTTTCCAATCGCATGATCTGTAAAACGCGGAATTCTGCACAGTGGCCGATTGTGGGGGTAGGTAAGTAGTAGGAAAAAATGATAACCAAAACCGGTTTGTGAAACGGGAACCAGGATGGTTATATCAAATTCCTATTGGCCATTAGGGATGGTGAGTCGCGTATTCTCAGGATCAGTCGACAGGAAAATTTTACATCACCCAAACAACGCCTGATCTCAAGGCGCTGTGTCCAACCTTTCTCATCCAAGAGCTCAAAAATGACTGCACCCTGTGGAAGGTTAATTTGTAGGCTATGTTTCGTAGAAACTTGCTGTGTGTAGACACTCTCCAGCTGGTCTATACGGCATCTGTACTATGGTGTCCAACGACTAAGGCAAGATTGTTAGAACGAGTGACTTACAATCGGTGTTGGTAGCGGGGATCTAGTCAAAGTCATGAGTCTCACGCTTGACGAATCCCAATACTCGTAGTGCCCGGCTGGAAACGGCTAACACATGGCCCTAGAATGAGAGCTTTGAGTCAAGAAATATCCCCAAATTCCGCAGTGGGCACGCCTAAGCTAATTGGAACCAAACATCAAAACCACAAGGTGTAGGTCAGGGGAACAATTGAAAGTCATAACAGAGTACTGGGTTGCCTTCGGAACCATTCGAGGGGCATCACCGAAGGACTGGGTCAAGGGTGTTCTGAAGATAACACATTTCTATACGAGGACGAAATATGTCACACCAGACTTGCCAGTTTTTGTTACTACTACTAGGTTTACCTTAAACATATGAATGATTAAATTGTATTGTTTGTGTTTGGGCCGAACAGGACCAGGACCGTTGCCTCCGGTAGCGCCGGAGCGACCTGCGCGGCCGAGAAACGCCGACAAGACGCCGAAAAGAGTGTCACCGACCGGAGCCGCGACTCCTAACGTCAACATCACAGAACCTTCGACGTCTGTTGAAGTCCCATCAACGACAATCGCCCAGACGACGTCACAGTTTCTCCTCCCGCGCCTTGTGAAAACGCCACAAAACGCTGAAGAGCAGCGGAGGGTCGCTGTGATCCGCGCAGACCGCTGCGAGGTCGCCAAAGCCCTCATCTTGTCTTCCCTCATGGACACTTCCACGGCTTCCCAATGAAATTAGTGATGAAGCGATTTCCCCTTCACCACTACAGTAAAAACCACCTTGCTGAGTAACTTTTTTGGAATGGACAATTTTTCTATTGGATCTCTAAACGATGATGGTGATTACCAAGTGAAATAATGTGTCAATGATCGAGTGGAAATATACGATTGAGCTGTTTAAGTTATTGCACACACCGGCTTTTTGTTGAAATTGATTTTGCTACTTGTAATATCAAATGACTTGCACTTGAGGAAAGCAGTTTTCGTAGTGAAACCACATAAAAAAATGGAGCAAAAAGCTGCTAATCCCGTTCTTCCATATCAACCCGTTTTCAAGAGATTTTTTTTTTTTTTTGAAGGTTTAAAGCTACAAAAAAATTAAAAATCTTTCATGCCACCAAAACCTACATTTTTCCTCTTAGAAATGTCTATCTTTTTCCAGCTTTTGACCATGTTTTCGGAATCAGAGTTATATTACCGACTCACCTAGTGCGAATTCATAATCAAAACCGACCACAAGTGTAGTTCCAACGTTGGAAATTAAAAAGAAAAAATTTAATTTTCTGAAAACACTTCTAAATCACCTGCATTTTTTCCAGGGAAACTGGGAAATTTAATGGGCTTTCTGATGGTATGGTCAACTTAGCGAACCCGATATCGATTTCATGGAAAATTTTCAGTTTGAAGGAGCAAAAACATCAGAAACTTTCTAAGAGATCAAAAGAAGAATCCAAGGGGTGAAAGTAGCAAAAGTTTGAACATTATAAATTAGGAAAATTATTTAATCTCCCTTCAAATTAATAATAATAATAGTATATACATATTATCTATATATATATATTATTATATATATAATATTATTACAAATCTTAATAATTTAATTGGTTTTAAACTGTGAAGTAACAGAAAAAACATTTGAAGCTAACATTTATGTCCTATCTTCATGGTGTACCCCCAAGTAGTAGGCCCTCAGCTAAGAGTTTATAAGGTGTCTAACGTTTTTCCCCTGAGAAACTGGAATTTCTCCATGATATTCGTAGGGAATCGCAATTGAATGATGGAATTTTCAAGTTTTCCTGAAATTTGACGGCCTTTAGTAAGTCTTTTGAAAACGTAGTTAAAATTTTTTTTTCTTCAATGTTCAATTTTGGAATCTGCAATTTCGTCCTTAGGAGTTAGGTTGTGATTTTGAATTTTAACTGTGATCCCGAAAATGTGGTCAAACTTTGGGAAAAGTCCTTTTCAAGAGGAAAAATCATGGTTTTCGTGGCAAGAAACTTAGATGTCTTGAAAAATAGATTCAAAACATCATATCTCAAAAGCGGGTTCAAATAGAAAAATGTGGTTTTCTATTTGACTATTAGTTTTCTATTTGACTATTAGTTTTACTCAAAATGTTTTTTGAATAGCTAGAACTATTTTTTCGTCAAGCCCGGGGCCCCTTGCATATGCAGATAAACCCCGACGAGATATAAAATCGTGTTCATAGTTGTTAGTATTTCCCTGTCTGGCTTGTCGAAGTAACAGCCATGTTTTAAACTCTTTATTTCAGCAACGTTTCTATCTGTAGAGGTGGCCTGTTCATGATAATAGGATAAAAAATATGGATATTGGATATGACTTAGCTATTGATAAATATATATGAAGATGCGTACATAGTTACCTTATCTTACCTTGAATGTGGAAAAATAAGTACAGAGAACAAATAGCTTAGCAACAGAATAATCAATATTGCTAACATACTAGTTGGTTGGTTGTTGGTAAAATTTTGTCAAGGCTGAAAGATTATTGTAATAATTTGGTGCAAAAATTATTTAATCAAATAATTGAAACGCATCCGTCGAATTGCGATGGTTGTTGGTGATAGGAGATGATCCTTTTACCACCATAAGTGCATGGTGTACCTCTCATAGACTTTCAACGTCCCTTTTATAATGCATTGATTTATTGCTATTTTGCAATATAAATTCCATTTCCTTAAATTTAGGGTTGACCCAATATACTTTTCGAAACCGGAACGATATCTTGTAGGTATATTGGGCTTGTTTTGGACCTTTCTATGCCTAGTTGGTTACTCCCGTTTTCGATTAGAAAGGGAATCGTCACTCAATTTATTTAAAGGTATGATGGATATGGTTAGTTGACGTTTCCCGATTCTTGAATCCGTCGTCTTGGGAGATGAATCGGACGCCTACAAGCGTCTAGCTCATCCTCCGAGCGTGGCGGGAATTACCACATTCAGCTCAATGGAAGGGTCAACTATACCATTCCATCACCTCACTAAGGAGAATATGATTGATAAAGACCGTTGCCCAGGTAATGGGTTTTGTTTTCCAAACACTATCCTCCCTTTTGTAGATTTAAGCTCAAAATTATACTGAAAAAAGTAAAGGAATAAAAACAGCATGAATGATGAAGGAAACTTTATTCCAAAAGATCTAAAAATTTCGTTTTCCATCCCTACAGGGAAAGCTTTAGAGAGGATCGTACTGTATACATTTCAATGTGGGTATTATTGTTATAATAACTACTACGGTTGAAAGCAGTGAGTCCTCCTTTACTACCGTGAGCCGTAACTGTAATGCATAATGGCCGTTGATGGCTCCATCCCGGAGAAGCTCCCTGAAAAAACCACTCCGCCTTCACCAAACACGTAAAGGCCTCCTTCGGATATGTTGTGGTTGTTGTGTTCAGGGCGCCGAAGAAAAAGGCTCCCCCGAGTTCACACAATGGCAGCAGCGGCGGTGAAGAGCGTTTCAAGGGGGCAGAAGCAAAGTGGGGCAGCGGTGCGCGGCGGGTCCATTTGCTCCTTTTGTAGCCCCGCGCCCCGTCTTTGTACTTCCCCACTCCACACCTACTCTCCTGTCGGGCCTCTTCTTGCAAAACACATTCATACTCCTTCTTGCCTTTTTTTTCCTCTCTTTTTTCTCTACTCTTCCTCTCTCGCTCGGTCTCTCTAGTTTTTGTGTCCCATTCATACGAAGGAGATGCTCGAAGCGGCTTCTCAGAGCGGATATGCAAGTAATGGCTTCCTGGGGCGGAAGTAACCTCTCCTCCTCCAGCCACCACCTTTACCGTCGCCGCCACTACTTCGCTCCACTCCGTCTGTTTGCTCCACTACTCGCCTCCTGCTCTTCCGGCTTCCCACAAACATTTCTCAAAGAGCATTTTACCACTGTGAAACGAATGACCAGGGTGTAGTCCAGGATGTAGCTAGGTACCTACTAGTATTTGACTCTACCTCCTCAAAGAAGAAACAATGAGAATTTGAAAAAGTTCTTAGGTCCCCAAACCCTCCGACTTTTTGAAGTCTTCACATTATATATTCTTTTCCAGATGGGTATTTATTTACAAGCACGTCAAAAATATGAAAACAGTATATATCCATTAGGTTCATTCTCACTCATAAACATATTAACTGTTTGTAGCCCAATGGTTAAAATCTAAATTAATGATGGAGGAGATTCGGAGTGAATGAGGATGCGGGAAGTAGTAAAGTACCTGCCCACTTTTCACAAAGAAAAACTTTGAACACCACACCTTAGAACCAAACATTTCACTCTATTTGAGCGTTAATCTAACTTAAGATAGCATTTTCGGTTAATGGTTTCTGTAAAACTGTTGTTACAGATCAAAAGGAAGTAGTACAAAAATCAAATCAAATGTATACTGGGTGTCCCAGGAGTTATGCACAATCCGACTCCTAAGTGTTCTACAACTCATTTCCGACAAAAAATGCGTCATGGCAATTTTTTGACAGAGGCTTCGTTTTCAAGTTATTCGCGATTTAAATTTTTTTTCGTGATTTCGAAGTTGGGCCATTAAAACTGTCATAACTCCCTCAATTGTGAAGATAGCTCAAATTTGAGGACACCGTTGGAAAGAGCGTTGAATTTTCTATCTATTTAACGTCAAAAAACTTTTTTTAAATTGCATTGAAGATGTGCGATCGCTGCGCGAAATGGCATTTTTGTCAAAATCTTAAAATCTCCTGTTTTTCATCTCCCCTAGAAACCCCATGAATGCTTGACGCAGAACTGTGCAGGCCTGGTAAAACGTGCCCCAAAATGTCAGCTTTCCAACGGTGTAGTCGTTTTGGTTTGTAAAAATATTTTTTGTTGAAGAAATGGTGTTTAACTGCAGAAAAACAAGTGTTTTCTGTTAAAATTCAGGTTTTTCCAATTGTCTCGACGAAAAAAGGTAGGTGGCGGGATATACGTAACTTTTCTCGACAAAAAACAGTAGATAAAAAACAGATAGTTTACTAGATAAAGAAGGATCAGTGACACAAACAATATTATCTACCAAAATTTTTTTCCTCAAACTATCCGACGTGTTCGCTAGGGTGTGAGTTGTACGCAGGAGGAGTGTGACTCCCTTGCTGCTTCAGAAGCATTACCATTGGCAAAACCGTACACAAAAATCGTGTCAACATACTCACTAGTGGTATAGCTACTCAACCGAAAGCAAATCATCGCAATCAATCGTAAATGAACAAAAACAATAGCTGTCTTTCGGATCTTCGATTATCCTGACTTTGGCTGGACAGCTTGGAAATGCCGCAGACGCTGATCACAAACGAACGATTTCATTCATTAAATTCATTTTCATTTTTAAATATTTATTTTTTAATTTAAATCTCAACAATCTTGTTTAAACTCTAACTCTTTGTATGAACTCGATTTAAACCAAAAAATCTTACCATTGTCCAACAGCTGGATAACATGTTTGAGTCAATAAACATTTTACTAAAACTGAATTTGCACAGAAACAACAAAATATCAACACTGCAACACCTAATGCTATGGCCGTACCAGATTGGAGTTGATTATACACGGCGCACAAAGCAACCCCTCCTTCAAGACCTGGAGGTCGTGCGGGTCATTGCATATCCGAGCCCCTGACCAAGACAATGGTAGCTTCCGTAGCTTTATCAAGTTTCAAACATTATTTCTTTTTTAGTGATGCTGGGTGTCCGAGGACTTATGCACAATCCGACTCCGACGTGTTCCACAACTCATTTCCCACTGCGATGAGTTGCATTCATCCTCGAAACTTTTGGAAAAACCTCAATTTGAACAGAAAACACACGTTTTTCTGCAGTTAAACACCATTTCCTTAACTAAAAATATTTTTAAAAACCAAAACGACTACACCGTTGGAAAGCTGACATTTTGGTTCACGTTTTACCAGGCCTGCACAGCTCTGCGTCAAGCATTCATGGGGTTTCTAGGCTAGATGAAAAACAGGTGATTTCAAGATTTTGAAAAACTGCCATTTCGCGCAGCAATCGCACATCTTCAGTGCAATTTAAAAAAAAAGTTTTCTGACATCAAATAGATAGAAAATTCAACGCTCTTTCCAACGGTGTCATCAAATTCGAGCTACCTATCTCCACAATTGAAAGAGTCATGACAGTTTTAATGACTTAAGATCAAAAACACACAAAAAATCTTAAATCGCAAATTTATTCGGGAACGAGGCCCCTGCAAAAAATTGCTAAGAGACATTTTTGGTCGGAAATGAAAATTTGGCCTAATATAGGTTCAAAAATTAGTTTTTAGTGATTGTATTTTTAAAAATTCCTTAATTTAAAAATTACTTTTCCGTTGTTCAATAAAAAATATTACCAATTTAATTTTTCAGAAATAGAAAATTTTGGAAGTCAGACACTTGAAAAAAGGGGTGAAGCACTCCTTGACGAAATTCAGAAGTATGCCTAATATAGGAACCAAAACTAAGTGTTTAGTGATTAAATATATTTTTTTAATTCCATGATTATTGGTTTTTCATTAAAGCTCCCGCTGGGTCACATGGCTGACTCTTCTTTCTGTTCTGGCGGTAGCCTAATTCTTTCCATTGGCATCCGCAGGCGGCGGCCGTAAAAAACCCTTCCGCGGGCCATAGTTAAGAGCCCCCTGGTCTAGGAGGTGACGTGCTTCAGAGTTTATGTGAACATGAAGTCGCTGTTTTTGTACAATTGCATTCTGTTTAATCACGTTTCTCATTGTTCCCAAATTAAGGTCCAGATGGAAATATGAACACAGGGCACTACTCCTTAGGGATATTCCTTAGCACTTTATTACGAAAAGCTTGAATCATCTCAACATTTGTCTTTTTCTTACAGCTCCAGAGCTTTACACTATGAGTTCACACTTGTTTCAGAACTTTCTTGTATATTAGCCGTTGATTATGTATGGAAAGCTTTGAATGCCTACCGACCGACCTACACACTCTTCTAAATTTCATCTTCAGTTCTTTCTTTTTCTTCCAGACGTGTTCTTTCCATTTTAGTTTGCTAACAACAGTCATTCACCAGTAATTGGCAGTGTTAGCTATGGCTATGTACCCGCGATGCGCTCAATGAATGAGTGATACGAATAAAAGGTTTTCCTTTATCAATATAAAAATTATTATAAATACTTTTGAAATACAAGGAGAGGTGCAAAGGACTTGGTCAGTACAGGACAGTCTACAGAGCTCGCTAAAATCAAAATCGAACGAAAATAATTATGAAAATAGATGTCTATGGCAATAATACGAAATGAATACAATAATTAGCTGGTAACTTAATTCAAGTTCAAATAATGGAGCTTACCACAACGGTCGATGTGATTCGTGTTATATTGATAAATGATGTAATCCAGCAGGTAGTTCGATGAGTACATTCGTTAGTAAGTGATTACTGAATTAATTCTTCCACAGCCCTTGTTGAACAAATAATTCCCGGTGAAGATTTATTATTTTATTGCATGCAATTTATTGTACACTATCCGGTTTATTCGGAACCATCCGAGGCATTAAATAGGCGCCCATCATTATCACGTGAAATTCCAGCTAGAGTCTCGTCATTCATTTTCTCTTTTTTCCTCTAATATTTCCATAATTATGTACCTACTTTTATAAATGCAAAACAAAGAACAGGAACAATAAATAACCGGAGATAAATGGGCCGCAGGGCTCACACAGCCGATCGACGAGACTCGGTAGCTAATGATCATTACCGAAAAGTCTGGAGGACTATCAATTTCATAATTGCTGAATGATTGCCCTTCAAATCTAAAATCCATTATTCAATTCAAATTTCTAACCTGGTATTTGTTCATAGGCTGAACGGAGCACATTTCGTTCAAACCTTGGAATTTTTCTTGCTATCCTTGAACACTAAAAATGTGTCCCTTAGTAAGTAACATTAGCTATTTAATAAAATAATATAGTAAATACCTACAATGGTGCGTGATACTGTGTAATGACAGGGAAGTTGGACCCACGAATGGAACAACTGTCATTTAGTGAGATAAAATGAAGTACCTACCAAAGGTTCACTTGTCCGCAAATATACGACAAAAGTTATTAAAAAACTCGATTCAATAAGAACTCTTGAAAACCAAATTCCATTGTGATTTTATTACCTAGCTAATTCGTTCGCTATAATTTACTTGTTGACTTTGATTGTGTGCTAGGACGTTCACAACCACGTTCGGATTAAGTTTATTTCTTTCTGTAAAATAAGCCCTTAGGATGAGTTTGAGAACGTTAAGAGCGGTCCAAGTGGGCTCATTCGATCTAGAAAAATATATTTTACTCAGTCCGAGTAAAACATGTTGTCATGCTTCTCCAAAATTGATAAAATCTTCAACCCCAAAGAAGCAATAAAATTGAGAACAGTCAATAAAATAACAAAAAATGAATAAGCACGTTGAGCTTTTTAAAATTACATTCCTGAAATATCTAACTTGAATTGAGCACACTTAACCACGGATATTAAGCGTAACAAAATATAAAATGCACTTCGTAAAGGAATCTGAAAAACCAACTGCTAGAATCGTATTTCATCGAATTATTTTTCAAATTACGACGGGCCCAGGAAATATATTTAACGATCCAGTAAAATAAGAAGTAGTTTTATGGTTGAAAGAAAACATAAAACATGTTGTCATTAAATCTATGAGCTATAAGGAAAACGGATGTTACTTCTCGGAGCGTAGTTCTTCTAAAATATGTTATACGAAACTTCTTTTAACGGCCTAAATTTTAGTAATGGAATGCCCAAGGCTGTAAAACTGAGGTAGCAGTTAATACCTATCGTTGGAACTCTCCTGGATTCTGAAATATAATCTCTCTGGGAGCATTTTAGTTTATTACATTTAATAATAAAACTTAGTAAACGAAGCTGATAAAAATAAACCTGCAAACAATTACATAAAGTTCAACTATTTTTATGCTAGATTTTTTTTTTTTTTTAAACTGGATGTAACTTATGGACTATTATTTAAACTTTGCGACTTCCAAAGAAAGGGATAACCCTATACAAAACGGGATTTTCCTTATGAAAGGGGGTGAATGTATTGGGTAACTGCAATTTATCGTAATTTCTCCAATATTTTCATCTGGTTTTATAGACTGTTTCAAGTAACTTTTTTGAACTTTATTTTTCATCTAGTTTTGAAAGAAATCTCGGAAATTTCGTAAATCTTGTCATTAAGGGGAATGGAGGAGGTGATAAGTCATCCTGTATCTTTATTTCTTGTATCTTTTTTTGTTTGATTACGAACTCTAATCTAGGTTTGAAACAGATTCCAGAGCTTTCAGATCTGATTATGGTGGAGGTGAATGGAGGAGATATCAGTGATTAATCTTCACCACTTAATCGGTATTTCTATTTTATTACTGATAGATATACTTTTTAGTTCAATCCAAAATTTTCTCGTATAAACCTGTATTGTGCAATAGACGGCAAAATTGTTGAATTTGAAGTCGAAAAAGTGGTTGGAGGGGCGGGAGAGGGAGGTAATGGCCGATCCATTCAAGAGCTGCTCATATTTACTAGAATTCTCAGCAAATTTATCTATTCTCAGCAAACTAGTTTATCTAGTGAACTTTTTAGTTCGACCCAAAATCTTCTCGTATAAACCCGTATTGTGCAATATACCGCAAAATTGTTGAATTTGAATTCGAAAAGGGGTTGGAGGGGCGGTAGAGGGAGGTAATGCCCGATCCAATCAAGAGCTGCTCATATTTACTAGAATTCTCAGCAAATTTTCGTACCAATATTTTAATTTTCAAATAGGAGCATAGAGTGTATCCAGATCACCAAACTGAAGAAAACACTGACCTAAGTATAAAGTGTCCTAGTATAATATTAATGAAGGTTACCCTTAAACAGCTGGGACTTTTTTTCTTAACTAAGGGAACCTTTTTTCTGGGACCGTTTTTCGTAGATTCAATCTGGAAGCTTCTCGCATCACCCCTGGATCGGGCGTTTAAATGACAGTTCAAAACAAGAGTCAACACAAAAACAACATTTTCCAAGATGCTTCGCTGCATGGTCGTTCAGTAAAAACCAGATTCTATTAAAGCATGAAAGACAGTTAATCCATGAAATCCCTAACTACTTCATGAAATAAGGTTCATTTTAGGCAAAGTGTAAACATTCGGAATTGTACCAACACTTTATCTAGTTACTTTATGAAATACCAGAAACGGTAACAAAAAAACGTTGGGCTGTAAGTTAATATGTAAAATTCATTATAAGCTTTCATACTATTAAGTGTATACAATTTAGCCAGGTAGGTATACGAAATATCCAGAAAAAAGGTGGGATAAACTAACGCTTGACGAAGAGCCAATTTCACCAACAATCCCTAACCATGGTTGAAGTAGATAATTGTTTCACGGAACCAGAGGTGTGAACGTTGAGTAAAAGGAATGGCTTTCATGTGATCGATTACAGTCAAATAATCTGTTGCTAGAGTGTTATACTATTTAGTTGCAAAATTTTATGAATCCCTTGTGATAATGTAGATATAAAAGCACTCAACAGTTGAAAATGCCAACTGAATCAACAATTGAAAATGCCAATTTCATCAACACATGCCATAACAGAACTACTGCCTATGGAATACGACAACGCAGTCATGTGATCTATTCAGTAAACACTATATTATTTTCAGTAATCATCGATTTACAGCTTTTACTTGAATTATCGATTTTAAGTTTGAAAGTTGATTTTGAATGTCAAAGAGGAATTTCCCGCAAAATGAGGGTGATAACGAGATGACAGTGATAACGTAACAATAAACCGTTTTTATTCACGCCTCTGTGGCTTATTAGCCACAGTAACCAAATAAAAAGAATAGCCCAATAGGTATGAAAAACACAAACAAAATGACGAACTAACAAAAAATGATTTACAAAATAGTAAAAATAGCACAATGAACACCAACACAGCAAAAGAAAATTCCGTAATGGAAACAAAGTAGGCGAAATGAACTCCTATTAATCATTGTTTGGATCGCTAACCATTCCCATTCCATTGTAGGTTTTGATTGTCAATTTAGTGCGTTTGATAGTTGATTATTCGAGTTGGTGAAACCGGCCATCATTGTTTAATAACTATTAATTGAGTAAATTTGATTAGAATTATTGGTGAAAGTGGTCTAAGTTGGGAACAGAATAGGAGAGCTATCACGATCCTACCTCCAAATCACCTCCAATCCTACCTCATGACTGAATACTACTCCTATCTAAATCACTAACTAGTAATTGAAACGGATTGAAAATTTACACTCTGTCGATATAGGGAAATAAAGAAAGGTGAGAAATTTATGTTTGAAAGAGGAGATTCCTAGTAACTAGTTGAAGTGTAAATAATCCTGATTTGTATACAATAACGTTGTTTCTTTCGGAGTTTCATAAAATCGGAACCTTGGTAAAGCTTCTAAATAGCTCCATTGTTCGGAATTTTACACTGTACTTATAGCTCATTCGTAATTCCATACCATAACTAGGTAAAGTGAGTATTTCATACTATATCCAGCTCAAATTGAGCCAGATTCCTTGGGATGTATTACTATTAGTTAATTCATGAATTAACCGATATCACTCTTTAAATGTGAAATATTGACACATACGAAGAAACTGACGAATAGAACAACTGAAATTTACCGAGTCACAATGAAACTCCTGTTTCGTTTAGTCGCGAATATTTAGAGTGTAACGAACCTTATGGTAAAAAATCCAGAGATCAATATTACAGTTCGTATCAAACATAAATTTACCTCTTATACTTTTCTTTATGAAGGCTTCGTCCATCAGTTATTCCACTTTTTACATTTTTTTCCCGAATTTCCGTTCTTACATGACTGAAAGAATAAACTTATGGAATTGCAAAGTCTCCAATCTTCCCGAGAGTTTCTTTTGAAATCTAATTTATTCCGACCTTCGGTATACATTGTCGGTACACAGTCTTTCTTGTTTTCAGAGGCTTAGTTACCGAGTTATTTCACTTCCAAGATTTTCTTCATGTTTTCGAATTGTAGTTACTAAAATGG
Organism: Creontiades dilutus; assembly: GCA_031894815.1. Classification (NCBI taxonomy): domain Eukaryota; kingdom Metazoa; phylum Arthropoda; class Insecta; order Hemiptera; family Miridae; genus Creontiades; species Creontiades dilutus. The sequence continues at coordinate 1,995,219 of JAVIWC010003164.1, forward strand.
CCACAACTCCCTTATACTCCTCCATGATCAATTTTGAGGACACCGTTCAAAATAGCTTTGAATTTAGTATGTCCTTGAAGTAAAATAACTAAATTTCAACAAGAATCGGATCGACAGAATCTAATGTAAACCTCAGTCCCCGCTGGAGATAACAATAATTAAGTCAGTATATTGTGCTGGGAATAGTTTGATGGTGAACTGTGGGAGGTCTAAGGTGATGATTTTTAGGCGAGGTGGCTCAGCTAGAGTTTAGCGTTTCTTGTGTGGGAAGGACAAATTGGAGGTTGTTAGCAAGTATGACTATCTTGGTGTAACATTTTTTAGTTCGGGCTTATTTAAACAACAGGCGGAGGATGCTCTAAAGAAGGATTTAGCAACTATGTGTAACATACTAGCTATTATTAGAAGATCACGGAACAACAATGTGCAATCATGGAAAAAAGTTGCTGGAAGCTCTTTGTCTGTCATTCACCCTGTATGGAGCTGTGGTATGTAATGTATGTTGTCCTAACTGAGCCGGCTTGAAAGAGTGAAGATAAGGTTTTTCAAATCATAAATGCTTCTCCCAAAGAACACTCCAGATATATTGTGTATATTAGGAAGGAATTCGGCTTATGGCAAACGAGAGTTGACGGTCCAAGACGAGTTCCTTCATGGTGGGCTAAATTGTTAGCAATGAGTGATTCACGTTACCCGAAAATATGTTTTTTGCTTCTGAAAACTCTCCCACCAGCGGATGATGTCCGATCTAATTGGGTTCACCAAGTAGCAACGTTGCCTGGTGCAGGGGGGCTTGAGGCCTCAAAAGAGATCGAGGTTAAGGCGTTTCGGGCCCATGCAGACAGGTTCATTTTGGGATGGTAATAAAATCATTTGCTGAAGATTTCGGTATCTGGGTGGCAAGGCATGTCTACATACTTGGATTGTAAGGGATTGACGCTGTATGCTAAAGTTTGGTGTACAGATTCGATTGGCAGGACATAAGGGGATTTCTCTTTACCTCAATAATATTAAAACCGCATTTGATGGCGATACGGTTTGTCCGATCTGTAACACGGGAGAAAAAGATATCATAAGCCACCTTTTGTGTAGTTACCCCATTTTCAGAGGTGAGAGAAGGAGGTACCTTGGAGGCACATCGCTGGGCGAGGAACATCTATTTGGTTTGCTGAATGTCATAAAGCCCAAGATTATAAAAAATTAAAAGCGTTCATTCAAACGGTTCTCAGGCAGTTTTGTAAATGATTTTTTGTTATGTAGTACAACTTATAAGAAGGTGGAACTAATGGAGAGAGTGTTTTCTTTTCCTTTTATTAAGATTAAAAGTCATTCGGATGTTGTCCAAATAGTCCAGACCATTGATCAGAGAGACCATGTGTGGTCATTTTGTATATTTTGTTTATTGGCTGGTATAGGCACCTTTTTAATTTATTAAGAAGTGTTATATGCAACTCCTTGTAATGCCTTTTGGATTTTACAAAATTTTATTATTCATTTCATTTACAAAAACTCAATGTATGTAACTATCTATGTTCAAAAAATACGCCTGAACTGCCTTCCGATTTTGAAGGGAGCGGTAGGAAAATGACCACCGTGTTCCGGCGAACACACAGATCACAATATAATTCAGAACCTCCAAAGTATCCTTTCATCATAGACGGTACTATCCTTTGTAACCGATTCGTTTGGTTCTCGGAATTTTGTTATTTTGGTTGCTAACAAGCAGTTTGTTAGAGGCGGGAAATTTTGACAACTGGATAAACCTTTTAGAAACATGTTATACTTCGCGATAAGTATCTTGCCAACATTAAATAAAGTTAAGCTTTTTCACAAATGTGCCGCCGAACGGCTGAACCAACATCGATCCGGTTCCGTGTTTTGTGATTTGTGACTTCCTAGAGCAGACATAACATTTGCCGAAACTCCTAACTACGTCCCCTCCGTCGAGAAATCCGCTTTCCGTCGTAACCCGCTCCTTTGCTTGGTTTCCATGAATATCGCCGTCTTCAGTATCTCGGTTGCTACCTACCTACCCACTAACTTGAAAACAATTTTTCTAAGAGCTTTCAATTCTGAAAATTCCACACTAGAGATCCGCTCTTTCATGATCTACGCCGGACAAGCGTAACACACATAGATAGATAGATTTTATTGGCACATTTGAAAATACAGAACAGGAAAAAAAAACATATGAAACTTATATAATGTTATTCACATACTAATCTCAAATAACTGAAAAAGAAAAAGCAAAATCAAAAGTTGAACAATCAATGGAAAAAAAGTGCCCTCGGAATGATAAGTTCTTAATGAACCTATGTTATTCCGTGGAGTTGATCTCTACCTTAATTGAACTGAAGTTCCATCCTAATCGTCTAATAACAGGAGCAAACCGTTTAAAAAAATAGAAAGGAAAAAAAGGGATTCCTCAGGGCATTTTGTCACTGTCTTTATAGTCTCTCAAGAGGCACCCCTATTCAACTCCATGATGTTTTGAGGTAAGCATTATTTTAATTTCTGAATTTCCCATGCAAAAGTGCTGATTCTATAGATCTTATTCATAGTAACATATTTTACTTTCTGTCAACTGCAAGATGGTAATGTTGAAAAGTTTGTTTGGCAGCTTCCCTCCCAAACTTGGGATACTGAGGGGGTTCCCTACCTGGGATATCCCATATTTGGTTCCTCCAGAAACTTTGACTAGACTACTAGAAGGATCGTGCAATATCGACTTTAGTGATTGGTTCAACTCGATTTGATCTAGAAAACAAGACGTTCCTTAATTTGGTACTTCCCAAATTAGGAGATGATTACTCCAATTTGAGACATCTAATTTCGGACCCCCAACGTCCCAAATTTGGCGTCCTCTTTTTAAGGCTCTAAAAAACTTTCAGAAAGTCAGGGTTAACATCTTCTGGGTGGTTGCTATCGTTCTGCCCACTCAGGGATAGTTTCCCTGGTACTTTCGCTCTGCCAAAGGCCAATTGAGGAATGCATAAAGATGCGCAGATTCGAGGAATACTAGTTTAAAAAGTTGGTATCCTAAATTTGGAGCCCTATACCGGCCTTCTTTCTCGGATTCGGTCCTGGAATGGTCTGAAACGGATTTGTACTGAATTATTTTTAGTAATATTAATAATTACTATTATTTTGAGTTCATTCAGAGGGGCATCCTGGAAAAATAAATTTCTGTATGTTTCTGTCGGCTTAATGTAGCTATGGTGGGTGGGAGGGGATGGCAAAGGCAGAACCTATAGGTGCCACAATGGTGAGCATCATGCTCCGCCACCGCTCTATTTAACGAAATTAACTAGCTACCTATTAATAATGTGGAACTAAGTCAAGAACTGATTTGAATATAGAAATTACAATGCTATGCCTCAATCTACAATGATTATATCGAAGAATCTCTTCTCTCAGATCTATCTCTCTACATATCGAGGAAGAGTTGCGTATTTATCCTGGAAACTAATATTCGTATCTTTTGAATTTCATCGATCTAAGGAAGAAATCAAGGGAGGATATTACTTATAGATGGGCGCAAATGGGTTAAAAGAGACGGGCGGCGGGCGATAGGAGCGATGGTGAAAGAGAAATGGAACGACGGGAAGAGAGAGACGAGATTGAGTCTGCTGTGGAGAGATGAGGGGGCAAAAGAGAGGGGGTAGCTTCACTTTGTGCGAGATAGAGATACGAAGCTGATGTGCTAGTTAAGAAGCCTTAGTAAACCCCTGAATAGCCTTCAGAACCCCCTTTCCGGGCAGGGCCCTTTCAGATAGATATCTGTTCGATTGTATGTGCGTCGAAAAGGGCTGCTCGACGATGGTGCCGACGAGTGGAGGGGGGTACGCCATTAATATGAATGGGCCTCGTGCTCGCTATTCCCCCTTCCCTCTTTCCCTGAAGGTTCCATCTCTTTCCCTCCTGAGCTTGGTGTGGCCTCTTTTCCGCATCCCGGCTTCGGCTGTGCTGACAGCTATTATGCCTACCGATCAGGTGTCAGCGTCCTGGCTGTCAACCGTGCAACACGATCAGCAAATCTACTTTGTTGGAGTAACAAATCACCTACATTCAACATCAGAGCACAGCCCGCTTTGCCGTCCCCAGCCCCTTAGTTTACTGCTGAACTTAAATTTGGACGGAAAATTCTAGTTATGGTTTATTATCTGCAATAATGAACCTTTTCAAACGTATAGTAAAACTTTTTATGTCCAGAGCATGGGCCGATCTGAGGTGAGGTATTCGAGAACAAGATTCACCTAAGAAAAGAGAGAGGAAATAATTCTCTGTAAAAACACTTTTCCTTAAAATTATTATTATTCAATTGGTCGAATTCACTGTTTTATCACAGGAACGATCATTTGTAAAGGGGCTGCGACAATCCTTCCCATATATATATATATTCTTATCTTAGCAACGGAACGCTACGCTTCACTTTTCTCTGAAACCGCACACGTGGCCTCAGAAAAAAGTAAAGCTTGGCAATTAAAAGTTGATGAACGATTGATGAATGAAAATATTTCATCTGAAAACCAATTAACTATTTGCTTACTAAGTACTTGATAGCTCTGACGCCAAATTCCCGATTCGACTCTGCTCTCTTGATTTTGGTGGTGATTTCATTCCTCGCCGACCCCCTCCCTACCATCCAAAACGCTTGCCCCTCCCCTCGAACTTTCCCTACACAACTTATCTTTCCAGAACATAACATTGTGTCCTGTGCTTCTTAATTTCATTTAAGTAAATTCATACTCCGTTTCTATTTACCCTTTTACACAGTACCATTTTTTTATTAAGTGTACCAAGTAGGTTAGCAGTGTTTTTTATTGGGTGTTTCACTATTAAAGGAATTAGTGAAGTTGAAGCTTAAAGGGCATCAACTTCACATAGAGTTGATATTTGTTAGTTTTGTTGTTATTGGGGATTCAAGTTAGCTTTTTCAATATTTGCTGTATAATGGACATCCCTACTAATAATGTAATCGTGCTCCTTCGAGAAACTCAATTTTCCTCATGAATCTCAATAGCGAAATACGTCCGACACTTTGTTTTGCAGGTATCGTTTGCCATGATACAGGAAAACCAATGAATCGAATTTTTCCTACGGAATGGTACGTCGCCTATCCACGGGCTCTGTGGTAGTGTATAAACTAGTAAATTTTCCATGGTAAATTGTAGGGAATACTGGGTGGTTGGGGTAGGCAAGGAGTACTTGATCTCAGTCGCCTCCCCATCGGCAAGTCCTGGATACTTGACTATACAGTACCGTGAATTAATCATCATGATAAATGTGCGTGAGTAACACCGCTCCTAGATATTCATGATTCTGAAAACATTCTCTTTTTTCAAAGAAAACAAACTTTTTAAAATTGTAAAATTCTTTCTCCCTCCCCCCATCCTACTCGCTCTCCCTTCTCACGCATATCATGTCTTTTCCTTTCTCTGGACTTGGCCTCACCTCGTTCGACGATCCAGAGCCAATCCTGCTCTACTTCTAAAAAACGGCGCATCCGGCAAGCTCTCCGTACACTAGGAAAGAACCCTCAAAAAGCAAGCCCGGAAGTTTCGAAAATTAATACACTTTTATGAGTCTCTACTACTATCTACTAGACTACCTGGTTCGTTTCATTTAGGTGGCTGATAACTAAGAAAACCACACCTAAGACGGTTTAACCCTTATCTAAAAATGGGAACAGTCTTGAAGAATTCGACATTGCCAATTTGATATCGTATGTTTTGCAAACGGCTGAAGCTAGCGGCTTGAGAGAGATACCATTCGACTCCAAAGCCCAATAAACATACAGGATTACCGTTTCCGGAGAATTTGAAAGACCGTGGATATTTGGCCTGTAATCATCGTTTCTGGACCAGCATGTGCTATAGTCGTCGGGGGATGGGAGTGAGGGGCGTCGATTTTCCCCGTCTCATTTATTTACTGTGAATGAAAAAGAGAGAGTGAGAAGAGCTGCCAACAATCGACCTTTCTAGGAATCATTGGTCTGGGTGTTCTGAGAATCAATTCATTCTCAAGACCACATGGGTATGTGATCTCCTGGTCATCTCCTTTCGCTCAGCTCATCGCCACAATTCGACCAAAACAGCAGTAAGTACATAACACGCTACCTGCATTAAGATTTCTTACAGAAAGTGATATGCAGAATTATTGAACGAAAACATAACATGTTTTACATGAGAACTTTTCGAAAATACCATATTGTTATTCGGTGTGGTAATTTCAATGTCATCTATGACTCAAATATCATACATGTGGGAAAGGCTCCCTGCAGAGGAGCACCAAATTTGCAAGAATTGGATATTTTGCACATTCTACGCACTTCTACCAGATCACATTATTGTACGCGGTATATTAAACTTAAGATGCCATATTGTCTACATAACACTACCAGCGACCAATGTAACTTTATGGGTTTCCTGAGTATTAAGATTATGAAGCTGCTTTCATACTGCCTACTTTATCATTTGTGGCAAAGCAGGACTGCACTGCTAGTTACTGTAGTTAATGAACATATGGTTGTACATATGCGCTTAGGGACAACAACTATCGTGAGAAATGTAAATAGTTCATTCTCCACATAATATACCCTGAGGGACTGCAGACTAAAACCTTTTGTTACATAGTGAGGTGAGTTGAATGTAGATTGCCTACTAGTACTTCTCCATAATATGAGTAGTCTCAAAGTTAGAGCTACAGAGAGAAACATCCAGAGAAGTCGGTTACCAGAGCGAGCTTGAATTACATCATAATTGGGAGAAACGGCGAATGAGCCTACAATGCAAATGAAAGCTCCCATGCTGACTACTAACCCCCTCCCACGAGATTTCCGCAGTTGTTCGCGAGCGGGCTGAGCACTGAACCGAAGTAATGCGGATCTCTCCCAACTTGAAACACCCAAACTTAGTCAATCCTCCACCTCCTATCGCCCAATGCAGAGCACGTGTGCGCAGTTTAGTTGTCGTGAAACTCTGCTTCCCCGAGCGCTTCCAAACTATTCTCATTATTTCCCTGGTTTGTAATGAAGTGAGTCAGATGTTATATATAGAGTGCCTCAAAGACGCAGTTGTGTTCCGAAATATAATTACCAATAATCTGACTGGGTTCCGGAGACGCTTAAGAGGGAAGACTATAAAGGAGATTAAGTACCTAAGCGCTGTCAGGGAAACCAATACTGTGACAGGAACCTATCATCACTATATAACATGGGAGTATCAATGTATTCTTAATTCCAAAGTTTGTTTGTAAACAGTTTTCATATTGAATCGAAAAAACTCCGTCGATTCGCAGTCCGAAGCTTTCCTCCGGAAATACTGGGCCAAAGTTCACAAAATTTGGCTCCGAAATCATAAATCGATCCAGGAGGTACCAGTAATCTCGACGTCTTCATCAATCAAGAGAAAATATTTTAAGATTCAACTATTAGAAAAAAATGAAATCCCAGAAACCTTCTTTGTTATAGGGGTTTTATGTTTTGTTCACGTGGAAAATTCGTTCCAGGAATCGAACGTGACCACTCGGATGTCTGTATTCTTATCCCCTTTTCTGCATGTTGATTTGTTCCGTTGAATCGCAGCTGAATTTTTACGTTTGTTTCCGAGTTGCCTAAAAAGAATTGCCTCCGGTTGTACAGTCCACTTCTGGATTTCTGGTGATCAGCGTTGGACGGTTATCTAATACGTAACTAATAAACCATTCTGTAATGATTTACAACGATTTAGATGATAAACATCTTTGGACGTAACACAACACATTTTGAGAGTAGTTTAAGAAAAAAAATTGTTTTATTTGATTTCTTGGTTATTGGAAATAATAAACCAAAGGACGAAAATCCCGTAAGCTTGAAAAAGAAGAAGGCTGTATCTGTTATATCAATTATGATAGATTATTAGATGTTGACAGTATCATTTACCTCTTGAAACATGAACACCTACTGACGTTTAGCGTTGAATCGGATGGCGCAACCTGACAAATCCAATTAGAAACTTCAAAATTTGATTCAAAACGGATGATATTCAATATCAACCATCTATTTGATCTACAACCAACATTTAACCCAGTAATATCTTGTGATAAGTTGTTAAAGAAACCAGTTCAGTTATATCTTGCGATCCCTCTGCTCCCTCATTCAATTGAAACTAAGTGCAATGAAGCTTAACCTGGCCATTAGTATCCTTTGCGCCATCTTGTTGGCTATTGCTACAGAAGGGAAAGTAAGTGTTGATTATTGTCTTTCATATTGCGGTAGGTACATTATGTCTCCACGTTGACTACTATAAGTCAGTATTCTCAATAAAAACGCTGCAAATTCTTACACTGCAGTTTATTATTAAATTAGCTTGGGTTCATGATTTGAGTTTCTACCAAGCTTTGGAGTGTCCCTGTTTCACAGATAGAGCGATTATTGAAATTCAGGAGTTATGCACAGAGCACGTAAATATGTTCTCAACCAAAATGCCTATTTGGATTGATCAGTTGATCATATTTGTGTTCCTCATGAAATTCAATAATCGCTCTACCACCTGTGAAATACGGACACTCCGAAGCTTAGTAGAAATTCAAATTATGAACGCAAGCCAATTGAATCGGGCCATACACCGGGAATGGTTTGAGCTACGGACCTGGGGAAGGGCTCATTCGAATTCCTCATTGAAAATTCTTCAAAAAAGTCATAATTTAGGCCGCCTTGACTTTTTTTGAGGTTTTTAGGGATTTTACAAAACTTTGACAACCCTTAAAGGGCACTATAAATTGAGTGAGAGTGCTGGCTAAAGAATTGGGGCGTTGTCGGACCAATATTGATTTCTCCTGAAAATTTCAGATTTTTTTCTCCAGTCGTTTGGGAGAAATCGTGCGTACGGCGCACGGCGGATGGCGGACGGATGGAAAATTTTTTATTGCAGATTTGGATTCTACACCCTTTGAAACGTAAACCATGAAATTTTCAGGGGGGTTAATTTTTTTTCAAGAGTTATTACAATGGTTTATTATTGAATAATAGACCAAAAGCATCCAGAGGTTACTAGGATTTTCTAGTTTTATCTACTTCATGATCAATGTTTACTAATAAAACGGTGAAAAAATAGAGAAAATAACTGGACCAAAAGCATCGAGAGGTTATTAGGATTTTATAGTTTTATCTACTTCATGATCAATGTTTACTAATAAAACGGTGAAAAAATAGAGAAAAGTAACTGGAATAACGTTACGTTTGTTTTATGATCTACTAACGGGAAAACCGTTTACTTGAATTAAAATATTCCCGCTCAAGTCTACTTCAGTCGTGAAGATTTTCCGGTGCCAATCAACTGCTTTTAGCAACCGTAATAACAAAAGTTCGGCGAATGATGTCGGAGTTTATGGTGTAGAAGGACGTTTTGGAGGTTCTGATCTTGCCTGTGTTGTACGCCGGTACTTGATAGTCATTCTAAGACTGCTCTCGTCAAAACCGATTTGACAGTAACTGTTTTGCTGTCTATGGGGGCATACATACATAGATTCGTACATCCGTAAATAACAGGGGTGTCCAACTTTTAGGGCCTCATTGGCAAGGCCAAAATCTTTGATGAGATTGCGGGCCTTATAGTGTTTTTTAAGTAACTATAAGAAATTTGAGGTGTAGCAATGATTAAAATCAAGTGTACTATTATTTAATTTAGTGCTCATCAACAACAGTTTTATGTATGAATGAACTAGATACACCTAGGTCCTACAGATTTCATCAAGAACTAAGACAATCATTGCATGAATACTGAACAATCTTATCTTATGTGAGGACTGTGGTTGATAGGCTTCGTCCACCATTGACGAAATGTTCACAGCCAATCCAGCAGTAGAGAGTCTCACGAGATGACGCAATGAAGAATCTGTAAGATTGCATCGGTTGTGGTTCTTGATTTGTTTCATGGAGGAAATGGCGCTTTCACATATATATGTGCTCCCAAACATTGACGTCATTTTCAGTCCAAAATCTCGCAATATCGGATATTTCTCTCTAGAAAAATCTCCAATTTCAAAAATGCAGGACCCTTTTCCTGTCTGGTGATTGGGAACATGTCGTATTGAAGGTCACATAACTGAAGTTGTAATTCTTCAGGTTGATCTTCAACGGATGCTCCAAGAGGATTATTGTAAAGTGGGCCGCCAGTTGGACAATCTGGTATATAGAAACACACATCCACACAAAGAAACGTTGAATTTTATATACAGGATGGTTGAACACATTTTATATACAGGATGGTTGAACACATTTTATATACAGGATGGTTGGTCACATTGAATGTAAATTTATGACTCAAATCCGATTTTGTACATTTGTTATTTCCATTTATTTTTTTCTGTTTGCAGAATCATCGAAAGCATAGACCACCAACTTTACGGCGGAATCACAAAGGCAGAACCTCGTTGATTTCAGCTCGTAGCATATTCAAATGAGACTGTCTGAATAAAACGTTATATTTGAAAGTAATTTAATTTCAATTACTCCGCCTTGTGTTTCGATATCCTATCATGCCCACCCTGGATGCAATTAAAAAGCCACATATATGTTTCAACACGTTAGGTCGATTAGGAACCAAATTAGGAACTTCAGCTGATCAGTTATGTCGATGCTTTGAGATTTACTTCCAGATGTCTGTGAACACCAACCCTTACTAGCCCCTTCGAACAAAACAGAAGCTGATTTCAAAACTTGCAGCCCTGTACTTCAACATGTTACAGTGGAAATACTTCGCTTCACCTCAATATATTATGCAACAAATAAAAGGAATTCAAAATTCAGCGAGGTAAAATACGACACTAACCTACGCTTTACTGCTACCATTATACTATCATATAAGACTAGAAAAACTAACCCTTGAAACAAAATTTAACAGTAATTACATCTGCTAATTCATTCCTCACATGATACTAGACGACTTTCAGTTCGTTCAAGGACGTTCACATATAATAAATGTTCACTTTCCATTTTCTGTTAAAGTTCTAGCAGTTAGAGAGAACGTATCAGTAAAGCAGGTCCGGGTCGGCTCATTCGATTCTTTAAAGGCACTTCTACTTATCCCGAACATTGAAACAATAGTGTTATTTGTTAAGTTTTCAATATTCAGATTTGTACCCTTTTTTTCCTACTTGTAGGATTGACTGAGATCGATGTCCACTAACTCCAGTCTTCCAGTATTAACTAAACCCCGATTTTGATTATTGACACAAGTTTCATTAACTGTCGTCCAGTAGTTTCGGAGTAAGTGTCCGTACTTCGAACGGACGAATTTTTGTAATTCGATTCCCTCCGAAATCTCTCCCGCTAAGAAAGTTGAAACGAATATCAATTTATTAAACACCATCCGTTATGTACACTAACATGTATATACACTAATTCACTGGAGCTAATCGAACACCCGACCTCAACTTGAAATATTGAAACCAAAGAATCAAAATAATAATAATTGAATTATTCTTATTCAATGATTAAACGCAAGAAATGTATTTCTCTCTACATCTGTGAACATTAATACATTTAAAAATATGAGATTTACTTTCTTTCTTTTGTTTGTGAAATTCTTCTTCTAAATTAAATGACCACATAATATGACCAATTTAATTTAAATTTAATGACCAAAGGTGACTTTCGACAGGATTGGGAAAAAATACTCAATATTGCACCAAAAAAATCAAGCATTCCAAAAGGAAAGATCGGTTTATTGGTCAAAACGTATACAAATACTACCAAACAGAACAAAATGTGTGGTTAAATTCGTATGCTCTTTCGCAGCATGATATTCCAACTAAAACGTTATAACCCATGAACTAAGCCATTCAAAAATTCAAACTTAAACTAATAATCCTCATTAAATTCCACTGTTTCCAACATTGAATACAAGAATATTACTCAGAAAATATTTTTCGTAATCAAATGGATACTTAATCCATTTCTCAGTTCAAAGTGAAAAATTGAAACTCAATTTAACATTAAAGGAATCGACCACAAGGGCTTAGCAAAAATAGAAATGACTAAAAAGCTCTAACGCAGCAGACGTCATCTCAGGACATAATTTGCGTGCAACCATATTGTCCCAACGAATTCATAAAACACGAAGGTAATGAAATATTAACATAAAAAATTGACAGCCTCCTCTTCGTGCGCATGATTCGTAACGAATGTTGTCTCAAGAAGTATAAGTTGAGACCCGTCGGGACTAAACGCAGAACACTTGAAAGAAGTAGCAATGAAGTTTAACCTGATCATCGCTGTTGTCGCCGCTGTTTTGATGGCCACTAGCGCCAACGCATTCGTGAGTTTACATTAATAATTTACTATATGAGGTGGTTTTCATTAAAACTCATTAATATTCTGTTCTTCTCCAATTCGGTTGTGGTAAGGGATCTTTTGCCATTTTATAATATAATAGCAATGAATTTTGAGCTACCCAATCGGTGGGGTAGATATTCTAAATAAAAATTCATGGACATATTAAAATACGTATTTTTGGCAGGCTTTTCACGAAGGAAAAGCTCCTTTGGTATATTGTCGGAATACAAGCGAAACTCATCCAGTCAACTTTGGTCAAAAAATCGCGTTAAAGTCGTCACCGGTTTTTATATCAAGGTATTCGTTTCCATGGAAATCAATTTACGAGAATACCTCTAAAATGGTGACCTTAGCGAGGGGACAGGTTGTCCGAGAGGGATAAGGCGCCAGTACTTTGGCTGTTTACTTGCAGCGGGAGTACTGATTTGCCCGGTTTGATTCCGGCAGGCACCAATGTTTAAGGCCAAAATCCTATCAAGTGTTGTCAATCCTATCAGTTCACCTCTGATCACGACATCACGTGCATCCAAATCGCTTCCAAACCAGGGGAATGAGGCAATGGGAAGCGACGAGCGAAATCAGACAGACCTAGTTCCGATGCTCTCTAGAGGACGGCTGGCGACGTCCGCGACACCTCCGGGTAGTCGGACGAAAATTCAATCTGAAATTCCTTGTTTACTTTACTTACTTTTTACTTTTACTGGCTACCTTAGCGATGCGGTCGAGTTTCGACGGTTCTACTGACCAAAATACTGAATATTTGTCCTTCTATAGAATGGGCTTTAAGGACCCTCAACATTAAATTAAATATGTTCAAATTTGAGCATCGGGGACCGATCTTTCTTGTTTTTTAAGTTTAACCCCTTAGGTTTTTTTCAAGCTTCGATTTTTGAAAAATACCTAGAACCCCCCCTAATGACCATCGTGGCAAAAGCAAGTTCAATTGAAACAAGGAACAATGAAGTTTAACTTGATCATCACTGTTATCACCGGCATCTTGATGGCTACCAATGCCAATGCATACGTGAGTCAATTATTTATTTCAATTTTTTACAAATCAGTTATCAATATGATGAGTATTGTGACTCTGGTAGTTATCATTATCAAAAAACTCCTAACATAAACTCATACGGTTCTGTACTTTCATCATTTCATAGTAGGCAGGCGTGATAGCTTGTTTTTCCACAACGTACTCTTTCTTAAAATAATTTTTGATGGATATGGTTAGTTCCTCCTTCCCGATTCTTGAATTCGCCGCTTCTGAAGGTACACCAGACGCCTTCTGAGCGTTGTTGGTATCAATAGCGTCCATTGTTAGAAGTGGTAGCTATCAATCCAACAGTTTTCGTGTTACATGGGAGCAGAGCGGGTTATAATCCACTGACCCTTTATTTGACAGTCGAGGCGCCTCCTTGCTCTCACATAACCCCCATAGTGTCAAAGTCATAAGAATCATTGGCCTTTCGTATTCAGCACATCCCCTGGACTAATTGTTCCGAGTTCTCCCCCCCCCCCCCCCTCACCGATAATTGAACCTTTTCTCCCATTCAGTCTCCAGCTTTTTTGTTCATAAACAACCAGAAATAAACCAGATGGATTCGTGAGTCTTGGATATCTTTGAGCATTGAGGCCACTAATCACCTCAAAACTGCAGCAATCCATCGCCTTCCATGCTAGAAATTTCGAGTTACCAAATCAGTAGCTTTAGTAATCTGAATAACTAAACTTGAACCTAATAAAATCATTTCAAAAGGTCAAAATGTTGTGCAATTATCCGATCAAGTTATAATAGCGATTATATTAAAATCATAGAGTCATGCAATCAACTACCAATTTTCACAAGACGTTGATGACGATTTTAACTAGTCAGTGGCGTATATTTGGGGGTAGCTATCTTATCGTGCAAAACGCCTGAAATGGAAATAATAACCTTGACAGTTTCCATCATTTTCGTTACATTTGTGCATTTCCAAATAGAGAAGAAAAGTTAATTACCACGGGAATGTAAACAAAAATTTTGGTAAAATCGCATTGTGGTAATGTTGACACCATATCATTTATCGATATTCAGGTTAAATTGTTTGATAGTCAGGGTTGATCAAGTTCGTAGAAATTACTCATTAAATTATTAGGATCGCATTTTTCTCATTGAAGTTATGACGGGTTGGAATTATTTAATTGAAGAAGACGTGACACTTTGAACAAACTGTCCTATTCATTGCTGTTTATTCAATTGGATAATATTATTTGAATTATTTTTTAAAGATAAGTTTTAAATTTGAAAACCACTCGTTCAGCAATGACGAATAACAATCATGAACTAGGAAGTATCCCCAATAAACTAGGCGGGACCTTTTCCTCATTTCTTTCCAGTTTTCAAAGATACTGACATTTTATTTGGAGCCTGTCGGCCTCTCAAGGTCTTTTCATTATTATTATTATTTTTTTTTTGTTTCTTCAACAGGTAAAATCAAATTTTTAATTATGGAAATATTAGAGGAGGAAATAGATAAATAATAAGGAACAGAACTGTTGAATAAAAAAGATTGACTCAATTATTTACTATACTAACCTGCGTAACGTCGGGTAAACCAGCGGGTCAATCTACAAACGAGAAACATTGACATGCATATTTTGATAGTATGGTGAAGTTACCCTCTCGTCAAACAGCCACAAAGTTGTTTCTGTCATAAATTATTCGTCCGAACCCGAAATCGAAGGGCCCCAATCACCCTTAAATGGTTCGAGCCAAATTATCGGTGTGGCTCTTTGATCTGAGCCTAAACGCTGATAATAGGAAAATATTTAACGTTTTTGCAGCGACAGGAAGCTTATTTACATTATCATTTCTCATTTCCTCTGTTCACAGAAAAAGAATGACCACCACTACAAAAGTGGGTACAGATATGGTCCTGAATAATGGTAGTGAGCAAGTCTGATCCGCTGCCGGAGCTTCAGTGTACTGAAATAAAAATGTATAGGTAACTAAAAAAACCGACTTTACTCATTGCCCATTACAACAAATTTATCGTTAGGAGATCATTGACTAGCAAAGCACTGGTATGCTTATTTAGTATACAATGTATCCTCAATAAGCATAAGAATCACTCAATCAATACGCCATATTGATAATGAACACCCTTTCGCTGAATAGTCACGAAATTGACTCTTCAGACAAACCTTTCTTAATTGGACCTTTGTATAAAAGGCATACTTTTGGAATATAAAACAGAATATAGACGATATACGATTACGATGTACGTTTTTTTAGAGGTGGGCAGGATTCTTGTCTCTTATCTAGAAACATCCTATTTTCTAAATAGGTACTGTATACAAAACGGATCAGTATCGGTACAAATTACTGGAAAATATTGAAAAAAGTATTACTTTATCTTAATGTAGGTATATTACAGCGTAACAGAAGTTTAACATTCTCATAGATGTAAAATATGGAATGAAGGTTTGAGTTGTATATTATACAAGACAGATTTTGGCGGGAGCTTTCGTAAGATGGTCATCGAGTTCCAGTGCTCATTGAGAACCTCTA
The DNA here is from genome assembly GCA_031894815.1 of Creontiades dilutus. Classification (NCBI taxonomy): domain Eukaryota; kingdom Metazoa; phylum Arthropoda; class Insecta; order Hemiptera; family Miridae; genus Creontiades; species Creontiades dilutus. The sequence continues at coordinate 2,011,082 of JAVIWC010003164.1, forward strand.
AAACATCTTTCTACTTCAAAACGACAGTACCCTTCGCAACCGATTTCTTGGGTTCCCAAACTAAAGGTTGCTAACAGGCAGTTTGCTAGCATCAGAGCACCGTGACAGCTAGTGGAGCCTTGAAGGGTTGTTACTACGTCTACGTTGATAGTAGACATTTTTTGTTTGTATTTGGTGACGAATTACGTGTTTCAGTTTGGAGTGGGAGTTGTTATATTGACCATTGATTTATGTGCGGTCGTCATTTCATGAATATCTACAAAAACAAGTACATTATTTAAACTTGCCGCCTTCATATCATATAATTGTATAGTAGATGTCCAGAGAAGCTATTCCTGTCCCTGTACAACAGATACACCAAAAAAGTTTCCTTTCAAATAAGAGTATAGCAACATCATTGCGAAACCTACTATTGCGACTCAATTTTGTCGTTATCAGGGCTAGGACGATATCACTATAAATACAAGTGCGTAAACACCAACCCAACTTGTCTCTCAATATGTACCTACTGTGTACAGCAACTGATATCTGAATGCCTACAATGGTGCAATATACTGCGTCTCGACACAGACGCAGAAACCACACGAACAGAACGGCTGAGATTAATAGCATACCCACTCACACATAGTGTCCTCAAACTTGCTGCAATGAAAGTTTCGAAAAACTCGATTGCATATATCAGGTGAGTCGTGTTGATCAGTCAACCCTGAGGGATTATATTTAAAAATTAATCTATTAAAAAATCTTAATCTCAAAAATGTTCATGTTCAACATACATGGATCAGAGATTTACGTAAAATTGCTTTCTTATGAAGAAACATTAATCCAATGTGTGATAATTACCAGCGTTTTCGATGGGTGATCATTCATTAACCTGAATATTCTCGTCCGATTCAGGGATCTAGTTAATCTTTTTATTGGAAAGCTCCAAGTTTTTGAGATTTCGTTTATATGATAAATTAATACTTATTATTATTGTTGATTGATCAACATGCCGAAATTACTGGGGCATCGCGGGTCGATATTGGATTTCAATTCAATTTTTTAAATCGACATATCTTGAAATGTAAATCAACAATTTTTTATGCGGGTTCAACTTTTTTTCTTGGTCGAATCGTATAACGTGTTAAGCAAGTCACTATGTTTTATTGAATTCCACTCTGACGTGGCATGAACAAGTTGTCATGGGAACATATAACTCAGAATAATAACAGTTATTATTATTATACTAGTTATATGTAGTTACTACTGGCAACCTACACAACAATTACAAAGATTTATTATTTAAAATAATAATCCCTCAAAAGAGTGGTGAAACATAGATTTTAGTAAGAAAGTAAGCCTTGCTGCAAAGCCTGGTTCCCACGTAAGAAGTCGAATTCGCCAATGTGAGTCGAACACAGAGACCTCGCCAACGCAGGATCACAACCTGGCACAACCGTAGGCATCACCATGAATATAACATGAGGTTTTCTTCTCAACTTTTTACGTCAACCTCCCCGCCCAACGAACCCGCCCCAAACTTTCCTTTGATGTCTAAACTCAGTGGGGTAACGCAATAACTCTACTCCAGCGTCGGAATTGCACGTAGCGACGGCAGTGAGGGAAGGTACCCCCGCCATTCTTCATCACGCTTTCTGTGTTATATCGCTGAAGACGACCCCAAATCTATAGCTATCGCGTCCCTCAAAGTCTTAATACGAAAAAGTTCCGGTCATGCAGCATGATCACATCAGCGAATTCTCCGAAATTGTCATATTATATTAAATATAAACAATTTTGTTACGTTTATTTTAAATTTAGACACTTTGTCCACAAAAATCTTGGGTTGCTTGTTGGCGACGCGGAGGGGGGGGGGGGGGGTGATCGCAGCTGTCAGTAGTTCATGCCCTGAGTTGATGATACATAACATGATATAATGGGATACGAGCCAGCGCTGCGTTTTATAGATCTTGCAAACCATTTTACTTCAGCATAAGAAGCATTGGTTCAAGCCGACACAATCAGATGTACACGAAGTAGCTTTCACAATGTTTTGGTTGGTTTTGGTCGGTGTAGATTTCACGTTTCTGTGAACAGAAGAATGATAAATAAAGAAGATTCCATTAGCAATGATAAAGTAAACGCTACAAATTACCACAGAAATGTTTATTATTATCCTGTAGCCCTCCAACGCAGATAGGTGGACAGCGGATGATTAAATTAAACTGGGTGTCTAGATTAAGGTGTCATGATTATAGTGTAGAGATCTAGAATCATCCCCAAAAATGGACGAATTTGCAAATTTATTGGCTCCAGTAGTTTCACACGTGCTGTGTTTTGTAAATACCTCATCCATGATTTTACTCTAGCAAGTTGCCTTGATTTTTGTCCAGCTCAACGGTAGACAACCTGAATAGTAAATCAAACCGTTGTCGGTATTCAAAACAACAGTTCATAGGGGCTAGTAAAGTGTTGATGTTGCCGGAGTTGTATCTTTGACGAAAGCTTCCTATCGTCTTTTGAGCATTTAGAAATCATTCATAAGTTATGGATACAATCTCATCAGTTGAAAGTCCTTTTGGATCATTCTCTCCTAATCGATCTATTGTGCTGAAATATAATTGGGGCTCTTTTCAGGGGTTATACAATGCGACTACTAGATATGGAGGCACACAGCTCCGAGTTTAGGAAATGTTCCATGGACAATGTCTAGTACACATCGATCAGTGATTTACTTGAAAGAGTTATCTTAATAAAAAAATAATGTAAATTTTTTTTTAAATTGACAATTGCCAACGAAATCTACTCTATTGTATTGGTGACTTCCCTATATTCTGACATCCGGAAAGGGATTCGCTGATGATGCGAACAGCCACTTCGACGTAATGTTTATGAAACAGGCTCTAACTACCAAGGAGCTGGGTGATTATCATATATAGGGTTTTGTATGTTTATCACTTAGGCTAATGTTAATTAGCCTCCCTGGATGTTTTTCGGATGCCCAGTTATTCAGCACTGAACCGAAGTAATGCGGATCTCTCCCAACTTGAAACACCCAAACTTAGTCAATCCTCCACCTCCTATCGCCCAATGCAGAGCACGTGTGCGCAGTTTAGTTGTCGTGAAACTCGGCTTCCCCAAGCGCTTCCAAACTATTCTCATTATTTCCCTGGTTTGTAATGAAGTGAGTCAGATGTTATATATAGAGTGCCTCAAAGACGCAGTTGTGTTCCGAAATATAATTACCAATAATCTGACTGGGTTCCGGAGACGCCTAAGAGGGAAGACTATAAGGGAGATTAAGTACCTAAGCGCCGTCGGGAAACCAATACTGTGATAGGAACCTATCGTCACTATATAACATAGGAGTATCAATGTGTTCTTAATTCCAAAGCTTGTTTGTAAACAATTTTCTTATTGAATCGGAAAAACTCCGTCGGTTCGCCGTCCGAAGCTTTTCTCCGGAAATACTGGGCCAATACATCCAGGATGTACCAATTACCTTTTTTGTAATAGGGGTTTTACCTATGTTTGGTTCATATATTATGAGACAGTTTGGGTTGCTGTACAATCATTCGTTTGCTCCCCGTTTCGAAAATCGGTGACGGTTGGGTGTAGCAACCCAAAGCTTCTCAACGAGAGGTCTTAGACAAGTGACTAGCGACAGCCAAAATACTACAGTCTATGCTCAACGATTATAATATTCCCCACACCATCTGCTAAGAATCACTTCAGATGAACGGTAAGGAGCAATATCTTGTCTTGCGTATTCTGCTCTGGTTGATGAGTCCAGTTATGGATCTCCAGTGATCGGTGTTGGACGGTTATCTAATACGTACCTAATAAACCTCGCTTACATGATTTGCAACATTTTAGATTATACACACTTCGGAACGTGAGTTACACATTTTGAGGACGGGTTAAGAAAACAATTTTTTGGGTGATTTCTAAGGTCACTCATTGAAAGGAATAAAGCAAAAGGCACTGAATGTAAGCTTGAAAATGAAGAAAGTCGCTTCCACATAAATTAAAATCGATTATTTCATGTTGACAGAATCACCTACTTCTCAATTACATGAACACCCAGCAACTTTAAACAGGGGATGGCGACACCTGACAAATACAATCAAATATTGAAAAGTTCTATATTTTTTCAAAACGGCTGACATTCAATATCAACCATCTATTTGATCGACACTCAACATTTAACCCAGTAGTATCATGTTAAACCAGTAAACCATCAGTTATATCTTACGATCCTTCAAAGCTACACTCTCTCTCTCTCATTCAATTGAAGTGAAGCGCAATGAAGCTTCATCTGGCTCTCGGTATCCTATGCGCCATCTTGATGGCTGTTGCTACAGAAGGGAAAGTAAGTGTTGAGTATTGTCTTTCTTATTGTTACATCTCTTATTGACTACCATAAATCAGTACTTTCAGCGAATAGCATCAAGAGGTTCCTAGGATTTTCAAGTTTTATCGACTGCATTTTTATGTTGTAATGATCATCTTGATCATGTTAACTTCAAAAACGGTGAAAAAATAGAGAATAGTTGAACGTTATGTTTGTTTCATGATCTACTAAAAGAACATCCGTAATTTGCTCTCAGTTGTCAGGATTTTCATGTAATAACAAAAGTTTTGGAACCAAACGGTTTGCGAAGGGTGTTGTCGTTAATGAAGTTAGTTTCTGACCTTTCCGGTATTTTGCTTCGGGACTTGTTGATCATTTTAAGACCGCTCCCGTGAAAATAGATTCGCCAGTTTAGATGTCTATGGGGGACATACATACAGAGTTTTACATATAGGATGATTTCTTACATAGAATATATATTTATAACTTGAATCCAATTTTGTACATTACCTGACGTTCTGTCTATTGATATTTTTCTGTTTACAGAGTCTTGTACATCTTAGACGTAGAAATTTGAAAGGGAATCAGAAAGGTACGTTGATCGCAACTCAGATCAAGTTGCAATGAAAACCACTGTTTGACTGTTTGAATAAAACCTTATAATGAAAATGATTCACCGATTGTTTCATAGCATAATAAAGCCCACCCTGAATGTAGATTTCATAATATTGATGTACATCAGCTGCTCTTCACAAGAGAGTCATTCCGAAATGGAAGTACATAAGTTTAGAAATACAGAGTGAATAGATCTTTAGTTTCAGTCGTCGTCATCCGTCGTTAACAGACGGTCTATGGCCACTTTCGTTGAGGAGTTCGTAACGTGAAATTAACACATTTTCCGGGTCGGGAACCGACGATGAGAAGCACATATCTCAAACTTACCTTTTGGGTACCAAATGGCCATTTTGCCGTTATCACGCTAAAAAAGAATTTTGAAAAAAATAAAGTGAAATAGAAAAAATAGTTAGTTTTAGTTACCCAATATTTAATTTTGTTCTAATCGGAAGGTGACATAAGTATACTGTTTGACCAACAGAAACGGTGAGGGGTCAACTTATGTGTACACAGGGTCGATTCTCCCAAGTCTTAGTTGAATACAGGATGAAAAAAAAATCTGCAAATTACTACGCAGAGTAAATATTATTTCTGAATTAAAATAATCCTTCTACATAAACCACCGATCTAAGTACAGTAGGCAAATAAAGTTTCTATAATATTTACTATATCTTCTTGTCCACTCTAGATGCCATTAAAAAGTCTCATTTGTATTTCAACACGTTAGAACGATTGCGAACGGAATTACCCACAAAGGCTTTCCGCTGATCACTGATCTCCAAGCTTTGAGATAGTCTCTTTGTACGAAACAGAAGCCGATATGAAAACTTGTAGATAATTTCAACTGAGATTAAGAACATGGAATGGCAGTACCAACACCAGTGCAATAGATTGTACATGGTCACAAAGCAGAAATCCGCTAATAGTACAACTGAAATTCAGTGAGGCACAATACAACACTCACACATGCTTTACTTTTACCACAATTATATTAAATAAGACTTGAAAAACTCGATTTCAAAATGAACCCTCGAAACAAAATTCCATAGCAATTATATCAGTTAATATATCCCTTACATGCGGGTTTACTTACTTTCTTCTGTCAAGGTTTCTACCCGTTGGGAGAACGAATGGATCAGTGTAACGTGTCCGTTTCTTTTATTTCCATTCGTTGAAGGTATATAATAAACACTGGTACAATAGTGTTATTTCATAACTTTCCGATATTCAGATATTTGCCGTTCGTTTTCAACTTTCAGGAGAATTCAGTATTAACTAGACAGCGAATGTGAACTTGGACCCCACTTTCATTAATTTTAGTCCTGTGGTTTCGGAGTAAGGCTTCGGATGGAGGACGGATAGATATTTTCAATCATCGTCGGATTCTACATATTTTGAGACGTTAAACAGCCTGTTTGGGGGAGGAGGGGGGTGGGGTAAACTTCGTTTCTCTTGGTGGATTACAAAGAGGGAAACACGTGTTTTGACCGGACCAAAATGTGACCGAAATTTTGAAATGACCCGTATATATGTGTATACCCTAATTCAGCGGAACAAATACATTTCGAAATACCAGATTTACTTTCTTTCTTTCATTTGTGAAATTTCTCTTTTAAATTAATCGACCATATATATATCAACGGTGAGTTTCGACAGGGTTGAGAAAAACTGTTCATTCTTGCTCCGAAAAAATCAAGCATTAAAAAAGAAAAGAGGGTTTATTGGTCAACAGTTTTGTGCACTTTAAATCAGTATATTTACAAATACGTCCAAAAAGTATAGAAATTATTGAATTCTGTTATGTGTATATTATGTGTGTGTTCTGTTCTGTGTGTATTCCACCAAAAATTTATCAGTCACGGACTAATTCATTCAATAATTCCAAGTTGAACTGAAAATCTTACTTAAATATCACTAAAAATTACAAAATCATTGCCCAAGTACAAGGATATTATTCAGAACAGGTTTTTTTTTTCACAATCAAATTTATAAGTAACATATTTTTTCAAATCAATTTAACATGAAAGCAATCGATAAGTTTGAAATTTTAGCTCATACGATGTAGGTATGAGGTATAGGTTTAGTATACGCTTACTAAAAATATAAATGAGTAAGAAGGTTTAACGTTGCGGACATCATCTCGGGACATAAATTGCGTGCACTCATATGGCCTCAACAATTTCATATAACACGAAGGTAATGAAATATTACCATAAACATTTATCGCCTTCTCTTCGTGTGCATGATTTGTGACGAATGTTGTCTCAAGAAGTATAAATAGAGAACCATCGGCCTAAACCCAACATACTTGAAAGAAGTAGCAATGAATTTCAACCTGATCATCGCTGTTGTTACCGCTGTCTTGATGGCTACTAGCGCCAGTGCATATGTAAGTTTTCATTATTATTTAACAATATTACCAATTTAAGTACCAACGAAGAGTATTGTAACTAAGGTGGTTAGTATGATAACTCCTTCATATTCTGTTCTTCTCGAATTCCGTTGTGGCGAAGCATATTTTTCCATTTGTAACATGGAATGGTATAGTTGCCCCTCCGAAGAGCTGAATGCGGATAATGCCAATAAGACTCGAAGGATGTCCCAGCTGCTGGAATGGGTCTGGTATATATCCAAAGGAGGCAGATTCAAGAATCAAGAAGGCCAAACTACCCATATACATTACACATTTCCTAATTAAATTTCAATGATATTCGAGTTGCCCAATCAGTGGGTTAGGTTCTCGAAATAAAAACCCATGGACTTAATAAAATCTGTATTCCAGGCAGACTTCAGAAAGTCAATTTTTGTTGAAATTCTGGTTAAGGTTGAAATTCTGCTACCTATATTAATTGTTTTGGTTTTTCGAATGACGATGTCGGTTTTTATGTCTAGGCATTCGTTTCTACAGAAATCACCTTATCAGCATCTCTCACAAGGTGACCTTAGCGGTGGGGTCGTGTTCCGTGCTCAAACTTTCCTTTCCTTTCATTTCCTTTTTACGTAGATTACGTTAAATACCCAGAATCCCGCAAATAACTCTTTGCGCCAATGAATACACTTTTTAAGGTACGAATTGCCGTTTTGTTGATAAACCACTTATCAATAATTGTTGAAAATATAGTTCCTTATGAGGAATAACCTTTTTCTGTAGAGATTTAATTTGAAAGAAAAGTACTTGTTTGACAGGTATTTATGCAAATGGAGCGAAAGATATAAACCCGAAAAATTCAATGTGTTCTTCTCTCATCTCTCCGTTAAGTGCAGGATAAGAAGTTAACTACTTGTTCTAACTGTTTTTTTTTTTTGTCGCTTGTCACATCTTGATCTCTCAATTATTGCCTAATCTGTACCCCCACCTTAAAGCTCTTCACAATCTGCTGCATTTCTATATTGTCAAACTACTTGACCAGTAGTTCATCATCCTCCTGGTATAATGTGTTGTCGTCAGTCTAAGAATCATCCGGAGCTGGACTCAAAATCTGTCATCAATAAACCCTAGACACAAAACAGATCAGCAGACCTTACTTAATCTTATACTTATTCTTATTTTAGTAAATGAAGTAGATTTTCTTCAGAAACTAAACTTTCACGATTCCGAGATTTGAAGAAATGTTTAACCCCCCCGTCTTTTACCATCCTCACCGGTACGGACTAAGTCACTCGCGACAAAGTTGTGGAAACCCATTTCAAATAAAAACGGAGTAAGATGGAACGTTGTCTATATTTCCACGAAAGTAAGGAGTTACACTGTTGAATCGATTTCGACGGTTAGGTCATCATCAGTAACAAACATGAACAACGGCAGTCAAATTTTGAATTTAAGGGTAGAAATTTTGAAAAACTTTTGCGTATGAGATTAGGTTTTTAGTTTGGTTCAGATAGGAATTAGTTCCGTGGATTGAATGAAACCACAAGGGTTTCTGTCCGATCATCATCATTTGAAAAATCAGGAGGTTTTTCATCAACGCGAGAATTGAGAATATAGGTATGCTATTTCAGGTCGGCGGCGACAGCCCATACGAACATACTGTCGATAAAGCTGTCTTCAATGTATCTCACAGATAGCGGGTCTGATTTCTTGGCTTATTTTAGTTTATTTGATAATTATTTTCAGTGCCAGAAATCTTCGTGGTCGACCAAGATACCAAAAATATAATCTTTCCACTAAATTAGTTGGTTCATGTTTCTAAATAAGTAGATTTTAAAAGAGTAAAATCTAGAAAACATCCGTCCTATCTGCATTGTATGACCCAAGGCTTTTCTGTGAAACCTCAGGATCAAAGAAATTCATCTGATCATCAATTTTCCGGACATGTGCCCTTGACCTAAGCACCCAGTTTAATCTCTGAATAGAAGGGCTATCTGATACAATCAAATCATCTCTTGTTGTAATAATTTGCATCGATTTCTATTTTTTCTTATGGAATCATGTAAATTTTCCATTTCTTTTATCCATCGAAAAAGAATAATAATCACCACTCATGATATCAGATTCTACTGTGTTAATAAAACCAAGTTGTTTATGCCTGACTTTCTTAGCTTGAGCAGTACTTTGCTGAAATAAAATGGTATGATTGTTCTGATGAGCTGATTGTTTCAATATTAGGATAGTGATCTGCCCAGCTGTAAAACCAAGTACTGCCTTGGTTTGTTGGCGAACCCTGGTATTTGTTCGCAAGTGGTCTTGCAAAAGTTAGTATTCATTTTTTTAAAAGTAGTTTTTAGAGCTTGTTGATTCAGCTCGAAACCAAAATCACTGACCTCATCACAACTCTAAACGCAAAATCGCTATACGCTGTATAGCGTGAAATCGCTTACGCAAATCTTGAATGAAATTACCGTCGAGCGATTAAACAAACCTTTGCAAGTTGTGACATTCAAGTTTATTACATCTATACTAGTTAACCGTTCTACGTTAATCACTCACCTATGCTCATTAGATGTAGACCGGCTGATGTATCTCAACTCTGCGCCTCGAGCCTACACTTTGTAATGGGGCTTTAGATTAACAAGGTAGTTAATACGATTTCCTCTTTGTCCGTACCTTGCATCGCCTGTTTTCTCTCCAATTCTGTTCCGCACCACCATTCTCAACAGCTCCATCAATAAAAGGAACACACACAAACAATAAAAACAGGTATCTGAGCGAAACCAACTGCACATGAACCATTACACTGTCATCCACAGAGGGAAGATCATCATTGACGTGCCTCGATCTTTTCAAGCTCCATTGTATCCTTGTATCCTAAATGTCTTAAAAAGAGCTCAATCTAAATTGCATCTTTGATCGATTAGGAGAAAAATCGAAGCCTTTTACCCGATGAATGTGTTTCCAAACCTTGTGATTTCCGTACGGATTTCCCAAAGGCTATGTGACTTCGTAAGCCAAAACATTTCAAATACTTCGCTAAGTTACAAAAGCTTATTTCAGGCTATGATTTCACCCTTAGGACATGGTCAAGATATGAAAGGCAGGAGTCAGACATCTCCGGACCGTTAGCGATTTTTATTCAACAAATTTTAGTCACTTTTGTCCACTAGTATTGGAGGAAGGAAATTTCCTGTCACCGTGACGGACGGACGAAGTTTGGATTCATGCTTCGAATAATCAAATATTGTAATGAATCAATCTAAAAAATGTAACCCCTAAAAAATGTAACGCATTCAATATGAAAATCGAGTGAAAGAATCCAGTCCCTCTGGATGACATACGGGGCTTTTCTCCTTAACTCCTGTTCCTGCTGATGTAATCTGTTGTCATTTGTCAAAAAATCTCCCAGTGCAGGAAACAAGTTCTGCGAGCATTGGCAGCTTACCGTTACTGCACTACCATCCTTGTTTTAAAACGATGATGCTCTATGATCCCTAGAGTCGAAACTGTGCACCAGACCTAACTTTGCGTTTATTATTTTCAACAGTAAGCCTTTGTGACCGTATGGCAAACATTTTTCATAAACCCTACTCAAGCTTTGTAACTTAACGTCTTTAAGGAACATATGGATTCAAAATCCGGAATATCCATTCGCCGTCCGGGCCACAAAATACCTATAGACCTTTTAATTGATTCAAAAACCCGTTCTTCTGCACATGAATTCCCTACAGATAGCCAAAAAAACGAAAGAAAAACGATGATTTTTAAGAAATTTTCAAAGTTTGAACTTTGGCCATTTTTTTCACCAGGAATTACTTAGTTGACATTGTTTTTGTCAATGGGTTTTGCAATGGCAACGCTAGAGCTGCCGCTCGCGAGTAGGCGAGTACATTTCCAGAGTGCACGAATGCGCCGGGGTAATACAAAATGCTCACCAACTACGGAACGTCTCGAGGAGCCTGCTCAAAAGATGCCGCCTTTGTACTAGGCAAGGAGGGGGACATTTTGAAAACCTACTGTAGTTAATGAAAAATGATAACGCAGAATGCCTGTTGAAACCTTAGACCCGGTACGTTCTTTAGGGATTGCCTGAGAGGATTGGGAGTATCACCATTCGATTCAGCGTGAAAAATCATGTAGAATACGAAACTAACTTAAAAGTTTTGAAATCAAGTTTTGAAATCATGAAAAACTCGATTTTGCTTTAAAAAAAAAACACGTTTTCTTTCATTCAAACTCATTTTTTTCCTAGAAAAAGACGTCCAAACATAAAAACGAGTATACCGTTGAAAAGCTGAGTGTCTGGGCATTTTTTTTTCCGAGGAGTGACTGACGAAAAATCTCCCTACAGATAGCAAAAAAAAAAAAAAAACGAACGAAAAACGATGTTTTTAAAAAAATTTTCAAAGTTTGAAGTTTGGCAATTTTTTTCACCAATAACGTCTGGCTAAAAAAACTAAACTTTATATTAGGGTAATAGGAAATTTTATGTTCTTTTCAATGGTTACCTTATTTTCTCGATTAAACCAAAATTAAGGGAGCTGCGGCTGTTTTAGTGAGACAAGGTCTGAAAAGTAAAAAAAAATCTTAGAAATTAAATTGCAGGAAAACGAAGCCTCTAAACGAAAAATGCTAGGAGACACTTTCGATTGAAAATTGAACTTAAAATCGATTCTCTGAGTTTGTCCCATAATTTCACTAGACACCCTGTATATCGTGGAGGGTATAGCATCTTCCACAGCTTTTCATGCCTCCTCAGTAGTTCCTCAGGCCTCTCTGTTATTTCTTCCAGTGGTCAATAGCACACCTGAACTTTTCTCAGACGTGAAATGTTTGCTGCGGGTGATTGTTAGTTCTTTTGTGAAGTTACCTTGGTCAGTGGCTGCGAACGTTTACAAAGTTACATTAATGGCGTGTGACAAAGGTGTATTTAGATGAGATTGCTCTGTAGCCATATTTCACCCAATCTCCTATCCACTAACCCATGGTTACAACTTAATTTTCATTTGCTGCGGATGCACGGGATAGACGACTTGGGAGTTCGTTTCGATGTTGGAATGACTTCTAATGACCACATCGACGACATGACCACTGTCTTCCAGTCTTCTGTTTTTCTCAAGAAGAACACGATACAGTTTCTAGTATTTCGACTGCTCTCCACTGGTGGTACGATGTCCTTTAATGGCACTCCGATCGACCTGACTTTTCAATGCAACGTGATTCGTGGGCAGCTGGATTGCCCCCGCCTGTTTTCCGGGATCAACCTCGCAGGTCCACAGGCTTGCACGAGGAATACGCGGCAGACTTTTCGCCAACGAACTACCGACCTCACAACAGAATTGTGCCCAGTGCCAACTTACTTCTCTCGAACAAACCCGATATTGAATTTTCCACTTATCCTTTGTGTTCAATTAAGCGATGTTTTCGCCTGTGCACTTGTGTATGATTTAGTTTTTCCTCTCTTTTACTGTGACAAGTTCATTTCGTTTCCCCCTTCTTTGGTACTGCCCTGGACTCAAATGTCGATTGTATTTCTGTGTTCCCTTCTTTTATGATTGGGTTCGCCAATTTGATGTTAACCCACTCTACACGGGACCTACCCCCACAGTTGTCAAATTTCACTCAAAACCAATATGAAAAGTAATGAGGTAGTATTACATCATTCGTAGTGGAGGGTAGACCGGGTAACCAAACCTGGTACAACCTGCTACAAACCTGCTACATAGGTAGAGTACAATTTCCTCTCAAGAAGTCACTCGGGGTGATTAAGAAAGTCGCGGTGATAACATGGTTTCCAATAATTTTGTTCTCACTCAGACCTGCAATTTGACGTGTAAACTTGTTACTTCTAACTCTCGCATCAGAGTTGAACTAGGTTGGACAATCATTACCCATCGTTTTATAATTATCGATTGAAATGTAACAGTTATTTCTGGACTCCGTTTGGTTGCAGAAATCATGGGTTTCGGTAAAAAATGTATCATCTCCGGGTTGCCCGATATTCCTCTTAAGTCTTGAGTACAAATCCATAAAATGAGGATGTTTATTTTCTGGGTCTCGAAAGGATCGCATATCGCTCAACAAAATGTCAAGTTTCACGTCCAAAGCTCGATTTTGTAGTGGGTGGCTTCTGGAGTTTTATATTTCTCGTATGTGAACTTCCAGTCGTACTTTTTTATGATGCTGAACAATCATTTCGGCGAATTTTCGGCGAATACAAGGAAAGCAGCAACTTGTCTTTTGCTCTGCGTCTAGCAGATATGTAATACGAAAACTGTTTCTGAGATACCCATTAAATGAGCCGCTTAATTCCTTCTATTCACTGAAAAACTCGAATTTAAATGGAGCTCTTGAAAAGAGAATCAAGAAACTTCAGCAAGGCTTCCTGGACCCCCGGTTTCTCCATTCTCTGGCGCCTCGTCGGCAGCAGATAAAAACCGCTGGTCCCAAATCTCATCTACGTAAAAGTAATCGAATCCTGAAACCAGTCAAGTGACGAATCTCTTGAACCGCCAAAATGCTAGACTCTTAGCAAGGCCTACAAGGAGAAGAAATCAATCAACTTTATTCATAAAATTTAATTACCTCCTACGTAAAACATGTTTAGCGTTTTAGTATGATGACTTCCTCTTAATTACTTTTTAGAATCGAAACTGAATCGAGCGAAATCTTGAGCAAAGAATCGAATGACCTAAACGATTCCATAAAACAAGAACTTAGTAATAAACACAAATAAACGAAATCAATTAATGGTTTTCATTACTATTAGCTTCCTATCTCAAGAAAATTTTATCACCTTTTATTCGTGCTCATCATCTGTAACGTTATTGTGTCCCAAGAATTATAAATAGGGAACCATCGTGGCAAAAGCAAGTTCAATTGAAACAAGGAACAATGAATTTTAACTTGATCATCGCTGTTGTCACCGCCATCTTGATGGCTACCAGTGCCAATGCATACGTAAGTTTCAATTATTCATTTCAATTTTTTACAAATCAGTTATCATCATGATGAGTATTGTGACTCAGGTAGTTATCTTTATCAAGAAACTCCTAACATAAACTCATACGGTTCTGTGATTTCATCATTTCGTAGTAGGCAGGCGTGATAGCTTGTTTTTCCACAACATACTCTTTCTTAAAATAATTTTTGATGGATATGGTTAGTTCCTCCTTCCCGATTCTTGAATTCGCCGCTTCTGAAGGTACACTAGACACCTTCAGAGCGTTGTTGGTATCAATAGCCTCCATCCTTAGAAGTGGTAGCTTTCGTGCCACATAGGAGCAGAGCGGGTTGTGATCCACGGACTCTTTATTTGACAGCCGTGGCGCCTCCTTGTTCTCACATGACCCTCATAGGCTCTGAGCCATTTGAACCATTAGCACTTCGTATTCAACACGACCCCTGAACTTATTATTCAGCAGGTCAATCTACAAACTAGAAACATTGACATACATATTTTGATAATATGGTGAAGTTACTCTCTCGTCAAACAGCCAGAAATATGTCGCTGTTATAAATTATTCGTATCACATTCACATAACCCTCATAGGCCATTTGAATTATTGGATTTCGAATTCAATACAACCCCTGAACTTATTATTCCGAGTCCCCCTCCCCTCCTCACAGATTATTGAAATGAAAGCCTTTTCTCCTATTTAGTCTCCAGCTTTTATGTTGAGCCCCCAGACTGTGAAGGAAATGGCTAGTTAACACTGCCAGATTTTTTAATCCGCCGCCTCTGGGAATAAACTGGATGCCTTCGTGAGTCTTGAGGCCACTGATCTCCTCAAAACCAGCGATCCATCGCCTTCCAAGCTAGAAATTTCAATGAATGTTGGAGTTAGCAAATCAGCACGTGTGGTAATCTGAATAACTAAACTTGAACCAAATAAAATCGTTTCAAAAGGTTCAAATGTTGTACAATCACACGATGAAGTTATACTAGTGACTATATTGAAATCATGGAATCATGCAATCAACAATCAACATTCACAAGACGTTGATGACGGTTTCAACTAAACAGTGGCGTATATTTGGGGTAGCTATCTTATCGTGCAAAAGGTCTGAAATGGAAATAATAATCTTGACAGTTTCCAACATTTTCGTTACACTTGTGCATTTTTAAATAGGGAAGAAGAGTGAGCACCCACGGGAATGTGAAAAAAATGTTGATGAAATCGCTTTGTGGTAGTATTGGCATTATCCATTTAAATAGTTTGATAGTCAGGGATGATCGAGTTCATAAAAATTAGGATCGCATTTTTCTCATTGAGGTTATGACGGGTAATAACGGTTTGAACAAACTGTCCTATTCATTACTCTTTATTCAATTAAAGACAACATTGGACAATAGACATTGGACAATCCATAACCCATTTAAATGGTTTCATAGTCAGGGTTGATCTAGTTCGTGGAAATTACTCATAAAATTATTAGGATCGCATTTTTCTCATTGAAGTTATGACGGGTAATAAAATTGTTTAATTGATGAAGACGAGACGGTGTGAACAAACTGTCCTATTCATTACTGTTTATTCAATTGGATAATAGTAGTTTGATTATCGTTTAACGATAGGTTTTAAATTTGAGAACAACTTGTTCAGCAATGACGAATAACAATCATGAACTAGGAAGAATCCATTAACATTTTATTTAGAGCCTGTCGGGCTCTTATGGTTTTTTTTTTTTTTTTTTTTTTTTTTTTTCAGTTGTTTCAATGAACACAATCAAATTTCCAATCATGGAAATATTAGAGAAGAAAATAGAGAAATAATTACAGAACTGTTGAATAAAAATGATTATCTCACCTATTTCACTATACTAACCTGCGTAACGTCGGGTTAACCAGCAGGTCAATCTACAAACTAGAAACATCGACATGCATATTTTGATATTATGGTGAAATTACCCTCTCGACAAACAGCCAAAAAGTTGTTTCTGTTATAAATTATTCGTCCGAACCCGAAATCGAAGGGCCCCAATCACCCTTGAATAATTCCAGCCAAATTATCGGGGTGGCTCTTTGATCTGAGCTTAAACGCTGATAATAGGAAAATATTTAATGTTTTTGCAGTGACCTAAAGCTTCTTTACTTTATCATTTCTCATTTCCTCTGTTCACAGAAAAAGAACAACCACCACAACAAAAATGCCTACAGATACCTTCCTGGTTAGAGAGCAAGTCTGATCCGCTGCCGGAGCTTCAGTGTACTGAAATAAAATGGATAGCTGAAAAAACCGACTTTACTCATTGCCCATTACAACAACTTTATCGTTAGGAGATCATTGAATGGCAAAGCATTGGTATGCTTATTTAGTAATCAATGAATCCCTAATAAGCATAAGAATCAATCAACCATCATTTTGATGGTGAAGCATCCTTTCGCTGAACAGTCACAAAATTGACTCTTCAGGCAAACCTTTCTTAATTGGGCCTTTCTACAAAAGGCATACTTTTGGAATTTAGAACAGAATATAGACGATATACAATTACGGTGTACGTTTTCTTAGAAGTGGTCAGGATTTTTGTCTCTGATCCAGAAACATCCAATTTTTAAATAGGTGGGTACCGGATACAATGCGGTTCAGTGTGAGTACAAATTACTGGAAATTATTGAAAAAAGTATAACTTAATCTTGATGTATGTTACAACATAACAGCAGTTTAACACACTCCTAGATGTAAAATGTGGAATGAAGGTTTCAGTTGTAAATTATACTAGACAAATTTTGACGGGAGCGGTCGTAACATTATCATCTAACTCCAGTGTTCAGTGAGAACCTCTAAAACATCCTTCTAGGTATTTCAGAACGACATTCTTTGGCTCCCGAACCTTAGTTATGTTTGCTAACTAGCAGTTTGCCAACAGCAGAGCACCGTGACAACTAGTGGAGCCTTGAAGGATTATTACAGGTGTTCCGAGTGAAGCATAGGTTGAATTATTCATAGATGACGAAAAGGAATTCGATATTTCGTGTGAAACGTCGTTTCATTCTGCTATTTTGTTATTAGTATCAGTAAAAGTGCGCTCGTGAGATTGATATTTGTTTTTCGTTTTAATAGGAACAAGAAAAGAAATCATTACAAAACGGTTCATTATTTCTGTTCTACACAGTTCTTCCAAATCTATGTGCACTAGTAGAGTCCATGGAACTTTTGTAATACCCAACTCCATAAATGGCATGTGTCTGAAGCCGTTACAAGTAGATATTAATATTTGTATTTGGTGACGAAATACATTATTTTCAGTTTGGAGTGAGAGTTGTTTTATTGAAAATTGATTTATGTGCGTTCGTTATTTCGTGAGTGCTAACACAAGTACATTATTTAAACTTGCCGCCTTCATATCATACAATTGTATACCAGATGTCCAAAGAAGCTATTCCTGTTCATGTACAACAGATACAACGAAAAAGTTTCCTTTTAACTAAAATTTTAACTAAATCATGGCGAAATCTGGTATTGCAACTCAATTTCGTCGTTATCGGGGCTAGGATGACATCACCATAAATACAAGTGCGTAAACACCAACACAACTTGACTCTCAATATGTACTTAACAGCAACTGAAATATCAATACCTACAATGGTGCAATATACTGCGTCTCGTATAAGTAGCTTAGGTATCAGGTGAGTCCATTGTCACAATTGAAAAGGTGATTTTTATCAAGTTCATGCAGATTCACATTAATGAATGGGACGTATTTCAATAACGTAAAAACTTTACGTACCTAATGTTATTTCGAAAATTTTCGATATTCTGATTTTGGAATACTCCAGCCTTTTGATTTCATCCATTATGATTGAAGATCCCGAGAACAGAGCCCCAATTAAATCCCATTCTGAGTTTTGACCAAATTATTACAACTTTGGTCCAGTACTTTCGGAGAAAAGCACCGGAGGGCGTATAGGCCGACTGGTTCCTCTTGTTCAATTTTCAGATTCTACGCATCTAGAGAACTAAACTGACAAATTTAGAGGACGGGTTAATTTTTCTTCTTTTATTGAATACATACTTGACTATATGAGAGTTCCTGCTCCACACGGTGGATAAACACCGTTACCGTAAATCGAGGGAAACATGAAGAGATGCGAACTTAGCGCGGTCGGCTTACTGCGGAGTCGTGTGACCGCCTTTACCACTCTTTCATAACCTGACAACCTACTCTCGTTTTGGCCTCCAACTTTGTATTACATCGTCCTTGTTCCAATTTTTTTTTCTATTCCATGTGTGAATTCTGGCTTCCTGTAACGCAACAAAGCAAGTCAACAAGATCAACAGGTTAGAAAACCTAGCGAATACTTTCATATCAGTGAATCCTTTCTCCTGTTGCTCCTTAGCCCACTAATGGTAGGGGTGTTCTATGTTAGTGGTTCCTAGCGCAGTCCCACAGGAGCTATTCGGATCACGTGACAGCACCGTGTGGTACCGACCGCATGAAGCAAGAACTCTCTTACAATTCAAACTTCGTCGGTTCCTGTTAATGTCCCGAGCTTTCCTCCGAAACTACTGGACACAAGTTAATTATTGTCGGTTTAAAGATACAGAAACGTTGGCGAATTAAATCGAAGCTACTTACCTAACAAATTAATTTCATCTCACATCTTTGTAACTTAAAACAAATCGTACTCACCCAGATCATCCTGGTAGCTTCTAATATACAAAATAACTCTAACTTGTAGAGTTTGTGTCAAAATGAAAACCTTTGATAAAGTGAATCACGTAATAACAGAATCGTAGGAGAGTCAAAGCAAGGAGCAGAAGGAGTAGGAAGAATCACAATCTGGTTCACATCTGAGACGAAAGACTCGAGTGCTTATTTGATCCTGCTCACGAGGATGAAACTTAACATCGCTCTAATGTATTGGAAATGTGCACATTTATGTGAGGCTTTATGTTTATGTTGGAATTTCACTGGACTAAGGAAAATATTCCCAAACTGATAAGTACTAATCACACTTGTATAAAAAATGGCAAACCACTCGAGGGTTTTTCCGAATGAATGTTGGCCAAGTCCGAAGGCTGAAATCATAGTGCTATAATAGAGTTTCCTAACGTATTTAGGTAGGAACTAGTGAAAGTATTGGTGTTTACGATGCTATAGTTGCCCCTTCCAATGAGCTGAATGCATTGATAATGCTCCACCACGCTCAGAAGATGACCCAGAAGCTGAAGGCGTCTGATTCATTTCCACATCGGAAATCGGAGTGTTGGATGCGCGAAAATAGCTCGAATTCTCAAACATAAGGAGGTAAACTTTACGTAAGGAGCGGAGAAGTTAATAATGCTTGCTGTTCCAAGTATTTGTATAACCAACCACGAATCCATCGTTCAAGGATTTTCGCGAGTACGCTTAACATGGATATATGCCGGTGCAGACATAACTCCCTCTTTCTACAGCGGAATTATTTTACCTAGTTTAAATGTTTTAGGAAGTATCGAAGTTTTGATACTTAGATTATAAATGAGCGTAAGTTGGCAATTCCGCTCTGGATCCAAGCCATCGAGATCATTTCAGTTTAACGATTATCCCGGCTTCTGCTCTCGTTATACCTACCCAGTTCTCTTATACAGAGAACTGTTTCTCTTGTTTTCACTCAGCCCCGTAATTTGACGTGTAAACTTGTAACTTTTAACTCTCGCATCAGAGTTGAGCCAGGTTGGACAATCATTACCCATCGTTTTACAATTATCCATTAAAATGTTACAGTTATTTCTGGACTCAATTTGGTAGCAGAAACCATGGGTTCGGTCAAAAAATGTATCTTCTCCGGGATGCCCAATATTTCTCTTAAGTCTTGAGTACAAATCCAAGAAATGAGAATGTTCATTTTCTGGGTCTCGAAAGGGTCGCATATTGCTCAAAACGATGTCCAGTTTCACGCCCATAACTCGATTTTGTAGTGGATGGCTTCTGGAGTTTTATATTTCTCGTATATGACCTCTCAGTCGTACTTTTTAATGATGGTGAACAATCGTTTTAAGGGACAGGTTGTCCGAGCGAGCTAAGGCATCAGTCCTTTGGCTGTTTACTATTAGTGGGAGTACTGATTAGCCCTGTTCGATTCTGGCAGGCACCAATTATAAGGGCCAAAATCCCATCAAGTGTTGTATACCTGTCCTGTCGTTAGACAGTTCACCTCTAATCTCGGTATTAGGTGAATCCAATTCGCTCCCAACCCAGGGGCGTGAGGCAATGGGAAGCCACGAGCGAAAACCTAGTCCTCTCTGAGGACGGCTGGCGACGTCCGCGACACCTCTGGGTAGTCGGACGAAAATCCAAGGTGAAATTCTTTTTTTTACTTTAATTTACTTTTTACAATCGTTTCGGCAAATTTTCGGCAAATACAAGGAAAGCGGCTACTTGGCTTTGACTCTGCATCTTGCAGATATGTAATTCGGAAACTATTTCTTTCTGAATTACATATCTCAGACATCAAATCAAATTACAAATCTTACACTTAGATACCCGTTGAATTAGATGCTCAATTCCTTCTTTTCACCGAAAAATTCCAATTCAAAAGAAGCTCTTTAAGAGAGAATCAACTAACTTTAGCAAGTCCTACTGGACCCCTGGTTCTCCCTTCTTGAGCGCCACGTCGGCAGCAGATAAAAAACCATTGACCAAAAATCTCATCTACGCAAAAGTAATCGAATCGTGAAACCAGCCAAGTGACTAATCTCTTGAAACGCCAAAATGCTCTTGACAAGAGACTCCCATAAGCAGGAGATATCAATCAACTTTAATAATAAAATTCAAGTACCTCATACTTAAAACATGTTTGACGTTTTACTATCATGACTTCAAGGAAACTTTATCACCTTTTATCCGTGCTCATCGTCTGTAACTTTATTGGGTCCCAAGAACTATAAATAGAGAACCATCCTGGCAAAAGCAAGTTCAATTGAAACAAGGAACAATGAAGTTTAACTTGGTCATCGCTGTGATCACCGCCATCTTGATGGCTGCCAGTGCCAATGCATACGTAAGTTTAAATTACTCTTTTCAATTTTCTACAAATCAGTTATCATTATGATGAGTACTGTAACGCAGGTAGTTATCATTATCAAGAAACTCTTAATATAAATTGATACTGTTCTGTTCTTTCATAATTTGTTTGTAGGCAGGCGTGATAGCTTGTGTTTACACAACATACTCATTCTTAAAATAATTTGTGAAGGATATGGTTAGTTACTCCTTACCGATTTTTGAATTCCCTGCCTTCTTAGTGTTGTGGGCATCAATCGCTTCCATCCTTAGAAGTGGTAGCTATCAATCCAACAGCTTTCGTATTACGTGGGACCAGAGCGGGTTATGATCCACGGACCCTTTATTTGACAGCCGTGGCTCCTGCTTGTTCTCACATAACCCTCATAGGCTCTAAGCCATTTGAATCATTAGCCCTTCGTATTCAACACAACCCCTGAACTTATTAGTCAGCAGGTCAATCTACAAACTAGAAACATTGACATACATATTTTTATAATATTGTGAAGTTACTCTCTCGTCAAACAGCCAGAAATATGTCTCTGTTATAAATTATTCGTTCGAACCCGAAATCGATAGACCTTAATCACTTTTAACGATTCGAGCCAAATGATCGGGATGGCTCTTTGATCTGAGCTTAAAGGCTGATAATAGGAAAATGTTTCACCTTATTATTTTTATATATATTAATATTTTCCATTTATTATGTTTTTGCAGTCACATGAAGCTTAATTACATTATCGATTCTCATTTCCTCTGTTCACAGAAAAAGGATAACCAGCACTACAAACATGCCTACAGATATGGTCCTGAATAGTGGTAGTGAGCAAGTCTGATCCGCTGCCGGAGCTTCGGTGTATTGAAATAAAAATGGATAACTGAAAAAACCGAACTTTACTCATTGCCCATTACAACAACTTTATCGTTAGGAGATCATTGTCTAGCAAAGCATTGGTATGCTTATTTAATATACAATGTATCCTCAATCCAGCGACCTTTTGGGTCTTGGAACTTCGGAATCTTGAATTGAAGTTTTTAAGTTTGTACTTGGTGATTTACGGAGTTGATTTTCAGAACAAATTTGGGAAACAAATACAAAAAAAAAAAAAAAAAAAAATAAGCATGCGATAAAAATATTATATAGCGAAACAAATATAAAATATCCCTATAAGTGATGAAGGTCGATTTAAAGGTTGAAATCGTGAGAGAGAAGGTGTAAATTCAGAGCTTATCTGTGCGATAAGCGTTGGTCTGTAGAGATAGCGAACGTCCGGTCCGTCGGATAACGAGGTGCGGTTCGCAACTCGTCTGGAGGTTGTGCGCAGGAGGGAAGGAGAACTCACGAGTCAGAGGTCGTAGGTAAAACTTGCTCTGCGTTGAAAACTTGCTTACAAATTTTGATTTGTTGAACTCCGATTGGGGCTACAAGGAGACGATCTCCAATAAGAAAGTTCACTGCCCAATTTATTTAGTTTCCTTGATTGCTTCGCTCTCGCGAGGACAAGCTTGAGCGAATTTTTGGGAAATTTCAAATGAACCATTACTCTAGTATCAGAACGGGTTGTTCTTCTTACAGGGTTTGAACGGGGCTCGAGTAATCGGGGTGCAATTCCTCGGACTGGCCGAAGTTCTGAGGGTGGTTGCTTGACAACAATTTCAGGGATAATTTAGAATGCACGAGTTCTAAATTTCCAAATATTAACAGTTGATTTAGTTGGTACTCACAGGCGTAGCATGGGAGATGTAGCTAACGGGGATTCCTTGAGGAGTTCTTCAGATAGCTGCCAGTGGAGATTGTAGATTCAAAGGTGTCCAAAATTGTCGATATTCGCTCTTCAATTTTGGGCAATTCCTTTGTCTCATTCGACTGCACCAATTTTCTGGGGTTCTTGAAGAAATCACCTTTAAAAAAAAGGTTTATTCGATTAACATAAGAAGATACAGAGTTGACAGTAACAGCTCGAGCTACGGTAAGAGACCGAAGGTCTCGGGGCACGCAGGCACCCTTCAAAACTTTGTGTTCTCGAGTCAGCAGCGTGATATGATATAGCTGCGTAAGCGGAAATACTTCAAGTAATATAACATAGTCGGCAAAAGTGCTTTAGGTAATTTATATTTATCAGTGATTTACGTAAAATTGCTATCTAATAAAGAAACTATGTATGATCATTTCCAGCATTTTCAATGGGTGATCATACATTAAACTGAATAGTCTCGTTCGATTCAGGTATCTAGCTTTTATCTTTCAGTTGGAAGTTCCAAGTTTTTGACATTTCGATTATTTGATAAATTATTACTTATATATTATCCGCTAGGGTTGATTGATCAATATGCCAAGTTTACTGGGTCAAATTATCACAGAAATACTTATTATTGTTCTGTAGCCCCCCAACGCAGATCAGTGGACAGCAGATAATTAAATTAAACTTGGTGTGTAGAATAAGATATTTCTCATTCTTCTGTTCACAGAAAGGTAAAACCGACCGGCAAGAACCTACTAATACATAGGTAGGCTACATTATGTTATGTATCATCAACTTAGGGCAAGGACTGCTGACAGCTGCGACCACTCCCCCCTCTAGCGTCGCCCGCAAGCAACATCAGATTTTTGTGGACGAAGTGTCCAAATTTCAAATAAATGTAACGAAACTGTTTTTATATTTAATATAGTATAACAATGTCGGAAAATTCGCTGATGTGATCATGCTGCATGACCGGAACTTTTTCGTATTTAGACTTTGAGAGATGCGATAGCTATAGATTCGGGGTCGACATCAGCGATATAACACAGAAAGCGTGATGAAGAATGGCGGGGGTACCTCCCTTCACTGCCGTCACTACGTGCAATTCCGACGCTGGAGTAGAGTTATTGCGTTACCTCACTAAGTTTATACATCAAAGGAAAGTTTGGGGCGGGTTCGTTGGGCGGGGAGGTTGACGTAAAAAGTTGAGAAGAAAACCTCATGTTATATTCATGGTGATGCCTACGGTTGTGCCAGGTTGTGATCCTGCGTTGTCGAGGTCTCTGTGTTCGACTCACATTGGCGAATTCGACTTCTTACGTGGGAACCAGGCTTTGCAGCAAGGCTTACTTTCTTACTAAAATCTATGTTGCACCAATTTTTTGAGGGATTATTATTTTCAATAATGAACCTTTGTAATTGTAGTGTAGGTTGCCAGTAGATATTATTACGTGTTATACGTTCCCATGACAACTTGTACATGCCACGTCAGAGTGGAATTGAATAAAACATAGTGACTTGCTTATACGATTCTTTCTCACACATCATTATTGTTAATAACTTATTATATGTAACACCACACTAATCGACCAAGAAAAAACAGTTAAACCCTCATCAAAAATTGTTGATTTAAAAAATTGAATTGAAATCCAATATCGACCCGCCATGTCCCAGTAATCTGTTGATGAATCAACCCTAACGGATAATGTATTATAAGTATTAATTTATCAAATAAACGAAATTTCAAAAACTTGGAGCTTTCCAACAAAAAGATAGAAACTAGACCCCTGAATCGGACGAGAATATTCAGGTTAATGTATGATCACCCATTTAAAACGCTGGTAATTATCACACATAGGATTAATGTTTCGGACCTTTTCCGTTATCATTCCGCCACTTGTAAAATGACACTCTTTCTTTCATTGTTGATATCAGAGGTCATATCTGTCGGTCATGTTTTTGGAGTCATCTTACCTTTCGATATCGGAGGTCAGTTGTGTTTCAGTTCGTCTGTTCCCGTTAAAAATGATTTTCCTGTCTTTGTATGACGCCGTGAAAACGAAGGAGGGTGCCGTTCGGTTTCTGTAAGATAGAAAGATTTTGCCTCAAAACGAGATGTGCTCAGGAGGAAACACGACTGTTTTGTATCTTACTGGATTGAGATACCGGTGGCAGTGCAATTAACGTGGATGCTGCAGAGCTGCAAAGGCACTAAGGAGCAAAAGCTTGGTTTGCAAATGACAAATCAGGGTTTCTCAACCCTTATCAAGGGGGGTGTGGAACAATCGAAACATGAGGGGAAAAAATAACTGAATTCAAATCCGTTTCAGACCATTCCAAGACAAAATTCGTTAAAAAACTAAATGTGTTTGTCTGACTGCGCGTGTATGTAAGTGACAAATTTTGGTTCCATCCTACTCTTACTCCATATGTGCAACCAACTCCGGCAATTTGGAATTTCTAGAAATGGAAGGGGTTGATTCCGCAAAAAATTCTTTTCGCGACGGATTTCGTTGACGCTTTTCGTGATTCTTATTTCGGTCGATCGCCATTTTAGTCTAGCAATTTCGCAAACAGACGTCTGTAATTTCGCTTTTATTGACAGGAAGGGAGTGATGAGAGTAGTAAAAAACCTCTTAATCGCTGCTCAAACGAGAATTTTCCACCGATTTTTAAAAATTTTTAGTGCAATTTTATTGCACGAATGCATTACGAGTTTGATTTTAGTAAAATGTATAAATAAATAATATGGTACACGGACAGGAGTTGGAAAGTCCATTGACTTTCATCTCATAAATAACAGTAAATTACGTTATAATAATTATACAGTGGGATAAGACGTTGCTGGCTAAGCTTTTGGTTGTTTCGTAGTTAGTGACGAGCAGATCTGTATGTCTTGTATTCTTTAGCCCATCTGGGGAGGTCTGGTGGGGTCTCATCTAATATGCAGTTAGTGCGTTCGGGTGGTTATGGAGTTTTTGGTGGATTCTCGAATGTGATTCTTCCATAACTTCAATGACTGTAGGAATCTCTCAGTCTCTTTGTAGATTCTCATTCCTGACAAACCATTGGGTGCCTCGGTTAGCACTCGGTTTCGGAAGGTTTGCACCCTTGATACAGGAGAGTTCGATGCCCCACCCCAGATCTGACTTCCGTATTCCCGTATTAGCCTTATAAGAACAAGGTAGATCGAGTTACCGTCTCAATCGGCTTCCCAGAAGAAGCTTGAGGGTTCTAACACGATGACGGATTCTTTGGAGCTTGGTTGTTATTTGAGCGTCGAAAGTCATTCGTCTATTAGGTATGAGGCCTAGATATCGGACCTAAGCCTCAGATGAAGAGGTATCATTCCGGATGGTGAAGATGGGGTGTCGTGCATATTACATAACGTGTATATTATATTGTAAACACGTGAATATTACCGAGCAGGATTTTTGTGGATTTAGTTTAACTTTCCATCGTTAGGCCCACTCATGAAGTAAAAACGCATCCTCCTCAACTTCCAATCCAGCCGTTTCACCTCTGCGTGAGCTGCAGAGTAAAGCAGTATTATCTGCGAATCGAGCTGAAGTCATCGTAGGAGAACTAGGGATGTCACCCGGACACACCAAATACAACACTCTCCCCTGCGGGACATCTCCGGTAATCTGGACACATCCTCACAGTATCTGACCGTCAGAGTGCGTTTTTCAAAATATGAGAGGAGGACTCAATAATCATTATCTGGAAGGACCAATCTAAGTTTATGTAGGAATCCAAGGTACCACACCCGATCAGACTCCTGTTCAGTGTCAGCGAAAAATCCAATACAGAATTCTCCATTCTCTTCGTTCTTTTTATAAGTGTCCAGAATTTTATTAACTACACGAAGTAACTGATGCATGCAGGAGTGAGCATTCCGGAAACCAATACATTCATTTCAGTACATTGAATTTTGTTTACGAAATTGGGTGAATTGGGGGGTAATGATGATAAATCGTCATTTCTTCAGTACTTTTATCTGATTTTATTAAATGTTTTGAACAACTTCTTTTTTACCCCTAATTTGGTCTAGTGGTTCTACAAACTTCGAAAACTTGAACCTCGAACCTCCATCCAGTCAGCCACTACACATATCTGGTAGAATTCGTGTTTTTTCGATTAAGAATTTGGTATAGATTTTTAAAATATTTATGAGTGTTTTAATTAAATTTATAAGTGTGACGATATAAAAACCAGAAATAGGGACCAAGTAATGCATTACTTGCAAATGAATTACTTACAAATATGTTTTACAGTTGAGATATTTCGCTGAGCCTTGTCTTATTCCGTTTCCGTTAATATAGCAATGAAACAAAAATAAAAAGCTGTCCGTGAGGTTATTAGGTTGTTACCCCGTTACCGTAAGACGCAATCCACTCCTTGGAAAAACATTGTTATTCCCCCGACGGTGGCGCAAACTTCTTTTTTGACGTGAGGAGGTGGAAACCCCGTCATTTCTCCCATTTTCCTAACACCGACTTCCGGGCACCGCTCGCGCCTTCTGCGTCAACTCATTTCTCGTATTACGAGCTCTTTCATTTCTCAGCCCTCCACCTCCCGCCACCACCTTGTTGTCGGCACTCGTGAAAATTTAATCAAAACGCCCGACTTGCCGAGAGGAGGGTGAGTTCAAAAATACACCCCACTCCGAAAAAAATGTAAATTACGGCGGCTCCAGCGGATAAAGTTGGTTTGCTCTTGAATTGCGTTTGAAGTCACTCTCCCTGATGTTCTGCAGTGAGAGATGTACGGTTTTTTTTTTAAATCTCCCTTTCCCATCACGGAACATCGTTACATTATTGTTATTAAGGTGATTCGATATTATGCCGGTACATCTCATCTACTTGTTTGACTGTTGCGGGATTCGTCACTTTAGGAGTATTCCCCGTTGCGACCATTAATTCCATCCTCATACTACAATGAAGATGTAAAAAGGATGCAAATTTTTAACCATATGTTAATTTTTTGCGTATCCCCTTCTGTTTATCACAGGTAGCTGTAGTACAGTTACTGAAAACTGGAAATTATTACACAGAGGATTATTATTTCTATATTAGATGGAGCTTCTACATGAATCTCTAACCCATAGAGTGTCTGTCGTAGATCATCTAAACTCAGAACCTATTTTCATTTCATTGTATTAACTATTTGCACTTTTTTTTTCGACTCTAATTTTAGACTAGTTGAGGAACGAAAATCGAAAATTTTGAATTTTCTGTGAGCAGGGGGTGATGACCGATCCATTCAAGCGCTGCGTACATCTACTTCAATTCTTTGCTGATATTTATGTTTATGAGCGAGATCATATAAAAACATCACATAAGGACGCCACTATAATGCATGCATTACATTACGGGAAACACCTTGATGAAAGCCATCCTTCGTAACATACTGTATCTGATACTATTGCTAATGATATGCTGCTTTTGTATAATAAATTATGTTTGTAAAAAAAGGAACTTTGGGATGTTAACAACAACAAACAACGTGTGAGCTAGCTATATGAGTGGCCATCACATATGAGTATCAACATGATCATCACGCTTCAACATAATCGATTAGATGCAAAATGATTGTGAGGGGGGAGTGGGGCTTACCGATCGTTTCAGCGGTGAAAAAGCAACAACTTTCAACGCATTTTCCTCAGTTGTTCTAATTGACTTAATAGATCGGCCTAGTTTTGAACTATATTTTAATAGTGTTAATTTTTTCAGCTTTATGAGTTTCAAAGTTCCGTTTATTTTCCCCCAAAATTTCAAGAAAAAGCTAAATCTTCTTCATTGAATATTTTTCATTTCTTCAATCTAATGCAAATCTTCCTGAACAGCATTGGAAAAACAATAAAAGACCGTAATCAATTTTATCTAGGTATTCATTTTTATTGAAAGTATGGGGTTTGCATTCCTTATTCGTTTAGCTCGCTGCAACTACACTTCATATTAATGTATCTTCATAAACAGATAATCCATTGCAGACAGTAAACACGTTCGTAGGCTTTTAAAATCAAGAGAACTTGAAACAGGAAACCCCGAATAATATTCAAGAGTTTATGTGATATATTAGCTTTCAATGTCAATTTTATATAACCACGACTTTACGAAACAAAAATAGATATGACATCAGTTCAATAAAAAAATTGGAACCGTCTCACATAACCATAGTTTATGGCGTTGGCTTGTTATACAAACCTTAAATTGGTCGGGTCATGTTCTTTAATGAGTAGAATCCCAAAAAAATAAAATTAAAGTTGAAAGCAAGCCGTTCACCACCCGAAGCTTTTCTTCCACGATTTATGTAATTTTGGCCGAGAAACACATCTTCGTTCTGAATCATTTTCTTTCTGTTGGTGGCTATAAAGGGTGTCTATTTGACCGAATATCTGGCTTTTTTTACTCTCAAGATGTGTACCTTGTTAGAGACTGTGTGTTCTAAAATGGTCATAACTCCCTTAATTCACAAAATACATTCAATTATCACATTTGAAACAAACTCGCGTTAGCACGTTGGAGTTTTCCTTCGTTATCAGCAACCACCCATTGCTGCTATTTCAAAATTCATAACAGGTTTTATAAATGAAATCTGCAATCTACAATTGGGACTTCTGTATTTACTTGTAACATAAATTTAAACTGCTTAGAAGTGATCTAAAATAAACGGATTGCATAATTTGTAGCCTTCTTAGTTGGAACAACTTAAAAAGTTGTCGCGTACCTTTCTCGTATCAGCAACACGAATATGTAGGTCACTTGAAAGTTTTCAAGTAACTTATTAAATTCCATTAGGTAACGAGTTTTTTTAGTTGGTAGAAATACACTGCTTGACAAAATTCAGAAATCATCTGAGAAAGCTCGAGCTCGCTGGAAAGAGACGAAAAAAGTAGGGAAACAAATATTTCTCCACCGAGTTGGGTTCATCGATAAATAGGGCATTGAAGATAGAAAAACTGATTAAGGAAGAATTAATCCTAAAAAAAATGAAGAATGAACGATTTTTGTTCAAATAAAATTAAAAACGTTATTTTAAAAAAATTGAGCTATGTAGTAACCAAATATGCCCTAACCGAAAATCAAAAGAGTAAGGCTCATTGAAAAGTTTCATTTGTCCACTTCAACATGCAAAAATAAAGTTTAATTGGTTTGAAAATATTGATTAAAAAATTTATAAAAAACTTGGTTTTAAAAGGCCAAAAGGCGGGGCAAAATTAACAAATCATTGATAACAAAAGAATCCAGGAAGTCCTTCGAAAAAGTGTTAGCAACATTTTAATTGCGGATGAAAAAAAGTTAACCCGTTTACCTCCTCTCCTTGTTTTTACGTGTATTAGCATTTGCAGTTTTATAATTTTTTTCTTCCGGGAATTACATTTTTCGGAGGATATTGTAGTGATAATTTTTTCGAATAACTTCCTGTGTTTTCTTTAATTCGTAATTAATTTTCCAGCCATTTGGCATTTTGAAACCGAGCTTTTCTCATATTTTCAAACCATTGAACCCATTTTTAATCTTTTTTTCTCCTTTTTTTGGCATGTTGAAGAGGTACAAAGGAACTTTCTTGAGAGGTTTAAATGTTTGATTTTCGGTCAGGGAATCATATTTTCAAGAACGATTTTTACTCTTTTCCTTTACAAAACGTGTTACTCTGCCATTTTCTTTTAGAATATCTTGTCGTTTCTTCTTTTTTTTTTATCTGGTCTACTCTAGTTTTCGAATGATCCAATTTGGTAGAGAAAAGTTGATTTTCACACTTTTTAAAGTTCCCTTCCAGTGATTTTTCGTGTATGATATCTTAGTTTTGTCGTGTAATGTTTCATATTCAGCAGTATTTGTAAGCCTAACAGGTATTTTTGTTGTTTTCTCGTGAAGACAACATTGAATCCTGACAATGAATTTATTGTGAAACGGCGGATATATCTGGTTCAAGAAACGACAACAATAACGCCTAATGTCATTTGTTACTGATCATGAATATTGAATCGATTTAACATTGTAACTTTGTTATTTCTTGGAAGTCTCTTTTTGACGTATTTTATTTAGCATGGAACATGCTTCAGCCTTGGACTAACTGGCTAAAAACGTCATGTGGAAGTGGAACGCGGGGTTGTGACGCGAGATATTATATATTATACAATGTACTTATATCTTATATACAGGGTGTCCCAGGAGTTATGCAAAATCCGTCTCCTACGTGTTCTACAAATCATTTCCGACCAAAAATGTCTCATTAGATTTCAATTAGTTTTGTCACATGCATAAACCCGTTCGTTTGTGAACAGCGTCTACCGCATTTCTAAGCTGTCCGGCCAAAGTCAGGATAATCGAAGAGCTGGTAGTAATAATCAAAACCTTAGTGACAAAAAACAATTAGTAGATAAAAAACAGATAGTTTACTAGATAAAGAAGGATCAGTGACATAAACAAAATTATCTACCAAAATTTTTTTACTCATGCTATCCGACGTGTTCCCTAGGGTGTGAGTTGTACACAGGAGGAGTGTGACTCCCTTGCTGCTTCAGAAGCATTACCATTGGTCAAAACCGTACACAAAAATCATTTCAACATACTCACTTGTGGTGTAGCTACTCAACTGAAAGCAAATCATCGCAATCAATCGTAAATTAACAAAAACAATAGCTGTGTCTCGGATCTTCGATTATCCTGACTTAGGCTGGACAGCTTGGAAATGCCGTAGATGCTGATCACAAACGAACGTTTTCGTTCATTGAATCCATTTTCTATTTTCATTTTTAAATATATTTTTTAATTTAAATCTTAACAACCTTGTTTAAACTCTAATTCTTTGTATGAAATCGATTTAAATCCCAATATCTTATCATTGTCCAACAACTGGATAACATGTTCGAGTCAATAAACATTTTATTAAAAGTGAATTTGGTCAGAAACAACGAACTACCAACGTTGGAACACCCAACGCCAACGTACATTGCACCTACGGTCGATTGGGGTTGATAATACACGGCGCACAAAGCAACCCCTCCTTCAAGACCTGGAGGTCGTGCGGGTCATTGCATATCCTGGCCCCTTACGAAGACAATGCCTCCTCCGTAGCTTCCCCAGTTTTCAAACATTAGGTGTTTTTAGTGATACAGGGTGTCCCGGAACTTATGCACAATCCGACTACGTGTTCTACAACTCATTACCGACTGCGATGAGTTGCATTGATCTTCGAGACTTTTGGAAAAACCTCAATTTTAATAGAAAACTCACGTTTTTCTGCAGTTAAACGCCATTACTTTAACTAAAAATATTTTTAAAAACTATAACGACTACACCGTTGGAAAGCTGACATTTTGGGGCACATTTTACCAGGCCTGTACTGTTCTTCGGCAAGCATTCATGAGGTTTCTAGACGAGATGAAAAACAGGCGATTTCAAGATTTTGACAAAACTGCCATTTCGCGCAGCTATCGCACATCTTCAATGCAATTTAAAAAAAGTTTTCTGACATCAAATTTATAGAAAATGTAACGCTCTTTCCAACGGTGTCATCAGATTTGAGCTATCTCCAAAATTGAGAGAGTTATGACAGTTTTAATGACTTAAGATTGAAACACGGAAAAATCTTAAATCGCTAATAGCTCGAAAACGAAGCCTCTGGCAAAAAATTGCTATTAGCCATTTTTGGTCGGAAATGAGTTGTAGAACACGTAGCAGTCGGATTGTGTATAACTCCTGGGACACCCTGTATAAGATAAGGATAATGTACTTCCTTTTATGGAAGTTAGTGGTGAGTCATCATGTGCGCCACAATGCTTCATAGTTCTGCGAGAACCTGAACTACGAGTCCTCATATCCATAATCAGTCTGACAGCATTATTTCGATGATACATTTTAACAGGTAGACCACGGAGATCAGTAATTTTAGAGCACATCCGTCACGTAGGTAAAGCCGAAATAGTACACACAAAAATAACGAATTGAAACCAGCAGAATTATAACAAATTGGCGAAAGGAAAACCGCAAAAACAGCATAACTAAAAAATGTCTCATGTTTTTTGAATTTCAGCCGCAGGTTCTAAGCAGTAAGCATCCGGGGCTCCAGGTTCTATTGCAGTTGATTAATATTTTCAATGACGTAGAATTTGGTCTACCTGAACCGGTAATTCCGTCGATTCTGTGACGTTCTGACAGCGGACAAACGTAATCAGGAATACCAGTCTGTGGAAACAGTTAATTTGGTCGTGTCAAAGTCTGTCTTAGTGGGCTGGGAAGGCTGAAAAGGGATAATGCACGAGTCAAGCTTCCACTTCTATTTTAATGAGCATAATAGCATTGTTACTTTTGTGATCCCTCTGCCTTCCAACTGTGGGCTTTGCACAATACGATCTCTCGTTTGTGTACGCTTCACGCACCATCCCCGTATATTATGTTTCAGTGTATTCCAGGATAATTATGACAAGCTCCAAATAGAATTTAACGCTTCTAGAGGTCATTATATTATCCTAAAAGTACCTTTTGTTTACTGAAACATGGCTTCTGTGTATCTCCATTGTGTATACATAAATAGGTAAATATACTGTACATCTGTTTTGGTATGTCATTGATTATTAAGTCATTGTACTTCAACTGAATTCTAATTAATTCTCTCTCTCTCTCTCTCTCTCTCTCTCTCTCTCTCTCTCTCTCTCTCTCTCTCTCTCTCTCTCTCTCTCTCTCTCTCTCTCTTTCTCTCTCTCTCTCTCTCTCTCTCTCTCTCTCTCTCTCTCTCTCTCTCTCTCTCTCTCTCTCTCTCTCTCTCTCTCTCTGTCTCTCTGGTTAATAAATAGCTAATAAATAACCTATTTTTCTGATATTTTCAATTTTTCCTAATGATTTTAAGTTGAAATATTTGGATGAAATACAATATTTATGTTCCAGGAGTCCGTTCCACTGAAGTGTACCCTACTGTGTCAAGTTTTGGTTCACAGCGAATTGCTTGCTTGTTGCGTTACCGATGTGTATCACTTGGGAGATATATGCATAATTATTGCATAATAACTTTTGACTTCAAAACAATGAAATTTGGATATAAGAATCTACCGCTTTGAGGGATTATTTTTATTTATTTTTATGTATCTGTGAAATGTCGACGCTGCCTGCCAGCCTGCAATTGTTACCTCATTTTCATGAATGTTTGGCGTTCGGCCACAATTTCACCCTAGTTGTACAACATGTAGACAATAATGAATTCGGCGTTTGGTGAGGGGGAGGGGGCTGGAGGGTCTGATAAACATTCTATTCAAGCGCTGTTAATATTACTGATACTGTCGATTTTCTTTTCAATTAAAAATGTTGGTCTTGTTCTGCCACGTATATCAGAACTTTAGAATTTAATTATGGGAGGGGGTGAATGGAAGGGATAATAGTGGTAAATCGTGGTATCTTCAACATTTTCATCACATGTTTTCGTATTGCTTTTTAATTAAGAATCTCGGAAATTCTGAATTCGGTATTGGGATGGGGAAGGATTGGTTAGTGGCCTATCCATTCAAGCGCTCCTAACCTCTATTAAAATTCTCAGCCGATTTCCGTTGCTTTTTGTTCGATTAAGAATTCGATCTAGTTTAAAAATGTATCTATAAGTGTCTACAATTATGTTCGTAACTGTGATCTATGAAAACCGGTCAAAGTGACCTCCGGTAATGCATTTCTTATCAATATTGGGGCCTTCGTTGGTTGCATACTGCGTTTTCAGGAACTGAAGGGTCAATTCTATTCAGCGGATCGATTACCTTTGTTTCGTTAGTAAATCGGAATACCCCGTTCTTTTGGACAACGGAGCGAAAGACACTTAGAATGTTTTGGAAGGGTGTTACAAAGAAAGGTGGGATGCCATCGAACAAGTTAGGCGAAGACGTGGAGGGGGGGGGGGGTGAGAGTAATAAGTTGAGTCGGTGAGATCCGAGTCCCTCGACACTATGATTGATGATGTATTGACATATTCCATCAGGGATATTAAGTGGCAACTACGATACGTCTAACCGTGTGGGCTATTAGAAGGAAAGAAAATGGTGGAAGAGAGGAGACTACAAATCATTACGCTTAGATTTAATACTTCATCGAATTCACTTTCCATCATTATCACTGGTCTACACAAAAAATTTAGAGATTGACCACATTATCTTTCTAGGGCCGGGTTCACCAAATTTTCGAATTGAAGATTACTCCTTAAACCGGAGATCTCAGCTGTCGAACAACGATGTTCGGTTTCGCCGACTCCGGTTCAGATAAACTGACGATCATATGTGCTACTTAAGTCAACGACCAAAGCCAATCAACCATCATGAAAAGAACGAAAATAGAAACGGTTGCTGGTTATGTTATCACTGTCATCTCGTTATCACCAACATTTTGTTGGCAACTCCTACACATTGTATACATCCTATGTCTCCTCTACATCGTATACATCAACGTCAAAATTTTCAGTCGACTGAAGAATATATTACTGCCTTCTTCACATAATACATTTGTCAGTAATTTGTTCTACCACTTTTGATTCATAGTAATGGGCATCTTTACAAATTACTGTAAAAGATATGAAAGAAACACATATCCTGGAGATAGTTAATGGATACTGACTATAAGTTATTTGTGGTAGCAATACAGAGGTAGCTTATGATGTGGGGTACCTTATAATGAAGTGTGGGTAGGGTCATAAGTCGGTGTATAAAATAAGGTATTGCTTCCCAACCCAAAATGCCGGAAGAAGATTTAAATCGACGTTTTACGGAAACGCTGTAGATCAATGTTTACTGATAACAGTGTCACCATTCATTACATCAGTGACACCTGTTTGTTTTAAATCAACGTTCAAATCTCAGGTCCCGTAAAACAATGATCTACTTTAACCACGGTTATGGTTTGTTGGTGAAAGCAGCCTTCAGCTATTTTCAACCGTGTTTTCCTTTTAGCTAAAGTAGCAAAACAGATCGGCATGGACAGTAAACTATTAAACACAATGGGATCGAGCCAAATCAGTTGACGTTGAACTTCCTGTGTCGAAACACTGTATGTCAGTAATTCATATTTGTGTTGACGTTATAATTTCACTTCAATAATTAAGACACCTTAGAGTCTCTTTCGTATCGAAGAAATTAAATATAAAATAAGTTTAGTAAAATTAAATTTGAAATATCAATAAAAAACAATAGTAAATTATTGATATAATTACCAATTAAAAACATAGAAAGAAACACTATCTTATTACAATGAAGGTTTTAAAATTAATGAGGGTCTAAAAATTGGTAGTGAAAGCATAATTTTTCTTGAAGGAGATGGAAACCTCGCTTTTTAGACCTTTTTTAACAACATTAGTTTCGTGTGGTCAGTAATAATAACCTTCAGTAATAATAATCTTCGGTCTAAGTAGTACAACTCCAAGATTATGCGGGATTGATCCATAATAGTTAGGAATCTTCGTGCAGATTAATGTCGTCAGTGTAACCTGAGTAATCGATTACAATCAATGGCCATCATTAAACTTTGTCGTTTCACTACCAAAGTACATGAGTAACCGATTACAAGCATTGGGCATCATTAAAATTTGTCGTTTCACGTTTCACTACCAAAGTATTCAAACTTGGAACATAAAATTTTACTGAGGTTCATATTATCTGAAATATGAAGCTCCGTGGGCAACTCGGCGAGGCCAAACTGTATGAATGTAATGGTGCGGAAACAGATCAAGTTAAACGATCCATTTTCAAGATGATTCGAATTTCAAGGAATTGCTATCAACACATTGTATTTATCTATTTTTATTTTGTTTATCAAATATTTGTTCAACTTCTATAACAGATATAATGAGAATCAGCATGAAAGTAATCAACACAAACGTAATGCACGGGTAACATTTACTGTGAAAAAAAAAACTACTTAATTCAACGTTGCTTCAACACTAATTTGGACTTCTAGACTCAATTATTTAGTACTGACAGGGTCTGTAGAGTGCTAATTTTTCTGCACTCTTCCTGTTCATTAATAGCACACAATTAAAGGTTTTTAATTATATATTTAATTTTTTTCAATAAACCAAACTCCACTTAATGCAGGAGGCTACGTTGATTTACCCGACCTCGGCAGTAGCGATCGTGGAAGTTGCGGATGATGGAGGGCGTAGAGAGGGATGAAAGGAACTCCCCTACAAAATTACAACCGGCTAAGATAAGAGCCCCGGATGATGAGAGTTGTAACATAGGGAGGAGAGGTGATGTATTGGTACAGTTGCCCCTTCCATTGAACTGAATGCGGTTCAATTCCCCGCCACGCTTGGAGGTTGACCAAGACGTTTGAAGGCGTCTGATTCATCTCCCAAGGCGACGGATTCAAGATTCGGGTAGGGCGTACAAACCATATCCATTGCCGAGTTATGACACCACCAAGCGCTCCTGACGGGATGCCCAACTCGAACAGCTCCGGGTATAAGTATACCAGTTCTCCCGCACTACACTCTGCAGCATGACACTGTTCCCATTCGTACTCAGCCATGCACGGCAGAGGGTGTCGAGTGGCCAACGTAGTCATCCGTACAACAAGAATATATCTGTAGTCTTGGGCCCTGATGACCTCTGAAGCTCATTATACCAAATGAAAAGGGATTCAGCCCACTGTTTGAGTGGTTTACCATCCATTGAATCATGCAAAACAGCAGTGAACCCAGCAGATGAGCTGCATTCAATTAATGTTGCACTACATACACCTAGACTTACCATAGAAAGCATGTTGGGGAAAAACAGTGATTTTCGGTCTAAAAAATAAAAACTCTCTACCCCTATGTATATGTATGTCTACCGAAAGGATCCCACGTTCCTGGTTTGAATCATCTTTCCCATTTAATTTAATTTATTTATTATTATTATTTTATTTATTTATTTTCTTTTTGTTTACTGCAATTGAGGAACTGCATTGGAATTTATCCAATGATTTTCCTTTTAATAACGATCAACGGCTGTTCCGAATAACTTTCAAATCCATTCTGAATCAAGCTCCTTTTTGTAGCTTTCTATTTCTACGCTCATTTCCCAAAATGTCCTCTGAATTCTTACCAGAATTATACTGCACTACTTGCCCTCTTCTA
Organism: Creontiades dilutus; assembly: GCA_031894815.1. Classification (NCBI taxonomy): domain Eukaryota; kingdom Metazoa; phylum Arthropoda; class Insecta; order Hemiptera; family Miridae; genus Creontiades; species Creontiades dilutus. Next base: position 2,049,228 of record JAVIWC010003164.1, read on the forward strand.
ATGTGCCTCTCTAATGGCTAATGTTCAAAACCGATTTAATCTTTCCGTACAAAAGCAATTTTGTATACGATTTACAATGATTTCGGTAGTTTCAAAAAACAATACGTTCAGACCAGCACCCAAGATAGGTACCTATATAATACAAAAATGATGACGATTGTAAAGCATGAATTACTAAATTCATCAATTTCGTTAAGTGGATCACGTTCCGTACATAAGTAATTACTAAGTGCGATGAGTATACTCAGGTTCGGCGATCTGTTTTCGGTTTTCACTGTTATTGAGTTAAGTTGATGCTAAACTTCAGGAGTTCCGGAGCCCGTTTAACAAATTTTATCGGCAAAGTTTCCCCCTTCCAATAAAAATATAATTCAAACTCCAAGGGGAACTTTCAGCTCTGGGAAAATTCTCCCACCCCTATGACGAACGACCTTCGTTCCCAAGTTTAATGGGTTCATTTGCAGTTTTTCTGCCCCAAGTTTTAATAAGATCACAATTACTGGAGGAAGGTATAAGACGTTTTATTCCATCTACATTCCATTCTGGGGTTCATTCATTCGTTATCTCCAACACCAAATGTGATTTCTGATTCCTCCGTACACCAAATCTGTGTCTCATCTATCAATATTATTAGACGCACTGTTATAAGAAAGGTCTTAGTGTTCTAGAGGGATGGTTAGAAACAACTAAATCTTTCTTAGGCCGACACGTCGCCACGTTTTTATCAATTCACTGAATGCATTCAGGGCATACAATAAGTATCATTTAGCAATATAAATAATAAAATAGATGTTCATACAAACTATTTGGAGAAAAGATATTTTTATACATAATTTAGAGAAACGATTACTAAATAATTATTAGTAAAATAGATTGTTCAATAAAAATACTATTAGAAAAAAAATATTTTTATTACATAATTGCTAGAGAAACGATTACTAATAATAATTATTAGTACAATAATTTGTACAATTATTGTAAATCTACTTTGAGCACGTTTTGCTTGGTGCATACTACATCGTAACTAGGATTTATTGTACATGAAACTGTTGCAGAATTGATTGAGAAAAAACCATGACAACAAATTATGATGAGTTAAGGTAAAAACCATTTAATTTTCCGGTTGTGAAACATGGTAACACAATGAGGTCGGCCATCTCCACTACTTCAGATTAAATCTGAAGATTTAAGTCAAGATTTTTCCTTCAATTTACACCATCGATATCGCTCATCCACAAAAAATAACGAAAAAAGTCTAAATATCGTTGAATTTATATTTTTCAACCGGAAATATCTTGAAAAGGGTATTTCAGCCATGGAATTGGTCATTTAGAAACTAAAGGTCAAATTTATGCTGTGATAGTACTCAGATTTCATTGAAATGTGTTAGAAGGTCAATAAGAATAAAAATTTCGGAGATCTAAAATCTACGAAAAAATAATGATAGATAATAATGTTAGTGTATGATAAAAATGTTTCGCTACCAATTTGGTAATAACCGTTTTTAGAAACACGAAGTCTTCAAATGTCAAAGCAATGCAACATGATGATTTAGGAAAATTAAAAATTAAAATACGATAATTTAGGAAAATTCATGGTACATTTTAGGAACTTGTCATAATAAAATGTGTCCGTGAAAAGGAGTTATTATAGTTCTGATCCAAGGCCACGAATTGCTTGTTTCATTAAGAAATCTCTTACTCCATATTGATTTTAGTTTTGAGTCTAGATCAATAAATTACCTTCTTCCGCCGAATCGCAGGGATGAACGGAGGATTAAGTATTAGTTAGAGGGTTTAGAAAGGGAGAAACGCGACGGTGAAGAGGGACTGGAAGTAACTAGGTCTCTTGTTTACTGGAACAGATCTTGTTAAATTGCTCCGGCCCTCTCGCACAAATCTTCCGACCAGGGCCTCAAAGCTCTCCCTTCACACCGAGTTTAGAGCTCAAATGAATGCCTTCGCCACAGGGCGGGTGAGGGTCGGGGGACTGCTAGAGATTGCGAGCAGAGGAAACCCGGGAGGATGCCCGCTGGAAAGCGCCATAGCTTTGGAGGGCTTAAGCAATTTATACACTGAAGCAACGTCGGGAGGGTCTGGTTCAGCTGGGAAGAGGAAAGCGGTAGAGGGAGGAGGGGCGCAGCTAAACAATCCGGCAGTTTCACAACTTTTGTAATTAAGATGGGCCCCGAGTTCTTGTATGGTTAGGCAAGAAGATGCACTGGCGGTATCTCACAGTCGATGAGGGGTCGTCTGGCATAAGAAGGCTTCGCTTAGAAGCCAAACTACCTCTTGTATTGCATTGGTTAACCTCCCTCGACAGTAGATCAAAAGGTTCCCGGTAGCCTGTAACCCTTCAAGTATAATTAACATGGAGGGCTAATGGGTCTAGTTTACCTAATCGAACGATACGTGCTACCACCATCAAGTGGCTTATTAATGTACCCACGTACACCCGGCTCTCAAAGACGATGAACCTGGTTTGTTTATTTCCTGATTGTGGTTATTTATGTACTCGCATTTTAATACATGTAAAATGCAACTAAATGAGAAAATTAAGTGAATTTGAAGGGAAATTGTAAATGCTCAGTGGTTAATGGAAAATTGTTTGTAGTACTAAGTAGGAATTGAATATTTCTGTGTTACTCACAACATTCCAAGCAAAGGTCGTTTGATGTATTATTTTCAGTTTCTAAAAAAATTGAATTGTCTTTTAGGATTACTAGGTTTAGGAAAACATACGGAAATGAAATTAGTTTTCCTTACATAATTTGAATCAGCAAAAAAAAGCTTTACGAAGCTTTGGTCTTCGGGTAGTTTTTGGTTGTTGTATTCATAATCAGGTAAATTCGCAGTGAAATTTCCAGCTGCTCATAAGTGCCTATTTAGAAGTTCTAATCATTTGAGTAGAAAAGATGCACAGTTCATCGGGCTCGTAGGAGTAAACGCTCATAGTTTCTTCTGCACCTTTGACTCTTTTCATTGTCTGCCTGTACCTAATATGAATTGGGCGTGTTTAAACATGAATCGCTTCTTATCTGATTTATTAATGCCTCGGATAATACGTCGTACCTTACTATTGGAGATCAGTGTTAATACTACCGCCTGTAAGTGTGTTTCTAAAATAAATGGTGATTAGTGTGATTCCTTAATGAATAGTGGCTCTTTTGAACTATCATTTTATTCTTTCATTAAAGAAAAATTTTGTAACATTCCTGACCACAAAACTAATGAGATATTAATTTTATTTCTTGTTTTTTGAAAAAAGAATTGTTCTTTTTGATAAACTGTTCTTCTATATCCAATCTTCTGTACTCTGTCTTCTTCAGATTCTTAAGAAAAAGAAAAACTTTTCTCAGGAAAGGAAAAGGTCAGAAGAAAACTTTTTTTTCTGTTTGATTTTGAAGAAGAAACTGTAATGTTAAAACTACGGACTGTTAAGTTAGACGCAAGTTGTGTTATATTTTTCTCTGGTTTTTTGATGCTGAAATGCATTCATACGTTGAAAGACAAGAGATATTCTGTTCAGACACTGGCTTCCTTTATTCACGTATGTGTATTAAAAAAGTATTGTTTCACACCAGATGGACATAAGGTATGGTACATACCTAGAAATAAAAAGATTTTTTTTCACCGATTCCCACGTAATTATTGATTTTTCACAATTCATAATATTTTTGGATAAAAAGGTGATTTTAAATTTTAAAAATTAGAGAAACAAATTTTATAAAACTGGATTTTCTAGTGATTTTTTTTCCGAATCGGATGAAGCCCAAGTCCATATACTCATTCGTTTACAAGATAATGAATTTTTTTCAATTTTTAGGACTGTTTGCCCCCTCTCTGCGGCACCCCAAGAATATGAACCGGGGTTGTTTGTTTCGTTGGATCGAATGAAATGGAAATTGAGTGAATCGGAGAAGAAATATAGCCTGATTAGCGCCAACAAAATGAGTCGCGAAAAAAAAAACACATTTTTTCGACATTAGCCCTACTAACTCCTCCCTTCCGTTGAGAAATTCAAAATTTCTGGAATTCGATGCATATCTACGGTGAAATGGGGGTCCAAACACATGAGAACCATATGTGAGTTGAAAATTGCAGCCTGGGAAGCGCCGAAAAATTGGTCCACTGACACACATTAAGAAATAAACCTTTCGTGTTTTCACGGATTTGGTCTTAGATTGTGTTGCGATAGCTGTCAGATACAGTTATTTTTAGCCATCAGATAAGAAAGTGTTGACCGAACTGTTTATCAGCATCATTCAGCGTCCAACTTTGGTTCCTAGCAGTTTTGTTTTATGCCCGCCTATTTTTTATCCCAAATCTTCAGTGCGCATCAAAATCGCCGCTCGATCTTGCTTGTCACTCCGTCTATTGGAATGTGGCCGTGGAGTTACCTACCATCCATCTTCTTCTTTCATTGAGTTGGCGATATATTTTATTCTTCATCGGTTCTACCTCTACCAGAAACTATCAAATCATCCAATCTGGTAAGTATAGACATCTTTCGGTCATGAATCCTTCCTTCATTGTTTCCTGAAAAATGGCGGGATACTTCATCTTTGTTCTTAACATTTTTTCAGGACTGTCTTCTCTTCTCTGCATCCCTTGCTGATTTTCTTATTTTGGAATCCAGTGCGACCCATCTACTGACTTCCTGCTACCAGTGATCAACAGCTCCTACCTTTTCTCCTGAAGATTGTTGGTTTTCCATTAGGGGTACATCCTACTCCCGGCTCATTCATCCGCGAGGATCCTCTCCCGCACTTCGTCCACCCCTCATCTCATCATCACAGCTCTGGGCAGATCCTTCTTTTTCAGTTTTCTGTTTAATAAGAAGACTAATTAAAGTTTCCTTATTTTTTCGATTTAGTTCTGTTGATAGGGGAGCTCCGTAGGGACATTTGACAAAAGCCATGTTTGGTTAGTTTTAAGTAAAATAAACGAATTCATTGATTCTTACTGCGATTCTTCTGCCTTCTCACGGTGATCAATATAGATCAAATGGTTCCTAATATTCTAAAAGGTTTAGTTTGAGGTTCAAACCCCGGAGTAAAACAAATTGGTCTGTAACGGATTTGTATGCAGTTATTATCATTTTATTTTTATTTTTTCATGTTTAGGTTGTTCCACATCCCTTGGACCAATTTTTGACAGGCTTCCCTCTATAGACGAAGCCTTGCATCAGAGGAACGTCCAAAAGAGATATGAAAGTTAGCTTTAACTATGGTTTGGTATCTATCACAAACACGATGGCAGTTGGTCGAATGGGAGGAGGCGGAAGGGGGCTTACAGCACAATTCTCATTGATGAAAACACTTGCGAGCATTCCAGTTGTGTCTGGCGAACAACTTTTTAGTTGAATGAAGTGCAACGCGATCCACATCGTCTGAAAGTTCTTCCTTCGGATCAGAGTTGCTCAACTCATCATTATTGCAACTGTTTCTGGAACGCGAATTACACTTGTTCGACAACTCACCCGTTACGCTCCCTTTGAAATCCACTCTCGCCAAGTTTGTGATTTTTCCATCAACTGAAAACGCATTGCCTTTCATCGAAAGTTATTTTTACTCGGCTCGATTGATCTACCAATTTGCAACCGTCGGCAGAGTCTATTGATTCCGTCCATGAGTATCTGCATTCAGATATGAAGGTATTGTTTAGATATATGTAATAACTGATGTACGTATGATCTGATGCAAATAAATTTGTGCATGTATATAATGTTGCAATATTCATTCTGATAGCCTCACGATGTTATGCCTCCCCAATGCTATGTACCCCTCCCTCTCTCTCGTCACAAGTCAGTAGTCAGTCGAATAAGTTCGTTCGTGTGATAAAGTTATCCCTCGCTCTGCATCGTGTTATTTCTTTAATCATCAAAATTATAACAACTAGTAGGCGATTTTCAAATTTGCGAGATATTACTGTCCAATTTTGAGGAAGACGGTCTGTAAACAACGAAAACAATATTTGTTACACTTCAAAGAATCGGATTTGAATTGATTATCTATAAATTTGAGCACGTCAGGTACCATTTACTATAAACCAATAAACATACGTTCATTCAATAAAAATTGTCCATAAATTCAAACGAAAAGCTACTTTTATTTCTGAATGTAAACAGTTTTTCGCTCTTCTACACAAATACTAAGCTTTAAAACGTTCGGTTGTTCATACTGACGGGTTCATACATCGTTAAATTTACTGGTGAAAAACCATCTACATTAAACAATATGAACATTGCATAATTTAATGTATTAGGCAATAATCGATTAGCGATGTACTAAAACAGGAAACTGGTGACGTCGTGTTGGGGGTTGGATGAACTTGAGAAAGAAGTCGGGAACTCATTGTGAAAATTTTCCGCATCCAACTTGCGTTTCACTAGAACTGAAAGCGGCGTTTCTCTCCCCAAAATTCCTGGAACATAGTTACTCTATTCAGTAAATTCAGCGAGAAATGCTCCAGCTGTCGAGGGCTTGAGCATCTTTGTTAGCACAAGCCTAAGGGAAGATGAATAGGGTCAAACGAAGGTATTTACCTCCCCTGTTACACCATGTACGTTTATTCCCATATAGTTCATTATGAAAGGTCAAAAGCCACTAATGGTCGACCTCTTTGGTGTTGTGCAAAAACTGCCCAAGCTCCTCAAGTGTTCTATAGTCATCAGCTTAACGTGATCCAAGTAGACTCTTCAGTGTGAGAATACAAAGGAAAGTTAACTGCTCTTCCACCATGTAAACAAAAACGGCCTCCTCATTCAATACCGAAGCATAATTGAGTGAAACACAACCCAACGCTATTATTTGTCCTTGATGATAAGTATTGATGGCATTCCTCCTAACCGCATATCACACCCACCGTTTACAAGTCCACGATTCCCCTATGAATTTCGCAGCCTGTCAATGTTCATGAAAGGGTGATTTGCTCGTCGGAAATGTTGGGATGACTAATTATTGAAAGCTGGATGTTGAGGCGGATGATGTTGAGTGGAAGATAAAGTGTTGTGGGGGATGGTAACGAAGATGGAACCGGAGAGGGGCTGCGGTAGGACGATGATGCGAAGAGAAGGATGGGAGAAGGGAAGTGTGGATGAATGAAGAGAAGAAGAGAGACGGGTGTAGGGAGGCAGCAGGGTACGCCGTATGTCACCCGACGTCATCCCAAACCGCGCCCCACGCTCGAGTTGGCTTTTGTTGGGCCTGCAAACTTCGTCCGGCTGGTTCCCCGCAACTATGTCTGATTTATGGGGAGGGGGTGGGAACGCTCTCTTCTCTGCATCCCTTCCTCACTCTGTTTCACCTCACAACAACGGACCTTCACAACCAACTATTTTCCATTAGGAATGGGCCAAACGGTTATTTTCCAGTAACTAGTTATCCAGTTATCGAGATACGCGAGTAACCGGTTACAATAACAGTTTATATCAGTAAAACGTTACTCACTCGCATCATAATTAGAAGGTTAAAGTAGGTACCCACCTGATTTTCAGTACTCGTGGCTGCGAGGTGTGAGCGAGCCAAGAAATGAAGGTACTAATAAAAATGATGAAATGTGGTAACAAAATATGTAAAATTATTCATCCAAAAAGTATCAGTAAAAGCAATTACAATTGGTAAACAAAAATATAATATCTAAATTATTCTATCAAAAATTAAATTATACCAAAAAAAAAATCACTTGACTGCACCATTTTAAAAAATGTCATCAGCTTCCTAAAATTGTTGAGCCATTAAATTCACTCGTTTTTTAGAAAATTTCCTAGAATGAATTCGATTTGGAAAACTATGAAATATGTTTTCGATCAGCAAAAAAAGCTGATATCTAGGTAAGTACCAAAAATGGTGCAATATACCGTATCTCGACACAAAAGTAGAAACCCACGAGTGGAATAACTGGAATTTAACGAAAAAAATAATACGCCTAGCTACACTTCGCTAGTTCCGAAATGGACTCGTGTGAAATTTACGAAAAATTCTATTTCACATCCACAGTTCGTCACAACATCACTTCAGCTACCCCCGAAACGTACATCTGGATTACGTTAAAGGTGAAAGAGTATTTTAAACTGAATAACCTTGATCAGGTTCGATCACACTTTGTACACGTGTTTGCTGATTAGTTCAATCTAATATTACTGTTCGGTGTTATTTCACGACATTTCTGCGTTTGATTAGGCATGTGTAGGGTCAAGAAACTCGCAGTTCATGAACAATATCTGTGCTGAAATCCAAATTTGAGAGAATTTTAAATCAAAATATCTATTGGAACTACTTATCAAATCTATAGGACCTACGTGGCTGGAGACTTAATCAACGAACAAACGAGTAAACAACTAAGATGCTGTAGGGCTGTGCGTGTTACTGAATTTTCTGGGGAGACACTCCTTCAAAGATACATTACGAGATGAAATCAATCTAAATTTTACAATTAGACCTCTTGCCTAAATAAAGGAATAGAAGGTTTTTCTAATTAACATTCAGCAAGCAGCTTGAGTCAACAAAATTGAGATGGAAAAACGACTATACATAAGTACTAAGATGACAAAAAACTTCAATTAAGTAAAGAAGAAGAGGTAGGAGAAGTTTGAAGAGAAACCCAATGTGATAAGTGAAACTTTCCGTGATATATTGCATTTGGTCAACATCCCATTCATTATTTATAATATATTATTATGTGGTAAGGCAATAGAAGGTAGACAGTCAAGGAAAGTCTAGCGATTGCGAAACAACGAGTCAACCGACTTTGCTCTAGCTGTTCATTTTAGGCATTTGGAAGGCAGATTTACCAAATTCTGAAAAATGCTGAACCTAATATTGAGGAGAGACACCTTGCCCACCCCACCAAGTTGGATACAATCAACATTACATCATATAACTCCTACTCAAAATTTAATTTTGTCATGTTGCCCAAAATGGATCATTAGGCAGAGCCTTCTTTCTTCCGAAATCTCGTGAAAGTCAGTCACACTATTTGGAGCAGAACCCAGTAGAAGAAACAAATCCCAACTATTTTAAACTCGATTTCAATAGAAACATCTGAAACAAAATTCCACAGCAATTATATCGGGTGATACGATCCTCACATAATACTAGGCGATTTTTACTATTCCTAACCACGTTCACATTCGCATTCGTGTTTCCGTTCCGCACTCTGTCAAAGTTCTAGCCCTTGGGAAGAGCGGACGGATGAACGTAAATCGGTCCGGGTTGGCACATCTATCAATAACAAACATAAAAATTATTTCAAATGTTTTTGATGTTCTAATTTTTGAAATTCCAGCCCATTGATTTGACCCTTGAGAATTGACTGATATCGTTGCCGAGAACTCAGTCCAAACTACACCACAAATGTTGTTTTCGACACAACTTTCATTAACTTCAATTCTGGATGGAGAATGCTTTGGACGGCGAACGGACTGATTTTTGCCAATCGATTTTCAGATTTCACACATCTTGAAAACGTACCTAAGACAACAAAATTTGATGTAGGATTAAAAAAGTGGTTTTCTTAATCGATTACAACGGTTTATTGTTGAAAAAAAAAACTAAAACCTCCGCCCGGAGCTTTTTCCGAAACTACTGAACGAACGTTAATGAAAAATATGGAGAGATAGAAAACTTCCAAAATAACACCATTGTTTCTACGGTCGCTTTTGCTAAACATGCCTTCAAAAAATCGAACGATTCCACCAGGGCCGCTTTATGTTCATCTGTTTGCCTTCGCTAATCGGATTTAGCGATAAAAAAACGTAAACACGAAGGTGATTGTGAACGCGCTTTGACCTAACAAAAATCTGAAGATATCATGTGATTATAATTTATAATAATATATTATAACTGTTATAATTTTTTTCCGATAAGGATTGGGAGGAGCCCCTTGTCACTTAGACCGCTAGGATCTATTGTGACGCTGTCCCCAAGTAACTGCTATAATTGCTGGGGAATTTCGTTTAGATAGTTCATTTTGAAATCGAGTTTTTCAAGTCATATGTAATAAAATTGTGATACGAAAAGCACTTAGGACGTCCGTTCCTAATCGATCTAACTTGCTGAAATATTAATGGGACTCATCTTATGGCACCTGGATTGGACGATATTAGATGTGAAGGCTCGAGGCGCCGAGTAAGATAATGTACAGCTACATATAACATAAATAGACCAGTGATTTACGTGGAAGGGTTATTTTAACGTGCAAATAATTAAATTCTGTGTAATAATTTGCAGCGTTTTCAAATCGACTACAATACCCCAACTATCTTCCTCAACCCTTTCTGTGAGTGGGGAAAGTAAAGCTGGAGGGGAACTAGAGAGACGAACCTTGAATGTAATTAATTAATAGAAGAAAAGCACATCCGTCCCAGGAGATCCATAATAATGATTTCGGGTTGATGGTCACAAAGGATCTTCCTCCGCTCGAGGCACAAAAACAATGGGATCTCTTGATTAATTCATTTACTGTTAATGATGGGGAGAGCTGCTTTCAGCAAAAGAGCAGCAATTTTAAAGCTTCACCGCCCCTCCGACTACTGATGAAACGAAGATAATTCTATCGGCGGTTTTCACGTTCCAAAGCAGAAAATACTTTCTCGTTTGATAAGAAGAAAGTCCTGTTTTTTTTTCCATGGGTTTCAACGAAAAAAAGGCATTCCAATCTAAAAAACGAAAAGAAAAAAATATATTATAGGGAGTGAGTGTTTTTTTGGAAAGTCCCTTGTCAAAGGGCCAATTAAGAGGTCCATTCCTTGAGTCCACTGCTGTAGTAGCTACCTCTCCTTATAATTTTCAAAAGGGGAGATTTTTTTTCCCTTCAACTCTCAATAGATTACGAGTTTGTAGGTAGGTGTACTTATTCTTCTTCATTCAGTTCAATTTAAAGGGGACGCGTTCTTTGTTAGATTCCTTTTTGATGGAAAAGTTTAGAGAGAGAAAAAACGTTCGTTGGGTTCGACGTTGATGGAAAATAAGGGTGGAGAGGCCTCTTCAGCCTTTTGGAAAACTGAAGCGTCTCCAAAAAACATTCTAACTTTCTTACAGTACATATGCCTTAGAAAATATAGAGAATGGGTGAAAATGAATAAAATAAGAACTAATGACATCAGTCCCTGATGTCACTGTATTGGTAGTTATTACACTTAACTGATAGTACTGTATTTTACTGCGCTACTTTTAACATAGAATGTGTTTTAGCCATGGACTAACTAGCAGAAAAATGTGGTAACGCGGAAGTGTCACAAATACCAGGGGACTAAGAGCGGCCAGGAGCAAAGACCGCGAAAACAGAAATCTCATAACGAAATGTGGGACGACAACATGGATACCGTGGTCACCCAACCAAGCCGTTTTTGGAAAATGAAAGTTGTTTATTTTTCGACGGACAAAAATCGTTTTCCATTCGTTGGAAAGAACTCGATTTACCACTCAGGCCTTTCGTTCTTGTTGTTGTTATTTTATTTTACTTATGTTATTATTAGATGTAGTAAACAACGCCGCTTTTTGTTGTCACTTGGTTGCAATGTTGGTTACAGTAGACGCTTACCGTAATATAAAACTACCTACATTGACCTATACCTACTATGAATACGAACGAGGGAAGTGTAAGGAACGGATTCTTTGTATCCTGGTGTAACCAATGCGATTTTTTTTAATGAAGCGGTGATTATATAAGATTCTTATTTAGTGGGAGGAAAGTAGCGAAATTATGTGAAATGAGTTAGCTAAAACACATTCCGTGTTTCAATAATTTCGTCCGAAGTATGTAAAACCCCCAAACTTCATGACGCAGCCCCCCCCCCCCTCCAAAATGTTCATGACGTAGCGGGGTTGTCTTAAACGTGAGGAATGAGGTATGATACTTTAAAGAGAGCGGATAATACAATGTGGCTGTCGTCAGTCGGTGGATACTAAATCTGTATATCAGAGCTCTCTCCCAAGCTTCAATTCAATTGTGAAAGAGGTCAAGGGGAAGAGGTAAAAGCATTCTTTTTATTTTATTAATTTATCATTATTATTATTTTAGTTTAGATAAATTTGAGTTGTTCTTTTTTTCTTTATCCAGGAAGGGCTCTCTGGCAGAACAATCCATTTATGGTTGTCATGAGATCCGCGTAGGAGGGCAGTCTAATACAGAAATAATGAACCTTCTCATATTCTTACAGATTGCATCGTTTTTTCCTGATCTGCATACTTTGATAAGGAAATCAAATTTTTAATGTGATAACATCATATTTCAACGAGGCAATCACTCCGTCAAAAGTGAAGGGAACCCCCTGTAAAACAGTTGATGTTCTTATCGTACTGCACGTAAACGTAATTCTCCCTTTTCCGGAAATACAAAAATTTTATTTTGTTTTTTTTTTTTTTCTCGTGGAAGCAGTAGTAACGTTTATTATGTTCGTTTTGAATTAAGATGGTATCGAGATATGAAAATAATATCTAACCAGCCTCCAGATGTCTGGAACGTTTTAATTTCAGGGGTTGATACTATCGCTATAAAGCGGATAATGGCGGATTGGAGGAGAAGGGGCTAATAAAACCTACTGTAGTGAGGCGGGAGAGGCTATTTGGAGCCACTGTTACACGATTGCGGCCCCTCTCAGCCCTCGCGGGGGCCCCCGCTCTCCGGAATTATAATTGCGGAGTCCTCTTTATATTCATGGGGACCCCGCTTTTCCTTTTACTATAACCCCGGTATAGGAAACTCCCCCCCGAAGGGTGGCTGCATATTAATTCGCGGATTTCTGAAACCAACCTTTAACCCTTTCCTCCCTTCCCTCCCCACCTCTGAAAACCGCTTCGCGAAATCCGTCTGGCCGAGGTTGAATAACTTGGGGCCTCTTCACCATTGATATTCAGGGCCTTAAGGGCGTCAAATGAGCCGCATAATGACCCGGCGGTGCGCCCCGGGATGCCGGCAGCTGGTTCCCGCTTACGCCCAACGACCGGAGTAATCGCTGTAACTTGGCTCCATTTAAGAAGGAATCCGTTCTCGCAGTTCCTCAATTGGATACCGCTCCCGTCGAGCAAAACGCATTTACTGTTTCACAGTCAGAATAGAAAATTAAGGGCGTATCTACAGCGACCTCCATCGTCTGCTTCGAGCAGGTTCAACTACATGAAAAGTAGTCCAACTCTAAGTGCAATCAAATTCAATTGTGATAAAGACACTCCAATGAGTCTACCTTGTGAATATAGGTTGTGCGTGCAGGGCACATACGGGAGCGCTATGTCAAGACAACGAAACATTTCCAGCATATCATGAAAGAAACCCTTCCTGGGCATCGTAAAAATGTTGGTTCCTAGGGGACCCGCAAGGTGGATTTCAGAGTCGAAGGGTCGTTTCAGCATGGAACATGCTCAATCTTTGGACTAACTACCCAAAGTCGAGGGTGGAACGCAGGAGTCTCAAATTTTTACTTTATAGTACATTTTTCAAATTAGTTTTTCCCCAAAACTAAAACGATACAGACCGATTCGGAACAACAATTTTTAAAATCCAAGCATTAGAAGTGTACTAAGAATTAATTTGAACCTGACCAGTCACGCTCTCAATCCACAGGAACAGGGAAAGATTCTAATTCACGGCTGTTCTGGACAAGGTTATGAAGTTTGTATTCAATGAATTTGGCTCGAAAACATAAGAAAACACATCGGTTTTACCGTGTAAAGATCGATAGCCCGTAAGAGTTCGCGGTGGTACGGTCTATATCGCGAGGGATGCCGTGAATCGTGTTGCTCCCGCCTCTTTTTCCAAATAATTCTCTCCTGCAAAGACAAATGTTTTGAGCTTCCCGTTCACTTTTTTCTATACACTTATTACTCATAATGAATCGAAGTGAAATAAGATTTCACAAGTTACAGGAATAGGCAGAAAAAAATTATTTCCGCAAATATATTGCATGATGAAAATTTCTGAAAAAAATACAGTAGTATTTCAGTCCAACCATTTCTCCAAAAATTATCAATCAGTTTCGTGGATTCAAGTGAGATGAGTATTGCCGAAATACGTGGAATGAGTTATTTCAGTGTTTTTAAAAACAATTGTACCGATATTGCTGAAAAGGTGGTTTTTGAACTTGAAGCTCACGCACCAACAACGTTTGACACAGCCATGTTAAAATTGTAATTATACTAGATGTTTGAAGTGTAAATGAGAAGTAGATACGAAACAATTCAAATAAACTGCTATTGCCGTTATAGAGAAAATTCAAATGGAGCATGTGCAGATTGCATATCTGGTCTGGGGAATAAATCGACCTCCGGACCGCCTCAAAAACCAAAAACCTCCGTACTTGCAAACACCTTTCTCTTCGGCTATGTTTACGATAATTTGCTCAGGAAGTTTGTATGATAGGAGAAAGTGTAATCGGTCTCAATTATTATAAAGAATGCATTTTTCCCTAATTAACTTTCCTTCTTGGGCATCAAAAAATCAATTATCGAAAGGGCATACTCTTTTTTACCTAGGTCACGTGTTCTGAATATTTCATGGTTTGGTAGATATCGAGTAAACCACTACAAAATACAAAATACGTGTCCAATTTTTCTCAGCCTGCCCTAGGAGTGCATGCTACTAGAAAAGCCACGCAACTTTGCTAATTTATAAAAATCAGGGAGTTTATGTTCACCAACGCAAGTAAAGAGTGTTTATTAACGAGAAGCATGCGGTAACAATTTGTTCACTGCCGATTAAGTAAGTCGACAAAAACTGGAAAATGGAAGAATCCTTGTACCCAGTTCATGATTACTATATATACTCGTATAATTTAACTGGGCACATTTTAAACTATTCAAATTGGTTTAGACGTCCTTTGAGTTGCTATGGATGATGTGGTTGGTAACGATATGAACAAGATGTACTGATAAATGATAGATATGGAGGCAGAAGGTCACTACGTCTAGAATACATAGATTACTAGTTTTTTTCATAGAGTGGATATATAATACAGCAGTAAGAAACCTCTAGTTTGTAAAGATTAGCAGGATTTTTTTTTCGAAAAAATAGTTCGTCTTATTTCTGAGATTAAAACTGGAATGACTAGCATTTGCCTCCTAGATTTACAATTGAACTTTTTTCCCGCGTTATAAGACCCGACTTTTCAGTTCAGAATAGCTTAGTGCAGAGAGTATTTGTCGGAGATGGCAGTTATGGTAGAGGAGTGACCTGGTCCTCTATTGACGAATGTATTTTCCCGTTACAGCTATCTGAGAAACGATGGGCAACTTTTGGGACTTCTAAAAGACAGTGACGGTAATTACTACCGTCCGCTGTCATACCTGGCTTTATCATATCCGTACCTTAGCACCCCCCCCCCCCCCCCTTTAACTTCTTGTAGTTAAGGGCGCCAAGATTGATTTCTTTTGCACTTTCAACATAAAAAATTGCAATTATTAAAATGAAACATTCCAAATTAAGGTACTTAAAGAGCTCTTTAGGAACCACAGGCTTAATTTCTATTTCGACGTTCATTTGTATGAACCAAAAATTATCATAGTGAAATTACAAAAATGTTGGGTTAGAAGACGCTTATACTGGTAAGTTAGTTCCAGCAGAGTACTCAAGACGATTTGAGGTTGGACCTGTTATCTGGCGCCGACGGGTTTTCTTAACTGCTGGTTTATTCATTATGGATTATGGGATCCTCGCGGAAAAGCTCTCCCGTCCCTTTGCCGAAGTAATTGGGACCGTATCGCATCGAAATGAGGCTTTATAAATATTCATAAGGGATAAAGGGATGAACAAAAGTGTAAATAAACGGATCAACTTGAACTACGAGTACTTACGTATTACAAAGTTGGTTTGTTGACACACGATTACGTGAGTTTATTAAGGGTCTTTTCGTTAAGTAATAAGGTGCATACGTTATTCGACTCAGTTTAATACATTTTCCTGTTAATGAAGAAAACTAAGTAATCGCTATGTCTATTCAATTACCGTTCCTGTAACCCGTACAGAAAAGCCAGGCAATTTAAGGAACCATGCTAGTACTCCATCAACTCCATAACAGATGGCCTGATGCTGTCTACATATTTACTGATGGCTCAGTATTCGACAATCGAGCTGGTTGTGCTTTTTATGACTTGTCAACTATAGTTTCGCAGTGCTTCCGTTTGTGGGATAAATCTTCCAGTTACACAGCGGAACGCAGCGCCATTATCATGGCCCTCGAGTATGTCAAAAATAATAATTTAAATAGATTTACAAAAATAGCCGTAGTTTCTGACTCCATGAGAGTACTACAGAAGCTTAAAAATATAAGTCCACTCTCGAAGCTCTCCTCAGTTGAGGCACATATGATACGTTTGATACACAACCTACGTTTATCAAATAAATTGACGTATTTAGTATGGGTCAAGGCTCATGTGGGCATACGCCCTAATGAGTATGTGGATATTTTAGCCAAGAGGGGCGCACAATTGGATCATTGTAGCTCTCCACCCTTCCGATTCCCATGTACTGATCTAAAAAGAGAATTTAGACTGAATATGATCCCAGGGTGGCAAAAAATATTTGACATGTATCCATCTGGTTGTTGGTATCGATCGATCTTTCCTTTGATCAGGCCTTTGATTGCCGTGGTTTGGTTCAGTGAAAGAAAAATCCAAATGCTTTTATAAAACAATCACAAAATTACGTAATGGTCATGCCATCACTAATGAATATCTCTTTACAATTGGAAAGCAACGGACTGCCGAGCATATAATTTTGACATGTAATGCCTATGATTGCGAGAGAACAGAGCTTTTCTCCAAGAACGCCTAAAGTAAATTCTCCCTTCAACCCATGTCACCTCATAGCCTTGAATAATCTAAGAAATTTATGAATCTTTCTCCAAAATATCAATAGGATATCAAAGCTGAATATTAGTTAAAACTGTAATTTCTTAGAACCTCAGTATTATTAGCCTGATTTATTATAACGATATTAATTGATTTATTGTATATGAAATTGCCTAATTTGATTCTACTATTGTAATCCCTTCAACATGTCATAGCCTTATAGTTTTCCTTACTAATTGCAAATAAATATTTTTTTAAAAAACCATGCTAGTAGGCAGATAGAGAGACACGATTTTATTAAAATAAGCCCTTTCAGTATTCAGTACCTATATGTATTTTTTGCTTGATAAATACGACACACCGTTACAGAATTAATAGCGTTTATTCAGAATTATGTGAGAGAAAAGTAAAAAGATCAAGCAGTAAGAATAATTGACAATAATCAACGGTTAAAAATATGTAACAACAACATGTAGTTGTTGGTCAATAGTATAGAGAGATGTACCCTTCTTAACTCCAACAGACTTATGTTAATAGCGACTATGAAGTACCATAATATATTATATTATTCGCATTTTGGTTAGTTCATTCTTGTATTCGCCCAGCTGTGATGTTAACTCGTTCCCACCCTAATATCTCCTCCTCAAGACGAGTAGAAATCGCTGCTTTTTTCCTAGACTGTTCTTTCTTTCCTGCAAAAAAGAGAGTAAACTCTTTATACAACAATAATAGACATTAGATGAATAAAAGGTTACAGTAATGTGTTTTTGGAGAATATGAACGAGATTATTGGAAACACTAATCCCCGTCGTCCGATGAAGTCCGTCGCCGCGAAACGGGTAGCTTGTTCACTTTTGACACCAGCTTGATGTCATACGTAGAAGATATGGGTAATTATGAAACGTTTCGACATTAGAATAAGAAGATATTGGGATGGTTTAGTTCCGTCTCCAAAGGTAGAGGCAAAAATGCCTGCAACACCAACAAAAATGCCATGAAACTGTAACCCTTCAAGCTGAGTTGTTGAATCGGTACACTGGCCCAATGTTCCTGCTTTTTGGGCACCAGCAACAGGTTATTTAATAATGATATCCTTCTAGAACAAATTTAGCTTTGGTTAGGAGATCCTATCCTTCATGGATTCAACAACAATTTAAATTTTAGTTCTATTCCGTTTTTGTTTGATTACTGCTTGCTAGCATTTACTACTTCTTTTCATTTATTCCAAGTTCCCTGTTTTCGTTAGTAGTATTTTTTAAATTCATAGTTCATTTCTTTATATTGTTGTTATACATCACCTAGTCATTGACGGGACACTGGGGGCTTCGTGTAATCGAAAGCATGAACCGGAATTCGAGCATTGCGAAAAAGAAATGCTAATGTGTAGTAAACATACTGTGGGTGATTTCACTATAAAGAAATGGATATTTGAGGTAACTCATTTATACTAATCTTTCAATTTATATTCTACTGCTTACTAAACATTCGATTTTGTCACTTCATGTACTATTTTCCAAATTAAAATTAGAGAAAGTGGCCGTTACATTGGGGTTTACAAAATTGTTTTTGTCACGATTTCAATTTTGTCGAGCTGTAATCCAAATACTAAAATCTCTTTCATTCTCGCCAGACTCGCTCTCAAGTACCCATAACCTAATCAACCCAATAGGTTGGAAAATACTAATAAAATATCGAAAAACAATAATACCAAATAGCGGAAAAACCACAATGTACGGAAACCCGGTAATTCTCGCGGGGAAAAAAAAAGATGGCGAAAAAACTGGTTTTAATCGTGACCTGAAGTTACAATTGTAGAATTTGTTGTGTCACCAAGGCCCCACATAAATTTAAATATCTCCTCGATACATGCACGTGTGTACATTTGTAGGCACGTTTCACTATGAAAAGGCCAATAGTTAGAAGGTTGGTCCTACAAGTACTGATTAGTACCTACCATGCAAGTGTCAAGGTTATGCAAAACCCGCAAGACCGCTCGGTATTGCATGAGTTGCATAACTTGATCACTGCCATACTACGGAACCTGGATGACGGACACGCACATTTTTTTCACATGATTAGTACACCTACTGGATAAGTCTGTACTTTTAACAATTAATATTTTTATTTTATTATTTTTTTTTTTATTTTTTATTTATTTATTTTTTTTTTTTGTGTAACTCTTTGGATAAACGTATTAGATGAAAAACAACGAAAAATAGAACAAGAGAAATGATGCAGTGACAAAAAAAAAAAAATAATAATAATATTTTTCCCAGTGTACCTGGGAAAATAATACACATGCCTACGCTTCACTTGTTTGCAAATTAAATTCATAAATCTTAGAATATCAATTTATATAGAACTCTTGAAAACAAAATTCCATTACTACAATATCATATAATCGTCACGTGAAAACAAGACGATATTTACTATGTCCATACTTTTTTACATGGGTTTCCACGTAAACGTTTTCCGTTGCTGATTTAGTGCGTATGGCCAAGTACGTTCACATTAACACTCATGAATTGATGGACGTGGCCTCATTCGATTCAGTGAGTGGACCTCTAACAATAACGAACATGAAAACATTCGAGTTATGTCGAAAGCTCTTGACATTCCGATTTTCAATATTTCAGCTTTGATTGCACAATGTAAGATTGACTGAACTATTAGCCGATAATTCAGTCCCAACTAGACACCAAATGTGTCTAAATTGGTGTTACCTCGTTAAATTTCAGTCATTCAAAACGTAAAATGTACAAACGTGTACATTATACAGGTGGAGGGTTAGATAAGTGGATTGTTTTAGCTCGTTATATTTCAGTTGTTCAATTCATGTATTTCTGTAGATGCTGAAGTTCCATGACAAGTATGTTGGTGCCTGTTTTTATTTCATTAACAGGAACCAGTAAAGGTTGGTGTTCACGGAGTTATATTCCGACAAGGCCGTCCAACTGCATTTGATACGTCTAGAAGTCATTTACCCCGTATGTGTATAAAGTGATCAGCTGAAGGATTCTTGTGACTAATTTCGTTCCTATTCAATCCACCAAACTAAATTTTAAATGTGGATTTTGTTGCATCTAGAGTAGATAAGATGAGATATGGAGGCCCGAAGCCCCGAGTTCAAACAACAGACTACGCCCAATGCACACAGATCAGTAATTCACGTAAAAGGGGTTGTCTAAAACATATCCAATAAACCTCTGTGTAACGATTAGGAATCTGTTTTTCTCTTGGTCGATTACAAAGATTTATTATTGAAAACCAAAACCAACACAACCAAAACGTTAAGGTTTTTTGTGTAGATATTGAACAGGGAATGAAAAAGAGAAAGTTAGTGAGTGATATTGAATGCGAATGTTTTATTGGTGCAGAATTATTATAAAAACTTAACCGTTTTCCATTTTATTATTCAATAATTTTTTCATCATTTTCCGTAAGATTTTTTGTGGTGGTTGACCCGGATGAAAAATTGAATAGGGCTTTAACCGTTGCCTTAGCAGGCTGGTAGAGAGTAGTACGATTAATAAGGACAGGTCGTGAACTGGCATACCGTCAAAATGTCGGACAGGCAGAACGACGATGTGACGGAAAAGACAAGATAAAGCGAGGAAGAGCAAAAATTAAGAGGGGAAGAGCAGGCCGAGGAGGAAGAGGGAGGGACAGGTTTTAACCTAATTGCTGTTGTATGAGCCACAAGGCCTGGGGGTGCGCCCATCCCCAGCACCGTTCTCTATCGCTACCTCGAGGCTATAAACCCAATTTGTGTCTCACCGTTTTTGGCGTTACCTTCCCGCTCATTTTACCCCGCAGCGACCGACCTTACACCGGAGTTATGACGTAATTTATACCCCTCCTCGGTCCATACCGAGAGAAAATGGTCGGGAGAAAATGGTAGGAAGATGGCAGCGCCGGCGGGAGGGGCCGTGGCACCCGTGGAAAACAACTCCGCTCGTACATCAACCGCCAGGTTTCCATGCATAACATTTTCATCCCCCTACCACAACTGCCGCTACGCTTTCCCTTTTAACGTTTCGAGAGATTTAGTTTATAAGAGGCTTTTGAATATTAAAATGAATGCCGCCGCCCTTTTCTAACGCTTCTGGCCGGCTGGCTCTTGAGCCACCGTTGAACTGGCTTCTGCTGTAACGATCCCATTGAGATAATCCCCCTGCTCGGTCCCCTGACCCTCAAATTTTCATTCTATCCTCCTCCCCAGTGCTATTTTCATCCTCTCGCTCGACAATTTTCATCCCCCCCGTCCTACCCCTTTTTTGCCGCCCTCTCAGCCGGACTTTGCGACGTCCTTTTAATTGGTTGTTCGTACCGACGCGACACGGTGGTCCGCACCTCGTTTCATTCGCTCAACGACCGGCCATCGACGGTCCCCAATGACCCCCTCGCTTCGCCGCGCCAACTTCATCGACGATACTCAACGAGTTCGGCCCATTCAAAACCGTCGCTCGGCGAGCAGTTCACAATCGAGCGACCGCATCCCAAAACTCAAAGTTATCCACTAACAAGTCATTTTTATCGTCAACGGGAAATCGAACAGAGATTTCGGTTCACTGCCTCCCTTTCTTTACACACATCATTGAAGGCTCGTCCTCATACAAGCCCGCTTGTCCCCATACAGTCCTACAGAATGGGTAATTTCACATTGTCCAACAATATCATCCGCAGAAATTAAACTGTAACTTGAACGCAAATATACAACATGAAATATCCTACATTTTTTCATCAGCGATAGTCCCTGGTCACATATTCTAGGTGAAAACTGATATTTTATCGGGCGTAAGACACTTGACACCCAGGACGGAAAACATATAGACCCGCTCGTCATAGCCCTTGAGTAATTTAAAGGTCCAAAATTTTGAAGTTTGTTTACATAGAAGAATGAGTGTAGGAATGATCCCACTGGATCAAGGTAATAGCTTTTACTTACCCGGCGTTACCAGATATGTGACATCCGCCCTCCGGTTAAGTATGGTAAAGTAGTATGAGAGGAAGAGGATATCATCCACCCGAGGTAAGAAGTTTACAAGGTAATAAGAAGGGTTGTTCTTGGAAGTAGAAAGTGCCAAAAGGTCCTCACTAGGACAATTAACGAGTACCTGGACAACTGGCCATTTTATACGGGTCCTTTCCCCCTGACATGAGAAACTTGTCACCAGATGTTTTTATAGTTCTTGATTATCGCGTTCTTAATAGAAAATTGTCATTGTCAGTTTTTTAATGACGAATTCCGTCGAATAAAGCTTGTCTTAAAGGTATTCCTTTCAGCTTTATATTATAAATTTATTCGATACAATGGATCTAGAAGTGACCATAATCGACCTAGGCTCAGCAACATCTCACTTCAATCACTGGCCAAAGAAATTTACGAATTTCGTTCACGCTTCAGGAGCAAATGAGGAAGGTGAGCTTCAAACTTTTAGTGAACTACGTTTTTTGTTCTATCTACGAGCACATAACGCATTGTCATGCAAACATTGCGGCTATCTCCATCTAGAAGAGTCTTTCCGTGAAACCTGTCAATGGGGGATTTACTAGCAAGACGTCAATAAACTTTGGGGGATTCAAGATACTGATCAATTATCTTGAATCCCCCAAAGTTTCAAGTTGGGACTGTCAATTCATAGCTGTCACTTCTGAAACCTATAGGGATGACTCCATTCGCAATTCGTTCATTCGCGGCATATCTAGTCCTGGAGAGCTCTACCTTGTGATTGACTGATGCCAACACCTAAGTAAGCTCGTACTGTGGGACAAGCTCAGTCCCAGTCACTACATTATGAGTAACCCTACTCCATCAATTAATGCTCTTAATCAATCTTATTCATCAAAATGACACCACTACAGAAGACAGCAATATCGTGGCTGTTGCTCGTGCAAAATGTTATTTTTGTCTGATGGGAAGACATTCTCGCAGCGAATGCCCCGCCAAAGATTCCTCCTGTACTTATTGTGGGAATAAGGTACATTGGGCCAAGGTTTGTAGATCATCCGCTTCAAAACCATCCAAAGTTTTAGCGTCTGTTTCTGCAGTTGTGTGGTGCCCTGTCAACCACCTTCCAAAAGCTGAAGTACTTGCTGAAATTAATTGACAAAAGCTGAGTGGATTGCTCGACTCTGGAAGTGATATAAGCATAATTGATGAAAAGGTTGCAAAAATCTACATCTAGCTATACATCCGAAAAAGGAAGAGATTTTTCTTCCGAGCGAAAATAACTGGCCAATGTCAAAAAACATTCTCCTGAGAATTAAATATGGACTAAAGGGAGGATTGAAAAATTAGCTGTCTGGATTGGTGGGAGATTGGCTTCAGGACGGAACGAAATAACTCTTGAATCGTTATGAAAATGCTTGGCGAAATCGACGATGTTATTGAGAAATAGATAAATGTTACTAAGTGTAGATACTCTCTTCTTTATTTTTCTAAAAGCGTTTTTCAATGTTTCTGAACGTAGAGAAAATTAATTTTTGGATAACCTTGTAGATAGATGTATTCTCCTTGGATCGAGTAGGAGTTTAATATGTTTCGATTCGAGTGAATTTGGGTTCTTGTTTCTTCGCTACGAGAATTACACTATTTCTTTGGACATTTGAAGTCAATTGAGAAGATGAATGACGATATAGAAAGCGGCAGAGCGGAGCGGGAATGACGATCCGTCCCGAGTTTATTGGAACCTCGTCCTCCCGCGGGCCTCTACCAAGGATTAAGGAGTTGATTAATTAGACAATTACGAGAGCAAGAAGGGGCGCAACGGAGTGGGGGTTAACCCTTAGTCAGGGGCAACCCTGGCTTAGCCTAGAAAATCGAGGGTATATTGCAACGGAAAACCTTGTAGGGGTTATGTAGGGACGGGATTAGGGTGACCCCTCTCCTCCTATCTCGCCAGTCGAGTGTGTAGTTAGAAACAGCGTTTTCCATTCTGAAAACGCAACTCCGTTCTCCAACATAACCGTATAGAATAGCCTTTTGCTCCTGGAGCCAACCTAACCGGAAGAGGCAAAAGCATGGTAGGGTATAAGCCCCACTCTCGATCCCCCTTTCTCCCGTAATGTACCTTCTTCACTTGTATTCTAAACAGGGATTTCATTTGAGTCTGAGTAGTTTTTTTTTTTCTTCTTGTATCTCCTCAAGCCCTCTCTTATCGGTTTACTTCCTTCTTCTTCTGTCTTCCTTCGTCCTGATCTTCTTTCACGGCTGTTGCTTGCACAGTGATGGAGATAATTGGAAAAAGTGCACGCTTCGACTTTATGAGCCGACCACGCTGGAACCCACTCAGGTTTCCGTTTTCATTGTTTCAAAACAGTTGTTCTTATATATCTTTATTTTTTTAGTTGGAAAACTTGAATCTCATAAGTAAACTGATCAATCATTATCCTAGTGGAATGGATTACAAAACTTCGGGCAATATTGGAAGGAGACATCAGATTGTGGAACATTTTTTGAGATATGGCAGAGTAAACTAAATACGCAGTTGGCTTTATGAGTCCTCAAACTATTATATTATTATCAAGAACACATGAGGAGAACAATTTAAAACCACGTGTTGAGAAAACAAGGGACGTGGTAACACACAACCTTGAATTGTAAGTAGATAGCCGAAGCCACTCACTCTTATATCCTAAAATTGTTCAATATGAGTTTGATGGAACTCTGACTGGATATAGCGAAGCAGATAATGTTATGGGACAAGCAAACCAGAAAATCAACGTCTGGGTACGTTTTCGTTCTGAGAACTGGAGCTATATCACGGTGTTCAAAGGAACAACCATCGTCGGATTATCTGACAATATGAGTGCAACCCGTTTGATCAACAGTTTAGAGCATCGTAAGCGTACAAAGCGTATAAGGTTCGATATCATTTCTCGAGGGAAAATATGAAGAGGAATTCTTCAAATCACAACTTTTGCACCCCTCTTTTCATCAAGCGGTCGATATACTGACGAAGAGTTAACGAAAAAGATGATTCACATCGTTAAAACGTGTATGGGTAGCTGAATTGAAAGGGAAATTTGAAATTATCTATATTGTTTTGATCAATTGAACTCTGAAAAGTTGTACTTTGTAAAAGTTGTCTTCTGAAGTTTTTTTCAATTTTGTCGCTCCGTTATACCTTTTGTGTATTCCATAATAAACAAATTAATTGTATTCACCGCTATTAATTCTGGTCTTACACGGATAATTTGAAAAAGGCCACCTTTCGGCTTTATGAGTCGACCACGCTGAAACCCATTCCGGTTTCCTTTCCGTTCTCATTCTTTCAAAACGTTTTTTCTTGAATATCTCATTTAAGTTTATTATATACAATGAACCTTTTTAATCAACCACGGCCTCTAAAGTTGTTGTTTAACTTTTCAAGACACGTAATTTTCAAAATCGAATTAAAAAAATCCATCAGGTAGACGGAGGGGTGAAGAGAGGGAGGGAGGGGGGCTGCAGAGCCATAAACTTCTTCAACGAGTGTCTGGCGACCGTCCAAATACCACGGTTTATGCTATGCTACTATACTATGCACAACGCCATTTTCCAAGCTTCAATTCAGCTGAAAAGAGTAAGCGAAAGTTTTTCCTGTCTTTTTGATTTATCTCGACAAATTTCAATTGAATTTTAAGAGTGTTTTTGAGTGAACCTAGGATGCATTGTGTCGTGTTGTCTAGCCCAGTTCTGGTCACCCGTTGATCTGAAGGGAGGGTTATCTAATACAGATATAATACACTTTTTTGTAATAATTCTAACTAGTGAACTTGAATCTCCTAAATAAACCAACAGGTGACAGTTATTTGTTCTTAAAAATATCCTTACTCTCTTACAAAAGAATTGGATAGAATCTCAGACTTTACGATCTTGTTACACTTAATGAAACGGTGAGAAATACAGTCTCTGGTTTTCCAGGTGATCCCTCATGATAGTAAGATTCTAAACAGTTGATATAATGAGAACAAAGTTAGCTGCCTGTGGTTATCCTCATATTGATGACTTGATGAAAGGTTAGCACTCGTATGAATGCGGGTGGAAGAGTAATGTGGGGAGGGACTTGTTTTATCTATGCTGCACTTTATAGCAGGATGTGGAAGAATTTCTCTCCACTTCCCAATATGGGCACATGCGTTGTAACTTTTTTCGGTTGCATGACTGATTGTTGCGGCCTAATATCAATGGAAAAAAGTAGAAAAGTTTAGTCAGAAATTATTATCACAAATTCAATTATGGAAAACCAACGGTTTACTATACGAATTGGCATTGCATCTTGGTAATATCAGATTTAAGTCTTTATCTCAGTGAACCTAGCGAAAAGGGACAGGTGCCTGAAAATTCAATAAAAAATATATTTAATTCCATAATTTGGCAAATAACCTAGAATGGGATACCTGTAACTAACTTTTTAAGTAATTCAATGTGTTCTTCCATCAATTTATTGCAGTTGATACTCGGATTACTTCGAAATCATAGCCGTTAGCCCATATCCATAAAGTAGCTATAATAACTTGGGAATGAAATAGAATTGAACACCAAAACGATCCGTCGTTGGTGGTGAATTTTGAAACACGACACTCATCCTTATTGTAATTTCATAGTCCTACTAAACTAAACTATTATGCATGTCACGAATCAGTGATTTCAGATATGCGGTAGGTTTGAATCGCTGTCGTTATTAATTTTCGCTTATAGCTGTGAGACAGAAACATTGTAATAAATTTATTCCAACTGCGACACAAATACCTAAGTGTATTATATACCGACGAATTGACATCCTCCAATAATCCCCGCATCTGGGGTTTTTAATTTCAAGTTCATAATAATCGACAAGAGGATCCTAATATCTTCACACTCAGTAAAATATTAAATGCTCCTGGATGGATTACTCAACAAAAGTATTGGAATCATATCGTTATTTTTCAGAACAAAATACAAATACTAACTTAGGAAAAGAACGATATGTAATACAGAATACAAACATTCATTACAGCTGGATTTTAGTGTTATGTAAACACACCAGTGTTTTTCTATTTATCGCTTTAAAATCTAGCTAACATTTCATTTCACTATGGGGAATTTAATGTTTTTGGTTGCCAAAATGAAAATGCCCACTTCCATTATTGGTTTTAGACCATTCTGAACTACTTTCGTTTTGTGTCAATTTGTACGACCGTAGTTGCAATTTTCGGAGAATGGAGAGTTAGGCTGTAAGTGGCCCCTTATTAGTTTCCTTGCTCGCAAAATCAAAAATTTAGTCTGTGCAAGCCCAATGTAGAGACAAACATAATTTCTCAAATTAGACGTCCAGTTGGCCCTCCCATATCAATTTCACACAATTCGTTACTACACTAAATTTTGCACTAAATTGTAATTAAATCTTCTAGGAATTTTCTAATAAACCTATAGCAGATCCCATTTGTGTTTCATTACTCATAAATCATGTTTTAATGTGCGATTTACCAAACATCGTTTTCTAAAGCCACGGTCTTCCAAAGTTGATGAAATATAGAGGGTAGTGATTCAAAGACGGTATAATTCTATTTTATCTAGATCCAATCATTCCGTGTGAGTTAAGGATCAGCCCCACGACAAAAATGCAAAACAGGTCCACCTACCAAATTTAAGGAGTTGAGTTGAAGTCCATGTGAGGACTTGACCCGTGACATTTTCTCTCTTGAACAATATAACAGCATTGTTTTTCTCTTTAAATCTACGAGGTCTATTAACTCCACATAGCCATTTATATATAATTAATATCATTTACACGAAAAACGTGAAAATAACTACTGTAATAATTACAGCAATATAATTATTATTACTGTAATTATATTATTACTGAAAATAATAATTATTTTCCGAAACAATTTTCTTTGCTACTAAAAAAGAACTTCGTGCTCCGCGCCTCGCTACCACTGACTGCTTAGCTTACACTACTTACATTACTGAATTATATTGATTTTTTGCTAATCCCATGTAACTCGCTTGCGATACTATTTCTCATCCCCTTTTACAGTCTTAGTAAACTGTAACCACCCTCCTATCCTCGGGATACTTTATACTGCTCACCTCCCTTGGCAGTCATTGAACTGCCCACATCCGTTGCTGCTCCGTGTTACACAGTGCGTAATACACACCGGTGCAACAATTTTCTGGTAGTTAGTCCAAAGCTAAAACATGGTCCATGCTAATGCATGGGCATAACATTATTCTTCATGACTTTTGTTGACATTTTCAAAACTGGAAGACATTAATATTGCTAACACGTGTATCACGAAATTTGATACAAAATGAAGACACTACAATGACTCGTAATATGTCCTCCATTAGAATCTGTTTTGGGGCACCGTAAAACTAGTCCTGGGTTTTAACTTATGTATATAAAATATACCACAAGTCCTGAACTGTTCCAAGTGGGCAGCAGCCACTTGCAGTCGTTTTTGGTCAACCTCGATATTTGGAAAGAAAAAATGTCGTTTTCAAAATGAACAGAATCATTGTTAGAACAATACTAAAAGATAAAGAAGTTTAAGTCAGATCAAGCTTTCAGAAAAGGAAACGAGCAACTAAAAATGTCGGAAGCTTAGAAAAGGACGTTGGAGTTACGTCTCGTTTGGAAATTATCGATCGGGTCGGAGGGAATGAAAGGCTAAATAAATTCCCGTCACTGGACGCTCCACGAAAACATCTTTCAAAAAGCTTTTTGCTTGTGGCCGAGATTTTCATTCGATTTCATTCAAGAGGAACGAAAAAAGGGAGGACAAAACGGATGATTCTGTAGATGGTTGATGATGGTGAGGGGTGAGGGGACTCAGGAAATGGGGAGGGAAGCGTTTCCTTGACAAATGTGGGGGCCCCGGTGAGTGAGGGTGACGGAGTGGGGGAAGGATTGAAGGGGGTCGTCCGAGGAACGGGATAGAGTCGTAGAAAGGACGAAGAGGTCGGGGCAGGCCCTTGAGCTGTCTGGAGATAATCCGTTAGAAAAGATCCCAATGGTTGCTGGAAGTGAAGGAGAATGGGGGGAAGGAGTGGCACAGGGGGAATGAGGGTGGAAGGGAGAAGAATTTACGACTCGAAGATAAAAATATCAAGCGGGAGGGCTCCTGGAAAACCCTCCGGACCCCGAAAGTTTGTTCCTTTCTGTACCTTAACCCTTAAAAGGTCCTGTCCGCCTCGTAGATCGCCTCAGTTTGATGCGGGGCGAAGGAGGGACACCGGGCTTAAGTGGAGGGGAGGACGGCCGCTTTCTCTACGGCCATCAGTTGGGTTACCTACTGGAATTCCCCTCGCGACAACTTTATCTTTCGGAAAAGAATCCCAAACAAAGTATACTACCAGGAGATAGCAGAAGACGGCCCATGTACTCTACCGCTTGAAATAAATTGTTTAAGAGAAAGAAACATAAATCTATACCATAGATTTGTATGTGCAGACTTGAAAGTAGCAGTAAAGGTACGCCATACTAACAGGATTTCGTCGATTAATATTTGTTGAATACCGCTAGAATAAATTGTTAAAAAGAGAGACGTAAATCTGTATTATAAAACATATAATCTGTGTTATATCAATGTCATACCAAAAAGATTTCGTTGATAAATATTTGTTTAATACCGTTAAAAATAAATTGTTTGAGAGAAAGAAACATAAATCTATGTTATGCATGCACATATAGATTTGTTTGATCAGAATTGAAAGTAGCAATACAGGATTTTGTCGATAAATATTTTACTGGCATCCTACAGACAGTTGGTTTTTGAGGACTTCCTTCTGAAGCCAAGCGCCGTATTTAAGAATTGATATTGGGGGTGTGGGACAACCCAAACATGAGACATAAAAAATAACTTGATACGAATTCGTTTCAGACCATTCTATGAGCGAATCCGTGAAGAAAAACTATGCGTGTATGTCTGTGTGTAAGTATTTGCGTCCGCGGACTCACTGTGGCTGCATTCTACGACAAGATGCGGTTGCCGAGCCGATAGCAGGTGCTCAATCTACGTTCACCAGAGATCGAATAACTTTGTTACTTGAAGGTGCTTTAAACTAATAAATTTAATTGTGCGTCACAGCATCTGAGGTCGGATCTCTCAGTCAACGCCGTTATGGGGAGGATAACGGATGAATCACATCCTCTAGCCGGTGCTGATGTTCACGAGTATCGGGTTGTGTATCCTTGCTCTCCGCCGTATTAATAACGGTTGTTTACGGAGAAGGCGGGACGAGAGGGGGCGACATTGGATTGCTAATGGCGCCCTAGGAGGTTCCACGACGGTTGGAGGCTTCTCCGGGAGCGTCATTAACTTGATAACGTAATGAAGATGACGTTGATTCAAGAGAACCTTGTCAGAAGGGCGGTGTTAGACAATGGTATAACCTCTTCCCATTGACTGGAGATGATCAGAACACCCCCCTGTACTACCCGCCCTGTTCTACCCTCGTCTCTTGTTCTACCTTGAGAAAGCGAACATCATCACGGATCCTCTTCCTTCTCCTCTGTCACACACCCGAAACTCGTTGCCTATTCAAACCTCGCTGTTTTCGTCGCCTTTGCCACCAGCCTCTCTCTTCGCCAACCGCCAGGAACCCTCAGATGAGGTTCTGATAGATTGCGTCGCCTTTTGTGTCCGCGATGATGACAGATGGAGAGCAAACGGCTCTCAATTCCTCACAAACGGAAAGTCGCTGGTGGTATTCTCGGCCTATTGAAAAGTTTAGTGATACATTATATTCATCCGGTTAAAACTGAGAGGCGGAGAAACGTTTATTTATTTACTTATTGGAAAAATAAACAATGGCAAGAACATTTAATAGGTATACAAAATACAATAGCCCACCAACAAAAAGTCCAATGATGAACTTGAGATAACGGGTGGAGTTGATAATTAAACTAGAATAATCGCAAAGCACATACAAATCAGGCTTCAAAATTACAATAATAACGAAAAGTAAATGAAAGTAAACATTCTAGATTATTTATTTACATTACTGATAAGTACTTGCCTAAAGCCCAAAAATAGATTGAATATTCTTTTTCAATAAATAAGATCTTTTGAACGTTCCTTAATTTAATTTATGTATGCACAGAAAATGGATCGCTCTATTATAAGGATTTCTTTTAAAAATTCAGGTCTACAAATTGATGACCTACTACGAGATTCCTGAAATAATCTTGTTTGACTTGCGCCACACAAATTTTCCTGCCAAACACTACTCTTATGGACATAAAAACAAGAACACAACATCAAAATCTGCTTAACATTGAACAACCCAAATTCTCTATACAAACCTTTAGTGGAGAACCTAGAATGTTTATTCAAAACTATCGGTAATAGATTTGATAAATAGTGATTGCCTCACAGGGACAATGCCTAAGGCCAGATTTTAAGGCATCCCTCCGAAGGCAAGGGAGAGGGTAATATATAATCATTCATCGCTGCCCAAGTGCTACATCGACCGACTCTTGTCGTTATTATTTTGTTCAGCTTAATATTTCATCATATTTCATAGCATAGAATTGCCATTATGCGTCAGTCAAGCAATTCTAATGCATCTCATATCGCCAATTTGAAACATATTTCAGATGTTAATTATTGAAGGGGAGAATGAAGTGAGTGACCATCTGAACTCGGCTGAGAATTTTAGATGGTATGATTGACGCTTTAATGGTAATAATCCCATTACTATTATAACTTGCTCAAAAAATCTCTTGTGCCTTCTAAGACGAAAGTCGGGATTAAGAAAAAAACCAATGTATTGCTAAGTAATGCACGCATCTGCCCCTTCAAAGAGCTGAATGCGGATATTTTCCGCAACATTCAGGATATACCAGACGCAGGAAAATGTCTCCCAGAGCGGTAGATTCAAGAATCGGAAAGGTGGAAAACGGTAGAAAGGGTGAATAGAAAAAGGGTCGCAATTTTCAAGGCAGGGGTTACACCAATTAGTCAAGGGCAACCTTTAAGGGCCTATGGGCGCTATGCGAGGAATAAAATACCAAAATATGTGTCACACAAGGGTACTTCGTATTTGAATCACGAAACGTTTTGCGCATCTTTCAGCGCTCATTGCGCTTGATCTGTGCAATAAAAAATATCGTTTGAGGGGTTAGGTTCGCCTGTAATTGATCGTAGATTCCCAATTCAAAAAATGTGTGGTTCCTGTTTGACAAAAAAGTAGATCTTGGTAGCTCATGTTTGCGTCACTGAACTTCCCGGAATTCTATCATTTCTAAGACCATTTAACTGAATGACTTTGAGTTTGAAAAAAAAAAACGTGTCTTCCCTCAAAATTCCTATTTTAACATAGGACTTAAACAACATAGGGTGATCGTTTTTGGGAATACCCAGCCCAACAAAAAACGTAGTGTCCAATTTTAAACAAAAAAATAAATTTCTAGTATTCTAGTTTTCAGAAAATTACAAAAACTTCGATGAACATAATTTTGGCAAAAAAGTTTTTCAGTGGATAGTTGTTGTTGGTTTCTATGGTAGTAGCTCTGAAGAGTTTCTTGTGGCGTGATGTGGGTCACAATATTCATGTCTTGGTGGCAACAAACATTGAGAAATGAACAAAATTTAATTTTTGTAAATAATTTATTTTAAATTATTCAAATGTACAACTGCATCGTAGTTTAACGAACGCTAAAAATTTCTGCGTAACATCATAAATACAACTCACAATAATGAAAATAGAATGTCTCAATTTAATGTCGTACTCAATCATTCCTTGAACGATCTACATTCAATGGTGCACGAGAGAAAAAAAAACATGAAGCCATTTTATTTTAAACTTCAATCAATAACATTTATTGAATCGTTCGTCGCAGCAATATCGAGATTCATTCCTCAATGACGAAATGAATGTTCGGACATGTCATTTCCAAAAATAGCTTACTCGTAAGGATGGCAAATTAGCACACTGTAAAAGACGACCGTTTTCGGCTAATTATTTCCAACAATAAGTTCCATCAGAATAATAATAAATTGTTTCCAGCAAAACGGTAGGCTCAGCTCTACAGAGTCTATCAATGAAATTCGACATGCTTATAGCGTTCGAAAGTAAAGAATGTTTTCCTAGTTTACCTCAGCTTGGGCGGCGGAGGCGTGGTGACAGATTTTAAAAATTCAATTTTCGTATTCTACACAAATTTAAAATGTAACTAATTTCTCTCTCTCACAATTTATCTATCTGTCTGTCTGTCCCTGGGAGAAGTTTTTGAAGACAAACTAAGTTACGAGAAGGTCACTGACATCAGTAGAGAGCGTACGGTAACTGGCAGTCTCACGCTCCCTTACCCACTTCCAATTATCAGCACAAATGATCACAGGATCAGTGAGAATGGACCATCACTCGCTTTCGACGAGACCGGTTTTAATTATAGAGCTGTTTAGCGATTTCCCTCACCCCATACCACAACACCGTCCTATAACCTAACACAACCTCAATTGGCGACTATACGTGGATACATCCCCACACAGATCCCCACTTCGGTATGAGGGTAGAATACCTCTCTGTAAAACACACGCGAATCGACTTCCCACTCGCTAGTGGGGGAAAATTACTGAGCTCCCACTCATCAACGCGTTCATCGTGGGCGTATCTCGCTTCGCTTGCTAACTTGTTGAAATTTCACAGCAGGTTGGTTTGCCGTCCTGACGCAAAATCTACATTTCGAGTTTCCCTGCTCGAACAAAGCTTTCCTACATCTGACTTCAAGTAAAAGGTGTACCGAATCACTTACTTGGTTCATTTTAATACCAAGAAGATGACAGGAATACAGTAAAATCTTTCAGTAATAGAGTCTGCTCATATAAATTTCAGATTTAATCGATAACGATATTGTTAGTTGTACATTCTAAAGAAAATGATTTTTTCAAAGTGATACTAGTAACAGTGTTGTTTAATTTTTGCCATTTTTGTTAGTCCATATTTTGTCTTGCCCACCATAGATGCCATTAAAAAAAGCCCCATTTATATTTCAGCATATTCAATCTCTTGGGAACGAAATCACTACAAAGGTCTTCAGTTGATGAATGAACGCCGTTACTTGGTGATAGACTTCAAGACGTCCACACAGCTCAAGATTGACATGGGATGTCAATCACTACAATGGTGCATCATACTGTAGATGGAAACGAAGCAGGAATCCACAAGTAGAACTATATTAGCAGATGCGATCCTCGCTTGATATTATTCAATTTTTACAATCAAACACATTCACACTTAAATTCTTAGTCACGTTCTTGTTTCTGTCCAAGTTCTATCCCATAGGGAACGCGATCTGTTGAAAATTTAGCTGCCCACGTGGGCTTATGGGATTCTTCGAAGACACGTCTATCAATAAGAAACGTACAAGTATTATTTTAAAAGTTTTCGATATTCAGATTTTCGAGACATCAAGGAATGTGTTTTGAGGTATTTTAAAGCGATTCTCTGGTTTTAACGCTTTACTTGCATGTTGTACTGACATGTATCAACTCTAGTTTTGACTAGTATACTCTAGTTATATAACAGTGAAAAGAGGTTTGGAGAAGTGATTGTAAAGTATTGTTGCATCTACTTTGAGGTAATAAATACTAGAAACACTGATAAAAGACATTAAACTCAAGACGTTCAGTTATCAATGGTACAAGAAAGTGTAAGTTCTTACTTCCCTTCTTGATACAAAAAGAACAATAGATAATGTAAATGAAGGCTGATAGTAGAAATGTAACCCAGAAGGAGTAGGCAGCATTCTACAGGTTCCTATCTTGAGGACTACCAAATTTTGGCAAGGGATCAAATTTTGGCTTCCTACGGTTAATGAGGTGGAAGTACTGATACTTTTAGTCCTGCGCACTTTCAACATCACGTCCTGAGTCAGGTACAAAATTCCTTTTGGCAAATAATTCGAAATTATTTTATGGAGGTTCTCAGCTGATCCGGGGAGTAAGCACCTCCAAGTACGAGAGCCCTGAAAGAAGGGATGGATTTTAAAATAACGATGCTCCAAAATCAATTGAGATACATTTTTTTATTGGTTCAAAATGTATATATACAGAAATTGGAAATTTTAGTATGCGTCAGCCTCAATGAAGGAATCCAGGAGCTTCCGAAAAGAGCGCATCGAGTCGGATGTCATCCCCCTTGGAACTTCTCCTAATGTTCCCGTTTAATTCATCAAGCGATCTTGGCCTGATTTTGATTTGATTTGATCCCAACTCAAGGTTTCTCTCCATAAAATTGATGATTGATTGAACAATTTTGGTTTATTATTCAATAATAAACCATTGTAATCGCTCTTGAAAAAAAATTTTAACCCCCCCTGAAAATTTCATGTTTTACGTTTCAAAGGGTATAGAATCCAAATCTGCAATCGCCGTACCTACGCACGATTTCTCCCAAACGGCTGGAGCAAAAAATTTGAAATTTTCAGGAAAAACCAATATTGGTCCAACAACGCCTCAATTCTTTAGCTCACTTAATTTAAAATGCCCTTTAAGAGTTGTCAAAGTTTTGTAAAATCCCTAAAAACCTCAAAAAAAGTCAAGGAGGCCAAAATTTGGACTTTTTTTGAAGAACTTTCCATGAGGAAGCGAATGAGCCCTTCCCCGGGTGGGTAACTCAAACCATCCCCGATGTATGGCCCGATTTATGGTGCCAACATTTGCGTTATTTTGATTTATTTTTGTTTTTGTTTTGATTGCAGTAACCTAGTGTACGTGGATACTGGAGTGAACTCCTAAAAGGGTTTTTAGCCGATACACGGGTTAAAGTATTCTGATAACCATTAAAAAAAACTGCAAATTCTTTCACTGGAGTTTATTATTCAATTGGCTTGCGTTCATGATTTGAATTTCTACGATTCTTTGGAATTTCAGGAGGCACACAAATATGATCAACTGATCAATTTAAATAGGTATTTTGGTTGAGAACACATTTACGTGCTCTATGCATATCACCTGAAATTCAATAATCGCTCTATCACCTGTGAAACACGCACACTCCAAAGCTTAGTTGAAATTCAAATCATGAACGCAAGCCAATTGAATAATAAAGCCCAGTAAAAGAATTTGCTGCGTTTTTTTCTTATGATGTGCTGAATTCAACATAGATGTACCACCATAATTTAGTCAATTTGGCCATAGATTTCACGTGCTTGACTGAAAGTTTTCTAGCATATTTTAACGAGCAAATTTAATTAATTGTTTCTCTTTAATTTGTGCGTAAATTGTTAGAGTCTCTCATTTCAAGTTCAATCAACTTTTTCCGATGAATATTCAACTAAAAAAATATCTGAGTGAGAGAATGATAATATACGCAATCATATTTATGGATCTTCGGTAAAAGACTGTTGAATATTTGTTCACTAATCCGTGCTCAAGTACATCAACGCAATCCCCATTCACGTTAAGTCGATTGAGGAATGGGCTTCAAACATGTTCTCCACACAGCCATCTTTATTGAATACTGTTTCATTGAAAAAGGCGTAATCGGATTTATTACTTGGATCCGCGATGGAAGCATTTCTATGGAGAAAGAACAACAAGAAAATCTCCGTTATTAAATGGAGTTAGCGTTGTATGGCACAGATGAAATCCTTTTGATTCAATGAAAGCGGGTCAATACCCAATACGAGTAATAAGCACTTGAAGAGCTAATGATGACTGGGGTTGATGATCATATTAGAAGCTGCGGTTTTCAGTACAACTGGATCGTTATTTTAGTTGAATAACCAGTTCCCCATCGCATTAAATATGAGTGACACTAACTAAAAGATACCTATGCCAGATATTAGAAGGGTGTCAGAGATTCATGCTGCTTCCATCGCGTTCTTTTAAGTTGGTGTAAAGAACAAAAATAAAGGACAGAACACAACCAAAATAACTGAGCAGGACGATGTTTTGATTTTGTTGAATAAAACAATTTTGTTTCTATTGCACAAATGAAAATATGTAGATAGACCATTTCAATCACGTACATCATCAATTCAAAGATTTGTTCGTCCATTTAAAAAAACATATCGTTATGCTCGGCCACAAATACTTCTAACAATAATGAATATTTTTGCCCCGAGGTTAGAGACAAGGTGTACCAAGCCGAATGCCGTATTTAAAAACTTTCAAAACCTCTTGAGGTAACAAATGTATCATCAATATTGAATAATAAAAGGTAGATAATTATTACAGAAAAGCTGATTCAGTATAGAAAGGCAGATAAGAATATTTTAAAATTGGGTACTGTTGCAATAACGTTTAATAAAGAGCTCGTTAAATAAATGTGAATTTTGGAACAAAGCTTCCTAATTATGGTAGCATAAATGTATAGATCACTCACATTTGCAACAATATATATCACTAGCTGACCCAGCGAACTTTTTACCTCCTAACAGCCAATGAATGTCATATTACATGTTGCTTGGACTTGATTTATGATTTTGCTAAAATAATACGATGAATACATATTGAATATTCAGTTCATCAGTAGAATATTTATAAAATAATTCAGAAAAAGGTTGAAATTCCTTCATTTTCATGAAAAACCAAAATCATGAATATTTTTTGTGCACTGCATTTTCATATCCAAATTCGGTTTCCTTAAGGAAAATTGGTCATTGTTTCAATGCAAGGGCTTGAATATGCTTTACGTAAGTGCTGATCACAATGAAGCCTGTTATTTCATTCTTCTCCTAATGTTGTGAAGGGTCACGCTTTCGAGTTTCAACTTCCTAGAGTGAATATAAGAGAATTGACCTCTCAGATGATCAGGGTATAGCCCATGATTTTAATCGTCCCCTAAGGTCTCAGAGGGTCTCTCCAAATGTCAATTTCCCATGGCGAACTGTAGAGAATTTATCTTACTCAGCTGATGAGGAAAGAGCCAATAATTTCAACTGTCTCTCAATATTTCAGGAGGTCTCTCCATCAAACCTAAACATTCTAGGGTGGATAAGAGACAATTTTTTCTCGCTTAGCTAATGAACTCTGCATCCATAGTTTCAGTCTGGCGGGGTATGCTTGTGAATGCTGCATTACAAGATCTGGGTACTTATGGTAACACAATAAGACATTTTTTGCTAGGAGTTGCTTGACGGAGAGTACGCAAGTTTCATTGAACAGGTCAACCGATGTGTAACGGGTTGGCTTTTTACACATAATTTTGACGATTGATATTTGGAGGTCCGTCAATTTGTGCATATGAGAATCAAGGGCTCCTTCTCAGACCCTTTTCTTCTTCTCAGACCAGAATGCCATACTGAAAGACAAAGAAAGTATGCAATTTTTTCTTAACTACAAAGACGAAGAAGTAGGAGATTTTTGTCTAGGACAAATGAATAAGTTTAGAAAATTACGGTACAGGTTAATCCTACCTGGAACGTTTTCGTCAATTTGCGTCTCTACACATGGGAATCGTTGTTGTGGTATTTTATTACACTTTCATCGAACACACACTCATTTTTAATATGTAAATGTCCATTAGCTGGAGTATGTGAGCAAGAAAATATCATCCCAGAAAATGAAGTGGTTCCACTTCATTTTACAATGAGTTCCGTTCACAATCAATGCTTCACTAAGGAATCTTGGTAATTTTTCATCATACGGAAATATTTTCCCACTCCTTAGAAAGCTCTCAATTACCACACAAGAGTACACCCCTCATCAGGCTGCACGGAGAGCTGAGCGTTGCGGATGACATTATTATAATAATTGTAATAACGGATAACGGAACATAATTATAATAACGGATGACGTTACTATAATAACTTACCTATCGTCGGGATTGACGAATAAAACGTCATCACGACCAAGAGACATACCTCCCCATACCATTATTTCTTCCCATATAACGGTATTAACTTGATATATAGGCAACTTGGGGAAATCGCTTCGAAGAAAGAAAAATTTAATTAATTTATATTTTAAAACAGTAAAAATGGATAATTTATCTACAAATGAAACATCGCAATGTTTTTAATGATGCATTTTGATAGGGTCTTATTTGCGATTCCAAGTTTCCATGGGATGAATGAAATGAGAACAAGAAAGAAGAAAAAAATTGTTTTCACACTTTTTAATTTCTCTTAGATAATTTCAACTAAACATTACAATTTGGTGTCTCGGGAATAAGTTGTCGTACCAAAGTAAGCTCATGCCAAGAATTTCCAGGTGGTGATCAATTCCAATGTTGATTTGGCCATTTAATTAATTATCAGAGTGCCAGGTAGGGTGGTGTCTCTCTCTCGCTGGTCATCCAAGTACCTCCGTCCTTTGTGGTTGACTTTTCCCTCCGCGGAGAGCAGGAGTGCCGCCAACACAGCAGAGATCACCAAGAACATGCGCATCCTTGTATCGAGAGTGACAGCTTTTGAGACATATGCGGCATTGGATCTTTTATAAGCGGATGGTAACCGTATCGTAAAGCGATTTACGTTCTATTGTTCGTGGAATTATTTTCTGATATTGAACGGATTGCGACACATTCTGAATGACGAAAGCGAAAATACATTAAGCAAACACACTCATATTGCAGCGTTATTAAATGATTTATTCACGCTGCAAATTGTTACACAGGGGTCTGTCATTTTTGTGTTAGAGTAACACTTCTACGTGAAAGGTTGGAATAGGCCAGAACTAGTAATCTCTATTGGTCTTATTTGTTAAACGTTACTGCATTGGGTAGTATCGCATCGCGGTTGAAACCATGGGTATCCAGTAGCCTTCAATATCTGACGTTGGTATCTAAGAAGGTATCATTCAAATTTCAGGTTTCTACAATGATTAGGACAGAAAATAGATAATATTGTTTTTCAGGGCGCAAGAGCTTGTATGTAACAGGAGGGCAGGTGAAGGGAATGTCAACACCTACGACGGTGGAATATAGTGTGTAACACCCAACGTTGAAATTCATGAGTTGAACAAGTGAGATTTAGCGAGGTAAAATAAAAAATCACTGGGGCTTATTATTCGAATGGCTTGCGTTCATGATTTGAATTTCTACTAAACTATGGAGTGTGTGGGTTTCGCAGGTGATAGAGCGATTATTGAATTTCAGGGGGCACACAAATATGATCAGCTGAACAATCCAAATAGGTATTTTGGTTGAGAACAGACTACGTGCTCTATGCATATCTCCTGAAATTCAATAATCGCTCTATCACCTGCGAAACACGCACACTCCAAAGTTTAGTAGAAATTCAAATCATTAATGGAAGCCAAATGAATAAAATTTAATAATAAACCACAGTGGAAAAATTCGTAGCGTTTTATCAACATTTACGGGAATGCTTCAACGGGTGTATCGGCTATAAACCCTTTTAGGAGTTCACTCCAGTATTAACATTACTACATCACTACGTCACTAGGTTACTGATATCAAATCAAAACAATAATAAACCAAAATAACGCAAATGTCAGCAGCATAAATCGGGCCATACATCGGGAATGGTTTGACCTACTGACCTGGGGAGGGGCTCATTTGATTCCTGGTGGAGTGTTCTTCAAAAAGAGTGCAAAGTTAGGCCGCTTCGACTTTTTTTGAGGTTTTTAGGGATTTTACAAAACTTTGACAACGCTTAAAGGGCACTTTAAATTAAGCGAGAGAGCTGGCTCAATAATTGGGCCAACATGGATTTTTCCTGAAATTTTCAGATCTTTTGCTCCAGCCGTTTGGGAGAAATCGTACGGAGTACCGCGTACGGACGGAAAAATGTTTATTGCAGATTCGGATTCTACACCCTTTGAAACGTAAACCATGAAATTTTCAGGGGGGGTTAGAATTTTTTTCAAGAGCGATTACGATGGTTTATTATTGAATAATAAACAAAAAACCAACGTTCCAATTGTCCGCAATTCAGACTTGAAAAGAATGAACTTGAATTCAGCTGATAGGGCTCATACGAGGTGATTTTTACTATGTCCAAGCACGTTCGCATTTGTGTTTCTGCTCCGCATTCTTTCAAAGTTATATCCCTTAGGAAGAGCAATCGGATGAACGTCAAGCTGCCCGCATGGGCTCACTCAATTGAAATATATATATGTTTGGAATTTCGAAATTTCAGCCCTTCGACTTCACACTTTTGGATTGACTGAAATCGATGCCGAGGAAT
This sequence comes from Creontiades dilutus, assembly GCA_031894815.1. Classification (NCBI taxonomy): domain Eukaryota; kingdom Metazoa; phylum Arthropoda; class Insecta; order Hemiptera; family Miridae; genus Creontiades; species Creontiades dilutus. Next base: position 2,090,085 of record JAVIWC010003164.1, read on the forward strand.
TCAGTCCCAACGAGACTTCAGATTATTAACCCAATTTTCATCAACTTCAGCTCCGTAATTTAGGAGAAAATCTCCAAACTCATCCGATTTTCGGTTCTACACACTAGCAATATAAAACAACAAATTTTGAAGGCTCATCGTTATTCGTATGTTAATCATTAGTGGGGGGTGTCAGTGGGCAGTAACCTCCAACACGTTACGCGTAGAGTATACAACTTGCATTATCGAAACTATGTTACATGTAGAAGACAAATTACGATAAAGTAGAACAATTATTGAAAAAAAAGTCTTACTGCTCTGCTGAGTCACCTGCAAAACAAAACATCTCAACATTGTGTGAAACTTCACACTGTGGTGCCGATAAGATCATAAGAAAACAGGGTGCTACTCTAGGGTTAACTGGTTACATTATTAAGGTCTCATCTATAATTAATAAATGTCGTTTGGGTTCAGATAGTTTACAGTTCAACTAAGGCAACCGCATCTTATGCAGATTGGAGCGTTAGTAACTCATACAGGTCACAGCTTAACCGAAGCACTCCTATAAAATCCCATTCAAATCGGAGCGTTTTGGTCTCACATGTGTTCTAGTGAAATAATTGTCATGATCGCATAATAGAAGTAGAACCTCCGTTTTTTCATGTAGGTTCCAGTTCAAACAAAGCAAAACTGATCAAGATTTGATACTACAGCTGAGAATCATGGTCTCTGATAGGCCTCTAGAGCGACCTTATCATCTATTACTCTGATAGAAAATTACGAAGTGGCTTCTCGTAATAATCTCTGATCTATTAAATTTAACAAACATGATTATTGATTTCCTAAGTATGTATGGTTGATTAAAACTTCTTGAAAACCTTTCAAGTCAGATTCCTGCAGTTCTCATTTACAGCACTTCGCTCTTTTAATTATTATTCGTTAGTATAGGCGTAAAAGGCACACGAAAGGAATAGACGATGTAAAGGTAATAGACATTAGTTGTCTCTTAAGATGTCAAAACATTACGTTTTATTCTAAATAATCGAATAGTACGACTGATTTCCGTTTAAGTGAGTTGCTCGCACTGAATCTACCTCTGAAATGAGAGAGAAAATTCAGCTACTTTTATGTATAGATAATTTGGTAGATTCCACTATACCAGGGGTCTCCGGATACGGAACGTGGAAGAATCTGGTCCGGCCTGTCGCCCGCGGACACCATGGGAAAAATTAAGCGACCACCAGAACAGAAAGGAAAGTCAGCCATGAGACTTTCGATCGGAACAACAAACTTTGATCTTAAGTGGAAAGGCATTGTAAGCAAAAAGCTGGCTCAAGAATTGGGGCGTCGCCGGACCAACATGGACTTTTCCTGAAAATTTCAGATCTTTTGCTCCAGCCGTTTGGGAGAAATCTTGCGTACGGCGGACGGACGTAAAATTTTTTATTGCAGATTCGGGTTCTACACCCTTTGAAACGTAAACCATGAAATTTTCAGGGTGGGTTAGAATTTTTTTTTAAAGAGCGATTACAATGGTTCATTATTGAATAATAAACCAAAAACCATTGCACACATCACATTGGATTTGTTTTCCAAAGTACTTTTTTGAATGTAATAATTTAAAAAAAATAAATACAAAAGATGCTTCTCTTGAATGCTTTGTTTTTATATTTCTGAAAATAAAATTGTTATCATCCCTTATTGAACAATGAAAAAAGGAATTTTAAAAGTATATTTAATCATTAAAACTAAGTTTTGGTTCCTATATTAGGTCTAATTTTGAATTTCTCAAATTCGCCTAGGAGTGCTTGAAAACCCTGTTTTTCAGCTTTCAAAATTTTCCATTCCTGAAAATTCAATCGTTAATATTTGTTATTGAACAACGAAAAGTAATGATGGAATTTAAAAAAATACAATCACTACAAAAAAATTGTTTGTACCTATAGGTATTAGGCCTAATTTTGAAATTGTCAAACTCGTCTAGGAGTGCATAAAAACACTCTTTACTAGTTTACTAGTGTCTAATTTTCAAAAATCACCGGACCCCCTCTAGGGAGTTACGCCCTTTTAGCGGAGTAATTCGATTTATAAATAGATTAGATAATAAAACAGAATTTCGACAAGCTCGGATTACCTCCCTATTAAACTCGAATCGCATTATTCTTTCTGCAACTAAAAGGTACGGCACCTCGTAACTTGATACAAGGATAAAAATACCTACAGACCAATAAATCATCTCATATTGATCGGAGGAAAAGGGTCATTATCCAGAACCAGAATGACGTCAACTGTAACCTGGACAATTCTGCCTATTCGAAGACGGGCATATTATTTATGGGACAATTAATAGCCACCCAAATTCTGATTCGAATGGCAACTCTATTGTTATATATAAGTCCATCATTATTGGGGATGAAACATTGAAGAAAACTCCCTGCTGATTATCACATCCCTGAACATCGAGAAATGTTGGCGAATTTCATGTGGATCCTTTTGTGCGTCATTATGATTGCAACATTGGCTTCTTCATCGGATGATTGTAAGTGCAAACAGTACCCGCTGAACCATTTGCAGTAGTATGACTTATTATTAATCTGTTATTAACCATTTTAAAACATTTTAATCCTGATGAAACTATTTTGTTTTGAATACCTGATGTCATAAGATTATCCGTGTTACTTAATGATGGGTAAGGGGGCCTCTTCCTAGTTCCACGAAACCGGTAAAGCGAATCATAAACCTAGGCATTTTTAAGCAGAGATATTGCCTCAGCTATTTAAAACACATAACGTCCTTGTTAGGAGTTCATGAACTCCTTAACCGATTAGAATTCGGATTTTCATCAATTTTCTGATTAGATAGTAGAACTTATCACAAATTTTAAAGCTTAACCACTAATATTTCATCTCAACTCACGTCACAACTTATCTCACCATTAAGGATCCTGAGTAGAGCGTAGCTTCGAATATGGACAATTGTACGTGATAAGCTAGGCGTTGAATAGTTAATATAATTTAAACATAGGTACTGGACCTAAACTCTCTCTTTATTGCTAAATACTTGCGTTTTCCTATTGAAGTCTTATAAAGTTCGTTTTACTCTGGGCCACTCCATACGTCCATGACATTTATAGTGTTGTTGTAATCCTTTCATTTTGTTAGTAATTGTAACTTTACCATCTCTTTAATAAATGTTGTACTCGTATTTTTCAGGCTTTGGACCTAAACCAGACTGCTCACGCGAGGATTTGATTTACTGCCGCCAAGGAGACTTTTACTGCACTGAATATTGAAACTCCCAAAATAACGTTTGCTCGAAAATAAAACAACTTTAGCAAATGTATTTCACTTATTCGAAATTCCATCCTTATTTATTTACTCAAAATTTAATTCTTGGATGAGTTAACAATGATTCTCTAAGAACTGTCATTCTGATTAATTTAACTCAATTAACAAAAACTGATAGAATGTTGTAGTAGTTAATCGTGGACTGTTTTTCTTCAAAGTAGAGTATAAGGTATTTTTTCCTGAACGAAACAACGTACCAGGTGCCAATAAATTGTTCGATCAGCCCTTAACCGTGTACCTCTGCTGCATCTTTTGGGAGGTTTAAATCTGCCACCAAGTCATTGATGCCTCCTTGTGTGCATAGCTTTGTAGCTTCGATGAGGAGGTCACTTCAGACTCGAAGGCTGATGATGATTGAAACATCGGATCAAGCAAGATGGAAAATGGGAACTAGGAGGTCATCAAGAACTGGGATATTTGATGAAGGCAGGAGGAGAGCTCATTAATTTCTAGCGCAAGAGCCTCTTAATTTTGTTATGCAAAAGTAACGATATTTTTCACGGTTTGTTCTCTCCATATCATTGGTATCGCAAACGGGATTGGTTTTCTCTTTTCATTTGTACACAAATGTAAGAGTTCAAACAAATACGAAACACTTTGTGTGCAGAGACGATGCAATGCTTAGTGATTATCGGTTCCTAACAGGGTCTTTAGATCACATGATAATGGGCTGTCCGATCTATGCAAACACGCGAGAAATAATGTTTAAGCTAATTCACGAAAAAGTCGAAGACCCTTTTAAAAACGAAATATTGCTAATTTCTAAGCATTTGGATGTATGGGACTTAATGTACTTACTTATATGAGTGAAAATAATTCAATAATTTCGGAATTGTAGAAGAATGTATTCATTTCAATTGTATGTAAAGATAACACTCGCCTCAAAATTTTAAGTTTAAGGGCCCTGGGATTCCTCAAGAGGTGTACGCGGGATTTCCACTCTCCTCACACCATTGTATTCCTATTTAAAGCATTGGTAAGACCAATAATGGAATTTGCATGCTCTGTGTGGTCGCTCATCTATGAGATCCATAAAGACCGTCTCGAGGGGGTGCAGAGGAGGTTTCTGCGCTACAGGGACTAGGTGGATTACGTGCCCTTTCGGTCAAATTCGATATCTTTGTGTCTGCCGATATCTTGTTCCTGTATCGACTGCTGAATGGATTGGTGGATTCTCCTAGGCTCTCTCTGGACTGTCCTTCCATGTTCCTGCGCGCTCAACTCGTCGCCAACCTCTTTCCCGCGTGCCTTTTGCTCCATTTAACTATGCTATGCACCGCCCCTCGTATCGGATGATGCGAGAGCTTAACGCCATTTTGGATCTGGTGGATTTTGATATGTTCGCCCACTCTCTCAACCGCCTACGGAGCCTCCTCCCAGTTTTCTCTCCGTTGTCCTAGCCCTCGCACTGGGAGTGTTTGTGTGAGTGTGTTCAAGTGTAGATTAGAATTTGGTTTAAAAGTTTGTTATTGTTATGTTTTTACCCATTTAAGCTTACTTTTATCTGTAGCGCCAACTGCCCTTTCTTCATTTTGTAATTGGCGTAAGCCGTATGTAAATAAATAAATAAAATAGTTTGGTGTTTCCTTTCAAGATGCTTAGGAATCTAAAACACAATAATTTGCAACGTGTTTGAATAATTTAAATACGCTGCAAATCATTACAAAGGGTTCTATTATTTTGTGTTAGAATAACGCTTCTACGTAAATGACTGATCTATGAGTTAGTAGACTCCTCACTATCCTGTCTTGTCGATTCTATATACCTCAAGGATAGCATTATTTTTATTTCAACACGTTAGATCGATTAGGAGAGAAATTCTCTTAAGGGACTTCATCAAATCAGTGGTCTTCATACGGTGTATTGACTCCTAGATTTCCAAAGACACTGGTAATAATCCGTTTTAAATATAACTCCGTGAATGCCAATCGTTACTTGTCCGTTTCTACAAAACAGAAAGTGACATCAAGGCTTATATCTCACCGTGGGTCGGTAGATATACTTTAACATGTTCTAAATCGAAAGCTCTAAATTCACCTCAATTCATTATGCTACCATTTAAATTGGACTTGAACCGCCCCACCACAACAAGCTGAAGACCTATAGTTTTTCAAACGGACTATATTACATCAATCCTGTGCAAACGAAGGAATCGTGCTATTTATCATCCCCATAAGTAATTGGGCACTCAGTATACCGTCTCGATTCAAATGTAAGTATAGACCCAGACCTAGTAACCTGTATTGGTCTTATTTGTTTGACGGTACTGCATTGGGTATTATCGCATTGCACGCGAGCAAAAGCACGTTCGCTTTTGTGTTTCTGTTCCGCATACTGTCAAGTTCAATCCCTTAGGGAGAGCGATCGGATGAATATCAAGCTGCATCCAACATGTTACGCGTAGAGCATACCACTTTGCATTATCGAAACTATGTTATAGAAGAAAAATTACGATAAAGTAGAATAATTATTGAAAAAGAGCTCAGTCACCTACAAAACAAAACGGAAATAAGGTTACTACTACACCTCCCTGTCACTTTTCCTATGCTCATCTGATGACAAGAAACTACCTACAACAATAACAAGTACCAACATCCAAATGGAGGATCAAGAGGACTTCCTGACGTTTCGTCGTATTTTGTTTCTGCAACACCGGCGCTCTCCTCTTACCCACCTTTTTGAAGAAATCTCTTATCTGACTTACTTTCCGATAGAGGTGTGTGAACCCAGGTCACCTGAGGGAGTAGACTCCCTGCAGGTCACTCAGTCCAAAGACAAATTCAGTGGGAGAAGTTCACCAGTTCTCTCCGTGGATGAATGCGATCTGCAGTTCGCTCCGCAATTCACTGTGTGAATGAATGGGACCTCTATCATCTTCGTATACAGTCAGGGTTCGGTAGATAACAGACGTCTACCGTACTCCTTACATGAGTACCTCTGAGTAAAACTATGATAGGTACAAAAATGAGGATGGGGCGAGTGAACGGTTATCTTGAGTCAGGACTCCTCAACAAGAGTCGTTTGCGACCTGCAAGTCTCGAACTTCACTTGCCACGAAAAGTTCGCGACCATCTGAGTAGTTTGAATGTCGGCCACGTGGAGCCATGCTGTCGCAAACGTCTTGTGATGAACTGCAGATCTTCCTTCCGCCGGTCATTTGGGACAAGTTCACCAGATAGAGAAGTTCAAGGTCATTCACTCACCACCGACCTCTACTTTCCGAGACTAGTAATTGTGGTATCTTAGTTTTGTTTAATAAACCTCGTTTCTCCGTTTGACTAAATCTTGTCTCTTCACTAGTGATTACCAGTCTTTTAAACAGGATTAAACCGTGAAGTTCATTGGAGTGATGGCACAACGTTCTATAAGTATTGCAATAATCTGTTGAATTCTATTGCATCACGAATCGTTGTGGTTTTATCGTCAACACAAAACTATTTAAGAAATCATCTCAACATTTTGTGAAACCTTCACACTGTGGTGTCGATAAGATCATAAGAAAACAGGGTGCTATTCTATTGTTAACTGGTTACATTTTTAAGGTCTCATCTTTAATTAATAAAGGTCGTTTGGGTTCAGATAGCTTACAGCAACCGCATCATATACAGATTGGAGCGTTAGTAACTCATACAGGTCACAGCTTAACCAAAGCAATTCTATAAAATCATACTCAGATAACAGCGTTCTGGTCTCATATGGATTCAAGTGAAACAATTATCATGATCTTATAATAGAAGTAGAACCTCCGTTTTCTCATGTAGTTTCCAGTTCAACCAAAGCAAACTGATTAACATTTGATACTACAGCTGAGAATCATGGTCTATGATAGGCCTACACCCAATCAAAGCTACCTTATCATCCACCACACTGATAGAACATGACGAAGTGGCTTCTCGTCATAATCTCTAATCTATTAAATATAACAAACGTGATCTATTGATTTTCTAAGTAAATATGGTTAATTATACCGTCTTAATAACCTATGTGCTTTCCCGAGTGATATGCAAGTTGTGGTATCGAAAAATATACAGAAAGTTGAAAAATTTAATGCAATAAACAGTTTCTCCTCAAGGCTATTACTTGAAGGTTTGAAAAATAAGAATATTGTAAGATTACCTGCATTTTTAGTTGCAAAGTCTTGTTCAATTGAATATACGTTTTTGTTTCAACTGATATATTTTTATTATTTCCTCCTCGATAAACTTCCATCACTTATTGAGGAACGCATCGGGTTTTCTTTTCTAGATTTGCTAAAACAATATTTTTTTAAGGTTGACGATAGTAATATCGATAGTTTCAAAAACTATCGATAGTTCCGATAGTTACCCATCACTACTAGAGGGGGCTCAAAAATAATTTGGTAGATTCCACCAGTCCAAACCATGGTTCCAGCTCGTATTACCTCCCTATTAAACTCGAGTTGCAATATTCGTATTGACAACTAACAGGTACGGCACCTCGTAACTTGATACGAGGATAATAGTACATAAAGATCAATAAATCACCTCATATTGATCGGAGGATAGGGTCGTTATCAGGAACCAAAATGACTGTAACGTCTAATTATTTGGAATCCATTAAATTGATTGTATACACATTTTATTTTCTACGTTTTATTAACTGCTCATGAATAACCGGGAAAATTCTGCCTATTCGAGAACGGAAATATTATTTATGGGACAATTAATAGCTATCTAAGTTTTGCTACGAATGGCAACTCTATTGTTATATATAAGTCCATCATTATTGAGGATGATACATTGAAGAAAACTCTCTGCTGATTATCACATCCCTGAACGTTGAGAAATGTTGGCCAATTTCATGTGGATCCTTTTGTGCGTCATTATGGTTGCAACATTGGCTTCTTCATCGGATGATTGTAAGTGCAAACAGTACCCACTAAACCATTTGCAGTTGTATGAGTTATTATTAATGTGTTATTAACCATTTTAAAACATTTTAATAATAATGAATCTATTTTGTTTTGAATACCTGATATCATAAGATTATCCGTGTTACTTAATGATGGGTAAGGGGGCCTCTTTCTCGTTCCATGAAACTGGTAAAGCGAATCATAAACCTTGACATTTTTAAGCAGACATATTACCTAAGCTATTTAAAACACATAAAGTCCTTGTTAGGAGCTCATAAACTCCTTAACCGATTAGAATTCGGATTTTCATCAATTTTCTGGTTAGATCACAAATAAGGACTTATCACAAATTCTATAGCTTAACCACTAATATTTCATCTCAACTCACGGCACAAGTTATCTCACCATTAAGGATCCTGAGTAGAGTGTTGCTTCGAATATGGGCAATTCTACGTGATAAGCTAGGCGTTGAATAGTTTATATCATTTAAACATAGATAAAATAAACCTTGGATCGAGGACCGAATATATCTTTGCTCTCTCTGCAATCTGAGACAGGACGAAACCAATGAGCATTTCCTGGCAGTGTGCCCGATCCTTGGTTTTGTCCGTCTCAGATGTTTCGGTCGTGCAGTTTTGTCTAGATCTGAGCTGATTGGTGTTTTTACCGGGCCTGACTGGTCGCCTCTCTGCTCATATTACCGAGAAGCGTTACAGGTCTTTCTTAGTTGGGGAGTTCAATTATTATGGAAATAATTAATATATGTGCTCAAATTAATAACAATTTGTAATTAACAAATTGATAAATGGTTAATTCACATTTGATTTTATGTAATAACTTAACTCCTTTGTGGAAATAATTCGTTGTAGGCCACGAGCATCGATCCTTCTTATTACAGGTTTTTTTTGTTCTCTCTTTTTATTGTTTCAAGATTGAAATTATTATACTAGTATTATTATATATGTAACGGAATTCCAGCTGATGGTAGTGTAAGACCAAAGCGGTCCATGTTTAGTTCAAAAAGAAAGAAAAACAGTCATATTTATTTAGTAATTAGTCAAAATTGGTAATATTTTGTAAGATTGTTTTGTCAATTCATTGAACTTATTTCCTCACGATGAGCCTCAAGGCGCCTAGTTCAAACAATGTACCACAAACTACGTTTATAGTCTGAGACACAATAACACTTGGATAACGTAGTGTAAACTACCTTTAACAAATATCTGATGACTTTGGTTGTTATTGAACAACAGTTTTCTCTCTTTATTGCTAAATACTTGTGTTTTGCTTTTGAAGTCTTATAAAGTTCGTTTTACTTTGGGCCACCCAATACGCCCATGACATTTACAGTATCGTTGTAATCTTTTCATTTTTTTAGTAATTGTAACTTTACCATCTCTTTAATAAATATTGTACTCGTATTTTTCAGGCTATGGACCTAAACCAGACTGCTTACACCCGACTTTGATTTACTGCCGCGAAGGACAGTTTTACTGCACTGAATATTGAGACTCCCAACAAAACGTTTGCTCGAAAATAAAACAACTTTAGCAAATGTATTTCACTTATTCGAAATTCCATCCTTATTTATTTATTCAAAATTTAATTCTTGGATGAGTTAACAATGATTCTCGAAGAACTCTCATTCTGATTAATTTAACTCAATTAACAAAAACGGATAGAATGTTGTACCATTTACTCATGGAATATTTTTTCGAAATAGGGTATAAGGTATTTTTCCCGAAGGAAATAAGGCACCAGGTGCCAATAATTTGTTCGATCAGCCTTGCTGCATCTTTTGTGATCTGCCACCAGATTCCTCCTTGTGTGCATAGCTTGGTGGCTTTGGGGAGGAGGTCACTTCAGACTCGAAGGCTGATGATGATTGAAACGTCGGATCAAGCAAGATGGAGAAATGAGAGGTAGGTCATCAAGAGCTGGGATATTTGATGAAGGCAGGAAGGGAGCTCATTAATTTCTAGCACAAGAGCCTCTTGCTTTTGTTGTGCAGAAGTAATAATATTTTCCAATATCGTTCTCTCCATGCCATTGGTATCGCAAACGGTATTGGTTTTCTCTTACCAGTAGTACACAAATGTAAGAGTTCAATACAAATACACACTTTGTGTGCAGAGCCGGTGCAATGCTTAGTGATTATCGGTTCCTAACACGGTCTTTAGATCACATGATAATGGGCTTTCCGATCTATTCAAACACCCGGGGAATAATGTTTAAGCCAATTCACGAAAAAGACGAAAACCTTAACTATTGCTGAAATATTGCTAATTTATAGGAATTTATATATGTGGGAAGCAGTGTAGATATTTATAAATGAAAATAATATAATAATTTATGAATTCTAGAAGGATGTATTCATTTCAATTGTACATAAAAATCGAAGCATGGCTGTCGGTAGATCAATACGAGATTTGTAGGGTCATTGGGATTAACAACATAATAATTTATATTTAATTACTCACATGTAATGTAAAATTATCTATTTATTTTATGTGGCAGTATGCTTTAATAAGAACCTTGCAAAAAAATACTTTCTGAGGAGCCCAGGTTTTTCTTGATCCTACGCCTCATGACGAAGTATGCCATGTACGCATTTATCACATGTGCTGGTATGTCTTGCCTCGAATTTTCCTCTACTAAATTTCCTCCAACATCGAAAAAATGAACGATTTAAACCATTCCGACTGATTACGAACTATTCTTTTAGTATAGGGTTATAAGTAGATTTTCGGATCGAAATAGAATTCTGAATCATCTATAATAAATTTTGCTATTTTATAAAATTTAAAATAAAATTATGGTGATACAATAATCTACTTGTATCTACTTTTGTACAAATGAATACTTGTACGTTTAAATAGCATGAGGACACTGGAATCCATAATACTGGCAATGATTACTATTTGCAAAAGTCAAAGAGGTGATTCATAACCTGTAACATGTGGTTCATCAATTAGTTTTGCAAAATTTCAAGGGTGCAAACTCATGCAGTTTCTTTGGGATCGATTTCCCAGCTTCTCACATACGATCGAGCATGAAGATTTGCAGAGGAACTAAGCGTGATAGACAAAAAAGCTACAAATTATGACACAGAGGTTTATCATTTCCGACTTAGATAGCCCTTCTAAGTAAACCACTGATCTATGTATATTAGACGTGGTCAGGAGAACCTTAGCAAGAGCTGCCGCTAGCCACGGGGCCTAGCTCGGACCACCCTTTTAACGGGCTCTGCAATCCTACCACCTATCTGATTTCCGATAATAAACCTTTGTAATCTATAGCAAAAAAACACTAAAAATTAATTATACCCCCCCCCCCCCCATATCAAACATTGTCACTTAGAATTTCAAGGTGTGTGGGTGTGTGATACCGAATCTGCAACGTCCATCTGCCGTCCGCGTTAAATTCATGTAAAACTGCGTTCTTTAGCACATCAAGTCCATTTGGGGTTTAGCTGGTTCCAACTTCTAGCCAGCACTATCGGTTTACGTGCATAAATGCAAGAGCCCAAAACTACTCAAACACGAGTCAAAAAACTTGTTGTTACAGGTTTTTAGTGACATAGACAAGTAGGGTGTCATTTCCAAGTATTTTTGGAAGCCGAATCAAATGTGATGTGTACTTGGTTAATCCGAGCTCATTTGAATAAGAACTTTTTTTTTAATGGTAAAAATGCAAGATGTAAAAGAAGGCCGTTGTAAATTTCAATTTTTTTATCCATTTTCTCTCTTTGAAGATTGAAACAAAAGTTGTGGTGTGGGAGGAGAGGAATATATAGAAATAAATTGCAGCGTTTTAGTTTATTATTCTCAGTAGAAAACCTTTGTAATCGACCAAGAAAAATAATTTTTTAGCACACCTTCAAAATGTGTTGTTTTAAGTTAGAAGGTGTGTGGAATCCGAAAATCGTTAAGTCCGCCTTGCGCCTCATGCCGTCCAGTGATTTTCTCCGAAACTATGATACAATATTGATGAAACGTCTTATTATTCATATTTAATTAAACATGGCAATGATCTCAGCCAGTCAATTTAGAAGTTCATGAGCAGTATTCGATTAAATATATCAATGATCTAAGCCAGTCATAAAGGGTGAACTAAAGAGCTGAAATTTCCGAAAAATCCGAAAATCAAAAACTTTTGAAGCTGGAAATAATGAACCAAAACATAAGAAAATGAATATTAGTTTCAAAAACTATCCATTGCACTATCATTTCAAAACCGTTGACCTTCTCCGATCGATGTAATGCCTGTTCATTGGATTCTTGAATGATGTTCCAGATTCTTCGATTCTTTATTGTTTTCAGTAGCGTAGCGGAGCTTTCTCATGCACATCCGTCCCTCGCGTTGTAAAATTGAGTTTGTGATGGTTAATGTACTTATAATGAATCGACTTTCACGTTCACACCTTTTCCCGAATGTTTAATTCAAGTTCCTACGTAATGGATTTAAAAAAGGCAATTTAGAAGTTCAGCAGCCCATGAAATCGAAAAAAAGCGGAAGGGGGTTAACGACGTCATCAAACGCGGAAGGCAAAGTTCATTCTAAATGGACACAACTTCGTAGCTATTGACGAATGGTAGTTTGAGAATATAGTCGGAAAACCCCTCCAAGTTCCGTCATGCTTGATGAATTGATGTTCTGAAACGATCGTAATTTGTTGGGTCAAGAGGGGCCGAAAGGGAAGTCGCTAATTGATTCGAAGGATTTAAAATACTGAAGCCAAGGGGGCAATGGCCGGGACAAGTTGTAAAAGCATAGTTGCGAAAGGGGCCGTGGAGAGGGGGAAAAGTTAAATGTATAGGGGATTCAAAGGGGAGGAAAGCTCGATGTCCTGGTCACGAACCAACGAGCAAATAGGGAAGCGTTTCACGAGAACCGAACTCCATTACCAGACATTAAACTTAGTTCATAACCGTAAATCCCTGGCGGGAAGCCCCTCTGGTGCCTTTGGTGAATAAGGTCCCCCGAGGGCTCCGGGGGCATTAGGGCCTTCAGGGCGGCTTTATCGCCTGAAGGTAGAGTTAGCGGTGGGACAGAAGCGGGCTAGGTTGACTGGAACAGCCGGAACGCCCCCGGAACCTACACTTTTAACCTTAACGACGAGCAATTCAATCAGAAGGGGCCCCTTCAAGGGGGACAGTCCTTAAAATTGCTCCGTCCCCAGGATTGCTTCTTCCTCCGGATTGCTCCTTCCAAACGTGGAATAGCGAAGATCTTCTTTATTCCCAAAGATTCGATGCTCCCTAAAAGAGTTTGAGCAATGTGCGGAACTAGAAGATACTTGGGCAGATAAGTATAAACAAGTAACTACAGGTACAGAATTTATCCAATAAAAGGAATTCATAACATAAACCTGTTGACTTAATAAATGTAAAATCTGCGATAAGATGGCAAAAGACAATAAGTATTTTTTTTTTCAAAACCCAGGTTTGAGCAACTATCAGGTTGTTACTGGCATTTGAAAGCAGGCAGAGAATGGCAACTCTGTTATAAATAGATCAGAAGATATTGGCTGTGGCAAAATGTGATGAATCAAACATATAAGTAAGTAATGCGTGCATTTTAGGGCTCACACCTGTAAACATAACTATAAACACTTATGAATATATTTAAAAACTAGATCAAATTCTTAATCGAACAAAAAAAATCAGGGGAATTGACTGAGAATTCTAGGAGCCAGGAGATCGGCCACACACTCCTTCTCCCCCCTCCCTTCACAACTCATTTCCCCATATAACATTGAAAGTTGATTGGTTTTATTGAATAAGGGAGGTTTTTTTTACAAAAATCGGTGTAAAAAAGAAGAAAACCAGATGAAAATGGTGAAGATATCGATTTATCACTACCACCCCCTCAATACAATGCAATACTACCACCATGGTTCGATCTGGAGTTAGTTCCAAAATGAGACCAAAGTTCATAAATAAATAAAAATTAATCAAGAAAATTGGCATCATAAGCTGTATATTCAGAGCTTGAATTAATTGTCTATCACTCCCACTGTCTCCCCACTCACAAGATAATTCAAAATTTCCGAGGTTTGTAGCACAACTAGACCAGAATTAGGTTTTCCAATCGATGGAACCAGATGAAACTCGTGAAGAAACAACGACGCACCTCTATTACCCTTTCTCTCCATACCTCCCCCCCGTTTCTTGAGGGACATAGTTAAAATATCAAACCCATCATCTCTCGCTCTTTTGGTTTATTATTCAATAATAAACCATTGTAATCGCTCTTGAAAAAAAAAATCTAACCCCCCTCGAAAATTTCATGGTTTACGTTACAAAGGGTGTAGAATCCAAATCTGCAATAAAATTTTTCCCGTCCGTCCGCCGTACGCCGTACGCGCGATTTCTCCCAAACGGCTGGAGCAAAAAATCTGAAATTTTCAGGAAAATCAGCATTGGTCCGACAACGCCCCAATTCTTTAGCCAGCACTCTCACTTAATTTAAAGTGCCCTTTAAGGGTTGTCAAAGTTTTAGTAAAATCCCTAAAAATCTCAAAAAAAAGTCAAGGCGGCCTAAATTTGTACTCTTTTTGAAGAACTTTCCATAAGGAATCGAATGAGCCCTTCCCCAGGTCCGTAACTCAAACCATTCCCGATTTATGGTGCCAACATTTGCATTCACATTCACTACATCACTAGGTTACAGCAATCAAAACAAACACAAGAGTTTTTTTTTATCGCAGTAACCTAGTGATGTAGAGAATGTGGATACTGGAGTGAACTCCTAAAAGGGTTTATAGCCGATACAGGGGTTGAAGCATTTGATATGCATGCTCCGTCTTACGAAATTTAAAATTTTCAAATAGGATATTTTTCCATTGTAATCGCTATTTGGATTGATCAGTTGATCATATTTGTGTGCCTCCTGAAATTCAATAATCGCTCTATCACTTGAAACACGCACACTCCAAAGCTTAGTAGAAATTCAAATCATGAATCATTGAATAATAAAAACCAGTGAAAGAATTTGCAGCGTTTTTCATCTATAATTAAAGATTAGAGTATAAATACCTAAATCCAACCATTCTCAGTGTATTCACCATTCTCAACCATAATGAAATTTTTCGGACCCTTGTCAACAGCAGTTGGAATGACATATTCTATGCACCTTATATGATTTGGGATTGAATGTTAATAAATATATGAATGCCACTACATCTTCCGAATTAGTAAAGATTTTTCTTGTCGGGCAACAATACAACTCGAATAGTTCAAAATTGGATTTTAACCCGTGCCCGACTCAAAATTTGGCAGCAGGTATGTACCATTTACCGCTTAGTCCGATCAGCCACTTTAACCACGGACGTGTTGGACTCCAAATAAGTCGTGTACAAATTAGTGAAGTGAACCAACCCTGACATCCTCCGTTGCTCTTTAGTATTTTTCGTTCCTTTGGCGTACATGATATCTTGATGTTGTCTCTCATTCCTGTGAGCGTTAAGAGGCGGCGTATGCTTTCACATTTCGGTCATCTACAAGCGCTATCTTTTCACTTCTCCACAACCATTGAATGACTGCAATGAGTACTAGCATTTTTTGTTTCTCACATTACGGATAAGATGTAATCCACACGCTAAACCAGCAAATGTGGCTCAATTTTCATGACCATGCTTAATTATTCTGCAATTTTTGAACTTCAATGTATGTGAATGGTTCATTCCATCCCGGAATTCGTTGTATCCTTGTGGTAGCGTTTCAGGCTAATTTCTATCCGGGCCTAAGGTTCTATCACGTCCAACTTTTCAGTTTTCATTAATTTCTGATGCAAGCGAGCCATTTACTCGGAGGTTGGCCCTGCTTGGCTTTGCACCTTATCACTATGATTTCTACGAATATACTCCTGATTCTTCAAGAAGTTCAGTTTATAATATTTATTGATTTGACTGGCCCTCTGTTTTGAATTGCGGACTTCAAAGTAGAACAAGAGTATGCAGATCTAGAGCTGAGGAATGTAAGAATAGTCTCGGCCAGTTCTTTCAGTGCAATGCCTCCATGCTTAGCATCACTGAGCAAACAGCAAAAATAACTGTTAGCAGAACGGTTTTCTCTCCAAGTCCGTAACTTTTAGTACCATTATGTCTGGTGCCAATTTAGTGGAGATTTCACGAGTTGGACCCCAGCAGTTGAATAGTTTTTCATACTTACAAAAAACGGGGCTTGATTGTTCGTACTTTATTCGCAGTCATTAAATGAATAGTATTTTCCGACGAAATTAAAATTCGGCATATACACGAAACGTTTTTGTTTTTATTCATTTATTCATATACGGGAACCCATTGAGAATAAAGGGAATAAAACACGCATCGTTTAAATAACTGAGGTCATTGCGTTACAGGGCCTGAATGAAACGGTAGAGCAATGTTAGTATAGTGTACTAAAAGTGTTTATAATATATTACAATCCGTAGTGGAGGTTTTATCAAGGCCTGCATCACCTAAACTGGAATCGCTCAACTTTTAAGCTTTCATACAAAGAATGATTCCACCCCCACCGATAAAGAATCATCTTTCAGGTGTTATAATTTCGTAATCTATTGATTGGATTCATTTCATGACATGTCCACGCCGGACTCGAACAAACGTTATTATTGCGGCTACTTCCCGTTGCCACCTTAATCCTCCACCAGTACCAGACGTAAGACCTAATAGATATAACAACAAGAAAAACATCAGTGGAGATTCAAAACAAATGGAGAGAAATATAAGAAAACTGAAGCACAAAACTCGAATAATTATTCGATTATAATTACTCAGTTCAACTACACAACAGCGTCCAGGCATGTCACTTACCATATGGTCAAAAAGATTCACACTGCGGTTGAACTCTCTTCGCGCCCGCATCAAGAGGATTATTCTGAAGGTAGCTTGTTAAAAGTGGTAGGAGGGAAACGTTTTATGTTGGAGCTTATGTTGGTATGATAAATTGAATTTTACTAATTCGGAGAGAAGCATTTTGTTTTGAATTCAACCCATGAACTAAAATCAGATTTGATATCTCTATAAACTTGAACGGACGTGTAGAATTTGAATTTTCTACTTTTATTTCTAAGAAGAAAAAAACTTCATAATAAAGCAGTATGGAAAGGCAGCTACCTGGACCAAACACATTGTCCAACTAGGGCGATGCATCTGGGTTCATAATCATGCGTTTTAAATAGAGTGGTACCGACTGAGGTTAAACCACCCTTAGCGACCATTCAAGTTAAAATCAAGCCCCTAACTATGACCTATCTATGATGATGCACATCTGGCACAATCCACATTCTCCGTTATAATATCTGTTCAAGCGTTGAGGGGGGTTTAAACTGGTTTAGTTAAATTGGTCCTAAGAGAGAAGTCAAATTCGAATCCATAAAGGATACAACAGAGCTTGGGAGGTAAGAGGCCTCCATGTACAGATATAGTGGGACGTGCAAATTAGGACGTAATACTAATCGCTGAGGGCTGGATGAAATCACAACCCTCAACACCGGATCCCATCTGTAACTCAACAAATCTCTGGATATCAGTGGATTTTAAAAAGGCACAGTTTAACATTACTTATGCAAATACCGTCTCTCAATAAAAAATATTGAATATAAAAGATTTTTTACTTAAACAATTAATTTTGAGAAATGGAACGATCCTAGAATCTCCAATTTATCGCATTTATTTATTTACTTCCCTCAACATTAACATCCGAAATAACACGTATCGTTTCGAAACAAAGCCCTGTAACCAAACCAATGTAACCAAAATATCACACTTAGTCGAAGTAGAACAATATATGTTAATACTATGTTAATACTATATCTACTCAGAGGTGTCCATCCCCCCTCAAACTTCATGAAGCACCACAAAAATGTAAAAAATTATTGTAAGCATCCCTTATTTATCTAAAACTAAAAGAAGATTAAATCTATGTATAAATTTAATATAGGTATTAAACAAATTCAAACCCGGTCGGCAATAGATGAAACGAACAGTGTTTGAGCACTGTCATTGTCATTTATACATTTTGAGATAGAAAAAGAAACCATTTTAAATTAATTACTAGGTTCAATATTATTTACGTTCTATCTGGAGATGTAATATATTTTTGAATGTCGTCACGTTAAACACTGTTTCAATCAACTTTACCCCCGAAATTTTTTTGGAACCCTTCCCCCCCCCCCCCAGGAATTTTAATGACGCAGTTTGTGTCATAGCCCCCCCTTTTGGCACCCATAATATATTGCTGACGCGGCAGCAAACCCTTATAAAAGCCTGCTGCTCTCAGGCTCGTTAGTCAGTCATTTCCCACTACTCCTTACGTTCACATCTCGCACAGTTCATTATCTTTGTTGACGAAATAGAGTGTTTTTAAAATTACAAACTTCGTTCACAGTTATTTAATATATGCATATGTTTATATTTGTGTATGTTTTACGTAAAAACATTTGTGTATGTTGTGTAAAAAGATTGTGCATCCACTTCCAGGCTTATTTCGAGGTGCTTTCGATTAAAGGCCCTACATCGATTTATCGATTTAATACCGGCGGAAAAGAGTGCGCCCGCACTGGTTCACGAGGGAACAAAATTCAAGCTGGGCAAGAGTTGGTCTTTTCCTCTCTACTGTGGTGGTAATATAAGCTATTGTGCAATCGACGGAAGCCCCACAATTTTGTGAGTCATGCGATACATTTTGGGGCGTACCTGCTAAAATTACCCCGTACCTTTGTAGCGATGATATTGTTACCACCAATTTCCTGAAGTTAATTTACTTTTGACGGTGGCGAAACTTCATAAAGTCTTGAAAAAGGAAAGAAAGAAAGACGAAATGCAATGAATAAACATGTTTTTAATAGGAATGCTAATGCAATTACGTACTTTTTTTCATTATTTTCCATTACGACAGCAACATCTTCATTTCAAAAAACTCCCGCTTTTGCCGAACCGGTTGAGATATTTCACGACAAAGCAATTTACTTGTACAAGCGTAATTTAAAACGGGCGGGAGGAAATGTAATTCGATCTCAGCTGTTACCCTTTCTCGCGTAATTTATTTTCCCGTCTCGCCCCCCTTGCCCTCAACATACTTCCCATAATGAAAAAAATAACGGAGCCTTTATGGAACTAACGTCTAAAAATTAATCATATCGAGGAAACGGATGAAAAATCTGTGTTCATGACAGGAAAATCAGGGAAGACTTTTCATTCAAGTTCCATCTTGACTAAGCTACCTAATTATAATTTGTTACTATCTGAACCAAGTGGTGTAGTAATTAGAAAGTTACACATTCTGCTATTTCTTCTTGAATACTTTAATTTATTCTACGTACTTTGCTCTTATTTTTATATCTTACTTCTTTGCATATTAATTCTGCATGCTTTTCGACTATATATGGTACGGTGTCATCTGTACTACATTCGCAAGCTTGATGGTAGTATTCACACCGAATGATATACCCCCCACGAGACAAAAACGCTGCAACTTATTACACAGAGGTTTTTAATTTCTGGTCTAAAGTAACCCCTCTACGTAAGTCACTATCTATGTATACAAAGGATGTATTCAGTGGTACATTCTCTCGCTGTCAACGTCTCAATGTATTGTCCACTCTACATGCCACATTTATATTCAAGCCTCTTTGATCGATTAGGAACGAAATTGGCAAGAAGGGCCTCCAGCTAATCCCTGATCTCCTTACCTTGGAATTAACTTCTAAATGTAAAAGGCAATTGGATGTCTTCGTCTACATTAAACTACGTGAACTCCAAGCTCTACTATTCTCTATGTAACGAACAGAAGCTGATATCACAACTAAGAAGCTCGATGAGCTCTTCGCGTGAGACCCTGGCTCATTACACATACTTCTTACATGTTACGTTTAAAAGCCTTCGATTCACATAAAACCATCATCTTTCCAGTGGAGCCCAGGTGAAAGTATGGACTTGGAATGCCAATACCCACGATGGTGCTATAAGGACACTGCTTAGAAAACCACCAGTGAAACAGCTAGACTTTAACGGGCTGGGATAAAACATATATCTACGCTTCTCTTGTGCCCAATTACATTACGTAGGGTTTGAAATACTCTATTACAAAATACACACTTGAAACAAAATTTATCGGCAGTTATGTCAGCGGACTAACTTCAAACGAATCACATTAGGCTCCTAATTCGCTCCTTCTCCTGATGTGATTTTTCCAAGTTTCATTAACTTTCGGTCAGTTTTTTTTTTTTTTTTTTTTTTTTTTTTTTTTTTTTTTTTTTTAAATAGAAAAGCTCCGGACGACGTTTAGCGAACAGACAAAATTTGTATTTAATATTATTTACAAGTATTTAATACTTTATTTTTAAGTATATGTATAAGTAATAACACGCACAATTTCTCCCAAACGGCTGGAGCAAAAAATCTGAAATTTTCAGGAAAAATCCATGTGGGTCCGACAACACCCCAAATCTTCAGCCATCTCTCTCACTCAATTTAAAGTGCTCTTTTAGGTTTGTCAAAGTTTTGTAAAATCCCTAAAGAACGTTCCATGAATAATCGAATGAGCCCCTCCCCAGGTCCGTAGCTCAAACCATTCCCGATGTATGGCCCGATTGGTACCAACATTTGCTTCCACATTCACAACATCCATAGGTTACTGCAATCAAAACAAAAACAACAGCGCCATCTTTTTTTTTTTTTTTTTTTTTTTTTGCAGTGACCTAGCTTCCACATTCACAACATCCATAGGTTACTGCAATCAAAACAAAAACAACAGCGTTTTTTTTTTTTTTTTTATTGATGTAGTGAATGTGGATACTGGAGTGAACTCCTAAGAAGGTTTATAGCCGATACACGGGTTGAAGCATTTCGATATGCATGCTCCGTCTTACGAAATTTAAAAATTTTTAAGTAGAATATTTTTGCATTGTAATCGCTCTTGAAAAAAACGTTGCAAATTCTTTCACTGGGGTTTATTATTCAATGATTCATGATTTGAGTTTCTACTAAGTTTTGGAGTGTGCGTGTTTTACAGGTGAAGACGAAATATTTTTCTGCTTCGCCAGACAGAGAGCTTTGTACTCAGCTACACTTTTGTAATATTCTGTTTTTACAATTGTCGCCGACGTTTTCCTATATAGACTGAGCAATCTGAAAGTTTTCTTTCGAACAGCATCACATTGATAGTCAAACCAGGGTTTTTTTGCCTCGAGTTTGCTTGGTCCTCTTTTCCAATCTACGCATGATTTTATGATTTTTTTCAAGCAGTCTAAATTAAAACTTCCCCCTACTTTGACCAAACTGTTAATTCCTTGTTCTATCGCACTTTTATACAATTCTTTTTGCTCCGATTTCCACATTAATCCCGGCAAAAGCGGAATAATTTCCCCTTTTTTTCTTCCGAAATTCCCTGTAATTTAATCACTATCGGCATATGATCCGAGAAAAACTGCTGCTCTACCTCCAAATCTTCCACCATATCAACGATGTCTTGAGAAATACAACAAAGGTCTACAACTGAACTAACTCTTACTCCCAAAGACGTGAACTCGCCGAGTGGATCACTTTTGGTTCTGCCATTGAGAATAGCTTTTATATCACACAATTCTAGCACCTTGTTCCCCGATGTATTTCTGACCTTATCTTTTGATTTTCGAGCTACACTAATATGATTTCCGTTCTGTAACCTTTCTGAAAAAAGTTGACTCTCTCCCACTCTAGCATTCCAATCCCCTACCATTATCAGTGAAAATCTATCAAAATTGTTCAGTTTTTCGACTAGCAAATCAAACTCTTCATTCCACGCTCAACGTGTAGTGTATTTAATTGATCGCCAACAATTCACGATATTGGCAATACTGTGTTCTAATCGTACTTTCAATTTTGACCAGATACCTTTTGAGACGATTCAACTTTATTATTTTCAATAACTCACAACAATCCCCCTTACGCAACTATTGAAAATATTGACTAGCCCAGTAAATCCACAGAATAATAAAAACATTTAATACAACCTAATTAAATTGGTATGTTGAGTTAAATGGAAGTTCGAATGCAATTATGAATACCATAACTGAAACAAGAATATCCCCCGTAGACCAAAATTTCAGAACATACCTACATCCTTGTTATTATTCTCAATCCTCTAAATCAAAGGTCTCCAAACGATTTGCCCCAAGGGCCGTATCATAATGTGGAGGTGGTGGATCAGACCAACAGGTAGGTCCGGCGGGCCCTCGGAAAAATTTAGAAAATTAGACACTTGAAAACAGTGTTTTTAAGCACTCCTAGACGAGTTTGACAAATTCAAAATTGAGTGGTTTTATTTTATAAAATTCCATAATTACTTTTCCGTTGTTCAATAAAAGTGATTAAAAATTGAATTTTCAGGAATTTGGAGAGTCAGACCGTTAAAAATAGGGGCCTAGACGAATTTGACAGGAGTAAGGGTAGCTTTCAGAGGGTCACATGCCTGAATTTTCTTTTTATTGGCGGTTGTCTAATTTTTTCTATTGTCGTACGCGGGCGGCTCTTTTCCGCGGGCCACATCTCTCTCCCCTGCGGGCCTCTCTCTCTCTCTCTCTCTCTTCTTTCTCTCTCTCTCTCTTTTTCTCTGTTTCTCTTCCTTTCTCTCTCTCTCTCTCTCTCTCTTCTCTTCTCTCTCTCTCTCTCTCTCTCTCTCTCTCTCTCTCTCTCTCTCTCTCTCTCTGACAACTTTTTAATTGATAAGAGAAGGCATACAGTTTAACCGCACACTGACATGGGAGTGGTTTAAACTTCAAACGCATGTCACTTCAAGAGCACTGTTGGTTCAAGGGGATATTATTCAAACTTGGATTAAGGAGCGAGGTACTGGAAATGGAGACATACATCATTCGTACAGATGAGCTTTCGTAGCAGTGTAAATCAATCTTCTACGCAGTTTATACAGCACATTAGATCGGAATTATGTGAGTAATTGTGGGGCAAATGAAGCAGAGTTTGAATACAATACTGGTAGAGCTTTCTCTCCAAGTAGTTAGCTAGCCAGCAGCTGTGGGCTACACCACCAAGTGTTGAGGAAGGGGGGGATAATAATTAATGGAACTTCCCCAGAGAGTTGACGGCAAAATTGCTGGTGGAAGTAAGGGAGGCTCTTCATTACCAGAAAAAATTGCTGCGGGTTGAAATGTGGTTTGTGGTTCCAGGGGAGGGGGGTGGAGATACCATTACGAGTTAGAGTAATTAGCTTCCCGCTAATGAATAAGTCAAGTAAAAGTTGTGGCATCTATTTATCATTCAAGAGGAAAAGACGGGGCTATCAGAGAGAAGGGTGGGTTTTTGGCTCCATCCCCTAATCCCAGCTTCGATATTTCCCTCCCCCTCCTGGTAGTCACTAAACCCTCCTCCGGGAACCGATTCGAACACCATCCGTTCGGAATGTTCTCCTTTCTTCCTGTCCGCCTTCATCTGTTCTCCTACCCCAATCTTCTACTGTGTTTAATCTTCTTATCCACCTTGGTTTTCAAACCATTGCTTTTTGCAACAAGCACGCTTTGAATAGTACGAGTACATATGACATTTCAAATATTGCTGAATCTTATGCTAGTGAAAGTTGTGCTTCTCTGTTACTAAAAACATCCATATATGATAAGTAGTTCCAAAACTGTAGTAATTACAATGACACATACATAACAAGTCACATCTCATTATCAACAATAATCATTAAAATGGTCATTAAAACAACATATGTATCGACAAATCCTGAAATAGAACATAAAGGATTTAATGGATTTATAAGGACTTGAGCAAATTTTACCGAGAGAGATGCTCCTACAGGCACTCTAGACGAGCAGGTAAGAAATTAAATATCTTTGTCCAAAACAGATGACATTACGCTGCTAGGTTGTGTTCAGATGACTGCGCTCCGACTGTAGCCTTAGAGTATCAAAACAGTGCTTTGCACATACTGAACTCTCCTTGAAAATGGTGAATAAAGCTACGTAATTAAAGGCAGCAATGACCAAACACAATAAAGATTTTCATCCTAGGAAATGGAGGTCTGGAGGAAGATCTCCCACCAGTCCCGTCATAATACGCAGGCCTCTCTTCTGTGAAAAGAGAACACATTGGGCCC
The DNA here is from genome assembly GCA_031894815.1 of Creontiades dilutus. Classification (NCBI taxonomy): domain Eukaryota; kingdom Metazoa; phylum Arthropoda; class Insecta; order Hemiptera; family Miridae; genus Creontiades; species Creontiades dilutus. Next base: position 2,114,384 of record JAVIWC010003164.1, read on the forward strand.
CAGCAGAGTTACTCCACAGGAGTACGCCATAGCTTATACGAACATGGAAACAAGCATAGTACAGAGTTTTCAAAAATGCACAGATCACGGAGAAAACCGCCGTACGCATCATGCAGAGAACTGAGGAGAGCAGTGTTTCCAACTGTTCACAATGAAGAATCCACGCCAATGACCCATCAATCGGAGCACGAGAATAATTGTAATAAAGATAGAACTTTACAAAGGAGGACATGTAATTATAGAACTTATCATAATCCGCGAACGCTATTGTATGTTACCTACCAGTAAATGAGAATGATGAAGATACTAGAACTGATCCAAAGCTTGACTACAAGAGCCTTGCCTATTGTCGGGCTGATATCTTCAATTACAAAACCAGAAACCACCAATTATGTGAAATTTAATAACAATGAGAATTATCCTAAACGATTTCTTCTCAATATCCTGCAATTCATCATTTATATGCAATAATCTTGTAAAAAAGTTATGGCATCACTATTGCTCCTGCATTCTGAACCTGGATTGTGAGGAGAAACATTGAGTGGGTAAAAATTGAGATTAGGCGTATCGGCTTGGAATCGTTGGGTTCTTTTTTTTTCTTTTAATTTTTACCGTCAGTTGAGCGTGGCCTTTGATTATTATAACACCTGAGTTCACTTGAGGGGTTCTTCTCGCTGTAGTGTAAAATGTAAAATTTGTCTTGTCATTTCCTTTGAATCTTTGATTCCAATCCTTGGACACCAAGGGACACATTTCAGAAATTATTTACAAAGGATATTTCAGTGTTAGATACCCCTTCTTTACAGATCACTGATATGTAGATAATTATCACGAGTGAGGTTGTATCAAAGGGTTTCCTTTCTTGCGTTTCTTCTTCATAATTTACGTATAAAAGGTTTGAAGGTAAGAAAACACATTCCGTCCGTATGAAGTAAAATGAAAAAGTTAATTAAACTTTTCTTGTTAGAGTTTAATTAATATCCTACCGTCATCTTCAATCTAGTTCTTGTCAAGTCTTCTTTCAAGGCACAAATCGCACCACAGTATTCTCACCCAGGTCGTAGAAGGTGAAGAGCGAAAGCGTAGGCATCGATGTAGTAAAGACGCTGGATCGCTCGCGACTTAACCCGGGGAGGTAAGGGACCCGAGCAGTCGACCTTTCGGATCACCCCACCCCTGGCCATCAACCCCGGCAGTGCACCCCTCACTTCAATTCAAGATTTGGCTTTTAACATTGCAATTCTGGTTTTTTAGTTTTCAAATTTCATGCTCTGTTTTGAAGTGTTCGTACGAACCAAACCCTTTAAAATTGTGAAGGCCTGCGTATCGTTCAATTATTAAAATCATGAGAAGACTGGAAGTGGTCTGCAGTTTCACCGGTAAGTCATCAATTGATTGATTCAAGTTTGAAACAAAGATACACATTTTTATTTGGTCCAGTCGAAACGCACATAACTGAGGTGACAACTTTAAGGGTTGTCAAAGTTTTGTAAAATCCCTAAAAACCTCAAAACAAGTCGAATCGGCCTAAATATTTAAATATTTGAAGAACATACCATGAGGAATCAAATGAGCCCCTCCGCAGATCCGTAGGTCAAACCATTCCCGATGTATGGTCCGATTTATGGTGCAAACATTCGCGTTTTTTGGTTTGTTTTATTGTTTGTTTGTAACCTAATGATGTCCGGCCGATAGCGTCGAGGTGTAGTGAATGTGTGATACTGCAGTGATAGTCGACGTGGATACTTGTAGTTTATAGCCGATACACGGGTTGAAGCATTCTGATATGCATGAATCGCTGATAATATATAGGTAAATATTGTTTATTATTACTGGGGTTTATTATTATTATAGCACGTAAATCGGTTGTTAACCAAAATACCTATTTGGATTGGTCAGTTGATCATATTTGTGTGCCTCTAGAGTGTTAACAATAATTAGCGTACAGATGGAGTAGACAGACCATAAAACTGGTGTTTAAATTATCTGTGAGGCAGACTCACAAAACATTTATGTGCATCGTAAATCAATGTCTTTCCAATACAATTATTTCTTCTTGTTCTTCTTCATTCCATGTCTCCAGTCCTCCGTTCTTCATTCTCCATCTCCGAAAATTAAGGGAGTAAATAACTTGAGGACGGATTAGAAAAAAGGGATAAGAAACGGGAAAAGTAAAACTCCAAGGGGGCCAGAAATAAGTGAAATTCCGTTCATTGGAGGCAATGGGTTTCGTAACACACATTGCCGTCAGGAGTGTTTCGTCCGTAACAGCCGGGCCGCGGAGAAGAGACGCTCCTGGTTAGCGGTTGTCGTGTCTAGTTCATTTACATCAGCCCATTACGGGACAGAACAATGCAATCTGCCACCAACGAGCTCCGCCGATCGGTCGCCGTGAAATTGCCTTTAACTGTTTCACTAAACTCACCCTCTCCTTGTCTCCGTTTCTTTTAAAAGCAACTATTCCACGTTATTACAAGCTAGTTGCTAATATAAATGCTGATCCAGAAAAACTAATCTGAACGACAATCCCATTTCCATGCATGATGTAGAATAAAAATGAGGTAATCATCATAAATCATTATAAAAAATTACAAATTACTAGTTTCCTAATCTGTATTCTTAAACCATCCAATAACCTCATTAAACCTATATAATTCCAGTAAGCATTTTGAAAGAATTTTTTTCCGGCTAAAATTGTTTTGAGCAATGTTCCGAAGGACGTTATAAAAATGCTAACAACTAGGTTTTTCTTGAAATTCCTAATCAATAAGAATTTAAAAAATTAAGTACAAGAAAAGATTTCAAGATTTTAACAAAACTGCCGTTTCGTGCAGCAATTGCACATCTACAATGCAATATAAAAAAGAGTGTTTTCTGATATCAAATGCATAGAAAATTTAACACTCTTTCCAACGGTGTCATTAAGTTTCAGCTATCTCAAAAATTGTGGGAGTTATGACAGTTTTAATGACATACGGTAGAAAACACTATAAAAATCTTAAATCACGAATAACTCGGAAACGAGGCCTCTGGCAAAAAATTGCTTCGAGGCATATTTGTTCGGAATTGAGTTATAGAACACGTAAGAGTCGTATCGTGCATCTCCTGGGACACCCTGTATAACTAAAAATACCTAATGTTTGATCATTATGAAAGCTACGGAGGAGGCATTGTCTCGATCAGGGGCGGGATATGCAATGACCCGCACGACCTCAAGGTCTTGAAGGAGGGGTTGCTTTGTGCGCCGTGTATTATCCACCCCAATCAGATTTGGCCGTAGCATTGGGTGTCGTAATGTTGATAATTTGATGTTTCTGACCAACTTCAGTTTTAGTAAAATGTTTGCTGACTTAAACGTGTTATCCAGTTGTAGGACAGTGGTAAGATATTGTGGTTTAAATCGAGTTCATGTAAAGAGTTAGAGTTTAAACAAGATTGTCAAGATATAAATCAAAAAATAAATATTTAAAAATGAAAAACCTCCATCCTGTATACACGCGAAAATCTTGTTTTCAAAAGGAACTCCTGAAAATTGTCTCATGGTCATTATATTAGCCGATTCATTCGTCACGATTCGTCAGGCGGTTTTTAATACGTACATTCCTTTTTATATTAATTTTTTCTACCTAGGTTCAGTGAGTAAGCTCATTTGATTCAATGAAGGGATGTTTATCAGTAGCAACAACATTAGTTAATTCCAATGTTTTCAATATTGTGATGTTTTCTTTTTTTCCAATGAACTAAAATCACTTTTTATAACTCATCTAAATTTTGTTCGACAATATTAATCAAATGTTTGCGATCACTGTGGAGAACCACATTGTTCCTTTCCGAAAACAGGATAATGAAATCTTTGCATAGCAAAACCACATCCCAAGAGTTTCTAGCACACTTCAAACCCCACACCTGACACTATATAACGTTTATTGCTAAGTTATTATTATTAAGATGTTGAAGGATAAAGGAATAAATTAGAGAATTTTTGTTGCTAATGGCTGACAACAGCTTTAAAGCGAGCATTGCGATGCAAAACGTCGAGTGAGACCATTACCGTCCCTTTTAATTTGACATGAACGACTGTGGACAAAAGCTTTGTTGAAATTTCCCAAGGGGAGGTTCCAGTTGAAAATACGTATTCAACAAATCTGTAATCACTGATAGTGTTTTTTAAACAGCTATTTTTAATAGTAGCTTGGTTTCTGGTAGTAATGTCAACTGAATAAGTTCCTTCTGGTGCAGAAAGATCGTCTTCAACATCTTTGACTAATAAACTGTTTAAAACCCTTCACCCGATCATTTGGATACATAATGTTGTTCAATGTGACACTGTTTTTTTCTGGATCACCACCGGGTAAGATGTCAGTTTTGTATTTCATCTGGCAAAATGTTTGAAGAATGAGCCTTGTCTAATTTAATTCATTTGCCATAACAGTTGATTGTTGCATTTGAAATTTGGAAATATTGGTAACACAAGTAACCATTTTCTAAATTTGAAGCAAGAACCTCAATAGAGACCCGCTACTTGAAGAAGCCTGACACCAAACAGTCCGTGAACTGACATCGCAACATCAAAGGGCTGGCTCGTCGAATCATGTTTCATGTGTCTCATCATTCACGGTGATAATAAATTAAAACGTAATATACCTAACAAAGTTTGTCGCCTGAGGAAGACGAGACTTCCGAAATGCTGACAATACATTGTCCGGGTATAACGTTACAAACGCGCTTGAACTTTAATTTTGAGAACAAGCTACGTCGGTGACGGTGATATTTTTGCAAGAGGTGTCAAGAACGAAGGGAAAAGGTTATGTGCTGAACTTTCCACACCATTAAAAGGCGTTGTAATGACTAAAGTGCCAACTTCTCTCCAACACTCCATCACCCTCTCACCGCCAAGTAACGCTTGTTGCTCGAAACTTTTGAATTCATTATGCAAATAAGTTGATTTTAAAATGCTACTACTTCATTCCCCATTATAATTTAATGCATTCGTCGGAGAGGCACAATTAAACGCCGTCTAATATAATAAAGCTGTGACATTTATAGTTTCAAGTGATTGATAGTTAGAAACTTCGTAAATTTAGCTAATCGAAATATGTCTTTACATGAAATATAAGATACAGATAAAGATAGAAGAGTTTATTGTAAAACAAATCCGTCCGCCGTTTCGAAACTGAAATACCGAATATACTTAAACTTGGGTACAAAATCACATTTGGGGTCTAGTTGGATTGAATTGTTATCATCGGACCCAGTCAATCCTAAATGGCGAAATGCGGGGCAGAAATATTTAAAAATCTGAATATTGAAAACATTTGTTATAACACTGATATTTCATGTTCCTTATTGATAGAAGTCCCTTAATCATGAATTATCTGGAACATCCATATCCAAGTTACTACAGAAACCATGACATTCATGCAAAACGGAGGTATAATGTTGTAACCTGCAGGCGTTTTGAATTGAACGTAAATAAGTCGCACTCTTTCGCTAATTCGATTCTTTGTCATATCATCACACTTTTTGCAGTGGAGAAAATCGTAGAAGATGAAATACATTACCAAAATGGTCCCTTGATCGCCATCGTTATCCTTTGACCCGCTGTCGAAGCTCTATTTCGGATGACATCATCATCGGTCAAAACAGCACTGCTTCCTTAAGTTGTACTCCCGACCCTACTAAGCACGGGTTTTTTCATGACTTATGGCAACTTTTTCATCACTAAACTCAGAGTTTTGGTTACACGAAGCCCTGAATGGGCATCCAGAATAGAGTCAAACCTAAAACAAGTAGGTACACATGTTGGTTGATTTTAGTTATCTGTAATAATGTCAATCGGTTTGTTCATTTATTCTGACTTGAAAAATAACTAAAAAACTCTGCCCATCTAACGTATGGGCTTATCATTTTTTTGATAATCAGTGATTGTGTAAAGGTTGCATGTTCACTTTCAGGTTCAAGAATTTTGAATACCTATTTGTTATGAGTGAATTTTTATGGATCTGGATTGGTTTTTACCTGTATCCAAATCAATATAAATTATAAAATAAGGCAGGAAAAGTTAATTAATTAGAATCTTATTTAAATTTATTTGATTAGTAAATACTAAGTTCTCACAGAAGAACTCTAGAAGGTACTGTAGTTGAAACAGAGAAAGTGATAAATTCGTATTCAAAAACACTCGCGTGTTTCGACAAACTGTCAGAACAACAACAGAACATCAGAAAAAAATCAGAACAAAAGATTCACCAGGCAAGCGTCTGCAGTTTACTACGAATTCAAAAATCAACTGGTCAAACCTGGGTCTGAATTTTACAGGATACTTTTGTAGTACCTGTACATGAATTTAACAACAGAAAGAAGGTTAGGTAACACTGAAAACGTTTAAAACAGAAATTTTTCTTCTCTAATGTGCGCATAACCGTCGTTTTTTAGAGCTATTGCAATGATGTGGGAGAATATAACTTTTACTGGTCCTAGATAAAAATTAATGGAGAAAACATTCATACATCTTCACTCAAGGGTCTATGAGTGTTCGAAAATTAAAAAAAAAAGAGATTTGAACGTTTTCTATTTGCAGGTTGTTTTTAAAGCGGCGTACAGTTGAGAATGGACAGAAGATGGACAATGTAGATTTGGAATTCACGCAATTTGAAAGGTAAAAGGACAATATTTTAGGGGGTTGATGAAACCGTTTGCTAAAAGAATATAAAGATTGTAATTGGAAATGATAATCCAAAATAATTACGTCGTTATCGATCAGGTTTTTCCCTTCTAGGTGAGATTGTTGTAATTATGCCGACCTTTCAGTACAACGAAAACTCTTACGTGGGCGTCTCAAAAAGTGTTGTGCACCAATCACAAGTGAAAGTTATACTGTCGTTGCAAAGTTCGTACGGAATAATTTGACATAGCCGGAATACTTGCCTCAGAGATTTGCTTTACGGGTTTGTTGATTGATTTCCCATACAAAAACTTCAGATCCATCAGAGCGTTTTCATGTCCAGCCGATGAAGAACTACCAAGCGAAAAATCAACTGGTGTCATGCAAGGGGTGTTTTCGCAATAATTCAGGCCGCCCCTGGGTTCTACCAAACACTTTCGAAACTTCATCAAGATTACATTACTAATACTGTGACGGCTCCTCTGAAGGGGTGGATTTTGTCTTCTAAAACAAAGAGGAGATGACGAGTAAAGCATTGCAATCATTTTTAGATTTCTATCGAAAGATAAAAGCGGAAGGGAAGGGGAAAGTGAAGAGGGGATGGATAAAGATACAAAGAGAAAGGAAAAGCAAGAAGTGGAAAGGGGGATGATTGCTTCCAGTGCCAGCGCCCGGACTTCTATTTGAGGGGGATTATCTTTTTCGCTGACAGGTCTTTTGTTTTGGGAAAGAAAGCGATAATGATATAAAGGGGTTAAGGGCGCTCCCGAAAGAACCGGTTTAATCAGTAACTTTGTTTTAAAGGAAGAGAAGGCCGGAAAAAAGGAGGAAAGTGATAGAATGTATAACAAATAGTAGAGCTGTTGACTGAAAAGGGAAGCTTCCGGAATACGAAGTTGAGACCGGTTCAAGGGTGTAAACCGTTGTCGTGAGCGATGGAGTCGAGAATTTCGATAAGATAAGAGATGGGAATGGGGAAGGGTTGAAGTGCTGTACGTTCTCTAGGTGATCAGGTTAGGTCTCGTTAGGGCCGGCCGATAAAGAAGTGCCAATGCGCTACATGAGAAGGCAGCTAACTAGGATCTTGTTGGGAACTGTCGAGTTGTATTTTGTGTGAGTCAGACAGACTGGCCTTTTCCTGAATACTGGTAAATGTTATTTGAGTAATTTCAAAATTTCGGTCACATTTATGTCACTGATCAGTATTGCCGTCAAATCTCAACTAAATACAGTTTTGTAAGTGTTTTAAAATTTTCTCCTATGTGGATGTACATGTTCCATGGAAAAGTATGTAAAAGCTGTGCCTAAAGGACACATGATAAAATACCAAAGTTCGTATTTCTCACTCCTTACAGCTATCACTAACCAGAGGTATACAACTTCCGTCGTTACAACTCAGCGAAATATTCATTGGGGACTGTTATATCCACTTCCATACCATCTACAATGGATATCCGCCTTAGAAAAAAATTGGATCAAATCGAATAGACTTATCAGCCCACTATTTCAGTGTCACACGGTTTTCCCTCACTCCCTACTATGTTTTGAAAAGTAGCCCCCAACAGGCAGGAAAGGTTGTTTATGAAGTTGCTTCTGTTTTGTTGACATCCCTTATTCAGGATGGCCCCAACGCTGGTGGTTGGATTTTGCCTAGACCTTTCCAGTCACTTCCACCGGGAAAACCATCCCTGGAGGCAGCAGTGTTGGTTTTTTAACACTCACTCCCTACTCCAGTGGCATTTTGACTGTGGCAAGTGAAACTTGATCGCACTTATTGACAATTGGTGTACCTAGTTGTTGGAAGTTCGTTGACAACATTTTGGTTCAACCAGTTTCAATTGATTTGTGGCCTGCAAAGGCGGTGAAAGGCTACAACCTCACTCCCTACAATACCCAGCCCCTTAAATTGTAGGGAGTGAGATCTGCTTCTAGCAAGTGAGATTTAGGCAAGGAGACCTTATACACTGTAGCTGTAAGGAGCTTTACTGTAGCTAAAATTAAGCTAATTTGTGCTTTTATTTTTTTAGAAAAGTCAATACCCAAATGTGACCAAAATTTTGAAATGACCCATTTAGTAGTACTAATTTTTAAAAATCTGCCCAGTTGGGTGTAGCACGTAGCTTCATCGTATCAGTGGTTCATAAAATACGTGTATTTTGATAAAATGTAAATGTATTTTAATAAAATTATAATGTAAAAAAAGCTGGAAAGATTCTTATTTATAGAAGCGGTAGAACTTGCTACAATGATTCGAGGGACTAAAGTGAAATTGTTGAACAATGGACCTTAACTTGATGAGGGATGATTAAAATGTTTCAGTATTAGATACAAAGCTCCCTCTATTTGGCACCATGCCTAAACAAACAAACAGCAAAACGTCTTCAAGGTTGAATACGAAAACTGGACGAATAGAATTAGTTTGTGAACTGTATCAAAATGATTCGATACCGAACAGTAATATACGTTCTCAAAGTTAAGTGCATACCCACAGCCTCCGTGGAAATTGTTTTAAAATTAGACAACTAGCCACAGTGTTGTGCCAGTGTCAAGCAATTACATTCGTTGAATGCTCAATATCTGTTATTAAACCAATCGAGGAAAACGCATAGAGTACCAAAACCTCAAACCAACAAATAGTTTGAACGAAATCGGCCCAGTGAATAGTGAGAAAACGTCTTTGCAAGATTTTCAAGTTTGCGAATTCGAAAAAGCTACGGCAGTGGTATTTTCAGGAGACCACCTTGGTTCCATACCGCACAACCGGTAGGAATTTCAACAAAATGAGACTAAACCTTGATAGAGTGTTGGGCGTGGCAAAAGTTTACCGCAGACTCACATACGAACAATGAACTAAATTGATCATCAAACTCCGATTTGCAAAATGCAAGTGGAAACTATCTCCTGAAATTCAATAATCGCTCTATCACCTGTGAAACATGCACACTCCGAAGTTTAGTACAGATTCAAATCATGAACAAGCCAATTGAATAATAAACCCCAGAGAAATAGTACTTCTTTACCCCACTAGTAATATGTAATAATATATACCTTCGACTTGTTTTGAGGTTTTTAGGGATTTTACAAAACTTTGACAGCCCTTAAAGGGCACTTTAAATTGAGTGAGGGAGCTGGCTCAAGAATTGGGGCGTCGTCGGACCAAGATGGATTTTTCCTGAAAATTTCAGATTTTTTGCTCCAGCCGTTTGGGAGGAATCGTGCGTACGGCGTACGGCGGACGGACTTAAAAAAGCTATTGCAACGGATTCTACACCCTTTAAAACGTAAACCATGAAAATAGAATTTTTTTTTCCAAGCATTTCAATGGTTTATTATTGAATAATAAACCAAAATCGTCACGATAACTTGCTCACGCGAAACCAATAAACAAAAGTTGGTAACTACAGTCCTCTGTTGGTAACTAGGCACTGAGATCTGCCTAGTAATAAATAAAATAATAAAACACACATGAAAATGTCCCAATAAGTTGCAAACTAGTACCTATGCAAGCATTTGTCAACATCCTGGAAGATTCATTTGTCTATGATTTGACATCATGAGACGTAGACTAATGTCATTCACTGAAATTCAAATAAGAGTACAAATTCAAATACAAATAAGAAAATACAAGTTATACAAACTGAATAAGTAAGTCCACAAATATAAGCGTAGAAACTTACTAAAGACACGAACTAAATCACTCGCGATGAAGTTGTGGAAACCCATTTCAAAAAATTAAAACAGAATTTAAAGAAAAAATTGTCTATTTCCACCAAATACTGAGTTACAAAGTTAAATCGATTTCTTTTTTTTCTTTAAATTCTATTTTAATTTTTTGAACTTACTAGAGGGTAAAAAATGAAAGTTGTTCATAATAGTATGAAACGTTTCTACATACTCAGTATTTTCTTCGAAGGTTAGTTGAGGTAGCAGTTGGGACGTTTCGCTGAAGTGGTCCGCGAAAATCCGCTCTTTATCTTTACTACTTCTGACCGTCTCGTTTCTGATTGGGGGGGGGGGGAGTGAATTTGAGGCTGTTTCAAGTACTTAGTTACCTTGTATAGTGAGTAATCGGTGTTTCTGCAGTCAGTTTACACAAAAAATTTTCAACGGATTCGTTTTCTATAGTTCCAATAGGATTTTCATGTTTGTTAACACAACTCTTCTTTATAGCTTTGTTTTCAGGAGTTCTGTTATGTTTCCATTCCATCGTTCCTCCTTCCCCTACTATAACCTAATAAACCGTAAGCCGGCTTGTCATTCTGCGTGGCTAATTGATCACCCTGGGAACTTGAGAAGGGGTAGGTCTACCCCCCCTTCAAGACCGCTGAGTCGTGCGGGTACTGTATACCCTTCGCGCCGTGTTTACAGGGCTACTAGGGGGGCAATCCCCCGCCCCTTGTCTTGAATAGGTTTACACCTACCGTTTTCAATCTTCCGTTGCAGTTTATTTACGTTTTCTTGGAGAATTAGAAGGTAAGAAACTGGTTGTTGGAACTTTCCGTTTCTTCAGTCCATTTAGGCCCGTTTTTCAGAATGCTAAAATTTTGTTTGCCAAAGATTAAGTAAGGTAAAGCTAGTTAGTAGCTGCATATGCTGCAGTCGGAAGTGAGGGTCTGCTCTCCCTAACCCCCCACACCGAAGAGAAGAAGGCATTGTGTCCGTCCACACCTAAAATGAAAATCGAGAAGAAGCGCACAATTTGGCAAGTGTTAAAACAACACACAAAAGTGAGAGGATAAACTCTTGAAATTTAGAAACAAATTAAAGACCAATGGTCTTAGTGCATGAATATTACTTGTTCACTACTTTAACCCAAGAATACGTATCGTTTAATAAATAAATTATATTCTCGGGTTTTTAACTCTCTGGTGAAATTTTGGAATTGCATCACTGTTCATTTTGAACGCTTTGGAAAGGTTTACACATCAAGCATTATCTTTTTAGGGCCAACCAAGGGCTGGGTAAAACGTAAATCAACGTTTTCAGACTATTTTTATACAACTTTCTGATCTTAAGATTCGTTGGAAGTCCAAAGAGACGAAGAAGGATCTATTTCCAATATCTCAAGGCATTTACCCATAATGCGCTAAAACTCCGTCATTTACGCACAGCCACAAGTACGATTTCTGATCATAAATCCGATGCCACCATATACATTCACTAGGTACTTCGGCAGGGAATAACGGTCTACTGAAGTATTTCATTTTCCTGCGGAGCTTTCCGCGGATCCTAGAGGCTGTTATACCCACCTGAAGTTTGCGGTGAAGCTGTCGTTACGCATGATGTACTGCTTGAAAAGGATAACCGCAAGGCTATTGGCCCCACGCCTTCCCACCACTCGAGGTCTATATATCTTTCCCCTTTCCGGAGCCTACCTCCAGAAGCTATTTTCTCGGTTTCCAGAAAGGGATATCCACCAGTTTTATAGCCACTTCGGACTAAAAAAAATCTGGACGGGAGATGAGCGGATACAGTAATGCAATTTCAACGAAAATGTTTCTGAATTTATTTCATTCACACTTTGGGTAATAATTTTTAATAATGAACCTATCCAATAGACTAAGAAACACCCTGCCTCCCACCCGAATTCGTCGGTTTACATTTCAAGATCATAGAATCCAAAAATCGATTTTTTAAAAATCCGTTCGCCGTAGAGGTATTGGTGTTGGTATTGTTGAGTGCTCATGTGATAAAATGCCGTTCTCTGATCATTGCTCATATTTACGGGCTGTTATAGATGAACAATCGAAATTTAAAGAGCATATTGTTTTACTTACTAGGAGGTTAGGAAAATTGTCCTATGTTTTCAAAATTCTGAAAGGGTTTGCTAATTTAAGTTTATTAAAAATGGTTCATTTTGGTTTACTTAGTTCATTAATTAGATATGGTATATTAGCTTGGGGATGTGCATGTAAAAATACACTTCGCCAATTGCAAGTTGTCCAAAATACGATTTTGCGTGTAATTTTAAACAAACCCCCGATACAGGAGTAATAATAATAATTTAACAGGAGTAATACAGCTTAACTATGTAAAAAAAAACTGGGATTTCTGAAAGTTGTGGAGATGTTTCGAAAAGAAACGCGTGTACATTTTTTTAGTGTGGGAATTGGTTTTGATAACATATTTCTTATTGATTCGAAACGTACAGTTACCCAAGTTGACCCAATATTAGACTTCCTAAAGTTCATTTGGAGATGTTTTGAAGAAACTCTTATTTAAGTGCTATTTGTTTCTTTTATCAGAATGATATCGATATTAGACAATTTAGTAACATTATTAGTTTTAAAAGGTATACACATGGCAAAATTGTAAAGATTAGAGGACGACGAAGACTATTAAGTTTTTTTCCCTAAAGTTTTAGTTAGGGGTGAGACTGAACCACCTATTGTTAAGAGCTGTCTATTTTCTTTCATTTTTCTGGATTTTTCTGATAACGAATTTTTATTGTCTTCTTAATTGATTTCTTGTTCTTTGCATTCGAGGGATTGGAATGTAGCTTTGAATTTAGTCCTCTGCGGGCACAGGTGTATATTTTCAAGACACATCCGTTCTCATTTTATATTTTGTCCCGAAAAATAAATAGATAAATAAATAAATAAATAGAGTGTTTTCAAAACTCCCCTAAAAGCGGCAAAAGCCCTTGTCTTTAGAATATTTCATAGAAAGTTGGAACGCTAATGTTTTCATGACCCTGCAATCCGAATTTGACGATGGCTATCGCCTTAATGCAGTCCAATTTTGTCGAGACTATAATTCACCAATTTAATGGGTGAAATCACAGCTTTTTCAGCTGTTTGTGTACTAAGTATGAGCAACCCTACATTCAGGTGTACAATTCTTATAGGAAATTTCACCTTCGTACGAAGGAATACAACTTTCAGACAGTTGCCAAACTAGCAATTAACTTTATTTTTATGAGCAAATTTTGTTCCAATACCAAAAAATTGGGGTCGACATTTGTCAGAGTATGTTCGTTAATGAGCCCGAAAGCCCGTGAATCAGGAGTCCAAATTTATCATTCAATAGTACGAAAGAGGCCTGCACTTTTTATTTTTTTTATTTTTTAAATTTATTTTTCTGTGTGTGTGTGGCGCTGAAGGGAATACGACTGGTTCCAGATCTCTGCGTTGACAAATAGGCGAGAAATGTCCACTGAAAAATTCACTGGATGATGATCATCCTATTCCGGTGTTTTCCGGGAGCAGAATTTTCCAAGAAATATCAATTTTAGCCAACAGCGAGAGAAAAAGAGAAAGAAATGAGACGACACGTAACAAAGGCTTTTTCAACGCTAAAACCCTGAAAATCGTCTCAGAAATTGAATTCTTGCTCATTACACTCTTAAAATTACATTTTTGCGTCTCTGCATTGATTTCACTCGTATTACAGATATTATTCAAGCATTTATGAGGGAAAGGTCATTTTACAATAATCATGAAATAATTTAGTTATCTAAAACTCCCTTTTTTTAAATGAAATTCGTTCATTTTCAACTTTAAGAAATTCATTTTTTCTACCGAATCCGTAGTAGTATGAGGTATGAACAGAGCGAACTTCGCGTTTATGGAAAATCGAGTTTACGCCACCTTGACCCCACTGTTCCACCACTTAAACCAACAACTTTTGAGAGGGCTTAAAATGGTTTTTCTTGAAAAATTGTAGAGGTTTATTATTACAAATTATGAGCTGAAAATCGGTTGAAAATTAAAAAAATAATAACTGAGAGGTTACGTTACACGAGTTGGGCTTTTCATTTCCCACGTTCCCGTCTGCGAGTGTGGGGCATCGACCAGCTCGCAGCCCCCAGTTTGCGCCAAGGAATTATATTTCTGGGCACAGACCATGATAAAACGCTGCGTCTGAACAGTGATTCAATATTGGATCCTGAAATAGGAGAAGAGGCGGATCGTATATTGGAAAAGACAGGCGTGGTGGGGAGGGAAGCGTCTGGCGGGAAACCCCGAAACGTGAGGGGACTTGAGCGGTCGGTGGCCATTGTCCCGAACGTGACCTGAACCTCACGAACAAGACCACGAACACGTTTATAGAGCTGGGACTCGGGAGCTGCAAACTTCAAACGGACTTTCTAACAACCGAACATTATTATTCAGTTACGATGCCCCCGAGCGGATGCCCCCTGGCGGCGGTGGAGTTGGGAAATCTGACCTTATTTTATACCCCTTCCCAAGAACCCTCACCACGAAATTTTTAATGAAGTTAGGTACCTAATACACCCAACATTCGGTCTCAGAGAAATATTTAGTTTAGAATACCTCATTAATTATAAACATATAATCATTCAATATCGACGTACAGAAACGGTGCAAATTATTACACAAAGGATAAGTATTTCTGCATTATATAACCCTCCAACGCGGACCACCGGACTGCTAGAAATGGTAGTATACATATGGCGGCGGAACTCAACACCAAAATTACCGAATGGCTACTTGGCAAAAAACCGTAGGGAACTAAAAACAATGGTCGGCCTTATAAGCGGTGCGCCGCCGCGTCGCACCCCTAAGGTTTCGAGAAGAAAAAAGAGGAACTGAAGATTAAATACAGGAAAATACAGAAATCATCATGAAATACGCCCAGAAGCACGAAAAACGCCTCCATCAGCACAAGAACCCGGAGATGCTCAACGTTCTGGATAACACAAAAATGTATTGGTACATCGTGTTCATTTATGAGATAAAATATTGCTAGATGATGTATACTACAATCGGTTGCAATAAATAAAATCACGAAAGAAAAAACTTATGGTGGCGGAACTCAACACCAAAATTACTGAATGGTGGCAAAAAACCGTGAACTAAAAAACAATGGCGGTTTATAAGCGGTGCGCCGCGGCGTCGCACCCCTAAGGTTTCACCAACACCGCATTGGAGTCTCACAAATTTCAACCCTATGCAGGTTAAGTGAGGAAACTGACGAAACGGCAACCCACATGATATGTGAGCGCTCAGCAGTAAATTTTCGCGGATTTTCGGAGCGCAAACCACAATAACGTCTATTCAAATCGAACAACTAATCAAGGGCCTCAAACCCGTTACCAATGGGCTGAATCTCCTTGATTGAATGCAAAACTCTCAGGAAAGTATAATAAGCCAACAGGCTTCCGTGCTGGGGGCCCAAAACCCCCGCCAGGTTTCTTACCTAGTAATTGACTTCTGGAATGACCTCTTAAATATAATTAACGCCGCGAACAAACTTTACGTTTCTCTGTGTACGAAACAAAGAGCTGATAAAGGAATACCTGCAGATGTAATGTGCAGTGTATCAGTACGCCATTGAATTCCTAGAGCAGAACCACTGAAATTTAATTGGATAAAATAAAACACCTATCCACGCTTCACTTATACCCAAATTTATAAATAGTTCTGAAAAACTATATCCGAGACAGCATGAGACTAGTACATTCATGAAGCATCCATCTTGAACACGTCTGTCTCCTGTCAGATTTAACATCCACTCGTCTAAGCCCTTGCGATTTGCGAACGAACGGATGGTCGTAGGGCAACCTGAGTGATCCCGTTCAATGAATTTCAATCTGAATCAAAGATTATTAATTAAATATAATAACATAAGGTTGATTGATCAAGGTGTCGAGACACATCCCGGGTAGATGTTGTGTTTTTTTAGCCCAATTCCGTCAAATTATGTCCTGTAGTTTCGGAGAAAAGCCAGATTTTAGTATTCTAAATTTGAAGTCTAAGTTCTTGAAACGTAAACCAAAACTTCTGAGGGTTCTGAGGTTACACTTCATTACCTGGTTGATTAAAAAGGTTCATTATTGAAAATACTAAACAAGCCTTTCCCAACCAAGCATTCTGCCCGAGTTTTGTTCCTGAGATCAACTGTAGGTAGCAGAAATAGTGTTATCGCTTTCGTGAGATGAAAACCTTAATTTATCTGAAATAAGAATTTCCATTCTCATTTAAGGTTTTAGGCCTTCGTGAACAACTCCCATTTCCTGTCTGCCGTCTGTGTTTGTATCGGTCGTGTGTCGCCAACCCTTGTTACAAACTTGATTCTTTCAATATTCTTCCTATTTTGATGAATTGTGCATTTTGGTGTACTCAGCATCATGGTATGCCGCAGCGAAACGGCGAATACACCGCGTTGAGAAGTTTGAATATGCTAACCGAAACAGTGCCAACATTAACACTATTATGAGCCTTAACCCGTGGTACATTATCTAAATTAGGCACCTCGCGTCTCCATATCATGTTATTACATTCAAGAAGAAAATACTTGGGCTGACACCAGCAACGAAGTCTAACGTAGCCCTCTACAGCCCCCCTCTGCAGCAGGAACGCCTACCTTACCGATTTTTCAAATGGTGACTTGGTTGATAATTGAAGAGTAACCCGAATAGTGTTATTCGATTGAGAAAACCAATTTCTTCTTAATCAAACAAAAAAACGTTTGAGAGATTAAGATTTGTTGATAGATTAACCAATAAATAGAATCTCTAATGATGATGATGATTATTTAAATTGATCAAAATGCCGATTGACGTAATACCTGATACATTACTCCTCTACCAGAAAGAGAAGTTGGGTGATGATGAATACATTCAAACAAGAAAAATTCTTGGTATTTCGACAAAATATCCAATAACGTCATTTTCACCGCCAGAAGTTGATCAGTTTATAGGACAACTGGTATCTTCGGATTTCGCCAAAATCTTTACGAAAATGAGTGAAAAATTGAAGCTTCTAACAATATTGCAAACATCACTCTTAATGGTAATAAATAAAAAAAACCATGATGAAAACCGTTATAGATCTTCACCTGGAAGGTCCATGAGCGTTCGAAAATACCGACAAAATCAAGATTTGAACGACGTTGGATGTTTTTTCCTGCGCCGTCCATATAAATGATAATCCAAGCGATTAGGTTAAGCGATATAATGTCACGGTACTATTATCCAAACCTCATTACCTATCAGAGGCCTCGTGTGCCCAGTGGAAATTATCTTCTTCCTCCATAAAAAGAGACTTTCCGCATTTTTTCCACTCCGGCCTCCAATCATTCACCTCTTTTTTTTCCTCTATTTTCCGAGAGGGACGGCGACTGGACGAGAGAATTTTGGTCGGGTCGTTATCGGAGTAATTGGTGGTAGCGCGGACGGCCACCCACGCACGAACTTCCCTACGCGTCCGCCCCTCGCTTCTCTGATATACATATTTATAAATAACAGCTATATTATACAGTAATCCACTCCAACGTTTTCCAAGGGAGCTTCATTTTTACTAAACGAGTTTCAATTTGTTAGAATCATGTTTTTTCCACGAAATTCGTTGGAAAAGACATTTTTGTTTCAAATTTAGCTTACCGTAAATCGAAATTCGTTCTATTCAAGATAATTCCACTTTATAGAACAAACTACAATCAAATATATCGATGAAAACTTGTATTACTTTAATTGTGCTATATAGCCCCGAGTCTACTTGTAAGTAACAGGAGCGTTGATTTCCGGGAAATGAAAATTTGTTTTTCCAAAATCAAAATGTCCATTCGAATTTCATGTTTTGGATCCCTCCGCAAAGCTTTCGTGCCAAATCAGTCTGGTTTTTTTTCATCGTTGTTCTCATGGTTAGGGGTTTTTTATTGTTCAATAAAGGAATCATAACAATTTCATTTTCAGGAATATAAAAACCAATAATTAAGAGAAATATATTTTGAATTTATATATTTAAAATTATTACATTCAAAAAAGTGTTTTTGGAAAACGAGTGTAATGTGATGTGTGCAATTTGTTGCTTGCAATGTCTTTCCATTTAGGATCAAAGTTTGTTGTTCCAATCATAAGTCAATTTTTTAAATGTTCTTCTGAAAGCATAGCATATTTGGATTTGACACACCTGCGAAGAGAGTGATGCCAATGTCAGTTAGGATGAGAACTTTTCCACGTTTCAACAGCTATGGTATAACTCAGGTTCTTCAGTTCTGTACTTGGAGCACTTTATGACATGTGTGTTGTGCCTCTGCTGCTCTTCTGCGATTGCATCTGCAACTTCGTTCACATTTAGCCCAAACTGTCTTCAAACCCATTGTGGAGTGTTTTCAAGTTTCACACCCGTCTTCTGAAAACTTTTCTCGTTCTTGTCCCATTTTCCGGAAAGATGTAGCTCTAATGACGCTGATTGAGTTGTGGTGATCCTTGATTTTTCATCCATTTATTTGACTTAAGAACAGCATACAGCCCTGAATAACACTAAAAAGTTGAATTTAATTTGGGGCCCACCGATGGATCTGACCCTGAGGCCTTGTTGGGACTTGTTTTATCCAGTAGACTCATTCGGTCCCCACACGTTTCGGAACTTGTACTGAAGTTAGCCAAAGCGAATTTCGTCTTGAGAAAATTTGCTATGTCCCTCGCCCCGTGCTCCTTATTATCTAAAGGGCTTTGGCTGAGTCCCTCATAAAATTTGAACTTCTTATATGGGGAAATTAATTTAAAGCGTCAGCAGCCCTCAGGTAAATAGAGGCTGCTCTTGGACAGACCTCTCGGCAATATATACAATAAAACTCTTGAGCTTCATGAAGAGTGGTAACCACCAACTCCAACCAACATCCCGTGGCACAACATCGCAGTGACCTAGTAGCGGAAAAGGCTAAGGTGTTCAATGCCTTGCCAAGGCCGATGAAATAGTTGTCTTTGAGGACGATTAAGCGGGATTTGAGAAGCTGGCTCGATGAATCCCCAATTTATTCAATATGAGAAAACCCGGAGCTGCAGTAATTTAGCACTTTCTTCCAATTAAAACATAATCTTTTCGTAAGGCAACGCTTATTTTCGACAAAACATTCTATTCTACATAATCTGTTCCACCCGAGTTCTACTGTTTGATCCATGTGATTGGATTTACAACTTTTTTTGACAATGTATTACTAACATTTAACAAAGATACCAACTTATTTTTGTTCACTATTGCTACACCAGTTGGCCGGCCTAACTTTCCATGACCCCAGAATCCATTTTTGGTGTATCACTGCAAAGGAGTCTGTACCTATCAGAGAATATTAGTGTTTCGAGTCTGCAAATTACTGAACAAGCTTCGTTCCTACAGTTTTCATTTGATTTTGATCAAATTTTCCGAAAATATGCAATTTTCACTGTAGTTCCCTATGATTTTTTTCTTTTTTTTAATGTACTGATGTAATCTTGACAGAAGACGACGAAAAGGACTTGATGTACGTGCAGTTTTGATTATTGAAACTACGATCGGGAGAATCGGAATGGAAGAGAACACAACAGAATACTGGCTCAGATCTGACAATATGGCTATCTTCAAGAAGGCAATATAAGAGCGTGCAAGCGCGAGGAAGTACATGATGGGGATCATACCTCTGATCTGGTCCCACTACAATACCTATTAAAGAGACCAGATCATGTCAACATTAATTTTTCACAATACTATTTAATCCATTAGTCGCATTCTCGATTCACTACCATTGCATACTAGTATTTCTCTGTTTTGCTTTTCAATTGTTACATACATTGTCCTGCTTCAGAAGTAGGTATGTACTATGCGCGTATGGTAATGAATTAGTGGGAAATAGCGTCTCCCCCACTCCAGCGTCCGCTCCACTAGGTTATTATCAATAGGACCGCTCAACTAATGAGAGGGTGGGAAATCAGGCGACTTGATTGGGAAGCTGGCGCTCGCCAAGCTCGCACGCACACCAGTAATACACATCAGTCAGTACAATGTAGAAGTGTACGTTTGTGTAGGACTGTGAGGCTTGTGTGAGTGCTCTCGGGTGCTTAGTATGGTGTCAGTGTGGGTGAATATGCGACGCGAGTACGATCATTTAGCTTTGGTGTGTGCGCATGTAAAGCTGATAGGACTACATAACGGATCGTTAGCGTGTATGGTTATAACGAGCCTCCGCGCTCATCACAAATTAGATTTCACTGGCAGAGGCCTATGCCCATCACCTCACTACGATTCTATGCTACATCCGAAGGCATTTCATGGCTATTTGGACACTCCTATTCATTTTAAAATCAATACATTTCCGGTAGTGTCAGTAAATTGTCATCTAACTTCACAATCCCGAAAATGCTCCAAAATTATTGTTAATAGTTTCTGTAATTGTACAACTCTTCTACGTGGTAACTGGTACATTATCTAAACGCAGCGCCTCAAGCCTCCATTTCTCGTCTTGTCCACTGTAGATTCCCTAAAAAGAGTACTATTTGTATTTTAGCACGTTAGATCGATTAGGAACGAAATCAGCCCCAAGGGCTTGACCACAGCTGATCACTAATCCTCAAATCCTGTAATTGACTTTTAAATTTCCAAAGACAGTTGAATGAACTCATTGAGCTTTGGAGTGTGCGTGTTTCACAGGTGATAGAGCGATTATTGAATTTCAGGAGGCACACAAATATGATCAACTGATCAATCCAAATAGGTATTTTGGTTGAGAACCGATTTAAGTGCTCTATGCATATCTCCTGAAATTCAATAATCGCTCTATCACCTGTAAAACACGCACACTCCAAAGCTTAGTAGAAATTTAAATCATGAATTATTGAATAATAATTCCCAGTGAAAGAATTTGCAGCGTTTTTTCAAGAGCGATTACAATGGAAAAATATTATATTTGAAAATTTATTGAATAATAAACCAAAAACAAACTAACTGTAAATCCTAATACTTATCCTGTAACAGTTTCTACTACTACAATTAAACGGGGAAGAACGGGGATTTGAGTGTTATTATTGATGTACTTTACACTTTTCTAAATGTACAGAAAGAAAATTCAAGTTGTTTCATGTTATACGAAAACTGTTGTACGTACAGCATTTTGTGTGACATAACCGATTAAATGAAAGTTTTCTGTCTAAAGTATGGTTCGAAATATTGAGCAAAAAAAAGTGCTCACCAGTTTGATTAGAATCGATTCCTGGGCACGAAAATGAAACAATAAAATTGTTTTGTCCAAGAACAGCGAGCTCGAAACAATATCGAGTATTGACCGCAAACTCCCTCCTAAAGGGTACAAAACCTGGTGTTGACTAGTTTGTTGTTTATCGTAACGCTCTGTTGACATTGCCCCCAGGTAATCCTTGCGTTTTCTTCCTCACTAGCATCACACGTCTTGGAAGAAACACTTTTTTCATCAATATTCCTAACTTCATTTTTGGACTTTTGTCCAACTAGATGCAGTATATGTCCCACTGTGCGACTGTGGAAAAATTTATTTCACGTCACTAAAGTCAGCACAAATAACCTTCAATCGGATGATGCAACCCACAAAGCGCCTCTGTTATGCGGGTCTGTTTGCCTAGATAATAAAAACACAATTTTTTCTTTACTGGGTTTGAGGGATGCCAATTACCATCGATATTATGATTGCTCTACGAACGGGCCGAAATCACCTTTGCCATCAGACAGTAAGCTGTACACAATAAAATTAGCTTGAAAATACCTTGACAAAAGTCGTTCATTCCCCCAGTTCTTTTTGCGGGATTCAATTTCAATTTATTGATTCAGTACAGTAGGTACCGTCGATGGTGTCCTTCCTACCAACATCATGCTTTTCTAACTCATAAAAGTCGTAACTGTTTCCAGTTGTTCCAAGGAGGAATAATGGTAAAATCAAATTAATAGAATCTTAAACAGACAAACCATCAAGGGTGAATCAACAACTGCTCGTAGTTGACATCGATCAGAATGATTGAACTCAACTACTAAAATATCGATAACCTTGTAGTCAGAATAGTTCACCAGACTACGTCATTTAAATTCTTGGGGGGAGGGGGGCCGAAAATTGGGGGGCGGGCTAAAGTCGATTGTACAGTTTTTATCGTGACAACATTCAAAAATATATTACATAACTAGATACAACGTAAATAATAATGAACCTATCAATTAATTTAAATATGGTTTGTTTTTCTATCTGAAATGTAGAAATGACAATGACAGTGATCGAACATTGTTTTACATTTTTATTTTGGGAAGGGGGCACCAACTTACATGGGGGGTTCTAAGTTTGGGAGGGGGTTCCAATCCTCTGCTTTTTGAGATTTCTTTTGTTTGTGATAACAAATCGTGTAGTGTTACTTCGAATCAAAGAATGTGCCACTTGAAAGGAATGGTGATTACTGGAAAATTGGAAGCTGAAGTAACAGTTCAGTAAAATGTACGCAAAGAGGATTGGAATAGGTTAGTCGATGATCATTTCATTGCAGCATTTTTACATCCAAATACTGAATTGTTTGAATAAATGATTTACTTTATGTGTCTAAGGATTTAGTAAAGAAAGGTTAAGAATTTGTGCTAATTTATGGATTGCAATGTTGAGCTAAAACGTAGTACAACGTGCTTGCTTTTGGTTTATTATTCAATAATAAACCATTGTAATCGCTCTGGAAAAAAAAAATTCTAACCCCCCCTGAAAATTTCATGGTTTACGTTTCAAAGGGTGTAGAATCCGAATCTGCAATAAAAATTTTCCGTCCGTCCGCCGTACGCCGTACGCACTATATCTCCGAAACGGCTGGAGCAAAAAATCTGAAATTTTCAGGAAAAATCCATCTTGGTCCGACGACGCCCCAATTCTTGAGCCAGCTCCCTCACTCAATTTAAAGTGCCCTTTAAGGGCTGTAAAAGCTTTGTAAAATCCCTGAAAACCTCAAAACTAGTCGAATCGGCCTAAATATTTTCCTATTTGAAGAACATACCTCTAGGAATCGAATGAGCCCATCCCCACGTCCGTAGGTCAAACCATTCCCGATATATGGCCCGATTTATGGTGGCATCATTTCGTTTTTTCGTTTATTATTGTTTGTTTGTAACCTAGTGATGTCTGGCCGATAGCGTCGAGTTGCAGTGAATGTGGATACTGGAGTGATAGCCGATGTGAATACTTGTAGTGTAGTTAGTAGCCGATACACGGGTTGAAGCATTCTGATATGCATGAAACGCTGATAATATATAGGTAAATATTATTCAATATTATTACTGGGGTAAATAAGTATTCTTTCACTGGGGTTTATTATTCAATTGGCTTGCGTTCATGATTTGAATCTTACTAAGCTTCGGAGTGTGCGTGTTTTACAGGTGATAGAGCGATTATTGAATTTCAGGAGATATGCATAGACCACGTAAATCGGTTCTCATCCAAAACACCTATTTGGATTGATCAGTTGATGATATTTGTGTGCCCCCTCTACATCTGTCTACCTTTGGCTACATCGTTTAAATTTGGATTTGGGGAAGTTTTAACGCAATACGAGTGCCAAAGGACTTGATAAATTATAGATGTTTTTATTGTGAGGGGGGGGGGGGGGTATTGATGTTCAACAAAAAAACGCTGCAAATTCTTTCACTGGGGTTTATTATTCAATTGGCTTGCGTTCATGATTTGAATTTCTACTAAGCTTTGGAGTGTGCGTGTTTCACAGGATAGGGCGATTGTTGAATTTCAGGAGGCACACAAATATGATTAACTGATCAATCCAAATAGGTATTTTGGTCGAGAACAGATTCACGTGCTCCATGTATATCTCCTGAAATTCAATAATCGCCCTATCCTGTGAAACACGCACACTCCAAAGCTTAGTAGAAATTCAAATCATGAACGCAAGCCAATTGAATAATAAACCCCAGTGAAAGAATTTGCAGCGTTTTTCTTTTAAATTTACTTAGGTAAAAATGTATTCACCTTCATCCTCGTATATTATTGTGTTCATCTTCTCTTTGTAGTTGGGAAAGTAAGACTCAAATTCTATTATTTGGAAGTTTTTTTTTCTTCATAATTGCCGATAATGAATCTTCCCAATCGACCATTTTTTATATCCGGATAGAGGGACACGTGTCTCCCCAGCTAAATCAGCTGGGTAGGAGCACCAATTTTCTCTCGACCACGGCTTGTTCGGGATGAACAGAACTGTTCACTATCTTATCAGCGCCATATCGTCCGTTTTCTACATACATCGATGTACTATACATATTTTTACAACCGTTAGGTACATAATATGGGACTACTGTATATGTATATTACATAATTTTTAAATGTAGCCCCCCTCCCCTTAATGAAAAAGGGCTTGGAACGCCACTGGTACATACCACTACTTTCTTTTGATACTTACGGTTGTTGGGAAAGTGAATTTGAAGTCATTAGCGAGGACTTTTTTGTAGCTGTCCCTTCCTTCATCACCTCTGCACCATTTGGTCTTGATTCTCAGCCAAGAGCCGTGTGGGGCAGCGGGGAGGGGGCCACTATCGCATACCGGTCCATTTCACCAAGGCGGCCCCCTCCTCTCCGTACTAACACCACTACAGCGAACCTTCCAACGACCACACAGCACTGAACTACGTGGGAAGGATACCCTCCCTCCGTTCCCTCTCATCTACCTCAATTCCTACCCCTTTCCCAACTACCCCTTCCCGCCTGCCCTCATCTCATCCTGCTCCAGTTTTATCTTCCTGTTAGGGCAACCCTTTTCCCTCCTAACTTTTCCTTTTCCTCCGCTATCTTTATCGCGCGGGTCGTTGAAGGTGTGGGACGACCAGGGGTAGGTCGGCGGGGAGGACGGAACGGAGACGGCGAGCGAGACGGAGCGATGCGAAGGAGCGAGAGGGCCGAGCTAATCACTTCCTTCCCCCTTTCCTGGTCCCCTTCATCACACGCCACTGTCACAGCCTCCCACAATGAGATCTCCACCTCCGATATCGTGCCTCCATCCACCCTCAATTTCATCCCCCCAACCCCTCGACGACCGATATCACCCCCGTCCACTCACCCAACCCACAATCCCACCGCCTCCCGTCTCATCCCATTCATCTGATATCACATCCGCCGATATCTTCATCCCCGCCTCACTTGGTTCCTTCATGTGTGATTCCCTCATTTCATCCTCAACAACTATGGGTTCCATTAGAGTTTCACATCTTCACTCCATCAGTCTAATTATAATACATGAAGGCCACAGGAGAAGAACGGGCTAACTCAGTAAAACAAGTATCATTTAATTATTGCGAAAATAAATCGATGTGATTGATGAAAAACGTAAGTCCCACACATGTAGGTGAAGGACAGGCAATCAGCTGGCGCTGCGGTTCAGTTTCGAGTAGAACGTCTTTGAATTTTCACCACAGAACTGCATCAAATGCTTCAAATCCGCTTTCTTCTCATTTGACAACGGGATGGTGGTGTACTAGGCTTTCTTTGGGAAGAAAAACAGGTTTTCAGCAAGAGAGTTTTCTTATGGAATTCTGGCAGTCTTCGTTCTTCTTACTGCGGCCTTCTTCTTCACGTAAATGAAGTCCAGTCCCTAAACATGTACTTGTCAACCTCCTCCATTTTGGGTTGGGTGGGTTTGACCCTGGAATTCTTGAAAACTTCGTACCACTCCATGGGAGTTCAGCATGAACTTTCTGAGATGAAGAGAGGAGATAGCTTCGACTGTCTTAAACCAACGAGAATTGTACCTTAAGGTCAATAGATGGTCCTTCCACTGAAGAGCTCTCCAGGGCCCGTTCTTCCCTGTACACTATTGTTGACCGGTTGGGCTCGTTTTTCCCGTGCACTGAGTGTCTAGTTGAACCCGCCATTTCAAAATCTGTAGAATACCGCCATGAACGCATTTTGCTTTTAAAAAAATCGAGTTACCTCTTCTTTCCCCTGTAGTCTTCACATGGTGTCCAAGTAACTGCGCTCCCCCAACCTCATTTCCTCTCTTTCTCGATCGAAAAATTACCCAAAACGCCATAAATGTGTTAGGAGAACAAAACAAATTAGAAAAGAGCTCCATCCAACTCCCCTCAAAATCAGTAGTTGTCTTGACTGTTGGAATGGCTCTCGACAATCAAAACAGTTGAGATAATAATAGTTATCTGAAGATATTTGTTACAAAAAGTAAACGAATCGTCCATTTGGAATTCAAAAAGCCTTAGGTTCGCCAGTTGCATATATGGTGTCGACACTCTGCACTAGTATTTGAAATTTATGTTCATGTGTCAAATGTTTAAAGGTTGATTATTACCAAGCCCTCTCCTGTTTCCTGTAACGGATTTAAACTCGTTAAAACTGGATAAAACTACTATTTCATACTTCTTATAAAGATTACACTGGGAAAACTTGAATTAGTCATGTTCTAGGAGTAAAACCCACAGTTGAAAAGGTTTGATTACAATCGGCTTCGTGGGTAATTCTCATTTAACGGGACAATCGAGGTTTTGATTCTGACTAAAAATGGGTATGTATCCATGGCAACGAGCTTTCTCAACCAAATAACGACGATTTACTTATTGGAAGTATCAATTTATTTTCATCCTTATTGGGTAACATGAGAAAAACTCCTTGTACCAGTCAGCTACAAATAAATGCATTGATTAATTGATTGGTATCAATATTTTTGGGTCGTAACTAATTTTCCACCACACTTAGATAGATAGATAGAAGAAGCGTTTATTGCAACATAAAACAAAATTCATTTACATATATTCGACGAAACGCTTATACTGCACCCCACCACATTTATATGCCCTAATCAACATCCAATTTCAATATATCAGGATATCAATCCGTTTGAATTAGCTAACTACTTCCACCTTGGACCCAAGCAATCAAAACCATTCAACATTTGCCACAATTCCCCCACCGTACCACCTGCTCCTTTGTAATTTACAACAAAGGTTTTCATTAATATTTTCAATTATACCCCTACAACATCAGTTCCTCCAAGACAGAAAACGAAAAAAAAAACCTCAACTTCTCTTATTTTCCACTCCTTCTTTCCGTAACCGTAGCAGATGTGACGTCTTGATTATCCTTAATGCTCGTTTCATGGTTTTTAATTAAGGCGGAAACTGCAGAGATTGGAAAATGGTCTTTTGCCCTGCAGAGTTTTTCTTCTTCCCTCTTTTTTTCGTCTGAATAAAAATATATATTCTTTTGTGAGCTAAAAAGGGAAAGGAGGGGACAACTATTGGGTAAACTTTTCTTTTCATTGTGGAAGTTGAGCCTTTTCATCAGGATCTCTATAAATATATCTGTCTCTCCGTGTCTTTTCCGAGCTACTCTTTTCCAACTCAGGAACAATGGCGGTTATTGTTCGAGAATTTTTTTCTGTTTTGCGTGAACTGACTTTAATACGAATTACGACCTGGCTGAGGTTGCGGACGTCCTGGAACTTGGTGTTCAGTTGTAGCCAATTTAATTCGTAGCGAAGTATTTTTGAAAGAATATCGGCGTGAATTATTAGATTACCAACAATATTCACTATCTGTTGTTGGTTGTGCCGGTTCCTTTATAAAAACAAGTATAATGACTGCGATATTTTGAACATTTTATATACTTATATACAAGATACAATAATTTCTTTATATAAAATATTATAAAAATTTATAAAATGTTAACCCCGCACGAGCTATGGTCCTAGTGCTGGTGGAAAGTTGCAATTATGTAGTAAACATTTTTAACGTACATATGAACAAGAGAAAACACTGTCTTGTCAGTTTATAAATCAATTGGCTAATTTAAGGGCTTAATTAATTAGTGATAAGATAGATGAGGGTTAGGTGTTATGCTACTCGATGAAAAAAGAAAACCACATGTATAATCAGTATTTGTGAAGCAAGGATTCGTCAGTTGAAAGAGGAATATTAGAATGATCGCGAGGGTTATGGGACAACCGAAACAAAAGACAAAAAATGATTCAAAATCGTTTCAGAACATTGTAAAATCAAATTGGCGAAAAACTGTTGGTTTATGTAAGGGTGTGTGTGTGTGTCTGTCAGTGGCTGCGTAGACTTGGAGTAGGGTTGGCGATCGATTTTCGATTTTCACAAACATCGATGTTTGACCACCGATTTCCAATTTCTTTTACAATCGATTTTTATGGGTCGATTTTAATTTACTACTATCGATTTTTGAATGATTATTCAATTTTTTGTGAGATTAAATCAATTTTTATGAATGGCAATTTAGCAACATTTTTTGATTTTCAAGTACTTACGTCATTTTTGATTTTCAAGTTCTCAAGTGTATGTGTTTGCAAGTAAGTCCTTGCCTTATGGACTTATCATTAATCTGGACATACTATTTGTCTATGTTACAGACATTTATGAAAAGAGTCCTTTTTTTCAGAGGAGTATTTTGCTAAATTTCGAATCATTCGGACGATTTTTAGAGAAGTTATAGGTGTTGATGATGCGTTTTTATTATTATTATTCATTTATTTTTTTTAGCAAATTGTTTATGAAGGTTTATTATTGAAAATAACGAACCAAATTCAGATACCTGCGATATCATCAACCAGCGGCATCTAAACATTGGGTTCGTAGTCTGAAGCGTTGATGTACAAAGAGAGACATGTAGGAGAAGATAGAGATATGTAGTTTTACAGGGTGCTGCAGTTCACATTACGGCTGCTATTTCAAAGCGGAGAACACCAAGCAGGATGATATTCCAAGGCGAGGAAAGTTGTGCGCTAACCAACAATGGCAACTGCTTCGCAGAGAGTTTGCAAATGCAAATGATCTTGCGGGAAACGGGAAAATGAGCGAACAAGCCACTGTAAAAGCCCCCCTCTCCTCCCCTCGCCGCTCAGAGTCTTATCATTAGAAATTTTATGGGGCGGGGGAGGTTCCTCCCATGGTGTCAGGGAACTTTTCGACTCTTGTCTAGTTTCAAAAGGGAGAGAATGTTGATATTAGGAGTTGGGAGAGAACTGTATGTACTTCCTTCGTCGGAGAGATCGGAAGGGCAAAGTCCAAGTCGGAAAACCAGACTTTGGTTTTAGCCGTGAACAAGCGTGGAAACCCAAACAGGGGAGCGAGGCACGCAAATAGGTCAGGGGAGATGAGACCCCAAGGGATTTGCGCCTTTGAATGGAGCCTACATTAAATAGGATTAGAGGGAATGTTGTGTTCAGCCTCAACACCATTAATTATTTAGGATGGAAAGTTGATAATGATTATTCACTATTGATTTCACATACAAAGAATTCATTGTCATCCGACTATGTACTACCCAGGATACTATTACTTAAGTAGTCGATCTTGCAACTAATTTGCAACAGTCACGGGAACCCGGAGATGCTCAACGTTTTGGTCAACGAAGGAGAAGTGCGGCGTCTCAAGCGAAACAAGCCTCTGGACGTGATTGTGCTGTGCAAGTTATTGTGCAAGCTAGTTGTAGTGCCTCAGTTTTACAGTATTATTCTGAGGAGTAGGTTTGCTGAAGTCCCACTATGTATACTGTGCCCACTTATGAGATAAAATATTGCTAGATAATGTATCATACAATCAGTTGCAACAAATAAAACCACGAAAGATAAAAATTGCAACAAAAAGTGCCCAAACGATTTTGGTTTATTATTCAATTGTAAACCATTGTAATCGCTCTTGAAAAAAAAATTCTAAGCCCCCTGAAAATTTCATGGTTTACGTTTCAAAGAGTGTGGAATCCAAATCCGCACTACAATTTTTTCCGTCCGTCCGCCTTACGCCGTACGATTTCTCCCAAACGGCTGGAGCAAAAAATCTGAAATTATCATTAAAAAAATCCGAGCTCCCAGCTCTCTCACTTAATTTAAAGTGCCCTTTAAGGGTTGTCAAAGTTTTGTAAAATCCAAAAAACCTCAAAAAAAGTCAAGGCTGCCTAAATTTGGACTCTTTCTGAAGAAAGAAGGAATCGAATGAGCCCCTCCTCAGGTCCGTAGCTCAAACCATTCCCAATAATTTATGGTGCCAACATTTGCATCCACATTCACTACATCACTAGATTACTGCGATCAAAACTTTTTTTTTTTTTTTTTTTTTTTACCGCAGTAATCCAGTGATGTAGTGAATGTGGATACTTGGAGTGAACTCCTAAAAGGGTTTATAGCCGATACACGGGTTGAAGCATTCTGATATATGCATGCTCCGTCTTACGAAATTTAAAATTTTCAAATAGAATATTTTTCCATTGTAATCGCTCTTGAAAAAACGCTCCAAATTCGTTCACTGGGGTTTATTAGCAATGATTCATGATTTGAATTTCTACTAAGCTTTGGAGTGTGTGTGTTTCACAGGTGATGGAGCGACTATTGAATTTCAGGAGATACACAAATATGATCAACTGATCAATCCAAATAGGTATTTTGGTTGAGAACCGATATAAGTGCTCTATACAAATCTCCTGAAATTCAATAATCGCTCTATCTCCTGTGAAACACGCACACTCCAAAGCTTAGTAGAAATTCAAATCATGAATCATGGAATAATAAACCCCAGTAAAAGAATTTGCAGCTTTCTTTTTTTTTCGTTTTTCCAGTTTTAAGATTTTTTCTATCTTTCCACTTTACTTTTCTAATTTGGCCGTACCTCTCTCAATCCGCTAATTAAATCCAACTCTGAGGATACCGTTGAAAAGAGCTCGGAATTTATTTTCTTCCTAATGCAATAATCTTAGTAATCGCGTTGCAAACATTTAACATAAACCTCTCAAATTTTAACATATTCGTTTCAAGGGGCATCTAAATGTACAATGTCCGACCACCGCATGGACATACAAGGCCTTAAAATCGACGTGGAATAAACGAAGAATTCACAGTAAAAACCAACTTTTCAGTTTGTACAAACGGGAACAGGTAACTATTCATATCAATCTACAAACAAGGAAATTATAGCAATAAACAATTATTAGGTTATTACGTAGCAAGCTTCATAAGTGTAATCTTGTAACACTGAAAAAAGGTTTGTTTGATTCCAGCTGAGTTTCCCCAGTATTTTCAGATAGCCTATTAAACTCACAAATCCCGAGGTAGTTCTGAGATTCGGCGTTGTGAAGCCTTGAAATGCCAAACATTGAACGTGTGGTGAGATGAGTAGCTTTTTCGTCCTCAGGTCTCGTTCAGCTTTCATTTTCAAAATTTAAGCTATTGGACTTTCCTGATCCAGGTTCAGGAGGTGGAATCTGTCGACTAGGGATGAATGTGGACCCAGGTACGGAACTCTTACGACCTGACCGATTGCTGCCCTTTGAGCGGACGTTTACCAAGATGTAGCTGAAGGCGCTGCCCAAATGAGCAACCCAAGCAAATTTTTAAACTGAAATAAAGCATAGCAAACTTACCAGTGAAGGAACTTTGGAATAGTCTATGGAAGTGCATAAAAGCACATCCTAAGTCGTCTAGTCAGCAATACCACCTGCTTACTCCATTTCATTCGAACATCAATGGTAGTCCCTAAGTATTTGGAGTGACTGCACTGCAGCTTTTGAATCATACCTCTCCGGGACAGAGCCTAGGCTTGAGAAAGAGCTAACTGTTGGCTTCTTCACATCAAGTGATAGTGTTTTACAAAAGCCAGGAGCCTCCCGCTCTGAGCTCCCTCTCAGCCTTCTAGAATGGATCCTCCCAGGATTCTCCGCAAAAACGACGGCCGTGTCATCCACGAATACATGAGATGCCCATAAATGAGCAGTCCGAAATGGCTTGGAACCAAAATATGATTCACACCAGCCTTCACGATTCACTTCAGCCTAGAAGATTGTATTGTAATTCAAAGGCTATTGCCAAGTGCTGGTTGGGTTGGCGTGCATTCATTTTTGAACAGCTTCCTGTACTATTTGAACTGTCTAAGCGCCATCCTACTCAAGTGGAAAAGAACCTAGATAAGAAAAGCAAATCCACATCACAAACTCATCTCGTTTTCTTTATTGTTTGTATAAATATTCAAATAGAGTTCCTCAATTTTCGTTTTGAATTTTAAATATATAATGTAGGTTTGTCGATAATTGTTGAACGAAATTGAGAGCAGGGTAATTGGCCTGTTGTTCTCTGGTTCTGACTCCACTCCGGCTGGTGAATTCGGACGAGCTCACGTATTTGATTTGTCTTGCAGGACTGTCTGTTTTCTTGATTTAAATGAAGTCCAATTCATAGTGTATGTGAACTGTTCAAGGTCTGTTCAATGATGAAGTGCCTTGGAACCTAAATAAGATCAGCTAACTCGATTCAAAAACTCATTTCATAGCTTTCACTGTTTCCCTAGATATTCAGACCAAGTTCAAGACTTTGGGAGAATCTGGTGTTAATATCGCCAGCTCAGCGAAATCACAATTATTCATAACAGTCTCGGAGGATTAAGTCCGAGTGGGGTAACCCGACTTCAGCTTTAGCGAGGAAGCAAGCGAGGAAACCCAAACAAGGGCACGAGGGACGCAAATAGGTCAGAACCCTCCGGAACTAAGCCCATGAATAGGAGACCTGCATTTAATAGGATTAGAGGAAGCATTCTATTAAGCATTCGCGCTCCGCCGCCCGGCCGGGAGTCATCCTCCCACGCTATTGGTCTTATCAGGATTTGTGGTAATCCGACCCTTTCCCCATTATTGGTTCCTCGCCCTCTCCCGCATCTTCGCCGCTTGGGTATGGATATTCGGTTATCCCGGAGTCCGAAGGCCGTTACCGTTACCATGAGTCAACTCCGGGTCGGAGGATGGGAAAAATCCCATTTCTGGAAACGGTTTCGAGTCATAACCGGGCTCGATTGACTCGTGTTGTTGGGTTGAAGTCGGTGCTGAAGCCTGATCGAAATTTCCGGGAGTGAAAATGACCTCTGCTTCCATTTCCTGTTCATGTGAATGTGGACTATGTTCGATAAATTTTGATTTGCTGCTTTTTCAATGGTGTCGATGTGTGGTTAGAATCTTCTCAGAGATTGTGTACATCTACCACCAACTCAACCATAAGGGAACCTTCACTCGGCAATAAAATCCTTTATAGTGTGCAATTACATGTGTACGTTCCTATTACTGGGATTGGGTAGATGCTACTATTTTCACTTTTTTTTTTTTTTTTTTTGTCATTTCTATGTCCGTTTCATTTTTTTTTTTTATTGCAATTTAGTGGGAACCTGCAAACTCCTTCCTTGAAAGCTCCCAACCAATTTTATACTTGTAATTGGAATCATATCATATAACCAGATAGAAAGAGTAAATTGATTTCATGAGCCACACTTTCCAGAAATTGTATAGGTTACAGAAACTATCCAAGGTGAGTTTAAGCAAGAAATTCGTCTTTACCATAACCCTGTAGATTCAGTCCGCTTCTTTAATGTTTTTAACAAAATAATAAAAAGTGTGATCTCGTTTGGGGTAGATAATACGCAACTTTGACAGGTCATTTGAATGATTAGCGGAAATATGCCACATTCCGTTGGTGACAGCAGTAGTATTGCGGCATTCCAACGTTTACAAGGCTTCAGGTTGTATACTTTATTTTCAACATTTCAGCCCAATAATATTCTGTTTTAACGGATGTTCAATAATGTCAAAACGTTGGCTTAAGTTTTAAAAAACAAAATACGACGTTTGTTGAAGAGTCTCGAATTCATTTCGATGGTAAGACTTATTACCTTGCAAGAGTAGATTTTAACCCAAGTGCACGTATATTTTCTTTTTCAATTTAAATTATTTCATGTTTGTATTTTTAAGGAATCGGGAACGGATTTGCTTCAGTATACGTCCAAGTTTAAGTAACGAACAAGGATTCCAATATACGCTGTGAATTATTACATAAAGGTGTGATACTGCTGTATTGAACAACCCTTTTGAGCAGATTTGAGTGTCTTAAAATCATATTAGATAGATTGAATGTTGATGAATTGTTGGTTCGCGAACAATGAAATTAATAAGATACTATCTGTCGGCAAGTCGCACATTTTATGGAAATTTCGACAAAATTAGATGGGAACTTATGGTTATAAATAATAGTTTTGTTTAAGGATTTGTGGACAGTTAAGGACGTTTAAGGATTTCATGGAATAAGTTGGTCAGAATGATGATTGAAATTGCCAGTTGGGATTTTGATTTCGGCCAGCAAATTTTAATCTTCCGGGAGTAAATACAATGCTTCCTAACTTCAGATAGGTTCGAGAGCAAAAATAAAGTTGAATTCTAAAGTGACTATTGTACATAAGTGTTTATTGTACATTGTGATGTTTAAGGCGTGCGTTGAATAGCATTGGTGAACCGCGAAAATAGATAATTTATACAGAATATAGTAGAAGAAAGGAACGCATGGTACAGTTTAGCGCAGTAAACGGAGCAGTATATGTTTTGTCTTATGGTTGCGAACCGTTTATTTAATGTCATTGGACCACTGGATGAACTTAACATTTGTGGGCCGTTATTCAAAGATTACAAAACATCACTATTCCGAACATTCGTAATTGCATATTCAGAGCAGAATGAAAAGTAACCGTCTCTTGGTTTCAATGTTTTACAGACTCTGTTCAATCTTCCCTAGATTCGGGCTTTTTTCTACTCTTTTATTCGGCAACAGCGAGAGCACCTATGTTACTTTGACTGCCGAGCTCCCTCCGTTGAGAGTATTTCGTGAGCCACGCATCCTCGGGGCGTTGTTTTTAATAAAAGCCGTCGGTAATAACTGAAGTGAAGAGGTTGACTGAAGCGGAATTTCATTTCGGGGCTGGCGCGGAGAATACTAAGCGGCAGAAAACCCGTGCAAATCACGACCTCCTGCTCCGACAACTCCTCTCCACCCCTCCAACGTCCAAAGTCCCAATTCGGGCCCCCTCCCCTTCCCCTTTCACTGCCATTTCAACCCCTTCTACACATCCCCTTTCACTTTCCCCTCCACTCATCAACCAACCCCCACCACCCCTACGGCCATAGTCACCATCCGGGGTCCTCTCATTGAACCCGAATCCCTGCAGCTCTAATTGGAATCGGAGAGCTCTCAGAGCTTGCGATCAAAAGTTGGGACAGGTGAAATTGTTGGCTTTATCTCTGTGGAGTTGTTTTGAATTTTTTTCCCGCCCCTTTTTGTTTATCCCTTTTTGCTTCGTCTCTCTCGTGTTTTTCGTTGTGAAACTTTCACAATCTGATGTAACTGTGAATTCAACTCGTGTAGATATATTGTTATGTTTAAAAAAAAAGCATTTCCGATCTATTCGAACTCCCCATCATGTCAATTCCGTCGTATTGTAAGTCATCCATTCAGCGTACTGCCAATCATCTATGGTCCACTTTCACCAAATTTTTGAAACGAGTTTAAACCTGAAGAAGTTGTAATATAACGAAGTTAACCTATCATTATCTATTAGTTTAAAAATGCATTGCACTCCTACCAAAACTCCAAAAATTCCAAAAAATTAACCTTGATAATCACTGTTGTCTTTCTTTTTTTTAATGGTTTGGATTTTTACTCTTAAAAAGAGTTAGTATTTGCATATGACTCGTTGGAAGAGAAGGACGTAATAAAGCGCCGCAAACTAGTACAGAAAGGTCCTTCTAACTATCATGAAAACTGTTTTGTCGGTTTTTAACAAATCTTTCAGGAATCACTCACGATTTTTAATTTTTTCAAGTGCCTGCAATGAGATGTAGCGAAAGTTTGAGAAACTCCCGACATTCATGTGGCCCTCTTGCATTTCATTTGTCACCAATATATTCTGGAGAAGCATATGAATGACATGCAGGTGAATAACATTTTTCATGACACTTTCTTCGGAACAACTTAAGAAACACAAGCAATTAGACCAAGCTACACATCAAAAGGGTAATTAATTAAGTTTTAATACTTTTCCCAATATGGAGAAACAAGATCATTAAAAAGACGACGAATACAAAATACGCAACTTCTTTGGGACTTTCTATACGACATCTGAAACATCTGAAAACATACTGAGGAAAAA
Source organism: Creontiades dilutus (assembly GCA_031894815.1). Taxonomy (NCBI): domain Eukaryota; kingdom Metazoa; phylum Arthropoda; class Insecta; order Hemiptera; family Miridae; genus Creontiades; species Creontiades dilutus. The sequence goes on from JAVIWC010003164.1 coordinate 2,150,732, forward strand.
AGCTAGCTGTTCAGAAGATGATATCTTGAAGAGCCAACATTTGCAGATAGAAATTCCCTACTTCTCCTTAGCCAATTTACTAAAGCAGGAAACCAAAGGAATCACACGAAACCACGGGGACAATCCTTTTCTCCTCCGCTCTAGTTGAACAAATTCATTTTTAAATTTGCGTTCCCTCATTTTTCAGTATCTCTAGATCTCAGGGACGTCTTTAGATTGTCTGATGAGGACAAGTGCAGAGAAAGAAAGAAAACGGTGTGTTTTTAAGGGGAGAGAGATTGGGAGGTAGAATTTCACAATTTACAAAATCAACTGGCAGTATCATGAATATCCATCGAATGGTGTTCTCATATAGCTTGACGACATCGCTGGCAGAGTTATTCATTATAACATTTATATAATTTTAACAACACTAACACTGGTCTTATTGAAGTACTGGTTAGGATATGGTGTGAATGGAAGAGTCTCGTAGATATGACCTACACCCTACCAAGGAAAGTTCAAAAATTTTAAATGCATGATGGTAGTGGTTCAGAATCAGGACAAGATCGATTAGGATGTGGGATTTAACCGACAGCCAACTTATAAGATGTTCACCTATTGACCCGAAATATTAGCACTGTTATATAACCACAGACGGAATTCATTTCAAAACTCTAAAGGAATGAAAGTTGTGGATGTGAATGCCTTTGAAACAAGATTTTATTCATCCACCGAATCCTGTTACATTTCATGTGAGACATCATACTGCTCTCTGGATTACTCCAGAGATGGCATTCCGAATTGAACATTAGCTTTAAACGGATTTGAGTGAGAATGGTTCAAGTTAGAGAGGGCCCTGGGTTTGGTTCCGAGTGTTGAGGGCAAAGTAATATAGAAAAACTTACTATATCACATTGGCTGAGGTTCACATGAGGGTTTGCTGGAGAATTTAGACGGAATACGTACTAGTGTTGGTTGTGCGCAAATTTTCTCGTTCTGGTTGGAACTGGTTTCCAGTCACATCGCAGTCAATCTTGAACGGCATGAAGTTGATCAAATCCTCTCTGAGAACGAACAGACTCCTCCTGAAATTATTATTTCACCAGGGCATACACGTGTGACACGTATTACTCCTCGACTCAAAGGTATATTTGGGATTCTTCTCTTTAATGGAAAGTACCCTTTTTCCTGTCTGTCTTAATAATGATTGGAAAGTAAACGTCAATGTGTTGTCTCGGCTTTGGACTCATAATAAAACCTCCCCGTCTCAAACCCCCGAGTTGGTTCAATCAGGAGATGGGCGGAATTTCGCCTTAGGGCGTTACAAGACAAATGGAACAAGTACTCACAATAAGTGGGAGTCCTCCTCAACTAAAATCACCTCCCTTCCCCCTACTGCCGGGCTCGGAGTGGCACATTAAGTGTTTTTGTTCCCCAAGCGTCAGGACAAGACATATAGGGCAAGTTTAACTGCGCCTCAGCGATACACCGCCCTAAGGGCACCCCCCTGCTTCTTCAGCATCCCTTCGCTCCCTTCAGGGCCTCGTCTAGGGGCTTAATTCTCCCACTTTCCCTCCCTCTCTTTCGGCCCCCTTTTAGTTGGAAGATTCTCTCCATCCCCCTTCCTCCGTCTCGTCTCGTTCTCCACAAGTTTCTCCTTTCACAAGGAGGAGGAGAAGAAAAAAAAATCTTGATTAATAGGGGCAGAGCTTAGCTGGGGCGGTCTCCTATCTCGGGTCTCCAGCTTTTCGTCTGAGGGCAAAAACAACGACCTATAGAATTCACATTATCCCCTCCCCCACTGCCCCACCCCTCCTCCTCATCCCCTTCCCCCTCCCTACCAGGTGCTGATAGATAAAACCTCTAAGCTGACTATCGAGTTTTCTCCGCTGAGCTTCTTTACTTTCTTCCAACTTCTTCTCATCAACTACACCATCTAAACGACCTCTAAGAAACTAAGTGAAGTCCCATAACACAAAAAAATCAACCAAAGCTGTAGCAGGCACAAAGCTTCATCGCTGAGATACTAAAAATACCAACTTAAATAACTCTGAGCGAAGTTGTATAAACCCGAATCAATGATGAAAAAAGTGGTTAATGAAAGCGTTGTTTATTTCAATGTAATAATGGGGCCAGAAATTAAAACTATTACCTCTGTAATGCAGATAAAGCCACCAGAACGAATACAGCTTGTAAATAACATCGCAGTTGAAAGGGAGATTCAGTGTTGCCAAATGACTCCAATCAAAACCTCCTGCAGTGCTGAAAAAAACCCCCGAAATACCCCTAAAAAAAAGTAAATTCCCCCCAAAAAATCCCCTGAAAATGTGTGAGTGAGAAGGAGGAACATAAATAGATGGATAAAAAGCGTTTTACTTCAGGCATGCTCAAAAAGTAGAAAAATGGACTAGGTACACCACAGCTCAAGTAAGAACTTATTAAAAACAACAACAACAAAAAAACAGGAATATTTGCAAAAAACTACTTTTTACATTTCACAACCTAAGCCCGCCAGAATATCATCCATTGCTTCCACCTCCTCCTACGGTTGCTTATTAACATGGTCGTAAATGTGAGAAGTAAATAGGGACAGCATGTTTTCAGAGGGAGTTTATCATCATCAATATCTTGTGATCAAAAAGTGCTGTCCATCAAATCACTTTCTTTTGGAATGGTTTATTTTCTGGAGAAAGAACGATGTTTCTGAAGGAAAGAAGGAGAGTTAGCGTCTAGATTGGCACACACACATGAAATGGAGTTTCTTAAAAGAACGTTGATGCTCTAATGGGGCTCCGAACTAACAAGGTCCACAGCTGGAAGAGCTAGAGAAGCATTGCCGTGAAGAAAATAGTAATTGACAAGTTTCCCCTTGTCAATACCTACCCTCTTTTCGCTCTACAATTCTTTCCCAGCATCACCATCCTTCATTAGTCCTTTTAAAAAATGAATATTGTGTTGTTAGGAGTTGTTTTTTACATGATGTTGTGTTCCCCATATTGTTTATGGTCTACAGGGGACGTCTACAGGGTGAAAACAAAGAGTCGAAAGTTGTATGTAGTACACGTCTGCTGAATTTTACGAACAACTTCCCTCAAACTTCTACTTTAGAAATTGTAAAACCTTAATACACGAACACTGAAAAAGGATATACCTATAAACAAAAAAAAAAAAACGGTAGGTAGTGAACTACAGTATAAGAACAACTTCACTGTCATCCTCCGAAATGAAATCATTATTTACGTGCTGCGCTCTACCTCGAAGTTTTCATGTTTGGAGAACATTCAGAAGTCGATTCCAAGGTTTCGAGGAGCACTTATCAGCCAATTGAAACTCGAAATCGAATAGCTACAATTTCAGGTTGCGACATATAGAATTAATTACAAGAACGTTTCCTTACGCCTCGCCAACAAGTGGTCGAAATCCTACTCCCAGGTGATGATGTGGGCACGAGTGAAAACTCAATTCTCGGTTCATCGAGCATTTTTCATGAGGCTAAGGGGCCCAAGGAAACACTTACGAGAACTAGGACTGGAGGCCGGAGCAGAAATTTGGCTACGGGAAGAATACAATCACACACACACACACACACACACAACGTACTTACATACATATATATAGTTAGGAAAAGAAAGAAAATCAAATTAGTTTGGCAAAATCAATTTGAATTTTTGGAATATTATCAAATTGAAAATTTTGGCAAATTAATTTGAACCTTTGTCACAAATCAATTTCAATATTTTTGGCATCTCAATTTAAACTTTCGGCGACTCAATTTCAACTTCTGGCATACCACTTCGAGCTTTCGGCATATCAACTTATACTTTTCACAAATCCCAACTAACCCAACATTCCACCCCATATAATGATCAATAAATGTTTTTTCTCTCGTCGAAATATGAATTTAAAAAAAAATTACAAGGAGCAGGGAGAACAATGTAACACAGACCACATTTAAGATCTTGAAAAGAAGATCAAGATCAAAGGGCCAGCTAACAAATAAATTATTTACCTCTTTGTTACAATTTTCAGAGCTTTTTCATCAATATTTTATTTTTTAATGATTTTTTTCATTTTTTAAACACACTGCAGGTACTTTCAAATAAATAGCGGTCGAGATAAGTAAAAGTGATTGGTATAAAATTCATGGTTTAGGAGCCTCGAGAATGTCAACTAATGGGTTCCGGTGGAAGCTGAATTGGGAATTGGAAGCTGAAGAATAGAGAGCGAGTATACTCAAAGAATAGACAATAAGCTCAAAAATAAATTATGGCTTATTAAAAGTGGTAAGTGGAAACTGGGTGAATACCGCTAAATACATTATTAAGTTCATTCCTCTGAAACATGGGATTATGCCCATTTCACGTTGAAACTTTTGAGCCTCACCCTATCACTTTATCCCCATCTGATAGATTCAATCCCCTAGTACTTTGTCTGCACCTGATTGGTAATATCTCCCTCCCTGAATATCACTCGAGCAATGGAATTCAAGCTCCAATTCATCCGTGAATATAAAAGCTATGTTCCATCTGATGCAGCGTTAGTTATTCTTAATAGTTACTGAGGGTCACCGAACCGTCATTATCGATTTGGGAATCTAACTCATAATTTTGTGACAATAGTCTTTCCTTGGACATGAACCTACTCACCCTCAAACAGAAGTTTTATAACTCCTACATTTTCACGTTTTAATCATTGAAGAATGTTTTGATCCGCTTGGAAAATATACATCACAAATACATCAATAGTATATTTCATTTGTGTCATATAAGGAAACGCTACAAATTATAACAAGAAGGTTTATAATTTTTGTATTACATAAATCAATGGTTTTCGTTTATTTGGCTTAGTCAATGGTATGGCATTATCTAAACTCAGCGCCTCGTCAAGCATTGCAATGGAAGGGTTTCTTCCAAGAACCAAATAAGTCCGAAAATCGCAAACTGAGTAAATCGCTCATTTGTAAACGTACTTTCTATGAGGAATCAAAGGAGCCCCTGCCCACATTTGCATCCACATTCACTACATCACTAAATTACTGCGATCAAAACAAAAACAACAGAGTTTTTTCTCTTTTTGTTTTGATCGCAGTAACCTAGTGATGTAGTGAATGTGGATACTGAAGTGAACTCCTAAACTTGGTTTATAGCCGATACACGGGTTGAAGAATTCTGATATGCATGCTCCGTCACATTTGCATCCACATTCACTACATCACTAGGTTACTGCGATCAAAACAAAAACGACAGCGTTAAAATACTCCATTTAAAATTTTCAAATAGAATATTTTTTCATTGAAATCGCTCTTGAAAAAAGAATATTCTTTCACTGGGGTTTATTATTCAATGATTCATGATTTGAATTTCTACTAAGCTTTGGAGTGTGCGTGTTTCACAGGGATAGAGCGATTATTGAATTTCAGGAGGCACACAAATATGATCAAGTGATCAATCCAAATAGGTAGGTATTTTGGTTGAGAACCGATTTACGTGCTCTATGCATATCACCTGAAATTCAATAATCGCTCTATCACCTGTGGAACACGCACACTCCAAAGCTTAGTAGAAATTCAAATCATGAATCATTGAATAATAAACCCCAGTGAAAGAATTCGCACCGTTTTTCAATTTCTTGCTTGTCAGACCGATGTATTTAAAATAAAATAGGCTGCAAACAATTTCTTGTGCAATTTAACGCAGTCGGCCATCTATACGAATCGGCAGTGATAAGGAGGAACGTGACCACTAGCCAACTGCACATCCTCGATGAGTTGATCTCTTGTTGAATATGATTGTTTATCATGAATGGTTCGTGGCCATGATTGGCATTTTGCCATATTGGAAAACTTTTCCGAATACTGCGGCACTATAACGGGTGAAAATCGCTTGAGGAAGCACCTTGAAAAACTGTAAGTTTTTGATATATTTTATTGTGTTAGTTGAAAAGTTTTTTCCTTGAATTCAGGGTGAGTTATGAGCTTGGCACACGTGCTCGAGAACCGTTACGTTCCGCTATTTCCTCCTATACATGCACGACATTGTACTCTCTTAAATGGGATCTTTTGAAAGGAAAAGGGGAAAAGATGAGAAAGAGCAGAAGAAGAAAAAATCCGAAACAAGCCCGGATCTGAGAGAAAAATACCGTCAAAAGTTGTTGGCGAAAGCGAATTGTGAAAAGAGTGGAAATGGGGGATGGATGAAAAGGGGCAAATATAACAAGGTGCCCCCGCGAGGGAGCTTTCCTCGACAAATACGTCGCAATGAGAGTTGAATAGCAATGAAGGCGGGAGTTTCTTTTCCTGGACGGCTCCACAGCAGACCCCCACGAACCTGCACAATTACGGCCCGTGGAGGTCCCCTCACGTCTGCAGGGGTACGCCAGACCAACCGCCCATCCGCGGAATACCAAGTGGCTTCTCAGGAGACCTGATTTATCGCTACTGACGTCTATTGTCCCGCTTGATTTATTATATATTATACACTATCGGACTGGGAAGGTTATGTGATGCCGGGATCAACTCCTTATCTCCCCACCAACATGTGATTTATGTTCGGCTCCATCTTCGGATTCAGACGGGTTTTGGGTTCTTTCCGGATTCCTCATCCAGAGATGACCTACGCGAGCTTTATCCTCTTCCCCTTATTATTTCCATTGTTACCTTTCCATCCTCTTCGGCCTTGTTTGTCCGTTCACTTCTTCGTCTTCTTGTATCCTCTCCGTCGTTCAATACAGGACCAACACGGGCAATGAGATCCGCCTCACGGTTCATTACGCCCACACAATGCCCTCCCTTTCACGTTCGGATGTCCCATTGAGATGTTTTCCCAAGAAAGCGTTTTTCTTTGCTCGGAAAATACATTTTCTTCCGGACAAAATACACGAGCATGTCATTCATTTCTCAGAAGAAACAAACGCCGAGCAGCGACTTGGAAGCGATCAATAGCAAACCTCTCTCGCAGCACTCCAATATATGTCTGAAGTTCCAATGTCAATGATATCGGAAAAATAACGAACGTTCCCCCACTCATGTTATCTACTACCATTCTATATATTTTCATTCATACGATACCACGTGATATACTCAAGGTTGCCATTTAATATGCCAGTTTAAATCAAAATTGGATAAAATGGCTTTGATATACACGAGTTGTACCCAACAGCCCCCCCTCAAATCGTCCAAATGGCATTAATCAACAAACAATGATTTTGGAATTTTCATGATTTTTCGCAAGGATCTCAAATATCACATTTTCACAATGCATACATCCCTCCTGAAAGAACAGGATTGTATGCCAGTTCATATCAAAATTGGATAAAATGGCACTATTTTGATATATCAAGAGTGGATGATGGTGAACTCTTAAAAATGTGGCACATGAATTTTCCTTGTTTTTTAACTCTGATTCACTTGATACTATCCGTTTCTTGATTCGACTTTTTGCGGAATAATGACAGACATTTGTTTATTTCGCGTGAAAAATCATCATTTATGCCTTTCAACATTCAGATTAAGATGATTTTTCACTTGATCACTGAAGAAGGTTTCAATCCGCTATTTTTACAATCTTCAACTAGACCTCGAAAATTAATCCCCGTAAAAATCTAAAAACAGGTGAATACTATTAAAAAACGGAGGCAAAATAAACAAATTTCGGTCATTATTCCGCAAAAACTGAGTCGAATCAAGAAACGGATCGTATCAAGTGATTCAGAGTTAAAAAACAATGTAAATTCATGTGCCGCTTTTAAGAGTTCACCATCATCCACTTTTTGAAATCTTGATGTTCCGCAACATTGCGTGCTCGCTGAGCCGTTTGCGCACTATAAAAAAATGATTGAGGGATCAAATTTTCATGAAATTATGGGTAGAATCCGAATCTGCATTAAAAACAATGTTTCCCTATTTAAAATAAGAAAGTTAGTGTCACTTGCGCATGGTTGAGCAGTTACGCGGGTTGTACAAATATGATATATGATATCCTTGTAAAAAAAAAACCCTTGGGCTCTTGTTGTCAATAATGAGCCTTTTTAATCAAACAGAGAAAATAAATTTTAATCCTCCCAAAATTTTTTGTTTATGCTTTGAGATGCGTAGAATCTGAAAATCGAATAACAACAACCGCTTGCTCTCCCAGAACTTTGACAGAAACAGAAGAACGTCAACTAAACGTAAATATGAACGTTGTTTCATATAGGAAAATTAGACTAGTAAATTTGAACGAAAGATCAGCTGAGACAATTGCAATGGAATTTTGTTGTCAAGAGTTTCTTTGGAATTCAAGTTTTTCGTAACATCTGTTATGTTGTTAAGGACAAGACTTGTCCTTGTATGCACCACTTAGTGGTACATAGATAGTTTTACCGAGTCTCGTTAAAATTCAATAATTCAATTGATAATTGATTGTACAATTATTGCACCATTATGCAGTTTTCAACGTCCGTTGCACCATTGTAGGTACTTCATATAGTGTTAGGTACTGAGGGACCATTACAAAAATGAAGGGGTTATTGTCAACGAAGTCATATTATCGCCTTAAGTATATTTATGAGGTGTAGATACACGCTGATCAGCTGAACGCCGGAATGAAGGAAGGAATGTGAGGAATGTAAACGGCGTGTTTGGATAGTATACCATAGACTGTCAATGCCTAGTGAAGATGGGTCAGTGATTTACGTTGAAGGGTTATTCAATACAGAAACAATATATCGTTCTGTAATAGTTTGCAACGTTTTAAAAACATATTACATTGCGACACAGTGACTGTTATCATGGTGACAAAAAATCTTGTTTTGATTCTAGTTATCGGAAGATGATGGTTGGGATCAGTAAACAAATCTGAAATTTGTAATTTAATCTATTCTGCTTATCCAACCTTGGACATTCAACACTGGCATGCTGTTTGGAGTTTATTTTCCAAGCGCCGAACACCTCTTCAAATGTTAATTATTCTCAAACCCTCTCCCATTTTCTGTAGAGGATTAAACCTCGTTTAAACAAGATTAAAACTAGTATTTCATGCTTATGTCGAGAAACTGGAATTGTCTGTCACACTTATACACCCAACTATAATAAGCGATACATAAAACATTAGTTTATTGTTTCAATTAACATGAATTATAACTCGGACTTTTTCCTTTCCTCAATTTCACCTGCATGGATCGACTTTTTAGATCGATCACTTCTAATTCATTTATAATAATTAAGAACGCTTCGATTTCTTCCTCATATGCTAATTTTCATTGTTATCTATTCATTTTATTTCATTTATTTATTTACAATTTTTTTCATTTCTTTATTAGGAAGCTATTCTTTGCAAATTACAAGTTTTATTCATTAAACGTAAACGTAGGCCCTCGAGAGGTGTTTGATATGATACCTACATTTTACTAGTCCTTAGGGTCTACGGCTTCATTAGTTCTCGTCCTTATTCAAGGATGTACGTCAGATAAACAGGTAGACGGACGTACTGCAGTCCAGGTGGGTTCATTCAGCTGAGTGAAGTGATTTTCATCAATACCTCGCCGAAAATACTATTGAATATTGGAAGTTTCCGAAATCCAGATTTTTCATTTGAGATTATCGAATCTTCGATGTAATTGCGAAGGTATTCCTTCTTCAATTCTACCCTTCTGGACTTATCAACAATATTAAGAACTCAATTTCAACTAGACCTTGTATGTGATTTTTTAACCCGAGTTTCATAAGTGTTGTCTCCAGTGTTTGCAGTGGTTTCGGAAAATATCTCTGGACGTCTAAGGGTTATGGCGGGCAATGTATGGCGGACGTATGGATTTTATTTTAGGAATTACTTTTTTATTTTACTTATTACTTTGGAACTAAAATCAACAGACGCTGAGGGAGTGTATTACAAAGCGTGTTACAAAGATTCATAATTGAAAATAAGAAACCAAGACTGCGTTAAGGAAATCAACATCCCGCAATTAGTTAACCAGCTGTAATAATAATAAGGAACCAGGTTTAAATAACCTACATTCGAGGAGTCAGGGTGCAAGACATGAAGCTCCGAATGTTCTTCGTCGATTACAAAGGCTCGTTATTGAATAATAAACCAGAACAGACTTCCAATCTGAAACTGACATCAAAGTAAGCTGAAAAGCTTACAAAACATTTTTGACCTCGACCTCCATCACAACCAACTGATTTCCTTGATTATGGTTTCACCCAATAAGTAGCCAGATACCGAGGTGAGAGACTACAAGTTGGAGTGGCGAAGGCGAAGAGCCCTGGGCTATTGATTGGAGGTGCTGGCTTCACTCTGAAAGGCTTTATACGTGCTCCTGAAACAAAAGCTCCTCTCACCCCTTCTGGTGAAGCTATTCACTCTATTGCCCTCCACAACTACTCCGACATTCCGCGGAGATCCACCACGCCGTCGCTCTCCATCACTTCAGTTGCAAAAGCAGAGTTTACCCTTCCATCTTGCTGCTCATCCGATATTTTGTTGTTTCAAAATCAAGATTGGTCCCTTCGAGATACAATCGACATTCAACTACAATAGGTAACAAAGTTTGTAGACACATGAAATGCTATTATGTGATTGAACAATTCTGTTTACTCCGGAGACTTCCAATGGGATGAAAGCATTGTGTTTGTCCCCTAATCTTTGTGAAACTAAACTATACCACCTCGAGGTCAGCTTTCAAAATCATTTCAGGGACTGTGCAGAGTGGACTCCACCTGAGTATCTATGAAGCTGATCTACTGAACCTAATTTCAGGAATCATTAAGGATGTCATCAACGATATCAACCCCAATGTAACATTAAATGGAGCCTCTAGTGGGCATGGAACTGTTTACAAGTTAATTTAGGTATTTCAGGTTCCTAGAAGAGACGGTTAATTTTTATTTTCGGATTTCCAACATTCTTAAGAAACTGGAATCGTCTGGAGTGAGAGGGATATAATGAAAATGGATGGACTTCAGTAATGAAACATGTCTAAACATTTGGTGAAGTGTTAACAAACGTTGAACACCTCCCCCCCCCCCCCCCCCCCCTAGAAAATCCCTAGTCATTTCATGCATTACCTTCTAAATTGGTTTTTTGCAATGTCTACAGTCTGCAAATGCGATTTGGATATCCTTAACCTTACACCATTACCACGTTCCAAAGTTCAAACGCATATTTCAACCTTTCAATTGTCACAAAGGACTTCACATAATATATCATACAGGTATATAAATTGGTGGAGTTTAAGATGTAGTCACGATGGCCAAAAATGAGAATCAAGTTTAGTTCACAACTAGGTGTTGTACACAACGGTGTTAGTAATTTTAGGCATCTTCAAGAGAAACCAGTCTTCCAGTCAACCAATCTTCGTCCATACAATTTTTTGCCCACTCTCTTTGTTCTATTCGTTCATACCTCATTAATATTCAGTAATAGTTGGGCCTTCACAATATAATTTTCTCCTCGAGCCTGTAAACAGTTGTAATAACATTTTTTTATGTTAAGGTAAAAAGTTCACTTTATAATTCATTATCAATATATTTTATTATTTTCGGTGTATTGGTGTTATATTTATTATTGTTAATGAATGGATAAATAAAGAGAAGCACTGATACAAGTAATACCTGGAGCGCAGGAATGAATCTTATGTGGAGAAACTCCATCTTCAGGAATTTCGTCATAGTAACATTCAAATTTGGAAGACTCCTTAGAAATGTGTTGAGTAATGATGTTGTACACGGAAAGAAGTGCATCGGGAAATTGTTTCTCAGTCTTGTCGTCAAGGAAAATCGTGAAAGCGCGAGGCTTCGCTAATGCGTTTCGAGTTAATTAGAGACGAGTTTGTTCGCGGTTATCACCGAGGATGCAGGCGGTTGCGCCAAACGTTGCTCCCCGCCACCTCCCAACATCCCGTTGGCCTCTCAGCAGGACTTTCTGGGTCAACGTGGGGCCCCAACGTAAATCACCGCTCCCTGCAATCGGCCCCACTTTGATCAGCTAAGTGCCCCCCTTCGCCGGCCTCTTCTCTGCAGCTCCTTCCGTCTGTTGACTTATCCGTTTCTGCGTTCGCGAAGATAAACCTGCGCGTTTTAATGAAATTAGCGATGAACCTTCTTCATCCACGTACCGATCCGAGGCGTGTTCTCGGGTTTCCCTTCCGGGAGAAAAACGAGAAGATCTCGCCCGCCCAACAGTTTTCAGGTTTTTCTCTCGTCTCTCGTATTAGATACTAGCCGACTTTATAAAAAAGAATAACGAATTACAGGGTGTCTGAATATTGCCCTCCAACCCAGCATTTTGGCGGAGAATATGAACTTAATTCCGTTAAAAAATTTAAATTCTGATTGCTTCCCCAGCCAGTAGCGGCAGTTTCTCCGTAACCGTAGTCATATGACAACGAAATGGAAAACAACTCGTTGGTACATAGCAAGGATGGGTATCGGACCACAAAACATCTATTAAACATTTTGACTGATTAATCCATCGATTTAATAAGGGTAAGATAATCGATTAATCAGAAAATGTTCCAGTCATGCAGGATGACCGTAGGGGCAAATTTTCCCTAATAATTATAATATATTTATGTTAAATTGGGTTGATATTTGAGCAGTTTGTGAATGAATTGTACGGCAAAAAAAAAGTTTGTTTTAAATAATGAACATTCACTACATCACTAGGTTACTGCGATCAAAACAAAAACAATAATAAACCAAAAAAATGCAAATGTTGGCACCATAAATCGGACCATACATCGGAAATGGTTTGATCTACGGACCTAGGGAAGGGTTCATTCGATTCCTCATGGAAAGTTCTTGAAAAAAAGTCCAAATTTATGCCGCCTGGACTTTTTTTGAGGTTTTAAGGGATTTTACTAAACTTTGACAACCCTTAAAGGGCACTTTAAATTCAGTGAGAATACTGGCTAACGAATTGGGGCGTAGTCGGACCAATATTGATTTTTCCTGAAAATTTCAGATTTTTTGCTTCAGCCGTTTGGGAGAAATCGTGCGTACGGCGTACGGCGGACGGACGGAAAAATGTTTATTGTAGATTTGGATTCTACACCCTTTGAAACGTAAATCATGAAATTTTCAGGGGGGGGGTTAAAATTTTTTTTTCCAAGAGCGATTACAATGGTTTATTATTGAATAATACCAACAATCGCTTTTAGAGGCAAAACATCGATTATTTTTATTAATTGTTTAATCGATACCCATCCTTAGAACACGACACTTCCACCCGCGGCGAACTCAGCCGTCGCGTATAAAAATTTCCAGATCTAGTGGGAAAAAAGTGTAAATGAGTGGATTTTGTGATCTAATCGCATAGTTATCAGTCAGTTAAAAGTAATAAGGTAAATGCAATTAATTTTTTGAAACTGATGATCAACGATAAATTCCACGCCTCAAGTTTTTTCCTTTGACTCAAAAATATCTTTTATTGAAACAAAATCCATCGTCCATCCGTCCATCGTCCATAGCCATAGTGCTGAAACATCGTAAGATTATCATCTGGTATGAATGCACTATGGCACGCAAATATACGCATTGATCTGTACATCTTGGGATGGAAGATCCTAAAAACCACGACAAACAATTTGACGGCACTGGATTCAATCCGGTGATTTTAGACCAACTCTTTCCGTCATTCCACGTCATGCCGATGGAATCAACGCCTGCTTCAAATCATCGACACGATGGCGAAATGTTGAAAAATTACGACTGAGAGTAAATATGTACGTTCAGATGCTTCCTGATCCAGATACCGAAATTCTCTTGAAACAGCTGTTGGATATCGACGATGGCCAATTCACTGTACATGAAATTAGGTGAACGAAATTACTAAACGATTTCTGCACAACTATTGATTAGCAAGATGCTCTCATTCATCTGACTTGTCTCAATGTACACACACAATAATTAATCATGATTGGCTGGCAGAAAGAGTAGTTTTAGCTACAAATGACTGCACACCAGTTTATTATTTCTGTATCTGAAAACCCCGTCTTCGTAAACCTTGGATCTACTTATATTAGGCATAATCGATGGTCGTTATCTAAACTGTGAACAAGGTAAAGCTCGACTTTGGGGAGTTGTGGTTTTCTGTGAGGATCAAATATATGGATGGATTGTGTAGATGGCAGTGGGTTGTTTGTTACTCACATCAATCAATACAAGGAAATGGGTGTTTTTACGTCCTTCAACCAAGATATCAAACAAGTCCACCCGTCTCGCCATTCGTCAGGATACTAATCTTTCAGAAAAGACCGCCGATGGCTGAAGGCTGGCTCACCCCCAACGTGAACGGGGGAGGCGGGGCTAATAGAAAGTTTGGTCGTTTATACGGCCGCGAAATTCGTTTTTCCCTGGCAATGATGACGCCCAAGGTTATTTTAGTCAGTCGCTCGGGAAGCACTTAGAAGTTTCGGGAGTCATCCACCAAGATGGCGTCTTTTAATACCAACTTCTCCGGCGGAGGGGCCCGTCGCTAAGTGTCTGAAGCGAAGTTGGACCGGTGTTATCAAGAGTTGAGAGTGAGGACGATATTTCAAAAAGGGCCGACGCCTAGTCCGCCCCTCCCGAGAGGAGAGTTCTTTGTGGAGAAAAAGACACTCATAGTTATGGCAAGTGGAACGAGGGGCTATACGTTGCCACCAGAAACACAGCTAACCGCATTAGCGTGAAGTGGGTAACTGCTCGGGAGACCGTGAAGGGAGATACCGCCATCTTCTTCTTTTTCCATATTTCCCCACTTAATACACAAACACTCGGCCCCAGTTTTCCCTCGGGTTCCGACCCGCTCAAATGTAATTCACGTCTTCGCATCCGCTCCCTGACGCCATCCGGCCCCTCCGGCAAGATTTATTCCGACCAACTGGCTCGTCAGCGTTGCTCCGAGTTGGTTTTGTTCCTCTAATTCACACTCAGCTGTTGTTGATGCTTTGGAAGTGGAATTAATTCTAGCGAGCTGTAAATTAAGTCTGGAATGTGTTTCAGGTTTTGGTTGAAAATTAAATAGCGGTGGATTCCCCTCAACTTGGGAGGTACCTATTCAATGGGAGCCGATGTGAGTTAGTGTTCCATGCATATTCATTCTTGAGAATCTACCTAATAAGCTACGACACTATCCGAGTTAATGAATGCAGTGATAAATCTGAATACATCTTGGTATCGTAACAGTCCGGTTTAAAACCTAGTCATTTGAACTTGATCTCATGATCCTCAAAGACATAATAAGATTGAGTACACTCCTCGAATTTTGTCTCAAAGTACTTCTATTAAACTTACTTGTTTTTCTTCCCATACTTTTTCAAAAAGAAAAGGAAAAAAACTGCATTCTTTCAGGGTTTATTATTCAATCGGCTTGCTTTCATGATTTGAATTTCTACTAAGCTTTGGAGTGTGCGTGTTTCACAGGGTAGGGCGATTATTGAATTTCAGGAGATATACATGGAGCACGTGAATCTGTTCTCGACCAAATACCTATTTGGATTTATCAGTTGATCATATTTGTGTGCCTCCTGAAATTCAATAATCGCCCTATCCTGTGAAACACAGACTCCAAAGCTTAGTAGAAATACAAATCATGAACGCAAGCCAATTGAATAATAAACCCCAGTGAAAGAATTCGCAGCGTTTTTTTTTATTGAACCTCAATATCCCCCCACAATAAAAACATCTATAATTTATCAAGTCCTTTGGCACTCGTACTGCGTTAAAACATCCCCAAATCCAAATTTAAACGATGTAGCCAAAGGTAGACTGATGTAGAGGAGGCACACAAATGTCATCAACTGATCAATCCAAATAGGTGTTTTGGTTGAGAACCGATTTACGTGGTCTATGCATATCTCCTGAAATTCGATAATCGCTCTATTACCAGTAAAACACGCACACTCCGAAGCTTAGTACAGATTCAAATCACGAACGCAAGCCAATTGAATAATAAACCCTAGTGAAAGAATACTTATTTAATCAAGGGTGTACTTCAATTAATAATCCAAGAGGTATGTACATGAACACATCTACTCAAAATCGTTTATTAGTTAGCATAGGGGGAAAAAAATAGAACCGATTTCGGAAAATCAATTATTTGAGCCGAAAAGACTTGTGTGTTACCAAGTACTGCGATGCTTTAGTGTCTAAGTGATAACACACAAACCGTTTATCTTCGATTTGCAGCAGTGATCAACGGGGAGGGAATGGAATAATTGGTATTCCGAACTGGTTCCAATGTTATGTCTAGTAAATGGATCTGTGTGGAAAGACGATCCCGCCTTAACCATTTAATTACTCAATTCCCTGTAATGAATAATTGTGGACGCCAACAATAATTTTGGTTTATTATTCAATAATAAACCATTGTAATCGCTCTGTTTATTATTCAATAAAAAAAAAAAAAAATTCTAACCCCCCCTGAAAATTTCATGGTTTACGTTTCAAAGGGTGTAGAATCCGAATCTGCAATAAAAAAATTTCCGTCCGTCCGCCGTACGCCGTACGCACGATATCTCCGAAACGGCTGGAGCAAAAGATCTGAAATTTTCAGGAAAAATCCATCTTGGTCCGACGACGCCCCAATTCTTGAGCCAGCTCTCTCGGTCAATTTAAAGTGCCCTTTAAGGGCTGTCAAAGTTTTGTCAAATCCCTAAAAACCTCAAAACAAGTCGAATCGGCCTAAATATTTACCTATTTTAAGAACATACCTCCAGGAATCGAATGAGCCCCTCCCCAGGTCCGTCGGTGAAACCATTCCCGATGTATGGCCCGATTTATGGTGACAACATTTGCGTTTTTTGGTTTATTATTGTTTGTTTGTGACCTAGTGATGCCAATAGCGTCGAGTTGTAGTGAATGTGGATACTGGAGTGATAGCCGATGTGGATGCTTGTTGTTTATAGCCGATACACGGGTTGAAGCATTCTGATATGCATGAAACGCTGATAATATATAGGTAAATATAATTCAATATTATTACTGGGGTAAATAAGCATTCTTTCACTGGGGTTTATTATTCAATTGGCTTGCGTTCGTGATTTGAATCTGTACTAAGCTTCGGAGTGTCAGTGTTTTACAGGTGATAGAGCGATTATTGAATTTCAGGAGATATGCATAGAGCACGTAGGTAAATCGGATCTCAACCAAAACACCTATTTGGATTGTTCAGTTGATGATATTTGTGTGCCTCCTCTACATCAGTCTACCTTTGGCTACATCGTTTGAATTTGGATTTGGCGAAGTTTTAACGCAATACGAGTGCTAAAGGACTTGATAAATTATAGATGTTTTCATTGTGGGGCTGGGTATTGAGGTTCCACAAAAAAACGCTGCAAATTCTTTCACTGGGGTACATTATTCAATTGGCTTGCGTTCATGATTTGAATTTGGACTACTAAGCTTTGGAGTGTGCGTGTTTCACAGGATGGAGCGATTATTGAATTTCAGGAGATATGAATGGAGCACGTAAATCTGTTCCCAACCAAAACACCTATTTGGATTGATCAGTTGATCATATTTGTGTGTCTCCTGAAATTCAATAATCGCTCTATCCTGTGGAACACGCACACTCCAAAGCTTACTAGAAATTCAAATCATGAACGCAGGCCAATTGAATAATAAGCCCCAGTGAAAGAATTTGCAGTTTTTTTGTTACAATACTGTTGTTTTTCACCTCCTTTTGATGGAAATATTTGGATGGGAATGTTTGCTTGAACTGAAAAGTGTTGGTAGTGCAACATTACTTTTGGCTTATCATCCGAAATCCCATTCTCTGGCGTCTTCCTTTCTCGCTAAATCAGAACCTAGGCAGGTACTTGGAAACCTTCTGGTGGGGCGGACGGCAGGGAAACGTGAAATTTGATTAGCAATTCCAAGTAGCGGACCGTATTGAACCGGTGTGAGCCTGCGGATGTAAATTGAGGCATAAATACTCCAACATCCGACCTCCTGTGTCTCTGATCCACTCGTCTCTGATCTACGATAATCCCGTTCTATTCGAGCTCACTCTCGGGAGAGGCAAAAAATAGGGAGGTGCCCGTTCGCTCCGACGCATGCATGATTAAACTTGCGGTTTTAAAAAGAGATAATTCACCCCTCGTCGCCATGACCACAAAACCCGCGCTGCGGGAACGAACTCGGCTTGCGCTGATTAAATTGTTCCCCAAATAATAAATCATGGAGGTCCAAGGACCGGCGTCAGCCATCACGAAGTGGAAAGAATCTCCCTCCACTCTCACTAATACGTTACGTTCACTCCGATCCATTTGCCGATTCTTATCGATGTACATCACATATATTTGGTGGCTTCAATTTCAAAAAAAGTGTAAAGCCTGATAATGTACGTATATTGAAGAAATTAAAAGTTTTATTTATTCCATAGCAAAAATCTTTGCATTGAATATTCATTTTGGTTTACTACCTCCAATAATGAGCCTTGGTAATTGACCAAGAAACAACAATTTTAACTGCCCCTCAAAGTTTGTTGTTTTACAAGATGTGAAGAATTCAAAAATGGAATGTTAAAAATCCGTTCTTCCGCATTAGCCTGTCTGGCGAACTGTTCTCCAAAACTAATGAACCAAATTTAACGAAAGTTGGGTCAAAAATCAAATTTGTGGGGTAGTTAAGACTGAATTCCAGAAATGGATCTCATTTAATTCTATGGACTGGAATGGTGGAATACAAATCTGAATATCAAAAACTTTCGAAATAACGCAATTGTTTCTATGTTCGTTTATCTTGTCAAATATCAGTTCTTCTGTTCGTAGATTTCTATGCCGAGTCCATTTACACTACGTTACATCATTGAGGGTATTGACATTCCATGTTCTTAAATTCACCAGCACCTCTTGGAAATAGAAGGTGGTGAGTCTCGAAAGGCTGCCGAATGCTCTTCTCTGTGCTAATCAAACTCGCAAGCTGAAAACGGTTACACGATGACTTCAGGTATATCGAGGGCCTTCCAACGTAAAATGTTGAAGAATATGGTCTCACGTGCAGAATTTTATGAGCTATCTAATGCAGAAGTAATAAGCCCCTGTGTACTAATTCGCGGCATCGAATTAGTAACTTTCGAATTTTGCGTGCTGAGCATCTATTTCCGCTATTTTTTTCCGCATTTAAATTTTTTCCAGAATAAATTATAACCTACTGTAAGCAGGACGAAGCCTCTTTGAAACCTAAGTTAATGAAAACGCTCTTCCAGCGTATTTCCACCACAGAAATCTGGGATGCTGAAGGAGCAAGAGCTCATCTTCTTCAGTCATTCGACCTAATTAATTAAAAAGTTTTTTCCCCAAACCCCTTCGCCACTCACTTTCTTCTCCGACCAACCTGGGTTTTCGTCCGCTTCTCTTGGTAAACAATGGTAATTTACACAAAAGAATTTTTTTTTCGTAGCGTTGCCCCCCTTCCCAATATCTTTGGTAACATGAACCCCTAATTTTATGAAAGCACGAACAAGATTAAAGATCAGGGAACGACTGCAATCTGAAATCACACGCGGGAATATTAAATTTACATTGAACTCATTCCAGGGTGAAATAATGAAAGAAATTCATCCTTGACCAATTCAACTGAAAAATATAATTTCAATAAATAATCATTCATCAATAGATTCAAATATTTGAAACACTTAATTAACGAATTGTATGAACCACTAAGCTGCATGGAGAGAAGAATAACTGATCAAAATTTGAAGGGCCGACCCGCTCAACAGTTATTGATTTTAGTGGGCTTTTTGGAGGTTACTGCGAACACATTTACATTGCTGGGTAGGAAATCTCAACTATCCACCCATAATAAATTGCTGTTGTATCAGCAAATGATTAAACCCGTCTGGGCCTTTGGCTGCCAACTATGGGGCTGCACGAGCAACAGTAATGTCAACACTATCCAGACACTCCAAAATAAAATCTTAAGGAGTATTGTCAACGCACCCTGGTATATCAGGACAACTGATCTCCACCGCGACCTCAAAGTGGAAATGGTGAGAGACGCAATAAAAAGAATTGCAGCGGATCACGAAATTCGGCTGCACAGACACCAAAATCTCGAAATCCTGTATACCCTGGACAACAGAGAAGAGGTACGGCGACTCAAGAGGACCAAGCCGCTGGACCTAGTTGTGACCAGACGCTAATTAGTGTTTGTGACTTGTAGTGGTCTTAGATAATGAACTACTGAACCACAAAAAGTGATATTACTTCATTATAAATTAAGTTGCTAGATGGTTTGTATATTAAATCAGTTGTAACAATAAATAAATTTGAAAAAAAAAAAAACATTTACATTTACAAACAAATACATGTAGTTCAGCTTTTTGTAATTTGTGATTGACTTGGATAGCTCCCCCAAGCTTTTCTTAAAACTGCTAAGTCTGAGCATAAACCTGATGTCTTTTAACTTCAGGAATATCCTTTTTATGTTGCAGGTACATCACCTCAGGTCGTAAAGGGTAACTAGAATATTCCATCACCACCTTCTTATAATTTATTGTTATCATTATTGTTAGTTGATTACGGTTACTCTAGTTATTACAACGTTCATTCACTTCTTAATACAATTTCAATACAACAGATTTACTGGTACTATGCAGATTACTGGTACCTACTATTCAGAAGCCTTGCACCAACTTTTCCGGTGGTAATAGTTTCAGTGGTGTGTCCATATTCAGAATTATTTTTCGTCATTGCGAATAAAAAGTGATGGGTCTTCATTGACACATTCGTTACACATCGAATACATCTTCCTGGATTCCAAGAGTAGTTTATTACCTTGATAACTTCTCAATATTCAGAGCTTGAATTCTCCCCCTGCATCGCGAGAGGCCGTTTGGATGCTTGCAATAAGTTTGAAAATGTTCTCAATTCCCCACTGGAAATGAATTTTGGTCCGTATCTAGTCGCCTGCTGAGAACCCGTGCAAAAGATTCAATTACTCAAGGGGAAGTGGCGGAAAAATAATGTTTGGGCTAATTGTTGGGGCAGGACAATACAGTATATTTTCATAGGTACATACAGCCCTTAAGACGTGCAAGGGAAAGTATAAGAGCGTTGCTTTATGTTCGTACATCTTCAAGTGAAAATCTCATGCTTACTGTATTTTGCATGCTTATTCGATTTATTATAATGCTACGTGCATAGCAAATTATTCCAACCTTCATAAATTTTAACAAAGGGATAAGTGTTTCAGTTAATTATTCATACGTATTAGGGTAATTTAAATAGCTCATATTTGTATGGCATTTAGTTAGGCAGTAGATCCAAACTAGGCTCAAACGATTACATAGCAATCTTTGTGCGAGAATCGGTAAATAGGAAATCTTGTAAAGATGCAGCAGACATGCCTTATCAAAGACTCTCTACCCCCCACCCCTTCTATAACTACTGGACAATAATTAATGGGGTTTTAGTGGTTTAATTTCAAATTTGAAAAACCCTATTTAATCAGTACAAACCGCTCTAAAACTTGTCCAATTGAGGTTTTTCAAAAAATGAGCCTTCATTTTGACATTTATACAGGCGGAAAATATAGAAATTTTGAATATCATTTATAATGTTTAGTAGTTATCCTGACCCATTGCAATTTACCGATTGAAAATCGGTCAACTATTAACGGAATAAGAGCAAAACTGAGATTAGCTCATTTTGGTGCTGCCACGGGGTGGTAGCGGTCGGAACTTGAGGTAGGCCTATTTTCCATTAATCTCTTTATTCCCGATGAAGGTACATCGTCATTCCTGGAAGGAAGTAAATATTTGTTATTGTGGTTTGCCTCTTGATATTCCAAATGTTGTAAAATCAGTTGAACCTTAGACTTCCGTTTCATCTGCGCTTCTTCATGCTTGAAGAAAATGGCTTCAGGAATAAATTACGTAAGAAATGAAAAACAGGGTGCCCCTTCCCTCCGAAGCGGCCTTAAGTGATATTAGGGTAGTTATTGGCCGCAGTTAGGAAGGGCCAGCGTCATCACTTAGCGAAAACTTGGTGGGCGGGCATCTCTGCCTACCCTTTCCACCACTTCCCCTGATCGTTATCATCTCTCCATGTCCCATTAAATGTAGGGAGGAATGGTAATGGTATGGTGAGGGTGGAACGGGCTGAAGAGAGGAGTGTACGGTTTGCTTAGTTAAGCTTCGTGCTATCGCGCCATTGTTTCCACTTAGTAGTATTATTTGCCTCCTTCATCGTTTGGGGGCTCATCAGCGGGATCCGCTGTTTTAGCCGTTAAAGCTCAACAGTCAGAGCTGGCGGTTTCCGTTTCGTCGGTCCTGACGGACAGTCATTGTTTACTGCGATATTTGCTCGAGAACAGATCGTTCGGAATAGGCCCATAACGCTAGAAATGGAGAACTATTGAAACAATGGAATACGAACCCAGAGATTGATACCGTCAAAGTTAAATTACATTCAGGATTCCTGAAACGATCAACAGTTTGAAACAACTTACCGAATTAAGTTAAACAAACTAAGGTTAATGGAACTGTAAAGGAACTTACACGGAACATCGCATAATTATAGCAATAAACGCGAGCAGCGCCAAGGCGCAAAGGGGAGGAAGGATCCGGTCAGCTATAAAAGCCTGAACACCGTGCCTGGACTTCACTTGGTCATTGAGCTCTCTCTTAAACTAAATCCTTGACTTATCATTCATTGCTAAGCCCCCAAATAACACTTCCTTGCAATTAGGTTACAGTAGATCCGTTTTAGCGTTTTCCCCGAGTAAAAACTCTGATGTACGCCGAAGTTGTACCCTGGAAACATCGAGTCACTAGCTCAACCGCCTCTCTTCACCTCAGAGGTATATAGCTTTTCCAAGTCGAATTGAGAATTTTCCAAACCAAATTGAGATTTTTCCAAACCAATTTGAGAATTTTCCAAACCAATTTGAGAATTTTCCAAATCAATTTGAGAATTTTCCAAATCAATTTGAGAATTTTCAAAATCAATTTGAGAATTTTCCATTCAATTTGAGAATTTTCCCATCTAAGAAACTTTCACCACTAAAAAGAAAGAGGAAGTTTTCCAAACCGAATTGACAATTTTTTAAGGCATACCGAAACTTTTGCTGAAAACAAAATTAGTGAAGAAAATGAAAGAATAGCACTTTATGAACAAATTAACATTGAAATCAGAAAGACAAAATGAACGAAGAATACTTCATAAAAATTGCGCTCTTGTTAAGAACAGAAAAAATCAAGGCCACTCTGCGTTTGCCAACGAAATTTTTTTTTATATCAATGTTAGTTAATTTGTTCATAAAGTGCTATTCTTAAATTTTGTTTCACTAATTCTGTTTTCAATAAAAGTCTTGGATTGCTTCAAAAAATTGTCGAATCGGTATGGAAAACTTCTTTTTCCTTTTTAGTAGTGAATGTTTCTTAAATTGGAAAATTCTCAAATTGATTTAGAAAATTCTCAAATTGGTTTGGAAAACTCTCAAATTGGTTTGGAAAAATCTCAATTTGGTTTGGAAAATTCTCAATTCGATTCGGAAAACTCTCAATTCGACTTGGAAAATCTATAAAGTCAGATGCTGAACACATAGGTCTAAAATCATCGACTTTCTACGCTCGAATTCTATCTTCCAAGTTAGAGTGACTGGTCTGCACATCCGGAAACAAACCATCCCACACTGGTAGGAAAAGGCTTAAAAACGGAAAAAACCCCTGACACGCTCTATTTATGAGTTTAAAGATTTCGTTCTTGCACTAAAAAATCGGTTTCAGCAATCAACAGGTGAGGTTCGTTGGCCGGGAATTGGCTGGGAGTTCGTGGTCATAATTTACAATTTAATGGTTAAAAAATGCCCTAAAATTCATTTTTTGGCAAGGTGGGCATGTGGGGTGTCGTGAAACATGAGTTTTCGGGTGCTGAGTCGAATTAGACCATTTTCAGTCCCATCCACTGCCATCCAGTGTGCTAAATTTAAGAAAAGTGTGAAAAAAAACGCTTACAAATAGTTTAATTTTTGGTTTATTATTCAATAATAAACCATTGTAATCGCTCTGGAAAAAAAAATTCTAACCCCACCTGAAAATTTCATGGTTTACGTTTCAAAGGGTGTAGAATTCGAATCTGCAATAAAAAATTTTCCGTCCGTCAGCTGTACGTCGTACGCACGATATCTCCGAAACGGCTGGAGCAAGAGATCTGAAATTTTCAGGAAAAATCCATCTTGGTCCGACGACGCCCCAATTCTTGAGCCAGCTCTCTCGGTCAATTTAAAGTGCCCTTTAAGGGCTGTCAAAGTTTTGTAAAATCCCCAAAAACCTCAAAACATGTCGAATCGGCCTAAATATTTACCTATTTGAAGAACATACCATGAGGAATCGAATGAGTCCTTCCCCACGTCCGTAGGTCAAACCATCCTCGATCTATGGCCCGATTTATGGTGCCAACATTTGCGTTTTTTGGTTTATTATTGTTTGTTTGTAACCAAGTGATGCCGATAGCGTCGAGTTGTAGTGAATGTGGTAACTGGAGTGAAAGCCGATGTGGATACTTGTAGTTTATAGTCGATACACGGGTTGAAGCATTCTGATATGTATCTGATAATATATAGGTAAATATTATTACTGGGGATTATTATTCAATATTATTACTGGGGTATATAAGTATTCTCTCACTGGGGTTTATTATTCAATTGGCTTGCGTTCATGATTTGAATCTTACTAAGCTTCGGAGTGCGTGTTTTACAGGTGATAGAGCGATCATTGAATTTCAGGAGATATGCATAGAGCACGCAAATCTGTTCTCAACCAAAATACCTATTTGGATTGATCAGTTGATCATATTTGTGTGCCACCTGAAATTCAATAATCGCTCTATCACCTGTGAAACACGCACACTGCAAATTCTTTCCGTGGGGTTTATTATTCAATTTTATTCATTGGAGTTGCACTCATGATTTGAATTACCACGTAAATCGGTTCTCAACCAAAACACCTCAGTTGATGATATTTGTGTGCCTCCTCTACATCACTCTACCTTTGGCTACATCGTTTAAATTTAGGTTTGGGGAAGTTTTAACGCAATACGAGCGCCAAAGGACATGATAAATTATAGATGTTTTTATTGTGGGGGGGGGGGGGGGGTATTGAGGTTCAATAAAAAAACGCTGCAAATTCTTTCACTGGGGTTTATTATTCAATTGCCTTGCGTTCAATATTTGAATTTCTACTAAGCTTTGGAATGTGCGAGTTTCACAGGATGGTGCGATTATTGAATTTCAGGAGGCACACAAATATGATCAACTGATCAATCCAAATAGGTATTTTGCTTGAGAACACATTTACGTGCTCCATGCATATCTCCTGAAATTCAATAATCGCTCTATCCTGTGAAACGCGCACACTCCAAAGCTTAGTAGAAATTCAAATTATGAACGCAAGCCAATTGAATAATAAACCCCAGTGATTTTTAATAATAAACAAAAAATCGTATATTCCAAGTCCCCGAGGAGGGGAGCAGGTTGCCCTGGGAGACGCTCCTCATTGGTGGGGTCCCCTTCACTGGGGCGGTCGTGAGGGGGGGGGGGGGTGAATTCCACCCAGCGGTTGCCCTGGGAGACGGTCCGACGCTCCCCTTCAGGGGTGGGGGTGGGTGGTGGCGGAGAATTCCACCCGCCCAACGTTACCACCCCCTGATATACCTACCTGCTCTGATATTTTCGTCTGTATATAGATTGATGATGATGATGATGATTGATGATTGATCGAAACTGACGCTGGCACATAGGTACGCCGCCTGCAGCACCGCGTCTCTTGAGAGATAACTCTCCTGCAGCACGGCGCAGCTGGCGCCTGTTTCGGTAGGTACATGAAGAAATCGCAAGTCGCAGACGCCGGCCGCAGACGCATCATGGATACCATACCTCGACGCCGTGTCTTAAGTGAAAAACGAACGCGATCGACGGGGGGGAGCGGGCGCCCATCGCGATCTATCAGTACGATCAAACAATACAACTCTACAGATGTGTCAGACGTAACAACGCGGCATCACGCTTTGTTGCGGCAAAACGATCGTTCCGCGTGTTCGATTTTTCTTCGGTCCAAGAATTTTCCTTAGCCGTTCAGCCTTCACATGTGATACAACCATCAACCTTCACGCGTTCGCGCCAACCTGAGTCACACCGGCGCTCGCGCAGCTGTCTGTCGACCGCCCTTGATTTTTCAATGATTATCTTGCTGGTTTCTCTACTTTCCGTTGCAGTAAATACAAAAGAACTAGAATGAAATTCGAAAAACGCTGCAAATTCTTTCACTGGGGTTTATTATTCAATTGGCTTGCTTTCATTATTTGAATTTATACTAAGCTTTTGAGTGTGCGTTTTTCACAGGTGATAGAGCGATTATTGAATTTTAGGAGATATATGTAGAGCACGTAAATCTGTTCTCATTTGGATTGATCGGTTGATCATATTTGTGTGCCTCCTGAAATTCAATAATCGCTCTATCACTTGTGAAACACGCACACTCCAAAGCTTAGTATAAATTCAAATCATGAACGCAAACCAATTGAATAATAAACCCCAGTGAAAGAATTTGCAGCGTTTTAAATTGGCAAGTTAGTTGTCATTGAACATACTTTCTTGTGTGCTGAGTCGCTTGGATCTAGGTTCAGCCTGATCCGGCACCACCCAGTGTGCGCAATTTTCAAAAAAGTGTCTAAAATGTTAAAAACCACATTTCTGTTGTTCTTAATTAATTATCGGCTAGCTTGTTTTTTTTTAAAGATTATTATTTTAGTGATTCCACGGATTCTAGATCTCCTAGCTGTACAATTGTGGAAAAAACTGCATGACTAAGCAATTTTTGCTGTGTTAACGAAACAGAACATTATCCTGACGAATTCCTGAAGTGTTCGTGCAGCAAATTCCACTTGTAATCAGGCTTCATTTATTGGGGGGGGAAAAAATACAATTTTACGAGTAACTTCAATTTTTGTTTATTGCCCAACTCACGTGAGGAAAAGTTTATGTAGCGAAAATAAAAGTTCTTCCTTTTTAATCATCACTTGTAAGGAAAAGAAACAACCGATAAAGATTTTCATTCATCATCTGCGTGAATAATAACATTTATCTATACCTTGCTCCTTTCGTCGGTCCTTCCGATTGTCCCGTGATTATTGCGCCTTCGGGCGTAGTGACCTGCACCGATAGGTTTGAGATATCTGGTACTTTATAGACAAAAAACGTCGCGCTGACCGCAGACGCAGAGAGCTGAAATGAAATTTTTAGGGAACAAAGTACAATGTGTCAACTACTGAGAAACCGCAAAACTGGGTTAGACACTGTTAGAGCTTTTTTAAAAAGTCAAAAAACATGAAATTAATGTTATACTGCTGTTTTTTCATTGTAAATGCTTCGTATTGCTTCCGAGTCTAATAAGGTAGCGGAAGCATTGTTTTCACTTTCGGAATGTGAAAATTTTTTTGTCTCCAAAATCAAAAATTCCACTCGCATTTTGCGTTTTAGACCTTTTTGAACAATTTTGGTTCCGTGTCTGTCTGTCAGCAAATCCTTGTTATTTTAGGCAAAACTACACGAAGTTATAGTCCGATTTTGAAGAAATTTTCAGGGATTGTGCTAGTTGGGGTGCAGATGGTCCCCTATAGGTATCATGACCCCCGTATCAATAGTAGCCTCTGCGCATGCGCAAACGTGAAATCCCTGTTAAGCGCATAACTCCGGGAGTTCTTGACCAATTTCAATGAAATTTTCAGGGATTGTTCGGTTTGATGTGTAGATGGTCCCCTATAAGTTTCATGACCCATGGATCAATAGTAGCCTCTGCGCATCCGCAAACGTGAAATCCTTGTTACACGCATAACTCCGGCATTTCATGACTGGTTTCGTTGAAATTTTCAGGGATTGTTCGGATTTGGTATATTTTATAGTTTGTTCAATAGTTGAACATGCCTAAGTTTATTTTCTCAAGTTATGCTCCTGCTTAACAATAAATTCACCCTAATTCAATATTTACTTCGCCTAATTGAACGAAGTTCTTTAGTCAATAATAATTTTCAATGATCTATACAGTCATGTTATGGATACGAGGAAGCTATGTGCCACATCCACTTGGCAAACGTTTTTGTATTTTTTGTGACCCGGAGGGTATGTGCGATGCAATGTAGGATGTATTGATAAAAAACAGTCAGTGGACTGAATTTTCAACGAAACTGTACGCAGTTCCTGACCTAAATTCATATTACTCTAAATCCGCTGATTTTGCAAAATTTCTACTTTGAACGGGTAAAAATAGGTTCACGCAATTTTTCAGCGAGAAACCATTATTATATCTTGATTCTACAGGATGATAGCTTACAGAAACGTGCTTCGAATCATTAAAATCTTGCATTTGGAAAATTGAGGTTTTTTCCACGTTTCAACCACTGTGCATCTCCCTCTGTCGGTTGGAGCCTGATGCTGCAGACGCACCTCCGTCACAGAAACTTCCTAAATACTCTTGGCCAACTCCAGCTGAAGCGCTAACCGAACGTTGATAAAAACCACTATCTTCCTTCAAAAGAGAAAGTAGAATAGTAGAAAAATAAGAAAATATCAAGTTCCCTACAGAAACTTTTATTGTTGGGGAAAATATAGGATCAATAATAAGTAACTTGTTTCATTACGTGAATACAGATGAGAGACACATGATCGCATCAGATCTCAACAGCCCAGATGACGATGTTCGATCAGAGTTGAGCCGTAATCATATGAAAGTCAAGTAGATCTTTGATTGGCAGACCAAACTTCTGGCAATTTTTCAAAGCAGACTTAGCAGAAATTGGTTTGAATGACTAATATTCCTCTCCGGAAATCTAATTAGGCTTTGCAATGGATGCAAATCTAGAAAGTTTATGGCTATCAAGAGAGAAAACAAGTTGTTTTTATCCTTGCTGAGTCACCTGTATCGGGCTGATTTGGAGAAGTTCTAATTGTTTTCATTCGATTACACGCCTCAAAATTCTTCTCGCAAAGGCTTGGTATTGTTCCAAGTAATAGTAATAATTTTGGTAGCCCTCAAACTTGCTAAATATGCAGTCCTGACTATCTAACTAAAATTTCTGGAACGCGATCTAAGCGGATGGGAATAGGGTAGGGATCCGGCGGTTGGGCCGAGCTTATATTGCAATGTTCACATACATTGTTTGTGATTCGACGTACAAATTTCACATTGAAATATCGATGGATCGTTGGTTGTTCAAGAAATTGAATAACTCTCATCTATGCTCGCAACCTCCAAATTCTCGTAATATAACATGTAAAACATGATGTATTGCATCGCCGGACATGTAGTTTTGCGAGTAGGAAATATGTTGAATTACATTGAATGTTGCGATTTTTTATATACCACTGACAATGATTACTCTCCCCATACTCACTTCGCGGATTTCATTTCCAAGGGAAAATTAAAAAGAGCATCGGCTGACGTGCTTACAGTTGTTTAATTCCTGTATGCAATGGTGAACCAAACTACGGAGCCAGGTGTCAAAAAAAATCATTTCAAAAACATGCAATAATTTCCAACATACTTACTCTGTTCAAGGATCACGTAGGGAATGACGATGTTGGTCAGTACAATCACGTGACGAAATTGATAAAAATTATTGGACAAATATTTCTTATGGCAATTTGTCATAGTTCTGTCCGGGGAAAGACCGAAGATGCTTCTCATCTCATAAATTCGTAATATGTAGAGAATTAGAGTTCGTAACATAGAACATAGTTATATCATGTGTTAGTGTGATAATATTAAAATGTACCTGTTATTCAAGCATTCAATAAAAGGTTTTAAAAATGAGCCACTGTATTTATTTATTCTATTATGAGTTACCTATATTTTACTGACAGTGAGCAGTAAGCAAGTATGCAGCACATTGTTAGATTATAGTGAATAGGCATCAACATTCCCAAAACTTAAGACTTGAGACCAGTTGGGAAGGTTGTATGGTAGAACCAACAGACGGACCGAGTGATAAGATCGAAATAAGGTTTTAGTTTATGGTCCTGACAGCCCTGATACGGTGTACAACTCTATCTTTTCTTGTAGATTATACAAT
Organism: Creontiades dilutus; assembly: GCA_031894815.1. NCBI lineage: Eukaryota > Metazoa > Arthropoda > Insecta > Hemiptera > Miridae > Creontiades > Creontiades dilutus. Next base: position 2,180,744 of record JAVIWC010003164.1, read on the forward strand.
TACCGAAGGCGTCGAACTATTTTTGAGTACCCTCCTTCAACGAAACATCTTTCATCTTGATTCTAGTGTTTGATAGCAAGAAAAAAGTAGAGATGTTGGTACTATTATGCGCCAACGAGCATTTGATGTAAATGAAGGTTTTCTGCAGGCCTATGCCCGAGCTACCTCCACCAGTCTGTTCCCATCTCCAGACGTCCCTAATCAAGTATCGCCAATGTCAAGGGAAGGTGGATGACCCAGCACGCCCTTATTGCAAGGAAGAGGATGATGATGTGTTCCATACTTTTTTCAAATGTGAATACTGGACTGCCAACAGAAGTTGGCTTCAGCAGCTGGAGCTATCACCTCAGGACATGACACCAGAATGTGTCTTAAGTAAAATGCTTGAGCGTGAACAGAACTGGACCGCGGTAGCATCCTTTTCTGAAAAGATCCTATAAATGAAGGCCGTGAAGGAACGGGAGAGGCAGAGCAGGGAGAACACGGACCGAGAGGAGTATTAAATCCTTCCCTAGAACCAGCCTGAAGTACTGTGTCAAACAGTTCCAGGCTGAGTTTCGTCGTGGGAAATGGAAGGTGAGGTTTTAGTGGGTTTTGAATCCCACATAACCCAAAGTGCGGTCCCTTTAGGGTATCTTAGGAGATCCGATTCCCACCTAAGGATCTCAAAGATTTCCTCACCTGCCAACAACAACAACAACAACAAAAAAATCCCCAATGTCTATCACATCCACACAACAATTGACTACCCCGAGCTTACAGGTCTTCTCTAACACCGTTACATTCGCGATTGTTTAAAAGTGAAATAAAAAATCTAAAGAAATCGAATCTTCATCTCTCTCATTTGTGGACAATTTTTTATTATCAATCCGATTTGCCATACCAAAGCTTATCAATAATGCTCAGAAGGTCTTGTTAGCTTGACACGTAATCGCTAGCGTCCTTTTCGTGCAGAAGTTGTCAAGCCCAGAAAGCTGTTGGACTCAAAGTGATGGTTCATTTATTATTATGAAGTTTACAGTCCTTGGAGAATATACATGGAAAGAAAGAGGGGATAGAACCCCCAATTATTTCATTACAGCATCAAAAATGCCCTACTTGATAAGAAAAGTTAAAAAAATTCACGATTCAGAGGCTGATTTTCCCCTTGGAGGTCCGCCGACCGTAACTAGGGGCTCCGCTGCGAACTGCGAGAAAAATCTATACATTCTTACTAAAATAAACTCAGAGTGAAAAAAAAACAATTGAAACATCAAAAATTATTTTTGCCGTAAATGAAAAAATGAAATAAAAACAATAGTACCTAAAACAAGAGTTCGGGCGGAATTGGCTGTATGTAAACATGTGAACATCTACACATAACCTACTGGTCTAGTAGACATAATCTACTTTCGACTGTGATGCTTATTGCTCTGCTTGGAAGATGAAAAATTCCAACCGATTATTGGAAAATCCAAACGGATTCTCCTTACGTAAGCTACAATAAAACTTAAGCTGGATTTCTGGATTTCCTATCTATGCAACTACCAAAAATGGACACCGAAGCCGTTTAGATGCTGAACCACTCTTTCTGACTGATGTTATAAAGAATTTAACCAGAAATTTCTTAATTGTGGCAATTAAAACAACCTCACTCTCATCAATCAAGGTGACTCATCTCTTTTATCTGATTTTGAGGCCTGAGTCATTTATTTTAAATTTATTCTGTACGGGTACCTATAACAGTTGTACCTATCTACATATCGATTCCGTTCGGTTCAATGTGATTTCGTGTGTAAACTAGAGTTTGTGAACGTAATGTTGGTTTTCATAGTGACATTCCCCTCCACCACTAATAATAGGGCATGGCCTGGTTGATTTACTTAACTTTTATCCACAACTAACTACTGCCATATGTAAATCAAAATACTTGAATGAGAGGGGTCCGCAGAAGACACTTATTGTTCATTGTTCATTGTTATTGTTGGGTTTAAGTGATCTGTAAGCCTAACAGTTTAGGAGGCCCTTATCATCCTGATGTCGTTTCATTCTCATTTTGGTAGTTCTACATATCTGTCACTCCGAATAACGTTGAAACTCCACATTAGGATTCACCCACACGATTTTTACTTGTCGACTCTCCAGTAAATAACATCGTCATATAATAACACGTTCTCGTGACAAACGGCAGCGAGCGTTGTGAAGGCTTCGGAGAGAAGTAAACATGTTTGTCAAAGTTTCGACTCCGCAGACCGACTATTCACGTCGCGTCTCCCCAGTTTCCAACACACAAGTTGAGCTTGAAAGACTCAGTTGATGATCCGATGAAAGCGAGTGAGTTCCTCTCTCAATCCGATTTCTGGCCATTCTCCATCATTCCAAGTTCGGATTACACTTGATTTCACGTGCCTTTTCTCAAAAACACCATTTGAATAGCGCTGGAAAATTATTCGACACGAGGAGCGTACCAAGAGTTAAAAGACAATTCACTCAGAATAATTAATTTATATCAAACAATTTTAATAAAACTAGTAATAAATAAATCATTTACAGAAATAGTCACAGTAATCTGACGTCATCAGCCTCGTCAAATCTTTTACGTTACATTTCTGTCTTCATTATCGTAAAACATTTAGGTCCTAGCCATTTTTAATTGTAGATCGGTGATAACTGATCACAGGATTTCAATCAATATGAATCACTAGACTACTATAATTTTGCATTTAGTTTCAATCGCTCGTTACGCTAGTTACGGTAACACGTAGAATTGTATATATATATATATATTACTAGAAGAGGTTCAACAAAATGAGGTCTCTATTTTTCTGGATTTATTTAAAATAATAAACTTATACTTACTTAATTTGATAACTTTTGTCAAAAATCAAAGGAACAATGTGTGATTTTGAGTATAAACTGCACGGTTGCGGCAGTTGCTGTACCAAAGGACAAAACCACAAAAAATGGTGTTTTTAACTGAAAATAATTTTTTTAAACTTACGATTTTCTAGAAAATCACAACAAATGAATGCTATTTCCGGCAAAATTACAAAAACAACTGTGAATACTGATAAAATCATATTCAATTTGTGAATATAATTGTAATCAAATTCATATTCATATTCATGACGTTTTTCATAATCATAATCATATAATTTCACGTTATGAATTTCTCCTTCGTGTTCATGACTACAAATGGGTGTGCCCACAAAAAGGCTGCGCTATCTGAAGAAGAGCTATTGTCATATTAGATGGGATACGGAAGTAACAACCAGTGTATATGCAGTGAGGTTCATTACAGTTACAACAACCGACAGTTTCTAATTAGTGAGTTCAATAATCAAGCTGCAAATAATTATATACCTACTACAACAGTAGTAGTATTATAATGCGATTGGAGGTAATCGGTAATATGAATGTAGGATGTGGAATAAAACAGTGATAGAATAAATTTATTAATGTAATTGTAGTAGTTGAGGTAAATCGTCTCTTGTTGATAGGAATTGTTGGATGGTGGAGAGCAAGGTGCTTCGCGCTGTCCTCGTCGTCTCTGATTTATATTTGAAGAAGATTTGGTACTCTAGGAGGCGCTAGAATCACCAAAACACACTCCTATAATATTATCAGTTGATTGTCCCCAACCCTCATGAACTGTATTAGCTGTAAATACGCGATGAATACAGTTAGTGCCATAAAACTTGGGTTCGCGAAATTTTCGGTGGAGTGTTTATTCGTGAAGGAGGGGGCAGTATTAGTGACAGGATTGCAACGAACCTCTAAGGCAAGCAGAAATCGTTCCACGATTCGCAAGCTCAACCCTCATTACTACGAAAAGGTAGAGTGGCTTTGCTGGTGTGATGTAAGTAATAAACTTTTCTGCTTCCTTTGTATTATTTGCTTCAACAATAGGAATGAAGTTTGGGTGAAAGATGGAATTGGGATTTCACCTCCACGATGATTCTTGCTGGGCAGATATGAATTTCAACTGTTCCAAAACACAGTTTTCTTAAGTTCTTTTTTAAAGGTATTTACGTACCTACTCGTGAAGTTCTTCAATGGATTGGATTGAGTCGTTTGTTTCACAATTTGAAACCGAGAAAGCGGACAAGATTGATCTCCTTTGCGTATTGATGGTAGTTGAAAATTGAATTTGGCTGAGTGAAGGACATTTTTGTCTCACGCTCCCTCCGTGGTTGTCCTTACGATCTCGGTACACCCCCTGGGTTTCATGGCAGGAGCGCCCACTGGTATATTCCTAGTATGGTGGACTACCTGAGTCGCTTCAGGGGAATTGGTGGTGTGATGTATTTGTTAACCATTTAAACACGATCGTGTTAACGTTCTCTTTGTACTTAAAATATGTGTAACATGGGGGGGGGGGGGGGTGGAATGTAATAGTTGCTCCTTTCTTGAGATGAATGCGGATAATGCCGATAATTATTCATCAATCACGTGCAACAAAGACCAACAGGGTTCAGGTAAGCTGAAGCTGACTAGACGGAAAATAGAAACCAATATTCAGTGATGATTCATCTTATATGCATAGCATATTTTTAGCTAATTGCGAAACAGGAAATCTCTGTGAAATTCACTTTGCCTAACTTACTATAGAAAGAATCTTAAAATTTTCAATATTTCCGTCCGATTTTTCCGCATCGGGATCCTCCTGAAAATCGTTGATCTTTCACTAAAGAGAGAGAGGAAATTTAACTCTTTTTCCAACAATTTCCACGGATTTATGATTACATTGCAAAACGCGGAAGTTATGGACGTTTCACGACGTGAGGTTGAAAATACAAAAGTGTAAAAACTTGGGTTTCTACTTCGATAAATATAGAAAATCGACGTCAAATGTAGTTGAGCCCTGGCTGGAGGTTCGATCTTGACGTTTACGCCATCAACTGCTGGTTTTTGAAATACCGAATCCACGTTTCAATTTCCTTTTAAATGAAGCATTTCCTCGTCTGTTCCAACGTACCAAAAGTCACAAAGACAGAAACTTCGTGACGGTTTCGTACTCCGGTTATGATTATTGTTAAATCATAGTTATGCTAACAAGTTTACGTTCCATATCCCATTAAATCATTAAGAATGATTAGCATCGTGATAAAATAAATCATTGGAGTGATGAAAAATGAAAGTTGATGACAACTCATTTATATTATCTCTTCTTCATAAACAGTTTAGTTATGGTTAGAGTTTATTTTGTTTCAACTGGAAAGCAAAAATTACAAGCAGGAATTGGGCTTCATAACCTTATTAGGATCGACAATTCATTTTCTGCCAGTTGACGATTGACCAAATGAACAGTTTATACCAGCAAAATACTTTTATAGATTTTCTAAATGTTTCACTCTACCTCTTTTCTCATTATTTATTCTATTTGTCGTGCGTGTTGATTAGTAATAGAATTTCAATGAAGGTGAACATATCCAACTGCGTAAAACAGACTAGAATCTCTCCCAAGTCCAAATAGTCACCATTCCATACGGTCGCTGGATCCCCCATTTCAACTCCCATTCAATCCCCCAACACATTTCCGTACACAGTTTGGATACTTTTCGCGACTTTAGTTTCAGGAACGGACCTTTCCACCTCAATTTCCAGGCGTGGCCCTGAGCAAACCCCCAACTCCCGCCAGGTGTCAGCTGGCGTAGATTTACGCGGACTAATGCCCTTTTAATATCAGGAGAGCGAGCAGAGGGAAAGACCGTTAAGGGAAGTGCCGGCAGTTGGGAAGCATTAAAAAACCTTTCTCCTGGACCAGATAGTTGGGAGGGAAAAACAAAGAGTTGGCGTTTGGGTGGGGGGCGACAGGTTCGTTCCTGCAAAGCGCTTCCAGAACTGCTGTAAGCTCAGGCGCCCTTATTTCGTTCCAATGACACGACTTTTCTTCGGGCGTTCCGCAAAGGGTCGATGATGGGGCCTCCGGTTTTTTGCTTATCCCCAGATGCTTACACCGCGAAACCCTCTTCCTCTCCACTAATCTCTAAAGACCAAGAAAGAATTTTAATAATAAAACCGGCTGAGGCGAAAAATAAATAACGGCCACTGAAAATTGCGGCATCTTATTCAACGAGAAGGAAATAGAAGAATAAAAGATGCCTCGGAAACTTAAAAATTACGTCTGGTAATTAAAACTAAGCTGTATATTTTCTTCACAGACAATTAAGCATCTCTTGTTTCCTCCTAATTCCCACTTTCTCGACAGTTTCGTATTTTGCTGTATTCTGTGGGTGAATTAATTACTTTCATAAGGCCATCGCTTGGAATAAACAACTAGAAGCATGAGGAGATGGTTAAATACGAGGTTGCTACGTTTTATTTTAGATGTACCAACTTGTAGCTGCTCATTATTCGAGATAACATTGCATTTTCTCGCGCCCTTACCGACCGCGTTCTTCACCAATATGTGCGAACTCCTCTTAATGGATTTTCTGTAGATGGAGAAGACGCTGCAAGTTATTACACAAAGGCTTATTATTTCCGTGCCACACAGAACTTTTACACACAGCTCATCTTCAGACGAAATGTAGGGCACATTATTTGAATAAAACTAAATAACCAAACTTCAATTGTGTATTTTATTATGTGTGACGTCATGTCTGAACGAATAAGCTGAACAAAATTATGAAACTGCACTGTTCTCGCTGGTTTTTGTTTCAGGCGTTGCACGGCGTTTTCCTCAGTTAATCGCTCGTTTAGGTCAGTTTTCCTACCCTGCGCAAGTCACCCGTTCCTTCTATAGTTTACATATTCCCAAACCACTGACTCGTCTGGAAATGGCATAGCGACCTGCTAAATAGAGCTGGCCTCGCCTCAGCGAGCCAGTTCGTTGTTAACCTCCACTAGTGGCACCCAGAGTCCATTTCTCTCCATGAATGTTCCATAACATTCAATTTTTTGTTGAAGTTGTTTTACTCAAATAAACGTGTTGAAGTATCTTCAAGCGCTTTTTAAGAATTCATTTGTGTCGACCTTCAAGATAACTTGTACCTATGTTATTAAAGTTTAATCGGCCAAATTGAACCGAAATAAAAAAAGATTCCCTGCCAGTTTGCATCGAAGGCTGTCGTCATCTGCCAGAACTGTGGGACCAACAGTGTCTGGTCTGGCGTATTCGAATCTTCTCTTATTGTCTTGCTGCTGCTCAATCTCTGCAGCAAGGAGAAAGCTTAAGGCTGCTCTTCTTTTACGGTACATAGCATAGTTTTAGTTAAAATACAAAATCCCGTTTAATAGTCAAAAACAATTCCGAAGTGTACCCTTCAAATTTAGAATAGAAAGTGGAGAATCCATAGTATTAATAACTGAGAAAACATCCAAAAACTAGGATGAACTGCGAAACTGACTGGTGCCCTCACACCTACAGTTCAGTTAACATACTGTTTTTAGCTTAATGTTGTCTTAATGAAAACAGCACAGTTAGAATGAGCGTGTGTGGGCTTGTTTAGATGTAGACACCAACCATTCCCTGAACGAATTCGAGTGTTAAATGCTCTAAAAACGGTGAAAACCATTGGGAATTGAGCTCGGGAAGGGCTGGAGCGCAGTGACTTCAGAAAGCAGAACGAGGTGGCCAGGAACATACTAAACACTGAGGTGAGTGATCGGTACATGTACAGATATGAAGGGAAAAATGTTTTCTCAAATACATGAATAGCCACTGTTAAATTGCATATAAAAACTCAATAGTAAAATAATTTATATTATGTGATGTGATAAAAAAAGCCATGAATTTCTTAATTTATGGCAATGAAAGTCACTTGTGTACTAAGGCCCAATATGCATGCCCGATGATTGCTTTCCACAGTACTGTACGGACTGGTAAACCATTGTTGACACTTCTGTGTGTACGTTTAGAGTAAGACTTACTTGGGGGGGGGGGGGGTGGAATGTTGGTAGGAAGGTGATAATAACTCAGAATATAAAGGAAATGAAGGCTGAGGTGATGAATTGTCGATCAAGATTTCCCAAGTTAGTTCATTATTTATTGTTATAAAATAATGAAAAAAATCGTCATATTACTACCCCCCCCCCCCCTAAACAAGTAGAGAAATGTCGATTGGTACATCGGTAAAAAACATGGATGTTTCCAAAACATCGATGTTGATGTTGCATCACTAATAGAGATAGCTTAGGATGAGAGTCTGAATCGTAGACCTTGTACTGCGGAAAAAGAGCCTTATCAGAATCTGACAAACATACAGTGAGATGATCTTAATCGAAATCAGACCATCAGACCGGAGGAGTCACTTCGGAAACAGAGACTTCAAGAGACGACTCAGAATCAGCGACCAGAACCAGAAGAGTTGACTCCTTTTACTCTAAGGAAATATCACAAGATCAGAAACCCCATACAGCAGAAGAGGAGCATGGATTTCCCCAGCACAGTGAGAGGAAATATCACGGAATCTCATACTTTAATGTAAGAAAAAATACAGCAGAATATTTTCATAACGTAAGAGTAAATAACTGGGAATATGAGACTCCAGGAAAAATTTCGGAATCATAGACCTTGTACAGGAAAACAGGAGTCATCTCGGGATCTGAGATCAATGGAAGAGGCACTTCGGTAGAAAGTCCCTCCTGAAAGTAGGAGATCGTAATGTCCCGAAGTGAATAACTTCAGATTTGCGCATGGCATGGTTTAAGTCACTGGGGTCACCTTGGAAACTGAAGAACTTACAGCAGATCAGTAGATATTTCTGTATTGTTCAATACACGTGAAAGTAACGTATAATACGCATTATTCATTTTTTATCAAAAGAAAATTGATTATTTTTGTCAGTTCCGAGGTTAGTTTATTAACCCTCGAATTGGGGCATTACAAATATAATTCACGGTAAATATCATTCACTTCATACCATCAATATTCTTCATTGACCAAACAAATCTCTAGTTCCTATATGTAGGTACCTATTTATGTGGATTTAAATATGAAATGTGATTTTAATTTAAATATGATATTTTAATTTAAATATTATATGTGGACTTATTTATGTGGATTTAAATATGAAATGTGATTTTCTCTCCATTGGATCTTGACTAAAATTAGGACTGAAGGGGTGACCTTCGGTTATTTATTTCTCTTCGGATAATTTTAGTAAAACGATTTTTACTCATTATGGAAATCTATTACCGGACAATTTTTCATGAACGTTCAAATTGTGGTTCTAATCCTTGCTTAGGTCGATGAAATTAAGACGCCATTATTTTTCACCTTCATAACATCGGAAAATTAAAATTATAACGGTTCCCCCTAACAACTAAAACCGAACTCTGTCATTATCTAATCTCTTGTAACTTCCTTCGATCCAACTTATAATAACTTCGACAGCTCCTGACTCAACGAAAAAAGGAGAACGAGAAAAAAAGGATTAATCTGAAGTCAGATACGCTCTCCCTAGCCATTGATAACCAAGGAAAATGTTTTTCTTGGCCGGACGCTGTTCTCGTTAGGAACGAGGAAAAGGGGATTAGGATTAGATTTGGATTAGGTCTGACGACCCGCGAACTCCATCCTCTCTCATACTATCTTCATCTCATCCACTGACTCACTTCGCTTCATTTCCATAACCTAATGGCCACCTGTCAATATTTTGCCCCATCCCCTAACCCCCAACGTCTCTCTCTATCTGCTGGGGTTTTCATTCAACAGTCAGATTTACTTTGGGGATTTGCATAATCAGGCTCAGAAAAAGGATTTGAAATCCGGATTCTCGACTTTGCGGACCGTGTTCCCCTTCCCCCGCTAGCGCCTGCCATTAAACCTCATCCTACTTCTCATTCGTTGTCATTCAACAGCGTTTTCTTATTTTTTTCATTTTTTTTATTGAGATGCTGGAAGAAAAGAGGCAGCTCGACTGGGCTTGTGGGTACAAAAAAATCTGTTAAACCGAAAAAAATTAATATAAGTATACTAAAAAAACATACTTAGAGCCTCTTGTTTTAATTTTTCTGAAATCCTTGAAAAGACATAACTATACCTAAGTATATCCTTTAGTATACAAGAAATGTCTACATTTTATGTGTCGACTCTTCAATTATCCTGACTTTGGCTGGACAGCTTAGGAATGCCGTAGACGCTGTTCACAAACGAATGTTTTCATTCATAAAATTCATTTTCATTTTTCATTTTTAAATATCTATTTTTTAGTTTATATCTTAACAATCTTGTTTAAACTCTAACTCTTTATATGAACTCGATTTAAACCCCAATGTCTTACCATTGTCCTACAACTGGATAGCATGCTTGAGTCAACTAACATTTCACTAAAACTGAATTTGGTCAGAAACATCAAATTATCAACATTACGACACCCAATGCTACGGCCAAATCTGATTGGGGTGGATAATACACGGCGCACAAAGCAACCCCTCCTTCAAGACCCGGAGGTCGTGCGGGTCATTGCATATCCCGCCCCTGATCGAGACAATGCCTCCTCCGTAGCTTTCCCAATTTTCAAACATTAAATCTTTTTTAGTTTTATGTCCAGGAGTTATGACCAATCCGACTCCTACGTGTTGGACAACTCATTTCCAAACAAAAATGCCTGAAAGCAATTTTTCGCCAGGGGCTTCGTTTCCGAGGAATTCGCAATTTAAGAATTTTTTCGTGTTTTCGATCATATGTCAATAAAACAGTCATACTCCCTCAATTTTGGAGATAGCTCAAATTTAATGACACCGTTCGAAAGAGCGTTAAAGTTTCTATCTATTTGATGTCAGCAAACATTTTTTTATTGCATTGAAGATGTGCGATTGCTGCGCGAAATGGCAGTTTTGTCAAAATCTTGAAATCGTCTGTTTTCATCTCGCCCCGTTAATGCTTGACGCAGAACTGTGCTGGCCTGGTGAAACGTGCGCCAAAATATCAGCTAGCCAACAATGTAGTTTTTTTCTTAATATTTTCAGTTGAGAGCAACCCCTCCTTCAAGACCGGGGGGTCGTGCGGGTCATTGCACATCCCGTCCCCTGATCGAGACAATGCCTCCTCCGTAGTTTTCCCAATTTTCAAAGATTAGGTATTTTTTGGTTATACGGTGTGTGTCCCAGGAGGTATGCACAATCCAACTCCTACGTGTTGTGCAACTCATTTCCGAACAAAATTGCCTCGTAGCAATTTTTTGCCAAAGGCCTCGTTTCCGAGTTATTGCAACGTCAGATTTTTTTCGTGTTTTCGATCATATGTCATTAAAACTGTTATAACTCCCTCAATTTTAAAGATAGCTCAAATTATATGTCGCCGTTGGAAAGAACATTAAATTTTCATCTATTTGATGTCAGAAAACATTTTTTTATTGCATTGAAGATGTGCAATTGCTGCGCGAAATGGCAGTTTTGTCAAAATCATCTGTTTTTCATCTCGCGTAGAAATCCCATAATGTTACAACAATGACAAAGGTGACAACGCCAGACCTCTTATGTGACGATTTAAGTTAGTTTTGTCGAATGCATAAACCCGTTCGTTTGTGAACAGCGTCTACGGCATTTTTAAGCTGTCCGGCCCAAGTCAAGATAATCGAATAGCCGAGAGGCGGCTATTTTTTCTGTTCATTTACGATTGATTGCGATGAGTTGCATTCATCTCTTTGCCGACACTATGGACCCTTATCAAACCAGGCTTCCGTATCAATACCAACTCTTCCTTTTCGTCTTATTCCTCGCTGTATTTCCTTCAGCGTGGTTTCACTACTGCACATTCCCATTCATCATGGTGCGCTATAGCTATTGAACATAGCTGGTAGTAATAACCAAAACCTTAGTGACAAAAAAGGATTAGTAGATTAAAAAAAATAGTTTACTAAATAAAAAAAAGGATCAGTGACATAAATAGTATTATCTACCAATATCTTTTCCTCATACTATTCAACAAGTTCGCAATGGTGTGAGTGGTGTGTCGTGTGACTCCCTTGCTGCTTCAGAAGCATTACCATTGACAAAACCGTACACAAAAATCACGTCAACATACTTACTTGTGGTATAGCTACTCAACCGAAAGCAACTAATCGTAATCAATCGTAAATGAACACAGACAATAGCCGTCTCTCGGCTTTTCGACTATCCTGACTTTGTCTGGGCAGCTAAGGAATGCCGTAGACGCTGTTCACAAACGAACCGGTTTATGCATCCGACAAAACTAAATTAAATCGAGAGGTCTGGCGTCGTCACCATTCGATCCAGCGAGAAAAGTTACCTATATCCCGTCTCCGACTTTTTTTCGTCGAGACTTTTGGAGAAACCTCAATTTTAACAGAAAACACACGTTTTTCTGCAGTTAAACAACATTCCCTTAACTAAAAATATTTTTCAAAACCAAAACGACTACACCGTTGGAAAGCTGACATTTTGGCGCACGTTTAACCATTCCTGCACAGTTCTGCGTCAAGCATTAATGGGGTTTCTAGCCGAGGAAAAACAGGCGATTTCAAGACTTCGACAAAACTGCCATTTCGCGCAGCAATCGCACATCTTCAATGCAATAAAAAAAATGTTTTCTGACATCAAATAGATAGAAAATTTAACGTTATTTCCTACGGTGTCATCAAATTTGAGGGAATTATGACAGTTTCAATGACATTAGATCGAAAACATTGCGAATAACTCGGAAACGAGGCCTCTGGCAAAAAATTGCTAGGAGGCATTTTTGTTCGAAAATGAGTTGTACAACACGTACGAGTCGGATCGTGCATAACTCCTGGGACACACTGTATATACATGTATGTATGTTAAATGTTGACATTACTACAAAACCGTTCTTGGGTTATTATTTTCATTAATGAATCTTTTAAATTTCCCAAAGAATATGGCTCTCTGATTCTTCCAAGGGGTTAGTTGCTTGAGCCGTGAACTCCACACGATGTTACATCTTCCAATGTATTTCCTGGTAGATAATGAGTAACCGATGGACAAAACATAATGGGTGATTGGTGGTTCAGTTTAGTTGACTGAATAGATCACTTGACTCCACTAGTCAATTGAACTGTTCGGTTCCAGTACCTGCTACTAGAGGAACTCTATTTTTGGTTCCAACACAGCAACTAGAAAAATTGTTCATTTCATTTTCCTAAATTTCAATGGTTATCCATTGGATTTCTCTAAATTTCAATTTCATTTTCCTAACCTTCTGTATACCGAACGTTGTACAAACAGGAGTGAAAAATCTTTCCCATTTAGAGAATATCTAATAAAAAGGAGACTACATCAAACTTTCTTTGACTGTAAGGTTGTAGGGTACGTGAAAAACAATTATCCCCCTCGAAGAATTTCAGACTGTATTTTCATGGGATTAATACCAGCTAATACTCACAGCTGGTTGATAAATCCGGATGGATGACGCTCGCGGCAAATCCTATTAGGTTTTTACCCCATCAAGCAACACGATGCGACAAAATCCGACACAACCTCCGAACATATTAGGCTCATCAAGCCGAATTTAAAAGACCCATTTGCTACTCTAAGTATCGGAAATTTTCGAAACAAAACTAATGTTTTTATGTTTCATATTGATAAACGTCCCCTATCAACAGCAAATGAAAGCACGAGTGTTTTACTTCAGCCCTTTGATTTTACCCTGCAGAACTGGCAGAGACTTATGAGTGGAACTCAGTATCAACTAGACCCCATTTGTGATTTTCGATCCATGTTTCATTAACTGTGTTCCAGACGTTCTGGCGAAAAGATCTGAACAACGGAAGGCGTACGGCAGACGGACAGATTTTTCATTGTACGTTTGGATTCTATCCATCTTGCAGTACTACCAATTTTGAGGGGGTTAAAATGTGTTCTAATCATGATCGACTGCAAAGGTTCATTATGGAAAAATAATAAACTAAACTCGTTTAAAAATGTTTTAATGATAGTAACTTTCGTCTGCCAAACGTTGAACAAAAATGAAAAAACAAATAAAATTAAAATCTTAATTGATAAGAGTTTTTACATTGACGTATCTGACGATATCATCATTCTTCGACTATGGGGCTGTAGGTTATGTGTAAAACAGTGAACCGTGGTAAAGAATTACGGAGTGTCTGTTTAGGGGGTTAATATCAGCACAGATCTTAAAAGTGTACTTACGATTACAAAGAAGAAATACAGTACTCGAAAAATCGAAAGTACCACCACAGGTACTTGAAAAAAAAGCTTCAAGGGCAAGTACATCAAGACTTATACTTGGCCAGATGGCAACTACAACAAGGAAACTTGCTCTCTTAACCTTCTTACATTCTTTCATCCCTTCTCACTCTTCTTCCGAAAATAGTGAGGAGGGCTGGACGAAGCAGAAATGCACGTTCGACAGATTTTTTTCGAAAGAATGAGAAAGTTTCTGTGTATTGGTCAAGAACGACTTCAACATGATTTTAATGATAAATACGAATACTAGATATCACTTTGTTTGGAGTTGATGTAACTTGAAGCTTGAAACCAATTAAAATCGTAATCAAAAAGAACAAGGTATTCATGTTCAGCTACCTACGCAAAATATTGTATATTGATATTTTACTTTTTTATGGATTAGGTTTATTAATTAATTAAAAACTATAATAATTTGGTAAAACTTTGGTCACATAACAATGTTTACTTTGTTAACAGAATGGCGATAAAGCTAAAACACAAATTTAAATGAGGTGACAATTCCAATTTAGAATTTGAATGAAAAAGTACTTGTAACTGAAGTACACTCAGATTTTACTAGCATTTATTTTGTTATATAAATATTATTGTTGTATTGTATTGAATTACTTCATTCTAAATTAGGTTTCTAGATGATTTTTAATTTGAATCAGCTGTAACAATGAATATTTGGAGAAAAAAAATGTATATTGTGCTTGTATAAGTACGTGTACTTGAAGGATGCAAGTACAAGTACATGTAATTGCACTTGTGCTTGTCAAGTACTTTCGAAGTACTTATCTCTTGTGCCTTTTTATTTTTTACATATTTCATCAACTCCTGTAAAATAGTGGTCAACTTGAAGAAAGTACTTCAAGTACCTAATGTACTTGGGTGTCCTAACTCTGATTACATCGAATACTTACGGCTATTTAATGAATCCGGATGGATGAAATTCACGTCAAATCCTATTAGGTTTTACCCCATCAAGCAACACGACGCGATAAAAGCCGGCAAGACCCCCGGCGAATATTAGGCTCATCAAGCTGAATTTAAAAGACCCATTTGCTTTCCCTCCCATCACTTTGCAACCTCATCCGACGTTACGGCCGCACGAACGACGATTTGATGAGACGACGAGTCGTAAGAGCCCCCGTCCGTCCTGAGCCCCGCGCCGTCTGGTTTTCCGACCGTTGTCGAAAACGTTCTCAAACCATCATCCGCCCATCTACGAAGCCCCATCGCCTTTCCGGTAACGGCGGGACCTCATAAACCTCCGAATCGGCACATAACAGTTTCCTCCCGGCGTCAATTCGCTAATGCCTCTCACTCCGACTCGCATCGTCGACTTCACCTGTTTCACGTTCGCCAAATAAAAGGAGCTTCTCTTATCAGGCTCTCAATGCGACACATACGATCTTTTCCTTGAGAGTTGGAGTCAGGAACAGCTGACAGTGTGAACTACTGAAATGGGAACAGTAAAACCTTTCTACTAACGTTTGCGTTAGTTTACTGAAGTCAGTTTGGTGAAGTAATGGTTATTGTCTTTCCGAAGCATCTACTTGATATTGGGTGCTTATCCGTTTCAAAGGACTTCACGTAGCTTCCTTATTAGGTTTTATATTGGTATTTTGTGTTCACCAGGTTCATTGTTCAATACTGTCGCAATTTTCAAACAATCCTCAGCTCGGAGTTGCAAAAAGGTACTACGCTTTTGAAGAATGTTGATCACAAAAGTGCACGTATATGTTGCCTTATCTTTTCTATAGATCTTCTGAATTCATCACAGATAACATGTTCTAATCCTGAACATTTTTTAATGTGTCTAAGTATACTTATTGAAATAGCTTGAAAATATGGCACAATCCCTCTACGATAAATCAACATTGTATTCATATTGATGTATTCCTATTGATATTTGAATACAGTGAAACAATAGGTTCAAGTCACAAAAATTAAAAACTAAACAGACAATACATGTTATCAAATTTATCATATGGTGGGTTAAAAACAAATAAAGCACGAAATTTAGGAGGTCTCGAGCGATAATCAGTCAGGCTCGGGCGCTCGACGAGTCAACATTGTACGGTGAACTGTGAGTTGTGTTCGGTTCGGTTCGGTCGCCTTCGCCACTGTCTTCGAAGTAGAGAATACAATTCACTATGGACTGCTTAAAGTGTACCAGGGAGTTGGTCTCGCCTAAGGAGACGGCAAAATGTGCGAAATGTGGAGATCAATATCACACGGCGTGTACACGCTTGAAAAATTTAGAAAATTTCAAGAAGATCCGAAAAGAATTGAGAAAAAAATGGATGTGATAAGTGTATCCAGCACGAGAAATCCGGTGCCGTTACTGAAGAAAGTGACTCCGATTCTGAAACAGAAACTAAAGGTGAGTCGGTTTCTATGGACAGCTTGGGTAAAAATATGGTCAAATTAATGAGAAAATTTGATGGGTTTAACAAGGAAATTGTGTCAGTGAAAAATGCGATGGGGTTTTTCAACGAACAGTTTGAAGAATTGAAGAAGTTAATAGAAGATTTTAAAAATGAAATTAAGGAAGTTAGTCATGAAAATCAAGTATTACGGAATGAAAATGAAAGGATGAAAGAGGAAATATCAGATTTGCGATCTCGAACGAATGATCTTGAACAGCGCGCCTTGTCCACTGCATTCGAGTTGAGAGGTATACCTGAGACACCGAATGAAAACATAACGGAGATCGTTTTAGCAGTTGCCGGTAAAATTGGGATTCACCTGCAGGACACAGACATCTCATGTTATCGAGAGAAGTTCAGAGTGCTCTAAGACCTCTCAACGTGCTTCTACGGTGCTCGATCGTGGCCTTCTGATTGTGTACACTAATTCTACGTTGATGAAACAGTGGATGACTAAAAAGAAGGACCTTAGGGAGATTTCGGCGAGGGACATCATTACTACTTTTCCAGGCAATAAGATACATGTACATGTATTTGTCAACGAACGCCTTACGGCATACAACAGGAAGTTGTTCTGGTTGGCGAGGCAAACTCCTAAGGCATACGAGTACCTACCGTTTCGTTTGGACTAAGAAAAGGGATGAGTCACTAACATCTTGCTCGATTCGTATACGTCATGAAGATCAACTAAGAGAAATCGATGTTCGTAGACGGGTTTTTCAAAAATGAGACGTTATATTAAGTTTCTAAAATTTAATTCGTTTGTAAACATTAAATACTAAACTACTATGAACGAACAGTTCGAAATAATAGAGTCATCAACTTACGTTACTGATACTGAAATTCTTTTAAGTGCAGAGGATGTGAACGAATCTTTGTAACGACCAAAAGAAACAAATTACCTCCCCCCTCCCCCATATTTTGTTGTTTTACGCTTTAAGATGTCTAAAATACGGAAATCGAATGGATACACGTCCGTTATTTTCCTCCGAGAATAAACAACAGTTAATGAAACTTGGGTCGAAAATCACTTTGGGGTCTGGGGACTGAATTCTCGGCCTTATTCTCAGGCAATCCTAAAGGGTGGTATCGAAGGGGTAACATTTTAGAAATCTCAATATCGACAACTTACGAAAGTACACTATTGCATTCATGTTCGTTATTTGAATATTCACTTCAATTGATCGACCGTTATTCAAAGAATTGAATGAGCCCTCCCAGGACGAGGTGCTTACGAGGAAGGCTAATCCTTAACTGCTTCCGAACTGAACCCAACAGATGTAATGATTTAGTGTTATGTAATATTGTACCGACATGCAGTGCAAAAATTCCAATACGGACTGATAGCCTGGAATTCGATTGGGAGTGCTTGAAAACAACATCTTGTTTTCGGAAAATCGTTGCCAAAAAAAAAAACACTAAAATAAATTTGGTTAAAAGAGGGAGAGCCCGTGTCGAACATTTGTCAAATTGGAGGTTCGAAGAAACGGTCTCGAAGGTATGGGAACGGAGAGGATGATGTACCGCTTGCCATTACCGAGTGGCGGATGGTGAAGGCGGGTAGGGCGGTGTCAGGGGGTTGTGCCGAATGGGAGGCTCGCGGAAAAGCAAGAAGTTGATTTAGATGGCACGCCACGGGGCAGGTCCACGGGGGCAGGGGCCTCGGCTCCTGACTAATGGCTCTGCTGAAAATCTGTCGGTAAACAAAATACCGGAAGCAGGAAGTGTACCGTAGGATGGCGAGAAGGGGTTGGGAGTCGAAGGAGTGATGAGGCGACCTGCACTATAAATCCTCCCCGGGTGGGGCAGCCGGTTCCTCCGCCCGACAAGCGTTCGGAGCTTCAAACCCGGAACTTAACTCACGACATCTGCGAAAATTTAGTTTTCCCCCGCCAATGAAAGGTCATCCATTGCATAGTTTAACGTGATTTTTGAAATGTTTGAAATAATACGGTGGTCAACAATGTGAAAGGAAGACCATATTTTCGAAAAAATACGTATAAATAATAATACTAAGTCACTGAGGAATTAGTGTCGATGTTTTACATCTTTTTTCTGAAAACGCTCAGGACTAGGGAAATTTGTATTCCAGCAGGTGAAAATTGTCTCCGAAAATTCCAAAATTGTACAAAAGAACGTGAGTATGAAAAACAGCTCGTAGTGGCATGGAAGCAGCGATGGTGTGGCGTTCTTACATATTCCATGAAATTTGGCTCCCATTCGAGTCGATGACTTGCAGTCATTCAGAAAGCAGCTTAAGAAATCTGCGGTCAAGATGTAAACAGCAACATACAGCGGCAGATCAACAACTGTGCTGTGATGTTGAGCCCGAGAGGTTTGGTTTTTGATCCTTTAGATACCTGGTTGAAGTAGTGGTAAGAAAAATCATGTTTCAAGAGAGAGTGTAGAAGGATGCTGGTAATTTTTCGTGAACGTTCAAAACGCTCTGAGATGTTAACCTAGGAAGAGATGGAAGTCACATTCCTTTGAACACTTCAACGTAACAACATTGTTCTTTCCCAAATAAGTTTTCCTTCAAGAAGAGGCTAGTTTCTTGATGGAATTAGCAGTTTTGAGCGTTTTTCTCCGAGAAAAGGACGTTTTTTTCTGAAATTCGCTGATTCAAGCGAGCTAAATTTCAAAATACCTATTTGGATTGAAGTTGGAATTTAAAGCCAATTGAATAAAAAAAGAATTTGCAGCGTTGATGACCTAACTGCGTCGAAAAAAATCGATTGTAACAGTTTTCTTCCGGAAGTTTTCCTTCAAGAAGAGGCTAGTTTCTTGATGGAATTAGCAGTTTTGAGCGTTTTTCTCCGAGAAAAGGACGTTTTTTTCTGAAATTTCTGATTCAAGCTTTTTTTTCTTCCTCTCTCTTCCATCAGATTTTCACCCCTACATATTACGACAGTCGACCAATATTTCAAAAATTAACAGAAAATTTCAAAAACCCAATACGAAAACAAACAGAAATGCAAGAACCAAGATACAACCAAGGAAAACGTGGAGAAGCCGTTATCCCATGTTTCGTTTCCTGTCATTCTGCTGACGTCATTGATACTTCTCCATTCCAGCATAAGAAACTGGACGCGTCAAGAACATTTTCTCATCAAGTAATTGTTTTCCATTGGTAAAGACCTGGCAACTTTGTAAAACGTATAAGTAACCTCACTTGGACTCGTATATCTCTGTTCTCTATCGAACGGTCATACGGACTGCCCGCCATTCTTCTCAACAAAAAAAAACCTTCTGGTTCCACATATCGCCACCCGCTCTTTGCTATTTCATCCCTTTTTCCCTAACTAACATATTGAAAACCCCACTGCAACAAAAGACCCTGTGCTGTAGCAACCTATTTTTTTCTCTCAACCCCAAATTAGATTTTTTCATATTGTCTAATATGCATTAAAGTCATTAATAATCACGAGAAAGAAGTAGAAAATAAGCTACTGCATTGGCTCCAGAAAATTCCAACTTTTCATGGAAGAATCAAAACGTGTGGATATATTGGAAATACTTTTTCGTATTTGTGTCATTTTAGACGACATTGCTCCTCAAAACTTCGTAATGCAAAAAAAAAAAAAATCAAGGATTGGAGGAGAAAGGATGGCTTTTTGATGACATTATAATTGTTCAAGTTAAAATAATTCGCTGGGAAAAACCACTGCTAATAGCAAAAAAACCCAAAATAATATTTTTAGCAGAATATTGTTTATTCAGAAATGACACCCCACTTCACTAGGTCAGTAAAAACCTAGGAAACCACATTTTTCCCCCAGTTTTGGCCCATAGTACCTGTGTGTGAGGTGATTAACGAGGCTAGAAGTTGAACCTAGAAGACCCCAAGTGGATTCCGTATGCGAAAGAACGGATGTTTTTACTTACCTTTCAAGTCCTGTTTCTTGGCAAAAAATACTTCAAACCGACTTAAAATCCTTGAAATGAGATTTTCATGTCAGATGAGCTCGGACTGGTGAATTGATTCAAATTCCGAAATAACCTGAAACAACCTTACAAAGACACCCCCACCCTCTTACGCCAGTTAAAACCGCAAAAAAAAATACATTTTTGCCTAGTTTTTGGCCCACAGCATTTGTGGATGTGAAGCCATTTGGCTGGCTAGACGTGAGACCATGACCCACGTTCAAAAGAACAGATTTTTTACATGAATTCCAAGGTCTTTTACGACAGTACAGATTTTGAATCTACGAATCTTGAAAAGTAGAGTAACAAAGTTTGCGGGGGTTACAAAAACTTTTTACATTGCAAATGATAAACCAAAAGTTCATCGACTATGAACTAGGCATATCAAAATCATGCAGAAAATTGTACTGGTAATTTTACTTTTAGCATACTCCATTAAAATGAAATTTCAGTCATGCATCAATTCATATATTACATTATTACAATATTATTGAGCTCGCCTGACGTTTATCAAACGAATAAGTGTGAAATGAATATTTAAATAGTTTATAGAATGACAATGAACGTAATTGTTCTTCTGTAGGAATTATTCATGTAAACAACATGAATATTGTGATATCATTAGGTAATTGATTCATAAAATAATTATATGATGTATACGTTGCGAGAATATTCACTATTCAGTCTCCATTCCTGCAGGTTGGCTGTGATAGGGCAACCGCTGAAGAATTTTGATTCTCACGAAACCGTTGGGATGGCAGGTTCCGTTCTCGCCTGACGTTGAACGATCCTCCCTTGGCGTGCCACTTATCTCAGGGGTCCGTTTTTCTGCTTTGCCCCTCTCTTCCCTTGAGCCCTTTTAAATCCGGTAGCCGCGTCGAAAAAGTTGGAAAAAGATAGGATTACGGGAGTGCGGAAATGAGATGGAGAAGATTTTAATAGCGGGGCGATCCGTCTTGGGTTGACAGCACTTCTACATGTGAGAAATGCGCGGGGAATAACTCCGATATTTGATTTTGTTCATTCTTTCAATTGAGTCAACATACAGGATGAATTCTAAGTATAATCCCCTCCCGTTTGGGTTCATTATTAAAAATAGTGGGTATCCACTAAAAAAAACTGCAAATTATGGCTACACAAAAGTTTCTCTCTACACACAGCACAAGCTAATATTTAAATTCCTATAGTAGTGCAATAATATTGAACCACAGTATATTATACTGTACATCGACACGGACATTGTAACCCACGAATGGAACAAGTAAAATTTAACGAGATATAACTCCAATATACAACACATATAATGAAAAAACAATGAAAATTAAACTAACGAATTTCGAGATGGTCAAAAAGTTTTTTGTTTCATGGTGAGTTACAAAGGTTTTTTTTATTGAAAATAAACAAAACACACAATTTAATTTATTCGCAATCTCTACCGAAGAGTTCTTGATTAGGAAATTTTTAAATTAAAATTGATATTCTCATCATCATTTGAAGAATCCGATGATGTAAAAATCCATCACTTTGGTCCACCGCTTATTCAGCAAAATGCGTAAATAAAACTGAAAAAACAAATCTTGTTAGATATTGTTTATATCAACAATCAGGAAACAATTTTATATGTACAATCCAAATGTCGAAATGATACTTCTGTTCTACCACTAAAAATCCATTCTTTTGCAAATAAAAATCAAGCATTCAAAAAAATTATTGCGTTGGTGGGTCGCGAAAAAATGTACCTATTTAAATTATAGAAAAACGTGCTAAAAAATAGTATCTAGTAAAAACAGTTGCTGGTGTAACTATGCCCGGGTTACAGAACTAAAGTAAATCTAATGAGTTCATACGTATCAGAATCACAAAAAAATTCCTATTATTCATTTTATCTTTTTTATTCTTATAACATTTCCCAATTGGGTAGTCGATATTAATGCGAAAAACATTAAACCGAAACAATAAAAGTCTTACAGACTCCGAATAAAATGTCATTATCTTCAGTGAACTGGAAAGAAGGTAGCAAGTGGGATCACACAGTTGATCGGAGATACTTTTTAGCTCATGTACATTAGCAATGCCCAGGATTCGCATTTTGCAAGTTCTGCATGCTTTTTCCTAAACAAATTAACACTCATAGAAGTACATTTTGTGCTTCTAGGCTGCTAGTGGCCAAAAACCGAAATTTATTTTGCATTTTTTGCTTGGCTTGGTGTTTTTGGGAATTTCTGCATGTTTTGAAGATTGACACATGTTTTATAAATTTACCACCTGTGGTTACAAAAAAAAACTTAATTCAAAACTACTAATTATATCTAGCGGTTGCCTGTATGGAGGTTTTCATTGCTGAGAAAGGTGATCAACCTCACTGGAAGAGGAAATGCATACAAAGGCAGGTAGTTTGAAAACCGTTAACCCTAATTGCGAGGATGGTGATTGATTCCCTTCTAAACTGCGGCCTCCTTTGACCACTATCACACCACTGCTCATGCTAGAGTACTAGCATATTCATTCGTGCATTGGTTCTGTTAGTTTTCATATCCAACTGGTGATAATGAATGAAGAGATCGTCAAAAATTGCGAAATTAGAGAGAGGGTTTCGGCTGAAGAAATTGCTAACTGCCGATTTTTATCCGTGTTTTCCTATAATTAGGAGTGGTCATTTTCTACATTGAAGATTTCTTAATGAGAACATGAGAGTTTTGAGGTTGCTAACATGGAAAACGCATTAATAGTTAACCGTAACTTTAATGAGTTGAGTGATAGCAGCAGTGCTGAAGAAGATGAATCCGCAAATGTGGAAATTGAATAAATTAAAAATAACGTATAGGTAATGTACATTTTCTGTCTTTGAACTTTTTACTCTTACCTGTTAGCTTGTTTTTGAGAAAAAAAAAAGAATATATTAAAATAACTACAAACAGACAACTACAAAAATTATTATAATTTTTCATTTTTTCAACTATTTATCATTTAATTCTTGAAGATTCACGCTGATATAAACAACATTATTCTATAAAACATAGTTTCAGAAGCACTCATTGCAAAAAAGAGGTATTTTTCCACATCATATTTTGCAGGTTTGACATTTTTTGTCCATGTTTTGACATTTTGAGTGCATGCTGGCATGCATGCTTTGCCTTTTAGTTTTGCATGTTGATCGGAACAATAGTATCCCAACACTCTTATCAATTCATCACTAGATTGATTTTCAAATATCAAAACTATTACTTCACTTAAATAATTAAATTGGACTTTATTATTAGAATAAACTTAGTACAGTTTGTTCGAACTACTACACTTTCCTTATTTACAGAATCTTTATTCCGTCATAATTTCTAAACAAAAAGTCCGATCCGAATAGTTTTCGAACATAATGAGCCTTAATCATCAAACCTTTTAAATGGATCAAGATCAATATCATGATACCAATATCACCGCTATTCGATCAAACCCACATTTGAGCTTGATAATTTAACAGAAACTGTTTTTGAAGCTTGATAATAGTTAGACATTTGTATACCATCGCGGACTTTTTTTTGTAGGAAATTGTTAAGGTGAACCCAAGGAACATGTAAACGGTTGTGCAGGTAATTGATGGAGGCTGCATTTCAAATGAATGCGTGCATGCTCAATGAACGAGTATGAAAATACATAATTCTATTCGTATTCGTCGATACAGTGAACCAATAAAATAAATAAAGGTGTTGTTGAATAAAACCTTTGGGCGCTTCTGCCAAAGTTGAGGTTTCGCGGGTAGCCAAAAATATCACAAAATATGCTGCTTTGCCACTACTTAGTTAGGAAAATGAAGTCACTTTTATAACTATGGTATGAAGTCAGTCAAGTGTGATAAGTGATAACTATATAGGGATCCCAGCCAATATTAGGGAGGTCCCAGGAGAGCCAAGTTAACAAGAGTGTAAGAGCTGGCTAAAACGAAGGAGAGAACTGACTCCAGATTCTGTTAACCAAAAACGGGAAAATTTTGTTTGGAGGGGAAGTGAAGAAAATTTAGAGTGGGGAATCGCGGGGAGCAGAGAGAGGGGGATAGTAGAAACCAATCAGAGAAGGGGTTACAACTACCCCAGGAAACCCCAGGGTGCTAGGGGGGAGACTACGGGTGGCTGACCGTTTGCCAGAAAAAGGGTGGCTTGGGAAAAACCAACGGCGCAAAGCAGCTTGTTGAATTTGTTCACATAGGAACGGGATAAACGGACAATGAGTTAACCAGCAGCGGCGACAAGGCGATACGCTTAACGCCACGGTACGGTCCCGTTGCCTGAGCCTCGAATACGAGTCAAGGGTGGTTTTCAAGAGGTAATGACCTAAATACTGAAAAATTCTTCAAGATCTAAAACCATTTCAGATACATCTGAACAGAAATCATTAATATTACACATTTATATTAAACTAATATCGGCAATAGCTTTCGCAGCACATTCAAAATCATCAATTTTATAGGCATCACTTTGTCCTTGGGTTACGTTATTCCATTTGGGGGATCTCTAGGTTTTTGAAAACGCAGTATAGTCTATTCAGTAAAGGATGTTCAAAACCAGTCAAGGAATTCCTTAGTTACAAACCAACAAATGAGCAACAAATCAAATCTGTCCTCTTTATAATATTAATAAAGCTATAACAAAGGTGATGGAATAGACTAGTTGCCCCTTCCAAGGACTTTGGCGATTAACCTGTGGTGCCCAGAGGATACCCCTGTAACTAAAACACTTCAGAGCGAAGCATTTTCAACAAACGGGAAAGGGAAATTATTCCCACCCTTCACAACCAGAAAGGAAATGGTGAAAAGCCAATCATTTCTCTTTATAGCGGAACAAAATTTTTTTCAAACATTTTTTCATCATAAACAATCTCTTTTTAAACAAAGTGCTCGAATTTGAATTCAACACAAACGTAATTCGACAAAATTCTCTCTAATAGCCAAGCTGCTTGACAGGTACGAATGATCGCTTCGTGCACAACTCAAGATTAGCATGAAACATTATTCAGTTACTTACTTTCCGATGAAAGCTTTGAAGCAGCCTTTTGGTTCAGTCACAACATTGAGTAGTGTAATGTTCGTTCTTTTTCCTTTGGCTAGGAATCTGTAGCATTTACAAGACTCTTCAGATGCTGGTTTCTCCCTCCAACATTTATAGTCTATAAGAAGAAGAACCGCATCAATTTCTAATTAAATAAGTAAGTGCTTGTCTACGGAACTGACTGTAAATGATGCTTGAGATCAATTGATTGAATATAATGGTAATGCCTACGCGTAAAAATCTTGAAATTGGAATTTTGCTTCTGAGTCAAACTTTGTTTAACTTGAGTGAGATAGCATTTTCTCTAATTGTAAAGGGCCACATTTCTACAGTTTTTATCCAATTTTGATGAAATGTTCAGGGGATGTGAGAGTTAGAATGTAGATGGCCCTTATAAATTCCATTGCTCAAAAATCAATACTTCGCTCTTTATATGTTCAAACGAAAAATCTGTCAACCACACTTTCATCACTTTCTAATCTTCTGATCTTTCTCAAGTTCGGGGGGGGGGGGGGGGGGAGCTGATGAAATCATCTAACGTAAATTTCAACTCGATCGTGTCACTCTGAATGAATGAATGATTTATTTATTTTTATTTTATATCATTTAAGTGGGTGAGCAGTTCAAAAAAATAAAGAAAATAAGTGAGTCACTTCCAATTCAAAAAATAGATCCTTCACTAAATCTATGCACCCCAGAGTTTCAGGAAAGGTGCCACCACTACTTCCAAGACTACCTATTTTTAGCGAAAATGTTTTTTTCACCTTTGAGAGATAAATTTTCGCCCATGCGTGATTGTACACTGGGCGGACTATAAGGAATGGTGCTCTGGCAAATTACAGTTCGCTTTCATTTTTATTAGACAGGTAAAGCTAAACCGGTATCCTACTAAAATCTACAAAACATCTTTAAATTAAACTCACTTCTATATACAGTAATGGTCCGCTTAAAGTACATATCCGTTCCTGAAGAATGTCCATAAATCGAAATGTCCATACTGCAGACCTAATAATCCCATAAGAAATAATGGAAATAGCGACTAATCCCTTCTCTCGTCCCCACACCCCATGTTTGATTGTACAATATTGTTGCTAAATAATGACAACTAAAGTGTAACTACATTATTATTGGAAGAAATATAAGCAATAAAGAAAAAATAAGGCAATAAAAAAATCAATAAATGCATAAACCATTACTGCAGCAACAGTAGTGGTTGAGGTCTGCCCAAGAACCATTTTCTTCCACGCTTCAAATTGAAAATTCGGAAAAATATGTTCGCCCTAACTTTGTACGTTCTCCGGAAAATGTTCATTATGCGGAAAAATGTTCAAGAGTAAGACTGTACGTTAAGCGAAGTATTACTGTACATTCCATTTACGGAGCTGTTGGTTGTTCTTGGTCGAAAACCATAATTTGGTTTCAAAAATCTTGCATAGCATTGGAAAACAATAAGATGGGAAGCTTTTCCTGTGAAAAACACATTCATTACGCTCTCCCACATACCAGCCTAGTTCTTGTATATTATGTAATGAATTATTTTTGTCGTTCAACCCTCCTATTTCCAGCTGATAACCAAAACTGTCTCTAATGATTATTAAAACCTAAAAAAAAAATCACTATCCAAGCAAATGTGTAGCTGTGAACATACCTTGAAGTGGAATGAAATACCCCGGTGTTTTTCCCGACCATTGTTTCCCCATTCCAGAAACGGTCATATTGTTCCAAGCCGTATAAAATAATATGACACAAATTAAAAGCATATTGGATGAGACTCTGGCTGGCATATGGTGAGCGGCAAAAACTGTTGCTAATCTGTATTAGAGTCAAACACTTCAAGGTCCATTATTAAATTTATTTTATTCGTGCTTTAATAGCAGGTGTCACATGGTTTATAACCACGACCGTACAAAAGAAATTGCGTAACCCTACTTTTATAAATTCTTTACCACACCTTCTATAAACGATAATCCATGCAAGAGGTTGGTAAGACTACAAGATTTAATTACTCTCCAGAATATAGTTGTGAACATAGTGCCGATGGATTTAAATCGTTTATGGGATTGCAGATCTATTAAAAAGTCATGTAAATGATGGGATTTAACGGGCCATTTCAGAACCAATTAATAGACGGCAGAGTAGAAAGAATTTTTGATGTTTTTGAGCTAACGTACTCAATTTCTGGACATTTTGGCATTCTGGAAGTTGGTATGGCTTGTCAACGTTGTGCCGCCGAGAACGAAGCTTACGTTCAAACATGCTCATTAATCATAGTTGATATACTTATGGTGATAGTCAGCCTTTCTACCGCCTCTTTATGCCGATCGATTAGGATTGTTATATAGTAATTAAATGCGCACAGCCTCTAATGGAGAAGAGGTTCCCTAAGAATGAATTTTCTGATTATCGACGCATCGGTATCAATCCTTCCGGATACATTCTAAATATCGATAAAACACTTACTTATTATCAGTGCTTTTTAATTTAGGAACTGACATGGGATGCACTTAAAGTCCGACAGTAAAAAAAGTGTTTTGTCTAAATGCTAGTAAACAGCATTTGATCGAGTAATGGTAATTTGATTCTTTACAGGATATAGGCATATTTTCTTAGCTTTTGACACAAACTTTGAATGTGATGGGTCGTTTGAGAATCATCGCGCACAATTTTTACGCATTCTAAGAAATTCACTAACGTTTTTTAAACTGGAATCCAACCTCGATTAACCATGCACTATTTCGACAGCTGTTTCTAATTTCACCTTTATTTAGGTCTACAACGGCTATCAAAAGTTGGTTATAAACAAATTAAAATTGTGAAAGTCGATTTTCCAGTCTTAATGCATTAATATAAACAGGGTCTGTTATTTTTTTCAGAGCTGAAATTTCAATTCTTGCCGAATAAACGTTCTACCTGAACTATCATCATCAGCAAGACCTTCACTTACCTGTAAACGTCTAAATCAATTCTCCCCCAGGTTCCAATCACATCCATAAAAAGCCAATCGGCCTAGAGCTGTTTTAAAATTTTGAATCGTTTGGAGGTATTTGGTCCCACTGTGCTGCGTGAGGAAAGAAAAGTTAATCGCTAGATCTGATCGTTTCATAGTTCGTCATAGTGAGTCAATACGGTTTTTTTCTACTTTAAAATTTAATTTTCGGACTTACGTGCATTCCTTTGTCAGCTCCTCAAATTAATTTGGAACGCCTAAGAATAATTGACAGCGACTTGATGGATTTTTCTTCTATCGTGTTTCGCATTTTCATGTCGTCGGCTCACAATCTGTAGGAACTAAGTTTTTAGCCAGAAAACACTTGGATCTTGACAGGAAAAAGGCACTGCAAAACATTCTATTGGAAAGAACTCGTGTCTTGTCGAAGGTTGAGTAACACGCATGGCAGAGACATGAGGACCGAAGGACTTACTGCTTTTCTCCTGTCAAAAATTTTTTGTCACTTCGTTACTTATACCTTACTTAGTTTCCGATTTAATTAAAAACTAAAATTATTGTTCATTCTCGCCGTTTAAACTCATTAGTTTGTTTACTACCCTGTCCATCAATGTTTTAGTTGGTTTCTCGGTTCTTCTTTCTTAATGAAATGTTAACGCCGATTTGGTTCAAATGTATCTCCGACACTTAACATTGCACCCTGAGTGAAGAGAAGGAACTATGTTGATAGAGATTTTTTAAAAAATCCAGACTAACCAGAATGGGGATGCTTTCAAAATGCAATTGTCTGTTTGTAGGGGTACACCAGGGGTACAACCAAGGAGGTACACATTCAAATATGTTCAATAAACTATAGATTTAGTCAAAAGCCGATTTTTGGACTTGGAGTCTTTCGCTTGTAAGGTGGCGATCTATGAAATTCCAAAAATGCAGTTTGAAAAAAACAACGTCTACCGCGTCTTACACAGTTCGGAGTCTTCACCCTAACGACTGCACCAAAATTTATGTAACTCTCGTGTACAAAAAAATATACTTGTTAACCGACGATGTTAGTTGTGGCGGTTGTGGAGCTCCTTCCGATATATAAAGATATCACACTTTTCATGGAACATCTAAGCTCTGCTCTGACAGGCTCCAGGAAAACTTGGAATTGGAATGGGACCGTAAGGGCGTCAGGAAGAGGGGAACCACTCCCCCCAACTGAGTTTGACAGGTTCGTAGCCGAATAGTTGGGTCGCGCCCCCGAGACGCTGGCAAGGCCTGGAGCAGGGTGAAAATGAATTGGCGAGAGGAGGACGAAGAAGGAGGGAACAGAGTTTGTAAGGCTCTGTCGGTCGTAATCAACTACCATAACTTCCGCAGACATCTCTTTTCAGAGCTAGGAGTGAAAGAGCGCCGACGGATGACGGGAAGTCGTTACTGGAGCGTTTCAGATAACTTCTGGAGCTAAGAGGCTGTTGGTTAGAGAGTGCAGTGAGCGGAATGTGCTTGAATGGAAACAGACCTGAATTAGTGCACCCATTCTAAGTAGGGGTTGAAATTTTTAGTTCTATTTGGTCGGTACTGTTGAAAATGGTACGAGTTTAAAGAAATTCAACTGAGTTGCACAGGTGAAGGAAATTATATGCGGAATCGGGTACGCGGGGGTGTGAGGGAGGCTTGACTGGGAGGAGCTGAGAGATAAACAAGTTGCCACTTACAGCAACTTACATGAAATAACATACAAAAAGGCAACAACTAAAAATGAGAAACCAAACCAAAATCCAAAACTGAATAAAATATTACTCATTTCAATTGAAAAGATTGATGGTAAAGGAATTGTTTTTAAGAAGGAGGGAAAGATTTACGTAAAGATGTCCATTGTTTATTACTAGACACATCGTACTAGGAACTGGTCACCCCTAAGTTTCAAAACCGACTGCCATCAACTACACCCCAAGAGCGAGACTTCAACTATTTCCCATTAGCTCAGAAAAAACGGACGGAGGAATAATTTTAAATTCGATCTCGGAAATTTACGAGTCTTGAAAAGAGAATCAAGAAAATTTGAAGATGATTGAATTACTGTTACTGGATATACGGAATATCCAACTTAGATTATCAAATACTACGTGCTGGATACCGGTTGCATTTCAAAAAACGTCCCCCACCCCAATTCGTGAAGCAGGTCCATGTGAAAAATAATAAAGGATAAACTTGGAAGTTGGTCGGAAAGATTGTTTTCAAATTACTGTTTCTGAAATTAGTAAGTAGAGTCGTTTTTTAAAGTATAATTGTCTGTAGTGGAAACCAACTAATTGTAACGGATTTGAGACCTGCTATCTATCTTGTTCTGCAAATACTAAGAGGATTCTATTTAGACGATTAATTATCATTCCTAGTGGCGAGTATAGTAACTATAATTCGTATAACTGTTATACGAATAGATCAAACTTTAGAGATTGAGATGGACAGGTTGAAATGACCAAAGCGGCCCTAAATTTGATGAAATTATCAAGTTGTTACAGCTCGTCCTTCGAGGAGAATGGGAAATGAGAGGAAGGCTGGGAATTGTGTTATCAAATTCCATCGGTTACGTAACTCGGTCGAAGGGGAAACTGCTTAATTCAAAGGTAGGGAACCCCGGATTCGTTAGTGCGATTGGGAGACAGTGGGTTGGTTAGGAGTTGAAGAGGAAGATGGGGCGTGAGGAGGGGGTCAGATTGGATTACAGAATTGTGACGTTGGAAGGTGCCGAAGAGAGAGGGGAGATAGAATGAGTGAGATGGCGACGGTAAAAGTAGGATTGAGAGCGAGAGGGTAGGGCGTATCCAAAGGTACACAGTTAGAACAGGTTGGCTGAGTGAGGCTGTTGATTTGATTTGGCAGCACCTAACTCCCTCGTCCCCGCCCTCCTCATCCCGTCATCAGTGTAAAACTCTCCTTCAGACTACCATGTCACTCAACGACCACCAACACGGCTTGATCTCCGCAATCCACCTGTCTCCTGACAGGTTGAATGCTGAATGCAATTACTTCCTGCAGACATTGAATTCAGTAAATGCTAACCGCGAATCCCCACTTAACCATGAGTGTAGAAAATGCAATATATTCACTCTTCTATATATTTGTTTTTGCATATACGCTACAAGTACCATTTACAGGTAAAATATTGCGAAGAAAGATGAAGTTGCCTAAAACGCAGCAGCAAATACATAGGTGAAGTACCATAAACACTCTGTTTAATAATCCAAGTTTAATAGTCCAATGGCTCGCGTAAAACCGAAGCGAATGCAGAAATAATAAACCTTCTGTAATAATTTTCAGCGGTCTTTTACCCCGTCCAAAGTGGACTTCATCATTTTTCCTCGAGTCACCATTTACTGTGACCCTACAGGCAACAGCCCAACAACTCAGGAGCACGAATAGGCAAGACCCGCAAGACCTATCGGTCTTGAAGGAGGGGTAAACCTCGAGCGCCGTGTTTGATCACACCTTTTGATTTTGGTTTATTATTCAATAATAAACCATTGTAATCGCTCTTGGGAAAAAAAAATCTAACCCCCCCCCCCCCCCCCCTGAAAATTTCATGGTTTACGTTTCAAAGGGTGTAGAATCCAAATCTGCAATAAACATTTTCCGTCCGTCCGCCGTACGCTGTACGGACGATTTCTTCCAAACGGCTGGAGCAAAAAATCTGAAATTTTCAGGAAAAATCCATGTTGGTCCGGACGACGCCCCAATTCTTTGAGCCAGCTCTCTCACTCAATTTAAAGTGCCCTTTAAGGGTTGTCAAAGTTTTGTAAAATCCCTAAAAACCTCAAAAAACGTCAAGGCGGCCTAAATTTAGACTCTTTTTGAAGAACTTTCCACGAAGAATCGAATGAGCTCCTCCCCAGGTCGGTAGCTCAAACCATTCCCGATGCATGGCATGATCTTATGCTGCCAACATTTGTATCCACATTCACTACATCACTAGGTTACTGCAATCAAAACAAAAACAACAGCGTTATTTTTTTTTTTTTTTTTTTGCGTAATTGTTTTGTTTGTGAATGTGGATACTGGAGTGAACACCTAAAAGGGTTTATAGCCTAAACACGGGTTGAAGCAGTCTGATATGCATGAAACGCTGCTAATTCTTTCACTGGGGTTTATTATTCAATTTTATTCATTTGGCTTGCATTCATGATTTGAATTTCTACTAAGATTTGGAGTGTGCGTGTTTCACAGGTGATTCATTCATTTAATGAATGATCCCAGGCGCTATGAGTCTGCAGCAACGAATCGGAAACGAGAAGTAAGTGAGGAAGGTGAGTATGTTAGAGAAATGTTCCCAGATCTGCATACTTCTGAACCTATACTCATAGGTAAGGCTGTTGGCTGGTGTTCCTGTTGGTTTTCGGTCTTCAACTTCATGCCATATGGGAGAAAAACTTTGCTCTTTATAATTTATAAAATAAGTATGATGTATGGGCAAAACATGAAAGGGTATTAATGATAACCTCATAAATATGTCTTACACTTCATGATTGCGCATGATCACATCCTAGTTTTAATATAAGGGTAGTCACTCAAAATCGTGAGGAAATTACGTTCAATGGATTTTCCAATTTTAATTTGTGAATAATTGATTTTTGAGCACTGAACTGATGGAGAAAGACATACATCATAACATGCATATTCCTGAAAATGTCATTGAAACCAGATGACGGTAAAAATTAAGTTTGTTACAAATATTTGCCGACACATGAAACGAACGTTTTCTAGAATGGTACAAAAATGTTAGCAAACGCGAGCTTCCGTAATTAGA
Organism: Creontiades dilutus; assembly: GCA_031894815.1. Taxonomy (NCBI): domain Eukaryota; kingdom Metazoa; phylum Arthropoda; class Insecta; order Hemiptera; family Miridae; genus Creontiades; species Creontiades dilutus. The sequence goes on from JAVIWC010003164.1 coordinate 2,213,972, forward strand.
GCTTTTAATTTTTCTAAAATGTAGACACTAAGATGTATTCTATAGGAATTTATGCAATGCGATGTACAAACTGAAAAATGCTTCAGAAATTTGTTGTTTTGTGTTAAGATCTTAACTTTGTTCATTCATCACGATTTAGATATTGTTATTTAGTCTTCATTAAATAAGTATTGATTTCTGGATTTAAAATGAGTTCAAAAGTCCACTTTTTAACGAGCTTGAATTTCAACAGCCAAGACAGTGCAATGTTACCCACCCCAGACGTAATAACGAATCACTTATCTTCAGGTCTGAAGCACTTGAGAATGTTCTTTTCCCTTCTCCGAAGAGATTCTTTTTCATTGAAAATTCCCCTTGATGGCTCCAAGGGAAACGAAATCTCGAAGCAATGAGACAGTTTCCCTTTGTGTTTGTAGCGAGGACTATAAAATGCCGATCTGTTCCCCCTTTGAGTCGTTAAGAGCAGCGCGAGGCGGAGAGCGCATCAATGCGGGCCAGAGTAGAGTTTTAAGGGGAGTGGGTATTGAAGGGGCGAAAGGAGGGGTTTTAAGGGGTAGGAAAGGAGGTGTTTCAGAAGGCGGAGGGGAGTTTTAAGGGTAGGCAAAGAGGACTGGGGGAGGAGGGGTACAGAGCTGTAGGTTGGAAATTAAGCAAAGGCACCCGAGAGAAACTCGTCCTTTCTAGAGACCTTTGAATTCTCATTAGAATTTCCAACGGCGTTAAGGCCCTTCGCGACAGACTTTCATTGTCTAGTTGCTAAGTGTAGCGTTCTCTCCCTGATAATGGGATGCATAGAAGGGCTACACAGGGCTATACAGGGCTACGCCTCTATGCTTTCAGCGTCTCACACTCCTCTAATCCCCCCGCCGCTTCACCCAGCCATTATAAACCTTCTCCTCTTCCTAATCATCGACTCTAACTCACCGCACTTATTAGCCTTCCAAGGAAAGCTGCTCGTTAACCGGAATAGTCGAAGAGGCTTGTTCCGTCCTGCTGAAATGTTCTACCAGCTGCCTACTGTTGTTTAAACCAGACATCTGAAACGTTTTCTTGTTTGAATTCAATTCTGGAAGATGTCTAACCTTATTTCTTCCCTCTTCAATACAGTATTGTAATACGCAGCTTCAGGTGATTTTCCGATAAAACCGTCTCCAACCCGCTGCACAGCCCCACTCTCAACTCTGGGTCGCATGAATATCCCTGGCTCAAGGGATAAACGGGCCCTTTGGGTCCGCAATGGGTCGACCATTATATTCTCAACACTTGCCTCGTTAACTTCAGCGAAACGTATAAGTACCCTTTCGTGTAAAGGGCAGCACTCAAGTTTTACTTACACATTGTTGGGGATAAGATATCAAATTCAAGCTTGAGTCAAATTCTCAATAGCCGTCAATACGTTTCGATTTCGCGGAAAAAGTAACGCTTCATCCGTCAGCAGCTTAACGAAATCAGGACATTTGAGTTGTCCCTCGGCTTATATCGTCTTAATTTCTAAAATCCCTAGTCTACCCTACAAACAGTCCTTAAATTGCGTAGTGAACATTCAAAGTTACTGTTTTGCAGTCTCGACTGTTGGACTGCCTGTCATCGGTCTAGACAATTGAAAACGTACAAAGAGGATACTAGTTATCTGAAGATAATGATGGTTGGTAAAAATCATCTATTAGGACATCGGCACTAGCATACAAGGTGTACTATAGGTACCATTTGAAGTTTACATTCTACCTCCAAATATTCAAACTCTGATTATCCTCAAAACCCCTCCTACCTTCTGTAGAGGCTTGAAACTCGTTTAAACTGGATACAAACTAGTAGTTCATGCTTCTTAAAGAGTTTCCGATGGAAATATTTGTATTTTCTACCACGCTGATGTGTTGAGCAGTTCTCTCCCATCACAAAGTTGATGGGGAAATTTGCATGCAAACTTTACCTCTGGGTGACCTGAAGAACTCGCGAGACTGTCGTCAACATTGACGAGGAGGGGAAGCTGAGACGACAAGCCAATCCCCTCCCTCCATGAGAAAGATCAACAGTTGATACTCTCTAATTGTAACCCTTGATGAGGGAGGGATGAACTGGAGCTCCATTCGACCCCCCCTAATTATAATATAACTATAAAAATATCATTTTTTCTATCAATTTTCCACTGATTGTGAAACACGTCTGCTAACCCTCCACGCCCTCTCAAACGTCATTCAGCCCTACCACCCTCGTTTGATCATACCATCGTTCATCGCCTGGGCTGCCTACTTATGCTCTGCTACCTGAAAGGAAGTTCACTTATACTCTCCTAAAAGGGAGTTCACTACCTCTAATATCCAGTCTAAGTTCCACGCTCTTTTCAAATTTAATAATTTACTTCTGAATTCTATTAGAGGTGTAAGGTTTTCCTTGGAAAATAATAGACAAAACCTCAGGATCCTTTTTGTTTATGAAGTGTCCTTTATTCCCGTAAACAAGGGGTAGGGATCCTACACCAAAAACAAAGGGGGGCTAAAAAATAAATGGTTTCCTTTCTGGAGATTAATAAAATGAAAAACAGGGAAAATAGTCCTTCTCGATGCAGGAAAATAAAAGGGTGTATCTCACCTTGATTTCTTTCGAGAATCTTGATCTATCAAAAAGTCGGGGGTGATGCCACGAGGAGAGAGCATAGAAAAAATATAAAAGTTGATTAGATCGGGTCAATCGCGAGGTGGGCACTGAAAAAGGAAAACGATTACCCTGATGTTTAAGGTGACGAATCCCCTCTTGAACCCTCTGATTATCTCTGTCAGAGTTCACAGTTCGTATTGAACTTCTTGGCCGTGACAGAGGCAATACATAGAGTAGTCAAATTACATGTTGAAATGAGTTATATTTATCATTTACACTAGATATTAGTATTTAATAGTCAACATATGGTGAAAATATGTAGTCAAAAATGGAAAATTGTTCTTTTCTTTCTTCGTTTTCCCTTTCTTCTAAAGCCGAGTAAGCCCCCCACCCTGAGGTAGAGCCTCTTAGAAATTAAATCGTTAAAATCATTTTGACTCCAAACCTAAGCATTAAATTTTCGTTTTTACATTATCTTCAAGTAAAAAAAGGAAATAGCAGCATTTACCTTTTTATGTTGTTAATTCAAGCAATTCAATGATTCTCTCATAATTTAAGTATGAACACTTATGTCAGATAATCTAAATTTTACTACAGCCATATTATTACTGCCACCAATCGGTATCAACAGTTTGCATAGCTATAAAGCCCAGTATAGATTAAGCAAGTTGCACGTCGGTCGTGTTCAATTCCATCAACTTTCACAGGCAGAGCTGGTTCAGGAAACGTTCATGCCGTCCTCTGAGCTTAAATAGAAGCCAACATTGATCCATTTGAAATTGAAGGAAGTCTAACAAAAAAGAAGATCTTAAACATGTCCTCGAAATATCGAACTTTTCCCAATAACTACATATTTACTTACTTTAAGTCAGTTATCAAACGTTATGAAGCAACTATGCAGTTCCCTGTTCTCGGTCAGGTGGAATTTTAACAAATACCAAACAACATAATCTATCAATCCAATTTTATTATATTGCAACAATTTAGTCTCGTCAACAACCAGAGTGGAATATTTTGTAAGCATCAACTAAACAATTAATGTTTTGTTAAATGTACAACTGCAGCACATTGATGAATGTAGGGACCATGTTCATTATATTATCGATTATGTGAAGGGGCAGATGATTTTCAGTTTAATTTGACAGTTTGGTTGAGAGGGAAGTTTGTAAAACTCAAATTATGTCATAAGTTATCCACCCCATGTGCGAGAGATTTCGAAACCATGGCCCGTTGCTCTATAACCAGCAGGTTGGCCCCTTTGCCCCGGTACGGGTACAAGCGTGCCGAAGACTCTGAGCTTACCCCTTCCATCTTGAGACTCGAAAGTCTGGTCGACCTTTATTGGTTCCTGGAAACCATATTACGATCATGGTATCAAGACGAAATAAGCAATTGGCAGGAAGGAATGGACGTCGAATATACTATTTACACAATTAATTATTTTCAATCATGAACCTTTGTAGTCAACCAAGGAAAATAAATGTTCACCCCCTCAAAATTTGTAGTTTTTCGTTCCAAATTGAGTAGAATCAGAAAATCGAATGTTAAAAATCCGTCCGCCGCATTGTTCGTCAAAGGTTGGACAAAAGTCTAATAATGGTTCCTCCGTAAGCGAAAACCCCAAGAAAAAACACCAATTTTTTCACATTTATTTTTTTCATACATGGGCACGTCTGGATGGTGGTTGTGCGAGCAACTTTCGCTCAGCAAAAGCCTTTGTTCGTTAAAATAATAATTTTTGAGGAAAATTAATCAAATTCGCAGTTTTTTCAGAAACTTAGTTTTTTCTTCCGGCAACCGCCAGTCTTTTTGAAGAATCATTTTTTCTTGTAAAGGACTTGATAACCATTAGAAACTCTAGGAAAATTCAGCAGATTGGATTTTCTTAGTTTTTTCCAATTTTCTGAGCAGGGAACTCAAAAGTTTAGCATTAGTATCTAGATTTCGGAACAGATTGTTATCGACATTATTCGCTGCGATGTGGTTAATTTGAAAAAAAAATTTGATGACTAAACTGCCTCTATGACATTTTAGTCACACTCCAAGTTTGAAGTCCCTGAACACTGAGTTTGTTTTCGAAAACAAAGGCGTTGTTACGATTTTCAAAGTTTAAGGTGTTTAAAAGGTTTAAAGGATTCAAGATAAGCAAAATTAAAAAAAAAATTCATAATAACCGTCTCAATAATTTGATAGTCATTTTGAAAAAAATGCTGCAAATTCTTTCATTGGGGTTTATTATTCAATTGGCTTGCGTTCATGATTTGAATTTCTACTAAGCTTTGGAGCGTGCGAGTTTCACAGGTGATAGACTGACTATCGAATTTCAGGAGGCACACAAATATGATCAACTGAACAATCCGAATAGATATTTTGGTTGAGAACAGAATTACGTGCTCTATACATATCTCCTGAAATTCAATAATCGCTCTATCACCTGTGAAACACGCACACTCCGAAGCTTAGTAGAAATTCAAATCGTGAACCCAAGCCAATTGAATGATAAACCCCAGTGAAAGAATTTGCAGCGTTTTTTATGGTTATCAGAATGCTTCAGCCCGTGTACAAAGCCTTTTAGGAGTTCACTCCAGTATCCACATTACTACATCACTACTTCACTAGGTTACTGCTATCAAAACAAAAACAATTATAAACCAAAACCACAGTGAAAGAATCTGCAGCGTTTCATGCATATCAGAGCTTCAACCCGTGTATCGGCTACAAAGCCTTTTAAGAGTTCACTCCAGTATCCACATTACTACATCACTAGGTTACTGATATCAAAAGAAAAACAATAATAAACCAAAATAACGCAAATGTTGGCATCATAAATCGGTCCATACATCGGGAATGGTTTGACTTACGGACCTGGGAAAGGACTCATTCGATTCTTCGTGGAAAGTTCTTCAAAAAGAGTTTAAATTTAGGCCGTCTCGACTTTTTTTGAGGTTTTTACAAATCTTTGACAACCCTTACAGAGCACTTTAAATTAAGTGAGAGAGCTGGCTCAAGAATTGGGGCGTCGTCGGACCAACATGGATTTTTCCTGAAAATTTCAGCTTTTTTGCTTCAGCCGTTTGGGAAAAATCGTGCGTACGGCGTACGGCGGACGGACGGAAAAATTGTTATTGCAGATTCGGATTCTACACATTTTGAAACGTAAACCATGATATTTTCAGGGGGGGTTAGAATTTTTTTTTTTTTTTCAAGAGCGATTAAAATGGTTTATTATTGAATAATAAACCAAAACTATAGTCAAATCAAATAAGGTAAAGATTTAATTGAATATTCGGAAGGAAAATTATGCAGAATGTATAGTACTCAAAAGGTAAATTATTTTACAGTAGTGACTTGAAGAAATGAGGTCCAGCAACTAACTTCATATTTTATGTACTTCCCAGACCTGAAGATGTAGTTCAAATATAACTAAATGTCGTTCTTGCATTGAGTTTAATCAACTACCAGCCCTCTAGAACCCTCAACAATAGACACACACGCTAATACCGATCAATATTATTATTATAACCTCCTAAAAAGTTATAAAATTCGCTAATAAGATCGTGTCGCATAACGGGGACTTTTGTTCTATTCTATGCTATATTGATTAATCGTTAAAAAAAAATAGATGAAAGCATAGTTAGGTACTTGTGGGTATGGATGAGCCGAACAGACAAGAATCACTGCTGCCAGTGCTAGGAGAATCCAGATGAATTTCATATTCTCTGATATCTTGAATATCTGTAACCCAAGATCATACTTGATTAAACATGAGGTTGTACAACGGACACCTTTTTAATCAAACTTGATTATTGAATCAGCAATAATTTTATTTTGATTCTGATTCCACCTATAGGTAACGGAAGCTTTGTTTTCTCTTTCAGGGGATGAACAATTTTTTTTTTCCTCCAAAATCTAAATTTCCACTCACATTTTCCGTTCTAGACATTGACTTACATTATCTGTCTGTCTGTCTCTGTGTGTTTGTCCGTCTGTCCGCCGATCCTTGTAATCCCCTATGAATTTAACAGCTCAAAAATCAATACTTTGCCCTGCCCTTCGCGCTACGTAAAATCCAGCGGCAATTAAAACACCAGTTGTCTTAGTTACTGAGTTAAAATCTTATTACAATATTGCATCGTAGGCCCAAAATTGTGGGTTCCATAAAAGAGATTCTTAATAATTTTGCTGTTTCCAATGTACGTTGTACTCTTGTTTGTTCCTTAAGTAGAGCTTGCCCGTTCCTGAGTAAACCTTAACCTTCAGCTGTATTAGATATCTCACATTGAAGCGACGTTATTATTCATGTTGAGAATAATGGAAGTCATATGAAATAACAAGCATAGAAGCGACGTTATTATTCATGTTAAGAATAATGAAAGTCATATTAAACTTATCTTACCAAAAACGAGGTTGTACCAGCGCTTCAGTGGTCGTTGAAGTAACGATCCTCGCTGTCCCGCATTGGATTTTATAAAGACGCGTTCGGACTCAGTGCATCACAGTAACAGGTTTTGTAACTCGGTTATCACCACGTTTCGGTAATCTTTCTTCAATCACTGTCTTCCCTCATTTCTAATTTATCGGTGACGTTTGGGCTGTGATTCTGACTCGGAGATTTCGTTATTCACAGTAGTAAAGGTCATCGATACTCAAGGATATAAACTTTATCAATCGACCTGTCTAACGATTTGTTTGGCAACCTAAAAATTATATATGCTGATATACTATTTACAGTCTTTATTTAGGGTCGTACCTTCTAATGTAAAGTTCCAGTCATGCAGCATGATCCTACTTTTAGATTTTTGTCTCATATTTGTGTTAAATTCCATTGGAATTCAATCGTGTGTAGTAATCGTAAATAACAGTTCCTAATTGTTGAATGTGAATTTTACAGCCAGATAAACGTATTCGAAATGAAAAATTTTAGCGAATTTCAGTAATAAATGCTAAATACCGAAAATATTGAAGTAAAATGTTGCCAAAATTGATTTCGCGTAAATTTGATTCGCGGCCTTGTGAAACGGTTCCTGGATTTTAACGCGTATTTGTGTCAGAGTGTCATTTACCCCCTCCCCCTTCCGCTCAGTAGTAAATAACGATTTTTTAAAATCTGCATGTGTTTTGCCAAGGATTTTGAAGACTGATTTTCCAAATGAGAACCCCAATTTTTTATTGCAAATTAGGATTTTGCCCTCAATTTCATGAAAAGTTAACGCTTCATTTGATTTTTCGGCTGCAACCCATTAAGCAAGCGCGCGCCATTGTCCAGTCATCAAAAGGGCCCACCCAAAAAACCCCACTGAAGGAATTTGCAGTGTGCGTGTTTCACAGGTGATAGAGTGATTATTGAATTTCAGGAGGCACACAAATATGATCAACTGATCAATCCAAATAGGTATTTTGGTTGAGAACAAATTTACGTGCTTTATGCATATCTCCTGAAATTCAATAATCGCTCTATCACCTGTGAAACATGCACACTCCGAAGTTTAGTACACATTCAAATCAAGAACGCAAGCCAATTGAATAAATAAACCCCAGTGAAAGAATACTTATTTACCCCAGTAATAATATTGAATAATATTTACCTATATATTATCAGCGTTTCATGCATATCAGAATGCTTCAACCCGTGTATCGGCTATAAACTACAAGTATCCACATCGGCTATCACTCCAATATCTACATTCACTACAACTCGACGCTATCGGCCGGACATCACTAGGTTACAAACAAACAATAATAAACCAAAAACGCTGCAAATTCTTTCACTGGGGTTTATTATTCAATTGGCTTGCCGTATTATTAAATTACTGGGAAATGTAATCAGTAAAATCCTCGAAAAATTACGTCTTTTTGCAGGATTTTGACCATTTTTGGATCTTTGCGTAGAAAGCATTTAATCGTTTGAATCGAGAGTGAATCAGCGAAGCAGTGATTACGGAGAGCGAACAGGATAGCGCGTCTGATGTGAGCCTAGTGGGTTCTAGAGAAAATTCTAGTTATCCACTTTTGAAACTGACACAGGTTTTCGCTATCTTATTTCTCATGGGTTCTACTCGATTTTGAACCTGGAAGTTCTTGAGTATGAACTCAAACTTATCAGTAACTATCTAAACTTGTCAAAAATACAAAAACACGATTTTCTGAAATGTTGGAGGTATCCGGTTTCGATCGTAAAAACCTCACTTATCGCTCAACTCTCGCCTACTTTAAACCGCGAAGCCTCATTTTAAGATTCAAGTGAACGCTCTCTCCGTTCCCCGTTAACGTTCGGCCGAAGGGGTAGAGGGGGCTGTGAAAATCTAACCCAGTTTTTTTTTCTTTTTTTTATCCGTTAACCCCTCTCTCCTCGCGGTTATAAACGAGTTCCCCCGAATCGGTCCCCCATTTCCGAAATGGAAATGTAATCAGGGGCTGACCCAATTGGCAAGTGGTCTGTATGGAATGGAGGGGAAGGGAGGGAACCCCTACCTGTACTCCCCGCTACCCCTTCCTCGCCGCCAATTCCCCTATAACGCTATAAGCGCCCCCTTCCACAAACCTATCCGACCCTCCTTAACTGCTTCAAACACAGTTTTCGCTCGATTAATCGCTGGTTTTGTCCTCTTTACCCTCTCTCCGTTTTTCTTTTTCTTTTTTCTTTCTTTTTTTCCATTTCGTATTTTTCTCTCCTCTTCCTTTTATACATTTCTCTTCTCCGTCCTCTACCCCGTTTTATAAAAACCCACCCTCAACCAACATTCTTTTCTCAGGTTCTTTCTTCCATAAAGTAAACCCGTATTTCCCATCTCTCTCACTCTCTCTTTCCAGGGTATATTTCTTTCTTTTTCTTTTCTTTTTTTTTTTTTTTTTCTCTCCATGTCCTTCAGGAGAAAAATTTAGATCCGTTATTTTTATTTCCATTCTACTGAACCGAATAACTAGCCGCGAGGGTCGCCGTATCTTTTTCCCTTAGTATTGATATTTCAGGATCTGAATGATTTGTTTCCATGAATAAAGCAGTAAAACACCTGAAAAACAACTCCCAGCTCACGGTCGTAGAGTTTGAATATTTTTACTCTCGATATGGGGCTCTCGACTTATTTTTGTCGTTTTTTGTTACATTGTAAAAGATTGTTAGGAGGAACGCTTCTCAACTGTGGGGTTTTAAATTGTGTCTCATCTCTGAGAAAATTTAAAATCTAAATCATTGTCAAAAATCCTCTCCTTGAGTTTTGAGGATGTGGGCGATTGGAAGAACCTTATTGAAGAGAGTCTTAGCAAGATAGAGAGAGCAATGGTTACCGAGTATGAGTTTAATGCGTTAAATTCACTGAGTCACCCTCAATATCGTGCTCTCAGACTCGAGGATGATGTAGTACCACTTATGCACATTAAAAACTTCATTCATTGTAAGTGGCTGTTCAAAATTAGAGGGGACCTTTTGGCGCTAAATTACAGGCCATATGAATCCACCAACCAAACCTGTTTCTTGTGCAGCAGTGGAGATATTGAGAATAGTTACCATTTTATAGCCAGGTGTAGTGCACTGCGTGCTGTGAGAGCAAAATATTTGGGTATTTTTGAATTAAATTGGGGCGAATACATAAAGTTGATAAAATCTGGAAGTCCTAAATTAATAAAATATTGTATGGTGGCCTGGAATCTAAGATATAAGGCGAAGCTTGAATATGGTTTTTAACCATTCTTGAAAGGAGGGTTCCAGCTATGGCATTCTGAATGTGTTGTGTATATTATTAAGTATCATTTGTATGTTATATCATGTGTTAGGTATATCCATTAGCATTAGTTAGACGTTATATTATGTTTTGTAAAATTCGTTAAGGAAGCAATTATTATTATTTTTCTAGCTAAAACTGTTCTTGACGGCGAATCCCTCGGACAGTCATTCTATGACCACGATGATTTGCATGACTCCTTGATTGTATTTATCTGCTGGTGCATTGTACTTATCAATAAAGCATGCTTTATCTATCTATCTATCTATCTATCATTGTCAAAAATCATAAACGGTCATTACGAGCAATTAACTTTACATTTTTTGTAATAAAATCAAAACACAGCACGTTACCAACTTAATCTCCTGCTTAATTATAAATTCCTGTCTTGAGTTAGACAGATTCACGTTTAACACACTGTTGGACGTTGGTAGATCTTGATTATTCATCAACACTAATTGCCGCGAATGCTAAAACAACTCCGAGTTCTCTTTGCACTAAGTTGGATCGTCAGTCCGGCTTTCGCCGATAGAGTTTGATAGGTGTTCGAATTTTAAGAGTAATAGGCACCAGTCTACTTTTCGAGTTCTATAAGAGCTGCTAAAGCGGATGAACTTCAGACAAAAACAATATATTTAATGCCATAATGAAAACAGGCACGTTTTCCGATGACTACAATGACCTAAGACCACACGTTTTTACTTGCAGTTGGAATCATAATTGAGCTTTACCTCACACTTAGGTTGATTGACTATTTGCAATCTCTGATGCTACATTTTCAAATTTTGAAAATTCAGATTGGTAGCACTTGAGGTTTTATTTTGCGCTCGATTCCTGTCCTAGGGTACATATTTCATTTTGCGCTGGTCCTGACATCACGATGAAAGCCTTTTTACGTGCAAAACCATTCAAGTCGAACTTTGTATCTCACCTAGTTCGCCAACTGGAGATGAGTTGCGGGAAGTTCGGATTTTCACACCGTCAACTCTATCAATATTGTTCCTCTATCAATATAGGTAGGTTGGCTCACCTGTTGATGAGAATGTGTACTCAGTGAAATCGTAATTTTACGATTTCGCTCCACTTGCAACAGTTACTCAATCCAGCAAAGACAACCAAAATTTGCTGATCTCCAAATATTTGTTGGTGGAGCAGAATATTGTTTAGAAAAGTTCATGTGCCATAAAATTTATGATCAACAATTTCCTTACACATTATGTTCCCAAATTTATCAGAATATACGAAAAGATACAAAAAGTCGATCATACAATCATACTGTTTGATCGGAACTTTTTCAATTCTTTAACGCATTCAAGGAAAACTTCACCAAAGTTTCTCAAGACTGTTAAAGATACCGATATTTTGGCTTCTTGATCAGTCAACCGAAGTGTTGAGATTTGATTTTCCACTAGAGTACTCGCGAGGCTGACTTCCAACGAGGGCCGATAAAATTGTAATAAACGGCACTAAAATGTATATTTTTCTCCGAGATTCATAATGATTTTGTCCATGTTGTTCAAAATGTGATTTCCTATCACGTTCTTATGAGAAGTCTTTGGAATACAAGAAGTATCCATATTTGGATCCATATTTCAATCTTGATCATTTGTTTTCAATGATAAACCTTTGCAATTGTGCAGCGAAAAATGTGTATTAAACCCTCACTTTGTTATTTTACGTTTCAAGGTGAGTAGATTCCAAATCTGCCATGTCCGTCAGTTTTCCGGGTCATAAACGGCCTTAAAAGTGATGTAAAAATTCCGTTCTTTCGGATATGGACTCTTTGATATCTAATTGGTCCTAATTTCTAGCCAGTCCGATCACCTTTAATGAGCAGATGCTATAAACGGGTGGAAAACGTGAAAAAAACTCCGAACCGATTGAGATTCGTACCAATCCGTCTTAGTTCGTCAGACCTAAAAAAAATTCATTTTTAAATAAAAATATTCAAAACATGGGTAAATTTCATTCATTTGAATCCTATTTTTATTCATTTTCTTGTTTCGACGGATTGATAGGTAGGGGAGGGGGAGGTGGGTTAAAAAAAACCATTGCGAAATAATTTGCAGCCTTTTTTGCCAGACCTCGCTCCCTATTGGTTGGCTAAACATAATTAGATAGAAAGGAGCTCAATACTACCAGTTGGTACCTAGATTCATTGTTCGTGGCCTATAGGTCAAGAGACAGGTCAATTATCAATTTATTATCAGTATCATTTACTAGTAAAAATTGTAAGCTTACTTCTTCGTTTAAAATTTCTACGTTTTATTAGGCTCAAAATATTACTAGTTTTCTATTTGGTGTGCCGGACTCTTTTTCTCGATTCCAGCACTTCAAAATATGGCGCTTGTTTTCAAATGGCTAGAGGGTCTTGTTACGCTCGAACCAGCATAAGCATTATCATGTACAACAAAACAATAAATATCGTGAGAAACTATATCATTTCATAGCGTTGACCTCTACTACGGGGGATTCACTGGTCCAGTTGAGTGTTACCGAATTGAAGTGATCAACTTCAATCCATGTTTCAAATTGTGAGTGAATTGTTGCGACTAGGTTTTTGAGCGTTTTATGAAATTCATACACTGGCTGAAAATGGCCTGATGTGACGGAAGTGGTCAACACTGAAGTAACAAACCATGGTTTAATAATATTCGCTACATTATGTTTTAAAATGCCTTACTTTTTTCTTAGGAAAATTTATTTACATAAATCACAAGTTCTTAGTTTTACGATAATTACTACAACAGATATTCAGATTGAACTTTCCTCATATTTTCTCTTAACTTGTATATATGAATTGAATAGAATTGCCGAAAGGTATTATTGGAGAATAGATAAATGCTTAATCGTGAGAGCCTATTTAGAATGCATGGGAGCTATTGAAGGCAGGTAGCTTGGTAGTTCCGACTTCCCTCTACCCCTTTACTTAATGGCCCCGGTTGTTAGCATATAAGCATCAAACGTCTCCGTTAACGGAATGTTGAAGGCGAATATTATGCCGGAGCGTTCAGTCCCTTTGAAGGTAGAAGGCAACAAGTTAACCAACTTCACAAGAAAGTAATCAAGAACGAGATCACGTCAATTATAAGCTCTGAAGCATCAAAGGGCCTTTGATCTCGTATAAGCAGTCAATATCTTGTAATCTTCACGATGGGTCCTCCAGAAAGTGCCCATCACCCAACGTATAATGCTATATTCCTCCTTAGTGCATTGCCAATATAAACGGGTCCATAACTATGGAAGCCGTAACCGTTATTATTTATACTCCAGACTTTAGGGAGCCTTTCCAGCCTATTTTCCTTTCAGTGTTGTATGTGTGTGTTTCACACAACAGCTATAAAAACGGCTTTTATCTCTTTAGACGGCTTCGTTTTATTGAACCGTTTATTGGTTCCATTTGTAAGGAGATTCGGTTCAAGATGTTCCAACATAATTGAATTTCTGAGGCCTAGATCCTACGCTACATCATAAAGACAATAAATGCAGACAGATAAATGGATGTTTTACGATGATGACTAGTGTTGTAGGAAGTAGGGGCAGCTAAAATGAAATTATTGAAAAAGCTGCTCTTGTGTATATACTTTGCAGTTCAAACTCCTGAAAACCGAAAACTATTTCCAGCTTGGCACAAGTTCAAGTTTATACGTAACTCATACTTTAGTTTTCTGATGGATATGGTTAGTTGGTCCTTCCCGATTTTAGAATCGCCTTGGGATATGAACCAAATGTTTTGTCCAAAAGGCTGTTAATTATGGAAAGATATCTATGTAATGTTTCAGGATTTTACTCCTGGTATTCTCCAGACGTTGCTCTTTTCAAGTTTGCCCTTCTTAACACTGTTCAACTGGCATTGAAGGAATACAATGAGATCTAAAGAAATATATCGGTAGTTTTCAAATGGGCCCTGAACCCTACAAATGTTAATATATGCGAATAACAAAAATAAATCGAAAGAAAACGTCCACAAGTTTCCTAGCTAGTACAAAATCCATAATAAATTTAATTGACACAAGTCTTCAATTACTTCACGTTTATGAGCGATATGAAGCAGTTGAAATGATCGGACTGTGATGAAACCATTGTGTCAAACTGTGAAGAGACCATTTAAGAAACAAAACCCCTGAGAATTTCATCAAAATTGGAACGTAATTTAGTGAAGTTTTCCCGGGAACAAAGTATTTCCACTTACAGAAAAATAGATAGACAAAGAATCAAACCATATTTCCTATGCCTAATATTTACCCGTAATATGATTACGTTCATTTGCAAATTCTAAAACAAACCGTACAAATGAAATCTTTTTAGACTTAAAAATAAGAAAATGAAAATTTGAAAACACACACAGGTCGGTTAAAAGATCCTGGTGAGGCAGATCCAAAGGGGACACACTTGGAATTGACTGATCACTGTGGAAATGAGCATGGTTAAAAATAGGATAAATCACATTCTTGGTGTGAAGCTGGAATGTTACTTAACCCAGTAGGTACCTCGTAAAAGGATGTGGATGACTTTGGCACTAATTTTGAAAATTTGGAGCAAGTATGAACCAACTAGTTGGACATACGCTGAAGACTATCTTTTTTACGGAATGAAACATTTATCATCAACATTCATTTGTAGACCTTAATTTTTACAGCTACGCAATGGCATAACAAGGATTAGAAGAAAAATGGTTAGAAAAATGTTGTTTTTAAATGTATTCTAGGGCAGAGATTAAGGTATTTTCGGACAATCACTTAGATATTTATATTTATTTTCACTTTATGGAAAAATGTTGGTACTACCTAAATATTTTTCAAAAGAACTGCGAGCAACGAACCCCTAAAGTTGAGAAAAGAACGAATTCCAGTGGTAATACTTTAAAATAAAAAGATTCGAATAGAGACACAAAAGCGAACTTGGTTTTTGTGTGTATGTAGTAACACTGTTGGCTGGGGAAACGTTAAATGAGTTTTCTTTCTCTTTCAGTTCCATTTTTGAAAAGTTATATGCGAGGTGGGTTTGGACAGCAGCTGAGTTTGCGAGACTAAGTTTGAAGGGGCAAATATGGGGCGGGTCGGGGTGGAATTGGAAGATGGTGGTTGGTTTGCAGAGGGGGTAATATAAATCAAGGGCTCTGACCACCCCTAGCCCCTTTACCATGAGGGAACCCTCTTTCTGGGTAACTACGAGCAGATTTCTATTTCAGATAACACCACGCCCAACATTCAAGGGAAACTAGATACATAAACGTTGGCTGACCGGTTTTTTTTATTCCTCCTTTAATTACGTTTCTTTTAGTTTCATTTACTGCAAAGTTTTTCCTTCATGCTCGCTGGTTTCCCGTGGTTGGCGGAATTTCCAAACCATTGACCAAGACGCGGACGGTTAAATTAAATCTTCTTCAATGAAATTGTTTTTAGGAAATAATAAACTGTGGAAATAATAGAAGAACTCTCGAATTATAATTTATAATATAACTAGCCGGTCAAAATTCATTTCCATTTTTTCCAAACTTCAATTATCATTTAAAGCTGCGTTTTCATTCATAAGTTCAACTCTATGAAACACTAAAACGATACACATAAGTAAGTAGCACAAGCTAATTTCTAAATATCTACTTTGGGGAACGCACATTTTATCAACTGGAAGTTGAAACCATGAATGGAACAACTGAAATTTAACAACATAAACTAAAACACCTGCGTCATGCGTTCCCAAATGTACAGCTCAGGTACGTTATCGAAAACTCTATTTCAAAAGGAACTCTTTCGATTGCAATTATATACTAGACGATTTTCACGATGTACAAGGACGTTCAGATTCACGGTCGTGTTGGCGTACTTTTTCCTGTCTAAGTTCTAGTCCTTTGCGGGAGCGGACAGATGAATGTAAAGCGGTTCGATTGGGCTCATTAAGGTAGCTGGAAAGATTTGTGTTTCACTATAGGCTTAGGAAAGCGTTAACAATCAGTAATTAAACTCGGTGCCCGAAATATAACTCGGTCAAATGGTCTTGATTAGGATTTGGTGTCTTACGTTTTTAACCAGTTTTTTTATTATCATCTACGAGAGTAACCCGGTCGGGTAGGCTAGAAGTCAAGACCAACTAGACTCTAAGACTTGCCACTTAGTGGAGTCCATTTGCGAAAGGAAGGATTTTTACATCAATTTTTAGGCCTTTTATTGCCCGTAATAAGGACGAACATTGCAGATTTTGGTTTATTATTCAATAATAAACCATTGCTCTTGAAAAAAAAATTCTAACCCCCCTGAAAATTTCATGGTTTACGTTTCAAAGAGTGTAGAATCCGAATCTGCAACAAAAAATTTTCCGTCCGTCCGCCGTACGCACGATTTCTCCCAAACGGCTGGAGCAAAAGATCTGAAATTTTCTGGAAAAATCCATCTTGGTCCGACGACGCCCCAATTCTTGAGCCAGCTCTCTCACTCAATTTAGAGTGCCCTTCAAGGGTTTCTAAGTTTTGTAAAATCCCTAAAAACCTCAAAAAAAAAGTCAAGTAAATTTGTACTCTGTTAGAAGAACACTCCACGAAGAATCGAATGAGCCCCTCCCCAGGTCCGCAGGTCAAACCATTCCCGATGTATGGCCCGATTTATGGTGCCAACATTTGCGTTATTTTGGTTTATTATTGTTTTTGTGTTGACATCAGTAACCTAGTGATGTAGTAATGTGGATACTGGAGTGAACTCCTAAAAGGCTTGGTAGCCGATACACGGGTTGAAGCGTTCCGATAACCATAAAAAACGCTGCAAATCCTTTCACTGGGGTTTATTATTCAATTGGCTTGCGTTCATGATTTGAATTTATACTAAGCTATGGAGTGTGCATGGTTCACAGGTGATAGAGCGATTATTGAATTTCAGGAGGTACACAAATATGATCAACTGACAATCCAAATAGGTATTTTGGTTGAGAACAGATTTACTTGCTCTATGCATATCTCCTGAAATTCAATAATCGCTCTATCACCTATCCGAAACTAAGAACGGGACAAAAGTTTGCCTTTAAAATCTTACATCGACCCGGGATATACCATTAATCGACAACTTCATCAATCAACCCTAAGAGACAATATTCAAGGATTGAACTATTCAAAACACTTATCGAGAATCTCAAAAACTCTCGATGTAAGAGGGTAGTTTCCCTTTTGGTTCAAATGGAAATAAGATCCGTGAATCGAATGAAATCTCGCTGTTTGCCTAATATTTGAAAACATTGGGAGGGTTGTCTTTTACGTAAGGAATGAGCAAGACCGTGGTTAGCGAGACGCGTGGTGGCAACTAAGCCGATCGGTACTGTACTTACGTACAAACCATTAACTACCATGTCTCCCAAACGTCAGTTTAGTTTAGTAGCAGTTCGAGAAGAAGAGGAAGCATTCTTTTTTCCTGTAATTAATTTCATTTCTTTAAATTTCAGTTGTTCTATTAGTGGAATTTTACTAAAGTAGTAGTGTACCTCGGCATGTGAGTTTTGTTTGAAACTCGGGCACCAACATCCTCAGTCGATAGGATCAGCCAGAAAGTTCACTTAACCTTTTCGAACAAGGTCTCCTTAATGAATTTCCGAGGCAGCACATTCCCTCCGAATAATCTGGAGGAGGGTCGTTTCGTCACGGAGTAGTACAGAAACCCTTGCGTAATCCGAACATCCAGGGTCCATCTACCCGCACAGAACGACCTCACAAGTCTGCATCCGTCCGCAATTATGCTTTCGTTTGCCAGCGAACCTGCTTCCGTAGATTTGCATCGGATTTTCAGGGGATAAAAATCATTCTTTCCGTCACCCCTGACGCCACAGTAGAGAACTGAAAACAAAACTTGAAAACACTACTGACCCCGAGACCTCTCTGCTGCATCTGATCGCACACGAGACTTAGGTGCCTCCTTTCTCGCTGTTCTACCCACACTCTTACTCATATGCGCCATGACTTCTAAAGGCTTTGCTTATTACAGATAACCAGGGAATCTTTCCATTGCAACACATAAATAACAATATTCAACGGTTGTCAAATTTTCAAGTAGTTCTGCAGAACTAAACAAACTTTATGCATAATATGTTCGTGTGATAGTCTCCAAATCCCCAAAAATTGTGTCCAAAAAACTCGAAAGAAGGAAATCTCTAACCTACGGAAGTAGGTAAAGCTTTCCAAGTCCTCGCTCCCAAAACTCAGAGGTCTTTTCCTTGAAGACAGTTCGTGATAGTGGAATTAACTCGTTTTCCGCTCCTTCAACTAAAATACACGGGATATACTCGGCAAAAGAGAAAAGAGGGTTTCCTTACCCCCGGTCAGGGGAAGTAGTGCCGTAAAAGGACCCCCGAAGGCATTAAGACGGCGAAGTTAGTTGCTCTGGTTTATCTGAGTTGTTTTGCAGGAGGTGTGAGGCGGTTACGGACTACACCGGAATGAGAACAGCGGAGGGAATTGTGTTTATGTGAGATCCCCCCCAGGCGGCAGTATAAACCATAACAGTGAAACTGCCAACACCCAGTTAGCAGGTAGGTACCGTAAATATTTCCTTCCTTCAGTCCAGGAGCCGAGCAAAGTTCGCTCTCAACTTCGTGTGCTTACCAGCTTTTCTGTTTCTCGCTTTCAGCTTGCTGGGGTGTATACACTAATTTAGTATCGAGTTATGGAAATACGCCTCGCATTATAGTTGACCTTTGCCAAAAGCTTACATGGACTTATCGTGTTTGCCGAGTCAGATTGAAAGTTATTGTTACCTACCCAATGTGAGAAGTTCCCCGATCAACTTGTTTTGTTCACGCTCGAAATAATCTGTTGAACAAACTTCCGTATAGGTATAAAAAGATATCGAAAACAAAAACGAAACGAAACAAAAGTCTATAGGAGAAACTTCACCACTTTCACGAATTAATACCTATACCTACAAATCACCAATTGTTACTGACATGTACCTGCGGGTGTGCTTCGTAATCCCTGAACCGACTGCCGATTGGTAAGATGTACTCTATGATACCGCAGAGGTGTTCGTCATTTGACGATTTCCAGCTTTAGAGAATAACATGCCACCAGCTTTCATGTGTGTTTTCTTGTGTCAAACCTTAAAACTCTATATTCATTTGTTGTTTTCAGGGCCTCTCAGAGTCAGAAACGAGAGTAAAAAAAAAATTCCTGGTGCGTTTCGGGGGGGTTCAGTAACTTGAAAAATATCGAGTCAAACTTTGAATAGAAAACATTAGATTGATAGGTAGGTAAATATAATTGAATGTTTTGAACTGTTCATTGTCAACTGTAGGACGCGATATCAACGTTACGACTAAGCAAGCCACTGATAAAAACAAAATACAACGGAATTCTAGCCTACAGTGCATGGCTGGAGCTCCAAAGGTGAGAGCCGATTGACCAAACGATACACAAAAATGGTCGGTTTCGAAAAATCGCATTGCGAAAACAGTCGAAAGTGTTTATATCTGAGCTTAGTCGCCATTTGGAGCTTGACTTTTACTTCATAAAATCTTTACCCCTACCCCTGCTCTTTCTACTGTGAGAAACCCTCATCTATGTGGTTTGTCCTCATGATGCAAAAGGGTGAGTGGTCTTCCGGTCTTCTTTCAAATTGAGTGAGTGGATGGATTGCAATGAATATTTGATCCCGAATACTGTTCCCGTGTTCATAAACTGGCAGCTGAGTTCCAAAGTTTTAAGGCAAACACAGTTTACTCTGAATATTCGCCACTGCTTACAGCATAATAAATGGACAGGGTATTGATATAACTCGTTCGTGCATAATGAGTTCCCTACTCGCTTAAATTTCATCTAAGTTGTCGAAAAAAATTATAAGTGGAAACTATTCTACTTGACATGAATATGTCTTTTTTAGCAGCCAATCCAGAGTTGTGTTCCCTCATAAGCGTTACCAAGGTTGTCCTTCGAAACTATTAGCTCTCTAATTTATTGAATGAACCCCTACTTTAGTGATTTTCATTGTTTCTGTGATTTAAATTTCTATTTTACCAGCATTCCATTTTTACATTCATTCTATCGGAAGAGAAATGATCAGCATTTTTAAAGGCCCATGCTCCAAGATCGCGCAATACAATGCCTCCTGGAGCTTTATTCAAACGCTTTTAGTGCAATCGAGTAACTATGAGATTATAATCATTACATGTGATTCTTGAACATTTTTTTGTAATAGGGTGACAAGTTATCCATGTTGTATGAAATTTAGGATCTACTGACTCATATGTTTGCTTTAAATTATGGCCGAAGAGCTGTTTCTCTTGCTGTGCGTCACTATTTCTGTATGTTACCGATCATCCCCCGAATCCAGTCGCTTTATAATTGCCCAATCAATGCACTTAATCCTCTTGTTTCAACTGTAGTTCACCAGAGCACTAGGTCAACCATGGAGTCAACCCAAAATTCGGCAAATTAACCTTTCTAATCTCCGATAGCAACGATGACAATATAGGATCGCAGCTTCCGTTGTTCTGTGCCCCAGTGATTGCTACTTGGGATAGCGCGTTGCCCATAACATTTGAGCCGGAGAACACGGACGGTATACCATGGATGAGAGGGCATTGTTGAAAGTGACATTCAGGATAAACCGTCATTGTTCGGGAACTAATATATACAAAACTAACATTATTAATTGGTATTATATTCTACAAATATTCTACTTGCTCCTTCTCATGATACAATACTTGGAATTGTACCTCTTTACAAAACGTGAGACAAACCTAGTTCTGATTAAACAATACGACTAGCTTTAGATTGAGACAGTGTTATCCTCACTCACTCGCAGACACACTAACATCACATATGACCTGAGATCGTTTAGCCGCCAACCATATCTTATAGTATGAGAGGGAAATTACGTACCCACATGATAATGTGGACGGTACGTAAGAAGATACTAAAATTCTAATTTTCGAAAAAATAATTCTGAAAGTAGAACTTAAGATCCTCAAATACTGGATATCTGTACTTTGGTTATTAAAATGAAAGCAGTAGCGGTAGTTGTTGCAAAGACTACCGTGCGTTCATTTACTAACGTTAGAGCTGACTATTTGGGTCCTATAGCTGTCAAAAATTCTGTGGATTTTTATCAAAATGCTGCAGATTGGGGCCACACATGTGGGATTGGCACACAATTTTGTAAGCAGACTGTGGATGGCTATCACGTTCGCTGCAAGAAGAGGGTACTCATCAAGAACATATTTTGTGACAACGGAACCAACTTTTGTGGTGCTGCAAGGGTGCTCCAAGAGTGCCTGACGGAATGGGATCGACGAGATATGCCTGACTTGAGGCTGAGTGGGTTCCAATCCTTCAAATGCTCCCTGAATGCGAGAGTGTTGGGAAGGACTTATTCGCAGTGTGAGAACAGCGTTAAACATCTCCTACAGTTAAGGTTCAAGACTACATTACCAGGAATGGAGGTATACTCAACAATGTCGTTAACATTGTATCTTTGGATAGTCTGAACGACGAGCCATCTACTCCAAGTCATATCTAATTTCACTGGTTTTTGAGATCCCATCTCACGTATGTCCGAAAAAAATTTGGCGAACAACACAACAGCTTACAGACTGTTTTTGGAAAAGATTGTTTAAGGGAAATCTCCCAAACCAAATTGGTTCACTTTGGTTTCAGTCGATTTGGGCAAAATAGAGCTAAACTAAAGCATAGTTCAAGATAGGATTTCTTTATCATTGACGACCCTACTATGGTCAGGCATTTTGGCCAAAAGGTATGATTGGGGCTCTTTACCCTGGACCTGAAGCAGAACATTTGTAATTGATGTGAGAGTTGCCAAGGACACCTATTCTTTGTAGTCGAAACACCAAGCTATGCACTATTGGTACAGAGGGGTGACTGATAATACCAATTGTGGCCCAAAAAAAAAGGAGTATTTAGTGGTAACGGTAGAGAACAAACTAGGAAAACAGAAATCGAACTAGTTCTATATACTAAACTAGAGATTAACTTTACTCTTAAACAAACACTAAACTACCACGTTCTTACAGTTAAAGTACAGTTTTCGACGTAATAATTTAGTCCAAAACTTGTCCTTCACCACCATACAAAACATATGAAAACTAAAATTAATAATCGACAGATGATCGTCGAACAACGGCTTTATTGTCCGGGTAGTTTCAGGTATTGTCAAGTTTTTCTACTTCAGCGTGCAGTTAGCACAATCTCCGTCAGGTTCTATCGTTTTTCCAAACTTGGTTTAACTGAGATTTGTTTAGTGAAAGACGCCTATGGATTTCAAGGCTTAACAATCAATTAACTTGTTAACCTTAATAAAGTTTGACAATTGAGGAGCTTGTTTCAAAAAGGTACTGGGTATTCCTAGAGAAATTCACGGAAAAACGATTACAAGCAGGACACTTTCCCCATGTCAAAAAAACTTTTTCAAAAATTGTTCTACATATAATATGAAAATTTTCGCAAAAAGAAGGAAGTTATATCGAGACGTCAATTAATTTAGGTGGAGTTTTGAAATTTCAAGATTTTGGATATAGAACTTTTTGGAATCAACACTGAAGTTTAATACTTTTTGAAACCAAACAAAGTGGACATACTACGTTTTGAAATCAAATCATTTGCTCCTGGCCAAGGACTTTATGAATCTTCTCAAGGTATTGCACTTGTAGTTGTAGGCAGCTGGAGCCCTCCTCCTCCTTCCCCCACTTTTTCCACAGAAAAACATTTTTTCTTTCAATTGACACAAATTCCTTGGTGCTGAGCACTTTACATTCATTCGAAATTAACGAAAAACAAGGCACCAAATACCAAGCTTCATCGAATCAGTGAGTGGCAATTTTTTATGATGACAATGTTGCGGAAGCCATCTCGGAAGTTTCACCATGGTTGTCAACATTCTTTCTTTAAAACTGATACGAACAAACCAAGAAAAATTCGGTTTAAATCATTGATAAAACTTCAATAACGGCTTGCAAGTTGAGAAATCCCATAAAATAGTGGATGTAGTACTTTTTGAAGCCAAATAGATGAAAGTGCTCTTTTATGATGAAGTTTCAAAAGTTTTTAAATAAAACTGAATTTTCAACTTAGTTTTTCAAGGAGATATACTACTTTTAGCTCCAATTTGATTGCATTTTTATGAAGAGCTCGGTTCCCAAACCCCCGGGAAGGTAATAACTCGATTTTGAAAAACCTAAGTACGTTTTGGAAACAAGCTTCTCAATTAATTACAATTATTTTAATGCAGTTTGGATCACTCTCAAAAATAAAATCTGGGTATAAAGTGGCTCTTTCGTGAATGTTCTTAGTGTCAAAATATGCAAGGTGGATGTCTTTGATTTAAAAAATATGGAATCAGGTTTTTTGACGGCTGCGGTAACTGCGCTTTTTCTTGAGTAGTTTAGTAAATCCTCCTGTACGGAGAGTGCTTCCACTGTAAGAAGTGGGAAAACTTGAAAAAAAAAAAAGAAAGAAAAGAAACGCTTCCAGCAGCTACCAACCCACATCCCGCCATTACGTGGTGGGGCCCCTAATTTCTCATTTATCAAAAAAGAAAAAAACTACTGGCGGTAGACAGTGAAAAAGAGCAGAAAAGGAGGTGGTAGTGGTACAAGTTTGGCAACACTTTGCAAAAGAGGTGTTGGGCCGGAGGGGGGGGGGGGGGCTTGGGGGATTAAACTTTTATGCTTCTAAGTTTCAAAACAAAGTTTTCTCTCTATTGTCAAGTTAGAGGCCCAACAATTGAAGTTGAAAGCCGTTGTAGAAGTAGAGTGGAACGGAAGGGGAGAATGGAAAGGGCCAACTTTTCACAGATTACTTTTTTAGAGCCTACGTTATTTTCGTGTTTTTCACCTCGACGTCATACCCTACGCTCTGGCGTTTCAAGAGTTGCTGGTGAGTTGAAAATTCAGTTGAAAACACCTGCACATCAGGTTCATTACAACTTCAAATTTCATGAGAAACTCAGTGCATGTTGAGAATTTATTTTATATAAGAACGAAAAGTCTCCCCAGAAAGGCGGAGACTTTTTTTTTCACGCACCCACAATGTGACTGTACCAACGGGTTTATAGGGCAATTATTCATGTTTTCACTGTACGTAGAAAATACACATGGAAAACAATTTTGAGCCCTACTGGTCAATTAAGAAATGAGAGCCTCAACGGTGCTTGATAGGAATCAATTACTCGTTCAAATATCTGCAAAAGCCGAATCCAAATTCAAGCATAGATATCGAAAACGATGCAGTTCATTAGGGACCATCCACTCCCCCTAAACTCTCTAAATTTGATAGAGATGAGGGAATCAGCCTTTAGTTTGAAAAATCTCATTGGAATTTATTATTTTTTGTTGATGAAATCCTCGGGCTGACTCGCAGATTCCCAGAAAATCACTTTAAAAACACACGAACACGTACATGTATGAACACGAAACCAAAGTTGTTCAGAATGGTTCAAAGTGTATACCGCAAGTGAAAATTTGAGTTTGGAAAACAAATATTTTCGTCTTTTTTTTCCGGAAGCGGTGATGATTCAGAAGAATACTTACTGAAATTAATGATCTAGTCTGGATCGTTCCCAACTTTTCAAAGTACAGTATATCTTGCTATGTTTTTACCTAGCTTTCAAATACTACGATTTTGGTTTATTATTCAATAATGAACCATAATCGCTCTTGAAAAAAAAAATTCTAACCCCCCTGAAAATTTCATGGTTTACGTCTCAAAGGGTGTAGAATCCGAATCTGCAATACAAATTTTTCCGTCCGTCCGCCGTACACCGTACGCTGTACTCACGATTTCTCCCAAACGGATGAAACAAAAAAGCTGAATTTTTCAGGAAAAATCCATGTTGGTCCGACGACGCCCCAATTCTTGAGCCAGCTCTCTCACTTAATTTGAAGTGCCCTTTAAGGGTTGTCAAAGTTTTGTAAAATCAATAAAAACCTCAAAAAAAGTCAAGGCGGCCTAAAATTGTACTCGTTTTGAAGAACGCTCCACGAGGAATCGAATGAGCCCCTCCCGAGGTCCGTAGGTCAAACCATTCCCGATGTATGGCCCGATTTATGGTGCCAACATTCGCGTTATTTTGTTTTATTATTGTTTTTGTGTTGATATCAGTAACCTAGTGATGTAGTGATGTAGTAATGTGTATACTGGGGTGAACTCCTAAATGGCTTTGTAGCCGATACACGGGTTGAAGCATTCTGACAACCATAAAAAACGCTGCAAATTCTCCAATTTTTGGGGTTTATTATTCAATTGGCTTGCGTTCATGATTTGAATTTATACTAAGCTTTGGAGTGTGCACGTTTCACAGGTGGTAGAGCGATTATGAATTTCAAAAGATATGCATAGAACTTTGAAGTGGGAGATCTTGAACGAAAAACGCATGTTCTTGACCAATTGAGAAACGACAATGGAGCTCATCATAAATACCTATTCGGATTGATCAGTTGATCATATTTGTGTGCCTCCTGAAATTCAATAATCGCTCTATCGCCTGTGAAACATGCACACTCCAAAGCTTAGTATAAATTCGAATTATGAACGCAAGACAATTGAATAATAAACCCCAGTGAAAGTTTTCAGCGTTTTCTGTTACGTACGAAGAATATATTTCTTTGTAGAAAAGCAACTAGCAACTTTGAAGTGGGAGATCTTGAACGAAAAATACATGACCAATTGACAAACGACAGTGGAGCTCATCATTATATGGTTGATGTTCATTATTCGAGCATGATTCTTGTAGAAGAACTTTATCTCCACAATTGGAAGCAATGCTTCCACTATCTGAGTACCTGGTTTTTGTTTGTAATGTGCCAACATAATTTTTAGTCAACCCCGAGGAGTAAAATTAAAAAGTGGAAGAGTTAAAAAGTTGAGAACTCATCTGCTTTTGGGTTTTATAGAGTATTTATTGGCTGGTTTTTATAGCCATTTTATCAGTAAATTTAACGAGACCACGGTTTGTCTTAGGTACGAATTCGTTAGTTGCTCGTAAGAGATTATTTTATGAAATTTAAGAATAAAACATCAACTCCAGAAAAAGTTCCGATTTTGGTTTAGTAGATTTTCCTATAAATTGAACGATAACATCTTTATTGCTGTAAGTTGTTCTGTCTGTAGATCAGAATATAGAATAGCCTACAGCCAGTTGGTGTGTAATAGTGTTTCTATATTCAAGAAATTCTGTGGCAGTGGTTATTTCTCCCGTCTGCTGTACTGGATCTTCTTTCTTCTAACCTCAGTAAATAAGATAGCTTAACAGGCCAGTCTAAATAACTTGTTGACCCTTCCACAGCATCCTGGCTCAAAAATCACTTACGGTCTATGTTTAAGCTGATTCAAGT
This sequence comes from Creontiades dilutus, assembly GCA_031894815.1. Classification (NCBI taxonomy): domain Eukaryota; kingdom Metazoa; phylum Arthropoda; class Insecta; order Hemiptera; family Miridae; genus Creontiades; species Creontiades dilutus. Next base: position 2,240,602 of record JAVIWC010003164.1, read on the forward strand.
CTTATAAAATGTAACGCCAGTATCTTAAGGTGGCCAAAACCTAATATTAGTCACGGTAAAGTGTAATTATGTACGTCTATAATGTAAAAAGTCACGGAACGCATATCGGGATGAAACGTAATTCATTAATCGCCGTTACACTCCATATCCATATCCATACTTCCATATTTATATCGTTTTAGGCAAAATTCTGTTTGTTTATACGTTTGATTAACCCTTCATAGCAGTGATGGAAGTAGATGGAAAACAAACAATAACAAATCTCGACAGAGGACAGAGATTCTTAAATTACGGTGAACGCATACGATCGTTTAGGCAAGAAAGGTTCCTTGACTCTCAAAAGCTTCCCGGAGATGAACAAGTTCATAAATTGGAGATTAGATTGACCTATAGCAATGAAGTCGCGAAGCGTGAACACTAGAGGTCCCCTGTCCAAATCCTCGAGGTGATGTCCGGTTTTGACGTGGAAGTAGGTACAGAACTGGCGAAGAAGAACTAGGTGAGAAATGGCGAAAAGGGAGGGGTGTTGAGGTGCTGATGATGAGGTACAAATTCTCCACGAAGATGTCAAATCGATTAAGGTTCGTGGATGATACAGCGTTCCGCCAAAGGAGTCGGGTTGAAGGCAACGTGGCTCGAAGCGAAAAGAGGTGAACAATTGAAGGTTTCCTGCCAATGGTAAACGTGGAAATATAGTTGGAAATCGTTGTGATATTGAAAAACAAATTGATTTAAACTATTGAATAATAATAAAGGTTTGAGCCAGTATTAGAAAATTAGTTTATGAGCCAGGAGAGATAGGAATCCAGTTGACTACAGTCCTAGTGAAGGTCGATTTGGCTGACTTGATCGATGCGACTCAGACAATTCCATCTTTCCCCGGATGGATCGCAATGATGCGCCCTAGGGGACACTGAAAGATAGGTACATTACTAACTTTGATTAAGACCAGTCCACTGTTTTGTGGATTGGAGATTCAACCGTTCCACTTCCCCTGGGACTGAAGCGTGGATGAATAATCATGGCGTAACTTCTTCCATAAAAATTGGCTCATCCTTTGTTTGAGTAGCCATCTATCCTGTCTGTTCAGCGAAGTATCCAATGAAGATACTTCTAAAACCGACACCGTGGTCACTGTCAAAAAATGTGTAGGGCACAAGTAATCAAATTCCGAAAGATCTGCCGAAATCGGACTTGAAGGTCGTGAGTTGAATACGTCACTAATTTAGTATAGCACAGTTCTACTTTCAAAACTTTGCGTTTAAGAGCTATCCAACACCTTAGCGTGTTGGACCAACCATGAAGTTTTGGAGTGGTTTATTCAAATGTTCATTCATTGCTTATTAAATTTTTGGAAACTACAAAACTAATCTTGTAACTCAACACAACAACACCAATTTTTAGGCATTTTCTTGTGTTGGGTAACGAAGAATATGTCCTTAGTTCATTACAGATTTACTTTATGAAGAGTAATAAATCGAAATTGCGTCCAATACCCTTCGTACCCATAAAGAATGCCTTGACAACCAACGAAAGCCTTGTGAAGGGGCAAAGCTCTCGTCCCTTTTTTTTATTGCCGCAAGGGTGTAAATAGGGCAGTAGCCATCTGCCTGATATTCAGCTCCCATTACGAGAATTGCAAAGAAAAGTGGTGCCGGTATGTGCGGAAGTAAAACGGCAAAAGAGCAACCCAATAAACGTCATACCGCAAGGAGGAATGCAGAGGCGCCTTTTTCCACGGATGAGCTGGGAGCGAGGAAGTCCCTTGCCCCCGGGTTCGCCAGGATCGCTTTAAATTGAAGCTCGCACCTCCCAACACTTACAAATTGCTTGCAATACTCCCGTGCTTTCCTATTTTCCACCTTGTCTCTCGGTTTTTTCCCTTTTTTTTTTTTTTTTGTTTCCTCGCGAGTGAGCGAGAGAGGGGTATAGCGGAACGGAGGCTTCAGGACAGAGACAGAGCGGTTGCCCTCTGACAATGACTGGCGCAGTCTGTAGCTCCGAACCCCCTCTCTGCCCATTACTCAGCACCCCATTCGCTCCCAGTCTCACGTACGACCCGTCAAACGAACCCCTCCCCACTCTTCTCATCTCAAACCTTTTTCTGACTCATTTATTTGAAACCCATTGGCACACACTCGTACTCCTGGGCGCATCTTTACGTTTCGCTATGCAATGGAATTCCTCTTTTTCCACGCCCTTGGAGAGGAAATGAATTTCGACACGAAGTTCGTTCGATTTTACTCGAGCCATTTTATATCTCTCCCACTTCTCATCCCTCTACCTTCCTTCAAATTGTTTTTCAGGGCATGAAGCGGTGAGAGAACCTTTAGGAGAGTTCCCACTAAACTTGGTATTGCCGCTACTCGTGATTCTCCATTAAATGAAAAAAAAGGAAACAACTTTTCTTTAAATGTTAGTGTCAAAGCTTAGCTGCAATAGATAACCCTTCAGTTGAACGTTTTTCGAATTCTTTTTTCACAAAACATTTGAGCTTTATGTGTTTGCAGAAAATGAGAATATGGGTTTCGTAGTTTTATAAAACGAACTGTACATCGTATGAAAAGGTGATATTTAATCAATACCTAACGCAATAAAGCTTGTGACCAAACAGTTCACGCGAATAGGGGGAAACAAACCGAATTTCATCTTGACCTTTTGAAAAGTAGTAGGAGGGACCAAACCATTTTCCGCCATCGAATCCTTGAGGGAACAAGGGCTTAATAAGGGCACACTGCTCAAAATAGTGATCCGAACATTGAGGCCTTCCTACAAATACCGAATAACTCCAAAAATTTGAAAAAACCGGGTAGACGAGTCATCTTGTTCAGAATCTCATGTGACAGTAGTAAGTTTGTCTTGACAAGAAACGAAAAAGTCCCATCGACGGAAGGCTTGGAACAGTTATTGGTTTTAACACGAAGAAAACGATTCGATTTCTATGAGTCAAAAATAAGTCTTGACAACACTGGCGTCAATTTCCTCAAATTTACCAACAATATCTCGGGCTGTTTTCAACATTTTTGTTCTGCTATCTCACTTTAGAGATTTTTCAATGGAGCAAGTCATTTGGTATCTAGTTATTATATGTCAAACCTGCCGAAATTCCGAGGTAGGTACTACTGACTCTTCCTGTGACGGTGAAAGAAAAGACCGTTGAAAAAACTATAACTAATTAATCTTACCCAGTAACATAAAAGTTAAAAATGGTAAAATAAAAGTTAACATTAATAAGAGAAATAACGTGAAACTTTACTCCGAAAAACAAACTTAACCTAATAATAATGTAATAAATGTACAAACACGTAAGTCACATTTTAGAGACCGGAAGGCATTTTCTTCGGGGAAACACGTTTTACAAAATTCTTTTTTTTTTTCTTCTTCTTAGCATTTTCCAATTTTGGACTTCTTCGGCTCTTGTAGGAAGCCCCCTGAGTTTTTAAAAGGGTACGAATCTCAAAAATGTTGAACAACTTGTAAAATGAAATGTTTGAGCCTAAAAACAAATTTCAACACGATTTTAACCACACACCAAAAAGTTCAGACAATTTCCCGTAAAATTCACTCATTATGTAAATTTCAGCCAAAATGGTGTTTCATCCAACTTTCTCACAGGAAGAAGTATAGAGTAGTAGAACCATTAAAATGAAAATTACATCACTTTGCAATATTGCAAAGAAGTGGTTTTCTGGTCAAAACGAGATTTTAAAATACATACTTTTGGCTGCACTATTTAATCGACTTCGAATCCCGTAATTTACATTTAGGGGCACGTAACATAAATAAATTGAAACATTTAAATAAGAAACCAATTGTTTAAAAAGGGAAAAATTGCAACAATTCCAAAAAACAACTTCAAAATTAATTTCATGATCCTAAAAACAAATTTTAGCACCACTTTGTAAACACATCTCAAAAAGAGCTAACAATTCCTGCGAAATTCATTCCTTATATAAATTTGTTTACCAGAGGTAAAAATCCTCAAAATTTACTCAACATTCCAAACGGATTATTAGTACGTTCAACTCAGAACGAACGTATGAAAATCCCCTGGCGTCAGAGGGGTCTGAAATCCTGGAACAGGGCATCTTAAGTCGCATAGGGGTGCAATTTATAAAAAATGGGTAACTTTTGAACAGGTTTTACTTTCTGAGTTCGACCCTTCGAAGGTTCGACGTTAGAATGACCCTTTAGGTTTATGTTTAGGTTTAGCTGATTGAAGGGATGGAAAGGGATAGATATGCATATCTATCACAACATTTGTAATTTAATGGAAATTTCTTCGTTACTGATAGGTGTCTATTAACGAGCTTGGGTTAATCCATTTAAAATGTTAATCTAAAAAAGTGTATTTCAAGTAAGATATACAGGCGTTGGTATCGGAGCCTTTGCCTCTATAATCACTTTCGAGGATTCAACCGTATTGGAGCACCGTCTTTTTCGGAACTTGCCCCTTTTAGAAGAAATGCGGTGTAATGAATAGTCAGCCGAATCGGGACGTTCCTACGGGAAATCCCATCGGAATCCCCCGCTGATATAGATCCCAGCTCGCATTAGGTCAATAAATAGCCGATAAAATACACCAGAGAGTTAAGATGGCGGTCGGCATCAGCGGGAAACTGGTGGAGGGGGAATCCTTAGGTCCCGGAGGCGGGGAAACCCCGTTATTTCTCGGGGGCCTAATGGAATTGCTTGGATTTTCCTCTTTTTCCAGCTCTTTTGGCCAAGAACTGTCCAACCTATATCTTGTTAAAGTTGGTTCTATCTCGACGTTTCCCTCCCTCCTTCCAAAAAGAAAGGAGGAGCGGAGAAGTCTGAAAAGTCGTCCTCCGGCGTTATTGTTGTTGTTTGAGAACGCCTCCTCCTCCCGTGCTATCTGGGATCAAGGTGGTTGTTATAGCCGGACGTGGGTTTTTCGGTGGACAGTTGGAGACAAAATAACGTTGAACGGCCAACAAGATGCTGAAGTAGGTCGACCGTTCTTTTTCTTCGGAGTAGTGACCCGGTTTATTATGGGGCCATTGTAGGCGGTATTAGGTACATTTCTGAATAAAATGTTAAGTCTCTTTATAATGGTATCCATTGAAAGCAGTCTAAGCTGGGCGTTGGGAGTATGTAAACAGATGTTCTTTATGTTAACTCTTTTATGAACACTGGTTTAATACATTAAAACACGAATGTTCTTCTTGGACCAATTACTACAGTTAATAATCAAGATGTGATGCTTATGGATGGATATGTATAGTTCTTTTTACTTTACATTGCGTGGCGCTACAGTCCTCTAGAGGACCTGGGACTCCTTCAATAGTTAAAGGAAAGCTCCAGACAAATCAGCAATCGATCTCGCCACAGTTTCGACATCTTCAGCATAAGCCAGGTGCTGCGTCATCCGATGGTGTATAGTGCCTCTTGGGTTCGTTCGTATGGTACGTATTACTTCTTCAAGACAGATTTAAATAAGTCTGGCGTTTCTGGATCCCCCTGTCTCAACCCATATGGTTAGTTGGCCCTTCCCGATTTTAGAATCCGTCGCCTTGAGCGATGAATCAGACGTTTTCAAGCGTCTGGGTTATCCTTTGAGCGTGGCGGAGCATTATTACCGCATCCTCCTCCATTTAAGGGGCAACTATTTCATTCCATCACTTCACACGGTCTAGCCTTACCCACTTTCTTGGAACTCCCAAGTCCAGAAGATCCTTCAGCAGGGTAGTTCGGCTTACACTGCCATATGCCTGTTTTGCATCAACGAAGATGATCAAGGGTTACATCGTGCTCAAATGCTTTTTCCAAGTTTTGCCTCAGCGAGAAGATGTGATCAGTCGTCGATCTTCCTGCTCGGAAACCACACAGGTATTGCTCGATTACATACAGGCGGGGACTTATAGCTGTAGACAGCACCTTGCATTCGACACATAGAACGGCAATGCCTCTGTAGTTTTCATTTGTAAAGTTCCCCCATCCCATTTCTTGAAATTGCCAAATCTGAACATATACCTGAAGGTTTTTAGCTTTCGGGTATCCTTTGGGTATTGCAGGCGTATCATCTTAGCCCTTGGAAGGGGAAAATATTCCACCCCGACACCTCGTTATAATGTAGCAGAGCGCGGTATCGAACCATTCATCTTCTATTATTGACGGTACTATCGCCCCTTTCACTCGTACTACCCCCATATAAAAGGCGCTTTATCACTAGTACCCCCTCCTTTCAGCCCCTTTCATAATGAACGTTTGATTATGGTGATATGCCTCAAATACTAAGCCAAAATCTTGATTAAATAAAAAGAGGACGACATGAATCTGTCGAAAATTCTCTCTTGAACAGCGATTGAAAAGATTGGATATTAGCCATGCCAATCAATCTCCTGTTAGGTAAAGAAAATCTCCGAGGTCTGTTGCACAATAAGAGTAAAATTGGGATCGAACAAAATAGGAATCATGAAAATCGTTTGAGAATTGAAAATGACGTGATGTTTTACCTAGTTGGAAGAAACCTCTGATCAAGAGGTTCTCTATTCAACTGATTTTTCCAAGTGAACATGCAAAGAAGTCCTACTAGCGTTACGGTGGTCGATGGTGAGAACTCTGTCGCTTGTTGACTTCTCATTGATTGGCTGAACGCCTTCAGATTTTATCACATTTCCTGAATAGTACAAACTGTTTTGGATGTAATAGAATGTGACGTTTTGCAGGAGTTTTTTTTTTTTTTTTTATAAGAGGTATCAGTTTGTTAAGTTATTGGTCACTTAGTGTACGGAGGTTTTTCAAGCCGGAGCCTTGATCAAACTGCTTTTCGTAATTTGAAATGTGAAAGGGGCTAAAAAATCCGAATGACATACGCATAAGAGGAGAATTTTTACTCACACGAAGAAAACATTGTTTTAATTACCTTTTATTTCAACGAGCTGAAATGAGTGAAAGTATGAGGAGGTGATGGCTAGTGTGACCGTTGGTCACCCAATACCCACGAGTAAATTACAACAAGTGGGTACAAGGGAAGGGAATCCGACGAGACGGAACGTATCCTTCTCATTCCGGATCCATCTTCCGACGGTGAGTCGTCTTCCTGTATATTACTAGCTAATAGGCATCGCCCTAGCTCGTTACCGCATCGTCATTCTTTTGACTTTCCCCTTCTCTATTTAATCTGCTTTTGAATTATTTATTGGAGTATTCGACAAATTGTACATACCTCGAAGACGAGTGTATTTCCAACTATTGTCTTAACCAATAAAAGGTTATACGGACCATGTGTGAGTTCATTTTAAATTTACCCAGTGCGAGATAATTAATCATCAATTAATTCTCTCGTTACACTAGTAACACTTAGAGGACAACCTGAAAACCTGGCTGAACCAAAGGACAAAAGTTTAAAGGAAGTGGAACAGGGAGTGATCCATACCTACCTCAAGAAATTAATCAGAACCAGCCAGAAGTGGACTCTCGCTGACAGACTCTCTGTCCCTCAGGGTGAGAATCCCATGAATTATTGTTCCTGACGCAGTAGTTGTATTGAAGCTATCTCCAGTCAGAGCTGAGAAATCCAGAGTGAAAGCTTCTCTCTGGTTTTCCAACCCTTTGAACTACCCAGGCCCGGCAGTTTAGAGTTCCACAGTGACTTTTCTCCGGGGCCCCCTTGATGAAATACTTCCACCCCTCTTATCATCCGGCCGGATTCTCCACTTTCCCGCAGGCCGGCATTCCTACTCTCAAGTGCCCTCTTACTCTCCATCCTTATTTTTTACCTTTCTGTATATTTTCCTCCCTTTTCTTTCGCAGAAACGTTTTTTCCCTAATACCCACCGCTACTCTAGCAACTTCTTTTTTCTCTTTCATTTTCTTCTTTTTTTTCTCTTTCTTCTGCTCTTCTAAAGAGAATATATTCGTTGAGTGTATTCTCTGAGAGTCCTTTCGTCGTCAAGTCCCCCGGGATTTCCCTTCCCTGGGTAACGCTACTTCTTTCGCAGTTTCCCCACTTTCCTCTCAATTATTCATCAAACCTTCTCACGTTTAGTAAGTCAATACTTCGAACCTCTCCATTCGTATATTTTCTTATTCGTATTTACGTGTGTCGGTCGCAACTTTCAACTTTTTTTGTTCTTACATAACGAAGTATATGGTTGGTATTAACTTCGGAAGTCTTATGGGCTTAACGTAAATCTGTCGGAAAGCGAAGAGAAAGAACGGTATTAAAATACAACTGACTAGCAGTAAACTTCAACATCAGCTGCACCTGTTGTTATACCAACTCTCTTCGACGGTGCCCGTGGTATAAAGTACGTATTCCATAAAATTCAACAGCAAAACTCTTGAATTTCTAAGAGAAATTTCGACTGTATGAGAGTGAGTAATTTCTGCTATAAATAATTTAGTCTTAAAATTAGGATTCAGTTTCTTCTGGTGGTCTACCCCGTACGCACCGTACTTAATCATTCAGGGACGTATATAGCGTTTTATTGCGCTCTATAATAAACCTTTGTAATCGATCAAGAAAAAAGATTTTTCCAGAAAATTTAAGATCTTTTGCTCCAGCCGTTTGGGAGAAATCGCGCGTACGACGTACGGCGTACGGACGGAAAATTTTTTATTGCAGATTCGGATTCTACACCCTTTGAAACGTAAACCATGAAATTTTCAGGGGGGTGTAAGAATTTTTATTTTTTCAAGAGCGATTACAATAGTTTATTATTGAATAATAAACCAAAATCGGAGTATCGAAAAATTTCGGAATAACAGCAATATTTTAATTTTTGTTATTGTTAGGCATCCCTTTAATGAATCTAGCCAACCCGGGTCATTTCGTGTCTCTCCGTTCACACGGAGAAAGAAAGAACGTGAACACGAATGGCAGTGTGGAGCTGTTGTTTTATGTACTTGTTCATGCTAAAAATCGCCTATAATATCTGAGGATCGAATCAGCTGGTATGATTGTAAAGGACTTTTGTTTTCAAGAGTTCCTTTTGAAATCGAGTTTTTAGACTAGTGTTACATAATTGTGTACATCTGATGGGTCGGTTGGTGTTTTATTTTATAAATTGTTTTATTCGTCCATATCTGCGAGTCCATAATACGGACGATTCTAGGTATTTCGATATGGGTGATTCTCAAACTAAGGGCAAATTCGTGTAAATGGCACGCTGTGCCGTTCAAAATCGTCTGACTTCAAGCTTTCTTCTCTTATTTGCATACATTTATCGAGTACTGCATTGACCAGTGGAAATCCCTCGGAAGCTAATATAATTTCCACGTTTTTTCGGGTTGAGAAACCCTGATTTGTCATTGTCATGACCTGTAACTGTATCGAGGTTTACAATTTCGAGTAGGTTTTACGAATATTCTACCTGAGATTTAAAATTACATGAAAATTCTCTCGTCTTTAATTACATCTGAAGAGCAGATGTCAATGGTTTTCCAACCCCTGCTTCAAATTTTTTATGTCCTAACACTGCACTTTATTCAGGTCACTGTAGTCGAAGGTCATTGTCATGGCCCAAAAAGAATGTGCTCCTGAGGGAACAAAACGGGAATTTTCGAGGAAGTTGTGAGTAGCAGTGACTCACAATCAAGCGGACCTTTGAGTCGCCCTTACCAGTGAGTGGTGTGTTTTCTGGTAGAGCGAGAACATCTGAAAATATGTTAGTGTGTTAATTTAATGTCATTTTAATGGCCCTAGTTGCTCACCTGTTATGTATGATGACATAATTCTCTTTTTACGCACTTATTCTCTTGGAAGGCCGTATCACGTTGCATTTTTAAAACCCACATAAATTCCACTTGTATTGGAAGAATCTCTGTTGAAAGTCCGAACTGTCATTGTCATGTAGGTGAAAACATGTCAAAATTGTCATTGCCGTGACCAAAACCGCCACGCCGTTGTTATGACTTCAATCATATTTGAATTTCGGGATGTCTTCAATGACCGAACATCAGAAAAACACCTAGGAAGGCCAATTAAGTGATGAACATCCAAAAACCTAGCAAAAGAAACACTTGAAATTTTCAAATGCCAGGACCTGAAAATTGCCCGTAGTTTGAGAACCACCCATATAACGTATTGTTTCGTACAACGGGACTCAAAGGTTGGTATCAACGGAGTCTCTGAACATCTAAAACTACAAAGTAGGGAGACAGAGTCACCATCTGAAGTGCCCTTGGGGCTAATTCCGTTCCTAATCGATTTACAGTGTCGAAATATAAACGAGGATCTTGCTGCATTTAGAATACAATTACAAAGTACGCATAAGAAGAAAAATAATGTTGGAACGACACAGTCTTGAGTATGGTTCTCAAACTTAACAAAAACTAGATTTCGAAACCTCACAGCAGCTCGAGATGCGTTTTGTTTATCGATGTATAATTTTCTGTCTTGTTCCTATGTACATGTTCGCATTTACTGTAGGGTGCATTGTAGTATGGCTGGTTCTTTCTGTTAGTCTTGTTTTATGTTTTATTTTTCTCTCATTTGATCCCCTAGTACGTATAGTGTAATCTTCCATATTTACAATAAAATTGACAGCTTTCAGCCAACGCATTCATAGAAAGATGAGCTAAGAAGCGAGAATCCATGTGTTCCAAAACAACAGGAAAAACTTTAACCTCAGATATCCAAAACGTAGAGCTTATGGTCTTGGAAGGAGGTCCTGCTCAGTTATTTTTGTTGAGACTCATGAACTACCGTAGAGATACAATAACCTTTAGAATAGTACCGCAATTTGTAAATGTGAAAATCTGACTCTGTTGTTGAACCTTGAATGTCACCAGTCGTACTGGCTAGGGACAACAATGCAGGACCCTTCCGTTGTCTTATCTCTTTTTTTCTTTAAGAGACGGTCTTAGAAAATGCTTTTTGAGCTCTCAAGTTCTCAATTAAACGAAATAATCTGATTTTACATTGCACATTCAACTTATCAACTTTGCTATTTGTTTTTCATTCTTTGGCAATGAATGTAGCTCTCTCCGTGTATTTCGCACCCACTCACACATGAAAGTTTTATTTCCACTTGTCCAATGTTTTCATTCATTGTATTTTCCACTCAAACAGTTGATCTTCAACAACAGATTTTTCATCTAGAAATTTTAAAAGCCGTTGAGAGTTGGTGGAATGTAATCCTGGGGGAAATGAAAGTCAAACGTACAATGCTTGCTGGGCTTAGTTCGGGGCTTAGTGATCATATTTCACGTCTCTAAAGGCAACGGAGAACAATGAAAACACATTATAGCGCCTCGTCGGACATCACTTTCGGTTAGGTCCGACCTAAAAGTTGAAAAGGATGGAGCTAACAGCTTCCCGGGGTATTCCTTTTATATTTTACCCTTCTCCCCCTCTCGGGTTTGTAGAGACTGAAGTTGTGCGTTCTATATATGCAATCCTACCCCTATCTCCATTGCTCGAGATATCCCTGAAAAAAAGAACCATTCGGGCCCCATGAAAAGTGGGATATTAGGGGATCACAAAAGAGAAACAGTCGGCTGGGGACAGCTGCGGGGAAGTTGTAAAAACCTCCTAGCTCCTTCTCATTCTTCTCAAGTGCCCCCTGAACGCGAATAAAGGGACGCGTGGTGTATAATTTTTCTCGGCATTTCACGCATTATAAAGACTAGCAGCCAGACTACCTATCTTCGGTTTGAATACATCATCTCCCAGGTTTTCAGCGAGCTTGTGGTTAAGTCGTTCAGGTTCGTACGTTTTCAGTATTTATTAAAAGCCGGTGAAATCTAATGCTTCAATGTGAACTTACTTTTTTTGTCAATGAACAACTGAGACGTTGATGTTACAAATAACTTGCCATGACCAAAATGATTGTCAGTCTGCTTAATACTTCAGGGATTGATCATATTCTGATGAGACTCTCTGTGACGTAAGTCTGTTTAATTTCAATCACCAACCTTCAGTTTGCTCCCATTAGTCGAGGAAAAATAGCTTTTACAAGACGGATGTTCTGATGTGAAAAGTTTTTAAACCATGACTTCAATGTTTACCATCAACATCAAACTAGTTTGGGGTAATGAACGGAATTTGCATTGGTTCTGCTGTGTTGCAAGGGTTGGAACAAACGTTTCTTAATATTCAACCAAACTGTAAGATCAAAACTTTTGTTTCTCCTAATTACATTCGAGGAAACCTCGAAATTACTTTTCCAAGTTGCAACAACTCTGGTCAATGACAATAGCTCTTCTTCTGAGTTAGCTGTATTGGCTCCAAACATCTCAGGTATAGGTTGATTATGTGACATTTTTTGGCTGTATTCTTCACCAATTAGTTGAATAATACAATGTTATATTAGGCATTCTGCAGATACCTTATCCCAGATAGTTTAGCATTGATAAACGACAAACAGACAGTATCCTTGCTTTATCCCTTGCTTGCCACTATACTTTAGACAGCTGATAAACCCGCCGTGATAGCTACAACAAGAAGCATAAATATTGCTTTTGCAGAAAGCTACAATTTATTACCTGTGCCACGCTTACTACAACAAAAACTCGCGATGGTTTCTCAGGGCAAACTACGCTCAGCCGCAGGAAATCGATCCCGTAGGAAAACACATTTACATGAAAAGAAGAGGGCTGAAGCCCGTTGGTTGCAGAAGCGGGGATTCCCTCAGTGACGTAACGACCTGGAACCTTCTTTATGACGTCAGACCCCGCCCATTGCATCCTTCCTCGAGGGCAAGTTCTCCCAAACACAAGAATGACGGAGATGGCGTTTATTCCGCTCACATACTCTACAAAGAAGATATGGTGAGAGGCGGAGGGAGGGCTCCACACACTCAGAAAGGATGGGCTACCTACTTGGTTTTCCCATCTACCGCAGCTATGTACAAGGAAGAAGGGCAGTATATGGGATGCAGGGGGGTGAGTTTTTCGGCTTACTTCGTCATAACCGTAAACAACGGGGAAGTAGTCCAGAGCCTTAGCCGAGACCTGCTTGTTCCTGCTGATACCTTCTTGTTCGAATGGCTATCCTCACACTCTCGTGTCACTTCACTTTCGGATTTACATGTTTGCTTGTTCGGACAAAGTTCCCCAGAACAGGACCACCGCCCGAATTTTGTCTTTGTGACTAAGGCAGTATGGTCCTTACATCCTTTACATGTAACATTATGTTCTGCGTAGGTCAGATCATATATATAACCGTTTTTATTTGATGGAATAGGTATTGTACTTTCTATTATTGTGGATGTGACACTGCGCACTATCGTATCACTTACTGTGTTACTATTGAGAAGTGAAGATTCATCTTATTTAGCGTTCTTTCTACACCCCAAAACCAGCTGGGAAAATCGCACTGCTGATGCTGAAAATCTTGGTGAAGCTGACAAACAAGATGAGGAACCTTTATTGAGTTGAAGCTCCATCGATTACAGTTGATTAGTAGCTTTTGGAAGAACCGTTGAAACAACTACAGTTTGGAAAACTAGTACACACAATTAATGCTACCAGCCCAAACGTTGAAGCTGATTTCAAGAAGAGGACGTGCTCTATTTGAAAGGTTTGATCCATCCTGTAGTAAACTCCACCTAGCTCACTCGTGAAGGAAATGTTTTCACCTGCTCCCCTTTCGAACTACAGGTGGTTTAACTTACATTCAAATTTAATTTGAACTACATGAGTTTTAAATTAATTATCAAACTGCCGGTTAAATAAATCAAATACTATTTTTCAAATATTGTTATTGTCATATTTGTGTCTGTCATAAAATGAACCAAAGATGAAGGCCACAAACCGCCAATGAAAACTACTATCCTGATGAGAAATATTCTATTGAGGCCTACCATTCACGACTGCTCCAACCTGCCAAATGGAGGATCCCAGATGGAGCAGGGTGGCTCGGTCGGCAGAGTCGAATATTGAACCTGCCTAGAATCCTTTCATTCTTCTCCAATATACTACGAATTCTCCAATATTCCACAAACGGCTCGGATCGATAGTGTCTGGAGAATACTGGAGTGGAGCCATCTACCTCTAAGAAAGTGTTGGATTTGGACGTCTCTTTGATCTCTCTGATGCCACTCAGTTTGAGATGGACCACCCTTAATCAGATTGACCACTCGCTTTGACGTTGGCTGGCTAGTTTCTTCTTCGATCATACTCCCCTGTCCAACTTCATATTCTACGGACCGTCCGTCGCCCTTCGAATGGGGAACTAAGCAATGCTAGGAGTAAATGGTTCCCGGCGTTCAGAAGAAAGGTTTGGAGTGATTGACTCCACTCATTCCACTTGGACAACCATCAATGAGCACGTTTCTTGTTATTTTCAAGTATTATCGGTGCTTTCCATCATCAAAAAATACGTTAGTTATTTTAAATTTGGTATGGAGAGGTGAGATTGAACGAGAATGGACTGTCTGGTAGAAATCATCCCACGCATCCTCCTTCCTGTCTCCCTTTCAGCTAATATGCAGACTTAACGTAGCCCAATTGGTTTAAACTTCCACAGACCCCGAATGAGGTGTCTGATCTACTGGAACAATGCGTTGATCTGGAAAAGAGAAAAGGGCATCTGCCACTTCTGTTCCAAGCTTCGAGTGTTTCTTAGGGGAGTTCCAGATGTAGTTTCATCTCGGACATATTTTTAATAATATTGAAATGTTATTGAGAAAATCGTATTTCCTCATTTATCAAAAGTCCAAAACACAAGAGTGAAGTTGAAAAAAATTCCCACAAAGCCGAATGAGGGTAAAATTGTTCAAAATACAATAATTGTATATTATCATAACTGTATTCTATTATGAACGTATTATTTTATTAAAGTAATTAGGAAAGAAATGTAAAAAGTCCTCATTAATTCGATGCCTGGGAAAAAATTTCCCCCAGGTCAAAGGTGAAAAAAGGTATTTTTGCGATTGATATGCAGAGATTGTTTTCTCATAAAATTAGCCCCGACAAAAATTGTGGATCATAAAAAACCAGTGACTAGGTACCTTAAAAGAAACTAATTACATTACCGTGTAAATGTGTGCTTATGATGACGATTATGATTTTCCAGCTTTATGGAACCGTTCTTCTCATCAGCAGTAGTATTGATACATTTTTAAGATTGATTTTAAAGATTGATGAAGACTTTAAAAATTTCTGTTTGGACAGTTTTAACAACATTTAGCTGTATGGGGATTTTCGTACCTTTCAATGAGTAGATTGAACGGACTAAGTATTTAATATACTTCTTTTATACAGCTCTTCTCCATAATCAAAAAATACGTTAGTTACACAATGTGTAAGTTAAAATGGTTTACTGCAAGTTTGTATTCGAAAAATCCATTGGATCCAAATTACCACGGCTGAAAATTTCAGATCTTTTGCTCCAGCCGTTTGAAATTCGTACGGCGGACGGACGGAAAAATTTTGTTGCAGATTGCGATCACAATGGTTTATTATTGAACAATAAACCAAAAAACGCTGTTCTTGATTCTACACAATTTTTGACATCCTCATTTCCAAGGGAAGCGATATCGATTTTTAAAAACCCTATATTACTGGTCAGTAACAGACTACGTTTGTCTATTTGCAATCAAACTCACCGTAACTACTCGTGAGACATTTGAAATTCCTATTGTAAATAGTGATCCCACTCAACTAAAGACCGAGACACCAAATTTCGCCGGAACAATATTTTTCCCGAAACGTGTTTCGCTGCCTTCATGCCTCAGTCATCAAGTTGGGGCGTGTACACAATCCATTCCGTTCATCCGTACGGACGCTGAAGGGGTCGGCTCTTGAGCTCGGATCGTGACGCTCATTTTTATACGCGGATCAAGGGGTAATCAAGAGACTCCATCTCCTTCTTGTCCTCTTCCTCATCACTGCTTCCGTTTTTCCCCTGTCGTGTTACTTTTCTCTGCACTCCCCTTTTTCTAGCGCTTTGAAACATGTTCCACTCCCTCTCTCCTTGGATATCGTTCTATTCTTTCGAATCCAATATCCACCATATTACTCTAGCGCTATTGTTCCATACTTTATGGGCCTTCTCAATTCTCTTTCTCTAACGCTATTGCCGTAGAATTGGTACGGCACCACAATTCTTTAAAAGCTGGAAACGACTGGAAAACCGCCACCGTCGTTTCCACGATTCACACGAAAAACCAACTCTGATAATCCAAGGTACGAGTTTGAGTAAAATGATCGAAACGTAAGATTCCATTCTTTTAATTATTTATTGAAATGGTAATTTTTCTGTAATCGCGTATTGTTTTGTGGCTAGTATGGGATTGTTATTAAGTTATTGTTGACGTTATTTTATGTTTCCAAACTCTCAGGGGCCCTTGGATGAACGTACCCTAATCCTTCTTGACCCATATTTTTGGTGATCCTCTCAAGCAAGGCTTCGTCAACGCAGAGACCCCTATTAGAATTGATCCAACAGTGCGTGGGATAACTCAAATATGGGAAATAATAACATCAATCCTTATCAGACCATTCTAAGACAAATCCGTGGAAAAAAATATGTGTGCATGTGTGTTTATTTGCGGCCGATCCTTACTGGAATTCTGTCGTCACCTAGTCGACTGCACGGATGTTGCTACCATTGCTGCAAACCATGGGAAAATTGGTGGAGTACTAGCCCGTAGCACAAGACTCCACTGAAGCTATAGCAGAAGTTGCGCCTCCTTCGCCCGTAGTTACTGCCAAAGCTAACCTACATGTTAGTCTTTGACAGGCTTACTGCAGGGCGGTTCCTAGAGTTAGATCGAGAAGATCGCTCTGCTGTGTGCTCTTCGCTAGGCTTCCTAATAATGTCCTAAATGTCTCTCTTCGTTCACCAGTCAAGGCTATTTGGCTCCTCATTGGCAGTATCACATCAATATGCTAGCACCGCCCTCTCACCCTTAGCTGGAAGGTCCGAGGGACTTCTTAAATTTCATTTATATGTTACATGTTGAACAATCTTACCAACATTCAGCTTTATGGTATTTTTTTCAACTTCAATCTTGTGTTTTGGACTACTTTGACCGGACCATTTGGTAAAGGAGAAAATGTTAGAAACAGATCCAAGATGAAACTACATCTGGAAAATGTAACCACCGAACTCCCCTAAGAAAAACTCGAAGTTGTAACCAAAGTAGAGCAGACACCTCATTCGGGGTCTGTGGACGTTTAAACCAACTGGGCTACGTTAAAGCTACACAGTAACATTGAATGGGAAAGAATAGCTCCCAAGTCTCGTGTACTCAATCTTCTACAATTTCTTGACTTACCTTGCGTTCGTACCACCTTCAGAAGGCCTACCCATGGAGATAGCTATTAGCTCCCCAGCATCGAAGTTTTACCGTTCTGGGGACAACTAGATGATCATACGGTGTCCATTCGTTTATAATATGCAATGTTAAACTTTTACTTATCAGACCAAAGGGCGATTTGATTACGAAAATTCAGTTTTTCTTACCAATGGTACCAAACTCTTTGATGACCCATTACATCCTCTTTTGACCTTCATTTTTGACCCCATGGAAAAAACGACAGCAAAAATCGTATTTTTATAACATTTTGAAGGAAACGGAGCGTTTGTCGACACTCACTTTCAGAGTGGAATGTAATATCCATTTCACAAAGACCAGACGGATTGAATACATTAATTCTACTTCTTTCTCATATTAGTTAAATATCTAGCATTGTATTTCTTACCCTTGGTATTTATTCTACGCTGCACTCCACCAGGAGGCAGTCTATCCAGGATTCCCATGTATACGGATTTGAATGCTGTTTCGAATGTAGGCAGATCCTTGTACTTGAATGTGTTTGGGTATCCTTCTTGTGGTATTGGACGTCGTATTATGCATCTTCTATGATGCACATAAACATAAACGTACTAGTGAAGCCTATTTAGGTTTTTAATTTAATTGATTATCTTCTTTCCTGTAACGAACCAGTTAAGTACCTCAAGTTTCACAGGGGAGTTTAATACAAAAACTGTAATTCTTTCCGTTGTAGTTTTCTATTTAGACCGAAAAGTAAGTTGTTTCTCTTTGCTCATGTCTCCATCAGGATATAGAAAAGTAACTTTCTTCATTGCCGATATCTGGTCGGTCCGGCACCATGCAAGATCCTCTCCCACCGCTTTCAATCTCAGCCAACAATAGCGGTTATGTGTATCTGAAGGCAATAATCCATAACCCGGGAAAAACCTTCCTCTCCGCCATCCTCCAAGATAAATCAGCTCGCACGTGCCTCCTTTCCTTATCTTTGGGCCGTAGTTGCCTCCTATACCTACTCTTCAAACCTATAACGGGGCACAGGTATTTTATTACCATTATAACGGTGGGGTATGGGATATTGGCGATTGTGACCACGTATACGCGTAGCAATAATGGATTTCTGTTTATGTGGCTAACCATTACATTCTCTCATATAACGCTTCGAAGGTTTCGGGCGAGGGGTTTTCCACTAAATCCCCGGCTTTCCTCCCTTTTTCTGGTAAATTGTCACGCCCTGGCGGTAACAGCTTTCCGTGACCGTGTCGGGGTAGATATTATTCCAGGCTAGAATCACATCTGGTGTTACTGTTGGCGGTACAATCACAATAATTGTTCTATGTACATGCGTAACAGCTTTCACAAAACAATCCCTTACGACATCGCTGTTCAAAAACTCTTACAAAACGGAAGGTTGGTACTAACGTGCAGGTATTTGGTTTCCAATACCTGCCACCACCTACTATCACTGCTGTTGTGATGAACATGTGCATTTTGAACTCGTGAACAGATTTGTAAGAGTTAAATTTGGATAATGAATAGATATTTGAACATTATAGTGACTTACTTATTTCACCGATGAAGGGACCGTGGGAGCAAGGTCACAAAATTAGTTTCAGGCAACTACGACACGTTTCGAAGCAAGTAATTCCCTGAGAGGGAATACAGCTATAACTCGTTTCTGTAGGAGCAGAGGCTCCGAAGAGCACAGGTACACTGCAAATTTAGGAGCAAGCATAACAGCTAACACCTTGAAAGAAAGGTGGAGTAAGCAGAGCAGGTACGGCACTTTTGAATTTCGGGCTAAATTTTAAAAAAGCAGTGTAGGTTAAGGAGAGAAGGAATCAATAGATAAGGATGGGAAATCGATACAAAAAATCGATTCAAAATCAAGTCCAAAAGATCGATTTACCGAAAAATCGTCACAAAACAGTATCGATTTTTATAAAATCGATTTAAAAATCGGTATTTAAAAAGCTATTATTTTCCTAATGAGATACTATTTCTTTAAATAATTTGCTGTAATGATAATAATGATTGCATGTTCAAGTTAGGTAGGTTGTAAAAATAAGTCAATACAAGTGTCAATTTTTTTTTTTTTTTTTTTTTTTAATTCAAAATTGAAACCTTAAGTTAATTTTTCTTAATTAAATCCTTAAGAGAGGATCATAATGAAACCCCTTTGGTTGGTCCGGGCTTATTTATACGGGTGCTCTGAGCCCCCTGTGTGATTTCCCATTCCTTCCGCAGTTACCGGGGAAGACCTCCTCCTCTATATACACTGGAGACCAAAAAAACCGGCGCAGTTGAATTGTTTCCACATTGAACAGATGGGTTTGAGTCAATAGTTAGGTCAATAACAAGATTAACAGAGATTATGTGCCATGGTCCATCTCTGTTTTTCTTTAACTATTCAGTTTTTTCGTGTAATGCTCTCTTGAATTCACAATAGAAGCCTAAAGGACGAAAGATGGCTTTTCAACAGTCTGCCTTCAGTGCGGTCAACACAAGCCGTTTTTGTCATTGTGCCTTTTTAAAACATTTTTCTCGATCTTTTTCCTTGTGAATTAAGTTTTTAAAAAGTTTACCTGTCGTTTAAATGGTTTTAAACGCGGGTGTGGTCGCTAGACTTGTTGCATTGATAGAGGACGGCCGAAGCCAACGTTATGCGCCCAGGGCCCTCGGGCTGCCTGAAACAACGGTTCGACGGGCAGTTCAGAGGTACCGTGAAACTGGTAGCTACACCAGAAGGCCGGGATCAGGGTGTCCAAGGGCGACAGACCGACTTTATTTCTGTGCCAGACAGAACAACACAAATCTTGAAGTGCACCGGTTTTTTTGGTCTCCAGTGTACATATCCTCAACTCTTGGGTCGTCCTTTGTCAGTGTATTGTTAGCCGAATGTTATATCGCTATTGTTGGGGCTCCTTCTAACAACTACAACCTATCAGTTTTGTTTAATTAAGCTGCTGCGGATGAAACATTATTTGGATCGTATAGAACGCACTGATCAATCTGGAGTATACGTGGCAAATTCCTTCACAACGGGGATAGTCGATCACATTGCACGGTCGAACGTTCATTCCCAAGTTGTTGAAGCAGTAATCGGGGTGCCCCAGAGGATAGTTCTACAATAAAAACGAATAAAACTATCATGTGATGTTTTTTTTTTTACAGTTACAATGAGCTGTAAATCGACCCACTGAAGGCGAGGGTCTTGTACCGGTTGTTAAGTAATGACGGAAACCCTTACGATAAACACCGAATTTTGCTACAATTGAAAACAAACTAAAGAGAAGAACAAAATCAACTAAGGATGCTTCATAAATTCGTATGAAAAAGAAATCTGTGAAATAGATAAATGCTGTCTAATGAAACATCGTTCAAAGTCGGTAGAGTCGGATTGGGTTACTGTGTACTGTGAAGTAATGACATAAGATAAAACTAATAAAACTAGTCAACTCAGTGAACTTGCGATTTCAGTTTTTTTATTTATTTATTCTTTTTTTTTTCAACAATGGCATAAGTAAGTCAGTTATAGATTAGGTTAACTGTGTTTCCTGTCGTAAGTCGGTTCTGAACGGCCATTCCGAACCGACCCGTGGAAGTGGAAAGGTATTTGTCAAGTTCAAGAGAAGTTACGTAATGCCTGTCATTTTAGCGAGGGACTTTCCCGAACGCGAATCGGGAAATACGGAAATAACGCGGCCCCACAAAACTGTCAAACTTTGGTGAATGGCTCTTAAGGGAACTTCCAAAGGAATGAACTCGAGGAAAATGCGAATTTTAGACATTTGAAAACGGAAGGGTATTTCAAAACTAAGGAAGTCTATTTGCAAGACTTTGCAGAAGCTATTCGGAAACTGCTGAGTCACGATGTGAAATAAATTTGATATTGAGTTGGAAAATGTTTTGCGGAAAACGGATCAGAATCAAAGTCGGTATGAATTATCATTTATCGAGTTTTTTAGTGTCACTCGTGTTCGTTGGTGAAGTGAATAAAATCTTTGTTCATATTTATGTGACAACTTGTAGTTCTGTATTGACCTACTATTTTCTAATTTAAAAAAATACAATTTGAGTATTAGCCCTGAAACCATCGATGGTAACGTGGCCCATGACAAACAACACACATAATATACTATAATAAACAGTATCAACAAACCTATTAAAGGAGGCAATGTCCAATCTTCTCCAAATTACAAAGAAGGAAATCTCGATACTTGATATTTTCAGATTATTGGAGAATCTTGGGCGTGGCTGCCAAGTAGAAATAACATACCGTTCTGTTAACATTTCCAGCTTATCGCTTCTCTTTTTTTTTTTTGTTCTCGAAATGAACTTTTCAGAAAAATTCCATTAAGGCGAAACAAGCCTTCGCCAGTTTGCAGGCATTCTCCGTACAGCTTTCGCTAAAGTCAACTGCACATCGGCGCGAGGATATACATTTCTTCGCTACTTTGAACCTTTCAATGACTTTCGAGGAAAAGAAACTTTTCCAATACAAGTTCGAAAGATCCGGGGAACGGTTGGCTTGTAGATTCTCGCTGGAACGGAGAAGAGCGAGAAAGAGAGAAACAGTAGATAGTGAAGAGAAAGAAGAAGGGTGAGCGAGGGGAAATGGAGTGGAAAGAGGTGGCAGACAGAGAGGGTTGATGGGGTGGAGAAGGATAGAAAAAAAAAGAACTGATTCCATTTTAGATAGTCGAAGAGCGTAAGAGGCGGACCCCTGTCCGATAAGGATGTGGACGTGTTGATAGATGGATAAACACCATTCACGGTTCTAAAGATCCGCGGTTCAATATAACGGTTCAAAATAACAGTTTTCAGGGAACAAAAACTTAAAGAATGTTTAAATGTCATTCAATCGTTACCTCGTCCGAACTAAAAATCAATTTTCTCACAAGTTGCACTGATTCAAACGACTAATTTAGATTTATTTGTAAAAAACAACTGCACATTGGTTTGGCGTCAATATGATGACCTTAAATGACTGTGTCGGGCAATGATGTAATGAACAGCACCGAACGAAATTTGCTACCGGTGAGTGTTCATTTCGGGCTATTTTCATCCTAATCTATTAAACCCTGAACATTTCATTGTTCGGAAGAAAAATAGAAGTGATGTTCAATGCGAGGATTTGGGGTTCACGCATGTGAAGAGTAAAGTATTAATTTTTAAGCAATGTGACCGTTAAGAAACTATCTAAATCATAACTTGCCCATTTCCTGAAAATATGAACGACATTGGTTGAAGAATGTAGATATAGAATTAGATGCTTGTTTCACGAATTCTACATTCGTACACGCGAACATTTAGTAATGATATGGAGTGTTGTATTAAACTAAACAAGGATTTACGAACTCTCAATAGACTCACAGGCAGACCCTCCAATATTTACTTGATTTCAAGATCCCAGATCGTAATCATTTGCTCCCAAGGGAAATCCATTATTTATTGACTCCTCGTTGATCTTGGGACTCTGACTCTGATCTTGGTAGCTCTAATTTGATTCATTAAATTTCTTTTCCAAAGCTTTGTTTAAACATAGTTCCTAGGTATATTTTACAGCATCTCCTATAATAGATATGGTACTGGAAAGTTATAGAATGTTGACAAACGAACTATTAAATTAAGGGAGAGGGAGGGGGGAGTATCGAGGCTATTCACTTACTTGAAGGTGATGAAGTCATTAGAATGAAGCTTTACTCTCCTTGCTCCTGCTTTGCCCTTTTGTAGATTCCTTCACTGAAAAACCAGGAACTGAAATTATTATAGCTCCTTTCAACCTTGTCCTCTTTAAGAAAAATCACAAAATTTGTAGAAGAAACTTGGTGCATTTCCACAAAATTAAAGAGTTGTTTTCCGCGCAGGTCAGCAAGCGTGAACAGGAACGAAGGGTTTCCTTCAGTAGTGAGTCAAATTCCGTAGTGAGTTAGGTGGATGTGTTCGTGTAACTTTCTGAAATGACTGGCAAAACAGATCAAAAATACTATGATTTGAGATCAGAAAGCGAGTAAGATGACGCTGAAAAGCTCGAACTTTTGTTGTTAGCTTAGGAAAAATCAAGTCACCAACGAGCGGATACATTCAGAAATTTGAGTTCCACGGGGAATTCGTCCTATCAAGACGAATAGTTCGAAGAAGTCATAATTCGTTTCTCGAACTACTTCCGTCTGACTCGGGAGTAGTTCTGTCACAGAACTTCTGTGAAGTGGATGAATTAATAAAAAATGAGATTGAGACATCAGGAAGCAACGCAGCATCGATTGGGACTGAAGAAAAACTTCGATTGCTCCTTAAGCTTCTTTCAAAACACCTTTCATTTCGTTTTTATCATTACCATTCTGAAACTGGATTGGGATTCAATACCATAAAGGTATTAACATAATTTTCGAAAACGTTCAATGTTTTATTCACATAAGTTTAATAAAAAGTTTTATGGGAATGAAAAAGTAGTGCACGATGTGACTTGTTACTCAATTCACCCATGATTCAACCAACTGAAGAAATCATTGCTGTGCAATATCTGTGCTGAAGAAATATCAGCTGCGTATAACAACTACCGAAGCACAAGGGAAGCGTTGACAGGTGTCAGAAATTCACGGACTATTCCAACACATCAGGAATGGTTCCTTGGCAGCGTGATCGCGCGTTGAGAGGACATTTATGATATGGCATCTTCTTACCCTCACCAAACAATTTACCTTCCAACAGTGCTCCAAAATACTTACCTAGGCACCTATCAAAATTTATCAAAAAGTTACCGGTCGTATCTTTGTTTGAATATGCCTGTTTATACTAGTATTTTATTTCATTAAATTTACGTACCATTCACATGGGAGTTTCTACTCAAGTAAACAAATATACAATCCTTTCGCAAAGATAGTGTTGGGGAACTTACCATTTTTCAAACTCGCTTTCTTTGCTTCGTTTCCCCTCTGCTCACTTTTGAGCTTACTCCTCATGTAATCACCATGAGAAACATCGTAAAGAACCCTCCTTTCTCTCGCAGCTTCTATAAATTTCTCTTCAATTTCGAAATGTGCACACCATATTGCTCAAAAAAGTCACCTCACTCACTAGAGCCAATCTGCGGCGTGTCGATTGCGGGACGCAGGTCGTGGTGACGTGAGTATGATTTACCTCACTTCACGGTCCTATTTACGCGGTCTCATTCATTTCTGTGTTTCGCAAACAACCTCGCCGTGATTGCGCACTGCGTCATCTCACCAACCTGCTTTTCTATTTGTGCCAATCCTTAGTGTTGATAAGCTAACCGTTGTAATCGATTTAAAATGTGTAACTCCTTAATCTTGTAGAAACAGACTACCTTTATTTTACAAACTGATTTTTATCTTGACATGAGTTTCCACAATTTTGTCAAGAATAATTCATGTCGTACCTGTCCTCGCTTTCACGAACTACTATTTTGTAATTCTTCACATATTATATCGTAAACTAACCAATTTTGATACTTGACTTGTTTTGAGACAATTGAAATGACTAGACCCTAGTCGATTGCGGTCATTAAACAATATGTCACAATTTTAAAGTTGTATGATTGATGAAAAGATAGTGATAAGCTGTAGTTGGAAATAGTTGGTAAGGATAAAGAAAGAACTAACAATGCGATAAGTATATTATTTAGTGAGTACAACACGATATCTGAGTAAGTTATACTTACTGTTTCTTACTCAGCTGACAATTGGTAAGCATTTATCAATCATGTGATTGAGGAGTTACATTTTAATCAAGTTTAGCAGGTCGATCAAAATCGATTATTATATTGATCATTACTACTAATCTGTTAGGAACTGGTATATTGCGTTTATCGGGAAACATTCTGTAATATTTCCTTTAGGTACTAATGACGTGGTTTCTTAGGATGTGAATAATAATGCGGGTCATTAACGCGCTGATACACGCTGATCAAGTTAAACTATTGGCATTTAGCAAAAAAAGCTAAATCATCGATTAGGAAAAAATATCAATTTAAACTGATAATATACTGAACTAATTAGGTTTAGTGTGGCAAAAACACTGCTTTGATAGTTACTGGTACCGTATGAATGAAATTTTGAAAAATATCTTCTGTAGGTAGAAAGAAGTCGATAGCAATAAACAAAACATCACGATATAATAATATATTATTTAGTGCCCTTTATGAGTGATACATTCATTTACCTAAGTCTTTTATTTTGGGAAAGTTGTTAGGTATTGATAATGATGAGATTTTCTTTTGATTATGACATTGCAAGTTACGATTACGATGGTAGACGTTGATTAATTTTAAAATGATCTGGAAATCGGACGAATAGAACACGTGGGTTCGAGGACCTGTCGATTAGCGTCCTGCGTCGTTGAGGACTTTGGGGAGGCCAAGCAGCGAGTTGATGATCTCCGAATTCCTTTTGTGTGCCTTCTGAGCCCCTTTTGCCACGTCCAGCAGGATGTAAGCGATCTCCTTGGCAGCAATCGGATCGATAGCCTGCAACTTCGGAATTTAAAACGTAAACATACCGAATTGGTTCATTTGATCGAATCTGTAGTAACGAGTTTTCACTTTAAGTTATGACTCGACAACATCATCGAATTCTAGATTATATAGATTGGGTGGGAGGATATTTGGTGGAGAAAGGGGAGCTGGTGACAGTCTTTACTCTTAAGGCAAGAACGGTTCGGGTCGGATCTCTTCCCATCCCGAGAACGCCGCGGTTTATTTCATTCTTTGTTTTATTATAATGATGATTTATAATCCGCCTGGTTCGTTCCAGTGGTATTTTAATGGAAAAGTGCACACTACAGACGGTTCGCACCTGGTCGGGGTACAGCGCACCAATGTGTTTACCTTTACAAAACAGTTACAGCGTAAGAAGGGGCACTGATCATTTGAGCGACCTCTGAGGCTAATTTCTATCTCAACAGAGTTTCTGTAATGAGAGTTGAAAAGGGGATCTCCAACTCACCCTACCATTCAAGCATGGAGGAAAACCCCTGGTAAACACACAGTCAAGTACTCCGCAAAGGTAGGGACGAGTACCCGTTAGCAAAGCTCTGCAGGACGGAGCTGGGTGTTCTATCATGCTCATATACCGGCGCCTTCAAAACTCATATGCCGGCGCTTTCCTGGAAGACGACTCTACCAAGAGAGGGCCTACCTCAGCTTTCATGCTTGCTCTTCGCACCGCTGCCACACCGAAGACAACTGCTTTCGCCAAAGCTGTACATCTGGCACCTGGGGTTCCTGCCATAGGGATGAGATGGTTATATCGTAACCTGTTAAAATAACTAGTTATTGCATTTCTGGAGTTATCGCGATAACCAGTTATTCTAAAGAGACGGTATCCAGAATAACGTCTTAACGCAAGCCTCCTATCTTGGAACTTGAGAGAAGGGAAACTATTCTTTGGCGCTCGATAATCGTCTCTGTTTGGCTTCCGTCTCAAAGGTGCAAGGGGTTGGGATAAGTATGGGAACGAGTTCCTTCGAGGCCACAACAGGTAACCTCTTTTGTTTGAGTGTATGAACCGTCTCTCCAGTAACATTAAAGAAAATAACTCATTTTACAAGGAGTTCCTGGATCCCACCAGTCACTACACCCTGACCTGACTAACTTATGTCATAGAGATAGTAGTGTACAATAGCTCTTTGAACAAACAACATGTAAATACCTTCCTACTCCTCCAAGTTCGATCCGATTCAGAAGATGTTTTGAATTTTCACACCCCAAATGGCCATTCTACCCCACTGTGCGCCTTTGGTACTGATTTGCCATAAGACCGGCATCCTTCTTACGCTGGAAGCCGAATCGTCACTTTATCCTCACCCGTACTTTGGCAAGATCCAGTCATTATGGTTGACTGAGAGCTTTTAGGACAACTAGAATACTATCACAAACTATGCAGGTGCAGTAGTGCAAGGCAGGGTAGAGCATTGATCAGCCCTGCAGGTAACTTATTTCCTAAATGACCAACGCCCCTTGAAATTCTATTCAATTAGAACCTGTGCTATAGAGCAGATCAGCAGAGAGACCCCTGACATCACTTTCTTTCCTAATCGACCTAATATTCTTTAATTTACAATGGAGCTCCAATGATGAAGGTGAACTGATCAGCCAAGAAGCCCTTGTTGTTAATTATTGAAATTTAAAACAGAGCTCCGTTAGAACTTACGAATGGTAAGTTTATGATTGTCAACCCAAAAAAAATGAGGATTCATCCTTAGTGTTGGAAAACAAGGTTTTGTCACCCAAAGGAATACGAATATAAATACCAACAGTTGCTGGACGTGGGTTGACATAAATTTGGAAACCATAAAACATTGAAAATTAATCGATTTAGGGCAATAAAAAATCGCACTAACGCTTCAAACTGTCCCACAAAAACTTCGAGAGAAAGTACTCATTTGAAAGAAGGAAAATCGACCACACAGACCCTAAAACTATATTGGCAGTTACGTTTTGTGTAATCACAGTGTTTTTGTATATTTACCGAGTTATCTCGGTTCCAATTACTGGAACATTGTAACATTGGACTTCATGTGCAGTAAACTGTCGGAGTTTCTGAATCACATTAATTTTTTCTTCTCCAAGATGCTATGGATAAAACTCTTGATACAGCTTCGGGAAAGTTTCAATAATGCAGCGACAGATACAAAGTATGTTCATTTTTTTGGGAATCTAGGTATTTTGAACCGTAAACTAACCAATTTTGTGGTGGTTGAATCTTATTTTTGCTTAATTTATTCTATTTTATTGATTTATTTCTCTCTTTATAGTTGATTTCGAAGGTTCCTTAATGAAAAAATTACAGTTATAATGAAACTAAACTGTTCTCTTGATGAATATTATGAATAATACTTGATAATAACGTCCGTGAGGCAGGCAGGCGCTACGGGTATACTTACTCTGCAACACCGATGTTGTGCAGGTCTTGCCTATATCCGATGTGTAAGGCGGTGTTAATACGCACAACTTGTCAACCTCAAATGGCAGAGTGGTGTCGATGTATTTTTGAAGAAAATAGTTAGATCATGTTTTCTTTATCCATTCTCAGTAAAATACATAAACATGAGCAACCCTAGAAGTAACATGCATGGAGAAAAGATATGTATTGATTAACCTTAGTTGACTTTAATAAACGACATACAGGAGGTCCCACCGGTCTTTTTTTTCATGGTTACAACGATCTAGTGACTGAGTAATAACCAGAAAGTACCTACTCAACATGGATCGGAGGAATTGCTAGAATGTATGGTTGACAGACTAAGTAGTTTGCAGTCACGGCGCTATGAATACTCTTGATCCGCAAGACCTTCGTGTTTTGTTGGTCTTGCCTACCAGCGATCGTCAGGCGGTTACATGCTCCTTTTTCTACACCCTTTTGGTTTATCGTTCAATAATAAACCATTGTAATCGCTCTTGAAAAAAAAAATTGTAACCCCCCCCCCCCCCCTGAAAATTTTATGGTTTACGTTTCAAAGGGTGTAGAATCCGAATCTGCAATAATTAATCAATTATTATCTGCTATAATTTTCCGTCCGTCCGCCGTACGCACGATTTCTCCCAAACGGCTGAAGCAAAAAAGCTGAAATTTTCAGCAAAAATCCGTGTTGGTCCGTCGACGCCCCAATTTTTGAGCCAGCTCTCTCACTTAATTTAAAGTGCCCTTTAAGGGTTGTCAAAGTTTTGTAAAATCAATAAAAACCTCAAAAAAAGTCAAGGCGGCCTAAATTTGGACTCTCCACGAGGAATCGAATGAGCCCCCTCCCAGGTCCGTAGGTCCAACTATTCCCGATGTATGGCCTGATTTATGGTGCCAACATTTGCGTTATTTTGGTTTATTATTGTTTTTGTTTTGATTGCAGTAACCTAGTGATGTAGTGAACTGGAGTGGACTCCTAAAAGGGTTGACAGCCGGTACATGGGTTGAAGTATTCTGATAACCATAAAAAACGCTGCAAATTCTTTCACTGGGGTTTATTATTCAATTGGCTTGCGTTCATGATTTTAATTTATACTAAGCTTTGGAGTGTGCGTGTTGCACAGGTGATAGAGCGATTATCGAATTTCAGGAGGCACACGAATATGATCAACTGATCAATCCAAATAGGTATTTTGGTTGAGAACAGATTTACGTGCTCTATGCATATCTAATGAAATTCAATAATCGCTCTATCACCTGTGAAACACGCACACTCCAAAGCTTAGTAGAAATTCAAATCATGAACGCAAGCCAATTGAATAGTAAACCCCAGTGAAAGAATTTGCAGTTTTTTTTTGTAATGAAATACTGAATGACAAAACGTACCAAAAAAAAAACGGAAAATTTGGGGAAAATGAATGCACCCCAAACTCAACAGTTGGTTGTCACGGCTTTGCCTACGGTAGTTTTGTGATTTGTAGGTCTTGTGTACATTGTGTTTTCAGCCGTTATATAAACTCACACCATTTGGTGTGCACATATCTATGATTGGGCTCGCCCGTACATATATCATAAATAAACGATCAAATAATATGGCATCAAAATGTTTACCTCTTGAATGGATTCATCGGAGAGCACGAAGGCGGATGCACTCATGGCATGAACGCAAAGGGAAAACCCAAAGATGGCAGCAATTAACGTTCGGTAGACCCTGAAAAAATGAAAATATATTTCTCTCAATAGCAATCTAGTTGAAAACTTATAATGAGCTACCGATTCTTATCAATTTCATTTTAAGCAGCTCGACGGAAAATGGGCACAGCTTTCCAAGCTGCTTAAAATCAATTTTAATTTAACACCATTTCAAAACAAAATTTATCATTTAAGATTCTTTCCATTTGTTCTACATTGATTTGAGAGGAATTGATATTCTCCTGGAATGCAGAAATTACTTGTAAGTCAGTTTCTTTTTTTATCCATGGAAGTCGGATGATAAAAAATTATTTTCCCAAAAATCTTAATTCCGGAACTTTTGGAATAAAACGCCTTAATTTGTTGGCTGATTCCGGTTTATTATTCTCAATAATGAACGTTTGTAATTGACTACTACAGACTAAGCTACAAAATCCTATGGTAAGTCATTGCAACCGTGTAATGTCGAGGAGTCGTTGATGTTAATAGTGGTCTATATCCATGAAGACCGATATTGTAGCATTCCTAGTAAGCCTGTTGGTTTTCATCCATTGTCCAATCGCCCTCAAATCCTTCTCGGCATTTTGAAGTATATATGATTTTGATTATTAAGCAAATTCATTCATTTATAGCAAAAAAAATGATCGGCCCAATTGAAGTGCGTTGCTAACAGCCGTATTCGCGGATTGAGGTTTCGCTGTTTACTTTGCCAATGTGGACAGCTTGTTCTTTGTTACTATTAAGTATATGATTTGAATATTTCCAAAGATGTGCTCGAGTCCCCGATGCCTCCATTTTTTCAACAAGTTTTGCTTTTGATATAATAATGAAAGCCTCGGCCTCGTCAAGGCGAGTTATTTGTTTACCTGCTTCCCAGTTTAAGTAAATTTCATCCTTGACCTAACAATAATCGGAAGAGTAAGGCGTCCTGTGTGTTGAGACCTCTTTTAAATAAAAATTGCTGCAATCCTGTGGTCTTTGACTTTTCCAGGAAGCTCACTAACTGGGATCAGAGCAGCTTCTCAAATATTTAAGCAATAACGTCAATCAAGGAAATGGGTCGATGGCCGTACTTACCAATTTCTTCTAATGTTTTAAACAGTAGTACTAGGCCTACTGCCATTTGAATTTCTGAGAGAACACACAGCTATATTCAACTACATTTAGCTGTATGTTCAGCTTTATTTAAAAGTGTCTATTTCTAGGGGATAGTATTTTGACAGATAAAAACAGCGTCTTCAACAATTTGAATGTAAATAATATTATATTATGCATGGACTTTGTAAAACTCGCCTAGTATCATATTGCCATCGTATCAGCTGATATACTTTTTGATGCAATGTTGTTTCATGAGTTCCTTTTAACATCAAGTTGTTCGAGACTCATCTAATATATTTGTGGACCAGTGAAGCTTAGATAGGCGCTTTATTCCACCCTTTGAATTTCAGTTCTTCTATTCCTGTCAGTATACAGTATATTTCACTATTGTATTTATTTTGATATCAGCTTTTGTTTCGTACAAGGGGATTGAAAACGTTGTTGTTCACGGAGTTATAGTAAAGACCTTCGGCTGTCTTTGGTGTATCTAGAAGTCAGTTGCAATGTATGGAGATACAGTAATCAGCTAAAGGACCCTAGAGGCCAATTTTTGTTCCTAATCGACCTACCCATCTGAAATATATTTGCGGACATCTGAAGCGTCGGTAGGTGCTTTATTTCTATCTCATTTAATTTATTCTATTTATTTATTCTATGTCGTGGCCACTTATGGTCTATTGCACCATTGTAGTTATTTGTAAATCAACTACTGTTTCGCACAAAGGGACTAGTGCACGTTGGTTTTCACGGAGTTATATTTAAATGAAGTCATCTAACTGTATTTGGTACATCTAGAAGTCAATTACGAGGTATGGTACGCAGTGAAGAAATATAAATGGGGCTATTTTTATGGCATATAGAATGGACAAGACAACATATTGAGTTTAAATTATGTACCATTGGCTAATTAAATCATGTACTAATTGGCTTATTACTAATGCACGTAGATCAGTAATTTACTTTGAAGGGTTCTTCTAATAATAATTTGAGTAGTTTTGTAAAAAAAATTCAGAAAGCTAAAATCCATATTGGAGAATCCAGTCCTAGGCTTTTGAAGAACATGAACGAATAGAATTTTTGATAAAACATATAAA
The DNA here is from genome assembly GCA_031894815.1 of Creontiades dilutus. Taxonomy (NCBI): domain Eukaryota; kingdom Metazoa; phylum Arthropoda; class Insecta; order Hemiptera; family Miridae; genus Creontiades; species Creontiades dilutus. The sequence goes on from JAVIWC010003164.1 coordinate 2,272,597, forward strand.
GTGGATAATAAAGGTACTACTGTAAAACATCCAGAAAATTCCGCCTCTAATGACGAATAGGAACAAATAATAATAATACATAACATATATAACAAAATATAACAATAGAAATGCTCAGGAAAATCGTACTTACATGATTATTCGGTGAAGTTTTTCACAAGATAGGCCCTACGTTCGGGGATGAACCCTTTTATACCCACGAAGGGCGTCCAGAGTGGGAGCGCTGATCAGCTGTCACCAGCAGATTCATCGGTTTTTCGGGTTGCGTCACGGAAAATTAATAATATTTTCTGGAAACGGTAACTGGTAAGAATAAGACAACCTTTCGCCTTTCTGCCTTCGGATTGCGCAATAAGGGATTGACGAAAATGAATTCAATTTCATGGGTAATCGGTTTCGACGAATTATTACCTGTGACGCTCCCTGCGGCAGTCATTTTCGTTTCCTGGTTCCCCTTTGAGCGAGGGAGTGTTCAAACTGATTCTTCATTTTACACATGACAGCAGTAGGTACGCATGTTCACAACTGTGTAGTATGTACTTCTACCATAAACCCATAAAGTACTTATACATAAAATACACTTTCTGAAAGTTTTACAGCAGTTTTTGTCGTCAACACTTATTTCACCTTCATCTACTTTGTGGCTGTCATTAAATGGTGCAAAAGCTGCAAAAACTCCTGTATAATTGAATATTCCGATGAAACACACATAAGGAACACTATGTTTTTCGGAGCGTGCAATCCGAATTCGACGATGTTCATTCCCTTATTGAAATCCAATTTTATAGAGGAAGCTGCATTTGCGCCATTCATTACAAAAAGTAAAATTCTTAAAGAAAATTTGATGCTGAGTGCCAAGAAGCACCATTCAACTAGAATTAACTTTCTTTTATTAGGAAATTTTCAACAAAAAAATAGCTATGTGGATGGCTCCAATTTCAAACGTCGTCCTGGAGGCCAGGGACCGGTCACCAAAGTCGAAATATTAGAAACCATGTTATTCCGGAAGCCGAATTTTCAAAGAATGTGGTATTTAACGAACAGTGTAAGAAAAATTAATTTAAAAAAAGGAATTTCCATGTTACGTGAGTACTTTTATAACGCAAAATCCCCCCTAAAAACACCTCAAAAATTGAAGCACCTAAAAGAGTAGAGATATTGCTATACAAGTATTCTGGCAAGTGGCAGAGGAAATTTTCTAGAACTTGTTTTTTTTTAGGTGAAATTCGTTCATTTTTAACTTAGAACAAGAAACAGTAAGGAAGACATTCTTTCTTCCCAAAATCTATCTCACCAGCGTGAGAGTCTGCATTAAAATGACTGATAGAACACAACTGAGGAGAAAGAATAAAAAAAACGCCTTGCACCACTTCACAACCACTCTCGCTGTTTTATCATCGTGCAGCTTAAACTTCTTGAATTAGACTCTTAAAATTGTTCATTGAAGACGAATATGCTCGAGATATTTATTACTAGCGGAATAATTTACAAATGTTCCCAAACAAATCTTAAGAACGCTGCAAATTATTACCCAAAGGTTTATTATCCTTCTCTGTCGATAAACTTACCATTTAGTTTTTATTGCCCGAAAATTCGGAGTAGTACTTTTCCGTTTGAAAATCAATTCGAAATCACAGTCATGATGACGACTTGTTCGTATTTCACTCTTTATCCAAGAGAAGAGGCGAACGATGGTCTTACAACTTGTTTAGTTTCACACGGTTCAATGATATTGAATCGAAAAATATCTAAGGAAAAACTGCATTTCATTGAGAGTTGAAATACTCAGATTTTTTCAATGATCAAATCGTGGATTCCACGCCTTGTAGGTGATTCAAAGAGAGACTACGATTTCAAACCCATCCTGAGCATGCCTTTTTATTTTTTCCAGACAACTGAAAATAATAAGCCAAAACATCCTGATCGTCGAGGGGTTTATTTGACTAACTGTGGGCGAGTTCTTCGATTCGAAGCACTAAACTTGGATGTCCACGGAACCACGCAGCATACCAAGAGTCCACTCCTGGAAATACCTTTATTTTAGCAACCAGGTTGACCAGTGACCTCTTTAATTCTGCCCCAAGCCCCATCTTCACAGCAAAACCGTCAGCTGCAAATTCACAGAAGTAGCCCATAACCCCTCTGAAGCCCATGATAAACCCTCCTAAGATGGGAAAGAAATATTTGCTGATAAGGAGAACGCCAATGATTGGATGAGGCTGGTCGTTGATCTCGAAGCTGAACATACTGAAAACCTCCTCATTGCCGTATGACCACATCGCAGTCAGGATGAAACAACTATTGGCCAAAACGTTGATTGTAAAAGAGAACGCCGAATGACTGTAGTACCAATGGCCAAGTTCGTGAGCTACTACGGCTCCTATATCGGTGGGACCAACGATTTTTAAGAGGGATTCTGACACAACTATCATACTTGATCCAAGTAACCCAGCATGGTAAGCGTTGGGATCTAGATCAGGGCGACCATCTACGTTTGGTTCAAAATATACCGCATGTCTGGGGTAATAACCAGCTTTTTGAGCAACGCTGTCAATCGTAGTTTTGGCCGGACCATCTGGCACTACAGACATCATGAACGGTGCAAGTAACTGTATGAATACCATGTGACCAACAATGATCACGACTTCGTATAAGAAACCGAGGTATATGAAGAAATCTTTCCCGTACTTGTTAGTTGCTTTTACCAGAACAGTAGTTCTTAGTGCAGTAGTAAGTGCAGATCCTGCAAGCCACACGACCGCCGCAATGACCATTCCCAGAGCGCTAACTTTCAACCCTTGGTGGAAAATTGCCAAGAGAATAATGATCGGAACTACTATCAGTTTCGATGAAAAGTCTTCCAAAGTGCTGTAAATAATTGCACGGTAATCGACGTTGTTAGTGTACACCAAAGTGTGAGCCCAGATCATTGGTGCATAACCGTCAGACATGGAGAAAGTATGAGAATACAGCCTTCCTGCAAGACTGAATATACTGAGGGTGATGAAGAAAGCGGCTTGCCTCCTTGTTGCTGCGTATTCAGTTTGTGATACCACAGCTGCCAACACTTTAGGTACGTTAACATTCATCAAAATGAACTCCAACTGTCTGAAATGAAGGTAAATATTCCATACATCGATCGTACACAGCAAAATAAGTTTGGGATTTTTAGTGGGCCAAATTTTCGACAAGAATCTTGGTTCAATGGGGTCCAATCCTGCGGGATATGTGCCTGTTGCGTTTTGTTTTGTAGAAGTTGTCGATGTCATAATAAATTTAGTTGTGCCTAGTGAAAACGTGCAACTATGTGTGATTTTGATGAGTGAATTGAAAACATTTGAATATTGTGTATACATGAACCTCTTGTCTACGTCTCTAGGGAAACAGAGAATTTTCATTTCTCCGCAACTTATATATGTAGTTACCAACTAAAATACTGGGGAGGCAAAATTCAGAAACTATTTTTGGTTTATTATTTTCAGCAATACACTTTTTTGTAACTGACCAAGGAAAAAATTATAAATCCCTCACAATTTTTGGATGACTTAAAACAACAACAAACTTGTTGTCCACAACAAGCCAAGAACTTAACCACTCACGACCTGGATACTTTGCCATTTTCATAATGTTGTCATAGAGAGATTTTATTTACATAATAACTTCCACAAAAGTGGTAGGTACTTTTAAACATCAAAAACGTATATCATAGTAATACGGATTAGAAAAATAATTTTAATGAATATAAGGAGCTTTGATTACATAAACCTCCACCAAGACGTTCCTCCGGTCAGATAAGTTTAAATACTGCAAAAAAGCAAATAGAAAAATTGGGATTGTATCCATCTTGAATACAATTGCAGATTGCTGATAAGATATCGTCATCATGATACCGTATGGCATGATATGGTCATTACTTAGATTCGCATCTAAACCATCCTTCATCAAGGATATCCAACACTTTCTTATTTTACGAAATGTGGGAGTTCCGGAAAACTTGATTCTTGTCATTAGTGACGTGAATTCATTGTACACCGACATACCACATACGGACTAAGTCACTGGCGACGAAGTTGTGGAAACCCATTTCAAATAAAACGTTACACTTTCGTGGAAATATAGACAACGTTCTATCTTACTCCGTTTTTATTTGACATACCACATGATGGAGGACTATAAGCACTACAACTTTCAGGTCGTCCAGAACCTGGAACCCGGTCAACCTACTTATTGGTGAGATTAGCAGAATGTGTATTGGGAATGAACGATTTTAAGTTTAGGAAACAGGTATACTGGGAAAAGAGGCACAGCCGTGGGAACTGTCTTATACAAATGTCTTTATTGCCTCTTTAGAAAACCGCTTTCTGGCATCTAGAGAGATTTTTCTCATTTGGAAACAGCCGATAGATGGTATTTCCTTGGTATGGGCTCATGGGAAACACGCTCTGTGTTTCCACACTGAATTCTCAATTCCCTGTGACATTCACTTGGTCATACTCAAGGACGATTTCCCCATTTCTCGATGTTGACATCACCTTGAACAGTGGTGAATTCATTATAGCGAACCGCGAGAAGCATACAAACAAAATGATGTATCTTCATTACGCATTTGTCTGATTCCACGATCACTCCGCCGGTCCACCGCCTGTCCCGAAGATGTACGTGGTAAAACGAGAGCCTGAGACATTTCAGTCGTTCCTCCGTCCAACCGGTATCACATCAGCTCTGCAAACGATCAGTAACCTTGGCATTTAGAGGTGTACTTCCATTAGAGTTTACTGAAAATAGAATTTGGTGGAACGGGACAGGTTGGATGTCTGTGACTTCCTTCAAGTAGACACTGCAGGAAGGAAGATTTCTGTCTGATCCCTTGGTAGCAGAAGAACCAAAACCCTCTACTCCCATCTCAACACTCATATTTCCGATGAAACACACTGGGTAAAATCTTGACTTTGGCATACTTCGTTCGTAAAATGTACAATTATTATGTCCGGTTTATAAATGGCTGTAGAGCACCAGTGCGTTAGGGACCACTAACCATCTACAAGAGAAGTGCGGCAAGCAACTGATGTTCTTGTTAGGAGAAGACAAATAATAGCCCTTACGGCGAAAACTCGGTCAAAGTTTAAAACATCAAGAATCCTTTCAATCTTCATCCATCCAAAAGGTACATCCTCACGATTGGTGGACGGATCAGAAATGCTGAGCTACCACACTCTACCGGACATCCAGCCTTACTTTCATCTGAAGTCATTTACAATCCCCTAATTGGACCTCTAGCCACCTTAGACTATCAGCGACTCAAATTTTAGATCCAAATCCAACACCTCCCAGCCAAATGGAATTCATGTTTCTCCTTGAAACCATATGAATCACGTATGGGTAGCGATCCTAATTACCGGACTACCTCTGTTGCACTATTTCGAACAATTGGTGTGGATTATGCCTGGCAGCTTACAGTCATATTATTTCCCCTTCGCATTAAAAAAATTATCAGTGCATACTTAGCAGAGCACATAGAGGTAGCATTTATTGCTTTATTGCATTATTTCTGATAGTGTAGTAAGCATTATTGCTTGCTTCCGAAACGTTTGTGCTCGTCGAGTGAGCCCAACGGACACTTATGCCGACAGTGGTACAAATTTGTACAGCAGCATCCCGATAAAACACTTGGCAGTGGGTATTCTTCATTCTCGTCCAAAACCAGCAGCTTCATCCTAGCCATGTTATAAGGACCCCCATTTTTCGCCGTGACATTACCTCCAGATGAGCCTGATTTGACCGAAAGTTCCTCCCTAGCATCCCGTTGGTCCTAAATACAACTTCGTCATTATTCTGTCCCTTAGATCTTGTGGAAACCATACGTTGCAAACGTTAAAATGCACAGTGACATCATCCAAATCCTACTCAGGAAGCTATTTCCTTTTCTCTCTCAATAGTTATCTGTCAACCAATTACGGCCCTTCGATCTCAAATTCATGAGCTAGAATGGCGAACTCATACTTCTCTTGAAACCACAAATTTTATACCACCTGTATGTACATCTCTTTGAAACGTCATAGAGCTCAATATGACCTGTATTTATTATTTGTTCGTTGGACATTGGTTTTCCCCTTTCGAGGTCGAATGAATTCTAATGTATGAAACCGGAGGAAATACTAAACAGACTGAGTTTTTACTTTGCAAGGTTTTAAAACATCATTCCAAGAATAGTTTCCAACGGCACTGATTCCATACGTTTAATCAACAAGATCAAAATGGTTCTTCGTTTCCCGTAAATCGTCGCTATGGAGGGCAAGGAGTTTTTTTAGAGGCCTACTGGCCGTGTTTCGTGTTTTTTTTGTTTTTTTTTTTTTTTTTTTTTTTTCTTTCTTTTTTTCATATTTACTGAACTGATTTGTAATTCTGGGAGCTATTTCTTCAAGGCTCCATTAATTTCTCAGGAGGCCCAATTTTGTTACGTATTTTCTTTTCTTTACCTTTGGGAACTTCATTCCAACCAATTTAATGGACTGGGGTTTGTTTTATTCTTCCCTTTTATTTCAACCTCTTAGTTTTTGAAATTCTTCAACAACATTTTAGACAGTTAATGGTTTTATAGACATAATGATTTTATATCTAAGAACAATGAAGCATATAGGTTCGACCGTGTATTTGGCGAGGAAAAGCAGTCTATCAGGCTCGTTGTTGTGTGTTGTATGACAACACTAAACAATGACAACGTAAAGTCAAATAGCTACAATTGTAGCATCTAATTATAACAGAAGTTGATTTCTGTCCGTCATTATTAAATGGCAGTCTGCTCCTGGGTACAGTTGTCACTCATGTCAGTTTACCGGAGTTCGCCAGAAAATAATTCCGATTCAATAAACAACATTTTTACCCTTTTTGGCAAGTATTTATTGTTAAGGTGTTTTGAGAAGGGAGGAGATAGTTAAGTTGAATTGAAACTAACTTCACAACTAACTTTTTAGTGGAGCTCCATTTTAATTAACAGTTCCCAACTCTTTTACCACATTTTCCTCATTGTTTGCCATAACGAACTCCCATTCACTGCATTATCGAATTCGAAGTGATCTGATACAATTCTTTTAAATATAGGCCAAAATTCCAAATCCTGTGGAGATTGCGCCCATCAGAACTTTTCCAAGAGCAGGGTTAGCCAAGATGACTCCCCTTCCCAAAGAACCTGGTTCGGATCCCAGCGGCATCGAAAACTTTTATATTCCCTCAAGACCGCGGAGGCACTATCCCGCCTCAACGTCGTAGCATAGGCAGGTAGCTATCCCCCCTGTACTGAAAGCCAATTGGGTCCTAACCCCCCCTTTTCAATCCTAGCACCGTCCGACCTAGACATAATTTCCGGGACCCGTACCTAATTGGTGCGCGACGGCGAAGTGGTTATACAGTACCCGCAAGACCGTTAGGTCTTGAAGGAGGGGTTGACCTAGCCCCTTGTTAACGCCAATCATGTACCTATGTAAAGGGGTGCAAAAAAGATTGCAAGTCCCTTATAAATCGGCCATATTAATTAACTGTCCCCAGGATGGATGTTATTCATCATCATTTCTTAAAAGTGTCATGTCCAGTGGCGTAACGTACACCCCGCAAACCCCGCGATTCATTTTTTTTTTTTTTTTTAAAGAATAAAGAGGAATTAACGACCTCCAGAAAAATTCCATTATGGAACATCAAGTTTATAAACATCAACGGTAATGTAGGTTCATTGATCAATCATCTTTTGGTTTTATTTATAACCAGGTGAGGAAGGGTGTAAAGTAGCTAAGGTGTCTGAGTTGCGAAGGTGCGTACTACGTGGGTAGGCCTACTTGAGGCAGTACTGACGCACGTGACTTTTGAGAAATAGCGTAACTTTTGAGATTTTGAGGTTAGTGCGGATTGCGGGAGTTCAATGTTTTTCATCATGTTGTTGATTCGAATCGTTATAATATAAATTGTATACCATATTGATACTTAAAAATGACTGAAGGAACTGCTGTGTCTCTGGGAAAAGTTGACTTTTATAACACACGGTCATCCAAAAGTTTGCTACGTAGACTAGAAGTCTCGAGTTCGTAAAGGTAGGTTAAATTGTTATATTATATCATGTATTTTTAGTTAGGTTATCGTAGCGTATTGTGCGATGACCGTAAAAAGTGCACGCTTCGCCAAAAAAAAAAAAAAAATGGGGAGGGGCCCCAAAAATATTTTGCGGGGGGGGGGGCTGAAAAACGTTACGCCGCTGGTCATGTCTCGCAATGCTTTCAAGTGATCTTCCACGGGCTGAATTCCTGTTTCATCAATTGAACGGCCCACGTAGTTCCATAAAGGTTGGAACCATTTGCTCATGGTAATCTGATCTGAGTTCCAATCCCAGCACCGCCCAACTTGGACAGAACTTCCGGCACCAGTGCCCACAGAAAATAGAATACACTAGAAGCGGCAGAGGCACCAGCCGGCAGTCAGGAGAATGGCACCAGCCCGCCCGACTCGACCGCCACTCCTGTATCCCCTTGTCGATCCCTTCAAGCTATCCACCGCCGCGCTGTTGACCAAGGTTTTCCTTCGTTTGAGGGCAAAAATAAATAATGCAGCACTTATTTTTAGTAATAACCGGTATGATTACATTTGGGGGTATTACACTGTTGTCTCTATTACACGAAACAAAATTAAAGTAGTTGTCCTTTGAGTAGAACGATTTTGTTATTTTGGTTTATTATTCAATAATAAACCATTGTAATCGTTCTGGAAAAAAAATTCTAAACCCCCCTGAAAATTTCATGGTTTACGTTTTAAAGGGTGTAGAATCCGAATCTGCAATAAAAATTTTCCGTCCGTACGCCGTACGCACGATTTCTCCCAAACAGCTGGAGCAAAAGATCTGAAATTTTCAGGAAAAATCCATCTTGGTCCGACGACGCCCCAATTCTTGAGCCAGCTCTCTCACTCAATTTAAAGTGCCCTTTAAGGGCTGTCAAAGTTTTGTAAAATCCCTAAAAACCTCAAAACAAGTCGAAGCTTCCTAATTTTTACACTTTTTGAAGAACATACCATAAGGAATATTGAATAATATTTACCTATATATTATCAGCGTTTCATGAATATCAGAATGCTTCAACCCGTGTATCGGCTATAAACTACAGGTATCCACATCGGCTATCACTCCAGTATCCACATTCACTACAAATCGACGCTATCGGCATCACTAGGTTACAAACAAACAATAATACGTACGGCGTACGGCAGACGGACGGAAAATTTTTTGTTGCAGATTCGGATTCTACACCCTTTAAAACGTAAACCATGAAATTTTCAGCGGGGGTTAGAATTTTTTTTTTTTCCAGAGCGATTACAATGGTTTATTATTGAATAATAAACCGAAATTTTTCCGTCTGTCCGCCGTACGCACGATTTCTCCCAAACGGCTGGAGCAAAAGATCTGAAATTTTCAGGAAAAATCCATCTTGGTCCGACGACGCCCCAATTCTTGAGCTTGCTCTCTCACTCAATTTAAAGTGCCCTTTAAGGGTTGTCAAAGTTTTGTAAAATCCCTAAAAACCTCAAAAAAGGTCGAAGCGGCCTAAATTTATACCTATTTGAAGAACATTCCATGAGGAATCGAATGAGCCCCTCCCCAGGTCCGTAGGTCAAACCATTCCTGATGTATGGCCCGATTTATGGTGACAACATTTGCGTTTTTTTGGTTTATTATTGTTTGTTTGTAACCTAGTGATGCCAATAGCGTCGAGTTGTAGTGAATGTGGATACTGGAGTGATAGCCGATGTGGATACTTGTAGTTTATAGAAGATACACGGGTTGAAGCATTCTGATGTTCATAAAACGCTGATAATATATAGGTAAATATTATTCAATATTATTACTGGGGTAAATAAGTATTCTTTTACTGGGGTTTATTATTCAATTGGCTTGCGTTCATGATTTGAAATTCTACTAAGCTTTGGAGTGTGCGTGTTTCACAGGATAGAGCGAATATTGAATTTCAGGAGATATGCATAGAGCACGTAAATCTGTTCTCAACCAAAATACCTATTTGGATTGATCAGTTTATTATATTTGTGTGCCTCCTGAAATTCAATAATCGCTCTATCACCTGTGAAACACGCACACTCCAAAGCTTAGTAGAAATTCAAATCATGAACGCAGGCCAATTGAATAATAAACCCCAGTGAAAGGATTTGCAGCGTTTTTAGTGGTGTTTTGGGTAGATTTTTTTAAATTTGACCAATTTATTGTGCTCGAAAAATGGAGCCCAAAGAACCCAACCTTTTATTTTTTTTTTTTAAATAAGCGCTTTTTTTAGAGAAAGAACGAAGTTTTTATTTCAATTCTATCGGAAGTTATCGTCTGGAGTGACATGAATATAAAAGCGTTAAAATCCAGGAATTATGATTCGAAAACCTCAAAACGGATTTCCAACAAGAAAATTTCTTTAGCAATAGCTCCATTTTTGAAGAACATTTGCTAATAAATTTAAAATAAGCTCGAGACAGATGTATGACGGTACTAGTGAACATTGAACAGAACTCTCTCTGTGGTATAAGTAAACGAGTCCGACAGCCGCCGTGATGTGCGGGCGCATAAGTAACTTGCCTATGGGTAATTATATCGTTGCAGCTAATTGAAAAATTATCAAATAATTGAGTTAATTTTCGGTTGACAGTGTTTAGGATAAGCATAGGAAAGTGACTTCAGGGCTCCTTTTTTCATTTTGCTATAAACGGTGACCGGTCGAAGTCATCTTCTCTGAAGTGTTTAGTAGGTACACATAAAACTCCTTTTAGAAGGTTTGCAATTCTCTCTTCTCACGGCTAGTATCCATTTTGGTTTATTATTCAATAGGTAACAAACAATTGTAAGTCACTCTGGAAAACTTTTTATTGTGGGGGGGGGGGGGGGTATTGAGGTTCAATAAAAAAAACGCTGCAAATTCTTTCACTGGGGTTTATTATTCAATTGGCTTGCGTTCATTATTTGAATTTCTACTAAGCTTTGGAGTGTGCGTGTTTCACAGCTGATAAAGCGATTATTGAATTTCAGGAGACAAACAAATATGATCTACTGATTAATCCAAATAGGTATTTTGGTTGAGAACAGATATACGTGCTCCATGCATATCGCTGTATCACCTGTGAAACAGGGACACTCCAAAGCCTAGTAGAAATTCAAATCATGAACGCAAGCCAATTGAATAATGAACCCCAGCGAAAGAATTTGCAGCGTTTTTTTTAATTCTCATCTGAAGGAAATCTGTCAACAATGAGAATTCACGAGGAACTTATCAGATGTGAAGGAGTGTTGACCTCTGATACCCAACAATAAATTTAGGTTACACGAGGCACTTCAATAGTAGGCGTGGAAGGATAAAATAGTAATTAATCACATCAAACTATAACTGTAGGTAGGTAATTAATGTATCATTAGTATACTTACTAGATAGACATCAACCTGTGGAGAGTTATGGAAGGAACAGCTGTCTTGTCACATTCCATCGTGCTGCGTCCGGAATACGGAGCAGCAAGGCATGTTTCAATTATACACGCTGAAATTTCACTTCATAATATTATAGGAAGGAACGAAACTATAATCACTTATAATAGTAAGAAACAAAACCTGCCCATACAGAATCAGCGATTTTTAACAATTGCAAACACTTCAGATAGTAAATACAACCGTTAGTACGGGATACTGCAAACACTTGTTAGGGATCTCGCTTGGGGCTGAGGGGTATTAGAGTGGCGATGGAACCCGGCGGACGGTGCCACCCACCTCCCGACGCTTGCCGCTTCTTGTTCTCTATTTCTGTGCCAGTACCTAATTGGTACGCGACGGCGAAGTGGTTATACAGTACCCGCAAGACCGTTAGGTCTTGAAGGTGGGGTCGGCCTTGCCCCTTGTTGACCCCAATTACCGAACTTCGTACAAGGGTGGTATGTACCCATCGGTAGGAGAAGTAATGTTTTCAGATTCAGGAGAAAAACTTTCTTCTTCAAAATCAAAATTCCCTCTAGCAATCGGCGTTTCAAACCGTTCTGAATACCTTTCAGTATGTCCAAGTCTGAACGTGTCCGCTGATCCTTGTAATAAACTGACAATGATTTTTACAACTTCCATATGATTTCCACGAAATTTATATTTCAGGAAATACGCGAACTGGAACGTAGATGGCCCCATTTTAATTTCTTCGCTCTCAAATCAAAATATTCAGAGAAATAATATATTTGCGATCATAGGACTTGAAGTATGACTCGAAAATTCTCATTTCAAGGGTGAAAATGTTGAAGAAAACGGATGTAAAACCTTTCCATCCTTTTTTTGTCGTTCTAACGACTTCGCAGTCAAGAAAAGTTGTGGTGGGGCTCAAAAACAAACATTTGTGAAATAATTTGCTGCTTTTTGTTATTCTGAAGGTAGTGACCAACACGCTTAATTACATCACATGCACATGTTGTCTAAAAACTCACTGAAATCCATTTTGTCGGCCTTTTTGAATAAGAATAATGGGGTAGAGTTCCGCATTCCGCACTTAGCCATATAAAGCGGTAAAGTGAAGGATAGGGTGGGGGATCGTTAAAAAATGTGGTTATTGAAAAAAATACATGCATACACTATAGAAAATTAATTCCACGATAAAATCTTACTTCCCTTCCCCTCCCCCTATCGTCCCTATCGTTTTGATTCCAAGCAAGTACCCTTTCAGCGTACGGGTGTATCTGACTTCCAAGCTTGGGATACAACCATGTCACAAATTAAACCGATTTGTAAAATTTTAGATTTTCAGACGAAACACGCATATTGACATTGGAATTTCAAGATCATGTGAGTTATTAAGTAATTCAGTAAGATAGGAAAGAACTTTCCCCCACTACTAATAATTCTACAGAATATTCTAAGGATAATTTTAGTTGTTCCCAACTAAAAGCTGCGGTTTCCTTATGACTGGATACTTCAATGGAAACTGGTACTGCAGTTTTACCAGAAGGAACGAAGAAGAAAAAAGAATAACTAATTCATCCAAATACTCATGCAGGTGAGACATTGTCACGGATTTTACGGCCTAGGAATCAATGGGCGATCACCATGAGGATGGCTTCTCAGCGCCTGATGACGAGCGTATGAATCTCCATTCGCCACGTAACGGTATTCTCTATAACAGGAGCAGGGAACCAAACATGAGGGAAATACGAAAACTACCAAAATTTGAAAAAATTGTTGCCGTGAGGGAATGCCAGGTAACTTCTGGATACGTCTATATTTCTCTCCTATTCATTCTGTAATTGTCTGAATACAATAGGAGAGGATTTTTCGCGTTTTAAGATATCGTTCGAAACAGAAATAAACAAATTTAAAAACTCTGTAGATAACTTTCAAGGGTTTCCAGAACAAGCTTAAAGGTGTGAAACTTGGGCATGGACGTGGTTAAGGAATCTCATGTTGGGTGTTTAAATTTAAATGTCATTATATCAATTATGTTTTTGGGTTGATTTATTACTGGGATTTGGCAAGCAAAGTAAACGTGGAAAATATTTACCAAACAGTGGAATTGCCTCTCCAGGTGGATTCAGCCGTATAAACAAAATGAAGCTCGTAGGTAGGTGTACAATAGTACAATAATTGTTGATTGAATTATTCTCAAGTATATAAAACTAGAAGTAGTTTTGGGAACTAGCTGAATAGAGAACTTTGGCCCCTGATCATCTGACAATCACTACAAGTACCTGTTAGGTACATAAACACGAAATTCCAACATTTTATTACCCAGCACGCATTTCTTTTGTAAAGAAACTGCATTCAGACAAAACGGCCAAAAGTGGACATTAACTAACTGATTTGGAGAACAGAACTAAAATGGCGAAGAACCTTAATGAATTAGTATCGTTTATTTCATCAACGTAAAATACGAGTTGTGTTGTATTAAAACATTTAGATACGTAAATTTAGTATTTTTACAAAATAAAATTTAGACATTCACGAAACACATAATATACACGCTCACAAGGTACACAATAATCGTTTGACATTCTCTCAATGTTATCCATTTGAATGGAAATACGAAACAATTTTTCTGGAAGTAGAGACGGAATAACAGATCTTGAATGGAAAAGACGTTTACTTTTACCGTAAACTCAGAAAAGTAACATTTTGAGAGGCAAGACGTATGAAAATAAGACAATATACCTAAATAACGCTAAGTAATGGCGCACTATAGTATGATTCGCCATTAATGCAAGGTTTTTATCACACCTTAGGCACTTTAACATACAGTACAAGTAGATTTTATAAATTATTAACAATCTATGAGAAAGATTTGAAACCGAGACTGAGCTGGATAGCTTGTTTTAAAATGTGATTACATCATAGGTTGCTTACACGGTACGCTGAATATATAAGATTCTGAAACTATGTTTTCAGAGACGAAAGCCTCATTCATCATGCTCTCGATGAATAACAACTGGAATCACGGGTTGAATCACAATCAAGATGTAAAGGCAGAATGCACCTACACAATAACATAGGACTTGTCGAGAGAATAGATCACAACGAAAGTTATTTACGAAGTATTACATACTTATTTCACTTATAACAGGCCATTTTCAACACCTGACGTTTAATTTAAATTTATGAGTTCGGAATTTGAAAAGCCCAGACATTGTTCAATAATAAAGTCTCATTTGATCTACCCTATCCCTGAGGATATTGTTTCATTCCCTTCTACAAAAAAATATTCAAGAAGTTCTTACGAAAATGTATTTTCAGATCCGCCCCGCAGACATCCTTAGTCCAACTTTATAAACAACTTAAAACATACGTCTCCATTTAGGCTAAATCGTCCGAAACTATATCAATTCATAAGCCGTTCAGGCGATAGAACCTATAATCCCAAAATAAAGGTGACCCGTTGAGCAATGAAAAAAGCAATCTTCTGTAAACCACATCTTTGATAAGTCTATCTGCTTAATACTAGCTTTGTTCGTTCGGGAAGCTTTCTGATAAGAGATGCTCAGTCTCGTTTCCTTAGTCCATAAAACACACGTCCAGCACCTTACAAAATTCTACTACAAGTACACAAGTAGTCTTTTGTTTGAACAACGGTTGAAAAAAAAAACAGAAACAGAAAATTTATATGTTCGATAACTTAATTAACCATCAAAAGAGCTAGAGCGAAATAATATAACAGCATCTACTGAGCACCAATGGTGTGACGTTTGATTTCTTATTTGGCAAATGAGAGCCCGATTAAGTCGTTAAGCTCAGTGGCAGTAATTTTTTCCGACGTAGAAAAATAATGAATTTGTTTAAATTCTTCAGTAACAAAATGCTAAGCGGTATAGCTAATCATATCTGCTGTGCTAAAATACGTTTCTGTACATCTTGTAAAAATGGGAGGGAACGAAAAGTTAATAATGAAATATGAATAACGACATAATACTCCAGAACAGCAGAGCTATTCCCGCTGTACGAGAAACTGTTACAAAATAATCGCGATTTGGGAACAGTTACTGGTTGTTGAAGAAAGCTTAAGAGTATAGGGTGTTTTCCATCCACTCTTCCAATGTGAAAACTGCTTTGTTCGTTTCGTTGGGGTCCTTGTCTCGGAACAGTTCTGAGGATAGAAAAACAGTTGCATAAAATAATTATTCTCAGTTAAAATTTTGGTAATTCATGAATTTTTAACTGGAGGGTCCAGTACTTATCGACAATTACGCTTTGCTCTCATTTGTTACGTTCATTCTAAAGTTTGGTTGAATGAATTACGGTGAATACGTAAGTAGTAAACAAGGTACCATTTTGTTACGAGAAGATATCCATTGTTTTATTCTTAATTTGTTGTCCTCGATCAAATGAGTAGAATAAGCAAAATGTAAACAGGAACAATCATCTAAGTTCTTAGGTGCATATAAAGGGTAGATTGAATTGAATTGAATTGAAGGGAATGGCGTAAGGAAGATATGCAGACTAATTTTTTAAATCGTCAAAATGTCAGGAATTATGGTGACTAACAGAAGTCCAAAATTTAATTATTGCTGTAATGGTATTGCTGTATGGTCTCCAGAAAGCTTTTAGAACTTAGTGTTTCCACCCTGTGTGCGACAGCTAAGGTAAATTAAGATGAAGTTCAGTTTAAAAGTTGCATTTCACGAGCTTACCAATCATGGATTTGAGTCTGACGGAGCACATCATGAAGTCGTCAAACGCTATTCTACCGTCTTTGGCGCTGTAACGGTGACAGAGGGCGTTGAGGATGTGGTTGTTCAATCGGTAACCCGCAGAGTTGAGGGCTTCTCTCAGCTGGAACGCGCTTAGGTAACCAGTGTTCTCTTTGTCGTACAGCTTGAATACACCCTGAAAACGTTTCCGGAACATTGCCACTAATTAATTCTGAATACACAGTAAAAGATGATAAAATTCATGAAATAGAGGACTGCCGTAAGAAGACTCCAAAATATTGAAAACTCTGACTGAGTTCGAATTCATATTGTTACCACCAAGGAGGAATTTAACTCTAGTTGCAACTCTCTAAGGCCTCGTCCTACGTGAACGGGAGTCCGGCGATATCAGCGTGCCGGCGATTTATGCGAGTGCCAGCGTTTACAGCGGGAAACGCTACTAGTGTCCTATATGCGGGCGATGCCGCAAATGGAGGAGAGCGCGTTTCAGTTAGGTTACCGTGCCAATCGAATACCATTTTTTTAACGATATTCCTCACTAATATGAGTGTTTTTTCGGAACTTTTTAATCAAAGACAATTTTTGTTGGCCTCATCCAGTCCAGCGTTGATCAATTACATTTGTAATGGAGAGGCAAACGACTCACGAACTTTATTACTCAAGAAGAATTTGGCTAATTCCACCACCTCTACAAAGAGCTTAGGAACAGTCAAGATCTGTTCAGATCCTACATAAGAATGGAAGTAACAAGATTCGATTATTTGGTGGAGACGATAAGACCAGAATTCATTCTGGGGATTCTCATAACCTTGCTGACTTCCTCCCAGCAGCTTCGACTTTTCATCCTATTTTTGTAATGAGGGTTTCTTTTATCCCAAATGAGGGTCGTTTTCGTGTTTCAATAATTAGCTGCTCCAACATTTCTCTGAGAAACCTCGCAAACACTATTGAAACAAGATAAATAAACAACTTGAGAAACACAACTTGACGAAGAACAGCTGTAACACGCGCGTTTGTTGTGAGAGTAGCGGGGAAAAATCAAACCGATTTGATTTCGAGCCGCGTGTAGCGTGTGCGTGTTAGCGATTTCCGCTGGAGCGTGTGCACGCAGGACGCACAACTCAGTTGTCATGGTTTGATCGGAAAATCGCTCGCCCCTCGATAAACGCTCAACACGAGATTGAATATTTGAGAAAACATGACAAACAGACCTAGAATAATTTCAAAAATTGATTGAATGGTTGATTTTCCAGACATTCTCTCACGACTAATGAAGTTGGGTTCAGGCATATTCCTAATGGCGATCAAGATATCAAACTCTTAATTCCAAGAAACAGCCTTTTTGAATCAAACCTTTTTTCTGGCTGATTAAAGTTTCTCCGATGTCAACCCTCATTCTTTAGTCTGGCAAATGTGTTCGTGAACGCTACTAAAGAAATAGGTATACAAATCAAGATAGATGTAGCAACTTGAATCTAGTTATATCATTGTTACCTTGTTGGTTCAAGGTTCTCGTTAATTTCTAAACAAGTAAGATTTACTGCTTCTACTTCAGTATTCATGTAGCGCACGTATTATAAAGTAAGAACACTAATATAAAACAACAAGTTCCCACAATAGATAGGATGTTCTGTACCCTATAAACGAAATTTTCGGAAGAAAAGTTATTCGTTCGTGTTATCTCCCAGTTTTTGGAGATGAATTTATATGCAAAACTGAGTACTTGGAAATTCCCTATGAAGTCTCATGCAGTTACACGCTATACTCGTTGGCTCATTTGTAGTGCAGTTTGTTCTGGTCCCAGTTTGTCAGACTTTAGTAAAAAGGCTCAATTCTGTTTAGAAAAGGGTTAACTCCATTTAGAAGTTTAATTCAATTGTGAAAATGTTAATTTCATTTAGAAAATACTATAACAGTTCCTTTATAACGACTATCTACCTTTACAAAAATCGTAATAAATTGCTGTCTCACCTTCCAATGTTTGACGTTGATCCACAAGGTTTTGAATTCTTCAAACCCGAGTTTTCCTGATCTGTCTATGTCCATCATGGCAATCATACTGCGGCATACGTCCTTGGAAAATCCGCCCATATCTTTGGTTTCTGTTCGCACGAAAAGGAAACAACATTCA
This sequence comes from Creontiades dilutus, assembly GCA_031894815.1. Classification (NCBI taxonomy): domain Eukaryota; kingdom Metazoa; phylum Arthropoda; class Insecta; order Hemiptera; family Miridae; genus Creontiades; species Creontiades dilutus. The sequence continues at coordinate 2,290,913 of JAVIWC010003164.1, forward strand.
GAGATCATCGTAAGAAAAGGAAACTCTACCAAATATTATCGGCTACTCGTAAATGCCACTATCAGATTTGAAAATGATGAGGTGCTAAATTCTTTAGTATTAAAACCTTGATTACTATGAAAATCATCTTTAAAATTCCTTCTGCTTCTTATTATATTGTCACTTTAATTGTGTTATATACTTATATCATCAATTCGCTAGTCAATATTTTTTTTCGGTAGGCAGGTGAGGAAATCTTTAAGATCTCTGAACAATATGATATAGTAATAAATACGACGATGAATTTAAAAACTAAACAAAGACCCAGGTCTAGATGGCTTGGATGAACATTAATGTTCAAGAAATTTACATTTGTCGAATCTCGATTTCTGGATTATTATAATATTATTCTGGATTATTAATAATTATTAAGGTGAGTTGAAAACCGCTGTATTTTTAAGTCATTTTTAGAAAATATATGGAAACTATTATCCAAAAGAAAGGACAAGAACAAACAACTTGCCTCATTTGATCTTCGTGTACCAAACCAATTGGTGCAAATCTTATTAGATTTGAAGAAAATGAAGGCAAGTTCAGAATCGGGGTTTGTCCGTCCAGTTCAGAAAATTTGCTTTACCTACAGTTACCTTAAAATGACGATTCATGTCTCATGGACGAATTTAGTCATGATTGAATTAGATTAATATCTATAGCGGCAAAAGAACTTGAGAATCACAGGGGAGTTTCGTTGAAGCTTTTACTAAGCCGAGACGAGGTAGTAAATTTCGGGTTTCGACTATAAACAGAAATCCTGCCTAGCCTACCTACAGCTTATAACGAGGAATTGACGACAGTCGTGTTCACTAGGGTTATAAATGTCTAGCTACCAGATTTCTACCAATCTCGTAAAACATATATTTTGTCAAAGATCAATGGCGAAATTTGACATAAGCCTATGCGTTATAAATGCAGACGACTAAGCCTTACTAAATTAAACGCATTATTTTACTATGCAAGTCAATTCTTGACTAACTACAATAGTTTAGACATTGGAACTATAAAATATCGACTATATGTGACAAGCATATAAAAAATTATTAAGGAACAAAACCAAAACGAAATCACTCAAGTCATGATTAAAATTTAAAAATCTATGAGAAAAAGATGTATAAAATGTCGATATACGGTGGAAAATGGAATCATGTTTCAGAGAATGAATTGAACTGGTGTACAATGTTCCAAATGTGTACACGTCTTAGGCAGCTAATGATGTTTCTATGGCTTGGCGAATTGAATGATTACAATGGTATTTTCTGTCCACCAAAAAACCCAATCATGTTAGATCACACGTTAACAGACTCAAATCGAGGATGAAATTACAACAAAACAAAGCAAAAATGGTTGGACGCCACAACGACACACACGACAAGTTATGATGAAATAAATATACATCGAGAGAGAGGGGGGGGGGTTGAAATAAAAGTATGAATTAGGGAGATAATAAATGAAATAAAAAATAGGTCAGGCTTACCAAAAGCGGAGGCACAAGGAGTGTCTTTCAAAAAAGGTCCGCACAAAAGCGACAGAAGTCCGGTAAGGGGGTTGGTTTCCCCTCGAGGAACGTCTACGTCAGAAAACACACAGAAATGGTCCGTACGGTCAGTAAAGAGTTGAATGCCAATTTCCAGATGGAAGTTTTCGAATATAAAAATTAAAAAAAAAAAGAAAAGATTTGATGAACATTTGAAAAATTTGTGAAGAGCAGAAGAAGGCTGATGGTGGAAAAAATACAGCTAATATAACTACTGTACTGTAGTAGTAGCACAGAATGTACAATTACCGCTGTTGGTACATGTACCAATAAGTGGTAGTTGGTTACGTATAACAATTTGGTGGTAGTTGACCGAAATGGAGCAAAACGCTGCCTACCGCACTTTTTTAACTCAACCCATTACCGATATTAAGTTTTTGTTAAGGGTCCCTACCCCCAAGAAAACCACATTCGTTGCTATAAAACTTAACGTTTTCCGACCATTAAACCCACGTTTCATGTCATTAGAGCACACGTTTTGTGCAATAAAACCCTACTTACTGTTTCTCCACTTAAAAAGGATTTGTTTTTACTGTTCAGGACATTTCCGGATTCAGCGTTAAATTTCTCTACGCCTTGAGCATTTGCAAATTTAAAAAACAACTTTCAAGAACTCGGAGGTTTGTCAGCTTTCGGCACATTGTTTGCCCAAGTATTTTCGGATCTTTTTTTATGAACGTTTGAAAAGCAGGTAGACTCTTTCCAGTCCCTCGGCATAATTGACGCAGGAGGAGGAGCTGAACAAGATGCGATGAGTCGAATTAGAAAGGCCAATGGCGCTTTCGTGCAGCTATATAAAGTCTGAAGAAATAGAAATATTTCTGTTAGAACGGAGCTGCGCTCTTCAACACGAACGTAGTCAGTTTTACTACACAGCTACGAGACATTTAAAGCGACACGATCTCTCACTCAGGAGCTGCAGGTTTTCGTCATTCGCTTCCTTAGACGAATCCTTGGCGTGTTTTGGCATGGCATAATTTCCAACGATCAGCTTCTGGAGAGAACTGAGCAAAAGTCATCTCATTAGAGATAAAGGAATGGAAATGGAGATGGGTTGGCCACACACTTGGCAAGGACAAGTCTTCAACCGAAAAGAAAGCGTTGGACTGGAATCCTCAGGGTTGCAAGGAGGTCCTGGCAAGAAATGAAAGCCATAGCAAACGACCAAGAAGAATGGCGGAATTTCGTAGCGGCCCTATGCTCCTCTTAGGAGTTACAGGAAATAAGTCAAGTTTGATCAGTTTCTATGGTTCTTGGGAGTTATTTTTTGATTTGATTGAAAATTTACGAAGTAGGAAATTTAAAACTAAACCCAGAAACGCAGTCAAAAGTTGAGACAATCATTTTCAATCAGAGACACGGCGGTTATTGAATGGAAAGTGTTGTTTTTGCAACAATTTATTCAGGCAAACATTGCAAATAATTTTTGTAAATCATCTTCAAGAAATCAAGATCATTATTTCCTTCTGCTCGTAAGTGAATTTTCGCGAAACCGACAAAGTTCAACTATTGCTAGGTAATTAATTGTATATGATTTTACTGGTCCATTTATTTTTATTATTGAATACATCATCTACACCCTCCTAATCTATGTTGTGCTCTGAAAAACCTGTTCAATCACAAAGATTTTTCCATTTCGTCGAAGAAGATGATTTCAGATAAGGAACATTTCCTTATTACGCAAGTCATTTCTTTCAATCTTCAAAATTGACGAACCTAAGTACTTTTATTACTAGTGAAAAGTACACATTATATTTTATTGTGCGTTCCGATAGTACCACTCATCAGCGTAACTTCTGCAGTCCTCAAAATTTGGATTCGTCTGGCCATAAATTTTGACAACAGCTACGAAGTAGGAACACAGAAGAATATTTACAATGCAATTAAAAATTTTGTAACAATTACGTATTTAGTAAACATGAATACGAATACAAACATTCACAATAAGCTGTGGAAACGAACTTTGTGCGATAAGTGAGAAAACTCTGTGAAGAAAAACTGTAGGTGGAAAATTACATTATTATTTATTTATAATTACTTTTATTAAGTGGGATACCGTGGGATACAGACTCGAATTCGAAAAATAAAATTATTGTGGAAACAAGATGGTAAGGGCCTTTTAAATTCTTTAGTAGTGAGCTTTGAGTGAATCTAAAATCATTCGGGTACGTTTGTAATCGATAAAAAGAACTAACTGGTATGATATGATAAGTAACTAAAAAAAACTAACATATTCTTCATAATATTACTAGGTATGTAACTGTGAATGGTGAGTAGAAATTGTGATGTAAATAAATGTTTTTCAGTAATGTTGATCTTGATTTTTCAGTAATCTCTTTTTTTATTCTTTCCACTCAAGAAAACTATCTTAACTTCTGGTTACTGATATTCATCGTTGTATGGATGACTCTGGAGTTTTAAGAGGAAAAAAACGAAAGCAGTAATGATATTATTTCTATATTATCATCATAATATGATGATAACAACTTGATGGGTTCGTACATACTTACAAACACACGACAAGAACAACGTACAAAGCAACACGACCACATGAAGATAATGTGCTCTTACTTACGAAAAATTAAAATGATGGCCACGTTCTGTATTCGTATTTTCGAAACAGTACGACCATACGAACGAAGTGTGTTTGTACTTACGAAGCGGTACTACGATATCAACGTAGCAATACGATGGTATCAGCGTTACAAAAACTGTAACTTGCTACACTTGGATCCTTCGTTTCTCTGGTGCTTTCATACTTACTTTCAACTCCATGAAGGTACATTCTGGAGAGAATTTCAAATAAAAGCGAGAGTGAAATGATACATGAGAAATCAAAGAAATTATTTTTGGGGCAATGAAAACAGAAGAACGATGAAATAAAAAACAATAATATTAAAAATATTCAAGGTAGGTGAAGTTATATACAGGCAATGATAATGTGGTTGGAACATGATGATCATGCCGTGCAGATTCATGCATCACTACTGTACTTCTTGCATCAAGCAAATTTGGAACATCAAAAAAAGTTTGTAGCTAGTGTATAACTTAACGACTCCATTTTTCGCTGTTTATTGGAACGTACCATTATGTACCATATCCATACATTTCTTCGCAGACGAAATGAGCTGCAAGCCTCTGGAGATTATAAATTTAGTGCCTAGACGCTAAATTACACCTACGATTGTTTCCTAAATGATCAGGGTTCGGCGAAAGAAATTATGATCTTTCCGTAGACGGACTAAATTTGATTATCCCCAATCAAAATCGACGAGATGTGTTACACTGACATATAAATGTAGGTGTGCTATTAAAATTATATTTTAAAATTTCTGGCTAGAATTAAAGGTTCATATAACCACATTTCTTGCTACATACATGCATGGGACTAAGTTTTGTTTTATTATTTTCAATAATTAACGCTGTAATCGAACAAGAAACAAAATGTTCAACCACCTCAAAATATGTTGTCTTACAATTCAAGATAGTAGACTTTAAAAATCGAGTAAAAATTTTGTTCCTCCGCGGTCCGAAGCTTTTCTCTGAAACTACTGGACCAGTTTACTGAACTTGGTTCAAATATCAAACATCGATCCGGGCTGTGCCAGTGATGTCGGTGTCGTGATCATTCAAGACTGATAGATAATGAGTAAGGGTTGAAATATTTGAAAAAATCGAGATCTCAAAAACTTTCGATGTAAGAGGTTAGTTTTTTAAATTGATTCAGATAGAAATTGGTTCCGAGAAGTGAATGATACCACTCAGGTTGTACGACCATCCGTTTGCTCCCCGATTGAAATAACCCGAAGGAAGGACCGAGCGGGAGAAGTGGCTGGCAATCGTCCTCAGAGCAGAGTACACGAATATGCTATCCATAACGCCGTCTCCCAAGCTTCAATTCCATAGGGAGGAGAAGAACAGAAACATTCTTTCTGTCACAACAGTTTAGTCTTGAACTTCAGTGTGAAGGATTCACTCATGTACAGAGTAGAATTATTCCCTAATAAAGAGGGGCCAAGCCGACCAGGTAGCGTCGCCCCTTCCACCCTCCTCAAGAGAGCAGGGTAGAAGGGGTTCACTAACCATATAAAAACCCGGCCTGCAGGCCGGAAGGATATAGTTTAGTCGGTGGAAGCCCTGGCAGCTTTAACTGGAATCCCTGCGTTTTGATTTCTACTTCCTAACTTCGCCTTTGAGTATATACTCAGTCGGTCCGTTAGGTTCACCTATCTACCTTCATTCCGTTGCGGTGCCGCGGTCTTGCGAGACTGGTATCACCTCAACCTCTTACACCTCTCCTACATAGCTTCAAATTGGTGCTGCAGCCTCGAGAGGCTGGGAACACCAATCTTGTTCGCTATCTCCTCTCGCTTTCCTCTCCAGCTACCAAGCTTGGTGCTTCGGCCGTCCGCGGCCGGTATCGCCAATCTTTGTACGCTAACACCGCAAGCAAATAAGGTGCTTCGGTCGCTCCGCGACCGGTATCGCCGAGTTTGTGAGCAACAACCTCACACCACACGCTAAATAAACCTTCAGTTCATTTAGCAGAAAGAAACGTAAGCTAGTATCTCCCTTCTGGAGAAAAAGTTGTGATAGTACCCTGACAAATTCCCTACATTCAGTGATCCGCGTTTTATAGATATAAGAAGGAGTGTGATAGTTTTGAATATTTTGTCATGTTCTTTTGGCTGATTTTGCTATCCAGATAAGAAGTTATCTCAAGTGTGCCAAACAAGAGCTCACAGTTAGCAGGACTGATTCCTTCGCTTTTTTTGGTTTTACTACTTCCCGTAATGAACCTAATCGACCAAGGAAAAAAGTTCTATATCCCCTCAAAATTTTTTAGGTGAACGTTTCAAGATTTTAGAAATGCGAATTGTAAAAAAAGGAATTGGGCTAATAATTCATCCATTTACAGGATTAATCTCGACACTCAACTTAATGTAAATATCTGTACCAAATCTACCGATCTACGTTAAAAGACTATGCAAATACAGAAATATTAAACCTTTGTGTATTAGTTTGTAGAGTTTTAAGCAAGTTTGCCTCTTTAAATTTTGTTTTTAGTATCAAACTTGCTCTTTTTAGGGCTCAACAGCACAAGAACGGTACAGTTTGGAGATAAAAAATACGTTAAGGGGATGAAAAACTCGGTTTTTCGAAGAATTAGTTTCAGCTAGCAAGTTGCAGTTGAAAAGCAATTTTATTGGAAATATCACAATTCACACCAAATCTCATTCTCCCAACTTTCCTCTGTTTCAACTTACTACGAAATTGGAGAGCTAGTTCTTCGTTATCCGTGAATCCTATTTAAAACTGTCTAGAAACTAAGCTCTTAAATTACATCTGGGTCTGTTCTTCGTATCTCCACTGCAGGATTGCGTGAATTAAAAAGCTGAATACATTAATACAGTGCATCTTTTATTATCTCTGCAACATGAAATGTTAAGATTACCACATTCCATTGGGTTTTAAGTTTGAAGAAGATCCGTGCTTCTAGCATTTGAGTGAGTAACGGCATTAGGTCCAATTTCTACCAAAAGCTGGTGAACAGTTGGAACTTATAGTCTAGGTGTTATGAGTTGGTCGTGGTGCAGTTTTGTGTTTGATGTCATGTTAGTGAATAAATTCTTGGAAAATTAAACTCTTTCCAGTGAAGAAGATTGTTACACGAGTACTGAATAAGATACATATTCTCGGGTGTCTGTATATGTTTGAAGTTCTCTAGGCATTTAAATTGTGAGCATATGGAGCTCCCGTCCGCCGCAGGAAGTCGCTGGATCAGTTTGAAGTCAACAATGCGAGTAGCCTCATCAAGTGGTATCATAGAATCATGTGGAGCATCACAATCCAATGTTCCTACATTTGTAACATTACCGTGATGGTGATACGACAGTATGTTGTGATGTATTTGCTTACCTTAAAGGGTATAGCAGCGTCACAGTGACATTGCATATAACAAATCTAGACGATTTATATTGGCATACTTGCATGTAATCTTGAAGCATGCCCGACCAATTATGGCATGCTGGCTTGCTAACCATACAATGGGACTTACCGTTCCTCATGGCGTAGTCCAGAATCTCCTTCAACTCCACCCAGTCAACCTCCTCATCTTCTCCAGCGAGCTTGAGGAAGAACTCTTTGACTTTGTCAGATTTCTTTTCCTCTTCTTCAGGCGAGTCGGGGGTGATGATATCCTTCACCTAAACCGCAACCATAATTAGGTCACATTCAAGTCAAGTGTGTTCGGAAGGTGTTCTTGAACGTTTCTATTTGTTTGGGAGGGTACCAAAGTTCCATTTCAAACATGCTTTTCTCTTGGTGATGAAGGGAAACAGTAGTAAGCAGGGAGAGTCCCGAAATTTTTGTCTTGATGTCAAGTTGGCTGTTAGATGTGAATGGAGGTGATTTGAACATGCCAACTTAGGCATCGTTGATGTCTGGTAATAATTTCTGGTAATAATAGGTTTCAATACATTCGTAGGTCGACTAACAATAAAAGTGAACCTACCTAAGCATCATAACTTTAAATAGGCTCAAAGTAACTCATTGACGACAAATGCGATACAAGTACTCACTCTGGTATCGATTTCTCCCGTGCCTACTTCTTCATCGTTCTCTCTGAAAAATTAAAATAATAACATATTATATATTTTAAATGTAGTAGGGAGCTATCCATGTTTCAAATTATAGTGGTGGAAGTAACATCTAGAAAAAATTCTAACTTAATTTGAAGATTTTAAGAACCTATAGTAGATGTTCAAAGTCAAATAATCACAACAAAATATTTAAAAAATATTATTGGTGGCTTCTTGGTTGAGGAGCGAGTTCTCTTGAGAACGAGAGGAGGAGAGATCTTGTCAAGTTTGAGCTTGCTTGAGCTTCAAAAGCTCATTCGGCAACTTAGTCCATGAAGAAATCATGTACCTTGAAAATATACTTTTAGTTGTCTCGAGTCTATGGGGAAACTGATAACTTCATTCTTGCCTAGTTAAGGTTCTGCTAAAAGTATAGTTGGTACTAGAACTTCATAGCTTGAATAGCCCATTCGGTAACTTACTCCATGTGGTTCTTCTTTTCAGTGAACACTCTAAGGATGTACTCTCCCTCCTCGTTGGGGTCAAAGGTTGAAGGAACGATGACGTAAGTGCCAGGTGGAAGTTTGAACCTGCTGGTGACCTCACGAAGGTTGATGAAAGACGGGGATCGAGCGCAGGAGGCGTTGTACTTGAAGAAGCTCATATCCAGCGGTTTCGGCATTTTCTCTGGCTCCTCCAACTGGAAAAGTATATCAGCCAAGGTAAACTATAAATACCATTTTGGATCGAGAAGATATAGAATAATTAGTTGCGAAATAAGCCTAAAGACGTTTGAGAAAGTGTAGTGGATGTACTGAACCAATCGCGGTGAAATTCACAAACTAAATCCTAACTACCCTTAGATGTCTAATAGAAATTGGTGTCACAAGAATATGTGCGATCGCTTAAATGCTACCAACGATCCAACTTCCACTTAATGTAAAAGTGACAGCCAAAGGACCTACCTATGAGATCACTGGATTAAAATGTGGGGAAAGATGTTTCATGAATGTTCCACAGCACCAATTTCAAGTTAGAAAATCACACACAGGGATTTTTAAATTTGTACTAAGGAATCAATCAATATGTTTAAATACACTGAGTAAATAAAGGCCGTTCTCCTTCAATGGAAAGCTATTCGAATTCCATCTTTCACATCCAAGAATGAAATAACACCTCCTAGCTACAAGCAAATGGTTCAGGGTTTCATAATCCTGAATATACTCCGTAGTAACGGATACTATCAGATATTACAGTTTAATTTCGGTTAAATTTTCAGAGTTTTACTAAGAAAAGAACTTAACTGACTAATTCAACTTCCATAAAAAGTATGACTTACGTGATACACGGCGAATCCGACTGTAAGGCACTCCGCGCCCATTTTCCTTTGGGATCTCCTATTTTTCTGCATTAGAGCTATAAGGATTGTACATTTGTTGTCTTCGTCATCCTCATCAGGATCCGTCAGCTCAACTATGTACTGAGGGTTGTGCCAAAACGTTTCTAAAACAACCGAATCAATTACGTGGTTTAAATGTTTGTATTTCACCAATCTTGGCGTTAAAACTGGTCAGCATCTACCACCACAACTCCTTTATTCCAAGCAAATCTTTTAAACAGAAAAAACAAAAACTAAAAAATAACCAAAATTATTTTTGAAACGCTGCAACTACCACACTATCCCACCTTAGCTAGTTTTAGATTTTACGGTTTAGTATTCTACGTAATTTCACTGTTGTTCGGTCAGATAAACGACATTGGATACCAGGTTGACACGATACCACATCTGTTATGAATGTTTCACATCTGGTTACGAAAAGGCGTTGCCCGGCATTCCGCCCTGCTGGGCAGGGATCGAGGGAGCTCGTCGGCCCCTAAAGCCATGTTCTAGGAAATCGCCCATACACAGACTCGTTGCCGGGAATGAAACCATTCACATGTCGCTGGGCCCCTGGTATGTGTAAAACGACAGAATGGAATGTTGGTCACGGTGCCGATTGACGTTGGGTGTCTGATATATAACCTCGCAGAACACCACCAGGTAGTACGCAGACTACTACCAAACAGTACGTTACCTCCTCTTTCGACCCCACAGGTCACGACTCCAGCATCCGTGTACAGGGTGTCTTCTAAGTTATAGATCACCCCTTACGAAATCGTTATTTATGGACATCAACATTTTTTCTTATTAATCTGCATGTAGGTATTTGCCAAGGATTTCGAATATAATCACGTTGTGCATCGCGTATGTGCGCTAAGCACAAAAACTTTGCTTTTTCATTAGGAAACCTCCCTTTCTATTCCAGATCGAGATTCGGATTCTAAACTCGATTTCATGATAACTTGACGCCTCACTTTTTTCGACCGCGCGCAACCCGTTCACCGGGCGCAAGCAGTTGCCGAGTCATGAAAATTGAGAGAACAGATGATAGCAAGCTCAAAGTATCACTTATAAATTTTCATCTTTTTTTCTGAACCCTGGGTTTGCTAATAGTTATGTCCGCACAATAATGATAGCTTGTCAACAGCTGAACGGGTTGTGCGCTATCGCAAAAATCAAGTGAGGAGACACAGTTTTTTGGAGTGTAGAATCAAGTGTAGAATCCGAATCTAAAATAAAAATTGGGGGTTTCTGTATTTTAAAAAACAAAACAAATCTGGTGTGTGTTGCAAACATTTCCGCACGTACGCAATGCGGGAGGTGGTTTTATTCAAAATCCTTGCCAAAAAACTATAAAAAAATTAAAAAAATATAATTATTTTTATCCATAAATAACGGTTTTAGAAGGGTTGATTCTTAACAGAGTAGACACCCTGTATCTATGTCTGCTGCTATTCGAACTATTCGTGGGAAAGTGAAAGTTGGAACCTATGTCAAATAGTGTAAACCAACTGTACTTGCGGATGAACCCATTGCTTCTGTCCTTCAGGGTCATGATGTAAATTCTGACATTAGTGAGCAAACATGATTCTTAGTTATCCTTTCGATCAGTGATCACACAGTTCTAAAAAAGTAGTGCTCTGAACAACTTTTTAGCGGCTTCCTCATGGGAATTCATACGGCAAACCCGCATCAGCCCTATCACATATCCTCTGATTCCCCCACTTCATTGTAAATTACCAGTGATAATAAAAGATTATGAAGGCAAGACGTGATAAACCCCTTTCGCCATCCGCAATCAGCCTCACTGTTTGTATTCATGTAGTGTGAGAAATTATCCGGCAGAAGACTGTTGAAAATAGGCAATTAGTTCATTTTCAAATTGGAAGTTATGAAAGTATTTGTTGGAGGAATTCAGTTTGTTTTGACCGAATGTTGTTGGTTAATTAGATTAGAAATATAATAAGAAGTCTGACAACAATTCAGCTTAGTCTTTGCACCGTTATTCCTCCTTTTTCCAGGCCAGAAAAGGAAAATACTATGAATTTCTATGAACTGGCCTATTGAAACACTCGCTTTGTCTTGACAATCCGTCTTGAAGTACAGGCTGTAAAACACAGCTTACCAAGAAAGTTTCTGCAACCACCGGCCGTAACTCCACGGACCCACTCCCCCTCGAAGACGCTCATCTCCCACTTCTTCTTGTCTTCTGCACGGAGCTCGGCTTCCGTCAGAGAGTCCGGGCTCAAGTTGCAGATCTCAACGCGAGAGAATCTCTTCACGAAGTCCGTGAAAGACATCCAGAACTCGCCGTCGAACTCGAAGACGAGCCCGATCTCTTCTTTCTCCGATTCTGATATGAACCTCCATTCGGCCGACCTACGGAAAGAGAAAAACAGCTTTTCACTTATCGATATAGGTACATCAAGGTTACAGGGACCTTTGAGTAAAATTATTTTATGTTACGACTATAATGTTTGTCAAAACCCCTACAAGTAAGTTTTCACTGCAAAATTGTGGCTATCATCTCTCTCCGGGTTTTTAGCACTAATTTTGGTTTATTATTCAATAATAAACCCCTGAAAATGTCTTGTTTTACGTTTCAAAGGGTGTAGAATCCGAATCTGCAAAAATTTTCCGTCCGTACGCCGTATTCACGATTTCTCCCAAACGGCTGAAGCAAAAAAGCAGACATTTTCAGGAAAAATCCATGTTGGCCCGGCGACGCCCCAATTCTTGAGCCAGCTCTCTCACTCAATTTAAAGTGCCCTTTAAGGGTTGTCAAAGTTTTGTGAAATCCCTAAAAACCTCAAAAAAGTCAAGGCGGCCTAAATTTGTACTCTTTTTGAAAAACACTCCACGAGGAATCGAATGAGCCCTTCCCCAGGTCCGTAGGTCAACCCATTCTCGATCTATGGCCCGATTTATGGTGCCAACATTCGCGTTATTTTGGTTTATTATTGTTTTTGTGTTGATATCAGTAACCTAGTAATGTAGTGATTTAGTAGTGTGGATACTGGAGTGAACTCCTAACAGGCTTTGTAGCCGATACACGCGTTGAAGCATTCTGATAACCATTAAAAAAACGCTGCAAATTTTTTCACTGGCGTTTATTATTCAATTGGCTTGCGTTCGTGATTTGAATTTATACTAAGCTTTGGAGTGTGCGTGTTTCACAGGTGATAGAGCGATTATTGAATTTCAGGAGATATGCATAGAGCACGTAAATCTGTTCTCGACCAAAATACCTATTTATATTGTTCAGTTGATCATATTTGTGTGCCTCCTGAAATGCAATAATCACTCTATCACCTGTGAAACACGCACACTCCAAAGCTTAGAGGAAATTCAAATCATGAACGCAAGCCAATTGAATTTGCAGTGAAAGGATTTGCAGCGTTGTTGTTCTTACCCACTACATCCGAGTTCACTCATCCTAAATCAAGTTGTTAAAATGAGATATTCTAAATGAGACTAGTCTGGTCCGTAAACTAGAACACCAGTAATATCGAAGTTTGCCTTTGGGACACTTGCGGTTTTTATTTGACATGGTGTTTTCAATTATAAATATGGAAAGCTGTTCATACACCATGAAAAGTTCCGAAAAAGTTAGTAAAGTAGTACCCAAATACCTAGAATACATAGTGTTCAAACTTAGAACATCAGAGAAAACTGAGATGACAAAGAAAATGAATGTTTCGGCAATGAATTACAACACTCAAAGACAAGGTAGCGATAGGAAACCAGCATCTAAGTTTCACAATCAAAGAAAGAGCATCCAAATCAGGAAAGGCAGGTGACGACAACATATTTTTCTGTACTTTTTGCGTTCCTTTCAAAACCAAACAGTAACATGATAATACGTAAGCGATACTGCAAACGATATAACGTATTATGATTCCTCCCTTCTCAAACTTCGAGGCACCAAACTCATCAATCTTCGCTAAAACTCATTTCGTGGAAATACCAAAGTTGATATGCCAATTTTCACAGTTTTGGCAAGCTGCATTTTCATTAAGTAGGATAGCACTATGATATCCCGAGTAACAATCTCTTTTTCCTTACTTATCACTCCAAGGACCGTTCCACTCTGCTTCGTTTCCCCAAGGGTTCCTCAGTCTCAGCAGCGGTATTTTCCCCGATCGATTGGGCGTCTGGATGTCAACGTACTGGACCTTAGTGATGCTGTACGCGTGTCCTTTGACGAGACCTTCTCCTGTCTGAGCTTCTGTGATGTTGGGATCGGCCTGAAATGTTGAGTTTGATCTCATAAGCATCAACTGAATGTAAATTAACTACGCAATTATCAAGAGAAGAAAGTTTACACACATTGACGTGCCTCCTAGGAAATAAGTCAATGCAGGTAAAACAATGGTTATAAATGAAATTGGAGCAGCATTTTTCCAGGTTCTCAATTAAATCACAGCAACACGAAGTATTCTTACACCATCGATACATTTTTTGAGCTCCATTTTGGTGTCAGAGTTAGTAGTTATGTTACATTCTTAATATTTAACACGTAAGACAAGAGAAGATCCTCCAGATATTTAATCGATTTTAGGATGTTTACTAGAAGGTACCTACGTAGGTATTATTTTTCCATCTCATTAAATAGATGTTTTTGTACAATGAATACAACTTCCAAACCCAATCTTTCAAAGTCTCAATGGAGCAAATGTCTGGTACCAGAAAATTACTGGATTCATAATATTGAATCATAATATCTTCAAGAGAGTTGAACGGGAAAAGCACCGTCAACAGGACTGTGAATAGTCGTATATGATCAACGTAGTACCTAACCCTAGACGATTCGCAGGTAACAAAGGTTACCTGTAAAGGAAAACAAAAATGATTTATGTGCAAGATTTATCTACTCAGGTGAACTTGGTGTAACGCATTTTATCTCCAAAATCGGAAATTCCACTGACACTTCAAGTTATAGTCCGCCTTGCTCAATTTCAGTTACAAGTATTCATGATTGTTGATCGGTCTCTGTGTCGGAAGGTTTTGATTTGTTCAATCAAAAACAGCAAACTGACAACCTCCAAGCAAATGTGAACATTTACTCGAGCTTTATTTAGGACGGGATATCGTTGTCTCCAGTATATTATGAGCATCGCCCGCCGATAACGGGACAAATTGACGTGAGGCCATCGATTGAAGATGTTTTATTATGATTTAAATGGTTTAATGTTCTATCTATTTTAATGGTCTATCTAATGGAGGGGGGCTCGCCCCACATTTCGCCTCCCTTCCCTTTGTATCATGTTTTTGGAGTTGGTTGGTCGTGTTAGGTGCTGGGTAACCCTTATTTTATTGTAAGCCGAGTTCTTGGAATCTGGGGCGAGGCTCCGGGATTTTTGTTTGTTTGGTCAATGGTCCTGGTAGGGGTTAGGATTGGGCAATACACGGTGTCAAGGAGGGGAACCGAGGAGGCGTTAGCCGTGAGGTTGAGGAGGATCGTTTTCTTCTCTTCTTGACTCCAGCGCATCATCAACAGGACCGACGTCACCCCCGAGGAGACCAGGGGCCGAGGGTGGCCTACCGCCAGGCCGCCGCCTGCATACCCCATACATCAAGGTACTGTGTTGACCCTCTCCTATTTCACACCAGAGTTTTTGTTAGAGTTTCGCATTTCTAGCCCCCAGATCCTAGGAATGAGGCTTATAGGGGGCCCAGCATTGGCGCTAACTCCATAGGCCCACTGTAGAGTATTTTCCCTAATATAACAGTTCAAACGGCCACCGGACTAACGTTGTTCTGAGTTTTACCGAAGCCAGTCGTTCCTAATCCTTGCACACCCCCTACACGCTCCCATTGGTCTATTTACACCTAGTTCAGAGTATAGGGGTAAGATAGGGAGCGCTCAGCGGCTTCGCTCCCGGGCCTGTGCTTCTCCCGTTTTAGGTGCTGCATCCAGGGACTCCACAAGCTCGCCACCCAAAATGCCGTTACGAGACAGAAGAGGAGCACGGATGATGGGCGCCGGAGTAAAAGCACGGCCTCAGGGGCGCGGCGAATGCAGGACCTCGGGTAAGTTTCCGCCCGGGGGGAAGTCTCTATCCCCCCGGGACCCTCCTCGCGCCGCAAGGGTAGTCAGGTTGTCAGCCCGAGGGGGATTGGTGCTGACAATATTAGTACATTAATATTTTAGTTATCCAGTTAACAGCTTAACTATATGCTGTAATAACAGTGATCGGTTATAGAGATCCGTCCCGTACCTAGTTGGTTTTCCACTTGCGCACTCAAGTTCAGTTACTGTAACTTTAAGGGAATGCGAATTTCATTCTTCTTTGATCTTAACCGAATCCATAACTACCTCAAATTAGACAACTTAATCTAGAAATAATTTAAAAATCAAACGATTTTGGCTCAGGGAACTATCTTACTGTGAGACTCTTTTACATCCATTTTAAATCATTTGATTGACTTACCTATTTTATTTTTATTACATTATGGTGTCGATCTCTTATACCTACAGTAGAAAATTGCAGGAGCAATCACATTAGATAGTAGTAAGTTATATCTATGTTTCATGTTTTATGGAGACAAATCTTACAATTAGCTAGGTATATTTAATACCATCGGCTTTTTGCTTACTTCAATACTGCAGGCCATCAAGGAATTTCTCTCAAAGGCCTTCAACATGATCTGGAAGAGGTTCGTAGGAGCTTCATTGAGAAGGTACATTTCTGAAACGCCGCCTGTAAAGTCCTCCAAAGCTTCCACTGTGGAGCCACCCTTGAGAGCTTCATAGGAACCATGCAATCTGAAACAAAAAGAATGAAAGAAGAAATATTTTTGTTATAAAGTCATCTTCCCAATGCACTGTTATTAAGGGAAAGTTTAACAAATAGAACTAAGATTGTAAGACTAAGAACGGAGAAAATGGGATTTGACCAGTTTTTGGGGATTTTGATGGTTAAAGACTAAAAGTTTTAGAGCATAATTGAATATTTATTTGGAATCTACAACAAATTTCCAATAAGACACTTGTCTTTTGAA
Source organism: Creontiades dilutus (assembly GCA_031894815.1). Taxonomy (NCBI): domain Eukaryota; kingdom Metazoa; phylum Arthropoda; class Insecta; order Hemiptera; family Miridae; genus Creontiades; species Creontiades dilutus. Next base: position 2,307,450 of record JAVIWC010003164.1, read on the forward strand.
TAAGTTTGACTGACGTCGGTGTGTACAGCAAAATTCAGTCTAAAGAAATGTCCAAAAACCAAAGAACTGCCCAAAAATGCCCTTATTTGAACCAACCGAAGAAACGGCTATCATTTTAGGATTCAGAACCCTCAAAAATTCCTGGAATAGGTAAAAAGAAGTCGACAACTCGGAGGTGTTTTTGTTTACACCATTGTAAATGTTTATGAATTGTTTATTCGAGGATTGTTGTCAAAAGTCATACTTCATTTCATCCAAAAATAATTACTCCTAATTCCTTTTACATGGGCTTGGAAGAAAGGAGTCTTCTTGGGGATGGCCCTTTAGAAAAACTGGAAGAGTAATGTACCTAATTCCATCGCAAAATACCCTGTCAAATTCCACAACCAATGAGAGAATCACCAAGAGCCGTAAAACTACTTTGGATTTTTCGCTTTGATGTGTGGTTCAATGTACGACAGGGTCACTAGGAACTTCAGATACAGGAGTTTTATATTTGAGTACACTCGGTACTGCTGTTTCCTCTGGCAACAAAATGAAGTACTAGATTGTTCCAAAAACTACAAATCAGGAGTTGAAAAAAAAAACTGTGCAGGTAGCGTATGAAATATCTAAAAACTAACAATCGTTAAGCCGAAAATTCCGTAAATAAGATAGATTCTTAGAAGACAATAACATTGAAAGATTATGTGCTCTATGCACACCGCAACGAAACGCAAAATCTGAACGGAAAAATAGATCTATCATTGACTATGCTTCATGCATGACATGCTAACGGAAGGTAAAATCTTTGAAATTCCTAGCAGAAGTTGTAAGTACAGCTAATTACCAACCAAAATTGCAGGCAGTTTCTTACAAAATTAATGAATCTTTCTATTTCCTTCAATTTTTTAAGGACTTTGTAACAGAACCGCTGTTCAGCAGTTTCATATACTAGCAGATTGAACCATCAAACAAACTGAGATATTAACAACAAAGTCCAATTATAACAAGGCATTGCAAGTAAATTTTATGATTTCGAAACTCCAGTTTATAATATTACGGGATTCTCTAACGCTTCTGGTTTAGAATAAGTGTCTGTCAACCTCATGTATATGCGAACGAAATTGACAAAGGGAGTTTACGTAATGAATTTCGACTTAGTTCATTTAAATGAAATTGAAGGGATAATAGTTGTTGACAGACGAATCTAGAAATGGAAAACTAAAATTACTTTGAGAAAAAGATCCATTTCAAATGGAAAGTTTCGCATCAGATTAGGTGAGGACTCAAGAGTTTTTAACGAATAGTCAATACTTACTTTGCGTAAGCTTTCTCGAGTAAGGCACTCCAAAATTCATTTGGTTGAGAGGACCGAAGGAAGATCAGCTGTCCGTTGTACGTAGGGAGCCTGTCGTCGATGACAACGTCCACCCATCTGCCGAACTGCCAAAATCTGAAAGAAAAAATTGGATTTGGTACGTTGCCGACAATTATTCTGACCTAACAATAAATATTACAGCAAATCAAAAGACCTGCCTCAAAACTTCCACCAATGAACGCCTACCTGAAATGGAATATACCAGCGTATTCTCCTTGGAAATTCTGATCATGGGGAACAACTTGTTGGAACAAGTTGTCGATCAACGTGAGGTTAGCCATGGCTGCCAGAAGCCAGCAGTCACCTGAACAAGTGAAGAATATGATACAGTGGGAGAGATATAGAATCTAAGAAAATATTAACCTAACTTCTTAATGAAATATCTAAGAGTACCTACTTGAATTAGTCAACTAAAGATTCACATAAAGTTAACTTATTTAGAGCATTTCCATGACGAATTAGAGCAAACCTATGTGGAAAAGTTCAACTCATTTCAAAAACACATAACGACAAATTCATGATTCAGAAACGAATTTCAAACAAAGACTTTACAATTGATTTCACTGGAGGGAAAAATAATAAATGGAGAATGGGAATAATACTACTAGCAAAGCAAAGGCAGGAAAAGAATATTATTTCGAAAGTACTTACCAAGTTCACCTTGTTGGATATCGAATCTAGACGCTCCCTCAACAAACAGGCGCGGGTCTTCCACAATTTCCTGAAAACATGATCGCATCTTATTAGCAACTTTGTAATTAAAGCTTGATGTTCAGCGTAGTCTGACATTTTTCTTGCAAAATATTTGTGTAAAACTTGGTACCTTCTAACCAAGCCCGAACGATGAGAACCTAATGATTTCCAATTTACTTCAAGCTTTAAGAGAAGATTTTGAAGTAATTTTTTTAGTAATGTTAGTAATGTTACTAGCAAGTTGGCAGTATGTTCCATTCCCAGTCCTCCGTTATTCACACCGCTGGGAAACCTGTGAATCCCCAAATCCATTCTAAATCACCTGCTTGTGATAGGAGCAATTTTTCCTTCATATGCCTCAACTCATCCAACCCCACATAATCCAGTCTATTTTTCAAAAATCTTCAGGGATCCAGAGGGTAAACGTCGGGAAGAACATACATAGTTTTCACTGTGGTTGGATAATAATTGCATACCTAACAACATATGCAATCATTAAATTTACAAAGCACACATTTCTTACAATAACCCAAGTTGGAGGTTGGGTGAATGGTGGCTCATAATTATTGCCTATAGTTTATATTGGATTATAAATTTGAACTATTTCTATCAAAATCAAGTGATTCTCACCATTGATACAAGTAAAACTAATCGTTTTAACACACGCGTCACAACATGTACAAAATTACCTATACTTCCCACCCAACTTATCAAGTGTTTTTCATTTTTTGTACTAAACTTATGGAACGAAAAAGGGTATTTCCAGGAACGAAAACACGCGAGACCAATAAACATAAGAATATTTCATCCCGTTTGAATGAGTCATTTTATTTATGTAAATCGGAGTTTCAGTCGTTCGCGAATTGAACGTTCGATGATCATCGTTGAACGTTTAAAGCGTATTTACGTTCCTATACTTGTGGCAGTAGTCTCTAAATAGAAGCAAAAGGGGGTCCAGGGGGCTGTCCCCTGGAGAGGCGCTGAGCGCCGAGTTTTTTAAACTTATTATTTTACATTCCCTTCATTCAAGTTTTTTGATACTTATTTCTCGAATTTGCATTTGTTTGTTGAAGTTTTTTTCATTTAATGGCATGAACCTTGAAAGTGAGATTTACATATTTTTGACAAATGTTTAAGAAGTAAACAAACCGACGCCGAATCACCACATCACATGCGATTCATCTTCTCACCGCAGGTTTTGCTCAGTTATTTTGTGTTCTTAATTTATTTAATTAATTTCCTTTCAATTATTAATAATGGCCGCAAACTTACCATGGGCCTCTTCCATTCGAATCTCCTGGTTGGACTTTGACTGAAGAACAGAGAGGAGTCGGTGGCAGCGAATTCTGGATCCTCGAAGAGTGCGCCCCTCGCCAGAAGGTCATCCCGGATCTTGTTGAAGTCCTGGACATTTTCGCTCCGCGGCCTGAACCCGGAACCTCGCTCGCCTAACTGTGGTAAACACAAAGAAAACTCAAATCAGCTACACTTGCGCGCAAATGGAAAGCGAAATTTGGAGGCCTAGCCATCTTCGCAAGCCATGACACGTTTATGATAAACAGATGTATCCCTAATTCATGCAATCAATACTTATGCGATACGATGAATTCTTACTCCCCACAATAAATCTTCATTTTCCTCAACAGAAGTTATAATTAACTGCCTAAAGTCCATTAGCTCTTTTGCATTTTCAGATTGTATGTTTGGGTGCTTTTATTACCTGTGTTATTAATAGTTCTGAAGATGACATAAAAAATGGATCATTCACATTTTTGGAGGTTGAAAGTAACTTCTCACAAATGAGACCAGGAAATTCAAAACCAGGCTTTTCTGGTTTAGGCACTGCCAGGTTTTTTTTTTTTTTTTTTTTTTTGCTCCGAAGAACAAAAATCAACAAACGTTCGATTTGGAAAATGGTTTTATGGAATACAGATTTATTTTTACATGTAGATCGATTGATTAGGGTGAAGTTAATTGGATTTAGATGGTTTTTTAGAATATAGTTTCATAGAATTAAGTTCATGATTTTTCTTTGCCAAGAAAAGCCACCAAGCTGGTTTGAAGGTGTTGTATACCTACCCAGAATACCTTGGAAGACCCGGCAACTATTGGTATGGTTTCTAGAGAAGAGTATTACCGCTTTATTTCTAGGATATTCAAAATAAATTTCACGAAAACCGGGAGAATTGTACAATACTAACAGAATTACGTACCTATCTTAGCAATTGCATTATATCCTTGAAATAAATGGAGAGGTACAAAATACCCGGCTTGAAATTCACATCTTTGAAATTTTTGGTACGTCTCCAAGTTTTCTGTACTAGGTTTGCAATTAGTACCGGTACTCTGTAGGTCGTTCTCTTTGTCAATATTCGAGCCCGTAAATCTATTACGTTAACAGATCCGTTATTCCCCTGCATCACTGTATCTTTCATTCTTTAATCAGAATCGCATGTTGTGGCTTCTTCAGGTCTCTCAACCCAGCAAGAAGTGGAATTAATGCCAACTGTACCCGTGCCTACTAGTACCCTACATTTTAAATGAGGATAGTGCTGCAGTTCTAGGTCAAGCAATTTCAGTTACTAAGAAAATCTTCAAGTTATTTTGTGGCTGTCCGTGTCACAAACCCATTGCAGTGTCACCTATAATTTTACATAAATTCAACATCAGGACCTGAAGAAAGAAAATCTCACTGCAACAAACATACGTTTGAAGTCCCTTTTGTACTCACGTGGAATTTAATTAATCTTTGGAGAATCGTAAGTTTGATGATGTTGTGTAACCAACTGCATCCTTCTAAGATACAGGATACAATAATAAAAATAAGATCGTATTTTTCTATTTTTTTATTATCTGCGTTATCAAACAGAATATGAGTGAATTAGAACTGAACTAAGTGGATCATGAGTATGAAAAAACGAACTGTGTCGTTTTCATAAGGTCCAATTAATAGTAACGTTTCTGTTCTGACTATCTTTAAGTTTTGCAAGTCATTCGGGGTTTCATGACCCCCATTCGAAAGTAGTTTGTGACACAACGGAACTGGAAACCCGATCTATGCAACGCCAGCTGGGTGCAATGAACTTCATCTATTTAAATAACAAGCGCAGTTATTACTAAATCTTCTTACTTTTTTAAAATTATTATTCTATTTTATTTTTTCCTCAAGTAAACGAATGGTCTATTGGTATGTGTGATGAATAAAGAAACAGTAAGCAATCAATGAACAGGAAAACTCAACTGCATTGCGCAAACGTTCAAGGTCAAATACCACGATCAAGAAACTAATCATTAGACGCTTCTGTTTTATGCGGCTCAATATTACCAGTAATATTGTCCAGCTTTTACAAATGGATTGAGTGTCAAGACATGGAAAAATACGAGGTTTTGTGAGATGCGGTTTTGGCCATATAGAACGAAACCATTGTGTTGTAGAAATGAACAATAGAGTATTCTGTTGTGCCATTATCACATTCCCACTACTGGTAATAGAACAACGCCCTTCGTAGAGCAGCGTAATGCATCTTATAAAATATCAGTTGTTCTAGAGCCGACAAACTATTTCAATGAAAGATTAAGCCGTCCAAGATCGTAGCGACATATGGTGAGAATCTGTTTGTAAATTTACAACCAGGGTGTACTTTTAGAAATGAAAAATAGTTCAATCAGCAATCGATTTTACCGGTTTATAAGCTGTTTTCGACAATACCGATTCCACGATCATCTGTGAGAAAGGTGAAAGATGCCGGTGGGACGCGGAAACTGACCTAGAGACAGCAGTTTCCACCGATCTGGACCACTGGGGGTGGCGCATCTGGGCCTGCGCGGAGAACACACCCCTGTGCGGCCCCCACGTGGGCCTCCAACCCCTCCCATCTCACACACACGTGTACATTTTCACCCTTAGCCGACCTAGAGTGTCAACGACCTCCCAAGTTGTTGATCCCCCCTGGTGGCAATGGGTCAAGAGGGAAACAATGTTTATCCGTTTTAAGGGTTGCAAAAAGTTACCCTCTCGTGCATCATAATCTTAAGTAGGTGGTGTACTTTGTAGGCAGTTCCGTTATTTACGGTAGAAAATAGTAATTTTATTCGATATTGTTATAAACAATTTATTGCACATTGAAATTGACCTTGAAGGTCCTTTAGCAGGGGTGCACCTTTTCGAATTCTGTTATTGTCCCCGATCATAGGATTCCATTAAAATTTCTCGTGATTGAGCCCGTAAAAATTATGCGAGATAAAACAGAGCAACGTTTTCTCATTGGATGAAATTAATGATCAAATGGAAACTCTGAGTGGAGAAGAAAATTACTAAAAGAAAAAAAAAACAACCTAAAAAGCTGGAACACTGACTTTTGTTTAAATTTGTGTATTAATTTTGTTTTGATCTTGTCTTAATCAACCTACAGCACTGATATTCCAAACGGAGCCGGAAATCTTAGGTAAACGAGATTGAACTGCGTTTGGGGACCAAGGAGGTTGATGTTACTAAATATGAGAGCACTTTTCTCTGACACTGAGGCTCCCTCTTATGTTTTCCGCCCTATAGCAGCAATTTCCACAGAAGCAGAAAATTACAATAGAGGGAGTATGTTGCAGGTTTTAATGAGTGGCGTGCACTGCTACTCCTTTTCTGCTCCGTGGATTTTGACTTTACACCTCTAATGGCTAGTTCATTGAAGGTAGTAGATGAGCCGTTGAGCGATAGTTGTGGACGGCAACAAGGTTCGATGCTACGATGGAGCCATACAAGATTAAAATTCCTCATTCGGAGGGCATCTAGCTTGTGTGCTATGGAGAGTCTAACACTGGTGAAGCATTGAAGATCTTCGGATTTTATGACGCCAGCCCTCGACCATAAACATTTTACCTTTTGGAGATGAATTATTTATATCAAACCTCGTCTTTTTCAAGGCCTAAAGAATCACGATTCCAAATTCTACCTCAGACCCCTATTTCGTACTGAAGTGAACTCATAACTTGCTTTTCCTCCTTCGATAAATATTGCTACGTTTCTTGTTAAATGCAATTTTTTTGGATTTTGCACTATTGGCTTTTCAATACGAGATGAACTGCAGCCTTAAAATCCTTCCTCCTCCAGCACCATGCCACTTTTATATGCTGGATTTTCTGAGATCTAGACGTCGATCCCTCTAGTCTCTGGCCATTTTCATCTTCTACTTCCCACCAGTTTTGCCTGGAGCATTTATTTAGTTATTGAATCATCATTCAGCCATCAAATTCTACTACACCTGAGGAACGGACTTTGTCTTCTTTTTCAAGAAAGAGGTCTTTGTCAAGGAAATCCAAGGAAGTCTTAAACTACATTCGCCTAAATACACAACAGACCTTGGGTATCGATGGGCCCCCATTATCGACAGTTGGCCTCGTATGCCCAGAAGAGTTCACGGAAAACAGTTAGGTTCCTGGCAATCATGATTTCATCGTCGGAATGGGGTTAAGGCAAGATGAAAATTGAACCGTTATTTATCAAATTTTAAAAATAGATAAAACAATTGTTTTCTTCTCCAATAAATAATTTAGCTAAGTCTACTGTTACAATACTATCCATTTGTACTACCTATATTTTCGGGAATATTTCCTACTCCATTTTGTGTGAAATGCTTACAAAGTTGGTTTAGTACTTCCATTACCTTTTCCAATTACCACTTCTTCCTTATGGAAGCAAAATTGCTGTGTTTGGGGTAAAAACCTTGATTCCATGTCTTGCAGTAATCGTGCGACATAAATAAATATTGATGCACCCATATATTTCTTTAGAAGTATAGATTTCCCCCAAACCCCACATCCCGACAAGAACAACATTGGTGCTAATAGTGTTGTTAGACATGGCTCTCCTGGCATGTAATTAATATTACTAACTCCGAGATTGATTGAAAAAGTTGACAAAACTGATATTCAAAAGTTACCACACTTCTGATACTGTCTGTGGGTAGAAAAGCAATAAAAATTAAAAGCGCTCAAAATTACATTAGGAGTGAATCTTATTCTTATTTTGAATTTGTGATCTCTTATGATATACTCAACAATTTAACATTTTATTAATAAACTAAGCCACTCCGTATCTCCCTCCCCCATTCACAAATACTACAATGAATAACCTTGGAATGAACAATGATGATAATATTAAGTGGATCTGAAAACCGTTTGAAAATAAAAATAATAAATTCCATGCATAAGAACAGTGACACTCCATTTCTGTGAAATAGGTTTTGGGGTTGTGATAATTTCATTTTTAATGCAATATTAACGTCATTCAGGCCTTAGCGCCTCAATGAGACCTCGTCGCCAAGTATGATGTCAGTAGTGTTCTGAATTTTTTTAAATCATAACTCGTGAACCCTAGTTATAAGAAAGGGCAGATGAAGTCAAAGTGAACAGATCTCAGTCAACATTCAATTGAAAACCTAAACGAACCTGTGAGTAACACTTACATCGCATTCAAGTCCAAAAAATGAAGAATCTTGTTGGCGGTGACATTCAAAGCAACAATGTGCAGAAATACCAGAAAAGTATTATTATTTAAATTCTCCCAATTTCAAGATAATTTAAGAGACCTATATTTTTAAAATTATTTATTTATGTATTATTATCATTATTTGTTTATTTTTGGTAGAGAGATTTTTCGAGGTGGAAGCTAGCGAAATTTTCTTGTTACATGAGTTTTGTTGATAGCCCAAGTTCGAAATTGTACTGCTTCACTGTACACGAAGGCAGTTAACGTACTTTACCCATGCTGTACTCAGTTCTGGTAACATTCACAGAGCAAAAGATTTGAAATAATCCTGTTGCGGATTGAAGAAGTCATTATCACGATATGTAGATTTGTTCATAATCAACTAATTTGGTTCTATTCAAGACCAGCTGATCGAATGCTATTCAGGTAGACTCAAAATGTCACAACGGAAATCGGCCGGAAGTCACCTGAATTAGTAACAAGAAATGACGCGAATCGTTTGAAAGTTAAAGAATCGACGACACTAGACGTAAGACTATGAGGAAGAGACTTGAACTTACGTTGAATACAGAAAAGAAGTTGCCGCCGTGGTAAGGCATAAGGCGCTATGGTGGCGACTAGCATCGCATGTGGATTGTCGAGGGAGCGGACAGAAATATCGATTCAAACCGCGCGCCCTCCAAACTCATTCCCTCTTCCGGATCGATTGTCCGTAAAGTAGTTTGAAGGAGTTTTGATGAAATAGTGGAGCGAGGCTCCTATTAAAATCAATCAATGGAAACTTCATTACGAAAGATTCGATCATCCGCTTTAAGATGCAGCGAGAATCGTAACGGTTGGCACCTACAAGAATATTGATAAATTATTGGCAGCAGCATGGGAAATAGGTTAGGTGAAAAGTCAGAAACCTAGTTCTAAAATGTAATTTTTACTTTCCCTTTCACGTATTAATCCATCAGCCAATGTGGAAAAAATTTACAGCAGGAAGGAGGGGTTGTTTTTGGTTGGTCTCTCATTTCATTGTTTCCTTCATCTATACTTTTAGCCATTGAAGGAGTCATTTGTTGTAATTTGGACCAGAGTATTTACGGAGGCTTTGTGGGCACTTTTGAAGGCAAAATATGCTGTGTTCGAAAAAAAAATTATTTGTATCCGTGGAAAGGGTCTCCATTTTCACCTATTAGTCATAGGACACACGACAAGAACAACAAAAAATTATAAAGTGGAAAGGGCACCCGGGTCTGCCCTGTGTCGGTTCTACGGGTTAAGAAAGTTGTGGAAGTGGAGGACGGAGAGAGGGATTGTACCCTGTGAAATGACAACCAGTTATGGAGAGAACCCCGACTGACGACACCACGAAGCACTCCAGCTGAAATGTCCATATCCAGTATTAAGTAATAGGAGATGGAATTCTGCTATTCCATTCTCTATTCTTCTATTATAAAACCCATTGTAGGTACCAACATAAATTAAACAACTACACATTAGTTTCTCTCTAATGTAGAACAACCATTATACGTGTCAAAATTATAACTGCATCCTAACTGAACGCAGTTACCTCTTACAACAATTCTGATACTTTCTCCTAAAATGAGGCGACCCAATTAGTAGATTTGGGGCAGCCTTAAGAATCTAACCTTTCACTATAATTAGGCGTTAAGAGAGCAACCCCCTCAACCCCTCTCTTCTGTGATCCTAAACAAATGTCAAGTCTACCCTGTGAATGCTTCCTAATTGAGTTCTTAAATCCTGCTATAAGTTCCAAAGGTGGGTATGTAGAATGTGACTAGATGACTAACTGCAGTTTCGTTCCTTAATAACTAACAACTTTAGCATTAAACGACGCTAACCCGGCCATTCATTATTTTTGTCCATCAACTTAATACCATAACGTGAGTGATGATCACGTTAATAAGGATATATCAATTCAAATCATAATATATATAGAACGATTTTACTACTCTTCCATGCCGGTATGTATTGTCACGATTCACGAGTGTTAAAAACTGATGTGATGAGCAGTTTGAGCATCCAACGTCAGCGAGGGGTTTACTGTTCGGAACATTGGAAACTTCCTCTGGAGTTAACTCACTCAATCTGCCAGGGAATTGTATTGCACAATCTGAATGCCAACCGAGCTGTTTCTCGCGTTGCACCAAACCTCGTTTCACACAATATGAGGGAAATCGTGCGCCCGAGGCTCATGAGAAAAGACGGGAACTTGACTCTGAAAGTATTGTTAGCGCTCCAGGGAAAACGCCACGGCATCCCTTTCTTCTGATCCGTTTACTGCAATATGTAAATTTCCTTTCCACTTTCATTGGTCGATATCATTCCCAAATAGGTCCAAGTATTTAAAGGGAATTCTACAAACAAACAAAAAATCCAAGAAATAAAGAGGAAGAACCGAGATTTATCTCTAACCATATAAATGATCAATATTTAGTGAATTTATTTGTTACTTGTCTCAAGAATTTCATATTAGCACACATTACTCCGATCCCGGAAATGATGAACCTCATAGGGGGCCATTTAGAACCCAACTCAATCAATCCCAACCAAAATTCGATGAAAACTAGAGCAGTAATGAATGTTTCAACGATTTCGCTCTAGCTCTTGGATAGAGATTAATCCTTCAGAAGGGAAATTCATATGGAATATGAGTATAACAAGTATGACCGCCCGAAATTTTTCCTAGGCAAGCTTGTATTTAAATTCATTCTTATTTAGGAGTTTAGTTAAACTCCTTCTGCTACCTAGAAAGACCCGATAGTGAAATTCACTTTCAAAAACCCCTTGCAAATCGCATAACTTCACTTTAGTCATTTGGGGTTCGTGAGAAGATTACAAATGGATTGAAACTCCAAAAAAAATAGAGAAAAAATATTCGAGTTGATCATTTGTAACAGAATTTTGATTTGGATGGTCAATCAATTTAACTTGAAATATTTTAAATGTTCAAACATTAACAAGACAAACATTTAGTGGAATTTCATATGTTTCACATTGCTTCAAAAGACACTGTTAGGTATTAGAGGTCTCTCTGTGCCCTACTTCATGGAACCATATATTTCTAATCAAGCTCGTGCTTGAAAAAGGTGGGTCAGTAATTTAATCAATTTCCGTAGACACGCACGACCGCAGTCACTCCCCTACACAACGTGTGGTTTGGTCTCTCGTCAGTAGGGTGTTCCTTCGGAAGGAACCACGTACGAACATTAAGATATTCAATGGTAGTCTCTTTAGCGTTAGAGTTCATTTGAGTCTTTTGTCTCTCTTTTGTGTATTATCTTAATAAATCGAGCCAAGTCGGAGTAGTAAAAGCAGAAGAGTGTGAAGTTAAAGAATGAGACCTTTGATTGGCTGAACACTCGGGGGTTCTGTGAAATATATGGGAGTTCTCGTCAATATAAGCACGAGCCCTGCTAACATTCCCACACCAACTCTCACGTGGTTAAAAATCTTGCTGATGAGGTACCTGCCACTTTCCCCATCCCCACTGACTCCATTTTTAGTAGCTATGAATTGCGAGGGTAATTACATCCACAGATTCATTGACCACACAATCTTCATCCGGAAAGTGTGTACGCGGATTCTGCGTAAGCAAGACAGACAACAAAATATTTCTTTAGTATATATTTCAGTATTATATAGAACATCACACTCTTTCTAGACCTTTGTTCAAATACGTAGTGGCTACCAATAATGCCCTTTGTCTCAGTGTGAGTGAGGTTTTGTCCAAGTGCGAATTCCCCTCGTTCGAACCTTACCTACGAGAACACGTTTCCTATAAACTAAACCCTGTCTAAGATTCTTCTCTTACTAAACATGTATAAGTACAAAATGACCTACACGACGCCAGTAACTTATAGAAGAGTGCTTTCCACCTCTTTGTTGGAATTTACAAAAGTACTGACGTCTCTCGTCAATCTCTCTCTCTCTCTCTCTCTCTCTCTCTCTCTCTCTCTCTCTCTCTCTCTCTCTCTCTCTCTCTCTCTCTCTCTCTCTCTCTCTCTCTCGCATGTAGGAGAACAAACAGTTTAGTGAAGAGTGTAGATTTATGTCATATAAAATGTAAATAAACCCCTTGGGTTTTCCGGAAATGATTCTGTTAGGTACACAAATCTTGAAATGCTGAAATTCTTAGAACACATAAATATGTGCTGGTATCGATGAATATTCAAATCCTCACGTCAATTCTCCAGTCAGTCATTCTTCTAAAGAGCTACAGAGTGATGAATAGGTACAGAAATCTAGTCAAATGATCATGGATCACATAACTATAAGATAGTGAATTTTGACTCACCACAGTACGAAAACAGGGCTTTTGAAGCTGATCGCAGTACTCACAATATGAAATCGGCTCCGAACCTAGAGAATATGGCTCTTCTTCCTGGGGAACGCTCATATTCGAGGAATACAACGCCAAACACGGCATTTTCAAAAAATACCGATCTAATTGAACTAAGTAAAAATATACTGCAACTTCAACGGAACCTCGGAATTTAAATATTTCAACTAAAACGAGTGTCCTCTATGTAAAGATTAGACGGACATCAGAGCACCAATGCGACTCGTCCGGCACCCAAGACATAACTGCAACGAACATTCGTCCATTCGTGAAAGTGAAAGATTCTGAAAGCGGTGCGTGCAAAGGCGCCACGCTCGCTCGACTGTACATTGCTCAAAACCATGTTCGGGGGTTTTTCAGAGAAAGGGTATACTGACTCCTCGTTATTAGCTTTTGGAATGCCTGATGGTTAACCACGTATATAATCGTCCGTTACCATAATACGTCTTCCCCTCATGCAAATGGAAGATGATTTTCTCTCGGTTAAAAAAAATACGATGTAGATAACAATTCCAGGAATAATTTTCTTCTTTTCTATTCATTGAGCCCGCAGTAATCATTAACGTAAATAGTTGTAGTTATTTTTGTTGAGTGACTAGTGAATGATTCAAACTTTAATTAGATAAGCGCCGCATCATGATTACAATCCATCGCGAGGAACAATTATAGGTATAAGTACTTTCGTTGGATGATTTTACGTAATTGTGGGGAACACTGCATAGTAACTTTCGGTAATTGAATAATGTTCTGGTCAATAACCGATTTTGAGGGATAGTGGCGGCAGTACAACAGAGATCAGGTTTGCACGTTAGATGGTACGCAGCACCCATAAAAGATGGAAATAGTTGATGATTATTTTCAAATCGATCCTCGTTTGAGAGCTGAGCCCCGACTGGCAGAGCAGAAAGAAACTAATGAAACTATTGGTACATATCAAATAATTTTGGAACAATTTTAATAGTTATAAGAGAGACAGGTAGATATTACAATACAGACATCCCAGCAAAATTACTTCTTTTCTACGGTACAACAAAGAAACTCCACCCATCATGTTTCTTGAATCTGCAAAACCTGAGCATAAACGTGAAGCTTACAGCAATAAGTTATATGATACTCGAAATTGGACTCTTTTGATGTTTGACCATAAATATATCTCTTAATAAGTGGTTATATTTCTAAAAGAAAATTTCATTTTTTAAAGGCTGTTTTGAACTTTTGAATTTCGGTCATTTCCAATATAAAATCAATTATAGTATTTGAAAGAAATGAATCTTATTTGCCCTTAGCTTTGGGCAGGGTTCCAAACTTGGAACTGTTGTTTTTTTGGAAGTTCTTTTGGGGCAATTCTCAACCAGTTTTCATGATTCTTATTTTGTTCGATTCTAATTTTAGTCTAGTCGGGCAACAAACGTTGGAAGTTTTTGTTTTCCTGACAGTTGAGGTAATAGCCAATTCTTAAACCTTTTAAGGACCAGAACCGTATCAATTAAGTCGACAGTACCATGCTGTTGTGTAACAATGTCATATAAGAACGCCACCTGTCATATAAGAATGTCATGGGCTGGTACTGTATATTTACGGCTTTGCCGTTTGTTTATTTCTCCGCAATCTAGTGGTGGCAGAAGAAATTTTAAGTGCATGAATGTTGTTGTATACTGTTGTGCATTTCCTCTTCTTCCTTCTGACTAGTTCAGTCGTTATTCCTCCGGTAGTATGAGTGAGAAACGAGTGTTTTCGTACAGTGAGATCTGGGAAATAATTTCCGGAATTAGTGCTGGTGAGGGGGAAAGTAGTTAAGACAAAAGAGATCTTGATGAAATTTAGTGGCTGAGTAAATTGGATCTAAATTGTGGATACAAGAGCCTTTTAGGATTGTGTGCGCAGCAAAATTTGCAACAAGTAAGGAAAAAAAACTGGGACAGGTGGTTCAGAACGGTGCTCGCCTAAGGGGTCACGAAAAGGTTAAATCGCTCCTCAAGCCAAAGTTCCCTCTCAATTCATGTTATTATTATTATTACTTCAGTTAAGATTTCGGTTTAGTATTTAAACATATTTTAGCACATTAAATTTTTCATTATGAGACGGGGTAAATGGAAGTATTAATAGTTTATTGATATTACATTCAATTTTTCATTTTATGAGACGGGGTAAATAGAAGTATTAATAGTGATCAATCCTAGTTGACTTCACTATTTTTTTCCTAATTTTATTGACTGTTTCAAATCACGTTTTTTTCGACTCCAATTTTTGTTAGTTAGTTCCTGTAGTAATGTAACAAACTTCCGAAATTTTGAATTTTCCATCAAGAGGGGGAACTAGTCAGTTCATATGTGCTGCTTTTACATCTTATACCGGCGATTTTCTTGCATCTTCTGTTGTTCGATTAAGACCACTGGTCTAGCTTTGAAAAACGTTGCTGATCTTCCAAATGTAATTATGGAAGGGGTGGAGGGGATAATCATCTTTATTTCTTCGTATTTTTTTTAATTTTATTTGATTTTTTTCATCATTAATATACACACTTTTTTGTTCAATCGCAATTTTCCCCTAATAAACGTAAGAAATTGGAGCACGATCAGACCACTAGAATCTGAGAAAATTATTAATCGTGGATCTTAAGTTTGAGCATGCTTAGACTCATATATCGATTTCTGAGCAATGCATTTCATCCATCTACGGACAGACCTGAAACGAAAGTAGTCCAGAATGTTCTAGTTTGGGATTGGAAATATTTATTGTGGAAAAAAATTCATTTCTCAAGAATGACAACAAAGCTTATGTTACCTGTAGGTTGTCTAGAAAGCTAAATGATTTTCCTTCTTCTTGTGTTCTATCTTTTTCCGTATTCACACTCCTCCCCCTCACTTAACACAACTGCCGATGATTAGGTGAAAGTTTTAGGGAATCAATCAATTTCACACCCTCACTCATGGTAATTGGCCTGAAGATCTGATGGGGGTGCAGATGATCTCGCAACTCGTATTACACTACCGGCAATCGGGGCGTTGACCCACCGCCCGGTGCAACGGTCCGCTGCTCCTAGTGGCAGTCGACACTCTGCAAGGATTTCCATATTGCTCAATCACGTCTCGCTTTAACCACCGTTGATCTTTTCAAATATCGTTACTCAAACAAATTATATTAAATTTTGTCATAACGTGATATTTGTTAATGGAGTCCTGCTTCAGATAACGAAAGCTTTGTTTCAACTTATGAGAGGTGAAAAGTTTTTTTTTTCTTCAAAATAAAAATGTCAAGTCCCATTACGTATTTTAGGGCATTCTGAACAACTTTCGTTTCCTGATTGTCAGTATGTTTGTCCGCAGTACTTGTCATCCGATTTTGATGACATTCTCAGGAAACGTGCGGGTTACCATTTAGATGGTACCCGATGCATTGCATTGTTCAGAAATCAATATACCATTCTGCGCATGCGCAAACGTGAAATAATACAATAAGAAATAACAAATAAGAAAAATCATCGTTTTCTTAGGATGTAAAAGTTCGATAGCGCTAAAATTTTCAAGTTTGTCAGGGAAGAACGACGTAATAATCTTATAAAGAATTCAACACGATCACATCGTCATTCTATACGCTATAGACCCAAAATACACATCGTCGACCTTTTGAAGGCGTTCATGTAGGCCGGAAGATGTCCCGCGGCATTTCTCTCCCATGAAACGTTCTAACAAGCTTATATTGTACTTCTTTTGAGGTAAAGGTCTATAAGTTCTATAAGGAAGCCATGTGCCACAACGATCTTTGCAGAATTTTCTTATTTCATTTTGTATCTACATTTATGTATATATAATGCTTTATTTGATAAAAACTCACTTGTTTAAGAGAGAAAGAAGCTAAAAATATGAGCTCTATACAAAACTTCAACATTAACTTACGGCATTTCAATCGACCGGGGTTTTTTGACATAGATGACATAGACTTTTTCATCTCCACACAAAATGCGACGCTCCGCCACCTATATAATGATTAACTAGAGAAGTAAAGGCTAGGTAGAAATCAATGAGGTTCATTTTGGTTTATTATTCAATAATAAACCATTGTAATCGCTCTTGAAAAAAAAAAGTTTAACCCCCCTGAAAATTTCATGATTTACGTTTCAAAGGGTGTAGAATCCGAATCTGCAATAAACATTTTTCCGTCCGTCCGCCCTACGCACGATTTCTCCCAAACGGTGGAGCAAAAAATGTGAAATTTTCTGGAATATTGGTCCGACAACGCCCCAATTCTTTAGCCAGCTATCTCACTTAATTTAAAGTGCCCTTTAAGGGTTGTCAACGTTTTGAAAAATCCCTAAAAACCTAAAAAAATATCAAGGCGGCCTAAATTTGGACTTTTTTTAAGAACTTTCCATGAGGAATCGAATGAGCCCTTCCCCAGGTCCGTAGCTCAAACCATTCCCGATGTTTGGCCCGATTTATGGTGCCAACATTTGCATCCGCATTCACTATCGCACTAGGTTACTGCGATCAAAACAAACACAAGAGATTATTTTGATTTATTTTTTTTTTTTTTTTATTGCAGTAATCTAGTGATGTAGAGAATGTGGATATTGGAGTGAACTCCTAAAAGGGTTTATAGCCGATACACGGGTTGAAGCATTCTGATATGCATGCTCCGTCTTACGAAATTTAAAATTTTCAAATAGAATATTTTTCCATTGTAATCGCTCTTGAAAAAAAACGCTGCAAATTCTTTCACTGGGGTTTAATATTCAATGATTCATGATTGGCTTGCGTTCATGATTTGAATTTCAGGAGGCACACAAATATGATCAACTGATCAATCCTAATAGGTATTTTGGTTGAGAACCGATTCAAGTGCTCTATGCATATCTCCTGAAATTCAATAATCGCTCTACAACCTGTGAAACACGCACACTCTAAAGCTTAGTAGAAATTCAAATCATGAATCATTGGATAATAATCCCCAGTGAAAGAATTTGCAGCGTTTTTCTTAGCGGAAAACTAATTTGACCCAGGGACCTCCGTTACTCCCAAATTACCGGATGCAGCTCAAGTTGGAGATGCCCCTGAATCAACAACGATCGCAGCTCATTCTGGCTATCTGCCTTCTAAAAATACCTTCAGTTCAGAGCCGCTATCTCAATTCTGTTCTCATTTACCCACTGGCATCGCCTGGGATAAGAGGTTGGGATAACGAATTACTGTCTTAAAAATGTTGCACCTACCTCAATCCCCAATAATCTGCCCAATATTTTGTTTTACCAATGAGCAGTTCAAATGACAGATCACTAAAGCTATCTTCGAAACAGGCTCACAAGGTCGGATTGATACGAAGAATCTCGTTCGATAGAATTTAATAATGTGAATGATATCGGCAATGAGTTGCCTTACTGACGTAAATATAGCTCTAGTTTTTATATTCAGTTGAACGGATATTTTGGAACCTATGCCACTGCCACCTTGTTGAGCAAAATAATATTAACAATGTGACAGAAATTAAGAAGTAAAGGGGTTAGTAAATCATACTCAAATATTTTTTTCTCCTCATTATTGCTACATTTCTGGACCCCAGCAACTGCCGTTCAAAAACGAGACAGTTGGTTGTTGAAAACGATATCATGAATTCCAAGAAATTCTATGATTTAAACAAATTTATAAACTTCACTAAGATATTGAGATTATCCTGCCCCAACCATTAACTCATTACACTATTTTAAAATAAATACTTTGAAAGACAAAGGAAACTCAACATTCGGTCCAGGTTATCGTGACACAATGAAAATGAACTTCCCTAGTAGTTTCATTTTTCGTGGTTATAATTTATGATGACGGATAGAAATAAATAAAATAATGTTTCAAATGTGGCTTATTTGGAGAATTTCATTGGAGTGTTTAGAGGCTAAAAATGTGAACATAAATCACGCAATTATATGTACATTTATTTAAAATAAGGTGTCGACCAAATTGTCCAGAATTGAACGGGGAATCCAAAACTACCACTAATTCATTAAATCACTTTCTTTAAATCATTCTTTGGGGGTAATGAAATTTGTCAGGCCTATGGTTGCTATCCGTAAGAGAGGTATAAAGTATGTTTTGTGAAAATGAAAGCTGAAAGATGATACAGCCTTTTACAGTTAGCCCAAATAAAACGAGTTCTATTTAATTAATCAATTCAATTGAAAAGTTGTAAGATTTACAATGGAATTCGCTACATTTCAACCAGCTAGCCAATCAATGTTTGACAATATAGACATTCATAGCACATTTCTTTGCCACGCTTATATCTCTATCTGAAACGTCTTGTTTGAGGAAAAAATCTTAAGTCTCCTCTATCCGTTGAAGGAGGTTTCACTGTGTCAGGTTAGATGAGGAAGGAAACTGGGTCGACAAACGTCTTTAGGTCGCTCAGTAAAAGTGAGTGGATGTGGAGCGTGAAAGCAAGTTGCCAGAAGCTTCAAGTTCGGAGACCTCAGGCTGTTTGAGAGAGCGCCATCCTACTCGTCGCTGAGTCAACTGTCGGCACTTTGCCGAGTCAACGAGAAAGAATTCGGAATCTCTTATTCTGCTATCGAATTATACAAAGAGGCGTTTAATTGATTTACAATTTGAAAGTTATCAATTTGCAGATGGCCCACAAAATAGAGGGACAAACCATCTGAGCGATTATCATCATTGCTTCCCTAATCGATATTGTGTGCTCAAACTTTGTGTGCTCGTTTGAGACATCAAGAATGCAATCACAATGAGCCGGGAAGTGCCGAGTTTAAACAGTAAACCACAAACAACCTATGTTTAATAATCATAGAGCAGTGGATGCTATCCAATGATGAAGTAATAAACCTTCGAGTATGAGTGTTAGGGTTTTAATATTTAAATATGAGTTTTTATTTTCATCGGATGCGTTTCGTCCTTCAACGAGGACTTCATCAGTCTACATATAAGCATAAAAGTTCATTGAGTTAGGATTACATAGTGTGTATACACACATATGGTCAAATGATCACATTTCTTTCCATAGAACACGTTGTTCAGCTTATCTACTAACACCTTACATATTAACATTTCTTACCTTATTATGTGATCAATACATGTAGAGTTCTGGCTTAGACATGGTGGTGCCACACATCCTTTCACTTTGTTTCAATACTGAAATTAATATTTGTTCAGTTCAATCTCACTGACCACCAATACTGAACAAATCGTGGGGTTCCGATAAAAGTGACCAAGTAACATTTGCAAAATTGAACTGAAAAGCATTGAAACAATGTTTTCTTTTGAAAGGATGTGTGATGTCTCACCATGTTTTGATCATTTTTTGCCTTGATTAATTTAGCTTAGCTTATAAAAAGTGCCACGCCAATGATTCAAAAGAACTCTTACCTGCCTGGAGTTTCAAGCTTTACTCATTTGGTCAATTCAATTCTTCGAAAATCAGTCGCATTACATGTATTGATCATCATAAAAGTAAAATAAAAGAAATTTCTTGCACATCGTTAATATGTAAGGTGTTCCTGAACAACGTGATTCTATGGAAAGAAATGTGATCATTTGACCATCTGTGTGTATACACACTATGTAATCCTAACTCAATGAACTTTTATGCTTGTATGTAGACTGATGAAGTCCTCGTTGAAGGACGAAACGTATCCGATGAAAATAAAAACTCACTCTCCAAATAAGGGATTCGGAATGAATGTGGTCACCCCACTACTTACGCCCACTACCAATATTTAAATATAGATGGCCAACTACGATTTTTTTTTTCAATTTCACGCAAACCAATAAATTTAGCGGAAATGAACATTTTTTTTACAATGTTTATTATTGAAAATGAACTACCACGACAGATATCACCAACAATTCCACCAACTATTTCCAAAAATAGAAGGTTCGTTGGTTTGTTTTCTGACGCATGTCTCGCTCACCTATTTATTTGGGTCGACGAACTTTCAAACTTTGGTCACATCCTTAGTTTTCTCCCGACAAAGACTATTAACTAATCTATAATCTATTAAATAATCTTCCGCAGCTGAATTATTCCACTACATTCCTAATTATTACATTACATTCTTCATATTCTATTAAGTCTTGTCTTTCATCCTCGCTCTTTACTCATACAAGTTTATAGGACACCTAGAAGTTCAAAAAATAAAATAACAGCGAGCGCCCACTGCACTAGGCCGAGTTAAAAGTTCATTGGCCGCGAGGAGCATTAGGTTTAGGTCGCGGAGAAGTAGAGAGCGCTCGACTGGGAGACGAGACTAATTCTGCATACCACAGCGGCCACCACAAGCGACTCTCCTGCCCACGTCTTGCAAAGGATTTCAACACTCACTGTGCACTCATCAATCCTTTTGAAAACCGACACTTCATGCTTTCGGACTGTATAACAAATTTTCTGACGGTGTTTCTCCGAAACCACCGATCACCGGTTTTCACATCGAAAACCCCACTAGATTCATGAGCCAAAAGGAAAGGGGTTCTTATGACGTCACTGTGTCACGAGAGAGGACTGATGATAGAACACATTTGATTTTATTCATCATATTTACCTTCCTAAAGTAGAATTGTACTGTCAAGTGGGATATTGATAATTCACAGGTTAAGTACGAAGTTTTCTATCTATCGAGGTTTTGAAACAAGGTGACAAAGAAGGATGAATAGAACATCGTCATATATCAAAAACAATATATGTACAATAAATCATATCACCCTTTCAAAAAAAGTTGCCTTTCATTAAGAAGTTTTGGTTGGGAACCCCGCAATACCCTGTTGAATGTCCAATCAAAAGAAAATAATCAACATATTTGCTACTACTGTGCAAGCACATGTTTATACTTATGACAGGGGGTGCCCACCCCCCTAAAGATTTATAAAGTGTCATTTATAAATCTCACATAGAAAAACAAACCTTATTTAAATTAATTACTAGGTTATTATTATTATTTACCTTCGATGTATTGATGTAATATATTTTTGAATGTCCTCAAGTTAATCACTGTTTTTATCAACTTTACCCCCTTCCCCCAAACATTTTTTTTGAACCCCCTCCCAAGAATTTCAATGGCGGTATGCGTTATAGCCCCCCCCCCCCTTCCCCCTTTGGGCACCCCTGCTTATGAAGTTGACACACCTTACGTGCCTCAATCCAAACTTTTTTAAACAAAAAGTACGACGGATTTTAATGAAGAAGTCGGGGCAACATCACCAATTCAGACATGAAGAATGTCGTTAGAGAACCGTGAGAGTTTTGTTTAATCCTTAACAGCCCCGTCATGTGCAGCTGTTGGGATTCCACTACTCTTCTGTTCTCATGCCTTCAGTTACCGCATCTGAAGAACTCATTAAGATCTCACAAACTTCGCCTAGGTCGCTCCAATAATTTGAGAGGAAAACCGTAAACAGCTCAACTGAGAAATGTATTTGAAGCATAAGTAAGTGAATATGACAAATGTAGACGGAAAATTGGAATGCCAATTTTCAGGATTAAAACCTTGAAAACCTAAAAGGTAGTTGATTTGCTTTCGTCGTCAAAAATAAAAATCTTGAGATATTGGATTTTAGAAACCAAAAACTCAACCCCTTCTTAAAGATAAGGCTTCCAACACTCGGTAGTTAGGATTCAAATTCAATTATGGTACATAAATCAACGGGAGCCTGTCAGTTTCTCTCGTTCAAGAAGATAGCTATGTCCTTTCGCTCGTCGTAAACGTAGATCATCTATGTTTATGTTTGAAAATAAAACTTCCATAAAAGTATACTTTCAGAATAATAATATAATAGTTTCACGCCCTGGCAGCAAGTAATCGCATCGCTTATAAACACTCGGTAAGCACGCTTACTACTTGACTTATTTCAACCCCAAAGAAACCTTTTTTGTTCTTATAGAGCAAAAGTTACTGGGAATTGTGGGTTTAGGTGAGGGTTCCTGAAATGCAAAACCCATAGTCCTGTCAAGATTGAAAAATGTCTGGTTCGTAGAATGATTTTGGTAAGAACAGCGAATAATTCTGTTAATTAATTTGGTGAGTCCTTTGAAGTGCAGGTACTGAAGACAATGCCAAAGGGAAATTAAAACTTTTAGAACAGTCAGAAAGACCCTGTAGGTCGATCTGGGGTGTACACGGGATCAACCTTTTCATCTCAGTATAACTTATTGACTTAGGCCGGCGTCAGGGCAAAGATTGAATCATCATTTTCCTGAAAGCTGGCGCCTAACACTATTTGATGCACGCTGTTATTCTTTTTTCTGTGATCAATCGTAATAGCGCTACTTGTGACATTTCTTTGCTAACTTTTATACACTTTATAGTATATAGGAAATAACATTATCAAATTTCGTTTTTCTGTTGAGATTTTACATGTTTAGGCAATGTTTGTAGCGAAGGTGAAATGTTCTGACATTATCTAGTTTAGTTCAAGTCTGAAGTGTTTGATGGAGCGCAGTAGAGAGCGCGGGTGCTCCGTGGAAGGTAAATTGCCGGGACTTGGACAACTTCGTCCTTGACGAGACGATGATAATGAGTCAGTCCGGCCTCAGACCTGCCCCGAGCATCGCGCCCGAATATCTCAGCCCGCTCGCTCTCCCCCTACGGCTCCTCATCTCAAATCCTTCCTGTAACATTTTCAGATACAGGCGCGGCTTTTGAGCGGAGCCGTCGCACTCTTCTTTTGTTGGAAATGGGTTGACCTTCTAGTGGCCAATCGCCCTGTCACGATTCATCTTTAATACAAATCACGAGAGACAGGAGCTTCATAACAACGGCCTTCAAATAAAACTACAGTATTTTGTTCCTTAGCAAAGAAAATACTCTGCCAAGGAGACAGCACAGCAGCTTCCTCGTTACAATCAAAGTGACACCATTATAAAATAGAAAATAAAGAAATCTTCATATGAAAGGTGTTGAGTAATTGGTCAAACTGTTGGTTGGTCGTAATAGTTTGTTACATTCCGTTTCAAATACAAGTTGCTTTTGCTGTTACTCGTCGGAGGCGGGCAGTAAAAACAAAATTAATTAATTCCACGTAAGCGCATGCGCACAGCGTACCGTTCGATCATGATGAAACTCATATGAGACCTTGAGAGGCGTTGTCCGTATAATCCTTTATCATATGAGCTAAATTGAATCAAAATTGTGAAAGCTATACCTGTTTCAAGAATTTCACGTTAGCGCATGCGCTCAGCGTACCGCTTATTATATAGAGATGAAATTCCTGTGGGACTTCAAGAGACCTTATCCGCATGATCACTCAAAATTTGAGCTGAATTCATTGAAAAATGTGGAAGTTATGGCAGTAACAAGGAAATGCGGACAGACGCGTAACCAAATTTTTCAGTAGGCTATGAAGCGCAAAATGCGAGTGGAAATTTCGAATTCGGACAACAACAAATTTTGGCTCACGAAAGTGAAAACAAGGTTTCCGCTGCTTCTCAGACTCGGAAGCAAAATATTTGACCTCTAAGGAACGAACCAGATAATCGATCGGCCGCCAGTTAATTTGACCAGAAGGGAACATGTGTACCAATACGTATTGAACGGGTTTATATTACTGAACAACAACTTCTGAACAACTCCTTGGGAGCACACCTCGGAAACGGAGTTTATTAATGATAACTGTCGTCGATATCTTGGCATAACATTGAATTGTGGATTTGTTTTCGGTCAACTGAAAGATGAATTCATGATTTTTTCTGTTTGACCGGGGCAATATTAGTGAACTTGGGCCTCTCTTTTCATATAATTTGTATTATTTTTTCATTATTTTCAATGAATGAGTTGGTCCTAACTTCTGACCAGCCCGATCGCCTCACAAGTAGATGCTATTGGCCAAAAACTGCTCAAAAACGTGGATTTTTGAGGTTTTCACTGAGATAGGCAAATGGGGTGTTATTTCCGTATAGTTTGGGACGTAAAATCGAGTGGAATAGGTCTCAGATGCTAGAAATTCGCCCAAAGGAAATATTTGCAATTTCTGAACCTAACAATGAACTTGAAAAATGAACTTTACAGTGATACAAGTCGTAGCAGTGAAACATAATATGTTTACATTATGTTGGGTACATTATGTTTATAATATGTTTACTGTATGTTACACATTATGTTATTACATGCAAATATTACTTAGAATAAGTTTGTTTGTCATAAAATCTATAATCAACAATTTCTTGACAAGAAGACTTCTCAATTTTAAAACATTTTACCGTAAACACAATTCGGTGATTCAAGAAAATTCCTTCATATGAGCATAACGCGTGGGTGGAACTTAGAGAATATTTTACTAAAATGTCGTGTTCCCGAACTACATGAGCCTGAGATTTCTAGATTGAAAACGTTACATAATTTTCCAGTGAATGTCTGGAGATGGAGGGGCCCCTTGGGTCAAAATTATGGGGAGCTGTTCGCGAAGCCGTTGGTCCCAGGGTCGACCAGGCGACTACCTTTTATGGGAGGACGAAAAATGTGCTCATCAGACCCCTAAGTGGAAACCTCTATTGAACCCATATCTGGGCGCTTTAGACTCCGCTCCTAGAGCCAATGAATAACTATACTTACGAAGAGTTTTACTTCATTTCTTACCTTTGTAGCAGAAAATATTGTAAAAAAGAAAAAAATTGTAGCAGAAAACCAAATACCATTCAGCTTTTTTTAATACAGCTTTATTGCAATAGTTGCAAACATTTTAATATGTAGGAATATATTTCGTTAAGTTCTCCCGAGGGCATCACTTAGAATCCTAGCATACTTACTCTAATTGTCTTACCAAAGAATGAAGGCCGTTGTCAAGAGCCTGTGGCCTTTTCGAATTTCCAGAGTGATCAAATAGATTATTTGAATTGTATTTATACAAATTTCAACGTTAATTGTAAGGAATGTAGTGTTTCATTGACCATTTGCAGATCTTTCTTCATCTAATTTCGGAATTATGGAACAAATTTATAAAAGCGTTGTCAGTTCTGGGCGTTATACTAACTTCAAATTTCAACTTTAGTTTGTATTACCTTTGATTTGGAGAAGACCATCTGTAGCTTACCTCCAATTACTGCTAAAAGTTGCATGTTAATATATCGGAAGTTATCGGAACTACAGTCGTTTCAAACGCTTTTGACCCATAATCTGATATTTTAATCGAAATCCGATGATATCCAGGGTAGTTGAGCGTTTTGTGCGAATAGTGGGAATTTCAAACAGTATGGGTTGTATTTTATATTTATAAGGCATGACATAATCAATTTCTCATCGATTTAGGAGCCCTTTCGTGTTTCTTGAATCTGTTGCCTCCGGGGCTGTACGTAGAGCCTTTCAGCTGTCATGCTACCTTCTGGCCGTTGCAGGCTGATAGCCTCCAACCCTGGAAGGATTTACTACATTCCATCACCTTTTCAGTCACAAATCAAAATTGAATTTCGATTGAGAGGGTTATACACGTTGTAAGCATTTACTGAGCCACAAACTTTTCTTCCAGGGAAATCTAGACATAAAATTTGAGTGAAGATTTTATTTCGAAAGATGGCTTTCTGGAACATTACATAGACTTCCGAAATCGTGATACATCAGTTGAATAAGAAAGGATAAAGTGGGTATTTTAAATGCAGCTTTTAGCTACACACAATCCCAAAACAGAGCAAAACTGTCTTGCAATTTGTATTTCATTGTGGGATTCACTTTGATATTAGAGTTTTTACTCTTCACACTAAAAAATAAACTTGAAAAGCAGCTTTGTTAGAAATCATTAACGCTGTAAAAATCGTCCATAAAGGTATATTAAACACTAGGACTTTAACCTCGGAGCATAACCGCTACAAACTCTCCGAAACTAGACCAGAACCTGAATATATTCTGTACAAATTTACCCATGTTCTTCAGAAGACGGAAGTTATAAGACTTACACGAAGCATTGAAATATTTGCTTCGGAAGTATTAGAATGTATTAGAGTCCATCCTCTGAAGCATTCACATGCATTTAAGTTAGAAACACGTACTTTTGTACTTTTGATTGAATGTATGTTGATAGGTACTGAAAGGCTAACGACCAGGCTCGTACAGACAGTTGGCTAATCGTCGCGGTGTGGCTGTGGCTAACTACGTTGGTTCCAGTTGCAAAACCGGCGATCTTGCAGGTTCAGAAACCTCCCTCAAAAGAAAGTTGTCCAACAAAAACTCAATCTCTCGAATAACAATGCAGAAACCAAAATTATTTTCCACTGCAGGCTTAGTTCCCTAATATTTATTTGTTCAATCAATGATAATATTTCGATGAATAGGCACGTGTAAGATAACGTAGTACTTTTTGTGCGGAATCGATTCTATATTCAGGCGTGATAGGGCTTTATAAATAGACGATCCCCTACGTATATCGTCGCATTCGGATCGCTTATGGACTCTTTGCTGGGATCCTAAGCATCGCAAGAGGTTCGCGGTGTTTCAAATTTTATGTTTTATCCATGCTTTATTGTTAGGAAATGAAAAAATACATTGTAGGATGAGTTTCAGCACCCCGCACATTTGTTATTGTGTGGATTAATCAGGCGGTTTAACCAAATGTAGCGCACTTAGCTACGTTTAGAAGTAAAATAAGGCATCCACTATTGAAGGAATGATTGTAGAAACAACAATGGCCGCGTGAACTACCAATGCATTGGCAAGTTGGATGACATAAGGCGGAAAAATCGTAAATACCTATCGTCCACAGCTGGAGGTCCGATCTGACCTCGAGTAATTTCACTCGTCTGACTCAGCTCGATAATAAGAACTCACGCTTCTGAACTTATTGGCACGTACCCAAGTAACACAGTCGAACTTCTGCAGAAAACGGAACACAAAAATCAAACAAAACAAACAAATTGGACCAAAGTTATTTAATCTTCACCAAAACAAAACGGCTATCAATTTATTAAGGAATCGAAACAAACACAGTCTGTTTCACCTTCTGAGAATTCTATGGAAATCAACTTGATGACGCATAATGTCGATCCTAAAAGCTCTTTTCCTCTATGCCCCAGTGCAAGGAAAAGCGCAGTAAATTATTACACAGATGTTTATTATTTCTGTTTTAGAATAACGATTCTACGTTTTGTAATTTCAGATGTTGAAGTTACCATTAGTATTTCAACTCTCTCAGGGTGATTAAGAAAGAACGTAGGTCAAGTAAGGACTAACTGAAATGGTGCAATGTACTGTATGTGGACACCAAATAGAAATTCACGAGTGTACAACTAAAATTAAATAGGTAAAATGAAACCTTAGTGAAACGCCAACCTAATCATCACTTGTCCGCAATTATAAGACTTGAAAAACTCGATTTCAAATAGAACTCTTGACATGAAATTATACAGCGATTATATCAACTGATTTTATCCTCACATGATAGTAAGGGATATTTGCTATGCCCGAGCACGTTCTCATTTGCATTCAAGTTTCCGTTCTTCCTTATGTCAAAGTTATTGCCCTTAGGGAGTGCGAGCGGATGAACCTGAAGCGGTTCGGTTGGGCTATTTCTATTCTCTCGAAGCACGTCTATCAATAACGAACGTGAAATCAACGGTGTTCAAAAGATTCAGATTTTTGGAATATTGGCCCTTCGGTTTCACCCTCTCGGAAATAGATGCTGAGAACTCAATACCATCTAGGCCCAAAATGTGAGTTACGACCCAAATTTCATCAACTTTGGTCCAGTAGGGTCGGAGAAAACTCCGGATTGTGTACAACAGATTGCGTGCGGTAAAGGGATGGATTTTTTTTTTTTTTTTTTTTTTCTCTCATTTTGAAACGTAACACCGAACATTCCGAGGATTTTTTTCTCTCTTGGTTGATATTGATTATTGAAAATAATAAACCAACACTTATACATCTGAAATATTCCAATCATGTCATACATCATTGGAATGGTTCAAAATTATGTAGTTAGGGGTTAACGAGTGATACAATTTCCAGACCAGAGTTGGAATTTCCTCATATTCCCCCAGTAAATCTATTAATCCGTTTTGATTCTGAATTGTATTCCCACCAAGATATTTGTCTGTACTTTGACAATCCAAACATTATGGAATGTGTTTCCATGTCCAGCGCTGAATATTGTTTTCCGCTACCGATAGTGTTCAAGAACCATAATACTTTTTTTAAAGAAAGAGAAAAAAACATTGCTTTTCTCGCATTATCTGCGAACACGTGGATAATTACCACTTGCAATCCACTATCGTAGCCATCATTAAATTGCGTTGAGAGGTAACGTGGAGTCTTAATGTAATGAAAATTCCGAGCTTAGTACAAGTTTATGTCTCGACTCCAAGTATAACATAGTAGAGGATGCAGGGGTGCTCATGTACATTGTAGATTTGTCACAAAGTTTCTTCATTAGCTCACTGTTCCCAATACTGATCTGATATATAATTGCTTCTAGGATCTAGACGCAATTATACATGAATCAACAGCTGATGATCTTGCATTGAACTGATTTCATCCTCGTTCCATTTTTTTGGAACTCAACTACCTATCTATTGTATTATAAAATTGTTTAAAACATATTACAACCTGTAATCTTACAACCTGAATATCGAGTCTTGTCCACACTTTTCTGTTTATTTTTGGGTTGCCGAATTACGGAACACATAATGGTGGTGTATCGTGATGACTTTATACAATGTTTTTTACGTAATATGTAAAATCATTTTGATAGCTATTAGAATTATAAATAGGATCTATTCCGTTAATCGGAATCATGCCTTCTGATTTAAATTTAGCAGTTGTCGAGGTTTTTAGTACGTAAAAAAACAGATATACTACAAGAGATATCAAGGCAGGGAGATCCGGGCTGATCTATTAGAGCTATCTACTAATTATCCACTCTTTGCGAACAGAGTTTTGCCAGCCTGTCGCTGATTAATTATACAAATTCGACCTTCAAGTAAAGATCTCACCGAATTACATTCCGTATAAATGCAAACCAAACGTAAAATAAACATTATGAGCATACAAATGTTATCAAGCTGTGTATGAAACCTACTTAATTTTTTTTCCACCTCTATCACAAGGTGAGTCATCATGTGGAATGATATGCCAGAACATATCCTACATGTTATGATATTGTGCAAATAGAAGTGAAAAAAATTACTCATTTCAGAATGCCTTAAAACGAATTTCCATAGAGAAATTTTGGAGAGTTTGAATTACAAATTTTGGAGTCATTGCGGTAGTTCATTTCCAACAAAAATATAAGTAAAACATGCAAGACGTTATTCCTCGTAGTGTTCTTTGTACTAGTTGATAGTACATTACGATTTTGTTGCCCAATGTACGCTATACTTCACTCCTGAAAATATGGCTATATTCGAGTGTAACCTAGGCTTACTGAATTGTACCGCTAACATTTCTGCATTGAAAGCTGCAGCTTCCTCCCAGACTTACAGGAAATGACGAAGGTTCCTGGGGAACCTTTTTCTCATTAGCATTGACTTTATTTCCCACAATCACGTTCGACCCCAACCGTAACTGGCTGACGGGAAGATTCGTCAGCTGCTAAACAACGAAGCCATAAGAATAAGAATCTTGAGTGACGCTGAGAATAACCAGCGCCAACGACAATGGTCCCAATGGTAATGAGCAAAAAAATTAAAAAAGTTGTGTCAGGTCGTGACCAACATCATTCCTAGTTTGCTAACTTTGATTTATCAGAACCACGTTGGTAATGTATATCCTAACCATATGAAAGAGTAGCAGGACTGGGTTACCTGAATTCCTTTTTTTAAAAGCGAATTTTCCAAATTAAAAAATCCAACCGGCAATCAACTTCCAACCAACTTAAATTTTCATAATTCCGTCAAGATTTTTATGCCAGCAGTTTTGGCGTTTTTCCTCTGATCCTACATCTTAGATTTCAGCTTTCGCGGCCATAACCGATCTAATCCCGATCCTTTATTAAAATATCTGAAAAGCAGTGAAACGAAATAAGCACGCGAAAGTTTCTGATTCATAGGATAAATTAATGTAAAGCTCTTGTATCTAATCAAAAAGTCTCTTTGTCGTTGGCAATGATGAAGCAAACCCAAAAAGGGCCGAAACCATGACTAGTAGAAATTAATTTTAAAAATGCAATGTATCAAATGAGTACTGGCTGAGTGTTTAGTCAATTGACAGAGGAGAGCGTAGGTTTTTTCCCAGCGGAAACTATCCTACAACTGTTCTTGATGCCTAATAATTTCGTGTCAGTTAAGTCATCTCGGCATTAATAGGGGCGAACCGGCAGTGATGACTCATCATCGAGGGCTTTTGTACTGGGGGACGCACCCTCCTCGTACTGATGGTAACCGAGCTCGAGGGGGAAATCTCCGTCAATACGATCCACCGAAATGGAGACACAAAGAGCTTCGGATGTGATCGTGAATATGACGAATTTTGATATAAATGTTATGTTAGGGTTTCCACAGCCTTTCAGAATATTATGAGAGATGAATGAGAGCTATTAGATAGCCCGTATATTCGTATAAAGGGTAACTGACGTGGAATTCATTAAGATTATGGAGATCTACTGAAAGGGAAAGTAGTTTTAAACTACACTCTTGACGTGTTATTTGCAATAAAGAACCTCATTAATTAGCCGAGATAACAAAATTTCAACGTAAAATCAATCTTTAGCTCAGAACTTGTGGAATGAAATAGTAGTTCACAGTTTACTATTGGTGAAGTTCAATCGAAAGAATCAAAAAAGGACCAACCGGTCTCCTTTAGGATCAACCGTTTGCACTCTATGAGGGCAGAATATCTTCAGCTCTACTCAGAAAGAAAAGTAGGAGTAGGCTGAAATTCGAGTTGATCGCAGTCGGTAATTTCGGTTTGTGCTGGTGAACACGACTACTTTAGCTGAATGAGACATGATTGCGAATTTCATTATCTCAATTGCATGTATAGGTCGTTGATCTGCAAAGAAAAGCTGGGGACCTAATACAGAAGTTTGGTGACACAATATCGGGATAATGGTTAGACCGGAAAGGAACTCCTCTTCGCCGAGGGTCCGGTTTATCAGCTTCAAACTTACAAGCTTCTATTTTCATAGCATTTCATATTTATCATTTTTATTTGTAACTGAGTTTGTGTCATTGCTGACGATAAGACACATGGCCGCATCGGACCTCCGGACAGGTTGTCCGAGCGAGCTGGGGCGTCAGTCCTCTAGCTGTTTACTTTCAGTGGGAGTACTGATTGCCCCAGTTCGAATCCGGCTGGCACCAATGATTAGGGCTGAAGTCCTTCAAGTGTAGTATACCTGTCCTGTCGTTAGACAGTTCACCTATGATCTCGATATCACGAGAATCCAAAACGCTCCCAACCCAGGGGCGTGAGGCAATGGGAAGCCACGAGCGAAATCGTCAGACCTAGTTCCGATTCTCTCTGGAGGACGGCTGGCGACGTCCGCGACACCTCCGGGTAGTCGGACGAAAATCCAAGGTGAAATTCCTTGTTTACTTTACTTACTTTACTTTACTTACAAGCTTCAGGGTCTATAACAATTTATTTAAAATCTGAACAACTTTCATGTTATTGATATTGATTAAATTCTCAGGGAACTATCTGGTTGTTATGTATCTGGAATTATTAGGCTGGAGATTTTCTCTGAGTTTAATTGTTCACATATCAAGTATGGGCATGAGCAAACTTAAACCACGTCAACTAGAATTTAGTCGCGTTCTAATCTACCGTTATTGCTCAAATGTGAAGGGTAGTTGGGGATAGCCGATGTAATCATCCCCGTCAGAGTGCTCTTAAAGGCTGTGGAAGCCCTAACTAAACATCTCTACCATAGTAGATGGTCCCCTATGAAGTTCATTGCTCAAAGATCAATAGTTCAAGCATGTGCAAACATAAAATGCTATGCATCATTTTCTCAGGTGCTGATGGTGTCATCGTGCTCAAATCGTAAGAGTAGTTGGGAGTGGAATGTCCAATAATCTCATATCAATTTGAACATGGCAGTATCATTATTGTATCCGCTGCGAGGAACAAGAGCTTACATTGTACATTGTTCATGATTTTTATTGTTTTCCATCTATGGATACAACATTTTAATTATCCATACATTCATGTTAGCGAGACGTCCCACACTCAACTTGGTTCTTTTCGTTTCTGCTTCCTTCTTCTGAGTGTTGCCCAGGGGTTTTTGCTTTCATGCTTTCATATTTCACCTTGATTTTTTTAGTGTTGCGTTCTTTCACCTTTAAATATTAAAAACCTGTGATTTTAAAATATTTCACATCAATGATCGAGCGCTCTGACGCCGAAGAACATCCTCGAGTAAGGTAAAAATATAGGTTGCAGTCGTTGCTTTTGGACAGATATTTTGAGTGCCTCCTTCTTTTTTTGTTCTCAAATCAATGTTTTCCATACTGGGGCTAAATTTTTCTAATTGTAATAGGTCCTGAAGAAAAATCCTAATAAAGCGAAAGCTTGGCTTTTCATCCTGTTATCTTATCTTGTTATTTTGACGATAATATCATGATCAATCATTATTTTTGCAATAATGATACTTGTTCTTGTACCTTAATGATATAAAAAAAAAACTCCCCATGAAAAGCTGGACATGTTTTCGGATTGCCAGCTGATAAATTGATTCAGATAGATTCATATGTTTATCTAATGACTTTCTACAACAATAATATGAACTATTGAATGAAATAAAAAACAGTGTTTTTACAGTCCTGGCAGTTTTTCTTCAAAAGTCAAGGTTTTTGTTCATAATTATTTTATCAATTCACTATATCTATAAGATATCAACCATGTGAAGGGCATTTTACTCTCGAGAACATGAGCTAATTTCTTAAGGCTATCGATGATTTCTTAATATGATACAACTTCAAGCAAATGTGACACCAACGACCTAAGCAATCTTCATTTTTCATTATTGTATTGTTCTAAATCAGACCCTTGGGAATGAGCGAGAGGAAAATCTAGTAAAGAGTATGTAATAAGGTCGAATTCCCCATCATGTTTTAATACTGATCGAATTTCGGTGAACCAAGTCAAGTTAATTTTTGTCACTTTTCACCAAAAGTCTGGGTTGTTAGAATGATAATGAAGTTGAAACTACTGAAGTATCAGAGGGGTAATAACAGCCAAAAGATGAAAGCAAAGCAAGACGAGGTGAGGTATGGCGTGATATGGATTCTAGTCGGACAAGTTGTTGAACATGATTACTAGGGCTGGCTCTGGGCGAGGTGACGTCATACTCCCCCCAAACCTACGCTAAATCCGACTCTGATACCATCGTGAGAACACGCTCAAGTCTGCGTCCGCAGAATAACAAGTTTCTGCTGACCGAGAAGTTAAGGTCGGACTAAAATTACTCATGCCGGTGTTTGTGTTTGAAACGGCCGGATCGTTCGTTATCGTGATCCTCTCATATGAATGAATGGTTAATTTGACACATTCGGAAATTCTTCTTTGATCAACACTCTTCCACATTCACCTATAAATGTAGCCCATTTAGGAGGCTTCGTTAGGTTGATACATGGTATTCACCTGTTGCTCCTATCATGAAAGACTAGTAAGGCTATAGGATGCTGTAGGAAGACGAGCAATAAAGAATAGGATCTTACAATAATACTGAACTGCTGTTTCTAGTGAGGAGGATAATGATTCAATTGAAAAGAATTCTTGAAAACCAGCTTTGGCATCGTACTTGATTTAACCTTGATCCATGAGTGCTCAGCAAGTATTCAGTTTACATTCATGCAGTTATCAGTAACAACAGAGGTATTATTACCCTGATGAAAAAGACAAGCAGAGAAGCAATTTGAAATCATTACTTTGAGATGAACCAACTATCGCAACATTCATCTTCGCCATACATATCGTCAAATCACTCCGAATTCAAAAAATATTTAGTCAGTCAAATGAAGATTAGTTACTGAAAAAAATCTATCACTTATAAGTAAGTAAGTAAAGTATTTTTACAACAATATTGTTGAGCTATGTGATGAAAATGTGACAGAACAAATGTTTCAAATAGGTAACCAAGGACCTATTTGACCACAATTAACCACAATAAATTAAAAGTAATAACATGTCAGTCATAAGAACAGAACATTGTCAGGAATAAGGACGCAGGGAAGATCTGTTGCTTCGAGTTCTGGAAATTAATTGGCTAGTTCCGTTCTTCTCTGGATTGCCATATCTCAAGTTGCGGCTTGGAGGAATGCTTGACCTCAGTTTGGCATCTATGCAAAAGCCATAAGGTGTCCACCCAACTATCCGGCAATCAAAGGTTCATAAATCTGAATGTAAATGTTCAACATTGATCATGGTTCGGAAGCACTTCAGTGAGCTAGACGGGCCGGTATTGTAATCGGACACCAATCGAAGCAAATGTCAGGACAGGATGATCATCGGAGCGAAGCCGGCACAATACCCCACCTGTGGATTGTTATGACAAGACCCAGCCTACCCAGCCTTTCACCATTCGATGGATTGTTGAGTTCTTGCAATCGAATGATTCATAAACAATAGTGATTCACGTCCATGCACATTTGACGGGTAAGTTAATCAAGTTCATGGGTTATATTCTTCCTACAGCAGCATAAATATGTTTATTATCTTTTTATGCTACCCCTTCGTTATTGAAAATTTTAAAAATTCATAAATGTTGTAATAAATTCGTAGATGTTGGATATAAGCATAGTTTTATCATTTGTTATAGATAGATCTAACTACCAAAACTGAAACATACTAGTTGTTTGCTACATCAATAATGTAGTACGAAGTGCATTAAAATTATGAAGCTCTGTAAAACTATGCTGCTCAAGTCAATCATTTCCTGATTCAAACTACTTCAGAAGGATTTAGCGTGCAGTGTACAAAGACGTCATATGTAGGAATATACTGATTATGTAGAATGGTGCAAAATCCGAGAAATCAGCAATTGGTGTCAGAATTCCTCATGCTTGGCATTTCGATTGCTAGAAACTGATAGTAGACAATATCAGCTACATACCACTTTGATTTTAGAAAGATCAACAGGATTAGGGGCCACGCGTATCTTAGAGACCGCCTTGATGATGCTGTCGACGGTGATTTGGCCGCCGGATGCATAGTCTTTGATGATCTCGCCGACACCGTTGAGCAAAGCTTGGGCGTCCACCCCACCGAGGGTACCCATGTTGAGAAGCACAGGAAACTCGTGACTTCACTGAACCCGCACGAACTCGCGAGGGGACTGCCTGCCTCTGCCCTTACAACCCAACGCCGGCCTCCGGCGGCCCCGCGTTTCCCACTACTTCGCCGCACAACAAAAGGATGGCCCTCTGCCGGCTGCAGATCTGGAGGCGGACGCCATCTAGCGCTGTTCCGCTGTACTGCGGATCGAGGGGGACAGCTTCACCGTATGTCAGTTACAACATTTACAACTGATAATCGAGAACAAACAAGTTTATATAAGTATGTCTGGTATCCGTCTGCTTCGTCAACAACGTCAGGATCATTCCAAAGTTACGTATTAATCATTCATCTGCAAATTGTGTTCTCAAACTATCCCGAAATATTAGTTTGTATTAAATAGAAGCCATACCCTTACAGATCGGGAAAAGTAATAGGGTTAAGAGGATCAGATAAGTTAATGTAATAAAACAGTACTTTTCAGACACCAACCAACATTCTGTACATCAGTCGATATACAGATATGGGATATGGAAACCGCTTCGTACGAGTCATTTTGTATTTTTTTCTTATCCAACTCCCATTAGCACTTAAACGAAGTAATTCCATCAAAACATGATAGCATGGACTCAAACTGAAATCATACGTTTGCCTTCGGAAACACGAAAATTTTAGCAAATGGGCTTATTTATTTCTGAAACTTGTGATTATTTGTCATACTGTGAGGTTTGTGGTGTCACTTTTAGATTCAGAAATTGCAAATATTTGCTTTGGGTGAATTTCTGCTGATGGAAAACCTACCCCAGTCGACTATTTGTCCAAAAATACTTGAGAATGACACCCCCTTTCCTGGTGGTAAAACCTCCAAAACCCCGAGTTTTTAACAAGTTTTGGGCCACTAGCATTTACACGTGTAAGGCGATCGGGAGGGTAGATGTTGGTTCCATCTATACCCCAAATGGCGTCGGTGTTCGAAAGAATTGATTTTTACATCAATTCTAAGACCTTGTAGCAAGGTGGATAACTGTAGTTTGAAGGGTGTTAATAACAAAAAAATTGTATTCAATCAAAAATGCTTATTATTGAAATTAGTAAACCAAAATGGGATAGTGTGTTTGTCTGTCACTGACATGTATATACAAAGCTAGTGGATGAAACGAATCACAGACTCCATCCGTTACTGGACTGCAGCTGACAACTAGCACTAAAAAATATTGCGCCTCTAATGTAACTACACAGCTATACTTCCTTATTGTAACTTTACAGCTGAAAGGACGTGCATGAACGGCTCAGTTTTGATAGAAGATCTAAGTTCGAGGGCAATCTAATGCTGAAATAACAAACCGTTGTGTAATGATTTGTAGCGTTTGTGACGTTGAGTAAGTAGTCGTGAAAACTCGTCCAAGACTTAATACTTAATTGTTGATTCGAGAAGAGAGAATCAATTGTTGATTCGGATGGTAGTAAAACCCAGATGGGGGGACAGAGCAGAGGAGTGGAGGGGAGATTAATGAGCACCTTCCATTGTTTGTCGGTGATGCGATGGGAATGGGAACGATCGAACGTTCGAATGGATTCGAATCGTTGGAATTAGTCAACTAAGAATCTTGAAACACTCCTTGTGGAAAAGTTGGAATCGCGGCTATACATTTTTACCTATAAGTGATTCAAGTTGAATAAGTACATTGTAAACATTTTAATGAACGGTACCATGTGTTCAGTTAAGTTGCTCACTTTTTCATCCAAATATTACACTACTAATTGCCAATAGATTTTCAGTCATGCAACATAAAATTATTTAATTATAAAGTACGTGAAAATGAACTATTTCTAAATAATGAGTAATCTCGCATGAATGGTCTTGTGTAAATTATCTAGATACGCCAAGGCTGTTACTTAATGGTTACTCTTTAGTTTATAGTTGCTGAAGAATTTGGGACATTACTTGAACCTTCATACAATGGTCTTGAACTGCATTAAAACATCAATGTTTGTACAGCACCTTAGAATATCAATAGTTTCCCGCTGTAAACTTGTGTTCGCGTTAATTGCTGATATCGCTAGTAACGCTGAAGTCGCCCGACTCCCGCTCATATTGGCGAGGACTAATAGTACTAAACTAAAGTTAATGAAACAAGGGTGAAAAATCACATTTGGGTTTTAGTTAGGACTGAATTCTCGACATCGATTTTTGTCAATCCTTAAGGATGGAATCGAAGAATTTCAAAAAAATTAATATCGTAAACTTTGGAAACAACATTACTGTATTTATGTTCGTTATCCATACCTGTGCCTACAACAATTCAGATGAGCCCGCTCTATGTTGATCCGTTTGATCTTGGACAGAAAAAAGAATGTAAACACAAATTAAAATGTGAGCATGCATGTTATCGCCTAATATCATGTGAGGTTCGCATCAGCTGAGATAATTGGTGAGGAATTTTGTTCCAAGAGTTCCTTTTGAAATCGAGTTTTTCTAGTATTATGTAATATGATTGTGGTACAAGAGAAGTTTTGGAAGTTGTTTTATTTTACCTCGTTGATATTGCAATTATTCTACGCGTGTATTTATAGGTCGTGTCCATATACAGTATATTGCACTATTGTAGGTATCGACAGTCTATGTTCTTACTTTCAGCTGACATTGGAATGCTAGGGAATGCTTCACTAGGGCATCGGAAATCTAATGGGGTCGCAGCTAATCAGGTAGCTAATCAGGTGAGTGTGTGAACCTAGAACGCTGAAATTTGAATGATACATGATCATTTGAGTTCTATGGAGAGCTAAATCGATTGCAGAACATCGTAATTCACATTCAAGGAACTTTCCCCATCAACCGTTCACAACTCGTGGACGAGAAAGGACGCTAACTCCTGAAAATCCCCAGTCAACCATGAACTTGCCCAATTTTGTCATAAATAAAATGTTCTGGTCTGCCGCGGTCGCGACTGCGATAAGAAACCCTCACTCCTTCCACCCCCGCTTAATTTGGAATTGGGCAAGTAGTTCCAGTAGTAGTTCGGACGTTCGATGGATAACCCTGCTCCTCTTTCTTTTCTTCCAATTCAATTTAAAAAGTGAAGTGCATATATTGTGATTGATTTTGTTCATTGTGGAAATCGTCATCGTACGAGTATAAACATACTCAAAAAGTTGATAAGTCTTTTTGATACTTGGAAATCTACGGGGTTTCAACATCATGACTACAGAAGCTAGGTACTCTCTTTTTTTCTTCGCAATTATTTTATTTTATATTATTTTTTTCCCCCTTTTTTTGGGTTGAGGTTGCCCCACTCATTATTTTAGTATATCGTTTTGGGTTTATTATTCCCAGCAATGAACCTTTGTAATCGACCATAAAATATTTTAGCATGAATATACTTTAGCTGGGGCTTAACTGCAGAAAATATTTTTATGAAGAAGAAGAAAAAAGTTTATTGAAATATTACGCAGAATAATTATTACACATATAATAAAGAAGAATAAACGCTTCGACATGGTTTTTTAAAAGATTTCTATGAGAAAAGAACGAAAGTAGCGCGATACCGATAAACATCCATTGCTAGGGAGGGATGTCCGCCAGGGACCTGGTTATAATACACACTCGTAAAAATAACATATGAAAAATCAATAATGAAAATATTATGAACTGTAATAAGAAATGCAGGACGAATGAGAGCTAATGGGAAGGTTATGAGGAAGATTACGAAATTATGAATTGATATGACGGGAACATAACATCGTCCTCAGATGCTGGTTTCGTCTTGAAAGACTTCAATAAATTCCTGGATCAATAATTGACTTTTAGTAGGCGCTTAGCAAAAGCGAGGCCCGAAGCGACGAGTTCCCAACACCCCTTGCAATTTGTTGTGTACGTTTTTCAGGAATCGTTGAACATTTTCAAAAATTGGCTCTCCTCCGTCCGATCTTTTTTTCGAAACTATTGGACGAATACCAATGAAATTTTACTCAAAAATCAAGGCAGCGATTTACGTCAAACCAAAAGGGGAAACAGCGGAAATATTAAAAATCACGATACCGAAAACATTCGGAATAAGGCCAAGAAATGTATGCTTGACATTGATAGACTTAGAAACTGGTAGAAATTCTTTCGATATTGATAAACTGTGTTTCCCCAACTATCCGACAATGTATTGATTTGTGAACAATTGAACTCATATCTCCAGCTTAATCTGCATACTAGTTGAAACGATAACAGACACTCCAAATGATAGTTTTCCAGAATTCGATAGAATTTTGGATTTCACTGACCGAAATTGGTCATTCGCCGAAATAGAGAAAACAAAATCTTCCACTACATGTAGGTAGCCTTGAAAGCATTGTGTAAAAATCAGTTTACTCATGCCAACCAACAAAGTTTCCAATCAAGAATGTGTAGATGCCTACATAATACAGGGTCTAAAGTCATAAATGGGAATAAAGTCATAAATTTCTATGAATGACTTTGAAAAATTACTGAAATTTATTATTGTAGCATCCTGATGATTTCTTGGATAAGTCATTCATTCCACGGTGAAAATGGTGGAACCAGATTATCGAGAAGGTCGGTTTTATTAATGGAACGGGTTGTGAAAACAATAAGGTAGTGAAAATTCGGCGGTTGTGGCTATGAGTGGTGAGAAGAAACGGGGTTAGAGTCGGCAAGGTCACTTCACCGCACGCTATGCATTAGGAGGCGAGTAGTACCTACCGCAGTAGACGTCACGTGAGACGAGGAAATAATCCAACTTGGTAAAGAAGCCCGACAACATCAAGCGAATTCGTTGTTTGGAAGATGTGAGGAACAAAATCCATTGATACCATTGCAGAATAAACTCAGACGTGAAAACACATTTATGGTTTTACAAACTTCAGAAGTCGATTAGAGAGCTGACGAGCTGATCGAAATGAATGATTCGTTCGAATGAATGTCCAACTAGAATCAGAACATACATTTGCGGGTACTCATTTTTCTTGATCGTTTGATAATTTAAGAAGATTCATTCAACATACGACTTTTTTTGTGCTCCTTGAGTACACGGCATGTATTACTCACAAGTTGTCACAACAATTTCGCGTCACAACAGTTGAATTAGAACATACATAATAACATTTTTTATCCTGAATTTCATACCTCAACATTTTTACTAGGAAACTTGGACCGAAAACCGCGATTGGGGTGTAATTGGTACTGAATGCTCAGCATCGATCTCAGTAAATCTATCTCTAAAGAGTTGAACTGAGGGGTGGAAAATATAAAAATCTGAATATGGAAAACGGTCGAAACGATTCTATTATTTTTCTGTTCCTTATTGATTCCTTCAATGAATCTAATGAGCCCACCTGGCCTTCTTTATGTTCATCCGCTCGCTCTCACATAAAGAAAAAAAAGCAAGAGCTGCAAATCAAATTTCGCAAGCTTTATTGGATTATGGGGCGATACTCGCAACTCAACGTCTACAACAAACTTCTTC
Organism: Creontiades dilutus; assembly: GCA_031894815.1. Classification (NCBI taxonomy): domain Eukaryota; kingdom Metazoa; phylum Arthropoda; class Insecta; order Hemiptera; family Miridae; genus Creontiades; species Creontiades dilutus. The sequence continues at coordinate 2,348,934 of JAVIWC010003164.1, forward strand.
TGTATAAGACATTGATAATGCCTATTTGGACTTATGGCATCCAACTATGGGGCTGTACAGCAAAATCTAACATGCAAATGATTCAAACTTTCCAAAATAAAGTACTGAGGTGTGCAGTAAACGCTCCCTGGTACATCAAAAATTACGACCTCCATAAAGATCTCAGAGTGGAAACCTTTAGAGATGCTGTGAAAAAATTAGCTTGAAGATATGAACAGCGGCTTCACGCTCATACTAATTTGGAAACCATTCAGCTTCTTGACAACTCCAGTATTATTCGGCGCCTGAAGAGGATCAAACCCTTGGACTTGGGATGCTGATACCGATGCGATAGTGTAAAAAGAACGCACAAATGAATGCGAATGCTTGAACATAGTGAAAATCGCCCAGTCATCAGCTGATATAATTACTGTGGAATTGTGTTTCAAGGGGTCCTTTTCAAATCGACTTTTTTCAAGTAATATGTGATATAATAGAGATGCAAGTGAAGCGTTAGCAGGGGTTTCCTACTACATTTCGCATTTCTAGTATGGGAATTAGTAATCATGACACCAACCCTCTCGGACTGTAGGTATACCAACCAAACAGTTCATTTTTGGGAACGACGTTCCTATTTAAATTAGCGAATGACGAATAAGTATGCTAGTAAATTCAGAATATCTACACTTGAAGATTTTCATAATTTCACGCCTTGAGGTTGGTAATGTGTAATACCTTTGGGGACCTGTTGTCGGTCAAAGTGATTTTTGAGGCACATAAAAACTTCAACATCGAACATCAAAACTATGAGAATTTTCTAAATTAATAATCAATCAAGTCCACCACGTTGGCAATTCAGTCAAACGAAAGGTACACAAAGGATAGCAGTACATTCAATTCATCATAAACGTTTGTAATCCGAAGGTATAAACCAAGTCCTAATCTACATGAATCCGGTGCCAGAAGGTAATGCCCATAGGAGCCCTCACTCTGCGCTCACAAGGCTCGAATCGCCCATTCAACAGCTACATTGGGGTTTATCATTCGAGGTCCCCTAATGACGGATAATGACGCCCGACAAGGCCATCACGAATAACTGCCTCCGAAAACATTCTTAGGACGGGCTGATATTCATTTGTATAGTTTCCAATTCGTTGCCAGATCAGCCATATCGCAACAGCCCCCGCAATCGCAATGTTCCCTCCGATAGTAATATCCTGTGCAGTGACCGATAACAGACCAGCATAGGTTTTTAATGAGTTTCAAATTCTCAACAAGGTTAATGCTCCAATCATGAGCACTATCTGGTCGGCAGTTATTTTGAATTGCCACTTACTTTGAACAGTTCGTTCGATTATCGCTTAGATTATTTTCATTTCCTCAACTGCTTACTTCCGTATTCTATCATCAAGTTGCGGACCTTCGCACTAGTTCCTTGCGGAGAACGATGCGAAACAGGTATTGGTTCAAGTCTACATGTATCTTTGTGTGATAGTTAAATTATCAAACAAACAAACGGTCTGATTTAGCAAAAATGTAGTATTTGATATGATAATTATCTACAACATAATTTTGTAGACTCAGCCCAACCTGCAATTCTTTAACGATATTCATTTTTTTCCGATCTCAAGTTTCCTCTAATTTTGCAATAAACCCCCTGAAGTTTTACTGATCAATCCTTTCTAACGCTGCTCAAGCAAGAATTCTCGACCGATTCGTGTCGTTCCTTTTCTGTTCAATTAAGATTCTGGTTTAACATTCAAATGTGTTTCTGCACATTGAATTTTATATGAAAGCGGATTAATGGAAGGGGTAATAGTGGTTTATCGTTGTGTTCACTATTTTCATCTGTTTTTATTATAATATTTTGTTTTCTATAATTATTATTTTTTCGATCCCGATTTTTATCTAACAAACCTCTCTTGTGCAATAAACCTCGGAATTTTAGAATTCAATGTCGAAAAGAGTGAATTGCATTTTTTCTTTTAATGAATGATCGTAATTATGTATTAATAAGTGTGATCAATAATTTATGATCATACCAAAAACCGGACATCTTTTTCGTCCTTCTAATGCGTGCATTACCAGTATTATTTAAACTAATGTTTATTGCAAGTTACTTGTATTTTATCAAAAATTAACAAAATTAGGAGCTATACCAGTGACTATTGTTACACCGATGTTGGTTCGACAATTAAACCCATTATTTTAACATATTTAATCAACCTACATATTACAATTCCTCGTTAAATTAGTGCCTAAATTACATGACTGAGAGGTGATAGGGATTATTATCCGCCATTGTTATCCTTCGCACTCTCAGAGGGGCTCACCAACCCCTCACGGAAGGATTACACGTATAACGCGAAATACCTTAAAAGGAAATGCATTATCAAACCACATGGAGCCCACATAAAACACGCAGTTCGTGACAATATACCGAGGAGATGATTATGATAATGGCATAAACATGGGTGTCACGAAAATTTGAACTGCCGAATGAATTCTCCTGAATACTGTGTAGCACATCAACATTCACTAATCTGCTCTCACTAATAACGTAGTCAATAAATATTACGATGATGAATAAGTTGATGATTCACGAACCCTCGTAAGATTTCGACATCGTGAAGCTGATAATAAGCGTAGCGGGAAAACCAAATAACATCGAAAAGAGGTTTACGAATTGGGGATTTCGGTTCATTATTTCAATAATGAACCTTTGCAATCCCAAAACCACATTCTTAACCCCTAATTAATCCATTCTTAATGACACTTCCGTTATTGGTTTTGTGCTCGTTTTTGAAAAAATTCGTTAATAAATAGAATGAGCCCACCCAGACCGCTTTACGTGCACTCTTCCCAAGGGCTAGACTTTGGCAGAAAAAATGAACGTGAACCAATTCGAATGTAAACGTGTTCGGACATGGTAAGAATTCCCTATATCATGTTAAGATCGAATCAGCTGATATAATTGCAATGGAAGTTTTTTCCAAGAGTTCATTTAGAAATGGAATTTTTAAAGACTTATGACATATCATTGTGGACAAGTGAAGCGTAGGTTGGTGTTTTATTTCATCAGTATCATACCAATATAATTCACCATTGTAGGTATTTCTACATCAGCTTTTGTTTCGTGCATTGGAACTAGTAAAGGTTGGTGTTTCTGGAGTTATCGGAGTCTTTGGAATTAACTTCATCTAATATACCAGTTTACAGATCAATGTCTAACTTCGAAGGGTTACTGTAATACAGAAATACTAAGCTTTGTGTTATAATTTGTATGTAGGTTTTTGGTTCATCGTTGTCAATAAAGTTTACGTTTATGTTTCATGACATGCAGAAGCAGGAGCTGTGAAACATTTTTAAGGGGTTAAAGTCGTCTTTTCTCATATCTGTTTCTGCGTAGATGGACCACAGGAACGTATGTCCATACCTGAAGCAACCCGAATGGTCTCATTTAATTCATAGAAATAAAATTAGAAAATCACCCATTGATAGATTGTGATTTTTTATTACATTTCCAGCGTTAAATTTTTAATGCCACTTACATTAAAGGCACATCAGACCCTTGTTAGAATTGTGAGCAGAATTTCGTAGACTTTTATACGGTGAAACTTGTATGTACTCAGTTGAGTGTGAAATGAGTCTTAAAGCAAGCTGCTTCCGAATTGGGGAAATTGTACAAAGCGGAATTAGCGGAAGTGACAGTCGTGGAAATGTGGGCCCCGTATTACAACCGAAGTGCCGACCAAAATAGGTCTCTAAGCGATAATTTTAAACTGGTTCTCACATATATATACATATATACACTGATAATGTACGAGGAGCATAAGAACAGCAAGAATGGGACAGGCATTTTTTCTACAAAGAAAATGGAACTGAAGGCCAAATTTCTACGAATCAGTATGTCGAGAGTGTTCCACCGAAATTTTCTCTACCGGAAATAAATACAAAAGAAAAGTAAAAATATCAAGTTTTTAACCACTCCCACTTTCTGATAGAGGAACTAATATGAAACATAGCGTCTGGACGAAGTCACGATTTGAAAAGGAAAACCTTCAGCCCCACCTCCCGGAATGGCGCCAGCCCCAAGTTTAAAATTATTGAGCCAACACCATTGTGCTGAGTCTCATCTTTGTGTGATCTGTCGAAGTTAGTTTACATCGATAGTCAAAACAACTGGAAGGAGGAAGGTATGTTTTTGTAAACGATGTAGAAGGTTGTATTGCAACTCAGGTATCTCAGGTATCGATACTTGATTAATTCACAACACCTTTATGGCAATATTGATCAGGGAGTTGAATTATTAGCTTGAACACCCAGTGTGTCAATCGAGATTTGTTACCCTCAACCAACCCTGAATTCAACAGTACTAGGTTACTGAGAGGCAGCTAAATTGGGAAAAATGTGTTTTCCAGAAGCAACGATGACATTTAATAGTAATTAATAGTGCGCAACTAGTGAAGGAATGGCACATGGCACATTAACCTTTAGGAGGAGATTAGTAGGTAAATACCGCCTACTTTTTAAAAGCTAACGACCAAGAATGCGCAGCAGTAACAGGCAACTCTGTTAGTATAATACCAAATCAGTTATCCATACTCGACTTTCGGCGCTTCGCAAATCGTCTGGCTTGTTATCATGGTAGAAACTAGCTCAAAATATTAACAACTTATGTCAGTTAAATCAAAAGAAAGAAATGTCAGTGAAAATGATACGTAGGTCATCGAGTTCTGTCCTGAATTTTCTTTGCTTTGCCTCTAAGGGAACTTTAGGTTATTTTTCTTGAATGGGCTCCAAACGGGAGATCTGCTTGGCTTCACGCGTTGTGATAATTATAAAATATGTAATAGTATTAACTACACCAGAAAAAGTAGCTATGTTGCATGTCACATCGTAGCATGATTATGAAACGAATTATCCTGAGAGCACACTCGTCTAATTTCAGTCTTTCCGTTATATTGAAGAAACACGCGTTTGCTAGTTTTGAATCCAGTATTTTGTATTTTTTCAGCTATGTTACGTTGATACTGATGCACACCAACTTTTATTTTCAAATAGAACCCCCTAATTTTTGTTTCAGATCTGAATCCTTCGTGAAGTGTTACAAAAAATTTACCCCTCGACCAATTTTCATATTTTTTTTTTTTTTTTTAGTTTTTTGTTATTATTATTTCATCACCCGCAACCGGCTCAACGATAACTCAAAAATGCTCAACTCCAACATTTTGCCAAAATGCGGATGTACGTAGCAACGGAGTATGCGTTTTTTAACGCTGAATCACTTGGTAATGTCCCTTCCCCAATTTGACTGCATTTTTATCAAATTTTGAATGAAAAATCAACTTGTTTAGAGGAGAACGGCCTTTTTTAAAGGGCAAAGCCATCCTCGAGTCAGGATTCACAACCCATTACAAAAATAGAGGGTCTTCTCCCATGAGATTTTTTGAACCTCGATAAATCAAAAATAAAGAGCCCAGAGGAGGTAAACGATATTTGATCTCTGTGCCGGCCGAACTGGTGGTAGACACAAAGATCGCGATAGCACCTGATGAGTCGAAGGTCGAGCATGCATTCAGATTCTAATGGAACGAGGTCATTCGATCGTATTTTGTGTTGGTACCATCATGTCGACCAGAGTTGAGCACTACCTAGTCACTTAAGTACCTACTGGGCCGTGGAGAGAGAATCCGGGCCCAGGGGCAAAATCTGGGCGAACAATTGAAAATACACTGCCAAAAAGATGGCACAGCATCTTCCCCGTTGAATCCTTTATCATATGAGCTAAATTGAATCAAAATTGTGAAAGTTATACCTGTTTCAAGAATTTCACGTTAGCGCACGCGCAGAGCGTACCGCTGATTATATTGAGATGAAATTCCTATGGGACCTCAAGAGGCCTTATCCGCATAGTCCCTCAAAATATGAGCTAAACTCATTCAAAATTGTGTAAGCTATGGCTGTAACAAGGAAAAATGATAGGTAGACCGACAGACAGACAGACCGACAGACACGGAACCAAATTTGTTCAGTAGGCTATGAAACGCAAAATGCGAGTGGAAATTTTGAATTCGGACAACCAACATTTTTTGGCTCCCGAAAGTGAACACAGGGCTTCCGCTGCTTCGCAGACTCGGAAGCAAAAAGGGGTCTACGAACTAATGTAAACACATCAGGGTTGCCGGCTTCTTTTTACCTATTCCAGGGGTTTTGGAGGGTTCTGAATCCTAAAATGATAGCAGTTTTTTCGTTTGGTTGATATAAGGCCATTTTGGGCAGTTTTTAGGTGTTTGGGACCTTCCTCTACACTGAATTTTGTCGGAAACACAGACTTCACTCAAACTTATTGAAAAGATTTTATAGGAAATTTGTTGCTGATTCCAAATATCCACTCAATTTTACTCTAAAACCTTTTCAACCATCAAAAGCCACAAATAACTGATCAAATGAGCAAAAATCATTTTTTCTGTATTAGTCTCACAATCATAGTTCTGCTATTTGAGCTTTTATCTAGATTGCGGAGTGGACTTTTTAAAAAAAAATATTTCCGGGTTTGTAAGAGCCCAATAACTAGCCCCGGGGCCAGGGTCTCTCCCCATGGCCCTGCAAATACCGTAATACAATTTAAGCCATTTCGTGAGAGAGGTAAATTAAGGGAGGAATATCGATTGTGGATAGTTCTTAATGATCCCATTTTTCCTCTTCCCCCCTTCCCCATTTTTTACGAAAAAAATGTCTCCTTACGAAGGCCGGGCCCGAGATCTTAGGGATTCAGGGCCCCCCTCTCGACTTGGGTGTAGTTACCGTTACTTGGCATCTGTCTACCGCCCTAGATCCTTTTACATTCACTGTAACAGTATCCGAAAAACTAAATTGTAGATATAGTTACCTGTTACTGAAACTATATCTATATCCGTAGTTAATTTTTCGGATATAATCACCAAAATCGTCCTAATTTGAATGGAATTAACAAAATTGACCCCTATCTGGTTGCAGTTTTGAGTGAAACAGAGAAGCCACAAATTCTGGACATGCAATTTACATTTTGAAAGAATCGTGCGATTTTGAATATTTAGTTCCACAAATGAGAATGAGGAATTTGATGACGCACATTCAATTTAATTTATTTTTATTTAATTTCGATGATGTATTCCAACAATTTGCTTAGCAACTTAAAAATATACATCACCTACATTACGTGATTATCTCTATTGTATTGGATTTGCCCCTACTAACTAAATAAATACGCAAAAACTGAACCAATCCGGAAAATTGTATATAGTGTAATCCACTGCAGAATTGCCCGTATAACTTTTTGCACCCTACAGCTGAAATGTAATTTTGCCTCTAATGTTACTTTCCCACATACATTGTATACCCTTTTACTATTCATTTTTCGTTTTTCGAAGAACTTTCCAAGTTGTGTCAATAAGCTCTCCCCCATATCCATTACTCACCTCTGTACTTTTGATGTTTTATTTTCTTTTGGTAAATTATAATCGTTCATTGGTACAGATAGAGCCCTGTTAATCATACTGCGATAGGACGCTTGTTCAGGTACTAGCCCCTGGTTTGAGGTATTATGAATAGTGATACCAATCTAAGCATTTTTACTGTAAATGGAGAAATAGTGTTCTCTATTTATCAGTGATATGGACAAATCAAGACAATTTGATGTATTCCCTCCGAATTCTAGGGTGAATTTAATGAAAGGATCCAATTTATTGATTTTTTCACAATTCATTGTGGATTTTCACTTCAACAATAAAAGTGTGTACCTGATTTTTCGAAACTTTGACATTTTTCATTGCATTTATTTTAGGATGAGACCACTCGGGTCGCTGTACGATCATCCGTTCGCTCACTATTTTATGAACCTCATCTTCGGGTAATGAAATTGGTCGTCTACGGTAGAGTAAGCGTTCAACAGGAGGTGTGAGCTAGACCGCAGGCTACATCTGATACCAATAGATGAATGATTTACGTAGAAATTCTACCTAATACAGAAATAATAAACCATTTGGTAATCATCCGCAACGTTTTTATACTTCAGCCCTTTGGTTTTACCCGTAATGATTTCAACCGTGCCTATACGATTTTCCCCCCAACATTCATCGACTTTAGTCAGCAGTTTGAGGAAAAAATTCCGTCACTAGGATGTAGAAATACGATTGAAAATCGATTAGTGGATATTTCAGTAGGACACTCTTAATATTACACATGAAGGATAGAGTGTTTAATGAGCAACCTCAGTATCGGTGTCCCCCCACCTTCAGCGATTGGAACCTATAGGGGCGCCCACATTTGAACACTGTCGAGCTTCCGAGGGACGTCCCTACAAACGTCGGCTTGTGTCGCAGGTAGCTGGTTAAATAAGCTTGCGGAATCATCGTCAGACTCATTCTCATTTCGGAGGCAGTGGGAGCCTTCGGGATGACTGGACGCGTAACGAGGGCTTTTGTTTCTTCTGGTTCGTCACGTTGGTACTAGCGGTCGCCGTCTCAGCTACGGATATCAACGACATTTTCTCATGTAAGTTCCTGCATTGCCACCAACCTAAGTATTTATTATTCAGTAAACTACTCATTCGTTACTTACTCTGTACTAGACGTTAGTTCTTTTAAAATTCTGCTATTCTACAAAAATTCTGCCTCAGTAGGTATCCAAAATAGAGAAGCTATCGTTAGTGCGAGATTGGATAAATTTTTGTCCTCAAACATGAAACTTTCGCTTGTTTTTCACGTTTTACAGCTTGTATAACTTTGGTTATTTGTAATCTAACCTTTGGTTATTTGTGTGTTTATTGTGATCATTCTGCACCAATCCCGTGTCAAACCCAAAACTGTACTGTGAATGTTTCCCATGTCAAATAGTTTTTATTGTCACCCTTCTGGGTGCAAAGAAAATTGTTAACCATTTAATTGATAACAAATTTTTATAACCAACGAAAGGCTACAACTTTGGTTTCTTAGCAATACTCAGCTATAAAAACCGATTTTGTCGTTGTCAACAAATTTTCGCATTAGGTACGTTCAAACATTGCAAGAACGTTGACAGCAAATTCCTAATCGTTGACTTGTGTAATAAAACATCAATTCAACAATATTTCAATGATTTTATAAACACATATTTTTAAATTTGAGCTTTGTACTAAAAAAGGAACAGTCCTTCATACGCATCCTTTCTTTTGAAATATTTCGTATTTCATCCAAAGAATGCACTTGAGGCGATGGATTCCAAAACAGTCCATGTCCGATTTTGCAATTTTTCAGGAAACACGATAAACTAACCTATAGTCAACCAATGACCCGAGGGTCGCAACTTCTATTCCATTTGTATACAATAAATAACTTATAAAAATGAATAAATTATAACTAATCTAATTAAGATGGGAGCCAGTGAATTAGAATTGAACAATGATTGTCAACAGTTTTGGCACGGACCCAGCCTCAATGTAGAGAGTTTCTGCAAGATACTAAAGTCGCCAGGACAACTTTCTCTATTCTAAAGAAAACTAGAAGGGCAAAAAAACAAATCGTTAGAAACAGGAAAAATTTTTAGCAACGAAACAACAATATGGCAACTTCGGAATAGATACCTACAAAAATAAACACAATGTTTTACTAACATTTTCACATCAGGTTTTTTCATACCTTGAAAGTATTTTAGTATGTTTTTTCCATCTTGAAAATAAACTCTAACTCCGTCAACTGTGACTGATAAATTATTATTTTCTCCAGTTTTACTCTAAAGTAGCGCTTGAATGCGATAACAAGGCAAGCACGATTTGCTTAGAAACTAAAACCTTAAATTAAATTGAACTAAAATCGTGGGAAAGAGACGGTTTTGTTTGATTCTGAAGACGTTTTTCGATGGAGCACGAGAAAATGCTTCAGAATCCACGGCTAACTAGATTTTACTAACAATGAATGTAAAAGTTGTTGGTTTACTTTTCAAAATGCCTGAAAAAATCCGTCCGTCCGGTATCCGAAGCTTTTCTCCAAAACTGCTGGACCAAAGTTTGCGAAATTTGGCTCAAAAACTAACATTGATCCGGGATGTGACTGTCATCTCGGCATCTTGATCAATCAACTCTAAAGGATTATAATTTATGATTACACTATCAAAAAATGGAAATGTCAAGAACTTTCGATGTAAGAGGGTAGTTTTTTTGTTTGATTAATATAGAAATTAGTTCCCTGAATCCAATGAGACTACTCGGGATGCTGTACAGTCATCCGTTGGGAAAACCCCATCTCCATGTAATGAAAATCGGTCAGAACACTGGGCTGCTCGATGTCTGAGCTCGAACGCGTGGATTTCTGTAGCCCAAGTATTTTCATCTTTAAATGTTCATATCTTTTGTTTTATCTCGTTAAATTTCAGTTGGATTCACTGTTACCAGTTTTATTGCTTCTTCTTTCTTTTTGTCTTGTGCTTAAGGAGAACGATTTATTACTATATTTGTCAATATGAAAAATGTTGAGCTCCTAGAGCGTTTCAAATCATTCTGAAAAGAGCGTATGTGGTATTTTAATAATGTAATTTTTTTGTGCTATTGCATTAGCTTAATTTTCTGATAAAATTCACTTGAAACTTGTTCCGATGTAGACAAGAGACTGAACAGCAGGTCGATTACATTGTGATGAAAATATAATCATTGAAATGCAAACATTTGAACGCCGGCGTGGATAACGGTCAGTTGGCGGTCGAAGACCTACCTACTATCACTATCACTGGAAATGACTCTTAGTGGAGGGGCAGTTCTTCGGGATATATTGTGAGTTCATTGAGTCGTTGGTTAACTGAGTGTCGGTCAATGTATCTTTTATTTAGATATAAATTAGTGGATGGATAGTAGTTGACAGTGGTAAAAGAACTTTAAAATCGCCACAAAATTGGTCATAACGAAAACCCACTTTGAAACTGATCACTGAAGCAATCATAACCAAGTACTGTTAATACTGCTCTGTTCGTATATTTAAGTTCTGGTGTTTAATCGCTAAAGAATGATCACCACTGTACAGCTTCATGTGTTTTGTTACTAAGATTTATTGAACCATAACTATCATTCAACTATTGGAAGGGTTTTGATAACGATAGTTTCATCTGTGCTAATTTCACCAGGGAGAAACAAATTTAATCATGAATTCATCTTGTAGTTGACCGAAAACACTTGCATTATGAGCGTACGCTAGGGGGCTACACGGAAATTACTGAGTTGGGACTTGTGTGCAATCACGTACTCGAAATATCTCTCAATCTAATTGGTTTAACCGCATTTGTTAAAATTTTACCGTTTCATTTTGTTCCTATTTCCCTACAAATTCACCCTTTCTCTAAGAATGCTTGATTTTCTTGAACAAGGAATAAATTGTCTTCCAGTTTTAAGAAGAGATAGTCCCTGCGTGAATGTGAATGACTTGATAATACGTTGAAATGTTTTATGCCTGGGAAACAGTGAGACTATCATAAATCCCTTACGTTATTTCCTCATTTCTTGTCCAATTTCGCACCAGAGTTAGACGTGACCATAATCATGATTAAGATTACAATTATAACTATAATACTAATTATTATTATAAATCTTAATCACAATATGTACGCTTAGAATCGTAATTTTTTCAGGGATTACAAGTGTAATCGCAAATTTTCCTTGTGTTCATGGTTGCAATCACAGTTTTTTCCATTATTATGATAGTAACGGTAGATTTTTTCTCGTTAAAAGTCATAGATTCGTGTAAAATATATAAATAGCTTTCAGTTATCATGTGCAGCCAACTGTTACAAGAAAATTAATCATTCATTCACGAAGCAGTGGTTAAAGGAAGGAATTAAAATTCCAGTCGTAATTATAGAGAAACTCTAAATTATAGTTTTGTCAAGGGATAAAAATAGAGTTGTAATCTCAGGAAAAAATAGTTGTGATTATAATTGCAGCCAACGAAAAAAATTGTAATTTTATTCCTGATCAAAGAAAAAAATTGTGATTACAACCATAATCAAAAGGAAATTTTTCATTACAGCCGAAATCACAGAAAAATATCCTATCATAATCTTAGTACCAGTAAATATCGGCCCATTTTTCCATCCAGCCAAACAGAAAGTAGAGTATTCCAGCTAAAAGGGGTTGAAAGTAGTATTAACAATATTTGAATTTAATATATTGAGGCAGGTAAACTTCGTATTTTGATCGCAGGCTGTTTACTCCCAGCAATGATAGCCTTGATCGATATAGTGAGCGATTTCACGTCCAATTTGTATTCGATAACTCTTCAATGAAAACGATTGAGTAACCAACGAATTCTGAATGGTTCGATTGAATGCATAATGGTATGCAGATGTGGTGTTGTCATATTGGTGGAAATTGTTTACTGTTTGTACACATTGCGAAACTTTTTACTGAAAAAGATATTTATGTATGTTTAAGCTATCAATTGTTACACTACACCTGTTCTTAATGGATGTTATTCTTGGTACAGTAAATCAACGGGTTGACTCATTCTACGCAACGCCGCTTTAGGTATAAAGCTGCTCAGTTGGGAGCTCACTTGAAGGAAGTTGAAACCATCGAAATGATCGCTCGTTTATCATTTATCGGATTCCTGGCGTTGGTCGTCTTGATCGCTGTTTGTGCCGCCACGGATATCGGTGAAACGTATTCATGTGAGTACCCAATCATTTAAAATCAGCTTTTTACAATTAGGTTTGTTCGTCAGTACAATGATGGAGATCTCTTAATAAACCTGTACATCTAAATTTAAAAAAAAAACGTTCACATTACCTAATTAGTTTTACCCATCAACTATGGAGTGTGAGGTTTTATATAACCATACCTACTTCAATCGAAATTTCGTTTAAACGACTTTTTGCAGAGGCTCTATGCAAAATGGAATTTCCGAAACTCCTTAATAAATTTATCTTCATTTACCGTAAACTTATTACTTCATTTTGAAGTACTCTAATTTCTGAACTGTAATCTTTCTACGTACAATTTCGCTTTAAAAAAAAATAACTTGTTATTCTTCTAAATCGTTTACTAAGTGATACCCGTAGTCTATGTGATCTCAGATTAGTTTAACGTATGAAATAATCAGTTTCTCTCGGGAATTTCTCGAAAATTGCTGAAGTAAAAATTTCAACAAATGTTGAAAGCCACATATTGACAAATATCCCTACCAGACATGAACCCACAAGTTCGCTTGCTAAAAGCTTATTTTTACGATTTTATTAAAGTGAGAATGATTTTACTGAAGTAAGAATGTCACATGGATCACCTAAGTTGGAGGAAGGGATTGAGTAGCCTTCCTACCGTTATGCTTAACTCGATCAATCCCGTGTCATTTTCCCATTCCACACTACTATCTTGATCTTAGCCTTGATGTTAGAAGTCATCTCGTCCTTTAGATCGGATGAAGCTCGCCGCAGTGTTGTAGCGAGGAACATGATTTAGCGAGAGTGGAAAATGGTAGTATCAACTTTTTAGTTTCCCAAGAGAGTCCATTTTAGTGGAAAGTAGTGTCCCATCTCCCAGCAGCCCAGGTTATTGCGGGTGTTGTACCAATCGACCTTTTGGCTAATGAGAGGAAGCGGGTTCATGCCAGAAAGCAAGAACATGCGGCCAGAGAAGTAAAAAAAGAGGAGAGAGCAGAGACCCTGCAAAAACGGCAGCAGAGATGGGCAGCTGAAACCCGGGAAGGTGGACAGCACATTTGATCAGGGAAGTGCAAAAATGGACGGAGAGGAAACAGGGCGACGTTAATTACTATTTAACCCAGTTCCTGACGGGGCATGGTTATTATCGGTCGTTCCTAAAGAAAATAGGGAAGACTTCCGAGGCAAGATGTGTGCACTGCCGGATAGGGGATGATGATGTAGAGCACACATCTTTATATGCCCAAAATGGCAGCAGCTAAGGCAGGAATTGGTTGGAGTAATAGGTGATTTTAGCCCAGAAACAGTAATAGAAAAGATGATACAATCTGCGGAAATCTGAAAGAAACAAAATAAGTTCTAGGGGTGAACGGAATTCAAACTCCATATTCCATGAGTCGGTGTAAATTACAAGATTACTGTTGAAAAACGAAGAAGTTCAGTAAGCCCCTTACACCTCCTTCGATGCTTATGGACAGATATAAATGGGCTACCTTGGCAGTAGACCTACCACGCCTCCCGCTTGTTGTATGAGAAATAGTTGGTGGATTTCCATTTACCAGTTTTTGTTTTCGGATGATCTATGGACTTGATGAGCACAGTGACAACCATTCACTCATTAGGTCTAAATCTGGTTTTGTAACCAGATCATTTGTAAGGGCATGTACTGCAGATAAGCACAAATGCCAATGAAAAAAATATATATCAGAAAAATTGAAGTTCAAGTTATTGCACAGTACTATTTCTACCGGTTCAAGTCAGTCGCCGAAAATTGGGTTATTTTAATCATTTGTTTTGTTTTCAGGTCAAGGTGAACCACCTCTTTGCGACGAGCAACCAGGAAGAGCCTACTGCTTCAAGGGACATTGGCTGTGTCCATAATTATCAATCTTGATTCTCAATCATTTTTCAAAAATGTACAAAATGATTCCTTGAATCGTTTAATACAATCATGAATAAACCAACATTTAATGGTGTTTGTAATTATTCGTTGAAGTCCGTTGAACTGGTAATGGGTTAATCAATAGTTAATTAAAGTTTATTGGGTGTGCCATGATACAGTTGGCAAAACGTTCATGATATTTAAAAGTTTAATTGCACCAAGATGACAGCAAGTTTTGAATACTTCCAAATCTGAGTTTTAGGAGATAATTACATTTTTATAGCACCGTCATTGAACCTGACAGTTGTTAGTTCGGATTACACAAAGTGCAAACGTGCATTTACAATGTTATGAATAAATTAATAAAATTATTAATTTTTCATAGAGTAGACAGAGTAGCGGTTTTCGAAATTATGAGCACCCACTTGTTAATCGCTCGGTTTAAATTAATGGGCACTCCCACAAGTGCGGGTGTAAAGCTCATCGATCACTGAACACTCACTGGTAAACCTACCTTTGTTCTGGTTAAGGTATGTACCTACAATAGTTTTGTCTGTAACACTGATAAGTTCAGTGGGCATGGCAAAACGTCTGTACCATACTAATCCGATGGTAAACTTATTTCATCACTATTGATAAGTACGTACTTGATGATATAAACCAACCGTCGAAAATGTGTTGACTACAATCTGTTATATAATTAGACCGTTTTTGCCCAATCTCTAAATTTACAACTAATCCAAACAATTAGTAAATTATCGAGTCCACTGGATTTGAATCTGAATCAGCTGCAATTAGATTTCTTCTTGGACATTTCAGCATATTCACAAAACAATTTCAAGTTGAGATAATTGACCTAGCCAATATAGTTTCTGAGTGATGTAGTTTCAATTATCTACCTCTAGACTTCCTTATTTGGGATTGCAAATTCCCTGATTAATCCCTCTGGACAATATGAAGTAGATGGGGAAAAAAACGACGGACAATAAGAAAAATTATGAGTCTAAAACATTGTAACAGAATCTTACCTCTTTCCTGTACTTGGGTTTGAAGGTTGGTGTGATTCCGTAGGCCTGGAGTTCCGACGCTGACGCTCTGCGGCATGCCTCCTCTTCCTGCTGCACGGGCAACCAGCCGTTCGCCGCCATCCCACAAACAAGATCCGCTCAACCGCAAGAAACCTCTCTCCAAACCACCGAAATCTTTCAAAACTAACTTAATTAACTCAGTATTTGAAACTTCGCACTGTCATCAACTGTCACAATCGGTAGGTATTATGTATGATGAAACAATTCCTGATCGGGCAGGATTATTGATTCTTATAGTACATTGGCATTTTATTCCTGAGACCAACTAAAGAACATTTTCTAGTTGACTGTACTATACAAGGTGTCCCAGGAGTTAAGCACAATCTGACTTCTACGTGTCCTACAACTCATTTCCGAACAAAAATGCCTCTTAGCAATATTTTGCCAGAGGCCTCGTTTCCGAGTTATTCGCGGTTTAAGATTTTGTTCGTGTTTCCGTTCTTATGTCATTAAAACTGTCATAACTCTCTCAATTTTACAGATAGCTCAAATTTAATGACATCGTTGAAAAGAACATTAAATTTTCTATCTATTTGTTGTCAGAAAACATTTTTTAATTGCATTGAAGATGTGCGATTGCTGCGCGAAATGGCAGTTTTGTCAAAATCTGGAAATCGCCTGTTTTTCATCTCGCCTAGAAACCCCATTAATGCTTGACGCAGAACTGTACAGGCCTGGTAAAACGTGCGCCAAAACGTCAGCTTTCCAACGGTGTAGTCGTTTTGGTTTTTACAAATATTTTTAGTTGAGGAAATGGTGTTTAACTGCAGAAAAACTAGTTTTTTCTGTTGAAATTAAGGTTTTTCCAAAATTCTTGACGAAAAAAGGTTGGAGGCGGGATAAACGTAACTTTTCTCGTTGAATCGAATGGTGACAATGACAGACCTCTCAAGTGACGATTTAAGTTAGTTCTGTCGGATGCATAAGCCCGTTCGTTTGTGAACAGCGGCTACGGCATTTCTATGCTGTCCGGCCAAAGTCAAGATAATCGAAGAGACGCGAGACGGCTATTGTTGGGGTTCATTTACGATTCATTGCGATGAGTCGCGTTCATCTTTTTGCTGACACTATGGACCCTTATCAAACCAGGCTTCCGTATCATTACCAACTCTTCCCTTTCGCCTCTTTCCTCGCTGTATTTCCTTCAGCGTGGTTTCCCACGTTATTCTTTCCCACGCGTTATTTACAGGAGGAGTGTGACTCCCTTGCTGCTCCAGAAGCAAAACCGTACACAAAAATCATGTCAGCATACTCACTTGTGGTATAGCTACTCAACTGAAAGCAACTCATCGCAATCAATCGTAAATGAACACAATCAATAGCCGTCTGTCGGCTCTTCGATTATCCTGACTTTGGCTGGACAGCTTAGGAATGCCCTAGACGCTGTTCACAAACGAACGTTTTCATTCATTAAATTCATTTTCATTTTTCATTTTCAAATATTTATTTTTTGGTTTATACCTTAACAGTCTTGTTTAAACTATAACTCTTTATATGAACTCGATTTAAACCCCAATATCTTACCATTGTCCTACAACTCGATAACATGTTTGAGTCAACAAACATTTTAATAAAACCGAATTTTGTCAGAAACAACAAATTATCAACATTACAACCCCCAATGCTACGGCCAATTCAGATTGGGGTTGATAATGCACGGCGCACAAAGCAACCCCTCCTTCAAGACCGGAGGGTCGTGCGGGTCATTGCATACCCTCGCCCCTGAACAAGACAATGCCTCCTCCGTAGCTTTCCCAATTTTCAAACATTAGATCTTTTTTAATTATACAGGGTGCCCAGGAGTTATGCACAATCCGACTCCTACGTGTTCTACAACTCATTTCCATTGAGTTGCTTTCAGTTGAGTACCTATACCACAAGTGAGTTTGCTGACATGATTTTTGTCGATTTCAAGGTTTTGACAAAACTGCCATTTCGCTCAGCAATCGCCCATCTTCAATGCAATTAAAAAAATGTTTTCTGACATCAAATAGATGGCAAATTTAACGCTCTTTCCAACGGTTTCATCAAATTTTAGCTACCTCTAAAATTGAGAGGGTTATGACAGTTTTAATGGCAAAGGATCGAAAACACGAAAAAAATCTTAAATCCCGAATAAGTCGGAAACGAGGCCTCTGCCCAAAAATTGCCACGAGGCATTTTTGTTCGGAAATGAGTTGTAGAACACGTAGGAGTCGGATTGTGCATAGCTCCTGGGACACTCTGTATACCTCCTGTTATTGCTAATATGATTGTGTAGATCATTGATATGTTTTAAACTATCTCAAAAGTTTGTTAATCTTAAAAGATGTAAAAATTAAGCTTGATTGATGCTCATCACAACTATTTCAATTGATGTAATCCCACAGACATCAACGCCTCCAAATGGGCATTGTGGTGCAATACCACTGCAAATACTGGAATGATACAATCCTGTTGAAATTTATATGAGATGACTAAACCGTCCTTTCCCGACTACCCTCCCAGTTTGAGCGACATCGAAAGATTAGAAAAAATATAATGATGCTTTATAGATTTAACCTGTGCGCATGCACCGAACGGTGCAGTACTATATTAGCTTTGGAACTCACATGAGACCATCTTCAGAATAATCATTCCAATTCCCAGTAAATACCACCAAAACCTGATGGAAACTTTGTATTAGGCTTGTTAAAACATTTCACGTTTGCGCGTGCGACTTTATCATTTCAATGCCAACTAGAACAATTCCCGGGGAGCTGTTATCAGTCCCATTTGTTTGAACTTTGCAGCTGCATCAATCAAATTTCGTTTTATAACTATTTTTCTTTTTGTAAATCAAACAATTGACTTAGTATTCGATAGTATTTCATAGTATTCTCTAAATTTAGTGTAATGCTAACGTTGAATACCAAAAAAATACATCAAACAAACAACATACGACGTGCTAACTCAAATAATTTGAGAAGATTAATTGGACCTCTGAATCACTCATTTTATCTTTATTGTCGAGTTCGTCGGTTTCTAAAAAGTGACTCAACTTCCTCGCAAAAAGGTGAAATCAGTTTGTGGTCAGATACAGATATTTGTACCGTGCAGTATTTACATTTTATCTAAAAATAGAAAAACGAATTTGTTCCCTTAATAAATAATAGTTTTGTTCTTTCAATTCTTACGAACTGGTGCACTCTGGAGGAACGGAAATAGGGAATGGTTTATGCATCGCTTATCATTCTGTTACTAAATATTATTTGCACCTTAGTGCATTAAAAATTGAATTAATTAAAACCAAACAAGTATAAATGCATGTTCTTAGGACATTAACGTTTGTAGTTAATTTATCAAAGGTACTTTTTAATCGCTTTAGCTCGTGCGCAATGAGCACCCTTTCTGCAATATCACTAAAATGGGTTTTAAGCCAATCCAATTAATAAATTTTCCTCTTTGGTAAAACTAGAAGCATCTAGTAAAGTAGAACTGTAAACGGATACAATTACTGAGGCTGTTGCTTTGCAAGCATCTCCGTTCTCTCGATAGATGGGCACGTTACAAGGTGCTCAGTACTCTCCAGAAAGAAGTTTCAATTACATAGCATGCTCAACCAAGTCCTAAAGCCGATATGGGCTTTAACGGAGCGTAGCTGTAGCCCTGCACTACTCATACAGTTGGAAGTTTGTCCACAGTTTTCAAAATGGTGTGCTCAGGAACATAACTAGTGCACCCTGACAAACTTCATCGTGATCTAAAGAGGGAAACTATTATTGAAACTATCAAGGAAATATCCATTCCTCATAAGAGGTCATGTCAACTTCGAAGCTGTAAATTTGTTTGATATAAGCAACCTTCTGAAAACCACACAAAGTAACACTGTGAGTGTGAAATAATTAAATTTTATCGGTAATCAGATTTTGTCAAAACACGTTCAGTTCCTTTGTTTTGGATTGTGTATCGCGGGGTTCCGGGTAAAAGTGACCAAGTAACATTTTTTTCAAAATGAGCTTTCTTGTGATTCCGGTACCAAGGAACGTGTGTTGTTGCTAAGAGTGTTATCTTCAAACTGATGTGTAAAAAAATACTTGAAAATAAATTTTACCTGCCTGACCCAAAGAGTTTCATGTGACCAAATGGCATTTGAACTCAACCACCAAACACGAGATGGATTATAAATGTACTCTCGCTGGTGCATGTAAATGTTAACAATTGCCATTTGATCACTTTTACTGTGTATAAGATTGCATAGGGGGCAGGTGAAAATGACCAATTACAGTGGTAATTAATGGAGAACCTTTTCTAGCAGAAAAAGGTATATCATTCTTATTAGATGCTTGGCAACACGATAAATTAACGAAAAAAACTATTAAATTCCTCATTTTCATGTAACTATGTGTTTCTCGAAGAATTGAATTTACCAAGTGAGTAGAGCTTGAAACGCCAAGCAGGTAAAATTGATCAAATAAGAGTTTTCCGAATAAACAGCTCTTATCAATCTGCAGTGAACTTTGAAGCACGATATGATAGGAGGTCACTAGCTAACTAACTACAGGATAAAGAAAAATCGAAACGGATGAGACATCACACAACCAGTGTTAGTAAGGAGAAAATAGGTGAAACTTCAGATCACTCCCCTGTAAAATTTTGCAAATGTTACTTGGTCACTTTTACCCGGAACCCCACGATATGTTCTAAATAGGATCACAGTCAAATTGCTAATAAGCTGTAAACTCGGTGTAATAAAAATGTTCGTATAAAACAAATTCGGATCTCGCGAGCCATCGCTCCAGGAGCCCAGTTTTGCTTAGACCATACGGCTAAAATTCAAGAAACCTGTACAAGCTTCACAGCGCTCACTACCACCTTGCAAGGGAGTAGTTTACAGTCTACTTAACCATATTACACGTCCGCGAGAGCCCTATTTCGTAAAAACGATGTCAACCTACTACATGGAAATAAAACTCCGGTAAATCGATGATAAATCTTACCCCGAATTTTGTCTATAGTCCTTTTAACGCACTGGTATTTTCAGCTTTTTCCATATTTACAGCAGTTAGGCAGTTTGTAATTTACGCATTATTGCATTGGGACTTTCCAACAAATGGTGAACGATTTATGTTCGACGAACACTGCAAAAGCTCAATTTCTCCACCAATGGCTTAGTTATACGGTGTTGGTTGCAAGTCCTCAGAAAAGTGACATAAAAATGTGACACTATGTTTTTATAAGAAACAATACTTCTGGTCAGTTATGTCATGACTGAAACAGGTTCCCTGCTAAAGAATAAAATGCTTCATGTTCGAATGCGTTGATTGCTCTCGTCATGTTGATGTTGAATTGTTTTTAAATTTGTGCACATTGAGTGCAAATATTCTTAAATTATAATCTGCGTACCTAATTTATAAGAAAAAGCTCGTGCTAATAAGTACTTATAACTTGTTTACAACCTGTTTTATGGCGAAAAAATCGTTCTAAACCATTTAAACAAAACATTCGGATTTTTATTTTGAATTTAGCTTCAATAGACGAAAAAACATTTTTAATGAAATTCAGGTACATTTTTCATCAAAACTTTACATACGCACTTCCATGTTCTAGCTCTTAGTTTATCAACCTTTTTCTTTTCTTTTAGTATTATTCTGGCAAAGAATATGCATTTAACGATTTTTAGCCGTTTTCAGTTACTTGTTTAATTTGATCAAGTGCTGTCCGACAAACACATCCTCTCTTTTGGAGTGCTTGATTTTTTAAAGAAAGATCGGAATTTGTATTCTGATTCTGAAGAGAGTTATCGTCTAACATATACATCGTACCAGTACTACAAAATATAAAAATACAATAATCGTTATATTTAAAAAAAAAAATAATTCAATAAATTAATTTTTGAGCCCTTGCAGTAGCTTTCAACAATAATTCGCAAAAAAGAAAAAAAAACATCCGATTGCAGTATTTTTGGTTTATTATTCAATAATAAACCATTGTAATCGCTCTTGAAAAAAAAATTCTAACCCCCCCTGAAAATTTCATCGTTTATGTTTCAAAGGGTGTAGAAATTTTTACGTCCGTCCGCCGTACGCACGATTTCACCCAAACGGCTGAAGCAAAAAAGCTGAAATTTTCAGGAAAAATCCATGTTGGTCCGACAACGCCCCAATTCTTGAGCCAGCTTTCTCACTTAATTTGAAGTGCCCTCCAAGGGTTGTCAAAGTTTTGTAAAATCCTCAAAAAAAGTCAAGGCGGCCTAAATTTGGACTCTTTTTTAAGAACTTTCCACGAGGAATCGAATGAGCCCTTCCCTAGGTCCGCCCCCTACCAATTCATTACAGATAAATTGCTTTGTGATGCACACGATGTGATCAGAACCTTCGACTCCTTTGTGCTGTTCATTTCGTGTTTACGAGGTGATGAACGACCGTCGTCATCGCCTCGTGAATTCCGGCCAATCGGAGCGAAGCTTTGTAGATAAAAGTTTTCGACCTAAGCTTGTTTGGCTTGATAGGGAAAAAGCAAACGCGGGCCGTTTGATAACATCGTTCCAGCCGTCTGGCTCGAACCCTAAATAAATCAAAATGTCATTTGTCGAGATCTCAATATAGATATTCAATGATGAAACACGAATGTTGTATTTATTCCACTCTTGAAAGGAACAAAACCGGAGACGAATAGGGTTAAATTCGCAAGATGCAGAAACATGTCAGTGTATGACAAATCACGTTTTTATTTTTAAATTATTACGCGTATTTCCAATAAGACTAAGAAAACAAAAATTGACCTTGACTTAAAATTGTTTGTCGTACGTTTGAAGAAGGTTAGAATCCCAAAACATTGCAAATTTTAACATACCGATTTATTATTTCTGTATTTCATTTTTTCAGTTTTCAAGTCTTCCACTTCAAGTCTTTCAATTTTTCAGATCATTGACCAATGGTTTTTCAACGTAGTCTACAGAACACTACAGTCTACACTCGACTCTTCGTTCGAAAATGTATCTTTACCAGTAGATGTAGAATGCTCTATTTAGACTTTACATACTACAGAGGTTGATCAGGAAAAAGTAGCCCTCGGGAGTCCATCAGATGATCCATGCTCCTTCATACCTTGTAATTTTATTCAACTCGTCCCAAAGAAACTTCACAATAACGATGGAATATATTGCAGAAAGGTTTATTATTTTTCCGTTAGACAGCCCTACTATGCAAATCATCAGTCTCTAACATAAATCAACCATTTACTACTTGCACACAAAGGCCATTCACTTTAAAGAGGCTTTTAAACTTGTACGGATTCATTCCAACAAAAATTTCCTCTTCCACAACTTTTTTAAACCCTGTTTTTTTCGTTTTCAAGTCGTTTTTGGGTTTTCGACATCACTTAAGTGACCTTACCTCCCTTAACCAGAAGGAAGGTAATGAGTGTGAAAATTATGATGCTGAACCCTAAAAACTGAGTCAACGAAAAGAGCCTTGTTCATGTTTACAAGTTCGCCGAAAATGACCAAGTTCTAACACATATTTATTGTGGTCAACGGTGCGGGTCTGTTCCTCCTTAGTTGATTCTAAAAATAAAGATGATTTTTTCAACACAGTAGTTTTAAAAAAGTCCGTTTTGAATTTATTCCTTTCAAAAGCTAATAAAATACTTATTCAAGAAAGTATATAAAACAGGGTAAGATAGTGCAAGCGTCTCCGAGCTCTCTTTAACAAAGTTTGTCATCAAGGGTGCTTGAAAATTTGTTATTTGGGAAAACAATGAGACAACAATGACAACAAAAAATTACTTAATTAATTTTATGATTTTTCAGATGGAATAAGGGTTTGGCATTTAGTAAAATACCCAGGTTGAATAATAGAATAAATTGTATTCAACACCGAATGTTGAGGTGAATTTTACCAATATTACGAAATATGCCATCTCTTTTGCTATTATACCCAAGTCTCAGATGTTCTAAATTATGACAGCAATTGATTCCGATCAAGTCTGAAATTTCAGTTTTTCTCGATAAAATACGGTTTTGAACCAAGACGATGCCAAGTTTTCAGATCCATTACAGATTAAAAATTAAAATCTGTTAACCACTTTTCCACAAATTGGAAGATGAGCGAACAGACGGTATACGGAATCTACTTATTGAAACGTACGTAGAACAATAATTTTGACAGCAATTACGATTTTCTAGGTCGGTTAGAAAGGGTCATTAACGGAAACACCAGGATATGCAGTAATATCGATAATCAGGCACTAACGACTCCATTTCGACTTCAGCTACAGAATCATTAACGATGTTCAGTCGTCAACAGCTGATTTCTCAAACTAATATCACCGTTCAAAAACAGGCCATTAAAACCTCGTTTGGACGACGATTGTCAAAAAGTTGTCATTTCTCAAACAATTACCACAAACCAAACCTGTTAGATCTATTTTTTTGTAAACCACCTTTTCTCAACCAAAGTCGATTCAGTTTCAGTTGCCTCACCCCTAACTTATCAAAGTCAAACAAAAGGGGTACATTTCATGAACCCCAAAGCTGGGAATCACTGTATTAGAGTAAGTGGAGTAGTTACCAACAATAGCTAGATATTTTCTAATCTATTTCATCTCTTGGAAAAACAAGTCATTGTAAGTATATTAGAACTGGCCAGCAGATGTGTCCCAACATCCTTGAGACAATTGTCGAACCCATCATTTATTCATCTCCATTACTATAAGTGGCCAAACGCTCAATTCTATTATTATTCGTATATTCAAATGTAGTAGCAGCAAACATTTCCGGGGCAGATTTTACAACAGTTTATACATAAACAGCCTTATCGCTGTGGATCATTTGAAAACAACAAATCACACAAATTTTCTAATGCTTTTCACCCTTATAGGATGGCTGTAACTTCATGATTTTTCATCTCACAAAACTCATTCACCATTCGCTGAAAAGCTCTCTAATTTTTTTGAAAAACAGGTTTACTACCTAAACTGATATAAACAACGCTGCAAATTCTTTCACTGGAGTTTATTATTCAATTGGCTTGCGTTCATGACTTGAATTTATACTAAGCTTTGGAGTGTGCGTGTTTCACAGGTGAAAGAGCGATTATTGAATTTCAGAAGGTATGCACAGAGCACGTAAATCTGTTCTCAACCAAAATACTTATCAGTTGATCATATTTGTGTGCCTCCTGAAATTCAATAATCGCTCTATCACTTGTGAAACACGCACACTCCAAAACTTAGTAGAAATTCATGAACGCAAGCCAATTGAATAATTTGAAAGAATTTGCAGCGTTTTTTTGAGGTTTTTAGGGATTTTACAAAACTTTGACAACCATTAAAGGGCACTTTAAATTAAGCGAGAGAGGGGCGAGGGTCTCAAGAATTGGGGGCGTCGTCGGACCAACATAGATTTTTCCTGAAAATTTCAAATTTTTTGCTCCAGCCGTTAGGGAAAAATCGTGCGTACCAAGAGCGATTACAATGGTTTATTATTGAATAATGAACCAAAATCAAATTAATTGAGTTACATTCCATGTTATTGACGACCTGTAAACATTTTTCGTTCGGTAGAAACTTAGTTAAGCTGAACTAGGTATACGATTCTTTTGCAGGAGTTTATTTTCGCATGTGGTTTACTAGTTACCGTACTGGTTACAACTGGAATGGTAAATATTTAGCACATCTATCTAATTTCTTTGGTTACCAGTACCTAGTAAGAAGTTTTCTCTGAAACCAAAAATTCCAGTAAACACCAAAAGCTTCAAACGACGATCTCAAGCTCTAATCTAATTAACATTCGTCAATAGAGTTTTCAATACGAATTCACCTCATGCTAATACTTACACTCTACAGCTCAGTCGGAACGTAAGGTAGGTAAAGATAGTAATGTGCACCAGGTTTTTGTTTCATTATTTTCAATAATAAGCCTTTGTAATCAAAAAGCAAAATTGTTTTAACCCCCCAAACTTCAAACTTTTTCATTTTACATTTCAACTTTCATAGATTCCAAATCTGCAATGTTCGTTCCGTATGGACCATGAAAGGCCATAGAATATATGTGAAAAATCCGTTCTTGCGTTCATGGATGACATTTGGAGGATATTTGGCCCTAACTTCTACCCAGCCTGATCGCCTCACACGCATCGATGCTCCCACCCAAAAATTGCTCAGAACGTGGTCTTTACTGACATCGGCAAGCAGGGTGAGATTTCCTAGTAGTTTGGGATCGACTAGGATAGGTTTCAGACCCGCGGAAATTCACCCGTAGCAATTAATCGCAATTTCTGAACCTAAATTAACATGTGCAATCAAACATTTCTCTAAAAACTCTTCAAATATTTCAAAAAAATTTGCTGATTGACTAAAGAAAATTTGGATTTAAAAAATTTTAATTTTGACCCGTTTTTAAATTGTTACTCTTAAAATGATATTTTCTAAGTCAGATGAGCTCGGACTGGTCTGGGACCCATATGTATCGATTCGGCGTCCAAAATTATTTGGAAATTACACCCCACTTGGCCAAGTCAGTAAAAACCAAGTTTTTGAGCAGTTTTTGGCCCATCATAAGAGGTAATCGGACTTGCAAGAAGTTACGAAGAACTAAACCACAAATGGAGAACATGTGCGAAAGAACAGATTTTTTGCATACGCGTCGGCTGGCGGAAGGACACTGCAGATTTTGAATCCACGCATCTTGGAATTCTAGGAATGTTATCAAAAAGGTTTGCTATACGATTAGAAAAGCTTACTGTTAAAAATTATAAACCAAAATGATGAACCAACATGTTAGAATTAAAAGCATTTTGTATTTTTCTCGATATGAAAGTTTCATGAGAGGAAGATAAACATCAATTTTCCTTTGACAAGTTAGTGGCTATGCTTGCGTAGTTATCTAAATTAGTGCAGAGAGGAAAGATTTGATTCATTTGTTTGTTTGTTACGATTTATTCAAACAGTTTCTGGGGCGATTTTAAATAATTCTTTTGTCATTAGAAAACTACATTTTCAACGAGTAATTAGAGATTCCCCGTAAAATTTAATAATCTAACCCAAGGTATCTAAATGTTGCTTGCGAACTCCCTTCTTTCGACAGCTGAGAAAACTGTTGACGGAATGAAAATAGTGTCCTATACTATATTAGTACTCATGGTATGTCACAAAAAAGTTCATGTTGCTATATACCTACACACAGTTAAGCCACTATAAAAGTTATTAAAAAATCGAGCATTCCAAATGAAAGGATGAATTCGTTGGACAACACATATCAACCGCATTAAATTTCTCGAATTAGAAAAAACATGTTAAGATTCTATAAAAGTGGCAAAATACGTCAAAAAGATCAACAAATTTATATTCTTTTACCAGAACATTGCTCAGAAAAAGTTAATTAAACATTTAGGGCATTTAAATTTGTATTCACAAAGTTGTACTGAAAAATGTACTTAGATTTCATTAAAATAAGCCAAAAATAAATAAAAACACTAGAAAATCTTTTTTTAAATCCACAAATTAATTTTGCACTGGAATGTTACTTAGACAAAGTTTATTAGCTACAAATTTTATAATCAACAATATTTAGATTTTCCCCCCAAGTGCTCAAATTTTTACTTGGTGTAACATAAATTAGATGATACGATAATTTAGTAAATTTCGCTCACACGACCGTGCTACATGACGGACACTTTTCATTCCGGTTCATTAAATAAATCGAGGTTTTTTCATGTACCCGATTTCGGAAATGAAAAAGGAAAAATTAAAAACAGGACTTTAGCTGGACTTTCGCGTGACAATTCCCTTATCTATTTAATTGCCCTAACCTGTGAAACTCCCGGAAACAGCTTTACCCAGATTATGAGACACCGTTGTACGGTGATAAATATGTATTGGTGTTAAGGACTAATGAAGCGTAATTTTTTTTTATTATTTCATTAATTTGATCTGCTTAGACGGTCTGTCTGAAACAGAATTGATAAACCTTTAAATAATAGTTTGCAATATTATTTTCCGTCCGGACGAGAACGAATGACGAATTTAGAGAACTCGAGAGCTCACTAGCATGACGATGGATGTCAATAAAATCGTTTTATATGCATTTAGATTTTATTAGTACTCACGTCAGTTACGTCGGTAAGTCTTGAAATTCCAAGTAAACTAATTTAACGTAATATGGTAAGAAGCGTATTCAAATGCAACAGGTCGGGAAATCGGCAACAAGATAGTGCGATTTCCGTAGGAGTAACTGTTGTATTCAAGGTGATAAGATATGAACTGTGGGTCGGGAGCCTACTTGAAATAATAAGCGACACTCACTTCCTTCACTACTACTCACAATTTCAAAACTCTCATACAGCGTCACTCACACACCGTTAGTACTTCGCTTCGAATTCACACGCTTCGAGTGTAAAGTAATTCCCGGACCGAGTGTCCAGGAGGACGGTCAACCGAACACTGAACGCTATAGTGTTGATGAGTAAACGGCGGCAGCTGGAAGTCAACTATCTCGTGGCCCCTCAATAACGTTCTATTATGCTAAGCCCGCAATACCCAAGAGTATTGCGTGTTTAATTTCACAAAGTAATCAACGCCCAGCTGTACGTGTTACTCATTCTATGTGCCAGTGTTCCAATCAACACGAGATCATGTTTTTGCCTCATAGTTGATTAACTTAGCAAATCATAGTGATCACCTGTAGGATCAGGAACAAACTGTTTTCCTACTTTATTCAAAATTACTATCTGCGTTTCACGTTTTAGGTCATCCTGAACAATTTTACTTGTAAATGACAATGTACGCTATATTACAGTCTAATTAAAAATATTGTAGCTTTCGAATTTATAGGAAACAAACATCTAAGTTGATTAACAATTATCTTGAACGTAGAAGTACAGAAAATGAGACGTTCATTTATTTCGCTCACTCCTAGAGGCTACTACTGGTAGTGCAGCAATGCAATTCATAGTTAATCATATCAATCAATGCGTTAAATCTTTCACAACTTAATCGAAAACAGATTAAACATTTATTACAGGAATTTCGTGAATACTGAGAGCATAGAGGGTACAGCAGGATAAACATACAGCCAGTTTGACGTTGTCTAAAGGCTCTAATTCGATTTTACGAGCTGAAATATAGATGGGTATAAATATGATATCTACAGTGAACAAGACAAAATATGAAGGCGCGAGGTGCTGAGTTTGGATGATGTACCATTGACTACGTTTTTAATTACTTATTGGCACATGTAACTATTGTACGCGTTCCCTTGTAGATTGGTACCTATTACGTTGTATTCAGGCAATGACCATTCAATCCGTCAAATAATTATCCATAATTCAGTAATCTGAGTAAATGGGCTATCTAAAAATGAGAAAACCCGTGTGGTACAATTAGCAGCATTTTCTCTCAGTTGTACCTAATTTTATCCATTTTTCCTAATTATTAGAGGTCATTAAATATTATTTTACCTTAGTCAAACTTCATTTACTAATTAATATACTTGAATTACTAACTAATAAATTTTTGTAAGAATTTTGGTTTATTATTCAATAATAAATCATTGTAATAGCTCTTGAAAAAAAAATTGTAAACCCCTGAAAATTTCATGGTTTACGTTTTAAAGGGTGTAGAATTCGAATCTGCAATAAAAAATTTTCCGTATATCCGCCATACGCCGTACGCACGTATTCTCCCAAACGGCTGTAGCAAAAAATCTGAAATTTTCAGGATAAATCAATATTGGTCCGACAACGTCCCAATTCTTTAGCCAGCACTCTCACTTAAGTGCCCTTTAAGGGTTGTCAAAGTTTTGTAAAATCCCTAAAAACCTCAAATTCAAGGCGGCCTAAATTTGGAACTTTTTTTGAAGAACATTCCATGAGGAATCGAATGAGCCCCTCCCCAGGTCCGTAGCTCGAACCATTTCCGATGTATGGCCCGATTTATGGTGCCAACATTTGCGTTATTTTTGGTTTATTATTGTTTTGGTTTTGATTACAGTAACCTAGTGATGTAGTGAACGTGGATACTGGAGTGAACTCCTAGAAGAGTTTATAGCCGATACACGGGTTAAAGTATTCTGATAACCATTGAAAAAACGCTGCAAATTCTTTCACTGGGGTTTATTATTCAATTGGCTTGCGCTCATGATTTGAATTTCTACTAAACTTTGGAGTGTGCGTGTTTCACAGGTGATAGAGCGATTATTGAATTTCAGGAGGCACACAAATATGATCAGATTCGGTAGAGAACAGATTTACGTGCTATACACATATCTCTTGTGTAAAATGGCGGAAAATAGATTAACACTGGGGTTTATTATTCAATTGGCTTGCGTTCATGATTTGAATTTCTACTAAGCTTTGGAGTGTGCGTGTTTCACAAGTGATAGAGCGATTATTGAATTTCAGGAGATATGTATATATCACGTAAATCTGTTCTCTACCAAATCTGATCATATTTGTGTGCCTCCTGAAATTCAATAATTGCTCTATCACCTGTGAAACACGCACACTCCAAAGCTTAGTAGAAATTCAAATCATGAACCCAAGCCAATTGAATAATAAACCCCAGTGTTTATCTATTTTCCGCCATTTTACACCTTCCATAGTGATTTTTTGTTTTTAAATTCGTTTCCGATCGATTCAGCAACCCAAAAGGTAAAGAAATAGAATGGTTTAATGATAAATTTCTGGGAATTGGAGGTGTTTTCTCCAAAATCTGCCATGTTTGCCGTTGATCGGCCAGATCTCCCATATTTTGACGAAGTCATCCAACTGCCTTTGTCGTTTACAAGGTATAAAGACACAGTTATCAGCTGAAGGGCTTCAGCGGCTGATTTCGTTCCTAATCGTCCCACGTTACTGAATTATAAATAGGGTCCTTCTTATAACATGTATAATGCAAATGCAAGATATGAAGGGGCGGTACCACAGAAGGGTTATCCTAATACAGAAATTATAAACTTCTTCGTAATAGTTTGCATCGTTTTCTCCAATTTTGTCAACTAAAGAAAAAAAAATTTTGTGTTGTACATAACAAATAAATGAATATAAAATATAAATATTGTCAAACATATAGAAAACTAAGGTGGTAAGAACAACTTCTTGATTGCGCTGTCAAACGGCATTTACGATTTTCCTATTTCCACGCTATTATACTGCTCCGCAAAACATTGGTTTAATCGATTCTCGAATATGGTGCAGTAGTTTGGTCTCCTTTACATGAGGTTCATATTGACCAACTAGAGAGAGTGCAACGAGTCTTCCTGAGATAATATCTAACCAACATATTATGTTGGTTAAAGTTGGTCGTCCCCTCATCCGATTTTGATTACCCGTCGCTGTTGGTGAGATGTAATTTGATGCGTCGTTTTATGACTGACCTATCTTTTCTATGCAAATTGATTCGTGGCCAGCTCGATCGCTCCTGCCATCTTTCTAGGATCAACTTCATAGTTCCACAGATTCACACAAGGAACGCGGCTCGTTCCTCAATTGACCCAGTAACTACACGTACGACCGACCACTATCCAGAATGTTACGTAATGGCAACTTATTACTTCAAACCAATCCCGATATCGATATTTTTTCCTGTCCTTTATCTTCAATGAAGTGCGGTTTTTTTTATGTTAACCAATTTTCTGTAAACTAGTGTCAATTTTCTTTCATTTCTAACGTAATAAATTTGTTTCACTCCCCCCCTGTTTTACTGTACCTTCTAGATTAAACTGTTAATTGTATCTATACTGTTTTTAGTAATTACGATCTCCCGTTCTTTGATAAATAAATACGGTGATATGTAAATCTGGGATGCGTCTCAAGTGCTTCTATAGTACAAGTGAAATGTCCTTTGGTAATTTTGACCATCAACAAGTGTTGTCAATTATAGATGAATAAAGGGGGTGTTTCGTAATCCGTTAACAACTCACGATATTGTAACTCCAAGTTGAAAGTAAAGCTCAGAGCATGTCCTTATATCAAGAGATTGTAATTCCGTTCTGAAGTAAGATCCAACAGACTACTTCGTTTAGTGGGAGATAGAAATTTGAAAATCTATCCATCAAAAGAAAAAATCCAATTAAGATCCGCCAAGAGAGATCTACGAGTTGAGAGGAGGCAGAACGATTTGTTTTGGTAAACCAGGTCACTTCTATTTTCTTTGGACGATCTCTAGATCCTTCTTTCAACCCTAAGGACGGGAATAGACTCCGCTATCGGACATGTGGACGTCCGCACACGTGTGTCACTAAAAATATAATGTCCGTATATCCATATCCTAGAATGTACAGAGTTCCCTGCTAACTAAACCCCCTCATAAACGTATTACCATTAACTCCTTAAGATACAAACGTGGGACTACTCGTGAATTCTCCATATTTTGATTAGCGATCCAGAAATATTTAAACTGCATAGTGTGATTGAAAATGTTATTTTGCGTTCAAACTATCGAAGGTCGATATCGATGATTTTGAGTTCTTACAGTTCAGCAATGCTACTTCAGCACTTATCTAATGTCTTTGAATCAATTAAAATAATTGTAGCAACATATGAATTGAAAGAGAAACTCAGCACTCTCCAAATGTCAGGTATTACAGCGATTCTACTGGAAAATCTTAGTTCAAAGCTGCATTGTAATCAAACAGCTCTAAAGATTCATGGCGGCCCATCTATTCAGTTGATACGACATTAATAAGTAGGCTAGGGTAAACAATCTGATCACCGAATGGACCATCATGCTGTGATGGTTGCTTTATGAATCTTCTTAGCCATGAGTAGGCTTCCCTCAACAATGCTTAGTATGTTTTCAAGCGGGATATGTTGGGAGCCACAAAGTCTTGGACTGACATTGAGTGGAAGGACTCTGGCGACTTGGCAACTTTTCGAGCCCTGTAAACGGGTTGCAGACAACAACAAAATCATTTGATAGTTCCAATTTTTACAAAATTGTCCGTAGAATTCGAATGTGTAATAAAAAACGCTGCAAATTCTTCCAATGGGGTTTATTATTCAATTTTATTCATTTGCTTGCATTCATGATTTGATTTTCTACTAAGCTTTGGAGTGTGCGTGTTTCACAGGTGAAAGAGTGATTACTGAATTTCAGGAGATATGCATAAAGCACGTAAATCTGTTCTCAACCAAAATGCCTATTTGGATTGTTCAGTTGATCATATTTGTGTGCCTCCTGAAATTCAATAATCACCTGTGAAACACACACACTCCAAAGCTTAGTAGAAATTCAAATCATGAACGCAAGCCAATTGAATAATAAACCCCAGTGAAAGAATTTGCAGCGTTTCATCCGTATCAGAATGCTTCAACCCGTGTATCGGCTACAAAGCCTTTTAGGAGTTCACTCCAGTATCCACGTTCACTACATCACTACGTCACTAGGTTACTGATAACAACACAAAAACAATAATAAACCAAAATAACGCGAATGTTGGCACCATAAATCGGGCCGTATATCGGGAATGGTTTGAGCTACGAACCTGGGGAAGGGCTCATTCGATTCCTCATGGAAAGTTCTTCTATAAGAGTCCAAATTTAGGCCGCTTTGACTTTTTTTAAGGTTTTTAGGGATTTTACAAAACTTTGACAACCCTTAAAGGGCACTTTAAATTAAGTGAGAGTGCTGGCTAAAGAATTGGGGTGTTGTCGGACCAATATTGATTTTTCCTGAAAATTTGGGAGAAATCGTGCGTACGGCGTACCACGTACGGCGGACGGACGGAAAAATTTTTATTGCAGATTCGGATTATACACCCTTTGAAACGTAAACCATGAAATTTTCAGGGGGGGTTAGAATTTTTTTTTTTTTCAAGAGCGATTGCAATGGTTTATTATTGAATAATAAACCAAAATGGGGTTCCCATCAGAAAAAACAGATTTGATGTCAATTGCTCATGTTTTCTTGCTTTACAGAACGGCAAAATGAGCACCGTTCGCTCATGTTTTCATTAGATTTGAAATCTTCTCAAAAACAGCAAGATTCAAAAACAATTTTTAATCTCCATAAATAATGATTTTAG
Organism: Creontiades dilutus; assembly: GCA_031894815.1. NCBI lineage: Eukaryota > Metazoa > Arthropoda > Insecta > Hemiptera > Miridae > Creontiades > Creontiades dilutus. The sequence goes on from JAVIWC010003164.1 coordinate 2,382,523, forward strand.
AAGGGGTAATCCATAACTTGATAGACCCCCTTTCAACTACCTACTATCAACAAAAATAACCATCGAAGTTTAACAAAATCACGTCAAAATTATTCGTCTTAGTTGAGCCATTTATTGGATTATTGAGGCGTATTTTACGAAGAATAAGACCGCTCGTCGTGTTTGGGAGACAGCCAGGTTGTCTAGTATTAAATCTAAGAACCGTTTCTCTCCGTCCGACTTTTACGACGAGCTGTTAAAGTGTTTGCTCCGATTTCCTTGTAAGCTGACCTGACTTCAAGGAACGGCGTACAAAAACTTGCAGGCAAGCTTGCGAGAAAAACATGAGCCAATCTAAGTTTAAGTTGAATTGGGCTTAAATATCTCAAGTTACATTTACCGCAGGTATATACACTTAATCTCACGTGTGGGAGAGATGAGACAATTCCAATTATAAATACATATGATAAACCTATAATAAACAAAAATCGAAGAGGGATTAGTGTGGCTACTAAAAACATACTGTTATGAAGATGAATGTGAATACGATCTTATTCTCATTATGAAGAATATTATTTTGTCTTCTATTCGCTTATTGAGAATGATGGATGATTATTGTATGTGAACATGCAACTCTGTCTAACGAAATGAAAGTACCAATCCCAAAAGCTCAGGTACCTACTGGATTATTGACACCTAATTGAATCTACGGACCATCAGATCGATATGAACATCGGTGTAACAACAAATCGACATATTATAGGAATAATTATTGAAATTATTATTTTTACTGTAATTATGCTTCTTAGCTACTGTAAATGGAAAATCAGACCCGCAGTGAACTCATGCAATCATCCTGATGAAAACTCACTTACCCTGAACGCAGACTTTGCGGGATGGAATCCTGGAGGGCCCACGACATCGCCTTTTAGGAGGCGGTTGGCGAACTTGTACGAGCCTCGAAGACCGTCAGGGAGGCGGCCGGAGACGAAAGGCGGAAGGTTGCCAAAACCACCGGGCAAGTTTGATAGACCTCCGGGCAAATTGGACAGACCGCCAGGCAAATTGGACAGGGCTCTGGGCAAGTTGGACCAACCTTCTGGCAAATGGGACTGAATAGCTGACAAGCTAGAAGGCAAGTCCGACAGGTTTGTCGGAATTTTCGGTAGGTTGGGAACGTTTGACCAGCTGAACCCTTTGTCTCCCCTGAAATAAAATAATATAATTATGAGTTATGATAATGATAATAGTACGTAATGAACACAATACTGTGTTCAATTTAGGTGAATCATCATATCATAGCTACCGAAAAACATCCAACGACAGAGAATACACTACACAGTCTCTTAAGACTCACATCACAATGTGCCAAAGTTCTTGAGATAAATCGTTTACCCATTTCTTGCATTTGACCTATACGTAAATAGAGACGTAGAAATTACGTCTAAAACATCCTATCAGTAACAGATTACGCAATTGAGAGTGAAAAGAGCAATCGAACACGAATTTACAAAACCACCGTTACCATGTAGAGGCGCCAGTACTTTTTAATCCTCTTAAAACGTTGTAATCCTGATAAAATGCCGATTATTGTAAAAGAGCTAGTTAAATTCAAAAACCATTTTCTTTTCATATATAATCGTGAAATAAAGTATTTTCATGGAGGGGGGTGAAACATTGGCGAAGGATTATTAGGGACAGCGAAAGATGCTCAGGAATGGGATGGAGTCTTAGCACTTTCATGACTTAATGCTGGAGCTCTTACACTGTCGTTTTTACAATGTGAGTTTTATTGAGTTGAAACAATTTTTTGCATTGTTAGGACGATATGTTTCAAGTAGAACAAGGGTATGACAAGGAAGTAATAGAGTGAAGTAGTTACCTCTTACGAATGTTAAGACAATTAACGCATAGGTCTCTGGGAGCTAAAGGCAGCAGTTTCTAAGAAGAGGAAAGGGGAACTACTCATTTCCACTTACTCCAAGGGTGTGCCTTAGTAAAGGAAAAGGAATGGACAGGGTAGGGGTTCGTAGTAAATTGTTAATGTTGATAATTAAAATGTATCGCTCATTTAGCATTGCATTTGGAATTTGCAAAAGCATTGCAAAGGAAAGGGGACTTTGAACCACGTTCTGCTCCTGTATGATGAAGAAATGATGGAATGTGCTTGTTACCTCTTCCAAGGGTTGAGGCGATTAGCCCGCAATATTCAATGACGTTAGAGGTTTGTAGAAAGTGACACATCACATATGATATATTATAAAGCAACTTGATGACAACAAAATTCCAAACATGGTTATTAGTACGATGCATACGTAAAAAAGTAAAGATAACTTAATAAAACAGCCCATCATTTGATTTATAGCAGAATAGTAAGCAATTTGGTGATTTAAGCTTATTAATGCCCAGGATTCTGCATACTTCAAAATTGTAAATAATTAAAACACAACCTGTGTTCACAGGTACTTATTGACAAATACAATTCTCTCAACAGCTCTTTTCTTATTTAAAGTTTTCTGCAGTTTAAATGTATTTCCTGTCGTTGCATTTGGTGAGGCCAGGCCGAAAAAAATGTTAGCGCGACTTGAGGCGCTCAGGGGACCCAGTTTCAAGGCGTTAACGTTATCAAGACATTTGCAAGCAATTAGCGATTTCCTATTGATTTCTGAAGAAAAAACTTCCCAAGATTTTTAGGCATTTATGACGCAGGAACAACCTAAGAATGACGTTGAAAGGAAAGAAACTGAGTAGTGTGCAACTGACGTAAGCCGCCTTCAGTTCTCCTCAAGCTCCAAACTACCGTATGGTTCAAAATTGTAAAATCAAGTTTCATTGCACCAACGTAAAACATACTCGATCGGAGATTGTAATCTTCATTTCGTTACATTTTTTATTTTATGGTCTTATTTTTGCTTCCTCGCAGAATGGTGCCCTATGAATTTTATTGACACGGGATTTTCAATGACACATTGTTGACACAGCAAATCGGCGACTAATAGGCGGATTTAGATGACGTTTTTACGGTTAATCCCTGAACCAACCCTAATCAACGACTTGTTCATTGGATGAACACAAGCCGAAACCTGATTTTTAGCCCGTTCTAGTAAATTAGCAAGAGTACCCGAAATGTGTTCCATTTCTTCCAAATCAATACGTATAATTATCTGTTCTTGTTCGATTTCAAAGATTCATTTTTGAAAAATAATAAACTCTTATCTTATAAAATCTTTTATCCAACCCTGAACGATGTTGTCCAGCAACTTCGGTAAATTGCCAATCCACGTGTGTGAGAGGTACCAATTTTGTATCAAGTACTAATCTCTTCCGGACAAAATCAGGAACAGCACTGCTGCTGGAAGAAGCTTTTAACATTGCTTCCCCAAAAGGGGGTAGAGGAAGGAAGTAGGTACTCACATTTCCTGACTTACATACTGACAAGTTACTTATTACAGATATATTAGTCACTGGCTTACCCTTTGAATGGAATCTGAGGGAGCTGACCGCCCGAAAGATTGTTGAGATTGTCGTAGAAGTTCATCTTGTACACAAGAAACCACTAGTCTCTCCGCACGCTCATAGCCACAGAAAAACACATATATGGAACCCAATCAATGTCCTAATACTTAAAAACTACGCTCATTTCAATTGAATTTTATAATCGAACCCTTTCGTTGATACTCAATTTATATTGAGGTAATGAACCACAACAAAATAATTATTATTTGAGTTGACCCAATTATAAGAGGGATTCACGAAAACGGGAGCCACGTGATCACAGAACGGAACGGAACGAGCTAACCGATGTGATCTGCCGCCGCTCGACGAATAGACTGGCTTGAAAACTCCACTATAGGTAGTTAGGATTATTTTAAAACTTCTAAGGGGTCGGGAAGTTTTGGCAGAAGATCACATAATTTTGGGTAGGTAGGTTAGGGTACCATAGGAAAGACGTCTTCTGTAGAAAGAGTAAAAGTGAGAATGGAGAAGAATTGAGATAATGAAAAAAATAGTCATGCCTATTCTGCTCCTCACTACTAAATTCAGTCCCCTTCCTCGTATCCATAACATGACTGTAAAGATCATTGAAAATTATTATTGACTGAAGAACTTCGTTCAATTAGGCGAAGTAAATATTGAATTACCTAGGGTAAATTTATTGTTATGCAGGAGCATAACTTGAGAAAATAAAGGTAGGCATGTTCAACTATTGAACAAACTATAAAATATACCTAATAAGTCCGAACAATCCCTGAAAATTTCATCGGAATCGGTCAAAAACTCCCGGAGTTATGCTTGTAACAAGGATTTCACGTTTGCGCATGCGCATAGGCTACTATTGATCCGGGGGGTGAAACTCATAGGGGACCATCTAACTTCAAACCGAACAATCCCTGAAAATTTTCATCAAAAAGCCCGGACTATGCAAAGTAACAAAATTTCGATTTTGCATAGAACTATTGATCCGTCATAACAAAAGGATTTGCTGACAGACAGACAGACACACAGACAGACACGGAACCAAAATTGTTGTGAAAGGTCTAAAACACAAAATGCGAGTGGAATTTTTGATTTTGGAGACAAAAAAATTTTTACATTCCGAAAGTGAAAAAATGCTTCCGCCACCTTAGTAGACTCGAAGAAATAGTCATCTATTCTGCTCCCTCACTACTAAATTCAGTCCACCTTCTTTTCGAATTGGGGGGGGGGGGGGTTCAAAATATTACAAAATTGTTAATTTAGCACATGCACAAATGTGCATTTTCCAGTTTTTATGGTAGATTCGAATTTTGACTGGCATTTTACCCCAAAATGACCCGTCTCTCGGATTTTGGAAGCATTGAGCTGCCACATGAAATAAGTGATTATGCTGTGTTTTTCATGTTGAACCTCATAGTGATGTTTATTTGTTCATATTCGCTTCACCAACCGAAAAACAAACTAGGTAAAATTTATTTTTTCTCCGTGTTTTACAACGTTGTTTGTGGGAATATCATTCGATTGACTCCACTTCGTAAATCAGTTTGAAAAAATATTCCTAAATCATGAAGATATCACGAGGTGCAAGTGAATATCTCCTTAACATCAATATGACACTTTTTCACTTTCTTTAAGCAAAATCGTGCCCTTTTGAGAGTAGTAAAGTTCGAGAAATTTTCATGATTTTTGATGTAGGTAGATTGTGAATGCTCCAAAAAATTCAAGTTTACCCAAGTTTCCAAAGCTCCTATTTGAAAATGGCAGGTAGATATCGCTGCTCCACTAGTGATGATCAAAATCGGACGTCACTATTGAATAGTAATAAACCCAAATTACCATGAAAAGTTGTCAAATGTTCATGTATAAAAATAATAGAGGGGATGAGGCAGGTTGAATACAGGGACTTATTTAAAATATTGGAAACTATAATTAATATGTACCTACCTAGGTGAGTGGAACAACCTAGTTGGCAGTTACATATCATCCTTCCAAGTACACTTTTGGCAATTTTGAAGTAAGAATGAGTGCTTAGGTACCGAAATAAAAGTTCATCCCATCAGAGTTGTGTTGTAAAGATACCTGCAAACTTAAATATAAACACAACAATCATATTCCAAATAACACCAGTCTATATGGACAAATTTTTGTCAATTATCGTACAGATAGCTTTTCCCCCCTTTACAAAGTACTTTATTTAGAATTTTTCAATCCCGTATGACTTGACGACGATGAAACCTGGAAGATTCAGGAATGAACCCTATATCATCAAAATTTACCAAATACCACGTTCTCCTTTCACAAAAAATAGTACATTCACACATGTGTAAAGTAGTCAATTCGCAATGATGCCTCCCTACTAATAAACGACCACTATGAGCGCATCCTAGAACTTGGTACGTACCCAGTGGTACATATTTTCATAGAGTATTGGGAATCGATTCAAAGATACATACGCGGAGTTAAAATAAAATGGAAAGTTCATCGACGGGTCGTAAGAACTGTAGGATTTGAATTTTGAATCAGGCGGAAAAATAATTATAGTTCATCGTTTTGACAAGAGAGCGCATAGGTGTCCTAAGGGAATTCATGGATACTGTAATCATCACTCCATATGCATTGACGTCATCAAAAGTGGTGCACGACGAAGGAATGTTTACGACACCGATTCTTGACTTTTCCTTTGTTCTTAGACATTCAAATTTATAATTTATATAGTTTTTTTATTAATCTAAGTCCTTCACAATTAATTTATTGTTAATTCCGGAAATCTTTTTTCATACTGGCTGCTCAGAAATTACTTTGCCGTGATTTTTCCGTAGCATAATGCAACCTCTCCGATTTAGGTAAGCTTGGCTCTCTGCTTTTGGCTTGTAAACAGTAATCAGTTTTTGTTTGTTGTGATTTATTCCTTAGGAAAATTCATTTTTCGAAAAATCAATTCTGCTTCGGAGTATATTGTGAACAAATAAGTGCGATGGGACTTCAAATCAGGTACATATCCGGTTTATCATCTTCAAATCAATGATATTGTCTTGTTCTCTTCGCGAGTGATTTTGATTGTAATTCTACTTCTTCTGTGGTTATTTTCTTTCGAAATGTTAATCGGTGATTGATTAGTGAATTTTAATTTTTCCTGAAAAATAGTCGTGTACATGGAACGTTTTAAATAGCATCTGGTGTTTAGGTGATCGTGTATTCCAGTAGGTAGGATGTACCTGTGAATTCTTACCTACATATCTACACCTGTTGGATATTATGTGGGTTTATGTCATGTATTATATCTATGTTCAAACGCATGGAATCAACTATTGTCTTCAATTTAGAATGTGAGTTACTACTGACTTGCTAGTTTCGTAAACTTAACCAGTTTGCGCCAATCTATAGATTGTATTATATTGGAGTTCGATTCTAAGATCCGTTCCTGGAGAACCACTCTACATATGTATACTATACAGTCGACTACATTCTACAGGAAATAGTTTACTTTAAAACAGGTGGCCTCAAAATATTTATTTTCCTATCGTTAATGGTTTTACAACTAGGTGCGTCTCAGTCTGATATTTAAAAATTGCGAATTACAATGTGTTACTGCTTAATAATTTCCTTCAATTTATGAAGTGAATAGAGGTAATGGGCATACTGGGCTAATTTGAATTAAGTTAAATTCAACATAGAACAGTTTACGAGTGTAGTAGAATAAATCGCTGCTCAAACGAGGATGTTTTTCACTCCTTCAACTGCTGATTTGTTGTGAATGGTTTGCTGTTATATACGTATCAGTAAAAATTCCTCCCTGAAATTAGTCTTTCTTGTGATATTTCTATTAGGCGGAATTTACTCTTCATCAGTTATCAGCACACACCTTCATTCTTCGGATGTTTATCACCCTTATCGATAAATTAGCTTCATCAGGCTGGCGACGTATGGACTTGGCGGAGAAAATTGTTAATCATTTTGCCTCCCAGGAGCAATAACCTTGTTGTCTTGTCTGTTTAAGAACGTTCTTAATTTATCTAGGTTTGACAATGAGCATTGTGTCAAGATCTCTTTCCGTTTTCCGATGGAATTACTTGTAAGGCTTAAGATACATTCAATCTCTTTCATAAACGCATTAGTTCTTGAATAATCTCGTGTTGGTTGTGGTAGGATGTTTATTGTAGTGACCACATCACTTAACCATAGTGTGGTGGAAGGAATGGCAAGATTTGAGGCAACCTTATCAGGGCCATCGCCAAAATTTTTGCCAGTACTTTGCTCAAGCTTTCTTCCAATTTTTACTGTTTACCTCTTTTTCCTGTGCCTCTTATCCGTTCTTCTTCATTTCAAACGATAATTGTACTAGCTAGGTTTGGTATTTGCCTTGCACAGTTGGTATCAATTGCAATGAAAATGTTGGTATTCTGAGCTCTTTTACTAAATTAAGCATCAAGGAATTAGTTTTCGCATTTCAATAAGTTCAAATATTTGCCTCAACATAGATACGTCATTGGTACAAACTGTTAGATCAGGCAAAACTAAATATAGAAGAGTTGGTCAACCGGCCTTAGGTTTTCTTCCAATGTCCATGTGATAAACAAAAACTACAAAAACGTTGCAAATGGACATTTTTATTCAAATTATTGTAGTATTTAATAGGCTTTGGTTCTAATCTTGAGACAGCTAATTAATTATTAAAAATACGCGATTGCGAATTTCCCTTTTTTCAAACGTGTTTTGGTACTTAGTCATTTAACCCGCCCTGGAAATTGCCAAGTTACTTGCTGGATTCACTCAAATGTCATAATATGGTGGACAAAATTAATAAATGCGATTACCAAATAGATTGATCTCGGCAGTTTCTGGGAGGCATTGAAACGTCAGGTTTTTTATGACGATGCTTGCTTCATGCAGTCGGTCGCATTTTAATTTTAGCAGCATTTCTTGTATTGAAACTAAGGCTAATTGGGGGAAGAGAAAGAACTTGACACAGTACTGTTTACAAGAACCGTCACCGCAGACTGAGCAATAAAGATTTAAAGAAAACAAACATGTGTTTCATAGTGTAAGTGCGTCTCCTCCCTACAGAAGTAATTACTAGATTGAAGTTCGAGATGTCATTCTATGATATGATCATGAACAGGAAATACAATTTAGGTATTAAGGGAATGAACCTGGCGTTTAGTTTTTAGTTTTCATGGGGGTTTTGATTTACCAAGCATCATAATTTGCTGGAATAGGTATCGTTATTTCATTTGTCATGATAGTTCAATAAATTTCTAATTGGCCCTTCTGTTGTAGGTATGGATGTAAAAAATGAACGGAAAGAAGACATCCCCGAGAAACGTGCAAAGCGCGAAGATGTGGAATTTACGCCGACTGTTGAGATGATGGTACATGAGTACGATGATGAACGTACTTTAGAAGAAGAAGAGGCCCTCGGACCCTTGGAGGACCCGACAACAGAGCTATCTAGCTTGGAGAAGGAGGGGAATATGCCCATTGAGGACTTGATGGCTATGTATGGTTACAACGACGCAGATACTAGAACCACCCAATCATCAGAAGAAATGAACGGCGAGAAACCTAACGAAACTGAGGCCCAGGACAAGAAGAGCCCTTCAGGCCTCGAGCAAATCTACAATGACATGGAGCCTGACGGGGAGCTCGAGTCAAACACGAGAGCAACAAGGTAAGAAATAGCTCATCAAGAGTCTCTAGTGGATGGAAGAATAGTGAATATAGAGTCACTTGATCGGCTACATCTTGATAAGATAATTGAACCAGCATAAGTTAATCTTCCTTTGAGATCCCTGTGTCCAAACGATGTGGTTTTCAAGAAAAGGATAATGATGCCATCATTTTTCTTCATCAGAAATTTTTCAATTTCAGTTTATTTGTTTTAGTTATTTTTTAAGAAAATCAAGTTAGCAATGGTTTAGACATTTCTTGTATGTAGCTGCCTTTCTTTCTTAAATCGGTTTTTACTCCCCCTGAGTCTTTGAAATAAATGTGGTGCCTTTCTCCCTTGTCTAGTGTCTGATGTGAAGTAAGAACAATTGAAATAGTTTCCTCTGTTATCAGTGATTTATTGAAGTAAAGGGAACCACTATCATATTCATCTTTCTTCTTCCCACATAGCAGGAGAATGCAAGGTGCATTTGTTTTTAATAATTAAATTAAAGGCTGTAGTGCAGCAACTAACACCAAGCGTGAGTCATTGTTTTTATCACTTCAAATGATTGTGGAAGAAGGCACTCACTAACAGTAGACATCATTATTATGTAACTTCACCTCTATGTATCTAGGTACTTTTTCAAGTCGAGATAGTTCGTGATATTTTAATTAGGTTCTCGAGCTTTTTACTGTCCTCGTTTATCTCACTTGTTATTCATTCAATTGCTAGGTATGGATCAAGAGCTCAAAGTGAGGAAGACGAGGAGTACGATTACGGGCCCGATGAAGAAGAAGAAAGAAAGAAGACTATTATGGTGGGAAGCGACTATCAGGCTTATATTCCTGACATCATGTGCAAGTATGATGATGCCCTCCCATATGAAAATCAGGACAAATTAGTCTGGGATCCGAGTAATATAAGCGTCAAGGATATAGAAGAATACCTTATTAAGGTAGGTACCCGAATGTTTACCACAAATAAAACTGTGGTCTTTCATAGATTTTTTTCCTGCTTACCAACACGAAAATAATGAAGTTACTTTCTTTTTAAGGACCCGTTTGGCTATGAGTAGTATACTTCATGGTTATAGTATTATTGGGATACATTAACGTAGAATACTTTTGATAACTGCTTACCACACATAATCAATAATTATTACTTACCATAATGTGTTGACACATCGCTATTCATCATCAATTCGAACAAAATGGAAATTGTGCTTTTCCCAAGCTTAGAAACAAACATTCCATTAATTATGATTATGGACTTTTATTATAAATGGACTAATTGGCCTTATTTTTCTTTTAATATATTGGTAACTCTCTGTTTCGTGATTAAGGTCCAGGAACCACCGAACAGCACTCAAGGTGTAACCGCCATTCCCACTGGTAAACACACCAGAGATGATGAAGAAGCATTGTACCTTCTTCTTCAGGTAAAACCATTTGAATGATGATTAAAAATATTGAACTGCCAAAAGTATTGGACAATTTGCCTGACCAGTAAACATCTCATTAAAACTGGATGTTCTTAGTGATGGGTGTTTCCTGTCGTGTCGATGGAGTACGTTGGCGCAGTCACCTCTGGTGGAGAGTGACGCACCACTCAGCGCGTTGATGTTTTTCTGTGAGAATGTTGAAAGCCAGTGTCACTGTCGATGTTGAGCGCCAAGCCTATCTGGTTCCAATGGTCTGCATCGAGCATCATGACATCTGCTGAAGACACCAGCACCGTCGTCCGCTCCCTTGGAAAACTGTAGCCTTCTTTTCCCATTAAAAGAGTGTTCGACATCAATCTTCTGACGTACTCCCTTCAACGCTACAGAAAAAACCCGTTGCTAAGAATTCCCACCTTTAAAAAAATAGTTAAGACGATGTTATAAAAATGGTTTTAGGTATTATAATTAATTTGTGAGATTCAATAGCTATTGGTAACATGTAGTCTACGCAATTTTAGTGCGGCCACAACATCGAAGAGGCTCTAAGAAGGAGAAAAATAAATCCAAACCCTCCCTCCGAAACTATGAGTCTTTGGTCTGAAGAAGAATGTAGACATTTTGAAACTGGACTTCGAAGTTTCGGAAAGGACTTCAGACAGATTCAGATTAATAAAGTGAGGACACGCTCAGTTGGAGAACTTGTTCAGTTCTACTATCTGTGGAAGAAAACTGAGCGTCACGACATTTTTGCCAACAAAGCGAGATTGGAAAAGAAGAAGTATTCCTTGCATCCTGGTATCACTGACTACATGGATCGCTTTTTAGAAGAGCAAGAAGGTACATGTTACATCCTCTTACTTTAAGTAAATTAAGGTATATCTGCAGCTTTGGTTCTGGTACGTTACATGTGTGACAATATTGTTAAACTTGTTTTGTTTTCGTTCTCTCAGTTCCGCTAGGCTCGAGCGCCAGTGGCAGAGATCGCAGCACTTCGCCCAACATACACTCGCTCCTGTATGGCGACCCTAAGTGGCCGAAGAGAGACCCGGACAAGACTGATGAACCTGAGCTTGAAGTTAAGAAGGAAGTAAAAGAAGAGCAGGAGACCCAGGAAAAACCGTCAGAACCACCAGAACCAACGCCAACAGACAATCCGAAAATCAAGGAAGAATGACTTTCTCATTCTGGTGTTCGCTAAAGATGTTAAATACGTACAATTTGTCATTAGTTTTCGCTAATGAGTGCATACCTCGTTCTGCATGTTAGACGAACAGTTGTTCACATCCGTCGTAAGATTTATTGATTATTATTGTGTTTTGTTTGAAAAATCTCTATTATTAATTTAGCTTTCTGTTTTAATTAATCTATTATTTAATCTTGATTTAAACTGTGATTTCCATCACTATTGCATAACTCCCATCATTTTAGTTCTAGGAACTATTTGACCAGTATTCTACATTGATCTTGTAAAATTGGGATTGCCTTGAATATTTTCTTGAATCAATAATCAGTGGCAATTTCGTTCGTAGTTGCGTATACTCGACGCTCGTTTGATCGCTCACAAACAAATGAAGATTCGGACTTGTTCGGTGCATCAGATTTGTTGAAAGTTTATTAGTGTTATAAATTTTGCTCAGCAATTAAAATGTTGATTGAAATTTGCATTGTCAGTGTGATGGACTTGAAGGTATCTTAGAGGTGCTGTCGTTCTAACTCTTTGAAAGCTTACTAATTTCCTCAATGTTTGCTTTAAAAGATCGAATTTCTGGTTTTGTACATAAATACGTGGTTAACAAGTTCTCCTGTGTTCCCACCTTGTGGTAAATAACAGTAGTGTAAGCTTTCAAATTAGTTTCAAGTTCAGGTAGCTTTTCCTTAGTTGGAAGACAATAATTCTCTTGAAATATATTTTGATAGAAAATGTTGATCGGTCTAGAACTAAATTATAATAGCTGTAATAGAGTTCGAACACCAAATTTCTGATTACGCTTCGGGTATTTAGAATTATCAGCAGTACAGATGAGATGAAACTGTTGCATCCATTCATGGATGAAATATTGGTTATTTGAATGGGGAAACTACAGTGGTGAAAATGTTGATGTGGCCTGTGTGATTTGGATGGTGGCCTTTACCCGAAGCTTGTCTATTTCGAATTCTGCAGGGGTATTAGAACGGAATAGTATGTTACTATCGGACTTCAGGTCCAACTGTTAACATCGCACCCTGAGGTAACTGTGTCAAACCCTTACTTTTAGCAACCCTGGTCGATCGGTGACATTTCTGACGTGCAACTATGTTACCCATAGTTAAATCTTGTCATTGTCCCATCCTCAATTCAGCTGAAAACGGGTAACATTTGACTCTGAGATCATGAAAATATCAAAGAAACTCCAGTAGTTGATGGGAATTTTCAGATTTGCCTCGGTTGCCATCCTAGATGGTAACCCCCTCCTGAGGTTTTCTTAGAACTTAGAGGCATTCTAATACTGCCAGCGTTTTGATACTTCATTGTCACCTATTTCATTCAACCAGGAGTCAAATTAGATTTCTCGTTGTAGCGAACGGTTTGCACAATGACCTTGCACACTTTGATTTTGCCGTATCCAGAGGAAGAATATTTGGGCAAAAAGTAAGGTTCCAAAAAAAGGGAAATTTGTGTATTTACTTGATTTATTCTTAACTTACGAGTTAGATGGCGGGACTTCATATCAATTCATCAGTCTCCAGAAATGTTGGCTGCATGTTATCTGGTATCAAATTCAAACTGCACAGAAATCGTGTGACAATGTTCCAACCGAACTTGATCAGAGGAGAGGGGTTATCGCACAACCCCTTTCGTCAATGCCCGTCCTGCGGTTCTTAACACTTGTTGATGAAGTTTGAAATAAAGTGCGGAAAAATTTACGAAAAACGAATACCGGTTTTCATTTCTTGTAAGATTAGAGGTTTATATTTGGTGTGATTGCTATTTAGTTTTGTTCTCTTGCATTGTCACTTCTATTTTGCAACAAATCACGAACAACACTATACTTCTAAAAATAATTATAATCTCTTCGTTATTGAACGACTAATTGTTATTTTTCTTTCTTTTCATATTTGGCCTGGTTCTCATCGCAGGTCATGATCTCATTCATGGAAGTTTTTCATGTTTGTAATGATATATTTTCAAGCCAATGTGGACCACAAATCTAAAATGGCTATTGTTGGAAGCATGTAATCGTTGTGGCTACATTTTGAGGATATTTGCCTCTTATGAATAAGACGTTGGTTGGTAGTGCATTATTAATATTACAATATTATTTTTTAATGAAAAATGAATTTTATTTTTGTTAGTTATTATGTGGAACATGCGGCTTTAAAGGTTCTTGTTCAGTATGTAAATAGTGTAAATAATATCTATTTAATTAGTTAAGACTTTTACCACCTAAGTAACTAATTTAAAAACCGGACGATTACGGGGGTCAAAAGTAACTGTAAGACAATGTTGCCTTTCTCAATTCGTATAAACAGTTTAGCATTCTGTGAAGGATGAATCGTAAAAAAATAACACAATTAACATACCTATTATTATTTTTGGTCTTGCACCAATTATTGACACGAATTACCGTAGAAACTGCCTACGCTTGTGGGCAAAGTCAGTGGTAGGTTCGGTAAATCAGAAAACTAGAGCTAGACTCGACTTTAGTGACCGGTTCAGCAGTCAAATTTTTAACGATGTGACTACATGTTCAGTATTTTCATGAAAAACCTTTTAATTGTTATTTAATTTTCATCTTAACACTCGAACATTCTCTTGTTGGAGCCTCGTTTTTGTAACACCAATGTTATGTACGTGTACCATGTCTAAAACTTGCGTGAACTAGTAACATCTTATGGACAATGTATGGTTTGTGAATCTCCAGAAATTCTCATGATCTTTCTGTTGTTGAATGCGATTGGAAAGCATTTGATGGAATCTTCGACATTAGTTCAGGCAATTACAAGCTGAAGCGCCTATTTTTACGTCCATTCATTGTTTCTTAGGAACAGGAGCACCATGAAACTCCAATATTGAAGTATTATATATCATTAGGGTCAGAATAAGATGAATGAAGATGAGTATCTATCTAATGAAATATAATTTCTGCTCTACTTACCTTTGGATTGTAAAGCAGTCGGCCTCCATTTTCTCAACTTATTTCAGATGTGTCCATTGTTGGGTAAAGTTGGCCCCTATAAAGCGTTATTCGATCCTCAATGACATAATTCGTACATATCAACTATAAGTAGTGGTAGATCACGAGACCCAATATAGTTGAACTCCTCGAAATAGATTTTTGATAGTATATCGACTAATTGAAGTTGATAAGCATTATCCACCCTCTAAATTATCATCTCAATTTTTAATAAGTTGAAACCTTGAAGATTTGATTTGGTAGTTAGAGCGTTTTTTTTTTACTATACTCTGAACTAGTTAGTATGATTGTAACTACCATCCTTGTGAATGCTTAAGGGACAATAGTTCCATGTTCTCCTTTTTTGGTTAGCGAATTTCCTAAGAAATAAGAACTGTTGCGTTATCTTCAAAATATATAGAACAAAATTCCAAAACCCGTGATAGGTTAATAGTAAAAGAGAAAAAAGCTCTTGAGGGCATTCTTCGTGTATTGTTTACTGTTTCTTCACTTAGCCTACCCATTCGCGGCCATATAACATCTATTTGTGTCAACATTCAGAAAAAATACGACTGTAGAAAGGATTAACAATGATTGTTAAAGCTTACCCCCGAATATCAATAGGACATGTACTTGTACAAATTACATTGGGATATATATCGTGGGAAAAATACTAGTAGTGCCTATAAATGTTGAAATGTACGATGTAGAAAATATTGTTACATGCCTACCTGTATCATTTTCGGACGAATCATTTTCGTTTTTAAAATTCCAAAGGTTTTTAACCTGAATTCTTCATGCTACACGTCAATATGTATTACACTATAGGTTATTTGTACTAATGATGAATATATTTTCTTTCCTAAAAAATGTGTCGCATACCAGAACAAAGGGAATATATTTTTTGTTCTGTCTTTATCAACAATCCTCGTTCTCTTACCTTATTTTTCAACCGTCTCAAAGTTCATTTGGCATCTGTATGGTTCGTATGATTTAGGCAGGGTTCAAAACCATCCGGAACGTCTGGAAATACGGATAGGGGAAGATAGTAAAAAGCAGTGGAGGTGATGGAGGGGAATCGGCCGAGCACAAGCTAATAACTCGTTCCTTGCGCTTCCTTCCACACCTGTGTTGGTTCCAGACGCCATTCTGTATGCGCGGTAGTGAACTGCGCAGATGCTGAGCGCAAAATATTACGCGTATGATTTGCTTCAAAAGTGCTTGTCCTGAAAAAATATTCCCCCTCCCTCGCTGATGTCCAAGCAATCGGCTGCTCGTACGCAGTTGAGGGATAGCGTTCCGGATGGATGTGAATTCTGCTTTAGTTCAGTAGTGAACAAGATCCAATATTTTCCATGCTTTACTTCTATTTCCGCGCTAGTCGATTAGGTACCGCACTTCAATAACCGCTGTCAATAAAATAGAAAGAAGTTACTGCACACGTACCTTACGTCTAACAAACTTGTGTCAATGAAACAGTATCTTGGGTATCTGGGTTGGTAGGTAGGTATTCATTAATTCAGTGAGCGTAGATTATCGTCTAGATCTGTTGTAGAACATCATGGGGGTTGCATTGTAGATGAACATACGTACATGGCATGATCCAACTTTTCTGTTCAAAATTTCGCCTTTAGATAGTCATGCAGAAACTTCAACCAGCTCTCTTTATCTTGTCTTGGTATCGAGGAGCATTGATTGCTGTCTTCAATTTTCTCTTTGCGGTAAGTACCTACCCCGTACCTACCTTTCTAAATCGTAAGCAAATTGTTTTTAGCTAATTCGTTTTACAGATTTCAGGAGGTGTCTTCATTCTTATGGGACTTTGGGTTTTCGCTAGCTCCACCAGAACAGCCCTGGTGATACCTGGTTTCCCTCTGCGCTTACCTTGGGTTCTCGTGGTTCTAGGGGTATCAATTATTGTCACTGTGCTTCTGGCATCCCTTCCAGCGAAAGAACTCCTCTACAAGTTTTTTGTAAGTGCCATATAGTTGGAGAGCTATGACCTGAATATGATACGTGGATACAGCTTCATAATACTGGGTATCGGCATACTTTCTGATGGCATTCATTGAACGTCTAATTTGAGGAGGAAGCTTGAATTATTGAATGTGAGTTGTTTTTTGGTTCCTTTTTGAAAAAAAAAAACTACAAGTGCGGTGCTCCTTCAATTCTTGGCCGTCCCAGCTTGTTACAACTTCCCTACATCAGTGATTAACAAACAATGAGCCTTTATACCATTAATCACCTTCAAAGCATTCATTGTTGGAAAATAAGCTTTAAAAAAACTTCAACTAGAAAAATTACAAATGAAAGCTGTTTTCGTTTTACAGGGCCCACGCTCAGCCATACGATGCCTATAAGGAAAGCTGTTGGGCTACCCTAACTCTAAATTTCAATAAGTTCACCAGTATGCAGATTTGTTGAAAATTCTGTGTAAATGTATTATTTGCGGATTTTTCAAGAAACTAAAGGTGTTGCAATAGCCTCAACCGTTTTCTTCATTGAGATCCGTTTTGTGTGGAAAGAGAATTTTCCTAGTACTCCAGGCACACACTTAGTCTTAAATTGTAGCACAGTCTCTTATTGTAAATCACCAAATAAGGAACCGTCGTTCTGTTTCAACTTTCCAGTATTCATCAGTTTTGTTTGTTTACGCCGTCGTGGAATTATTCACTGGAGGCTACTTGTCTCAATATTACGACACCATAAGGAGCATGTACAAAAAAAATCTTGAAGAGCGTGTAGCGCGTTATTCTGTGGAGGATTATAAATTAATG